>CM068710.1:20462229-21941013 GCA_035079005.1 Fraxinus americana | reverse complement strand
CCCATCAAGGAAACTTTCCTCTGACGAACAGGTGGAAACACATCCACTGGTGAAGTTACGCCCTTCTCTTCCTACTATTATTGCTAAGTCATCACATCCAACAACTGTGAATTTATTCATTTCAGAAAAGCTAAAATATTGTGCTAAACGAATATATGCAGGGAATTCCGCTGTCAAGTTGCCAAGTTGATTATAGCAACTTGAAGCCACAAAATTCTTGATGCGAATATGAGAATCTGATATATCAGTAACTTCGAGATTTCCCTTGCCCAAAAAGGGCTTGGGTGGATTGAGAGAAGTGTTGCAGTTGATATCAAACAATGGATCTATGGAACAACCAGTGCCTAAGCCAATGCCGAAAGGGTATGGAACTGTTAGATTTGCACATTTGCTCGGACACCTCGGCTTGGTTATGTTTGCCCCTTTTGTTATGGTTGTGGGGCTTCGGGTTGTGTTGACATTATCAGAAGTGGCCAATGCCAATGGAAGACATAAGAGAAGGAATAGAACAGAACGCAGAAGCATGTTTGCGGTCACAATTTAGTTAAAGCCTTCATAACACTGTACAATTCTCATGATCAATGTAATATATAGGTGAGCGACAATATTCGGCCACAAACTCATCTTTCATGAGTATTTTATGTACACGCCAACGTTGACTCAAACATATGCGAAAATATTTTACGTTGAAAGAATTAATAAAAGTGAGATGACTAATCGAGTAAATGTACGTGTGTATGTTATACACTTCATAATTCAAGGTAAAATTAGAAGCTACTAAAAAGTTGCTTTTTCTATTCGGTCAAGGTCAAACATTATTCTCAATAAATATCCATTTATTACCTACACATTTTGTGGGATCAATATTGTTCTTCCTAGGAAGTTACTAATAATTTAACCTGAACATTGCATAAGCTTTGTCGATTACTAAGCTGAGCTTTAAGTAGTTATATGTTTTAAACTCTATGATTATTGTGGACTACTTAAACTACACAACAAGTGATATCAGGGTGAATGTTAGTAAATCTTGAAAGATCTCTGAAGCAAGTAATGAAGAAGAACAGTGGTTCACGATGAAGAATAGTGTGTGAGTTGGGGGTACATGGATAGTAAATGAAGCTGCACGGGAAACGTAGACACAGGCACAAGCTTGTTACGAGTGGAAATTTCGACTAAGGGAAAGATGAAAGTTAGATGTAGGGGTGGGCAAAAGTACCGGAAGCAACTGAATTGGACTGAAAACTCATGGTTGCTCAGTTCCACGAAGAAAAATACTATTTTGGTTCTAAAAACCAAGAACCAGAAGCTTCCGTATTTTTTACGATAGAACAGAATTCATAAAACGATCATGATGCAGCACTCCTTTTTTCTTATTTTAACAGAGACTAGGGCAAGGAAGCAAAATTTACTATTTTACTGATTGATTCTGGTAGAATATCAGAAGTAATTAACTTTTGAGGTAAGATTTTCTCTTTTAGTTAAGACTAAGCTTTCTCAGTTATTTCTTATGGGTTCATTTTAGTGTCATCCTCTTTTTTATGCCCCAAGAAGCATTTACATTTGACAACAAACCTCCATTACAGTTGGGGTTCTCAATACAATCATTAATTTATCAAGTTGCTGTCTGTCTTAATTGTAGCTGCCAAACTTGACCAAAAGCATCTGTACAGAGCTATTTGTCAGCAGTTGGGACCAAAAGCAATATGAAAAAGGATTAATCTATGTGTACATAGGTGTACAGGGACTACATAATGTGAATGGATGGGGCCCACGATAGGCCCCACCCACTCACATTATGTAGTCCCCTATGTGTACACCATACACATAGCACTTCCATATGAAGAAAGCTTCCCCGCCAGAAAAAACCAACGGATGCTTTGACACTCTCTCACATGCTTCGGGCCCCACATGAATAAAAAATTACAAAAAAAGTGGACCCCACCTCCTATTGTGAGAGTCGGTCAGAGCTTTAGTTGGTTTTCTTTCTGTTGCTGCAGCACGGTTCAATGAAATTGCGAAATAACAACAACCGAACCGAAACCAGTCAGTTTTGGCCCGGTTGCGTTGTAGCACAATGTGAAAATTTCACATTGGTACCCGGTTTGTTCCTATATTATTCACTCTTAAATTTATAGACGTATTTTATCCACCAAGAAAACTCAGGTTGAAAATGTGTGTTTCTTTTATGAGATTGCCTAAATCGTGCATACATACAGTAAACTTCATATACATAAAAATAAATCTACACAATGTATAGTGTTTTTTTAAGTGTTTACTGGATTACTAATGTAGGGTATTGATACAACTTAATCCAAAGAGTAATGTTATTCATCTCCAGTGGGGATGAAAACACAGTCTATGTGACGCTAAATGATAGGCTAAATGAAAGGTGAAATTAAATGACTTATTTAATTTCACCTATCATTTAATGCCACATTAGCGCCACATAAACTGTGTTTTCATCCCCAGTGGGAATGAATAGCATTACTCTAATCCAAAAGGTTCATGGAAAGAATGCAATCCGATTACATCACCCAGAATCAAGCTCGAAAATCCACCACAAATCCAGATTATCATTTCTTAAACCACTATAAGATTTCTTGGTCTAAACATTAGGTGAACACATATCTCCAACTTGAGGCAGTGCAGTTGTTGGTCAGATCAAAATTTAATGTCATTAAGATCCAAAAACATTAAAATGCACCCCTAGAAGTCCAAAATTGTCGCTTCCCTCATAATTGTTGGTTAGGTCAAAATTTAATGCCCATTTTGAATGCTTCAATACTCCTCAGTTATCCCAACACTCTCATGTCCTTTTTAGTGGCCCTAACGTTTTCATTTTAGAACAGTCTGGTCCTCCCTCATTTCTTTTTGAGTTCCTATTCTTCCCGACATTATCACTTTCCTCTCTATTGTTAGAATCAAATCAATTATACATGATATTTGACAATCTTCCATTATTAAATATTATGCAAAGTATCTTTCCTTTATTGTAATTTTTCCTAATCGTAGTTGAACTTGTCCTGTAAATGGAACTCTCCCTACTGTAAGGAAATACACAAACTAGTTATACAATTTTCTTTATCTCTAAATTAATTCTAACATGTTATCATAGCCATGAATTTTGTGGTTAATATTGGCTCATTGTTTCTTTGTCCCTCTGCCAATTCTTGTCGGAACCATGAATCCCGAAACTGTCCAGTAATTTTTTGCCAATGCCAAATTCGATTCTACATCGAATTCCTAGTCCAATGGCACCAACCTTGCTGAAAACCGACATCTCACGCGCCACAAGCATTACCTGTGGGTTCTGCATGTAATTTTACGGCTACACATGCCTCCGGTCATATGTCTCCACCACATGTCTGCTCCACGCGATGTCACGCGAATCCATACGTCCTCACGCACCACCTGCATTTTCTCTGTCTAGTAAGTTGCCACGTGCTTCCACCAGCCACCACAAGCTCTCTTTGAATTCTGATTCACCGTGTCAGCATCCCCGAGTAACAACAGACCCAGTCAGCGCCGTCTGCCAGCCTTTGACATCATCGGTTCTGTAGTTTGACCAATCGGTTCAGCATCATTTGGTCCAGTTCTTCACGGGTCAGAAGGTTCTTTGGTTTTTTTGATAGTGCTCTTTCTATTTCCAGCCTCGTTTTTCTTCAGTTCTGACTACATATTTTAGTTTGGTAACTGGCAACACTGATTCTACATACTTGCACATTCAAATTGAGTGAGTCTCAACATAATGCGACCTCATAATCCAAACTCCAGTAACATTGTCATGGTTCCTACATCTACAAAACGTAACGCATTTGTCACTGTTGTCATATACCAGGGTCATCATATTCAAGAGTGTAGAAAGAGATTGAGACAAAATTCAAAAAACCAATCATTTAAGACTGCATATACTATGTCCCCTGTTGAGGATTCTCCAGAATCCTCTCCTAATTCTCAGCAATCCCTATAATCCCTCTCTTGACTGTAGCAATTACTCCTTGATTGTAGACTATTTTCCTTATCTATTGTACAGCTATACACGTCTGTAACCTCTATATAAATGGAATTCTATCTCCACCTAAAGTGTGGTGGTTTCACAAACATTCTCATGGTATCAGAGCCCTACTAGATTAATCTCTGATTTTTTTTTTTCCCCATGGCAGAACCTTTCTCCTTCAATACCATGGTTCACATGGTCACCATCAAGCTTTCTGCCAACAATTATTTGCTCTGGAAGAGTCAACTTCTCCCTCTCCTAGACTGCCAAGGTTATCTTGGTCTCGTTGATGGCTCTCTCACCAAGCCAGCCGAAACTGTAACCAACCCCACCGAAAACTCTTCCTTCCCCAACCCCAAATTCCTTGAATGGAAACTCAAAGATCAGCGGATCCTAAGTCTGCTCTTGTCTTCTCTCTCTGAAGAAGCCATGGCAGCAGCTGTGGGTCTTACAACCTCTCGAGATGTATGGGTTGCTCTTGAACGTGCATTCAGCCATGGATCAAAATCTCGAGAGATTCGCCTGAAGGACGAACTTCAACTTATGAAGAAAGGGAACCGCTCGATTCTTGAATTTGCCCGTGCTTTTAAAGGCCTCTGTGATCAGTTAATGGCCATCGGCCGTCCCGTTGATGAAGTTGACAAGTCCCATTGGTTTCTCCGTGGCCTTGGCACTGAATTCGCTGGCTTTTCTTCAACTCAGATGGCTCTCACGCCTCTGTCCTCTTTTCATGATTTGGTTCCCTTGGCCGAAAGCTATGATCTGTTTCAAAAATCTCTTGAAACTCACACCTTGTCTTCAGCAGCTTTCATGGCACATCGCTTCTCTGGTCGTGGCAGTCAAACTCGTTTCACTGGAAATCGTCGTTCTAGGGGCAGCTCACATGGCCATGCTGGTGGTTTTTCTTCTGGCATTTCTGGTGGTCAGTCTTCTGGAAATAATCGATCTCGTCGTCCCTATAATCCGCGCTGCCAGATCTGCAAAGAAGAGGGTCACACAGCTGATCGCTGCAGGAATCGTTATGTCCATTCGGACACATCGGCGCACCTTGCTGAAGCACTCCAGAGTAGTTGCTCTCTCTCCGATGGCCCTTCTAGCTCAGATTGGTACCTTGACACTGGTGCCTCTGCCCACATGACACCTGATTCGACTGCACTTGACACCTCTGAACAATATGTTGGTAAGGACAAAGTTGTTGTGGGCAATGGGGCTTCCTTACCCATCACCCACACGGGTACCTCCAATCCCTCTCCCAATTTACACTTACTTGATGTTTTACTAGTTCCCCATCTCACCAAAAATCTCTTATCTATCAGTAAATTAACCTCTGATTTTCCTCTTCAAGTTATCTTCACTGACTCTTCCTTTCTTATTCAGAACAAAATCACAAGAAAGGTGGTGGCAACCGGAAGACGTGATGGAGGTCTTTATGTACTAGAGCGTGGCAATGCTGCTTTTATTTCTGTCCTAAATAAATCTGCCCTTACGGCGTCGTATGACCTATGGCATGCACGTCTTGGACATGTAAACCACTCTATTATTTCGTTATTGAATAAAAAAGGACAATTATCTCTTACTTCTCTTTTACCTAATCCTTCTATTTGTTCTACTTGTCAACTTGCTAAGAGTCATAAGCTTCCTTTTTCCACTAATAGTGCACGATCCACCTCCATTTTGGGCCTTGTTCATTGTGACATATGGGACCGGCTCCGGTAAAATCAAAAATTGGCTTTACTTATTATGTTATTTTCGTCGATGACCACTCTCGATTTACATGGCTCTACCCTATGAAATTCAAATCTGATTTTTATGATATATTTCTTCAATTTCAATCCTTTGTGGAAAATCAATACTCTTGCAAGATTAAAATTTTCCAAAGTGATGGTGGCGCTGAATTTTGTAGCAATCGTTTTCAATCTCAACTTCGTTCCTCAGGCATTCTTCACCAAATATCTTGTCCCTACACTCCCTCCCAAAATGGACGAGCTGAACGCAAGCATCGCCACGTGACTGAAATGGGCCTTGCGCTTTTATTTCATTCACGCGTACCCACTTGTTATTGGGTTGACGCCTTTAGTACTGCGACGTATATCATTAACCGACTGCCTGCCCCACTTCTTGGAGGTATTTCTCCCTTTGAAATTTTACACAATAAAGCTCCTCTCTATACTAACTTTCATCCCTTTGGCTGCAGAGTTTATCCCTGTTTACGTGACTATACTTCTAACAAGTTTTCCCCACGCAGCATCCCTTGTCTGTTTTTAGGCTACAGTCCCTCCTACAAAGGATTTCGTTGTCTAGATCCTCTCACCTCTAAAATCTATGTCACACACCATGCCAAATTTGATGAACACAATTTTCCCTTAATACCCACCTCCAAGGCCCGACCTCCTTAGACTTTTCCCGTTTTACTGAACCCATGCAAACCCATGACTTACCATCGCCCAATGCCCCACTGTCCCCAACTACATTGTCTGATCCTTGTTCTCGGTCTGGGTCTCATGCATGTCGTTTCTGTCCTGATTCTTTCTCTAAGCCTATGCAGGTTTCTGTTGAGCCCATTGCTGACACGATGCCTTCAAGTCAACGCATCTCTACTCCAAATTTCGAGGACCATGATCCTCTATCATTGGCTCAACCACATTCGATGCTCCGGCTCCTAATGCTCATTCTGCGACTCCACCCGCTCACCCTATGGTCACGCGTGCTAAAGCGAGGCATTTTTCGACCTCGACATTCGGCTTATCTCGGCCACCATGTCTCGGTCTTTTATCTGGCGCTCGCTCACTTCTTACGAGCCAAGAGGTTTCAAGTCGGCCGCCAAAAATCCCGAATGGCTTCTTGCTATGGATGACGAAATCAAAGCTCTCCGCGACAACCGCACTTGGGATCTTGTTCCCCGGCCTCCTAACATGAACATTGTGGGTTCCAAATGGGTCTTTCGCACAAAGTATTTGTCCGACGGATCCATTGATCGTCTCAAGGCCCGTCTTGTTGCTAAGGGCTATACTCAACTTCCTGGTCTTGATTACACTGACACCTTTAGTCCAGTTATCAAGGCATCCACTGTTCGTGTTGTGCTCTCTCTGGCTGTTACCCATGGTTGGCCCCTCCGCCAACTTGATGTTAAAAATGCATTTCTTAATGGAAATTTGCAAGAACATGTTTACATGGAGCAACCTCCTGGTTATGTTGATCCCCGCTTCCCTCATCATGTCTGCAAACTCAAGAAAGCTCTTTATGGCCTCAAACAGGCCCCACGTGCTTGGTTCCAGCGGTTTAGTTCCTTTCTTTTACAGCTTGGTTTTACTTGCAGTCATGCTGATCCATCTTTGTTTGTTCTACATCGCCAAAGACACCATTTATCTCCTATTGTATGTTGATGACATCATTCTCACCGCAACAATACATCTCTTCTGAGTAGTTTCATTGGGCAACTTCATTCTGAATTCGCTACCAAGGATTTAGGTTCTCTCAGCTATTTCCTTGGCCTTGAGGTTTCCTCTACCTCCGCTGGACTCTTTCTTAGCCAGACCAAGTATGCACGTGACATTCTTGCCGAGGCTCGGCTTCTTGAGCGCAAACCCGTGACTACTCCTATGGTTGTTGCACAGCACCTTTCCTCCGACGGTCCTCCATTTGCGGATGTAACACTCTTCCGCTCTCTTGTTGGTGCCTTGCAATATCTGACCATCACTCGTCCGGACCTTACTTACTCAGTCAACTCAGTCAGCCAATATCTGCATGCTCCCACTGATGACCATTTCCAAGCTGTGAAGCGAATTCTTCGATATATCAAAGGCACTCTTCATTTTGGCTTAATGTTCACTGCCTCCTCTTCCTCCAACATAACCGCCTACTCTGATGCTGACTGGGCTGGTTGCCCTGATACTAGACGATCTACTTCAGGGTACTCTATCTACCTCGGTGACAATCTTGTCTCTTGGAGTTCTAAGAAGCAACCCACGGTATCTCGCTCCAGTTGTGAATCGGAGTATCGTGCCCTTGCTTCTACAGCTGCCGAGGTTTTATGGTTAGAACATCTCCTTCGTGATCTGCACGTCTCTACTACACATCGTCCTCTTCTTCTTTGTGACAACAAGAGTGCTGTCTTCTTAAGTTCCAATCCGGTATCCCACAATCGCTCCAAGCACATTGCTCTAGACTATCACTTTCTTCGAGAACTCGTGGTTGCTGGTCGTATTCGCACTCAACATGTCCCTTCTCCGCTTCAGGTTGCTGATGTCTTCACAAAAAGTGTCTCGAGGTCACTCTTCACCTTATTTCGATCCAAGCTACGTGTGTGCTCTCATCCCACGCTTAGCTTGCGGGGGGGTGTTGAGGATTCTCCAGAATCCTCTCCTAATTCTCAGCAATCCCTATAATCCCTCTCTTGACTGTAGCAATTACTCCTTGATTGTAGACTATTTTCCTTATCTATTGTACAGCTATACACGTCTGTAACCTCTATATAAATGGAATTCTATCTCCACCTAAAGTGTGGTGGTTTCACAAACATTCTCATCCCCGAGGATTCATCATCAAACAATAGTTCACATGTTCATAGTCCTTAATAAGGTTGATTTTGACCCTACCAAAGAAACCATGGATAAGTCTGGTACTTCTCATATCCTCTCTGTCATTCTAGGCAAGTCTCAATCTTGGTTCTTTGACTCTGGCTTCTGTCTTCTGTAATCACATGAAAAAATAATCATTCTTTGTTCATATTACATAAACTTACTTCTCATGCACCTACTATTCATACTGCGGATAATTATAAAATGCATGTAAGTCATACAGGAAATATTGTGATAAGCCTCCAATCAGGTATATGCATTCTAGAAGAGCTCGGAAGACTTGAGAACCACCCTGCAACAGATGCGACAGAATTCTGTTAACCAGACCAGCTGGCTTGGATAAGTAGTTACAAGTAGGTTCTAAATAGAGAAGAGGGAGGGAGGAATGAGCAGGCATTTTTAGAGAGTGAGTGAGTGGTATTTTGGAGATCCCAGCCATCTGCAGGCTTGGTTATATGTCTTAACTGTAATCTGTTACTTTTCAATCACAGTAGTTCTTTCATTTCTCTGTTTTTCAATTTTCCATATGGAACCCTATCATATTTTCACCTCTACTCTAAGACTGTTGGGAAATTGTATGAAGTCTGAGATGAAAGCCACGAACCAAACCAGAAAATGAAGTACACTAAACCAAGAATCAAGTGCGAAGATGAAAAACCAAAGGCTTAAAAACGATATCGTTGTCCTCAAACTATATTTGCTCCCTCTCGGATTGAAAACTATGCTTGAAGGGATTAAGACAATTGGTTTGCAGGACTAAACAAATCTTGTAAAGGATTTAACACTCAACCATTAAGTGAAATCCTCCAAAACTTGAAGAACACAATGAAGAAATTTGAATATGAAGAAGAAAATGGTTAATTTCTATGCTTTGTGGAATATATATTGTTCAATAATGATTTTTCATCATCTTGCCTTAAACATGGATCACCTATTTATAGCCCTCAAATGTCTTCTACGAGATGGTGCCAAAAATGTTTGAAAAACCACTAAATTTAAAAAAAAAAAAAAGGGCAAAAAAGGGCCAAAAAATTGACCTAGGCGGTCGCATAAGCCAATCCTATGCGACCGCATAGTTAAATCAATACCGGGGCCTCAAGTCCCGGTATTAGTCTATGCGACCGCATGGTTTTTAAACCATGCGATCGCATAGTTCAACTATATGGCCTCAATTCCATTGTTTCATTCCACACCCATTTTATCAATTTTGAACAATATTTTTCAACATAGACTTACCTCATACATTTATGGTTCCCAATCTTACACTTAATCTCATTTATGTGGGCAAATTATGTGATCTTGGTCTTGACATGCAATTTTCTTGTAACAATTTTTGTGTGCACGATTCACAAACAGGACAAATACTTGGGACTAGCCGTAAAGTTGGTCGTTTATTTGAACTCACTTCATTGTGTCTTCCTAGTCAATTATTGAGTCAGTCCTTTCAGTGTAATCCGAAATTTGGCATTTTCATCTCGGACATGCATCACTATCTAAATTGTGTCAAATAATTTCTAGAGGTATGTAAGAATGTGTCAAAGATTAATTACAATAGATTGCATGCCTTTGTCGACTTGTAAAGAATCACATTTTACCATTCAATAAAAGTGAGTCAGTTTCTCATGCACCTTTTGTGTCAAGAAATATAAAGTTCTGATACCATGTCAAGAAATATAAATTATATTATTATGATCTTTTAAATATTACAATATAGAAAACCCTATTTATAGGGTTACAAATAACTGTAAAAGAAAATAAACATGAAAGAAAAGATTACACAATCAACTACTATAAAAAATAATCCTGCACTAAGAGAAAATAATATAATGAAAAATATTTCATATTATATTCTATATTTAACACCCTCCCCTCAAACTCAATATGGGGTAGAATATTGAGTTTGAAGATATCGATCCAATCAAATCTTCCAAATTGAAGAACTCCAAGCACTTGAGGTCTTTGTCATTGTTGATGGAGATAAGTGACTTCTCGTTTGCTGGAAGAAAATATGTGACTGACACTTTTTTTTTTTTTTGTAACATAAAAAAAATCTCTAGTTAGTTTAAGAGGCAGAAGGAGTGCCGGTAAAGTTCAAGGTACCGACCCTCCAATTGTAAAAAAACCTCTAGTTTGTTTAAGAGGCAGGGGGAGTGCCGGTAAAGTTCAAGGTACCGACTCTCCAATTGTAAAAAAAAAAACCTCTAGGTTGTTTAAGAGGCAGGGGGAGTGCCGATAAAGTTTAAGGTACCGACCCTCCAAATTTTAACATAAAAAAACCTCTAGTTTGTTTAAGAGGCAGGGGGTGTGTCGGTAAAGTTCAAGGTACCGACCCTCCAAAGTTTAATATAAGAAAATTCCCAAGAAAAAGAATTTTTTTTCTTTTTTTTTTGGTAAAACATGATAGAAATATTGAAAATTTAGGAAATAGTGGAGTCAGATGGACTTATTATTGTAAATCTTGCTGACGGCTGCTGCTATATATCCAAGGAAGCCGCCATTGTTGACTATATCCATAAACTCCAATTTTCTCCAACCAATTCTTGAATATATGAACTCCCAAAGCTGCCTGTGTCTGTAATTGTTGCTGATGACAGAACGGTAAATCCATCCAATTGGGTAAATTGTAGTGTTGACATATGCAAACCTCTCCAGCTACTTCAACCTTCCACCATAGCCATACCATATAGGACATTGGACAATGCCGGCTAAAAAAAAAACTCAACAGATCCGAAGAAAAAGAAAATTTTTTTTTTGCGAGTTTAACCCAAGACCAAGTTAGACCTGCTCTAATACCATGTCAAGAAATATAAAGCTCTGATACCATGTCAAGAAATATAAATTGTATTATTATGGTCTTGTAAATATTACAATGTAGAAGACCCTATTTATAGGGTTACAAATAACTGTAAAAGAAAATAAACATGAAAGAAAAGATTACACAATCAACTACTATAGAAAATAATCCTGCATTAAGAGGAAATAATATAATGAAAAATATTCTATATTTAACATTTTGAGTTAATCCATTCCGATATCTGGGCATCTTTTTCCTATTGATACTATGAGAGGATCAAAATACGTTGAGTGGGTAAACCTCATTTTTGTAATATACCAAACCTTAAAACTTTTCAGTTTCATTCTGTGTTTTCAATGGAACTTTAACTTTACCAGTTTATTGTGTTAAGTCGATTGAGTGTGTTATTAATTATATAATTTTCTTGGTAAAAGTATTGTTGTAGAGTTAATAATGTAGTGTTCAATGTGTTGGGAAATTCGACGACTTCCACTTGAGGGATCGGAGAATAAATCAACGAACTAAAACTAGAAAATTGAAGATTATCAATGAAAGCAACGAACCAAACACCAAACCAGGAAATGGATTTGAAAACAAATACCGATGGCTTGAACACGATATCGTTGTCCTCAAACTATATTTGCCCCTTCTCGAATTGAAATAATGCTTGTAGGGATTAAGACAAATGATTTGCAGGATTAAACAAGCTTTGTAGAATGATTTTTTGTTCTTGAATATGGCTATGGTTTTTGTATGTTTTCAACAACATTATAATGATCACAAACCACGTATATACAGGCAAGAAACATGGTCATACGAAGTGGTACCAAAAACCCTCCAAAAGCCACCAAAAATTTGAACAAACGATCACTAACGGCTCTTTTGACCGTCTACGTGGTCGCATAGTCAACACTATGCGACCGCATAGTTCTCTTCACGGCAGGAATTTTAATACTTGTTTTGGCCTATGCGACCGCAGCCGACCGCATAGGCCAAAATTTGGCCTCCAATATTGATTTTCATTCCGCATTATTCCACAATTGTTTTTATTCAATTTTGAACAATATTTTCAACACAATGATTATTACAACTATAATGTAGAAAACAAAACTCTCAAAGTGTAAAAATCGAACCGACTAACTTCAAATCTTCTTCAACCTCACCACCAATGTCTCTTGTGGTGTTGAGCTCAAATTTGTGCCACATCGGATCATGCACTATCGTCTATAGAAATGATAATGGATATACCAAGAGAACCGCTGGAGGCAATCAAGAATTTCACCGGAGAAATGAACTCTCTCACTTATTATTGCATCTTTATATATCACTCTCAAAAGTTTTCAATTCTCAAGGCATGTCATGCTTCACTCCGTGTTTGTCATTTTAAATTAGTTTGTTTTTTCAAAGTAAAAACAGAGTGGTTGGCTTTTTTCATTGTCCTATTTAAAAATTGAATGGTGAAATTTTACCACTATAGAGACGATTGTTTAAGTTCATAAAAAAATACTTTCAACTCGCACACTTTGTCCATTACATTTGACGTTGTTGGGAAAAAATGACAGCACAATGCAGACTTCAATACCAAGCATAATATAGTTCAGACTAATTTAATGACAGAGTTCAACAACAATTCCCAGCAGAATGTAATCAACATATAACAATGCTTAAAGGAATCAGACGTATGAATACTTTATAAAGTTCACATTTGCATATAATCAGATTTCAATATGCTCCAATATCAAGATTAGCATATCAACCATAAATCGAAACTGGAACCTCATAACTGAACAACAACAGAGTTTCAAATAAATGGAGATAAAGTCAGAATAATACTCCCCTTTCTACCGACCGGAGAACGCCATGGATGCTAAGTTTCCACCTCCTAATTTGGCTGAAATGTAGGCTCAGGAACAGTCACCATGCACTGCAAAAACGCCCTCCAGAGAGAGATTAGAACCAACCACGAAACACCCAACACTTAGCTTAGGTCATCGACCGAACGGTCTACCCAATCAGCCAAGAAAAACGTCCAAATCAGACCTATCGAACCCCAGAGAAATCCAACCCCTTAACCACTATTTCAGGTCTAAGAGGACACAAGAAATTTCTTCAATACATAGGCTAAAGGTCGATTTACAGGGACAAGAGAATGGGAAGAACAGAGAGCAGGTTGGAGATCGAAGAAGGAAGAAAGAGAAGTCTCGAACAAGCCAAGCCCACGTGATATAGGTCAAAGCCAAAGAAAAATATCTCAACCACTATGATCTCAACCGTAGATTTTCATCCAACGGTTATAATAGATACCCGGCCCAGTAAAGTGTTAAAGAGAACCACTTACCAAGCCCAATAAGCCCACAAACTTCACCTTGGTTCTCGTAACACACTCTCTCGGTTGCGTAATTGCACATGGATGAACTGTTCATCATCATCGCCCACTACCTGCAAGAAAAATTAACCAGTGTCAATATGTAACAAAGATAAGCACAATTTAAATTTACCTGCAGGTAGAATTTTTGTTCCCACATCAGAGGGATTCCTATCAGTATGAATCTTAACAAGTTCGACTTCACTTTGAGAAAGCTTCTCACGTATAAAATGATACTTCACCTCAATATGTTTGGATCTCTCATGATAAACAGGGTTCTTACTAAGTGACAACGCACTCTGACTATCCGTAAACATAATAGGTGTATCATGCATGAAGTTCAATTCTTTTAAGATTCCCTTTAACCACATACATTCCTTAACCGCCTCGGTTATGGCAACGTATTCGACTTCGCATTACTAGACAGTCACTAAGGGTTGTAGCCGAGATTTCCAAGTAATACAATTATCACCTAGGGTAAAGAAGTAGCGGTAGTTGATTTCCCTCTTGTCTCTATCACCAAAAGTCCGAATCAACATAACCCTTAAGAGTCAACTCCTCGTATCTTTTCTCATACACTAAGCCTAGATTTAAAGTCCCAACCAAATATCTTAATAACCATTTCATACCCGCCCAATGCGGCTTACCAGGGTTGGACATAAATCTACTTAGAAGACTGATGGAAAATGCAAGATCAGGTCTGGTAGTAATCATAGAAAACATGACAGAACCTATGGCATTAGCATACGGAATATTTTCCATCTCCTTTAATTCAGATTCGGATTTAGGCGAATGATCACGTGAAAAATTCATATGGCTAGCAAGAGGCACATTAACAATTTTACTGTCTTTCATTCCAAATTTAGTTACAACTTTGTTCAAGTACGCTTCTTGTGAAATTGTTAACTTGTTCTTAGCCCTATCCCTTGTTATCACCATCCCTAAAATCTTTCTAGCATTTCCTAAATCCTTCATATCAAATTCCGATTTCAAAAGATCCTTTAGTTCATTAATTTGAGACTTGCTCGGTCCAGCTAAAAGCATATCATCGACATAAAGCAACAAGTAGACTTCACAACCGCTCTTTATGTCATTAAAATACAAGCAAGCATCAAATTCACTTCTTTTAAACCCTATCTTCAGTACATAGGCATCAAACCTCTTGTACCATTGTCTTGGGCTCTGCTTCAGCCCGTACAAAGATTTCTCTAATTTGCACACATACTCAGACTTACCTCTAGCCACAAACCCTTGTGGTTGGCTCATGAAAATATCCTCTTCCAACTCTCCATGTAAAAACGCAGTTTTTACATCAAGTTGTTCGAGTTCCCAATTGAATTGAACAACGAGAGCCAACATCAGTCTGATCGTCTTGTATTTAACCATGGGTGAAAATATCTCATTATAGTCCACACCCTCTCTTTGAGTATAACCCTTAGCCACTAATCTCGCCTTATACCTCACAGAATCATTAGGGCTTAAACCTTCCTTCAACTTGTAAATCCACTTACATGGAACTAATTTCTGATCTTTAGGTTTCTTAACAAGTTTCCAGGTTTTGTTATCACTCAAAGATTTCATTTCTTCCTGCATAGCTTCTATCCAATTTTTAGAATAATTTCCATTAATAGCTTCTTCATAACTAGCAGGTTCTATTTGTTCAAGAACTTCACCTGAAACTAATGCAAACTCAGTCAGACTTAGGGATTCGTACCTAGGGTTCGGCCTAATCTGCCGTCTCGCCCTATCCCTAGTGAGTTGATAATCTTGATTAGGTGGTGATCATTAAAGTGTTCAACTTCACCTTGTTCAGTGTTATCTTGAAGTTCAGTCACCTGTTCAGGTTCAATTTCAGTCTCAGTTTCAGGTTCAGTTTCGTGATGTGTAGGGTCATCATTATCATCATTCCTAGGCGTCGGTGAATTAAGATTAGTCAGCTTCACCTCAGTCTGAACACTCCTCTCAGTTTCAGATTTGTTAGCTTCATCAGGTTTCTGTTTTAGACATGGCATTTCAGATTCATTAAAGACCACATTCCTACTATTAATAATCTTAATGCCGTGAACCCCTAAAACCCACAACCTATAACCCTTCACACCCTCGGGATACCCTAACATCACACACTTGACCGCCCTCGCTCAAGTTTCCCTTCAGATTGGTGTGCAAATGCAGCACATCCAAACACCCTCAAATGACTCAGATTTGGAGGCTCCCCCGTCCACATCTCCTGCGGGGTCTTAAAACCTATACTGCTGGACGGAGACCTATTAATCGAGATAAGCTGCGGTACTAGCGGCTTGACCCCAGGCTCACCTTTGGCAAGGCCCGAGCTAATCAACATACACCTAACTTTGTTCATTATGGTCCTATTCATTCTCTCCGCGACCCCATTACGTTCGGGTGTGTACTTAACCGTTACGTGTGTCTTGTTATCCCTTTACGCTTACGAGAAATTGTCAAATTCGAAATTGCGTAATTCAAGCCCATTATCAGTTCTTAATGTTTTAAGTTTCTTTTCCAAGCGATTCTCAACCGACTTTAACCAAATTCTCTGAATTTCCCAAAAGTTTCCGACTTAGCCTTAAGAGGATAAATCCAAACTTTTCTTGAGTAATCATCCACTAAGGATAAGAAGTACTTACTTCCACCAAATGTGGAATGCTTCTCAGGACCCCATAGATCAGCATGAATATAGTCCAATGGACTGCTGGTCCTATGAGAGCTAGCTTCAAAGCTAACCTTGTGAGATTTACCCAAAACACATGTTTCACAGAAGTCCATTGATTCAATATCATCTTTTCCAAGCAATTTTTGATTACTGAAAGATTTTAACCCTTTAAACCCAATGTGACCCATTCTGTTATGCCAAAGTTCGGTTTTGTTTTTCTTGTGACAAAAGAAAACTTGAATCAGGTGTTGTTTCAGTTTTACCCTCTAGATAGTACAGCCCATTTCTCTTGGGTCCTTTCATAACTATCAGAGATCCCTTAAAAATTTTCAGAACGTTATTCCCGGACTTAAAAGTATATCCCTCATCTTCAAGAGTACCTAAGGAAATAAGGTTCCTCTTTAAATTAGGGACATACCTAACCTCCCTGAGTTGCCTGACAACCCCATCGTACATCCTGATGGCTATGTCACCAACTCCAACCACATTCTGAGAATTGTTATCTCCCATGTAGACCTTCCTAGACTCAATCTCTCGATAGTTATAGAACCAAGACCTTTCAGGGCACATGTGAAAGGTGCACCCCGTGTCTAGGATCCAATTATTGTCAAATTCCCCCTCAGACACATTTAGGACATGTAGACTATCAAATTCAGAAACAACAGCAGCATTGTTTTGATCAGTGTTATTTAATTCTCTCTGTTTCTTCTTCCAATCAAAACAATCTTTCTTAAAATGTCCTAACTTTCCACAGTTATAACATTTTTTACCACTTTTGTCTTTTGATTTCGATCTCATTTTAGACTTTCCCCTTCCCTTTTTGTTATGGAAATTAAATTCTTTCTTTTCGGTTCTCCCCCTAACAAATAAGGCTTCTTCTTTTACATTTGTTCTGTTGTCTCTTTTCAGTTCAAGTTCCCTCGATTTCAACGCATCTATCACAATAGACTGCGTGAGAGTATCCCTGCCATATTTAATTACATTTCGGATTTCCTTATATGATTCGGGCAATGAATTTAACAGTATGACGGCTAAATCCTCATCGTCGAATTTCTTATCATTATGAGCCAGACTTTTCACAATTATTCTATAATCGCTCAAATTCCCCTCTAAATCCTTCCCCGGGTCCATCTTAAAATTAAACAATTTTTCTAACAGATAAATCTTGTTAGGCAAAGTCTTAGTCAAGAATAAGGCATCTAAGGCAGTCCATAATGTTCTAGTGTCTTTCGCATGATCAAGTTGTCTAATGATGTTATCAGATAAGTGCAAGATTATGGAGCTATATGCAATTTCATTCATGTCCTCGATTTCATCAGGTTTAGCTTTTAACTCGTCAGAAAAAGTCAAAGGATCATCGAGAGCTTTAGCAACTCTCTGTTGGACCAAAATGGCCCTCATTTTCTGTTTCCAAATTGAGTAGTCCCCCTTTCCATCGAATTGCGATAATTCGACCCTCGAACCCATACTAGATTCTGTAAAAGGGTGGCTCGTACTCATGGACTAAACAGAAAAGGTTTTGAAAAATGTTTTCACAGATGATCAACACACGATATGAATGCAGAGTTAAAAGCAATGTCCAGAAATGAAACACGACACCGAATCAATTCGATCACATAAACTTTGATGTGATGTGTGTGCCGGTGTGATTCAAACTTAAGCAATGCACAGGTATATTGTACAAATAAACGTGCCAGGTATAAAAAATGGTAAAAGTACCAAACTTAACCTACGGAGAGTTTGGAATAATCTTACCAACCAACTGTTTGAAAAACAAGAATATACCACCAAGTCCACCAAGTCCTCAGCACCAAATTTCGGAATCACCGATCACGGTCGGTCAACAACATGCACAACACAAATTCACAATAATCAGTATCGAATCAAAAACCTAGAATGCCCAAACAATCAACCCTAATCAGTGAAGGATAAAATCGAAACCCTAGACCTAAAGCTAGCTCTGATACCAGATGTTGGGAAAAAATGACAGCACAATGCAGACTTCAATACCAAGCATAATATAGTTCAGACTAATTTAATGACAGAGTTCAACAACAATTCCCAGCAGAATGTAATCAACATATAACAATGCTTAAAGGAATCACAGACAGAATACTTTATAAAGTTCACATTTGCATATAATCAGATTTCAATATGCTCCAATATCAAGATTAGCATATCAACCATAAATCGAAACTGGAACCTCATAACTGAACAACAACAGAGTTTCAAATAAATGGAGATAAAGTCAGAATAATACTCCCCTTTCTACCGACCGGAGAACGCCATGGATGCTAAGTTTCCACCTCCTAATTTGGCTGAAATGTAGGCTCAGGAACAGTCACCATGCACCGCAAAAACGCCCTCCAGAGAGAGATTAGAACCAACCACGAAACACCCAACACTTAGCTTGGGTCATCGACCGAACGGTCTACCCAATCAGCCAAGAAAAATGTCCAAATCAGACCTATCGAACCCCAGAGAAATCCAACCCCTTAACCACTATTTCAGGTCTAAGAGGACACAAGAAATTTCTTCAATACATAGGCTAAAGGTCGATTTACAGGGACAAGAGAATGGGAAGAACAGAGAACAGGTTGGAGATCGAAGAAGGAAGAAAGAGAAGTCTCGAACAAGCCAAGCCCACGTGATATAGGTCAAAGCCAAAGAAAAATATCTCAACCACTATGATCTCAACTGTAGATTTTCATCCAACGGTTATAATAGATACCCGGCCCAGTAAAGTGTTAAAGAGAACCACTTACCAAGCCCAATAAGCCCACAGACGTTAATCCAAACATAGATCCCTATTCAATTCTTCATTAAGAAAACAATTTTCACTTTGCCTAAGGTAAATAGCTCAAGTCTCATTCTTGTAAACATTGAAAATGTGTCACTACAAATCATTTTCTTTTTCATTGATTGCACCCTACGAGTTTTGTTCCTTCAAATAGATAATCATTCAAAGATTATTTTCTCGACCAAATCAATTTCTAATATAATAACTCAACAGAGTTGACCATTTTTCATAAGACAATGAGCATGCGGGGGATCAAAAACATTAACACTTTCAACATTTCTGTATATTGACATCAAAAGACAACCTCCTTTTCATTATAAAAAGAGATGAACTTATTACAAGCAGGATAAAAGACACAAGATAAAGTTCGAGAAACGTAACGTATAGAATCTCAGGACCTTCTTACGTGTGAAGTTAGAAACTTTTCACCATTTAGCGATGAGGGTTGATCGCATGTAACAGGCAGCTGTCCACACTATATTCTTCCGAGAACTCCCCAATAACAAACTCAGGATTTATTGACAATTGATATAGGTCAGAGTCCTCAGTTCTTAACGCCAAACCCGAATTTTCTTGATGAATTTCTTTTTGAATCCATGTTTGAACATTATGCTTTCTCAACCATTCTAACTCCATCGCCACTTCTTTCATTGTTGGCCTTTCTACCCCATTTAACTTGAGGCATCTTTTAACAAGCTCAGCCACCGCATGAAGTTGCTCTAAACTCCCTTCCCTCAGAACTCTTAGGTCAAGAATTTTGAATAGATGATTATCCTTCAAGGATACAATGAAATATGTAGCCAGGTTACTTACTTCTTCAGGTTTTTCACCGGAAAGGGGTTTTTTTAGTGTCATTAGCTCCGCTAGAACTACCCCGAAACTATAAACATCACTTTTATCTGTCAACTGACTTGTTTGGAAGTACTCGGGGTCCAGATAACCTAAGGTTCCTTTGACTAGAGTAGTTACTTGATTTTGATCAACAGGCACCAATCTTGAAACTCTAAAATCTGATATTTTTGCAGTATAGTAATCATCTAACAGTATATTGGAAGATTTTACATCTCTATGAATAGCTGGCATTGCTGCCGCAAAATGAAGACAAGCTAATGCACCAGCAAACTCGGCAGCAATTCTCAAACGATTTTCCCAAGAAAACCAAGGCATTCCCTCGCTGTTGTGGATATGGTAAAAGAGTGTAGTACCATTAGAGACATATTCATAAACCAACAGAGGAACTTCTGTCTCCAGACAACATCCCAGTAGCTTCACCACGTTCTGGTGATTGACTTGAGTCAAGATAATTACTTCATTGATAAACTGTTCGATTTGGCCCTGATCCATTATTCTTGACTTTTTAATTGCAACTATACGTTTATCACTCAGAATTCCTTTATAAACTGTACCATAACCACCACGGCCAAGGATACGATCTTCAGCGTAGTTTTCGGTTGCTTTTTCTAGTTCTTCTACAGAAAAGATTTTAGCTGATTCCATACTACCCTCATTTGAAGAAAATTGCTGCTTCAATAGCAAACCGCCATTTTTCTGGAATAATTTCTCTCTCAGTTTAATAAGCTTCCTTTTTTGAATGCCAGAGTATAACCAAGTAATACCAATTATCAAGGTCAAGAAGCCAAAACCAAGACCTGAATATTTTGGTTTGACATGCACATTGAACTAATTAGCAACTGATCAAGCTGTAGTTCTAACATTCTTAGTCAGAAAGCCGATTCCATATTCTTAGTCAGATGCTCTTACAACTAATACTTTAGAATGTCATACATAGGTATAACACACACGTTATATTATAAATTGTTAAAACGAAATTCAAATGGATCGGCTTTCTTTCTCTCACAACGTGCATGTGTAATCTCCAATAACTTTAAAGTAAGTGTTTAATTGAATTCATTTATGGTATTATTTATGCATATGATGTAAACATATCATTCCATCCCATCAAAAAGAAAAATATGTTTTTAGTTCATAAAAATGTTATGAGCTCTTTCACTGCTAAAGCAAGTTTTAGTTTGGTATGGAGTCAATTGATATCCTGAACTTTGTATGTTGGAATATGCAAGTTCACATTCCCAGCAGCTTCAACAGAACACGTTCAGCACATGCCTTCTGTCCAGCTCATCAGTTCACGTTCTCAGCAGGTTCCCAGCATGATTCAGCACCTCATTCTAGCATATTCTAAATCCTTCTTATTGTAGTTAGTTTGTTAGATTTACTCTATAAATAGAGATGTGTAATCACCTTTATACTTGAGAATTTGATGATTAATAAATCTCCTTCTTCATCATGTTCCTTCAATGTGTTTTACATATTGAATTTATCTTTTATTTTCTGCTTCAGTTTCATTTCGTTGTCTGCTGATCTGTGTTTTATTTTCTGCTGGTGTTCTCTGTTCGTTTTCTGCTGATGTTCATCTCTGCTGATTTCGTTTTCTTAAGATTGTACATTATAAAAAAAACTAGAGAATCATTTCCGCATGTCACTATTTTGAAACAAGGACCAAGTGTGCAATTAAAATACTCAATTGGTACAGTAATTTAGAAACTCCCTTGACTGATGAGTTTGGTTCCCGTTTTAACCTTTTTCTTCCACTTTGGTGATATACTGTTGTGCTATTTATTGTATTATACTGTGAGAAATTTATCATCCTTTCCGTAGAGAGAGAGAAGAAAGTTTATCGATTAAAAGTACCTAAAGAGAACTTGATCACTGGGAATTGTGAAATCTGGGACTAGCAGCCACGGCCATCTTTTCTTCCATCCCCAAGGTATCCCCTCGGGCAAGAGCAGTTAACTACCTGGAGTATTAGTGCAAACTCCTTGTGGATCGCATGGATTATTCTTGCATTCGTTTATGTCTGGCAGACAAACAAGGATAATCATTTAGTATAAAAAGTGAGCTGATAAATTTCTTCCTTGTACAATAGATAAATTATGGCCCAAAATCAGCACTCTAACCTTTGCAGCCTGGATCAAGGTACGGATTGCCCTCATATCCAGGGAAGCAGCTGCAGCGGTATCCTTTAAGACCATTATCCGCATCACTGCATTTACTGTTCTGGCGACATCCAAAATCATTGGATTTCTGAGCTTCAGTGCAATTTTGAGTCCCAATCACCCAGTCCAAGACTATTGGGACATTCTCTATGGTTCTGTGAGTGAACGTCAAATTAGAAAGGTCTGATGTATGAAATGTGAAGCCATCCTGCTCTCCAAGAAAGGCAAAACCAAAAGGATTGAAGGACCAGACCGTAGTGTGATTATTAAGGCTCCTTATGGATGTATCAAAACGCTGTAGGCCCTTAGGAATGGAGGTCTGGCAGCAACCAATACCAGAAGAATACCCATCAAGGATACTTTCCTTTGACGAACAGAAGGAAACACATCCACTGGTGAAGATACGCCCTTCTGATCCTGCTATCAATGCCAAATCATCACATCCCATGACTGTGAACTTATTCATTTCAGAAAAGCTAAGATGTGGCATTAAACGGATCGCCACAGGGTTCCCCCTATATAGTTGCCAAGTTGGTTATAGCAACTGGCAGCCACCCAATTCTTGATGCGCACATGAGAATCTGATATATCTGTAACCTCAAGGTTTCCGTCATAAATGAAAGGCTTGGGAGGATTGAAAGAAGTATTGCAGTTGATGTCAAGAGATGGATCTATAGAACAACCTTTCCCTAAGCCAATTCCAAATGGGAATGGAACAGTTAGATTTCCACATTTGCTCTGGCAGCCGGGCCTGGTGATTTGGGATCCTTTCGTGATGGTTGTGGGGGTTCTGGTTGTGTTGACATTATTAGAAGCGGACAATGCCAGCAAGAGAAGGAATAGAACAGAATGCAGAAGCATTTTTGGCATCAACATTTAGTTAATGCATTCATAATTCAATTCCCATGATCGATGTTATATATAGATAAGCAAATGCACTCGGTCACAAATATGTCTATTTCATGTGCACTGTACGTACGTGCCAAGGTTAATGTTCACAAAAATATGTTTCGAATTTAAATCCCGCAAGTGTACGGATCGTTCACAAGTAATAAAGTGGAAATTCAAGAATTTCGAGTATCGTTCCCACGATGATTGATTTAAAGTGATTTTTATTATGTCGACCTTAACCGAATCTATTAAACTCAAGATGATTGTTTTTGTGATTTTATGATGAAATTATGACTAATATGCGAATTAAACTAAAATTGCGATCTAAATGCAAGAATAATGGTTGAATGCAAAAGTTGATGAAATTAATGTATGAAAAGCGTACTAGGATCCCGAATCCCCAAGCAAAGTTCACCCTTAACCCCTATTTCACAATTTGACAACACGAGGAATTGGTTGAAAAATCAATATTTCTAACCTATCCAACAATCTCTTTCGAGTAGAATTGAACATATTCTAACATACCATTTGACTATATTTCTATGACAAATGCAATATACAAGAATGCATGAAGTTTTGTAAACACTTAGAGATTCACGTAATGCATATCGGTATATTTCTATCATTTATGAACAAAACGATGATTTATACCTTGTTGAGTTTATTTTCCTTCTTTCGAATGCATAAAATAAACCACCCAAACTCACACAATTATCTTGCACTATAATCATGGAGGCAAGAAAGTGTATATAAATTATTCAACATCCATCAAACGTGTTTGAATATCAAATTGCAAAATAGAAATTAAAAGATCACAATGCGAGGTTCATCATTCACCTAGTACATGAAAAGTCTAGCCTAACATGGATAAAATAAAAGAACAATAAAAATAATAAAGAGAAGACATTACCCAAAAACTAAGAATTAGGGTTGAAATCTTGAATGAAATCTCTTATTCTCGCCCTCTTCCTTGCTCTTCAATGGTGTTTTTTCCTCTAAGAATGCGTAGCCCCCTTTTTGGACGAGATTAGGGTTATAAAGAAATCCTAAATGTATTACCATAAGTGTTTGATTCAAATAAGGAAACAAGAAAATTCGCGCTCAGAATGAACCATGCGACTGCATGGTATAAACCCATGCGACAGCATGGTTATATAAATTTTTTACTGTTCAACTCCTATAGATGCTTGTGCGACTGCATGGATTTTCTACCATGCGACTGCATGGTAGAAATTGTCTTTCCTTTGATTCACTTTTGTCCCCAAGTTAGTTTCATCCACTTTTTGACCTTCATTTCTTCTCCTTCTTCTTCTAACATCTCATGGTATCACCATATGTTACTTAGCTCAACCTCATGCTTGATTCGTCATTCGGGTCATCTTTTGAATAATTACATTTTGGTCCTCGGAGTTTCATATTCTTCCATTTTAGCCATTTTTCGTTCATTTTCTCATACTTTTCATTCAATCCATCAATATAATCCTACAAACACAAATTACATCGAATTAAGTCATATTTCAACATATACATCAACAATTTTCCATGTTTTGTGACCTAAATAAGTGTGTAAAACACACTTATCAGTTAAGTCAATGCATTACACAATATTGTATGTACAAATGAGTATGCCATAATTGTTCGCAAGTAATAAACCAAACGCAAAAGCATGCGTATCTTCTCCCCTAATAAGTTTATTTTTTTATTAAGTTGAGCTTTAAGTAGGTATGTTAAACCATAATTTATAGTAAATCTATTACATTCTCTGAATCAAGTAAATGAAAAGGCACATGCTCTCAGGCAAAGCCGATAAATACAGTTTCTTAAGCGTTTAAACTATGTAGGAATTCTATCAATGTATCAAGATGAAGAATAATTTGAGTCTAGAATATTAGATTGTCAAAAAAAAAATTGTTATGGGTGTATATATATATGTATAATTATATATTTAAAATATTTTATTAATTTTTTAAAAGTTTAAAATTTTATTATTATGTTAAGTTAAAGGGCACAATATTTATGAAAAAAAAGTAAAAAATAAAATTTATATTATGTTAATATTTTTTAATTTAACATAATATTGAAAAAAAACTATCTTGTTTTCAAAAAATATATATATATATATATATATATATATATATATATATATATATATATATATATATATATATATATATATATATATATTTATATTTCTTATTTATTTATTTATTTATTTATTTATTTATTTTAAACTATTTATTTTACCAGCTCAGTCTCAAATGTCCAATTAGCTTTATTAACAAATTACCAACCCAACAAGGTTTGGTTCTTTATTGATAATATATGAATTCTGATGAAATTGGGAAAGTGCTTTTGAACTTTACATCTACTTTTTTTATTCACGACATGTAAAAAAATAAAATAAGAATTTAAATGTCATATTTTTTTCAAAACAAATAATATTATTGAAATATATTTTTTCTTAATAATATTTTTTAATTACATGAAATGGGTACAATTTTAAAATGTCACACAAGACGCCCAAAATTTTAGGATCGGCCCTGTCAATAGAGCACGAGCAATGTCCAAGGGACAATTGGAGGGTACAGGCACAAGATCATTGAGATTGGAGATTTCATTTAAGGGAAAGAAAACTTGAACAGCTAAGGTGCAAGGAAAAGATCACTCATTCGATAAAGGTTTTAAAGGTTCTATATTGTTATAATAAATTTCCAGCATGCCTATGTTTGGCCCCATTTTTTTTTCAATCATACATTTTCCTATAAAACAATTTTGCACGTAAATCGAAATTTTTTCTTACTTTTTAACCGTACATCCTTCAACAAAACACTATTTTAAAATGCATTTTGAAAAAAAAAAAAAAAATGGGGCTCAAACAAGGGTTAAATATACAAGTAAAACCAAAAGGCTTTAATGACACGTCTAACTCAAAATTGAATAATTTAAACTTAAGATGGTACTTTAGATAAACCTCATCATGGAGTTGTTGCGGTTAAGGTGTTTGATAATATTCCAACTCAAAATTGCATAAACCCTAATACAGTGATTGTTCGATAGAGTGAAAAACTCAAATTCACCTTGTCAAATGTAATACGTCATTTGAATAGATCCACCTTCAAATCCTTAATATAGAATTGCAAACCGAGATGGGAGGACTTGAAATCTTCTTCTCTTTATTGTCACTTGTATTTTTATTTATTTTTTTAAATAAGATTGTTTGAAAATTGCATGTTTGGCTGTGCTTAATATTAAGTTAAGCTTTATCTTAAGTGATATATTTTATTAAATATGATTTTAAAATTACTTATGTTACTAAAAAATTTTGTATTTGAGATAAAGAAAAAAAAAAAAGGTTTGTTATATACAAACAAAAATAGTTTTTAAGCAAAATTAAATGTATTTATTTATTTTTCATGTTATCTTGATTTGACATGATTAAAAGAAACAATTCACTTTAAGTAGGGGTGTCCAAAAGTCCCGAACCGAATCGGATCGAACCGAACCCGAACCAAATCGAGCGGTTCTTCATAAATTAAATACACGAACGGGTACCCAAATCGAGAACCGATGGGTTTGGGTCGGGTCTCGGGTCTAGACCAAGAACCGAAGAACCGAAACTAAATAATTTTTTTATTTTTTATATTGAATTAATTAAATTATTTTATTTTTTTCTAAACAAATTAGCAAATTAATTAAATAAATCAGATTATTTCATAATTTTAATTTTAAAGCTCAAATCATTTTTAAAACCCATTAGCCCATTTTAATTTGAAGCAAATGAATATACTTTATGTAGTGTTATTGTAATATTAATATTTACTTTTTGGTATTTGTATGCATTGAATTAATCTTATTGGACGGCTAGTTATTTATACGTTTTTGAATTGTGCTACGTTAATTTGTAAAAGTTACGAATGAAATGTCATTAGTTGTATTTATGTAGTGTTGCTGTAAATATTAAAAAATTTAATTATGGTACGGAACCGAACCGACCCGAACCGAACCGAACCAAACCGAACCGAACCCGAACGGTTCCATAATGATATTTGGACCCGACGGGTCCATTTATTAAATACCCAAAAGTTTTGGGTCGGTTCGAGTCTCTTCAGAACCGAACCGAACCGACCCACGGACAGCCCTAACTTCAAGTCGACTTACTCTATATGTCTAGCTAGTAGACCCCCAACAAATCTTATCTACTAGCAAGACTTTTAATGGCAAGCAGAATAAAGAAACACGAATATTGAACAAAAACTTTAGTGGTAGGTAAGATTTGTTCTACACATTTTTTTTAATCAATTTTTTGTTTATATTAGTATTATGCATTTTCCCTTGTAACTATCTCATGACTTGCGCATTGGAAAACTATATCTTAATCTGAATATCAAACTGTCTTGAATGTAACAATAAACAAATATATTTTATAATTCATTTGGTAAACTTTTAAAAGGTCAAAAATTACTCCTAGACAATTTGCATAAACAAATGTCTTAGTTTGTCCACGCCAATTAATTAAATAGAAAATCAATATCAATTCCATAATCTCCTTTTGAGACACTCCATTAATAAATTTTATCAACCGTGACACTAAAGATAATTTAAATACTTGACTTTTATGGATTACTTCTCTCAATGTTAAATATTCATCAATTGATTGGTGTTTATCAACATTATAAAAGAAAACTAAATGTCAAATTCACTTTTGTTAATTACTTGTTTATTGAACACTTAATTGTCAACTTACATGCAGGATGTGTATGGAAAATTTATTTAATACTCGTCTAAATTTCAAGTATTTATAGCAGTTGATCAGGACGTGTTTAAATACAGAATGTCTCCAAGAAAAAATCATTTTTCGCATTTTCTAATAATTTTTATTTACTTTCAATCATTAATTCTTAAAAGTTACTCTTCAAAAAATCTCCCACAACGAGGACTATATTTCTTCTTTAATGTTGTTTTGGTACTATACAATCTAAGCCCCCGTTTGATTCCAATAAAATGGATTAAATTTCAAATTTTAATTATACATTTCATGGGATCCACAACTTTTCAACTACATATTTCATTAACCATAATCAAAATCTACTAAAAATCTGATTTTTATCTAAATCAAACATGGGCTAAATTAAGTTGAGTGTTGACGGTCTAAGCACAGCCTCGTATCTACATGGTTAGACATCTCGAGTGAGATGACAAATTTACTGTTGGAACAATTTCTATACATATTTTGATAGCGTAGAACATTGATGGTTCTCGAACTTTACGTCATGTGCGAATAAAGTCCTTAATCTTTTATATGGAATCTATTAATTAGCCTCATCATACGAGGTTCCAATAAGTGGTTATGGGTAGCTAACAACAAGCCACCTTAGGTCCGCACTCACATCACTTGTTTATGTGACCTAGTTGAGGCCATCAAAGAGGATGTCCAAGTGATGCATTTACCTCAGTCGAGGTGCCATGATTGAGGCCGAACCTCCATGGCCAAGGTAAGGTGCCACAATCTGGTGCAGCTCATCACTCATAGATAATGAGTTGGAGTTTTGTTCAAATGAATTCAAGAGCTTCTACATAACTGAAGGCATCTTGAGACACTTGACAGTGTCTAAAACTCCGCAATAGAATGGTGTGGCGGAACGGATGAATAGAATCTTCATAGAAATTGTTCGTTGTATGCTTTCGAATTCTAGGTTGCCTAAGACTTTTTGAACTGAAACAGCTACTATAACTTACTTTCTGATTAATTGCTCACCCTCTATTGCCATTGAGAAAAAGACACCAAAAGAGGTATGGTCTGATAAACCTTTTTTTATTTTCATTTGAAGATTTTTGGGTGTTCTGCTTATACTCATGTGAATAATAGGAAGTTTGGGTCTATGTCTAGAAAGTGCATCTTTCTTTGGTATAAATCAGGTGTGAATGGATATAAGTTGTGGTGTCCTGAGACAGAAAAAGTGGTGGTTAGTAAAAATGTAGTGTTTGATGAATTTATTACGGTTCAAAATTTGTACAGGAGGGATTCTGGAAAAACTGATCAACATGATCAAAATATTCAGGTGGAGTTAAAAATTACTTTAAAAGAGAGATCTGAGATTTTTAGATTAGTCTAGTTCAGAACTAACAGATATTAACACTTTGCTTACACCACAGTATTCAATTGCTAAGGATAGACATCGCAGACAGATTAGACCTCCACAGAAGTATGGAGAAACGGATTTGGTAGCTTATATATTAAGTGTGGCTAACAGTATTGATTCCATTGGGGAGCCTACTACATATTCAAAGGCAGTCAGTTGTAGTGATTCTAGCATATGATCAATTGTATTATAAGAGGAGATTGAGTCATTAAATAAAAACATCACTTGGGACTTGGTGAAATTACTCAAGGAAAAGAAGATTTTTCACTACAAGTAGGTGTTTAAAAGGAAAGAAGGTATATTAGGAGATGAAGAGGCAATGTACAATCCCAAATTAATAGCAAATGGCAATAATCAAATTCTAGGTGTTGACTTCACAGATGTGTTCTCTCTAGTAATAAAACATAGCTCAATTAGAACTTTATTTGGGGTTGTAACTAAGGATGACTTGGAGTTTGAGCAAATGGATGTCAAGACAGTATTCTTGCATGGAGAACTTGAGGAGAGCATTTACATGCAACAACCAGAGGGTTTCATAGTTTCTGAAAAGGAGAACTATAGGTGCTTGTTAATGAAGTCCTTTTATGGACTAAAGTAGTTGCCGAGGCAGTGGTACAAAAGGTTCGATTCATTCATGACTATTCATGATTTCACTAGAAGCAGTTATGATGGTTGTATGTACTTCAGAAAGGAAGATGATGGATCGGTTACATATCTATTATTTTATGTTGATGATATGCTTATAGAAGACAAGAATAAAGCAGATGTAAGAAAGGTGAAATCTTAACTTTGTTAAGAGTTTAAGATGAATTAATTGGGAACAGTAAGGAAGATTCTTCGTATGGAGATCTTGAAAGATAGAAAAGCGGCATATTGTATTTAAGTCAAAAGAGGTACATGGAGAAGGTGCTCCACAGGTTCAATATGCTGAGTGCAAAGGCTGTCAGCACTTATCACCTTTGAAGATTAAAACATTGATATGTCTCGAGTTCCATATTCAAGTGCAGTGGGATCGCTTATGTATGCGATGGTTTGTACTCGTCCAGATTTTACATATGCAGTTAGTGCAATAAAAAGATAGAGATACATGGCAAATCCTAGCAAAGAGCATTGGAAAACAGTGCAGTGGATATTCGGATACTTAAGGGGCTCTACTAATGCTTTGCTTGTATTTTGGTAGGAATACAGATAGAGTCATTGGGTATGTAGATTCAAATTATGCAGGAAATGTTGATAAAAGAAGATCACTTACCGAGTATGCAAAATATAGTAGCATTGTCTACAACAGAGGTAGAATACATGACCATTACAGAGGCATATAAGGAGGCTATGTGGTTGAGGATACCGATTGGTGAAATCAATGAAGACTTGCAGTTATCTTTCTGACTAAGGATCGGATATTTCACGAGAAGACTAAGCACATTGATCCGAAGTATACTTTGCTCGTGATGTGATTGCTCGTGATGATATTGTAGTAAATAAGGTTGAACCAAAGAGAATCATGCTGATATGATGACAAAAGCACTTCTCATTGCTAAGTTTGAGCATTGCTTGAACTTAGTTGTTGTTTGTTATTGATTTAGTCTATTGAGACTTGTTTGGAAGAGGTTGAGTGGTGCTTACATTAGAGGTGTGTTTTGGACTTCCTTGTATTAAAATTTAGTTTAAGGTGGAGATTTGTTGTAATATAACTCAAATAGTCGAATGCCCTAACGCCATGATCGCATGCACCATCGGAAGCATTGGATGCAAATTTGTCCTAAAAGTTAGTGCCCAGCGCCATACGTCCAGCGCCCCACTGACAGCTAGCCTCTGGGTTGGTGCTCGAGCTGCGTATTTATCTAGACCATGCCCATTTTGCATTTTGACGCGTTTTTTTCTAGACCTATTCATCTACACCTTAGTTTTTAGGGCTCATATATAAGCAGCCACGACCTGTATTGTATATGCAACATTCATACATCTTGAGAGCCTTAAATCTTAATTGAGAGTATTGAGATCTTGATTTGTAAACACATTCATTGTTGATTATAGTGAAATTATTCTCCTTTGCTCGTGGTTTTTTTCTATTTTGGGTTTTCACATAAAATATTTGTGTTCTTGTTTGTTTTATTTATTTTATCTTGCTATTGTCTTACAATCAATTCACAACAATGACGAAGAGGTACAAAGTCATAAAGCTTAATTTCAAGTGCATGAAAGAAATGTCAGCCCATTGAAATGGATTGTTAATCCTATTCCAAACATACGCCTTGTAATTACCAAGAGATAAATACTTTTAACCCAGACATTAACAAAATCCTCTATCTTTGAATATAATGGAGATTTAATAAATTTATGAGAAAAAGTAAAAAGGGTATAAAGCATAAATTATTTGGTAGATACCAGAATACCAAAGACCATAGCTTTAGAGGTGTCAAAAAGGACGGGTCTGCCATACTCGAAAAAATCTTTCCGTGAAAATCGAAACCGCGGACCTACCCGTGACCCATGCGGGCAGTTCACCGGCCAAGAAGGTATAACTCGCGGGCTTCGCAGGTTGCACCCCCACGAGCCGCGGTTAACCCGCGGCCTGTAAAAAAAAAATTGAAAAAAAAAAATAAAACAATTTTTTGAAAAAGAGGCAGCTCTCTCCCCAACAGCAAGCTCCTGCCTGCAACAAGCCATGCAGGCTATGCCTGCATGGTTAAAAAAAAAAAATTAAGTAACGTAACGGTAATATTATTTTTATAACGGTAATATCATCCCCTTCATCTATAAATTTTAATTTATTCTTACAATTATTTTTACAATACACTATCATTAGTTATTATACATTTATACTAGGGCTGGGCAAAATGTCCGAATCGAACTGAATCGAACGGGAACCGAACCGAACCGAACGGGTTTTCTTAACTTAAAAACCCGAAGAACCCAGAACAGAAGAACCGAAAAATTTTGGTTCGGTTCTCGGTTCTAGACCTAGAACCGAAGAATCAAATAAGAATCGAATTTTTTTTGATAAATCAATTTATTTTATTTTTTCTAAACAAATTAACATTTTTTTGTTTTAACTATTTGATATATATATATATATATTCTTTAACCTAACACGGGTTTAATTTTGGGCTAGTTTGTAGTTTTGTTTTTATTTCCTATTGGACTTAGTTTAGATTGAGTTTGATTTCAGTCTTGGGCTAGGCTTTAGTTGATATTTTAGCCATTCATGGTTAGGTTTAGGGTTTAATTGCTAAGATAGAACTTCGTATTTGTATCTACTTCTTGTTATTAAGTCCCTATTTGGCCAGCATTCTTGTGAAGAAAAAATGAAGAATTGGACCATTTTTTTAAAATTAGTGGGCCCCTCCCTCTCACAAGTTGGTCAAATATTTCGGCTGACCCCATGTCTAACGGTGAGAAAATTTCTAGAAATGGGAAAAAAATGTCCTCCAAACAGGGGCTAATATTAGTATCTACTTTCAGGTGTATTTATGTAGTATTATTTTAAATATTAAAAAATTTAATTACAGTACGGAACCGAACGGAACCGAAAAGAACCGAACCGAAGCGAAGCGAAGCGAACCGAACCCGAACGGTTCCAAAATTATATTTGGAACCGATAGTTCAATTTACTAAAGAACCGAAAATTTCTGGAACCGAAAAAAACCGAACCGAACCGACCCGCGCCCACACCCTAATTTATACTTCATAGTTCATACTTGTTACTACCTTATTACAATTACAATTACAATTATTCAATTGCAAATATCATCATCATCTTGATTATATTTCTTTCTTCTCAATTCTCACTAGTCACTACTAAACTTTTTAATCCTACTATATTATGGATTCTCACGATTTTTCTTCTCAAAATCCTATTTTCAATTATAGTTGCTCTCCAATAAATTTAGAAAATGATAATGTTGTAGAAGTTGGATCATCTCAAAATGCAAGGAAAAAAAACAAATATCAGATGTGTGGCAAATGTTTACAGTAAATAAAAAAGATGGAAAAGCAGTATGCAATATCTGCAAAAAAAGATTATGTCTGGCGATATGGTCAAGGCACCAGCACACTACGGAGACACAAAGAGAAACATTTAAATGAAACGGGACATTTGGATCCTAGACAAACTCAGATTACTGGTTTTACTAATACTAGTGGATCAGTTACTTTTACTAATTTTGTTTATTCGCAGGAACGAATGCGAGTTGAGATGTCGGAAGTTTTAGCAGCTCGTGAAATGCCCTTCACATTTGCAGAAGATCAGTATTTTGAAGAGTTCCTGCAAAAATACATTCAACCTTCTTACAGGAGCGTAAGTAGAAATACTGATCGTTCTGATTCTATAAAATTATTTCATACAATGGCTGAGAATTTAAAAAATGATTTTAAAAAAATTGATGGAATTATGTGTTTCAAGTCTGATTGTTGGTCTGAACGAAATCATTATGGTTATGCTTGTGTTACAGCATATTTCATTTATAATAATTGATTATTGCATAAGAGAATTATTGCTTTTCGTTTACTTGAATATCCACATAATGGTGTAAATTTGTGTAAAAATTGATTACAAGTTTTTAATGAATTTGGTATGTTAAATAAACTATTTAGTGTTACCTTTGACAATGCAAGTGCTAATACTGCATGTATTGAGCTTTTAATTAGAACGGTTACACCTCCATATGATTCTAAATTATTTCACATGCGCTATGTTTGTCATACATATAATTTAGTTGTGCAAGATGGTTTGAAATTAATAACACCACAAATAAGTATAATTAGAGAATCTATTAATTATATTTCTTGTTCAGATTCTAGACAACAAGAATTTGCAAAAATTCGTAAAAATCTTGGATTGAGAAGAAGAAAATTTGTTGATGATATTCCTAATAGATGGAATTCAACTTTTTTAATGTTAAAATCGTGTATTGGCTATACTAATGCTATTAATGCATTTGTTAATTCAAAGCAAAATCAATTTTATATAACTGATTCGGACTGAGAAAAAGCATTTAAAGTTATGAAATTTTTGAAACTTTTATATAAGGCAACAAAAGTTAGTTCTGGAGTTTATTATCCAACTAGTAATCTTGTACTTTTACAATTAGTAGAAATTGCTGGACAGTTTTCATCATTTAGAGACAATCCATTTTTCTTTGAAATTATTTACTCAATGGAGGAAAAGTTTAAAAAATATTATGAAAATATGCCACTAATTTTTCCAGTGGCAGCTGTAATGGATCCTCGCATTAAGTTGTTTGGAGTTCATTGTACTTTAGAATCACTTTCTGAGACATTGCTTTTAACATAAATATTACAAATCAACAATTGAAAATTTGTATTAATGAAATGTATAACAACTATTTTATTAAATATGGTAACAATGAGAATATGTCTTCTTCTCCAATCTCTAGTACAACTTCTAAAAGCAAATCTTCTTTTTTCTCCATAATAGCTAAGAAACGTAATGTTCTTGGTTCTTCATATACTACTTCAACTTAACTGCAAATCCACATACCACACCTACTGAATTAGAAAGATATTATCAATTTGATCATTATAGTTTAATACATGAAGATGAAGTGGATAAGTTAGATATTTTATGATGGTGGAAATTAAATGAGCGGTCATACCCTGTATTATCTAAAATGACACGAGATATACTAACAGTTCCAATCTCAACAGTGGCATCCGAGTATGCTTTTAGTGCAGGTAACAGGGTATTGGACGAACAAAAATCTAAACTTAAAGAAGATATTTTGGAAGCTCTCATATGCGTGAAAGATTTGATATTCGCGGATCGAAAGATGCAAGATAAAATTAATGATGATGTTGTTGAATACTTCAAAAATCTTACAATTCATGAAGATTGATTGAAAAACAAATATATAATTTTTCAACAACTAAATTATAGTTAATAGTTAAGATTTAAGTAGGTGACAAGCTAGTTGGGATGTACTTAAATTATAAATTATAGTAAAAGTAGGTGTCAATCTAGTTGGGATGTACTTTGCTATAAATATATACCTTCACGTAATTAGAAATGCATTTAGTTGTTAAATTTCAATTATTAAATTTGAATTCTATGTAAACATTTCTTTGTATAAATATGAATTTATCATTTTGTTCAATTCTTAGTTTACATTTAACAAAAATAAAAAAATTTTGCTATCAATATAAAAAATTCTTGGAACAACCCGCGACCCTAGAGGTGTCAAGACGGGCGGGCCGACCATGACCCGTGAAAACCGGCCCGTGAAAACTGGGACCGCGGGCCGACCCGTGACCCGTGCGGGCGGTTCACGGGCCAAAGAGTTGTGACCCGCGGGTTTCGCGGGTTTAGACTTCATGGGCCGCGGTTAACCCGCGGCCCGTGAAGAAAAAAAAAAAAAAAAAAAAATTTTTTTTTTTCAAAAGGCGGGAGAGCCGTTGAACGGGAGAGCCGTTCAACGGCTCTCCCACAGCAGCTGCTTGCTGCAGGCTACGCCTTGCTGCAGGCTAGCTCGGCAGCTAGTCGCCCGCTGCGAGCTAACTGCAGCCGCATGTGCGTAGCGCCAGCTACGCCTGAATGCTAGTTTTATTTTTATTTTATTATTTTTTTTTTTTTTTTTTTGTAACTAACGGTAATATTTTCAACATGTATAAATTCAGTTAATTGGTAGTATTAGTTCACTTCATTTTCGCATTTCAACTACAAATTTATCATCATCTCTATTATATTTCTTTCTTCTTACTACGAAATTGCTTAATACTACTATATTATGGATTCTCACGATTTTTCGTCTCAAAATCCTATTTTCAATGATAGTTGCTCCCCAATAAATTTAGAAGATGATAATGTTGCAGAAGTTGGATCATCTCAATCATCAAGGAAAAAAAAACAAACATCAGAGGTGTGGCAAATTTTTACGATAAATGAAAAGGATGGAAAAGCGTTATGCAATATCTCGCAAAAAAGATTATACATGGAGATATGGTCAAGGCACCGTCACGCTACGGAGGCACAAAGAGAAACATCTAAATGAAACAGGACATTTGGATCCTAGACAAACTCAAATTACTGGTTTTACTAATGCTAGTGGATCAGTCACTTTTACTAATTTTGTTTATTCGCAGGAACGAATGCGAGTTGGGATGTCGGAATTTTTAGCAGCTCGTGAGATGCCCTTCACATTTGTAGAAGATCAGTATTTTGAAGAGTTCTTGCAAAAGTACATTCAACCTTCTTACAGGAGCGTAAGTAGAAATACTGTCATTCTGATTCTATGAAATTATTTTATACAATGGCTGAGAATTTAAAAAATGAACTTAAAAAAATTGATGGAATTATGTGTTTCACGTCTGATTGTTGGTCGGGACGAAATCATAATGGTTATGCTTGTGTTACAGCACATTTCATTGATAATAATTGGTTATTGCATAAGAGAATTATTGCTTTTCGTTTACTTGAATATCCACATAATGGTGTAAATTTGTGTGAAAATTTATTACAAGTTTTTAATGAATTTGGTGTGTTAAATAAACTATTTAGTGTTACCTTTGATAATGCAAGTGCTAATAATGCATGTATTGAGCTTTTAATTAGGGCGATTAGACCCCTATATGATTCTAAATTATTTCACATGCGTTGTGTTTGTCATATATATAATTTAGTTGTGCAAGATGGTTTGAAATTAATAACACCACAAATAAGTATAATTAGAGAATCTATTAATTATATTTCTTGTTGTTTAGACAACAAGAATTTGCAAAAATTTGTAAAAATCTTGGATTGAGAAGAAGAAAATTTGTTGATGATGTTCCTAATAGATGGAATTCAACATTTTTAATGTTAAAATCGTGTGTTGGCTATACTAATGCTATTAATGCATTTGTTAATTCAAAGCAAAGTCAATTTTATATAACTGATTGACCGGGAAAAAGCATTTCAAGTTATGAAATTTTTGAAACCTTTTTATAAGGCAACAAAAGTTAGTTCTGGAGTTTATTATCCAACTAGTAATCTTGTACTTTTACAATTAGTAGAAATTGCTTTGAGCAGTTTTTCATCATTTAGAGACGATCCTTTTTTCTTTCAAATTATTTACTCAATGGAGGAAAAGTTTAAAAAATATTATGAAAACATGCCACTAATTTTTCCACCGGGCAATTTGTAATGGATCCTCGCATTAAGTTGTTTGGTGTTCATTGTGCTTTAGAATCACTTTCTAATACACTAGCTTTTAACATAAATATTACAAATCAACAATTGAATACTTTTATTAATGAAATGTATAACGACTATTTTATTAAATATGGTAACAATGAAAATATTTCTTCTACAAACTCTACTACAACTTGAAAGGCAAATCTTCTTTTTCTCCATGATAGCGAAGAAACGTAATATTCTTGGTTCTTCATCTACAACTTCAACTGCAAATCCAAATACCACACCTACTGAATTAGAAAGATATTATCAATTTGATCATTATAGTGTAATACCTGAAGATGAAGTTGATAAATTAGATATTTTAGGATGGTGGAAATTAAATGAGCGGTCGTATCCTGTATTATCTAAAATGGCACGAGATCTACTAACAGTTCCAGTCTCAACAGTTGCATCCGAGTCTGCTTTTAGTGCAGGTAACATGGTATTGGACGAAAGAAGATCTAGACTTAAAGAAGATATTTTGGAAGCTCTCATATGCGTGAAAGATTGGATATTCGCGGATCGAAGGATACAAGATAAAATTATTGATGATATTGTTGAAGACTTCAAAAATCTTACAATTCCTGAAGATTGCAATTCCTGAAAATTGATTGGAAAACAAAAATTATAGTTAAGTAGGTGCCAACCTAGTTGGGATGTACTTAAACTATAAATTATAGTAAAAGTAGGTGCCAACCTAGTTGGGATGTACTTATACTATAAATATTTGATAATAATAATTAAACATGTATTTTGATGTAGTTGTTATTTGTTTAAATTAAATTTAAGTTTGCAAAGTTATAAATAATTCATGTAACATTAAATTTGAATTCTATGTAAAAATTTCTTGATATAATTATGAATTTATCATTTTGTTCAATTCTTAGTTTACATTTAACAAAAAAATATATTTTTTGCTATAAATATAAAAAAAATCTATATTTTTATAAATTTATTTATACAATCATACGGGCCAAACCGGAACGAACCGCGACCCGCGCGACCCGTGACTCCGCATGGGCTCGGCCGGATGGGTCGGCGTGGGCGGGCACGGGTTGTGGTCGAAAAATTGTGGGCCGACCCGTAATCGGCCCGGAACCCCGGGCCACGTGCGGCGGGCTTTTTCACGCGGGCCGTTACCGGGCTCACATGTTGGCGGGCCGACCCGGCCCGGACCACCCGGATTGACACCTCTACGCGACCCGTATGGGCTCGACCTGAATGGGTCAGCGGGCGGGCCTGGGTTGTAGTCCAAAATTTGTGGATCGACTCGGAACCCGTAGCGGGCGGGCTTTTTTTCACGCGGGCCGTTACTGGGCTCATATATTGGCGGGCCGACCCGGCCCGATCCACCCGGATTGACACCTCTACATAGCTTCTTGTTTTATAAATATTTTTTTTCTTGTTTTATAAATTGATCACAAACAAGACCAAGACAATGACACAATTGATGTAGTATTTTCCAAAAAATCATAAGCTTTAATGATATATCAAGTACGTCAAGGTAACCAATACGATGAAAGTTAATCATGTTTAATTTCATGGATCAAAACTTGTACCGTCGACTCAAAAGAGAGTGCATGTGTTAAAATGTGTTTCAAGGGTAAAGTTTTTCTATTTTCTTGTCTTGAATAATTTATGTATGCAACCATAAAATCAACCTAACTCGATACTAATGTGAAACAACCATTTTTTTTTTCAAAATCGGACAATATATCATTGAACTACGGAACTTAGTTGAATTTGAACTTGCTATTGAATCTTAATTTAGAAGTAGTGCTTGTTTGAATTTCATTATAAGTTCTTTATAAGCTAAAGGTCAAATTAAACTTTAATTTTACACATATTATTTAGGACTTACAACTACTATCTAACTCGTTTTTATCACGTTATAAGATTTATAATGAAACCATCAAGAACTAATAAATTTGGAAATTCCTTTCGGACCATTATTTTAAGGGCAATTGGTGTAAATGATCCCAAACCTTTGCACATATTGTTTAATTGATCCAAACCTTTTAAAATGGCATAAAGGATTTCAAACATTTCATTTTTGTTGCAAATAGACCCACTTCGTAGAAGGACATGATTGTTACTTCCGTCAAAGTTGGGACTACATATATAATTTTTCCTTAAAATAATTTTTGTCCACGTGGCAAACTCACGGTCATTTTGAATGGAATCTATTCAAGAATCAAAATAACCATCTACACCAAAAAAATGAAAAAGTTTGAGACCATTTGCTCAATTTTTGAAAGGATCTGACCAATTATGCAATATATACGAAGGCTTGGAACCATCCATTTTTCCATTCTATAACTGTCTTTGACACTTTGTTGCATAATATTTTCTTTAGTAAACTCTCTACTCAGTAGTTACTAATAATAATAAGAACCAATTTATATTATTTTACTAAAGAACCAAAATCTGTAAATCCAATACTCATTGTTCCTTCATTTTATTTAAAGATTTATTTTATATGAGCGCATCCTATATTATTATGTGGATGTGTCTTCTTATTTGCCCTTCTAGCTATCTATGAAATGAGTCAGCACCACGTGTCAACATAAAAGGCTGCGTCAGCAACCACTTGTCGCTCTCTCATCGTTTTGGTCCTTGACCATTCATTTACAGCTCTCTCTATATATATCTGAGTACATTTAGCAAGCTGCATGAGAAATTGTTAAATTAGTGACAACTTGATAGACAGCAAAGAAAGGAAGAGAAAAATGGCATCGGAGCAGGAGAGAGCTGAGCTTGACGCACGGGCAAGGCAAGGAGAGACAGTGGTTCCAGGTGGTACTGGAGGCAAGAGCCTTGAAGCTCAGGAGCACCTGGCTGAAGGTATTATTTTTTCCTTTTATGCACAATGGGTTTTTCTGTTTTCGATGAATGGTATTGGTATTGGTATTGGTATTGGTATTGTTGATGCAGGGAGAAGCCGAGGAGGGCAGACTCGTCGGGAACAGCTAGGGACAGAAGGGTACCAGGAAATGGGAAGCCGAGGAGGACAGACTAGGAAGGAGCAGATTGGAAGAGAAGGGTATCAAGAGATGGGCCGGAAAGGCGGCTTGAGCACCATTGACAAGTCCGGCGGCGAACGCGTGGCCGAGGAAGGGATTGACATTGATGAATCCAAGTTCAGGAAATGAATGTTCTACTGAAGTAGTCATGTCCCGCTTAATAGAGTTCTATAAACGTTAATCCTTTCTACTGTCTGTCTGTCGTCTGCGTTTGTATTTATGGGTTTGTTATATCTTCTGCTAGTCGGACTGTTCCTCTCCTAAAATCATGTATTCTTTCCAAATCTGAAATGTCAAAGGATAAAATTTCACATTAAAGATAGAAAATATGAATCAATTTATAAAGATTTGCACTACTTCTTTTAATAAGGATGATGGACCTATGAAGAATTCAATAAAATATTTAAGAAAGAACACAGAAAATTACGTGGTTCGACGCCAGTGTGACAAACCTACATTCACGGAAGAAGATTATATTCACTTATGTTCGAAGTGTTACAATGACACATATATAGTCATATTACAATAAGGTTGTCTTATTATAGATAAGACAATCACGAAAAGAATATAACAAACTACGGAAACATTTCAATTATCATCAACCAATATTCTCAAAATCATGTCATAATATTTTCTTCAATATTAACATATTCTTCAAATCACCAACTATCTATCTTCTCCAACAACTTTCAATGGTATCAGAACTCATTAAGTTCAAACAAATAATTCGATGCAATTAAAACTCAAAAAATGAGTGCATGAATTTCAAAATTGGTATGCTCACATGAATTACTATCTTGTGAGATATGTTTAGTGAAAAAATTTCATATTAAATTAAGATGAAAATATCAATCAACTTATATAAGTGTGTGGACTAATTGGAAACCTTGAAACGATCCCCCCACAAATGGAAGTAGACCCTAACAGTGTTATATCACAAAGTAATTAATCACAAACTAAACAAATTCTATATAATCGAAGTTTTTATTATTACATTTATTGCCATTCAATTTTTAAAAAAAAATTAACTTAAATCTTACTTAACTTGAAGTTTTGAGAAAGTATAATTACCTGATGTTCTGAGAAAATATGCCATTGAATTATTTTGAATCGGTATTTTAAATTAGTTTTTCTTGTGACTTTGACCTAATAAATAACGTTAGTAATCCTCTATGATTTAATTTTATACAGCACACCAATAGGGTAACAATTAAGAACTTGAGGGACAATTATCATAGAGAAAGCACAAGATTTTTCAAAACGTCAACCACCATTGGCGTATCCAAACAAATCAAATTAACATTAATTATTCATATATCATAATTAAATAGTTTACTGTGGGGAAACTAGACAAATTATGCACGTCATTGTCTCACATTTTAGTAAACAAGTATAATTAATTATTTATTTACTCAAACATCGCATATAAGTGATTTAAGTAAAAATTTCTTGTCAGTGAACTTATTTACTCCTAAATTTTACGTATAGCTAAATACGTTTTAAATTAGATAAGAAGAACAATGCAGATAAACTTTCAAAAACAAGAAACTTGTGATAAAGTTTCAAAAATCAGGTGATCACCTTATAACAGGTCAATGTCACGATAACATGTCAAATGTTACGATAACACAATTATTATATCATTCATAAATCTCATATGGTCACAATCGCAAAGTCACAATTACAAATTTAGTGACAATCACACATTTTTTTTATGTCACATATTATTTATTGATCATAAATTAATTATTTTATTAGTCACAATCACCCAAATAATTGATAACAAACGCTCTTCATCCCATCTCACACAACACCATTGCACCATTTTCACCACCACCGACACCAACCAAATAACACGCCACCTCCCCATCACCACCCCCACCATTTGCAAATCATCAACCACCACCAATAAAAGCCACCACAAAAAATTGACTAAGCAAGTTGGATCAAATTGGAATTGAAAGAAAATAGTTTGCACCTAATTTTTGAAAGAAACTTAATTTCCACTTAGATAATCTTCTATTATTAAAAATAAATAAATTATTAATTTTGATAAAATCATAAGAGTTACTTTAAAAAAAAAAAAATCTTTTTAAGTGAAAAGTAAGTTATGCAAATGTATTTCATCTAATTTCATGCAGTGCGAAGCAACTTTACTTTTGAAAGCTCAAGAGAAATATTAAATAAAAAGCAATACTTATAGTTTCTTCTAATATGGCACAGCACAAAACCGTATAACAACAATAAACTTTAATACCTCGATACAACCTTACTAATCCCATCCTCCTTAATTCTGTCATTCAACAAATCAAGTAACCATGTCTTACCAAGACTATTTCAAATTCAAGATTCACAACAAATTTAAGAGTTTGAGGGAATAGAACCCATTTAGTTAGTGTTAGAATTTGGGTGTGAAATGAATTCCTTATTGAAATAATTGAAAAATTCTAATTGAAGTGTATGTCAATCGAAATTCAATTCGAAATGTTATTGGAGTCTTATTCAAGTTGAAATTCTATTTTGAAACTTTATTGGGAGTTGGAATTTATATTGGACTTAAAGATGTGGACCGGGAAGAAAAGTCGCCGCGTTTTCGCTAGTTGGCCGCTTGAGCAACACCTACAAGTTTTTTCCCGAGACTTGGTCACTCGCCTATCGCCCGCTTGGCGCTCGAGTGACGGACCGTCGCTAGCTTATCGCTCGAGCAACATGGTCATTCGATCCAGGCTCTTTTCGCGTTTTAACACGTTTTTTTGGCGTTCTACTTCAACTACAACTCATCTATTAGGGCTTAGACGTCCCCTACACGTTTCTTATAAATATTAAGCTCTTTTATACAATTTGATAGTAAGAAAAAAGTGAATATTAACTTTTAGCATCATTGTGATATTTCTCCATCTTCATTATTTGTGGTGCAGCAAAATCTTCTAATTCCTCTGCCATGTTTTCTTATCTTCTTTTATTCTTTTGTTTGTGATCAAATACTTCATTATTATGTCATATAACGTCAACATCTTAATCCGATGGTTGATTTCATATCAAGTAGTATCGAGCGATACGTAATCTTTGAATTACCAATAATTGATATCAGAAATTTTGGGCATAATTAACACAAGTGGGGTCCATGGAGAATTTGTGGTTGAAAAAGAAGGAAAAGTTATTGATGTGATGGAAAATATTATTTTATTGAAGAATGTGTGGTTAAAAATGAGTAGAAGAATGAGAATGAAAATTTTAATGGTTTCCAAACGGAGGCTTAAAGATAGAAAATATGAATCAATTTATAAAGATTTGCACTACTTCTTTTAATAAGGATGATGGACCTACGAAGAATTCAATAAAATATTTAAGAATGAACACAGAAAATTACGTGGTTCGACGCCAATGTGACAAACCTACATCCACGGAAGAAGATTATATTCACTTATGTTCGAAGTGTTACAATGACACATATATAGTCATATTACAATAAGGTTGTCTTATTATAGATAAGACAATCACAGAAAGAATATAACAAACTACGGAAACATTTCAATTATCATCAACCAATATTCTCAAAATCATGTCATAATATTTTCTTCAATATTAACATATTCTTCAAATCACCAACTATCTATCTTCTCCAACAACTTTCAATGATATCAGAACTCATTAAGTTCAAACAAGTAATTCGATGCAATTAAAACTCAAAAACTGAGTGCATGAATTTCAAAATTGGTATGCTCACATGAATTACTATCTTGTGAGATATGTTTAGTGAAAAAATTTCATATTAAATTAAGATGAAAATATCAATCAACTTATATAAGTGTGTGGACTAATTGGAAACCTTGAAACGATCCCCCCACAAATGGAAGTAGACCCTAACAGTGTTATATCACAAAGTAATTAATCACAAACTAAACAAATTCTATATAATCGAAGTTTTTATTATTACATTTATTGCCATTCAATTTTAAAAAAAAAAAAAATTAACTTCAATCTTACTTAACTTGAAGTTTTGAGAAAGTATAATTACCTGATGTTCTGAGAAAATATGCCATTGAATTATTTTGAATCGGTATTTTAAATTAGTTTTTCTTGTGACTTTGACCTAATAAATAACGTTAGTATCCTCTATGATTTAATTTTATACAGCACACCAATAGGGTAACAATTAAGAACTTGAGGGACAATTATCATAGAGAAAGCACAAGATTTTTCAAAACGTCAACCACCATTGGCGTATCCAAACAAATCAAATTAACATTAATTATTCATATATCATAATTAAATAGTTTACTGTGGGGAAACTAGACAAATTATGCACGTCATGGTCTCACATTTTAGTAAACAAGTATAATTAATTATTTATTTACTCAAACATCACATATAAGTGATTTAAGTAAAAATTTCTTGTCAGTGAACTTATTTACTCCTAAATTTTACGTATAGCTAAATACGTTTTAAATTAGATAAGAAGAACAATGCAGATACACTTTCAAAGACAAGAAACTTGTGATAAAGTTTCAAAAATTAGGTGATCACCTTATAACAGGTCAATGTCACAATAACATGTCAAATGTTACGATAACACAATTATTATATAATTCATAAATCTCATATGGTCACAATCGCAAAGTCACAATTACAAATTTAGTCACAATCACACATTTTTTTATGTCACGTATTATTTATTGATCATAAATTAACTATTTTATTGATCACAATCACCCAAATAATTGATAACAAACGCTCTTCATCCTGTCTCACACCACACCATTGCACCATTTTCACCACCACCGGCACCAACCGAATAACATGCCACCTCACCATCACCGCCACCACCATTTGCAAATCATCAACCACAACCAATAAAAGCGACCACAAAAAATTGACTAAGCAAGTTGGATCAAATTGGAATTGAAAGAAAATAGTTTGCACCTAATTTTTGAAAGAAACTTAATTTCCACTTAGATAATCTTCTATTATTAAAAATAAATAAATTATTAATTTTGATAAAATCATAAGAGTTACTTTAAAAAAAAAAAATCTTTTTAAGTGAAAAGTAAGTTATGCAAATGTATTTCATCTAATTTCATGCAGTGCGAAGCAACTTTACTTTTGAAAGCTCAAGAGAAATATTAAATAAAAAGCAATACTTATATTTTCTTCTAATATGGCACAGCACAAAACCGTATAACAACAATAAACTTTAATACCTCGATACAACCTTACTAATCCCATCCTCCTTAATTCTGTCATTCAACAAATCAAGTAACCATGTCTTACCAAGACTATTTCAAATTCAAGATTCACAACAAATTTAAGAGTTTGAGGGAATAGAACCCATTTAGTTAGTGTTAGAATTTGGGTGTGAAATGAATTCCTTATTGAAATAATTGAAAAATTCTAATTGAAGTGTATGTCAATCGAAATTCAATTCGAAATGTTATTGGAGTCTTATTCAAGTTGAAATTCTATTTTGAAACTTTATTGGGAGTTGGAATTTATATTGGACTTAAAGATGTGGACCGGGAAGAAAAGTCGCCGCGTTTTCGCTAGTTGGCCGCTTGAGCAACACCTACAAGTTTTTTCCCGAGACTTGGTCACTCGCCTATCGCCCGCTTGGCGCTCGAGTGACGGACCGTCGCTAGCTTATCGCTCGAGCAACATGGTCATTCGATCCAGGCTCTTTTCGCGTTTTAACACGTTTTTTTGGCGTTCTACTTCAACTACAACTCATCTATTAGGGCTTAGACGTCCCCTACACGTTTCTTATAAATATTAGGCTCTTTTATACAATTTGATAGTAAGAAAAAAGTGAATATTAACTTTTAGCATCATTGTGATATTTCTTCATCTTCATTATTTGTGGTGCAACAAAATCTTCTAATTCCTCTGCCATGTTTTCTTATCTTCTTTTATTCTTTTGTTTGTGATCAAATACTTCATTATTATGTCATATAACGTCAACATCTTAATCCGATGGTTGATTTCATATCAAGTAGTATCGAGCGATACGTAATCTTTGAATTACCAACAATTGATATCAGAAATTTTGGGCATAATTAACACAAGTGGTATCAAAGCTTCTAGGCATAATTAACACAACAATTAGACTTAATCATCTTCCCTGTTAGAAAAGAAATTGCTTCAAAAATAAAAAAACTAAGTTCTTTCAAGAGTTCCATGTTGCAAAAGCTACAATTTCTACACTGGATTCAGACTAGCTTGTTTTCTCTTCTCCTACGCTTTTGATGTCAACTCTACTGCAAAGACGAAGATGAATGGCTAGTTGCCATAGCGCTTATCAATAGACCAAGTATAAGAAATGGTTGTGCACTGGCCTGAAACAGAACGTCTATCTTGAGTATACATAGACAAAAAGGATCATTTATATGAGACTAAAATCTTTGGTTCATTGTAATTGTCTGAGACTCCAATGTCCAATACTGTGCATCAGAATTGTATATTCAATTCATTTAATTTTCAAATAATAGGATGAGGAATATTTGACAATATAGCTATAGCTGCACAAGGAAAGACGAGGTACCTGATATTTGACATCATACTTAATCGGGTCTCTGAGGAAGTATTTGAACTGCAATGGTACATTCATGAGTCAGAAGCATATCACAGCTTTATATGTAACATTTTTGGTAACTCTTCATCAAAACTGAAGTTTTTAATTTGCATTCCTAGCAGTGGTGGAGCCAAGGACACAAAATCAGTGAGGGCCTAATTTAACTACGGCGTTTCAAACGCAAAATATAATATTACAATTAAAAATTTCATATAATATTTCACCTGCCTCCGCCACTGATTCCAAGAATCATAAGTACAGAACTCGGCAACAATAAAATCAGATCTTCCAGCAGCTATAGAATGGTTAGTGTAAAGAAGTAAGCAGTGTCTTTTGAGTGATTCTTGATAATATTATGGAAAATGCTGATCAAGGCCGGCCTAAGATATTCGAGGCCCTAGACGATAAATTATTACAAAACTCTTAAATATAATTTTCTATAAGTGTATTGATCTCTTTAGTATCATTAATGTTCTATTCAAATTGATTTTTTAATATTATTTTTGAAAAATTAAATGAGTCCTTTTAAAATAAATAACTTATTTTTAACTTTCATAAAAATTAATTTTTAAATTCTTTTTAAAAAAATTAGAAGCTTACTAAAAAACTATGGGAGATTTTTTTTTTTTTTTTTTTAAAAAAAAATTAAGTTCATCAAGGATGTAAGCGTCCAGTGTTTTGGGCCTCTTATTTAGTTCCTCATGTTATTTAGTCATGTCTTTTAAATGGAACAAATGACCCAACTCAAAAAAGAAATGAATTTTTTTGTTGAATTTTAGGGCTTTTAATTTTTTGAGACCCCTCAAGAATTGAGGCCCAAGGCAATGGCCTAGGGCGAGGGTCAGCACTGATGCCGATGATACTCTTAACAACGTGTGCTCTGCATACAAGGCATTTTATTGTTCCTCCTTCTTTTTCTCGCGGGGGATGGGAGCTTTCAATTTTTAAACAGTCAGGCTAATGCTTGAAATGTGAGGTTGCTTTCTAAAAATATCTACCTCAAAGCTGTAGTAATAACAAAAAGTGCAGAGCTAGTTGTGAAAATTGGTAAGAAAGGTAACATCACCTGAAAAAACACCTGTGGAACGATCATGCCAAGAAGTGCTAAAGAATGGTACGGCTTTCCAGCCCCGAGAAGATAACCTGCAGTACTATACTTAAGTCTTCACTCTACATAATTGTAAAATCAACTTTTAATTCAATAAACAAACAAGCACCAAATAAATTCCATCGTTTCAACAATGACACGAGGATCAGTCATAAGCATTTATTCATATTGATTTAGCTTATTCTTATTCACAACTATTATTACATTTTGCTTTGTAGCTCTTGCTCAAAATGCTTGGCTTACAAAATATAAACTTCACTTGTTTATATGCCAATAATTTCATTCCAGTTTTAGTATGTAACAGAGTGGAGAAGACACATCAGACGATTTACAACAATCTCATCTGGAAATTTCGAAATGTACATTGCCGCATAAAACTCTTTAGAAGTGCTGCATGAATACTGTCTAATAGGAGCATATCTATTAGATTAAAGGTCAGTTCAACATTTTGCCATAGAAAATATCTCTATGATCGCATAGTGTAAAGAGGCTCCTATTTGTAAAAGTGAGGCAAGAGGAAAACTAAAACTAACATGTTATCTTGTAGTTACTACAAATTTAGATACTTCGAATCTTACATGGGATGCAGCAATGATTGAATATAGTGGGAAAAAAAGGATTCACGTAAGCCAATCAATATCAAATATATCAGGAATATGGTTCAGTTTTTTGTTCTTGCTATATAAAGTATATGTAATGACGTGAGCCTTTGTCCAAACCATTTACTCATACCTAATCTCTCATAATGTAGAAGTCTTGTGATCGAATCCTGAGGGTTGCGAAACTAATTCGTAACGAGTAAGATGGATACAGACTTTCTCAAAGCGGACATTACGTATGATTTAACGGCTTGGATACACGCCCGGGTTTTTACAGTATACACCACCACCATTCATATTAACAAGCTTCAGTTGTAGCCCAGTAGCCTCTTATACCTCCCACACCGTTAACAGTTGGAACTAGGCCTGGGCATGGGTCTAACCTAAAACCGATACCGACTTGGTTGGTTTGGATAACTTCCAAACCGAGCCAATCCAACTTCTGAAATCGAATCGAACCGAACAAAATCAGTTTGGACTTTGGCCCGATAAAAAAAATGCCTGCATGTTTGGTTTTGAGCCCAAATTCGACTAAATCTATTTTTTAACTGCATAGTTTTTATCAATAAAAGATCATCCTTGATGTCAAAAAGAAAAAGGCTTCTAATACAAATACACAATCTAGATTAAAATAACAAAAACAGTTTTGTATATGTTAAGTGAAGAAAGATTTTTTCTCTTATTGCAAGGACATAATTAACATAAATTTGTATCAAAGGGGGATAGGCAGTAAGCACCATTCCCCAAATCCAATCCCATTCCCAAAGTTTTTCCTCTTATTGTAAAGACATAATTAATATAATTCTGCATCAAAGGGGACTAGGCTTCACTTTCTTCTTATCTTTTGGTAGACGACAAACGGATTTAGATCTGAGAGAAATATAATAGATTTTGTGTGTTTTATTATTTAAATTTTTTTAAGAAAACTTAAAAATCAAATTTTAAAATTAGAAAAATATATAATATATATAATCGGGTTAGGTACGTTTCAAAGATGGGTTGGCTGTTTAACCCGACCCACCATCTTAATGATTAAAAATTAATTAAACCTCTTGGTTCAAACCGACCCAAACCGACCTAAGTCGGTTCGATTTGATCAGTTTTTCGGTTCTTTTCCCCACCCCTAGTCGGAACGTGGCCTTCAAATGGTAATTAAAGAGAACAACATTGAAAGATTTTAGCCAAGGTCATCCTCAATATGGCATTATATGCAGAAGATGCATTAGCAAACTTTTAACTGAAACTGAAAAACAAGCCAATCACAGAAAAAAATCGCTTAGTGTGATAACATGTATTTCACATAATACTTTCATCGAGATCGATAGTGGATAGTACCTGCCACAGATATCTGAGTTATGTCAATAGCGCCAACGCAGATCCATTTGGCAGTCTCAGAGCCAAAAGCTACTGGGATTGACTGAGAGAATCATGATACAAAGATCACCAGTTCGCATGCTATATGTTTGCTTACACTAGTGACAATTGTTTATGTGAAAATTAGCAAATAAAAGGAACCTGTAGTCCCAATTGTCTGTCTCCTTCAACACTCTTGAAATCATTCACAATACCTATACCTAGCTAAAACATAAAGATGAAACAAAATAAATGGAATCTAGTTGTATACGTCCAAATATAAGCATCAAGATGTGATAACAGATAGCATACCCCAGCTATGCTATACAGCAGGGTTAGAATAATGCTGTCAGTCGTAAGGATCCCAAACAAAGCTTGACCAGCCCACCTGCCACTCAGAAATCAATGCAAGGTGCGTTATGCAGAAATAAGATTTATCACATGCAATTGATAAATTTATTTTATCATATTTATAAAAACTAGTTACTTTCAGTTTTGGATTTTGTTGTATTGAAGAAGTCCAAATTGCAGATTTGTTAAGAAACACAATTATCCAAAAGCATTTCAAAAAATCCTACTATAATATGTTGCAATTGAATTGAAGATATCCTACCAAGGTAAAACTATATAGCTTGCTCCCAATGCAAAAGTACCAATCCATCCATTCTGCTTCAGCTGTGTAGGAACAATTGAAGTCAGTGGTAATCATTAAGCATTTAAGAAATCAACCTTTTGTATTGGAGTGTGAAGGTGATGGAATTACCTTTAGGGGTGGTGCTGAATAGATGTAGGATACCAAGGAACCACCAATGGCAAGTAATAATATTACCGGAAAATTATGCGCTGCCTATGAAGTAATAAATATTAGGGAGAAATTTAGACTATAGAGAATAAAAAGATGGAAATTTTGAAAACCGACCCACACATCTAATAGACCAGCCAACCCAAGGCCTCCAAGAAGCAGCACCCAGATTTGCGTAATCACCTGATAATATCAGTTTTTCGAAATGAACAAGCATCAGAAACAAGATCATGATGATTATGTCCATTCAATAGAACAGCCTGAAATATTATATACCTCATTCTCAGATATTGCTCCTGAAGGAATTGGACGGTAAGGCTCATTAATAGCGTCAATCTCTCTATCATACCAATCGTTTAGTGTCTAGAGATTTAAGCACAACATGCACAGTTGGAATTTTGAGGCACATTTTTTTGTGTTGCAAAATCATCAAATTATAATTAATATAAGAAGTACCTGGGTGTAACCAGTAAGACAGGGGCCAGACATAATCATACACACTACTGATTTAGCTATATCTTCCAAGCTCCAGTGGAAGTTCCCTAAGACAAATTTGCAGTCCGACAAACCATTCCACAAATGTCAAGTGCGTATAATGATGTTGTTAAGCATATGTATCAATAAAAGATAGCAAAAGCTTGCTCAATAGGGATCAGGCAGAGACCTTACTTGGAGGACTGACAAGCACAAATATTCAAACTAATCAACAACTAAACCAATGGATAAGTTCATGATTTTATGAAACTATGATACAAAACAAAATAATGACATTTATCAGTCCATGAAAGAGGACTGCAAGAGCTAAATTACCACCCAAGAAATCACAAATGTTATCAGACTAGTGATTGTCAGACACTATACATCGGTGGAGTATAACAATATGAAAGAACGTGTGCATAAAATACCAGATGCAGCAGCTCCGCACACCACGCCCCAAACAAGAGGAGGCCATGTAACAGGCTTCATAAGTTGAACCCGAATTTTCCACTTATCCTGTAGAAACACGTGGTGTTAAGAGTTAAAACTATGACATTCTGATATTCTGTGGGATATCATTTGCTTTTCCCTTTACATAATTTTCAAATTCATTAAACCATCATTTTAAATGCATATAAGTGTTCGACCATAAAGAAGACGCAAAATTTTGATCATGACTCTTTCTACAATGAAGATCTTTAATTATCTACAATTAAAAGAACCTCTATAAGTAATGCAGCATATACATAAATATTCATGATAAGAAACCAACTGATAATGCAGACCAAAATAAGGAAATTCCAGCAGTAACACTTTTTAGTACAACTGTAAACTTACGAATCTGAACCATGCAAGGCTGTCACATCAAAGTTACATTTACAAAGGTAAAGTAGTTCGAGGATAGCAGATATGGAACAAAGCATTCCTGATCCTATGATGGGTTAGTGTGTCAGGACATCCATTTATGTACTTGGTAACAATCTACTGCCATATCAAATGTAAGCAGTCGTGTAAACTGCAGGTACCCCATATATCTCCAGCAAATTAGAGTCCACTTTACTAATAAAAAAAAATGTTGATATCTTTATCCTAGCTCTTCACTTGATTGACCCTCCGACACCACCACCATCGATTTGGAGATACAAGATACGAGTCTTTCATTTATTTTCTCCTTTTGAGTCCTATCAAAATTTTAAAATTAACTTTCCCAAATAACAGGACACCAGAAAAATGCACGTGAGTTGATTTTGTTAGGTAGCCAACTGCAGAAAACTATTCTAGAATCTTCACAAGAAGGATCAAAAGCTATACAAGAACTACAGAACTCAAATTGTCTTATTTCAATTATACAAGCATCCACCGAAAATGATCACCTAGTACCATCTACAACATACCGATGATTCTCTCTTAAATAGTTCTGGTAATCACGAAATTGAATATAGATCTCTTAACTTAATACATCTAAATTACTTTAAGACAAATATTACATAATTGTCTTAACCAGCATTTATATGCAATTACTTTAACATTGATACTGAAGTGAGAATTGTGCCGAAGTTTTCATATTCAATGACTCGTGTTATTATCGCAAGCATAAGTGAATTCAATATAGGTTCACTACCCAAGACAACTAGTAAAGTGCATTAAACTATTAAATGTAAATATTCAAATCTCACTGTTTCTTGCTTGGCTCCTTTAATACCAAGTATCTGATTAATGCTTGAACCACTCCCAGCTGTTGCTTCATCTGTCATATATCAAAGATCCATTCAAACACACATTTTAGCTTAACCCATTCCTTTTATTTTTCTCTCATTTTTCCAGATAAAGATAACAATCTACTACTCCTTTTTTTTAGTCAAGAAACACACTGATCGAATCAAGCTCCAAAAAAAAACACGAACGTACAAAGTTACTAAACAAAAGTTTAAAAAGGCAACAGAAAAAATCAGCGTACCTTCGTTGGTATCATTCTCAGTAGCTCTGACTATAAGCCTCTGTCCTATAACCCCACATTCAAAATACATGAACATCAAATACATGTATCCATGAAAATCATAATAAAAAATTGAACTAATTGAATGAATGAGCTTACTGTTGAAAGAAAGAGAAATTGGCGTTGAAGCAAACTGTGGATTCCGAGTTGGGTTAATAATTTTTGTTTTATACGATAATCTTATTGAGTAGACAGTGTTGATTGCGGTGAACGCCATGGACAGCGTCAGTTTCAGCGCGGCGGATGTATGTCTGAGAATCTGAGATGACCACCTGTAATCCACTTTTGAACTGGCTTTCGTTAAAAAATACATACCTTAAGCGTGTGTTTGGATGGTTTTCTTGTACATCCATGATTGCAATATTATAAGTTTATAACAGTTGCCATGGTAGTTTGGTTGTCTTCATCTAGCGGTGACAATGAATCACGTGGGAAATTATTGAAAATACCCAAAATAAACCAATAGCCTTTCCAAAATACCCCATTTCACTATTCAACCATATAAATTACCTAAAATACCCTTAAAAACAATAATTGCAACTAAAGCTTTCAAGATAAGAAAAGAATACAAACAAGTCCTATATTCTAAAATGAATAATAAAAATTATAAAAAACCTAGAACTAAAAGAGGACCATATAAAATTAAAAAAGATAGCTAAAGATAAAAAAGAAATTGAATTTGAAAATGAATTTGATAAGATTGGATATCAAGAACAATTAAGTGCATCTCAAAAAATATTAAGATGTTTTAAAGAAAATATGATAGAAAATTTTGCTAAAGGAATAGTAAGATCTATAATAACAAAAGACATACAAGATATTATAGATAAATTGGAAAAAAAGAAAAAGAATATTTCTAAATACGAGATACCTTTTAATGCAAATATAGATATAATAACAGATCTTGAAATTATAAATTCTCAGATGTTATTAGATTTTGAAAATTTATTAGAAACATTATAAGACCCATTTTTTACAGATTATTAGATTTTTAGATTTTTGTTCACTCATAATAGCACCCCCTCGCTTTTGGTATCAGAGCCATAGAGCCATAAAAGACCTACATAAGATTTATAAAAATAGGAAAAATACTAAAATTTGAAAAACAAAATTATTAAAAGTAATGAAAATTGAAGATTTAGGTAATAGATATCATATAATAAGAGAAGATTTTAACATAATGATTATAAAACCAATATTAAATAATAAAAGTGTAACAATTACATTAAAATTACTTGAAAAATTACCTATAGAGATAAAACAATTTATAATTGAAAAAATAAAACTAGATATTGTAAAAGATATGTATACTTGTGAAATGATATTAGAAACCTATGAAAAACATATGTATGATTTAATCGAAAAAGAAATAAGAAAATATGACTAAAAAAGTAACAATTACCAAAACAGAATGGTATTATATGTTAGAAGATGAGCAAGGAAATTATATAATTGAACAATTTCCTAAAAAATTAAAAATGATAACATTAATTATAGTTAAAGAATTACCGAGAGAAATAAGAGAGCAAATATTAGATAAACTAATAATAGGAACTATAATAGACGAATACGTATATGAAAAAATTGGTAAAGAAATTGAAAGAGAAAAAATCATACTACATTGTAAAGAAAAAATACAAGAATTATCATTAAAAGATGAATTTTCATGATAAGATAATATTTAATATAGAAAAATTTACAGAAAAACTTGATAGAGATTATAATTCAGTACAAAAATTAAATCAACAAATAGAAAATATGCCAGAACCAAGATTGACAAATAGTCAAGAAAATCAAATATTAAAATTAAAACAAGAAAAATTTAGAATAAAAGCTAGATATTATAAAAATCTAACAAGACTTCCAACTTCAGAATATGAAAAACTCTTATTTAATAAGAAAGCAATAGAATCAAAAAATATTGAATGTCAACTATTCTATCTAAGTCAATCAAAAGTAAGACCTAATTATTAAAATGGAAAATAATTTGAATAAAAATTTAAAAAGAATAAGAATAATTAATCATCTAATATTAGACGAATTATTAACCCCTGGAGATTTAACAAAATATCAAGAAAAACAAATATTGAAATTAAAACAAGAAAAATATAAGGAAAGAGCAAATTATTTTGAAGAATCAAAAAGACTTACAACTGATGAAAATAAAAAACAAAAGTATGATAAGATTATAAAAGATTGTAAAGATACTGAATGCAGAATATACTATTTCAACCAATCAAAGAAAAGATAATCATATGGAAGATTTAAAAACATTAATAAAAATGTTAATAACTGATGTACAAAATTTAAGGAATGAAATAAAAGAAGAATTAAATATATTAAAAATGGAAATTAGAGAATTAAAAGAAAATAATAAATGTCAAGACAAGAAAATAGATAAAAAACTTATAGAAAAAGAAATGTCTAGGATATGAAAAAAGCATATAAAACAAGAAAACTTAGTAATAGAAGCAGGTAGTATGGATGATTATTTTAGAAAAGATATTTTACCAAAAATAATAGAAGATGAAGAAAATTATAAGAAAACATTAGAAAAAAGAAAAACTATAGAAGAAATTCAAGAAGAAAAAGATGAATGAAGAATTAGATTTACTAATAGAAAACTTTGATCAATTAAGTTTAGAAAATATAGATGAAAACCAAGTTTTAATGAATACTGGAGGAGGACCTACCCCAACAGAAATTTCTAATCAAAAAATTGATCTAGATGAAAGTTATGCACCTATATATAATAAACCCTATAAACAATTCTATGATAAAATAATAAATAGACAACCATCTAAAGGAAATAAATATGGAGATAGATTTGAACTAAATGATAATTATGATAAATCAATTAACCATGGAGGAACAAAATTAGATTTAGATTGTAAAATAGATACTAAGAAAGCCTTACTAACTTGGGCAGATTCAATGATACTATTCTTTTTATATAATAAAGATGATACTTGGGAAAGTACAGATAGAAGAATAGATTATTTAATAGCATCATTTGAAGGAAATGTAAGAAATTGGTGGGAAGGTGTTAATGATGATATTAGATTATTAATGAAAAGAAACATACAAACAGAGATAATAAAATCAGATAAAGAAGGAATAGAAAGATTAGTAGCATATATTGCAAATGAATTTTTAGGAGAAGAATGGATTAGAAATTTTCAAGATGAAGCAAAAAGAGAAAAAGATGATGCTAGAATAAAATTAATAAATTTAACAATTTGTGATATGTGTAAAATAAAAGAATACACTTGTGAATTTAAAAATTATTACTATATACAATTTTATAGTAATGAAAATCAGGAAGTATATTTAGATATGTACTATACTAAATTACCTGGATCATGAGGAATATATTTTAAAATAGAATTTAAAAAATATATAAAAGATAATATAGGAATACCAAGATCCTTAGGATCAAGGATAAAATTTCTATTTGATTGACTTGCATATATATGTCAACAAAGACAATTATTAAAAAGATCAGGAAAGTTAACAAGGATATGTTGTGAGGATATGGAAAAACCTACACAATGGGGATGTTATTCTGAAAGGAAAAATATTAAAAGAAAACATAAAAATAAAAGATTTACAAAATTCAGAAATTTTAGGAAGAAATATACAAAGCCTAAGAGAAGATACTATAAGAGGAGATTTAATCCAAATAAACAACAAAATAATAAAACCTATAATAAAAAAGATAAAAGTCAATGCAAATGTTGGAATTGTGGAGAGATAGGACATATAAGTCCAGATTGTAATAAAAAGAAAGTTAGAATATTACAAGAGGAATATTTGGAAATAGAAGATGAATTAAGTGAAATATCTGATATTGAACAATACTATGATCAAGAAGTATTTGTAAGTGAAACAGAATCAGAAGAAAATGGATCAAAATCGGAATAAAGAGATTAAAGAAATAGAAAAGGATAATATAGAAACACAAGAATACGAAGGAATAGAAGGATATGGATTAAAAGTAACTTTTGATAATCATAAATTCAGAAAATTACAAAAATTATCTTTAGATTTGAAAGTAGGAAAATGGGAAATCTTTGATAGAATATGGAAAAGAGAAAAAATAGCTATAAATGAATACCATAAGATTGAAAAAACTATAGATGTTAGAACAACTCAAGGAACACATAAACTAAATCTTTTAACAAAGAATACAGTTGATGAATTATTATCAAAAATTAATAAAAAATAAAGTGAAAAGATTCAATATGTTTACATAGCAGGAATACAGATAATGTTTAAATCCTTATTTAGAGAAGGAATAGATTCACCCTTAACAGTGAGTCTACATGATGGAAGAATACTAAATTTAAGAGATAGTCATTTAGGAACTATAGAAGAAAATTTAGCATATAAGAAATTAATATTTACTTGTTACCCAAAATATTGTATTTCTTTAAAAGATAAAAACTTTAATGAAGTCTTAGGATTGCATTTTAAATTACATAGGAATGATATAATGCAACCAGGAGATCAAATTATGACTATTGAATATAGAGCTTTATATACATTTACTAATTCTAATTATGGGAATATTTATTCTAAAAAACCATATATAGAAGTTCATAAGGAATGTAAAGATATTAGTAAAATCATATAACCAAATAAACAGATAAATTTGATCCCAAAGGATTATGAATTTAGGATATCAACAGATAAACCTGATATAATAGAATTTAGGGAAGAAGAATACCCCGATAAAAATATAATATTCAAAGATGGAAAACTAATCAGAAGATCATCAAATCTTAGAATACCTAGATTATTAGGAGAAAATAGTCATACAAGAGAAATGAAATTACATAGGAATACAAGAAATATGAAAATAAATGGAGAATATTTCAATGGAAGAGAAATAATATCAGGACCAAATATATTAATAGATACAGGAGCTAGTGAATGCCATATAGCTTCAATAAGAAATAAATGTTTAGTACCTTATAAAAAAGAACCATATAAATATGTAAATTTTGATGGACAAATACATACTACAGAATTAGAAGTTAAAGTACCTATAAAAATATGAGGAATTGACCTGATAGTGCCATGTTATATAGATGAAAGCATGAATATTAACCCTCATATATTATTAGGAATGAGTTTCTTAAATGGATTTGAAGATTATAGTATAAAAAGAGAAGGATTATATATATTTCATAAAGGACAAAATATATTATGTAATAAAGATGAATAATCAAATAAGCTTTCCATTAGCAGTATATATACAAGTTACTATTATAGAAACAGATATAACAACTTGTGCCTTAATAGACACAGGAAGCGATATAACTATATTTAAAAACTTCTTAATTAAGACATGGGAAAATAAAAGTAAAATAAAAATAACAGGAGTTACAGGAGAAGAAACCCAGATAATAAATAGTGCTGATAAAATTAGTATAATACTTGGAAGTAAGCAAATAATAATTAATAAGATATATAGTTATGATAAATTAGAATGTGATATATTATTAGGAAATGACTTTATACAACAGTTCCAATATTATAAACAAAATAATTATATGATCATGTTACAAACCCCTTGTGGACATTTATTAAAAATATCAAGAGAATTTAGACCATACAGAGTTCAAACAAATTTCTACAGGTGATAGATGGGAGAAAAAATCAATTATACAAAATGAAATAAGAAATAAAAGAATAATGTATAAAAAAGTCTTAAAAACAGGAATAGAAATAAGTATAGAAAAAATTATTGAACAATTAGAAAAAATTTATGGAGAAAATCCATTAATATTTTGGAAACCATATCATCCTAAAGCAAAGATAGAATTAATAGAAAATGTGATTATAAGAGTAAGACCAATGAGGTATACTATACAAGATACACAAGAATTCAATGTTCAAATAAAAGAATTACTAGAACAAAAACTTATTAGACCAAGTAATGGACCCCATAGTAGCCCAGCCTTTATGGTTATGAAACATTCTGAGCAAGTTAGAGGAAAAGCCAGAATGGTTATAAATTACAAGGAATTAAATAAATATACTAGATTTGATGGATACTTTTTACCAAATAAAGAAGTCCTAATAAACCTTGCAAAAGGAAAACAATACTATTCTAAATTTGATTGCAAATCAGGATTTTGGCAGATAAAAATGGAAGAAGATAGTATACAATATACAGCCTTTAGTACACCCCAAGGCAAATATGAATGGTTAGTTATGCATTTTGGATTGAAAAATGCACCTCAAATATATTAAAGAAGAATGGATGATATATTTAGAAAATTTAATAAATTTCTAATAGTATATGTAGATGATATATTGATATGTTCCAATAATAAAGAAGAACATAGAAACCATTTAATACAATTCATAAATGAATGTAAAAAGGAAGGAATTGTCCTTTCTAAAAAGAAAGTTATTATAGAAAAACAAGAAATTGATTTCCTAGGATTAACAATAGATAATAGAGGAATTAAATTACAAACTCATATATCTAAAAAAATAAGTAGTTTTCCAAATAAATTAGAATCCAAAGAACAAATACAAAAATTATTAGGATGTTTAAACTATGCTGAAGGATTTATTGAAAATCTTTCAAAAAAGAGACATAAGATACAGGTTTTATTAAGAAAAACAAATACTAAGGGAAGGAATAATGAATATACAGAAATAGTTAAATCATTAAAAGAAGAATGTAAAAATTTACCAAAACTTAGACTACCAGATGAAAAAGATAATTTAATTGTTAATACTGATGCCTCAGATAAATATTGGGCAGCAATATTGAAAACAGATTTAAATGAAATTTGCAGATATTCAAGTGGAACCTTTAACCAAGCTGAAATAAATTATACCACACATGAAAAAGAATTATTAGCAATTATTAGAGGAATAAAAAAGTTTTCATTATTCTTATTATCTAAGAAATTCATTGTTGAAACTGATAATTCTCAAGTTGCAGGATTAGTCAGGAATAAATTACCAATAGAACCTCAATATAGGAGATTACACAGATGGCAAGCTTATTTATCATTTTATAACTTTGAAATTATCCATATTAAGGGAATTAACAATTTTCTTGCAGATTTTTTAAGCAGAAATATTGAATTTGCATATGGATAACACCATAAAGATACTAGATAAGCTTAAAGCCATGGCTCTTTATGCCAAGGATGAAGCTGAAGATATCAAATATGGGATGGACCAGATAAACGAAATATTACAGCATAATGTTAAAATTATGATGGATATAAGTTCATCACATATGAAAGTTACAAATGATATTATTGATCAAATTAGAGCTATTAAAGCTCAATTAAGATCACCAGATACTAAAGATACCAAAGATACTATTGGATACCAACAGGTTAATACCAAACAGGTACAAATACGGAGTGATCCACCAAGCGGAAGCAGCAGTGGACCAAAAAAGGATATTACTATTCAAAGTCCCAAAAAGATTATTATCAATGAAGGACATTCTAAATCTATCAGGATCCAACCAGATGAGGAAGATGAAGTCCCTTTGTCTCCAAAAGAAGACGAATACAAGATGGTCACTAGAATGATGTATGAATTAAAAGAAACTGATTCATATTTCATTTCACCAGGTGATCATATTTACCCAAGGATAATAATGATGAAAGGATCCGAACCAACAATGGTAAAATTGATGGTTGACTATGGATATTTGAATTTAATTTATCCAGATAAAAATTTTAAAGAACTTGAAAAGTTTGATGATATATTCAAATCTGAAGTTTCCAAGTATGCTCAGGGAAGATCCATATATTTAAAATTTTATACCCTTAGTCCAGAAATAGATGGAGGAATATTCTATCCAGCAGAACATATTATTACAATTGGATATGTTGGATGGAATTTTGCTATGGATATGGGAGTAATTAACAAACCAGTACCAAAATTTACCAGAGCATGGATGAAGAACCGAAGAGTTCTTGGATACAAAGTTCTTTATAATATGGCTAAAAATATTTATACGAAAAGATTTAGATGTTTATGCCAATATGAAGGATATACTCTACTTACAAATGATGGAATGCAAAAATCCGAAGTACTTAGAGATTATATCAACAAATTTGATACACATCAGATGCCAGGATGCATATCTACCTTACAAAGAGCATGTGAAGCCAGAGAGTGCCCCACTTACCAGCAAAATCAAAAAGCAGATTCCAAAGAGATAAGGAAGATGTGATTAAAGGAAGCCAGCTGCATATCAAGACAAGGATATAAAGAAGACGTGACTCTAATGGAGGGACCAGGAGGTTCTTAATTTCAAAGCACTAATAGTTTAATGATATATGACGAATGCAATGATGTAAGATGCCAATAATTTTGTCTCAATTAGATGTATAAATAGAGGCCTTCGGGCTTAGAGAAAAACAGAACGAATTGGAGAGAAAAATATTGAGCACTCAACCTGTGAGAAAGCCAAATATTCTGTTGATCTTGTACCAAATCTTTCGATATCAATAATACTTTGATATTATCATTCATATTCCAATCCTCTTAAACAGATATGAGTCTTTAAACTACTCTTCCCATAGATTCTTGATAGATTAAAAGGAAGAATTTCTCTCTTACTTTAACAAAAGAAGAGTTTTCCTTATTTAAGATCTATAGTTTTGAATCCTTAGAAAAGATACAGTGAGAGCATAAGCTGGAATAGCAAGAATCCTTGTAGGCAGGAAGCCATTGAAGGAATAGTTTGCAGATCCAGGAGCTTGAAGGTCACTCTGTTCTAAGAAGATAAACCAGAGATCAAAACTAAGGTAAAACTATTAGTTTTGTTAAATTTAGATAGAATTCTCCTTATATCTGGAAAGAATCGCAGGGATTATATATGATGTTGTTTGATGTATGCTTTATTATCAGTTGATAATTGATATGCCAGGATATACTGTAAAATGATTAGATAATTTGTTAGAAAAAATGAGAAATGAAATGAAATATACTACTGAAATATGTATCCAATTAGAAGAAGATGGAAACATATTAGAACTTGAAAATTTTGATAAAAAATTAAAGAAATATTTTAAGAGTTATTCGGATATATTTCAAATTAGAAGAAAATTAAATGATAAAAACCAAGAAAGAAGAAATATAAGATAAATATGCCTGGATATACAGTTAAAGGATTAGATAATTTGTTAGAAAGGATGTTATAAAAAATAAAAAATATTAAAACTCAACTAGAAAATAGAAATAGAACAAATGAGGAATATATTAAACTTATCAAAGAATATGAAAGAAAGATTAAAGATTATGCTAATCTTGTAGATCAAATGATAGAATTGATAGATAGAATTGAAAATATAGAAATATAATATATCAATTGTTAAAATCATCCATAAAAAAAGGATATATTTGCAATAAACAAATTATATATCATTAAGGGTAAAATAGACTTTTCTACAAAAACCCAAATGGATCTATTATACCCGGCTATATTGGAAAAAGCCCCGAATCACATCAAACCGGTTCAACCCATCTACCTATGAGCTCGTTCAAGCTTGAGCCCATCGTGCTCAAGGGCTTGGCCCAACCCATCTACCTATGAGCTCGTTCAAGCTTGAGCCCCTCATGCTCAAGGGCTTGGCCCATGAGCTCATGTTTTTTTAATGGGCAATTTACACAAATACCCTTAAAATTAAGAGCTTTTGAAAAATCATATGAAAATGTTTTTGTAAGTAAAAAAATTGTACAATATTAAAAAGTGACACAACATCACTTTTTTTTTATAAAAATTGTCATTTTTTAATTAAAAAAGTTACACAATGTCACTTTTAAAAGTATAGTGCCACTTTTTTTTAATTTAAAAATGACATACATTGCTACTTTTATTAAAAATTAATATTTGTCAATAAAAAAAGTAATAGAAATCAAGAAGGTGACTGAAAAAAGTGCAGCACTACAAAAAAATGACAAAAATTCAAAAAAAAAATGATAAATACTAAAAAAAGTGACAAAAATTCAAAAAAGTGATAGAAATTTTAAAAAAATGACATAAATTAAAAGAAGTTACACAGATCAAAAAAGCGACAAAAATTAAAAAAAAAAAGTGACACAACGAAGATGCCCCTTCTACAGATGATGACTTGAAGCACCACCAAACCCTCCAGACTGCCTAGTGTTTTATGTAATAAAATATAAAAAGGAAAAAAATTGAAAAATGAATTACGAGAAAAGATACCATAAAATCCAATGTTCACAATCTCTTCTTATCCAAAAGGCTCCACACTGCTATCAAGGATAGCCAATAAAGAAGACAAATCTGAAATTTCACTTTACGCCAAATTACGAACAGACTGAAGTTCCAATTTATTGTTGACAATTAATTGGAACATTTTCTTAAAATGGAAGGTCGTGAAATCTGTGGGAAGAAGCAAAAGAACTTGAGGCAATCTACACCTCTTTCCACTATCAAACAAGTTTGCTGCTCCCAGAACTCATTTTGTGAAATAAATGGAAGAAAAAGATCTCTATGATACAAATTTTCACAGGATTCTGAATTAAGTCAAAATATTTCTAGAGTTCCAACCATTTGGGTTCATACCATTATTAGCTCCACACAATCCTACCCCCACGAGGATGCTGAAGGGAATCTGCTTGGAAACTGGAAAAGGCGAAAAAAAAAAAGAAAAAAAAACTAGCGGAATCTATCGAGACGGTGGTGGGAAGAAGTGGAGTAGCGGGTGAGGAGGGTTTCTCTTTGAGAGTTTTTTGGAATAGCAACAATTGATTTGGGTTTCGGGTGGTTTTGTAATTCTACAACGTATTAATTATGCTAATTATATAATTTAATTAGTTAATATGGTATTAATCAAATTAGTTAATTTTTTAGAGTACTGTGTCTACTTTTCCCTTTTTTATTTTTATTTTTGCTTCACATTTTTTACGAGCTCACGATGAACTTTGGGCTCGTGGGCCGTCCCCGGCTCGACTCGGACTCGTGCTCCTCCCAAAACGAGCTCGAACAGTACGTGAATCGAGCTTTTACAAGCCAAGCTGACGCGCTACTCGACCCTTTTGCCACCCATATCTTCATTTTTAAAGGTTGTTAGTGGAAGTTCTTATGTAAAATAACTATATTTGGTTTGATCCCTTAATGGGGTATGCATGCAACTCATATATTTTTTGGGTACTACCCTTTCCGATAATAAAATATATTTTGAACATGCATTTGACTTATGTCTTTTATTATGATTTCAAGATATAACGTATAAAGATATAAGATGAGTATCTTTTAGAGAATGTGGCTTCATTTTGATCTGAAGCATTATGAGGATCGATATGAATTAACACAATTTTTTTTTATCACATTGGTGCTAAATTCATACTACATACTACCATATTGGTTGGAGGATGGGTATCCGCGTCGATAAGAATGCAAGTTTTTGTAGTTGTGGAGTGGTCTTACATCGTTTAAATGGTGTAACGACTTCCATGTTCAATGTTGATATTCTTGTTGGACCTAATCGATCTTCTAAGGTGTTATTGTAGGAGGTATATATGTGTGGCCACCTATGTAGATTAACCCGAGAATCAAAAATTTTGTTTTATTATTTAATAGCAATTAAATGTTCGTTCAAGTATGAGAATGTTAGAATAATTTCAAAAAATGTGAGCTTCCCATTTGATTGAATATTTTATGTTTTATGAAACGGGTTAGATGGATAGCTCATAATGATACTATTATCAAACCCAATATGTTGAGTGATCACTTGGATTTTTTTTACACCATAGTTATATATGATTATATCCTATATAATATTGTAATTTAAGTACGTAGGCCAGAAATATTTAAACCCTAATTAGGGTTGGAGTCGTTAATGGGATGACTCAATAAGTTTTTATATAAAAGGTTAGGTCCCCTCTCCTCTTCCTAAGTTTTTTATTAGTTTACCCTATTGATGGCTAATACTTTTGTGATGAGTAAGGAGATGGAAATTTAGCTGTTATTATTTACATCCAAGATATCTTTCAAGTATATCTCGTCGAACTATGAATTTAAAGATGTGATTCTTGTTTCTTGGTATGATAATTATTAAACACAACATAGACACTAGCTCGGCTCGACAAATGGTAGTCGGTAGATATATTCGGTTTTCACCCAGCTCTATTTGGACGGAGGTGTAAACTCCTGATCCCTTTTTTGTTCGCACGATTCGATCTGAGTTATTTTTGAAACACCATTGACAGATTTTGACCAGCCAGTAAATAGTATTTGGTGCCATGTCAATTCCATGGAACTGATCTACACATATATGATAAGAATATTTTTGATTTCCTAATGAGATTATTAAATACAAATTGAGACAGACCACCTCAATTTCAATTATAGTAAAATAGATGGGTATATGTAAACTCTGTTAAGGGATATAATCCCATATCGATAAATGATGTTGACATAGACCAATTAATAAAGATCTTGGACTACTCCTCTTAATAAGGTTGACCTTTTAAGATGGACCCCCAAATCTTAACGAGAAAATTACCATAAATAAGGTGTTTAGTTTTGACTTTTAAAAAATCAGGTTTTAATTTTACAATTAATATTAATAATAATATTTTTAAATTAAATTAAATATATACCCACCCTACTACCTACCCCCACCAACTTCATTTAAATATAAAACCCTAGTCAAACCTAATTCATTCTATTTCATCTTCTTCCATTTCTACCGCCGCCTCCACCGCCGCCGTCTGCCCCGGCCACCGCCTCTCCCCCTCCCCTTCTTCCCCCCTTCTTCACTGTGTGACGTGAGCAACGACAGAACGTCGGCTGCGACGTTCTTTGCCATTCAACGAGCGTCGCGGCGTCTGCGACGCCGTGAGCTGCGACGGCCACTCACCGAAGACGGCGTCGCAGCTGCTGCCGGTCGACGAGCGTCGGCTGCGACGCCGCGACGATCTTCGACCGGCAGTGGCTGCTGCCGGATCGAGATCCAGATCCGGATCTTTTTTTTTTTTCTTTCCTACTACCAGATCTTGAGTTTTTGATTTATGGTGATATTGTGTTTTTATTGATTCTCAAATATTGTTGGTGATTTGCACATTGTGATTTTTTTTAAAAATGAAAATGCTTAGGTGGTGGTCGGGCTGGTGGTGGTGATTTTGTAGTGGTTTCTCAGTTGTGGTGTGACGGATCTGTCTGTGTGGTTGGTTGTCGACGGATCTCTGTGTTGTTGTTTGTCGACGGTGTTATCGGTGGTCGGGCTGGTGGTGGTTTTTTTTTTTTTTTTGGGTCTGTGACCTAGCTTTTTTTGGTGTCTGTGACCTAGATATTGAACTGTGGTGGTTTTTTTTTGTGTCTGTGACCTAGGTGGGCGTCTGTGACTCACTCTGAAATAGAGTCGTGACATGTAAAAGTTATTATTTTTTCCAATCTGTGACCTAGGTGAGTGTCTGTGACCTCGGAATTGTGACTGTAACTCACTGAGATAGAGTTTTGAACGTAAATTTTTTGATTTTTTCAACCTGTGACCTGTAAAATATAATATGTGACCTATAATTTCGAACCTTGTGACCTTAAAAAATAACCTGTGACCTATAATTTTTTATCAGTTTTGATCCGTGACTTCGAAATAATCCGTGAACAAATTGTATATAACTGTGACCTTAACAGTTGCCGGAATCGGAGCGGTCGCCGGAAATAAGTACTGCCGAAGAACAGTCGTCGGAGTAGTCGCCGGTCGCCGGAGTAGTCGCCGGAGCAATGGGGGGTGGTGGGAGTGGGGGTGGGGTGGATTATTACAGTTAAATATTTAATTTAATATAATAATTGTGAAATATAATTAATTAATTAAAAAAAAACCTGATTTTTGTAAATTTAAACTTTGGGACCTGATTTTTAATTTTGGTAAAGTAAATGCCTGAACCATAAATTTTTTCCAATCTTAACATGGTATCAGAGCCCATTATGCTCCAACGAGCTATTCGATCCCGGTAAGACTCCAAAAAGTGAGCACGTGAATTTCAAGATTGGTCTGCTCAAATGAGCCACCATCTTGCGGGGGCGTGTTAAGGGATATAATCCCACATCGATAAATGATGTTGACATAGACCAATTAATAAAGATCTTGGGCTACTCCTCTTAATAAGGTTGACATTTTAAGATGGACCCCCAAATCTTAATAAACTCAGCATAATCCAAAAGGGATTACAAAAAATGCGATAATTATGAAGCATCAGAATTAAGAAGTGTACTTCTCTGGTATGAAAATTTTCAATTGCTTTATCAAATGACTACCCGCAGAAGAAATCCAAGTAGCACACAAGTAATCAGTGGTGGACAAAAAAATTTACATGGGAGAGATTTTACATCATTAACATCTTGTTGTCAAGAGAATGCATAGATTGTCATACATAGTTTTTTCTGCTACAAATGTGCATAAAATATTTGATTCCAGGTATCTGGAACTCCTGGTAAACACCAATGTATGCAATCTGCATAATGTAATGGATCAGCCTTTTCTTCATCAGTCAATAATTTCCCTCCCATCTCAGTATAAATTGACGAGTGAGCATCTATTCTGTATTCTGATAGTTGAGTTATGTTGATGAATGTAACAGGGACTTTCATCCTTTCGACTACGCCAGCCACAGTGCTCATCATCCCCTTGTCTGAACCAGATCCCCAGTATCGTTTCTTGCTTATGGGTTTTGTTTCATTGAAGCATCTAGTCCCGTTCACGTTCCCCCAATCCGCGCTCCTGAAGAGAAAATGGATGCAAGAAATGGAATCAGTCTTGAAATGCTAAAAGGTGGAGAGTTTATTGCATGGGAATTTAGAGAAACCTTTGATGTGTAGGCGACATGGTAGTAAAGAACACACGTGTTTTGTTTGGATTAATGTTTGAATCGACCCAATTTGCCCATGTCTTTAGGCCTATTCTGTAAGAAACAATCGCATCTAATTCTTCGTAACCATCTTCTCCATTGGCAAACGATCCCCATCTGTGCATCATTAGACGCAATTTGAATTAAGATTCATATGTTTGCTTTATTTAGAAACTAGAAGTCAGAATTATGAGCATATTCCCGACGAGAACTTACAGTGATTTGATCTTGAGACCACTCATCCACCAAACATAAGAATTAAAGACAACAATATCAACTCCTGTCCAATGTTTGGCATGCTTGGCAACTGAATCAACTTTCAGAATTCTCTTCTTTGGATCTGCTATTATATGAACATCTGAGTTGGATTCTACTAGAAATGGAGCCCAGTAGAACTCAATTGTGGCATTGTATTCCTAAAAAGAATGTAAAACTTTTTGAGATTAGAAATTCACAAGGAATTCAAAGAGTTTCTACAAAACAAAACTCAAAAATCTCAGCTTATAAGTCAATAATTAGGATTATGTGTTAGAAAAATGATGCTTTTGAGTGCACTTTAGCTTTGAAGACTGAATGGATATGGCCTTGTTTCATGGATTTCTGGCGTTGTGGTATTGCAGATTCAACAAGGCAAACAAAGGATTGCCATTGTCCTCTTTGAAGTGAATCCCCTACAAACATTAGCCTCTTTCCTTGAAGTTTTCTCAGGGCAATTTGAGGATCAAACCTGAACATGAAGTGATTGCAGAAAATTACATCAGTTACAATACAAGAAATTTCAGTTCTGAAGACTAAGCACGTCATTATCCCCCCTTCAGCTGGGCAGTGTTGACATGGCTATAGGGGCTCGTGATCGGCCTGAGCCATGTCAGGCAGTCGAACATATCTCTATTGAAAACTGAAGGGTCATTTTTTGTAGGCCATGCTAGGGGAAAAGGCAGCCTGGGTATGCAAAATTCGTAAAATTAACCCAACTTGAACATGAAGTAACTTACCTAGGCAATATACAATCATCAGGCTGCCATTGCCAATAGCGGTAGTCAGAATCAAGACGTCCATTCTTAACACAGGAAAACTGGCTATCTACATACGGGCACGTCCTATCTGAGTACAGAGGCTTAACTGATCGATTAAACACCCATTTTCCATGAGCCAAACTGCATTCTTCTGGATCAAACTCAAACCTATCATCATCTGCATAACTAATTGGCTTGATGTACTCATCACCTGTTAAATCATCAGAAAACAATATCATCAAATGGCCTGCCATTTTCCGAAACGGGAAAAACATTGTGGAGCTGCCACGTCTAAAAGTTAAAGCCATTAAACACTTACGCGACTTTTTCAACTTTGCAGCATGTAGTTTAGCGCTGCAGGACGTAAATCTGAAAATGGAACCGGAAGAAAGAAAGCTGATCCTTTCAGTGTACAAAAGAACTAAGAACGCCAAGGCACAAACAAAGATGGTAATGATCGACAATGGTACTTTTCCCCTCAGATTCTTATGCGTGCCCATTTCGAAAGAGAGACAGCCACACTCTGAAGGGGGAAAGTGCTGATTAAAGATGAAGAAAAATGGAGAGGTCTGTAAAGAATAGGCAATGCAAGTGGACAAAAATCAATGATGAGCACAATTGGGAGTTGTTTAGCAGATTATTTAATATGGGTTTTTGAGTAGTCGTGAAGCTAAAGCCATATTTAGAATGCAAAAATGATGTTATGTGAATTAGCACATAATGCAGCTGGTTAGTGAGGAAGTTGGAAGGGTAACCTCTCGTGTCTTTTACATATAATAGAAGCTATCAATCATTAGGTGGGAAAGGTTCTGTTGCGACAGTCACTGTTTTTTCCACAACTTGCATATACAGTCATAATATTTAACAAAAATCTTCTAAATGAAAGGATTGACTTATCAACCTAATGTTTACCTTGTGAGGAACAGGGTATATGAGCTAGACTACTCGTTCACCCCCCTCTTAAAATTCTAAGTGACTTAATCTTAATTCAACTCATTTATGATTCAATTATTTTTTGTGTGTGTCGAAGAGAATTATGTTAAGAATACCTATCGAATCGAAGAAGGCTACGTCTTCTATTTGCGTCGCATCACTTTTTTTCCTCGATTATGAGCATAACCAATAAAGGTTAAAAGATATTTATTAATTGTTCATATAATTGGCAACTATGACCTGAATATTTTGTCTTTGATTGGAGAATAAAATTGGAGACTTCATTCTTCAGTATCAGACTAGCTGTTGTTTAATTTGTTCACAATTAGTAATTTGTCTCTACTACAAGCTTTAACTCTCCAACTAGAGGCACTAATGCACTAAGAAAAACGAGAAACTTGATATGATGAATAATGCTATATGTTGTTGGCGACGACAATAGTCATCATCAGGGGCGAACCGAGACCATTTTTCTTGTGGGGTCAAAAATGAGAATTCAAACATGTTTAGGTAAAAAAAAAAAAATTAACATGTATAGATGATCACTGCAGTCACTGACTATAAATAACAATTACTCTAATATAAATATTGTTGAATTAATTATATTTTTTTTCTGGATTGAGCATAGTTGCCTCTAATATGAAGAAGTAATTTTGAATTTTTAGAGGACAGTAGACAATTGACTTGCTAGAGCTTAGGTCTAGCTCTTCTAATTAATAATTGGACTAATCAACTTAGTTATTAAAGGCATAAGCATTAATGATTTTAAATTCTACAATGTCTAGAGATATCGTCAACCTTAGGTAATCCATCTTCTTCTTAAATCGCATGCTATGATATGATCATTATGGTTTGAAATCATAATGTATTTTTATATTAATTTTACACCACTACTTGCTTCAACCTATGATCTTTGGCTTAGTAGGCCATATTTGAGAGGGACTTTTTAGTAAATTTTGATAAAATTTGATGAAATCAAAAATATTTAGTTGAAAAGTTGTGGGACCCATAAATATATGTGGTTAATATTAATTGCTGATTTTGACTTAAATTAAAATTTAAATGTTAATCCGTACCAAACATGGGCCAAATCATCTCATCAAAGAGTTAAAAATACAAGATAAGGACAAATTTATTTAGGGGGTGTTTGTTTTTTATTCTTAAATTTTACAGTAAATCAATTCTCATTTTCAACCACACATTCTTCAATAAAATAATATTTTTTATCATATCAATAATTTTTTCTTCTTTTTCAATCACATATTTCTCATCATATCACTATTCAAAAATTAATTTTTCCCCCAAAAATCCCTACCAAACAAGCTCTTAAAGTCTTATTTTCCAAATCCAAAATGTCTACAAATTCAGTCAAGACATCTTGTGTGTGGTAATAGTCTTGCATTTGTAGCATAATTTGCATAGTTGAAGGGAAAAAGAATTATGGACATGTATGAAAGAAAGTGATAACCTCTCCAATAGACTCTAAATACGATATACTCTTCATTTTGCAATTTTAAGAAACATTTACCCCCTCTTTGAACCCTATGAATAAAAATTCATTTTCTTTCTCAATCGGTTTTAATCACATTCTTCTAGTAAAATAATTATGCATGTAAACTCAAAATATTTCCTACTTTTTAAGTGTACATTCTCAAAAAAAAAAAAAAAAATCACTTTTTACACGGTCCTTGCTTAGTTTTGCTAAAAATAATATTAATTATGATTTTGAATTAGATTTTTTCAATTTTCTTAACTAGATCGAACAAAGCTAAAATTTCTTTAAAAAAAGGGCTCAAACATAGGCTTATTGATTTCTCCTCAACTTTTATTTAATATAATTTTTTACGTGAATGATCAATCAATTCAAATATATTTTGAGTAATTTAAGAAGCAGACTTTTGAAATTTGTAAATATTACACAATCATTATAAAGTAAGAATATATAATACGTTAGACTCTCCGAATTTAGAGAACTAGACTCACTCTCTATTTTAAAAAGTTAAAATATGGAATATTTTAAAGTTTATCTTTAAGTAGTGACTCTCTAAAATAGACAACGTATTGTATTTAGTGCCCTTCGAAAATGCCCTAATACTTAAAATGAGTACCAAAAATGCTATTTTCAAAGCATCTCAAGAGATCATAATTTATAAAAAGCAATTAATGTATGGCAAAAAGTATCTTTAAATCTAAAGAGTAAAATTTCTTATGCACTTCAAGGATGACGATCTCTATTTTGACTCTTCATTTTGGCTTTTTAACAAATATTTATTGAATTCTTCTCATCTCCAAGAGTCTTTATAGATATAAAATACTCTCTATTTTAATAAATTAATACTTAAAAACTAAGATCTAAATGACTCTATTGAATAAAAGTTGAGTGGAAATCAATAAATGGTTCCCAAAAAGACAAAATGGAAAGCCAAAATAAAAAGTATTGTTCCAAGCGTATAAAAAGATTTCATCTCGAAATTTAAAGATGGTTTTTATTGTGCTTAAAATGCTCTAATAAATAGTGTCCCTTGGGATACTCATCATGCTAAAGATGACAAAAAATCAACAAATATTTCTTGAAAAAGCTAAATGAAAAGCTAAAATAAAGAATATTGTTAAAAGAGTATTAAAAAATTTACTCTAAATTTTTTTTAAAAAAAAAAACTCTGTATAAATAGAGAGTCTCTTAAAAATACTCTAATATGCCAAATAATAACTATAATTTGAAAAACATACGCAACAAAATTTCGTTTTAGTCTTCTCAACATATCGAAGATGCCCTAAGAAGATGGAAGATAGACATCACAATTTTTAAAAACAAATATTGTAGAAAGTGTAAAGAAGAAGAAAGATCCTTTCATATTCTCTATACTTCAATCTTAACATAATGTTGGAGTAAGAATTGATATATTATACGCAAGAGGAAAAGAAGCCCCACATATACTTGATAGAATTGCTGTCTAATCCCATCATAATGTGTGCCTAATGGGGCTTAACAACGTTGTATTATCATCATAAGACCTTAATTATAAATCATTTGTGATTTGATTGACAAGAATTAGGGATCATCCTTGAACATTGAATCAAAACGCTGAATAGACTTCTCAACATTTAATAAAGTGAAGTTTACTGTTGAATAGAAAGAAGCTGAGAAGTCATTTATCTACTAGTTGCAGTGGGATCCAAAAGGTAAATTCTTTACATCATGAAGAGCATGATTTGGTTGTTGCCAGAAATCAGCTGAAATAGTTGAGTGGAAAGCAATTTTGGAAATTTTGGTGTTAAACAATGGCATAATAATAATGTACTTTAAAGGTGGAACATCCCTTTGAAAGAATTTTGTGGCATTCAAAATGTCTATGGCATGGTTAGTGTTCTTCTTACTAGGCCATTTATTCCAGTGATGTTGAATCATGATGAGTGTTTCAGGAAAGTTGAACATTTTCTTATGTCGAAAGTCTTCAAAAGTTAAAAGGTAATTTTTTCTAGACGTCCAGTCAAAAATATATGAAGAAAAAAATACTCGAAACTCTGAAAATGGTGCGGTACATTTCTCTTCTGACGTTTGGCATGTGACGATTCTTATATTTATTTTAAACAAATAACTGAAACTGTGAAAAGAAGATATTTGAAATATGAAAGTAACATTGAATTGTTACTTGGGGGGTGTTAACTCTACAGAACTAGAGTTCTTCTACATATATGTTAAGCCTCGTTTGGTCCTCATTATTCGAAATTTTAATGGTTGAAATAATTTTTTTTTTTAAATGTGTGATTAAAAAAAATTATTAAAAAAAAATTGGGATTACACGTAATATTATTTTATAAAATAATGTGTATTTCATAAGAAGAGAGAAAAAATGAATTATAATTTTATTGATGGCCAAACAGGGACTAAGCCGCCTTTTTCCCAAATAGTAACGTGTTGCGATGGTAAACATGGTCTTTGTTCTGAATATTTTTATTTTATCGCCTCCCAAAAATTCTCATTTTATTTTATGGGGTAGTAACTTACGCTGTGTTGGGAAGAGATTTGGTTGAAGTCGCCTATTTTCAACAATTTATTGTGATCCATTTGGAATAGTATATTTAAGAAAAGATGTTGAATAATATAATGGGCTCCATTAAATCAAAAATACATTTTTTTCAAAACTTATTTTTAACAATAATTACTCGATAAAATAATATTATACGTAAATTCTAAACTTTTTTTTTACATTTTAACCGCACATTTTTTTAAAAAATTACTATTACAAAATATTTTTTTCCCAAAACCTCGTTAAATGAAGCCCAAACAAGAAACCCAAATAAGTAGGGGTGGGCGCGGTTCAGTTTGGGTTGGTTTCGACCCCAAACCGAAACTAAATCCAAAGTAGTCGGTTTGGAAAAATTTCAACCCAAACTAACCCACTCTAACTCTTAAACCGAACCAACCCAAACCAAATCGGTTCGGTTTGGTTTGGTTCAGTTAGTCAGTTTAGACTTTTAAATAATATTGCATCATAAAAAATGAAAAGTCGTGCAAAAAATATTGTATGCCATTCAATTTAACTACTCACACTGACGCAACCAAGAATCAACACATAATCATAACAAAATCGAATATAAAATTAAGCATAATCCAAAACCAAGACTAAGAAAATAACCAAAACCAAGCATAATCCAAATTCAAGAGTAAGAAAATAAAATTTATGTTACAAGAAAGAAACTCAAGCACAAAAAATAAATTGTGTTTAACATCTAATGTCTAGATTTTAGGAAAATATATATCCAAGAAAGTAAAATCCAAATTCAAAAAAGTTGTCCACTGGGCACAGCCGCACAGCCATCATTTTGAATCACCTTCACCTACAATACGTGGTAACTTGAATCATATTTCATTGTAAAGCTAAGATCAAATGCGATGCAAAACAATAAAATTACCTAACGCAAACACATATACTGAATTATTTGTCTTTGATGTTGGAATCTTCATCCATTCTTGTTGTTTCCGAAAGCTCTAAAAAATAAAAATGATTCAATTAATAGTAAATGAAATTGAAACACATGTAATTAACAGACTAAATGAAATAGTTAATTACCTTCATCCAATTTATTATAATATTCCACGTCCTCCATGTAAAATTTGTCTTCGCTTGGAGTAGATTTGAGCCAATTTTGAGTGCAAACTAAAACCTCGACCATCCTAGCAGTTAAAGAACTACGAAATGGGTCTAGAATTCGTCCTCTCGTATTGAAAGCACTCTGTGAAGCCACCGTAGACACTTGAATTGCCAATACATCTTTTGCAAGTTTGGACAATGTTCTATACTTACTTCCATGAACCTTCCACCAATCAAGGACATCGAAGTCCTTATTCTCTATATCTTCACAACCATCCAATAAATATCTTTCCACGTCATTTTTTATCTCAACTGAATCTTTTGCTGCTTGTTGTTCCTTAAACTTCGAAATACGAGTAGATGATGCACTAGACGTGTAACTGACTTGACTTGTAGAAGATAACCCACTTGCAGATGTATCTATTGACACTTGATTGCTTTCTGGACTTTCGTCAGACATCACATACCAATCATAAGTAGAAAATAAATTTTCCTTCAATGTTTGGGTCATTGTACAAGCCAATTGTTTATCATTATAAATATCACAAAAACAATAATGAACATAATCCAATTTATATCTTGGGTCAAGCACGATAGCAATCAACAACATTTGATTGACATTGTCCATATTCCCCCAATATTTATTAAATTTTCTCTTCATATTAGTAGCCATTTCACCTAAAAGATAATTTTCACTTGAACTCCAATCTGCCAAATCTGCTACAAGTGAACATACTTCATGAAGATAAATTGTGGAGCTAATATGTAATGAAGTACTAAACTTTAAAGTGATATCATAAAAGCCTTTAAGGAATTTGACAAAAATAGATGCATTTTCCCAATCATTTACTAAAGGAGGTCCACCTCTTCTTCTACCACCATCATCCTCTCGAAAATAACTTAAGTAATGTCCATCCTCCTCTTCTAAGCGCTCAAAAGCTTTTTGGTATTTCAAAGCCGCCTCCAACATTAAATAGGTGGAATTCCACCTTGTAGGCATATCTAGAAACACAATTGATTTTGATTCAATCTTTTCTTTAATTGCACTCTCTTTTAATTTTTCATATCTAGCAGGCGAGGATTTCACATACTTCACTGCATTACGAATACTAACTATTGAATCATGTGCTTCCTTCAGCCCCTCACACACTATCAAGTTAATAATATGTGCACAACATCTCATGTGCAAATATCTGCCATCCAAAACACACCCATCATTATCCCAACCAATCATCTTCCTTCTAAGATATGAAATAGCTGTTTCATTTGCACTAGCATTGTCCACTGTGATTGTAAACACCTTATCAATGCCCCACTCTTGCAAGCAACTTTCTATAACCTTGCCAATGGTTTCACCCTTGTGATTAGGTATTACACAAAAATTTAAAATTCTTTTCTGAAGCATCCAATTAGAGTCAATGTAATGTGCTGTAAGAGACATATAATTTATATTTTGAATAGATGTCCAAGTGTCTGTAGTAAGTGAAACTCTTTGACGTTGAGTAGTAAAGTTCTTTCTCAACTCTAATTTCTCACTCAAATATAGTTGGTGAATATCCCTGACAATAGTCCTACGCGATGAAAGATCAAATTTAGGACAAGCTATACTACAAAAGTGCCTAAATCCCATCCCTTCAACAAAGCTAAAAGGTAGTTCATCGACAACCACCATTCTTGCACATGCCAATCTACATGCTTCCTTACTAAACCCAATAGACAGAAGATTGGTCCCACCACCATCAACTGGTTTATCAAAAGTTAAGATTTTTTGCCTTTTGTCACCCACCCTACCAGGATACTTTTTACAATGTTTAACCAAATGACTTCTTAAAGTACTAGTCCCATATTTCTTAGCCCCACAGGCATAAGATTGCCCACAATATTTACACTCACACCTGACATCTTCATCTTTTTGATCTCCCCTTATAGTGAAATGATCCCATACATCCGAAGTTCTTTATTATGTTGTCTCTTCCCTAAACATGACGGTGGAATTGGAGGAAGAGTAGTAGTATTTCTACCTGCATTTGGTGTTGCTAGGGTTCCACCAATATATTCACACTCATCGTCAATATCGATCGTCAAACCTGCACAAAGTTTGCACGTATTACAACAAAATTCAGATTTTTTTTTAGTTGAAATTGCTATACATGGGATCTAAATAAGCAGGCACAAATGGCCTAAGCCCAAATCCCTCAGATATCAATAAAAATGGAAGGGAAGGAGTTTGTTGGGGATTATTTAATGGCAAAGAAATCAGATTCACACTTTAATTTTGTATTTTAAATAGTCAAGAAAAGCTTTCCAAATTTATAAACAACCAACTAATGACCGGAAGAAGAGGTATCAGTAATCCATATGAAATTAGTCTACAACCAACTCAATCCATAAAAAACTCACTCTACAACAAAAGATTCATATAAAATATACTGCTAGCACAAAGACTTAAGAACACAAAACTCGAACCAGATCAAACAAATATTGGATTTCACTTTCAGGCTACGAAGTCGATTTCAGGCTTTAGAAATAACTTACTGAGTTGATTAGGAATTTGGATTGCAACGAGAGAGTCTGAGTGTCTGAGACGGCGAGAGATTGGAGAGACCGAGTCCGAGAGCGAAGCGTAGCGTAGGGTTGCAGATCTGATTTTCCTTTTTAAAAAAAAATTATAACCCGTTATTGGTTTGGGCTGGGTCGATTCACCACGGGTTTGAGGTCTCAGCCCACCAACCAAACCAACCCAATATGGTTTTGCTTAATAAGAACCAAACCAAACCAATAAATTGAAGAGACCCGATCCGAACCGGCCCGACCGGTTCGGTTTGACTGGTTTAGTCGATTTATCGATTTTTTTGCCCACCCCTACAAATAAGTAGAATAATGTTATTTAGGGGAAAAATTTACAGCTCAGGTGTTTACTATTCCAAAATTAAAAATCGGGCCCCAAAGTTTACAATTACAAAAATCAGGTTTTTCTTGAATTAATTAATTACATTTCAGAATTATTATATTAAATTAAATATTTAACTGTAATATAATAAAATTAACCCACCACACCACACCACACCACACCCCAGCCCCCACCCCACCCCACCCCACCCCCCATTGCTCCGACTACTACTCCGACGACCCGCGACTACTCCGACAGCACTTTAATTCCGGCTACTGCTCCGATCCGGCGACTTTTTCGAGGTCACAGATCAAAAAATCTGTAGGTCAGGGGTTATTTCGAGGTTACAGATAAAAAATTTTGTGGATCGCAGATTATTTCGAGGTCACAGATTTAAAAATTTTATAGGTCACAGATTATTTCGAGGTCACATATTCTTTTTTTAAGTTAAAAATTATGAATTTCAAAATCACAGCTCAATAGTAAGGTCACATACACCAAAAAAAACCCCACAACATTTCAATAGCTAGGTCACAGACACCAAAAACAACCCACAACAATTCAATAATTAGGTCACAGATGCTTAAAAAATCATTACAATTCAATAGCAAGGTCACAGACGCTTAAAAAAATCCACCACAGATCAATAGCTTGGTCACAGACACAAAAAAAAAATCACAAGAGTTTAATAGCTAGGTCACATACATAAAAAAAAAAAAAACCACCTCAATACAGTAGCTAGGTCACAGAAACAAAAAAAAACCCACTACAATTCAATAGCTAGGTCACATACACCCAAAAAACCAGTTCAATAGGGTAGGTCACAAAAAAAAAAAAACCACCAGAGTAAAGTAGCTAGGTCACAGACACCCAAAATAGTTGGTAACAGACCCTTCGTCTCATCCACCGCCGACCCTAATCCGCCCCACGCATCAACACCACACATTTGTACCTCAACCTCCACCATGGTACCATCACCACGCAAAAAATAAAAAAAAACGTGCAGCAGCGTCGACGCATGTCGGTAGTGGCGACCCAAAGAACATGCGCCGCTGTCGCACAAAGACATCAGCAGATCGCTGCCGCCTTGCTGTGGCGACATACAAGGCCGCGTTGCCGTAGCACAAGCAGTTAGCGATCTGGGGGGAAGAAAGGGAGGGGAAAGAAATGAGGAGAGGAGGGTGGAGGCGACCGGAGGCACGACAGCAGCGATCTGGGGGGAAGAAAGGGAGGGGAAAGAAATGAGGAGAGGAGGGTGGAGGCGACCGGAGGCGGAGGCGGCGGGGGGCGGTGGTGGCGGCGGGTGAGAGAAGGAGGAGATTTGAAATGGATTAGGGTTTGGATATGATGTTATATTTAAAATAAAGTGGGTGGGGGTAGGAATTTGTTCAGTAGCTTTTGCCCATGAGTCAATAATTTCACTTTTATTATTGTTATTATCAACATCTAGCCATATTCCTGTTGTAGGAATTTGTTCAGTAAATAATTTAACTGAATTATTATCCCTAAGGTGTATAGACTTGGTTGATGTAGTTCTAACTCATTTTCTAAAATTGTAATTTTCTCGTTCTTCTATTATTCCATGTTCTTTCATCCATTCAAAATTCCAGTTATCAGACTCGACTTGAGTCCAATCATTACTTGTTTCTCCAACTAATGTTTGTGTTTCAACTTGTTGATTTAAAGGTGGAGTATTAATTTCAGTTGTTTCTTCTTTGAGTGGATCATTCATATAAATATTCTCAATTTGAATAGCTAGTTGTTCTAGACTTTGTTTATGAACTTCTAATTCTTCCCCCGTAGCTTCATAGAATTTAGTTTCTAATTCTTCTATAACATATGCCGGTAAAGGTGGTTCAATTGAAGTATAAGAATCCTTAAATTTTGATTCTTTAAATTTAGATTCAATTTGTTTATATAGAATTTTTGGTCCTATTTTAATATTGTCATTCACAATTTTCAAATTAGACTCGATATTTCTTATATGAGTTAAAATATCTTGGTTTAAAATATCTGTTTCTCCTAAAGGTTGAGCAAAATTATTATATTGTTCTAAAAATTGATTTATAATAATATCTTCTTCTTCATTTTCAGAAAATTCATCAACTAATATTTGTAATCCTTTATTTTTTATTTCTACTAAATGTTGAGAACTATTTACTTGTTTTATCTCTTCACTTAGAGATTTATATTTAATACTTAAATTTGTTGCTAATTCTTATAATTTAATTCGATTAGTATTAGTTAAAATATTAATATATTGTAATTCTTCTAAAATCATTTTATCTTTTCTATTCATTTTAAAAATTTTATTTAGTTTCGTTACTAAGCTCTGATACCAATTATAGAGTAAAATGCCGAAAAAACAATTAAAATATAGAGATAAGGGTATAATAGATAATAACTAAAACATATAAAGAAATAAATAATAAGATAATGGACAATTCAATCTCATCCGTCAATTAAACTTCATCCAAACCATACACCTAATTTTGTCAACTATCTTTGTCAACAAACTTGATACAAATAGATTAAGAGCTTGTTTGTGAGAGATTTTTGAGGGAAGAATTGATTTTGAATAGTGATATGATGGGAAATATGTGGTTGAAAAAGAAGAAAAAATTATTGATGTGATGGAAAATATTATTTTATTGAAAAATGTGTGGTTAAAAATGAGAATTGATTTACTGAAAAAAAATTTAATTCCTCCCAAATGGGGCTTAATTTTCTAAATAAACTTGAGAATCTCGGACGGGCGGAAAGGGAAATATTAAGCGCGAAGTTCTAAAATTGAAATGAATAGATCTAGCGCATGATCCGCACTATCAGCAAAAATAGATGGTGCACCGTCGATTCATTTCCTATCAACGGTTCCAATTTTCCTGAACGAACTTATCGCGGATAACAATTCTCTACCGTCGATTAACTATTCAAATCGAACGTCTGTCCATCATTCCCACTCCTGTTTACCAAATATATATACGAACTCCCCGCAGCTTTTATTCCTTAGTGCATCAAGCATAATTTCATCTCTTAATTCATCAATTTAACTGAAATCACATAGAAAGAGAAATGTCAGGAAGAGGAAAGGGTGGCAAAGGTTTGGGAAAGGGTGGTGCAAAGCGGCACCGTAAGGTTCTGAGGGATAACATTCAGGGCATAACCAAGCCGGCGATTCGGCGTCTGGCTCGTAGAGGTGGAGTCAAGCGTATCAGTGGGCTAATATATGAGGAGACCCGTGGGGTTCTCAAGATTTTCCTTGAAAATGTAATCCGTGATGCTGTTACCTACACCGAGCATGCCCGCCGCAAGACTGTCACTGCCATGGACGTTGTCTATGCGCTCAAGAGGCAGGGCCGAACCCTCTATGGATTTGGTGGTTAGGTCTGTATGGTTTGGGATTTGAATGTGGTATTTAAGTTAGTATTTCGTATTATGATTAAATGATTGTAATACGATCCGTTTGGGATCATATGTCATTCCATTGAGATGAAATTACGATAGGTTTGTTTTATCAAAATTTGTGCTTTACTATTTCATATTTTCAGCGTTCTTTCTTTTTTAAAGCTTAAAATTATTGTATATTCATCTGGGCTAACAATTAAGAAAATATTAGAAAATAATGTAATACATTTTGAATCGTAACGTCATAAGATTACAAAGTTGAAATGCAAATAATGATAATATAATTAAAATTAGAATTAAAATGTTTTGTATATTGAAATGGACAAATATACCCTTAACAAAAAATGGTTCAAAATGGAAGCAAAGAGGAAAAAGTTATTGTGCAACACTATTCATTTGCACTAAAATGGTGCAATGGGTTGGAAGCGATTTACACCAAAAATTAGGTGCAATTTGGTGAATTATGGTGCAATGAGAATGAGTTGGAGATGGTCTTAGTGTCCAAATTTTAATTCAGAATTTCTAGTTAATAAGTAAAATCATTTTCTTTGGTATTTAAACTCAACAACCTGGTACATTTTTGACTTGATCTAAGCTTAGATCAGCTTATGATGGAATACGTTGTTGGCCGAACAACATAAAGTAAGTCGATTTGGGTGGACTCTGCCATAAAAGAAGAGTCTTTGGACTTTGTTCCAAGATGGAACCATTTATATATTAATAAATTTGCATTCCATATGAACCCACGTCTTCTTCATGGTCTTTGTTGCTTTTCTTGGGCACCCATTTTAAAGAAAAGCTTTACTCCCCAAGTTAAAGACCAACCGACCAAACCAATTCTCATCCGCTAGACGACAAAATCCACCGATTCAGTTCCCTCTTTAGGACGTCTTCGGATTCTCCTCGTAAGATGAGTTTTAAGGAGCGTATTGTCACTCGTCTCTCTCAGCCACAAATTCTCTACATGAACTTTTCATAATTAATAAAAAAAGAAAAGAGAGAAAAGAACTCGTATAAATCGTCACCTTCGTATATAAATCTATTAACTCTCCTCTCAGCATTTTGAATTGCAGCTACTAATTTTTTAATTCAAAATGCCCTCAACTTCAAGTGGAGATAACAGCATTGATGCGGGCTCTTTCGAGGCTTTCTTTGATGGCTGGATTGTTCGTCACAAAAATTTTGTTGATGAGCTACTCAGAGCACAACAAAGTTATGATGAGTCTTGGGAGGATGCAATCAGGGGCCTTATTTATCGAGTTCTGGCTCATCTACACGAGTATTATCAAGAAAAGTCAAGAATGATTCGAAGGAATGTATCTCTAGTGTTTTCACCACCTTGGTTCACTGCATTGGAAAGAACCTTTTTTTGGATTGCAGGATTCAGGCCCCAATTGGCATTTTCTCTGGTGATGAGATCTGTGAATGATTTTACTGAGAATCAATCCCAGAGAATTCAAAGGTTGACGCATGATGCAGAAATGAAAGCAGAGGTGCTGGCTGAGGAGTTGGCAAGGGTTCAAGAGAGTGTGGCGGCCCCACCGGTGTCTGATCTGGCGAAGCAGGTAGGAAGAAGGGTGGCGAACGGTGGAGAAATAAGGTATTTGGATACAATGCCCGAGGCATTGAAGTCAAAAATGGAGAATTTGCTCATTGATGCGGATTTGTTGAGGAGAAGAATAGTTCAGGAGGTAGTGGAAATACTGAGTCCCGCACAAAATATGAGGTTCTTGGGTGATGCAATTCAGCTCCACCTTAGGATCCGGGAGCTGGGGCGGCAGAGAGAGGCGGAGGCAGAGCAGCTTCAGCACGAAAGAGAAATGGGTGGTAGACAATTTCTATCTAGCTAGTTACGTACAAATGAAGGACGGCTCTATGTTGTGAAATCATCTGATATCCACTCTTGTTTGTATATGCATCAAACTTGAGGGGCAGATTAATTTGCTAGATATTTTGTGTATTAAATATTGAGTTATGCTACAAGCATTTTCCTTAAATATTAATGTCTAATGTGTTTGTGCTCTTCAGAGATGAAAAATAAAGCATATTTATTACTAGTATAATTACGCAATTCAGTCAAGAGTTGATTGATTACCAGAACTTAAATCGTACTCCTTAGTACGTTGCAATAAAGGAATTAATTAAGAATTATGTTTGGTGTATATAAAAAATTGTACATAAGGGTGTCATTTCCTTTACATGGGGTAGGATCCACAAAATTATGTACAAAAATTATGTACATCAAATAAGATCCATTAATTATATTGAATTTTTTGATAATTATCAAGTTTTGGGTCCAAAGAAAAGGCTAACGACACAGTAGTAATGAGTATTTTTGAAACTAGGGGGCACAAGACGACAAGGCAAGAAAAACACTGGGTCTCAAAACCATGTAGGCCTGACTGTTTTGGATAAAACTTGACTAGGTTGGCCATAACAGTTTCTTGAGTTGAGTAACGACTGTGGTTTTGTTGCTCCATGGTTTGCCTAAATGAGTTGTTTTGGGGGATAATATTCCAATCGATGACAGGTTGTCCAGCCCACAGACAAGGAGCTGCAATTAGTGTGTATTTTGGCGCACGGTGCATTGAGCTAACAGTTGGGTAGCACAGACCACAGCCAACGTGCACAGAATGATGTGGTGACTCTTCATATGGACATTCAAGCCAAGTGTCAACTGACTGTGTCTTGGATTGATGGGCAGTTGGATTTGTCGAGATGGCCAAGCTTTGCTCGACCAACACAACGTAATACCAAAATACAGTCAACGTAATACCAAAATACAGTCCTAGGATAAGGTGGACACCTCAGTATACACAAAAATTGTAAAATAATCTTTGCATCCAGAAAGTGGACTAAAATTTCATTACCATAAAAATAGCCTTGCCTCGAACGAATCCATGCCTGAATTGAAAACAAATTCATCAGTGCTATTATTCAAAATTATGTCATTAAGAGGAGGATCACATTTGTCTGGTACTAGACCAGTAATGTGCGTAATATAACAGAATGAAATTACATAAACTATAATGCTAGTTGGCTATTATTTCTCTCATTCTTTGTTGAACGAAGATTTTCCATTGATTTTGTACTTAGATTAAAATCAACAAGTCTGTAAATACTTTCCCTTGTGCTAGAATAAAGGCATTTCTTGAATAATCAAAGTAGTGTCGACTTACAAGACATGTCACATAGTAATCAGCTAAAGAGAAGCTCAGCAAGAGATTACTCAAGGTCAGTTCTTCACTTAGACATTGCCTATTCCACATGTGCCCATTGAGTCGATGAGGCCATGCCATTGGATCCTTGCCTGAACGTTGAGACGTCACCTCCTATTGCAGTGTATTTTCGAGGCAGTTTGAATATTATGTGATGGGCAAAAGACACCATACATTTGACACATTTTACAGCTCAACAGCCTCAATCAACTTTTCACTTTGTGCAAGTCTATGACGACGGTGCGCTTAAGGTGATTACTTTTCACCCTATGATCAGGAGTATAAGGACAACAGGTCTATGATAGATAGGGATTCATACAAATTACAATTGAGCTTCACAAATGGGTTGTTAAGATAAAGTCGTGTCAAATATTCAATGAGCCCCATCTCATTTCTCTTAATACTAGTTTTTACCCGTGCATTGCACGGAATTGGTTATTTTGTAGGCAATGTTAGTACGTTAAATAACATAGTTATTGATTTTTAGGACCAAAGACCATCTAAATGCATTGCAGCACGTCAGTATAACGCATTGGAAGTACAAAAACATTTTGAATCAAGGATCATGACCAGTTTTAAAGCATAACCAAATATCAAATATCATACGCATTCCTCAGAAATGCCATAAGGTTCCAACAACCTTTGCAAAGCAACTATCTTGTCCAGATCCACAGTAAGCTGGAAAAAGTACACGAGGGAAATTCAACAAAGAAAGAAATGAGGAACAAGGACATATATAGGAATTATTTTGTCATCTTGTTGTCAGTCAATAATTAAAAGTTTCAGTTATAAGCAAAATAGCGATAACTTGATTCAGGAAAAAGTTATAATATATATTTGTCTTCCCCCTTACGAATATTCATGTTGTTAGCTGAAAGATAGAGACATAATATAGCTTAGGTTGATCTACTTCAGAGGCAAACCTACGTCAAGATTACTCTCTAGGTGTGGGGGGGGGGGGGGGGGGGTGCTGGCCCCCCCACAATTTTTGACAATTTTTTTTTTTTTAATTTTTTTTGTGTATAAATAGTTTAATTAGAACAAGGATATATTTTATTTGATAAGGCATATTTTAGTTTAGTCTAAAATTGCTTCAATAGCTTTTTGTACTCCAAGTTGAGTAATATGATCGCTTCACTTGAAAATGTTTCATATTTTAATTGCAGTATTTACGTTCTTGCACTGATCTTCCTGTATTCGTCCATAATAATAATTTGTATCGTATTATACAAGTACCATTAATGTAGAATTTTGACCATAAAAATTAAATTGGGTCTTCTACATGTTTTAATTTGGGGTTTCCTTTCTCCATCACAAAGTACTAACTTCCCTCATTTTAATAAATAATGTTTCAAAAAAAAAAAAATTCGGGGGCAGCCCTCGTGAGCCACCACCCCTTCAACTCTCGGACCCCCCTACTTTGATAGGCTGGCTCCGCCCCTGAATTGAACTATGAATATAATAAAATATTTTAGTTGTAACCATCCAAGTCAAGAAAATATAGAGGGTTCCATAATAGAGTATATATACACGACGTTTTTAAAAGAAGTTGTCTAAGTTACATGATTATGATAATAACATGTTAACATTTTGAGTCATTCTATTTACTATGCTTTTTATTTTTTAATGATTAACTCACACATACATAGATCTAAATTATATTATTCAGCAAGCTATCTTCTATTACAATTAGTAAAGCATAAGGCCATTTTTCAGTTAAGTGGAGTTGATATTTTACTTTTTTGCCAAGTTACTAACAATACAAAAGTCAGTTGTAATATTATTCAGGATGGACAAACTATAATTTTTGTGAAAAGTAAGAAAACCAGAAACAATCCGTGCTGGCTAAGAAACCTTCATGTTCAGTCAAACAGGTTTGTCAGAACTCGAAGTATAGAACTCTTTTGTCGAAATGAAATGAGGACTACCACACAAGACAAAGGCTGGGCACTGGGGAAAAACTAAAAGTGGTAAAGTCGAGGCACTAAGGACAAACAAAGTATGAGCATGAAGACCCATAATTTGAGTAAGACCTGGAAATGCAAGCAAATCTGGTTGTAACAAGAAAAAGTGGCTAGAATTTTTATTTCACACTAAAATCATCAACCATTTATCCACCTACAGTGAATTCTATATACAGAAGTTTTAAAAGATATTTCTGCGAATTAGAGAGAAAGGCAATGCTTAAACAACAAATGTAATGCCCCGAAAATTTTCATAGAATATAATTTAAATTCTGTGTGCTATATCTTGATGTTTTGAAGGTTAGGGACTAGAATGATATATAGCAATTTAAATTTTATATTTGAGTCGTATATTTAGATTTTGACCGAGTATAATAAATATATTAATATTGGTCTCGTTTGATAGATCGTGATTAATCATGTATTTTAGGCCCGAGAAAAAGTAAATTTGGATTAACGAGACCCAAGTTATCGAAATTGAAAAATATCATTCTAAATTACTATTTAGTTAAATTAATTAATGAATGTATGTGACACGTGAGTATTGGAAAGTAGTGGAAGATGGAAATGTTTCATTTATTTTTAAATACTATTCCTTTGCCTTGAATTTTGGGAAGTAATAGGATAGCTTGCCACGTGTCCTTTTGATATCACATCTACCAATTTTATTGGATTCAATTTACGAATTATAACTGTTGAGTTTGGGGAGATAAGGTATTTTTATATATTTTAATCCTACCTTTATTAGACTTAGTCAAAGATTACCTTTTAAGGATTTTTACCACTTTCCAGATGTTCCCCACTCCCACACGTTTTCACAATGTGTACTTTTAAGATTTAGGTTATTAACCGTTCATATATCTATACGCATGATAAGATAGAAGAAACACACGAAATCTATTCTTTCAAAGTACACAAGCAGACAAAGAAAAGCGCGATCTGAGATTTTCAACTTTCAAGGATTTTTCTTAAATTGACAAGGTAGGAAAAGAGGTGCAGTAAATTTTCTATCCCGTTTAAATTATTTCTTCATGTTGATGATTTCGTACTTATGAAGTTATGATATGATTATGATATGAAATGATGATATGGCCATTCCGGTACAAATGATATGATATGATATGATATGAGCTCTTACCGGATCTAAAGTTATGATGACGGTATGATAATTCTTGACACGTGTTTAAATTATTTAATTCATGTTGATAGATTATTGTACTCATGAAGTATGACGGTATGATATTTTGACGTATGATTTTATATTTAAATCGGGATCGCACCATTAATCGTATCCTACTGAGTATTCCCATGTACTCACCCTTTTTCCTACATCTCACAGGTTAGATCGGGTCGTTGGTTGGCGGGCGATGAGGTGATTTCGTTGTGCCAAGATCTACTGGAATTAATAAATCGAATCCGGTGTAACGTGCTTTGAATTTCTAAATTTTTAACAGCAACCTTTGTTTATTTTATTTATTTATTGGAATGCTGAAATTTGGGACAATTGTTCGTACAACAATTTGAGAATTTAATTTGTTTTGAGTATTTGTGTTCCCTGCTATTTCACTTTTGGCAGATTATTCACGTCAAAATGGAGTAAAAACATAATGGAGCCTTGGAAATCTATTTTACAGTTTGCCTTGCATGTTCAAATTTCTAAATAGTAGATTTTGGGGCCACGTGCCACTTATTGAGGAAATGTATATATATATATATATATATTAATTTACCCACACACACATGAAAAATTGTAGTATTAATTTATGCTTCTTTTTGCGTTAATTAGTTTTGGTAGCGATTCAAATTCTTCCAAAATTTGGGGCGTTACAGTTTGGTATCAGAGCCCAGAGTTTATAAAATCGATTCTGTAGACTAAAATAATTAAGTTAGAATTATGATATTGGGTATTGAGAATCTTAAATTTGTTAAAGTTGATTTATATATGAGTATTAATTTCAAAATCACATATTTATGATTTTCATGCAGATTTATGTCTTGAGTATATCTTTTATGTGGACACACTTATTTTATGCATTGTATGCATGCAATTAATTTGACTTGATTTCAGTTTAGCTATGTTGGAAAAAAAAAATATATATATATATATATTTCACGTCACTGTTCACGATGAACAGTGACGGGATCACTGTTCACCATGAACAGTGATGGTCACTGTTCACGAGTCACCGTTCACACGTGAACAGTGAACGGTACAAAAAATACTGTTCATGTGAACAGTGAATTTAAAAAAAAAAATGGAATATGTGAAATGATTGTTACTATATATGATTAATTATGTGAGAATTAAATTAATTTAAATCATTATGTGAATTAAGTACTTGTTTGTTTAATCTCATTAATCATGGTATGTGTTTAAATATATATATATATATATATATATATATATATATATATATATATATATATATATATATATATGTACTAATACATATGTTGACGATGTTATATAAATATTGAATATTCGTGTTTTATTGTTATGTGTAATAAAATGTTCATTCGCTTAAACCATTTCCATGTTTAATATTTGCAAAAAAAAAAAAAATTCTTGCACGCCACGTGAACAGTGACAGTTACGGGTACTATTCAAACAGTGATTGCTGTTTTAAAGTGTACATTTTAATTTGTAATAGTGAACAGTGATTTGTTCTTTTAAATAATATATATTGACGTTAATTGTTATGTGTATTAAATGCTTATGTGTCTAACCTAGTATTTATAAATTTCTAGAGATAAATTTAAATATGAAAAATTCATGTATTTTACTTATTCTAATTTAAAGAAATTAAATTGTTTGTGCAATAATTATGCATTACTCAGCAGTTTCATTCATGTTACTAGATTCTTATGTGATAAATTGTAAACTTACGTGATGTTTATGACTAAATAAATTTTTTTCATATACACAAAAATTTTAAGATGTGATGTAAAGTTTTATTTGAATTCTTAAATATGTAAGAAGTTGAGAGGTCTTTGGCACTTAACGACCACCAATCGACCGCTTCAACGACCCTAAGGTATGTAAAGGGGTAAGAAGAATTTATTTAAGTCTTTTGCATAACTTAAGTCTTTTGAAATGCTTCCGTTTAAATTCTTAAGACATGCAGTTTATTTCTAGCTCAATTTATGATATGTATTAGGATAATATAGGTAAAACATGTTAGACTTAGTACTAGTATGTGACCGTGACCTTATATTAAATTTTTTAAGGAAATGGCACCACCTACCCACACGAATTTGGTACGTGAATTATTGCGAGCGGTGCAAGAGTTGGCCAGACAGAATGAAGCACCTCCACCGCAGAATGCACAGCCACAACGGAATGCACTTCCGCATGGCCCTGGTGCTGTCTTAGTAGTTGAGCAATTTCGGAGGTACAAACCTTCTACTTTCGACGGAAATTCTGACCCACTAGCTGTCGAAGAATGGATAAGAGGCTTGGAGAGCATATTCAGACACATTGCTTTTACGGATGAACAGAAGGTACTATGCGCTGAGTTCATGTTGATTGGAGCAGTTGGTCACTGGTGGGAATCTGTCTCACGCACCAGAACCGAAGAGCAGCAGCGTAACCTAACTTGGGAACAGTTTAAGGATGAAGTGATGGTAAAGTACTTCCCACAGGCTTTAAGAGACTTCAAAGAATCGTAGTTTCGCAGCCTCGCACGAGGGAAACATGTCACTTACTGATTACGAGAGACGGTTTGAGCAACTCTCTAGATATGCCCCACACTTGGTGGATACCGAAGTTAAGAAGATCAGGAGGTTCGAAAACAGACTACGCTCAGAGATCGGGATGATCATTATGTCCCATCGTTTCACCTCATATCGTGAAATGTTAGAGAGAGCTCATGCTATTTCTTATCAGAGGACCACTTTCCAACAGTATGGCCAACAGGGCACGGAGTCGTTTCGAAAAAGGAAGTGGAACGATCAGGGTAAGGACCGACGCAATTGGCAAAATAAAAGACCAAGCACTGGAATTCATATCGGTGGGACGAGTGGGAGTGTTGCCCCTTGTCCTAAATGTAATAGACTCCACAGAGGTGAATGCTTATTTGGAAAGAACGCGTGCTTTTGATGTGGTAAGCCTGGACACATTGCTGCAAACTGCATAGAGCCTCCAAAGAAGAGGGATGGTGATCAGGACAAGAACAAAAATGTGAAGGCTCGAGTTTTCGCACTGAATCAGCAGGAGGCGGATCAGAATCCGAATGTGATTGCAGGTATTTTATTATTATTTGAAATACATGTTTATGTACTTGATTTTGCATCTCCCGTCGCCAAAGTTAACAATATAAATTCGAAAAACAGGTATTCTGTTATTATCCGATGTACCTGCTTACGTACTTTTTGACTCTGGAGCTACAAATTCTTTTATCTCTGCATCCTTCGTATCTAAGTCAAACTTTGCATGTGTGAAAACGAATAATGAATTAGAGGTCGATTCCCTTCAGGAAGAACCCTTTGCACAAATCAGATGACCAAGGCTATGAAATTAGAGATTGACAGGAAAATATTACGAGCAGACTTATATCTTTTGGAGATGAAAGATTTTGATGTTATCTTAGGTATGGATTGGTTGGGACTTAATCATGCGACAATTCGATGTCACGAGAAAGAAGTATTGTTTCACATACCAGGAGAGGAAGAGTTTCGTTTCTTTGGAGCAAAATTCAAGTCTCTACCTCGACTTGTATCAGCTATAAAAGCGGAGAAGATGTTGAAGAAAGAGTCATGTCAAGGATTCCTAGTTAATATTATCGGTTCCCAGCATACAGAAACGGCTATTGATGATATTAACGTCGTGCGAGAATTTACGGACGTATTCCCAGAAGATCTACCAGGTATTCCACAGGATAGACAAGTGGAATTTACAATTGATTTGGTTCCTGGAGCAGCACCAGTATCTAAAGCACCTTATCGGATGGCACCAAAAGAACTCCAAGAATTGAAGTTACAGTTGGAGGAATTGCTGGAGAAAGGTTTTATTCGACCGAGTGTATCTCCTTAGGGCGCTCCAGTACTTTTCGTGAAGAAGAAGGACGGGAGTATGCGGATGTGTATTAACTACAGGGAGTTGAATAATCTGACTGTCAAAAATAGATACCCACTGCCAATAATAGAAGACTTATTCGACCAATTAAAGGGTGCAACGGTGTTCTCCAAAATTGACTTGAGGTCGGGGTATCATCAGCTGAAGGTTAAGGTAAGCGACATATCGAAGACTGCTTTCAGGACTCGTTACGGACATTATGAATTCATTGTCATGCCTTTTGGTTTAACCAATGCTCCAGCTGTATTTATTGATCTAATGAACCGAGTGTTCCATCAATACTTAGACCAATTCGTCATTGTGTTTATTGACGACATACTTGTGTACTCCAAGGATAAGAAGCAGCATGAGGAACAGCTCCGAGTGGTACTTGAAACCTTGAGGAAGGAGAAATTATATGCCAAATTCAAGAAGTGTGAATTTTGGCTTGATCGAGTGGGTTTCCTTGGTCACGTGGTTACCGCCCAGGGAATTGAGGTAGACCCAGCTAAAGTGGAAGCAGTAACTAATTGGCCTAGTCCAACCAGTGTCGGAGAAGTTCGTAGTTTCTTAGGGTTGGCTGGTTATTATAGAAGATTTATTGAGGACTTCTCAAAAATAGCAGGGCCGATGACTCAGTTGACAAGAAAGAGTGTGAAATTTCAGTGGACGGAAAAATGTGAAAGGTGCTTTCAAGAACTCAAGCAGAGATTAACTTCAGATCCTGTATTGACAATACCTAATGGCTCTGAAGGATTTGTGATTTACACCGACGCCTCCAAACAGGGTTTGGGCTGTGTTTTGATGCAACGTGGGAAAGTAGTTGCTTATGCCTCGAGACAGTTGAAGCAATATGAACAGAACTATCCAACGCACGACATGGAACTTGCAGCGGTAGTTCACGCCTTAAAGATATGGCGTCATTATCTGTATGGTGGAAAGTGTGAAATCTATACAGACCACAAGAGCCTCAAATATTTCTTCACGCAGAAGGAACTAAATATGAGACAGAGGAGATGGTTGGAACTAGTGAAGGATTATGACTGTACAATTCATTACCACCCGGGTAAGGCCAACGTAGTCGCAGATGCCTTAAGCAGGAAGGTGGGATCCCAGTTAGCTGTTTTACCCACGGTGCAGGAACATTTGATAAAAGACTTTGAGAAACTGAGATTAGAAGTCATCACTCCGCCGACCCAGACTACAGCAATAATAAAAGCGTTCATAATCCAACCTACCCTTCGGGATCGAATCAAGGAAGCACAGTATAGGGACCCATTTTTGCAGAAGATTAAAGCTGAAATTGATACAAACAAATATAGAGGATTTGAAGTAACTGCAGATGACGCACTGACCTTCAAAGGAAGATTGTGTGTACTTAAGAATGAGAGCATAAGGAACGAGATATTGGAAGAGGCTCACTCCACCCCTTATGCTGCACATCCAGGTGGCACCAAAATGTACCGAGATCTTCGAGATACATTTTGGTGGAGGAACATGAAGAGAGGAATTGGTCTGTTTGTAGCGAAATGTATTGTCTGTCAGCAGGTCAAGGCAGAACATCAAAGGCCATCAGGACTATTAAAATCGTTGGATATTCCAGAATGGAAATGTGAACACATAGCAATGGACTTTGTGGTAGGTCTTTCGAGGTCGGCAAGAGGTCATAATGCTATTTGGGTAGTAATTGGTCGTCTGACGAAGTCAGCTCATTTTCTGCCAATCAAAGTAAATTTCAACATGGAACAGTTTGCACAATTATACATCAGAGAGATAGTCAGATTGCATGGAGTTCCAGTCACCATTGTTTCAGACAGAGACCCGAGGTTCACATCTAAATTTTGGAATAGTTTGCAGCGACCATGGGGACGAAACCGAAATTTAGTACTGCTTATCATCCTCAGACAGATGGGCAGTCAGAAAGAACCATTCAAACTCTGGAAGATATGTTGAGGGCATGTGTTTTGGATCTTAGCGGTAATTGGGAAACACACCTACCGTTAGTGGAGTTTGCTTACAACAATAGCTTCCAGGCTACTGTAGGCATGGCCCCATATGAAGCCCTTTATGGTAGGAAATGCAGATCTCCTATCCATTGGGACGAAGTTGGTGAGAAAAGAATTTTGGGTCCTGAAATCGTTGAACGAACAGTTGAAGCAGTTGACAAGATTAGAGCCAGAATAAAGGCAGCACAAGACCGACAGAAAAGTTATGCTGATGGTAGAAGAAGAGATTTAGAATTTCAAGTGGGTGGCAAAGTTTTTCTGAAAGTAGCACCAATGAAGGGTGTTTTGAGATTTGGTAAGAAAGGGAAGTTGAGACCACGATTTGTTGGACCTTTCGAAATTCTTGAAAAGATTGGTATCGTAGCTTATCGACTTGCCCTACCACCTGAGCTTGCAGCAGTGCATAATGTATTCCATGTTTCGATGCTCAGAAAATATGTTCATGATCCTAATCATGTGGTGAGTTATCAAACATTAGAGGTACAAAAAGACTTATCTTATGAAGAAATCCCGACAATGATTTTGGACAGAAAAGTGCATCAACTCAGGAGGAAATAAGTTCCATTAGTCAAGGTCCAATGGCGAAATCACGGATTAGATGAGTCAACTTGGGAGAAGGAAGATGAGCTTAAAATCAAGTATCCAGAACTATTTGATTAATCAAGGTAATTTTCGAGGACGAAAATATTTTAAGGAGGGGAGATTGTAATGCCCCGAAAATTTTCATAGAATATAATTTAAATTCTGTGTGCTATATCTTGATGTTTTGAAGGTTAGGGACTAGAATGATATATAGCAATTTAAATTTTATATTTGAGTCGTATATTTAGATTTTGACCGAGTATAATAAATATATTAATATTGGTCTCGTTTGATAGATCGTGATTAATCATGTATTTTAGGCCCGAGAAAAAGTAAATTTGGATTAACGAGACCCAAGTTATCGAAATTGAAAAATATCATTCTAAATTACTATTTAGTTAAATTAATTAATGAATGTATGTGACACGTGAGTATTGGAAAGTAGTGGAAGATGGAAATGTTTCATTTATTTTTAAATACTATTCCTTTGCCTTGAATTTTGGGAAGTAATAGGATAGCTTGCCACGTGTCCTTTTGATATCACATCTACTAATTTTATTGGATTCAATTTACGAATTGTAACTGTTGAGTTTGGGGAGATAAGGTATTTTTATATATTTTAATCATATTTTTATTAGACTTAGTCAAAGATTACCTTTTAAGGATTTTTACCACTTTCCAGATGTTCCCCACTCCCACACTTTTTCACAATGTGTACTTTTAAGATTTAGGTTATTAACCGTTCATATATCTATACGCATGATAAGATAGAAGAAACACACGAAATCTATTCTTTCAAAGTACACAAGCAGACAAAGAAAAGCGCGATCTGAGATTTTCAACTTTCAAGGATTTTTCTTAAATTGACAAGGTAGGAAAAGAGGTGCAGTAAATTTTCTATCCCGTTTAAATTATTTCTTCATGTTGATGATTTCGTACTTATGAAGTTATGATATGATTATGATATGAAATGATGATATGGCCATTCCGGTACAAATGATATGATATGATATGATATGAGCTCTTACCGGATCTAAAGTTATGATGACGGTATGATAATTCTTGACACGTGTTTAAATTATTTAATTCATGTTGATAGATTATTGTACTCATGAAGTATGACGGTATGATATTTTGACGCATGATTTTATATTTAAATCGGAATCGCACCATTAATCGTATCCTACTGAATATTCCCATGTACTCACCCTTTTTCCTACATCTCACAGGTTAGATCGGGTCGTTGGTTGGCGGGCGATGAGGTGATTTCGTTGTGCCAAGATCTACTGGAATTAATAAATTGAATCCGGTGTAACGTGCTTTGAATTTCTAAATTTTTAACAGCAACCTTTGTTTATTTTATTTATTTATTGGAATGCTGAAATTTGGGACAATTGTTCGTACAATGATTTGAGAATTTAATTTGTTTTGAGTATTTGTGTTCCCTGCTATTTCACTTTTGGCAGATTATTCACGTCAAAATGGAGTAAAAACATAATGGAGCCTTGGAAATCTATTTTAAAGTTTGCCTTGCATGTTCAAATTTCTAAATAGTAGATTTTGGGGCCATGTGCCACTTATTGAGGAAATGTATATATATATATTAATCTACCCACACACACATGAAAAATTGTAGTATTAATTTATGCTTCTTTTTCCGTTAATTAGTTTTGGTAGCGATTCAAATTCTTCCAAAATTTGGGGCGTTACAACAAATGTGCATTGCTGGATGTGCATCATGCGATATTCCTATTCAAAGGTCAAATAACAAATTGTATTACCGAAGGTGCCATGTCGCACGAAGTTGATGTTTTGACAGAGAAGATGTAGGATATAGAAGAGAGAAGGGAGAGTATTGCGTTTTTTATATCACAAGTGTACAATATCATAACAAGCAATATAGTAGACTTTTGAGTTCGGATATCGTTCCCACGAGGACAATACTTTAGGACTTAATTTAATTTTTCTAACTCATATTTGATAAAAACAAGTAAATAATTATGATGATTGTAATTATTTTTCCTAACTAATTTTAATAATTGAAATTATAAAAAGATTGCACACAACGGTTGATTGAATATTCAAATATGTGATGAATATTAAGACATAATAATTTCATCTATTGATCACCTTAATTCTTAATTCAAGATTCATAACCTAATGTAGTGTTCGATCGAATTTTTCTATTATATTCAATTTACCAATTTCGAGTTTTCATTAAGCCTATTTAACTAATTCAATTCTATATCTCTATATGAATCAAGCTTAGTTAAACGAAACACTAGTTCTAAGAATTCATATTATGACCGCAATAATTAGTATTTGTATCTCTACACGTTATACTAATTTATCGAATTTTACTCTATGATGTAAATCTCAAACTCAATTCTCAATTAGTAAGAGACTTACATAATTATCAAATTAGTGATTAATTAATTCAATGCAAAATTCATAGTAAAACCAACACATATAAGAATAAATCATAGAAATCTTGAATAGAAAAAATAATGGATCACAACTCGACTACATTGTTTACCCTAATATTAAAATTAGTTACTCATATAAAAATAAAAAAACATACAAAAGTAGAACGATATCACAAAAAATTGACGAGACATGAAATTGTTCGTGTCTGCTGTCTCCTTTCTTCCTGTGCGTGTGTATTTATCACTCTGGCTCACTTTTTCCTCTCTGTTATAAACTCTCTGCGTGCGTACATTGTGTATATTTTCCCCTTTTTTGCTCTCTGTACTTGAATGTGTGTGTGAATATATATATATATTTTAATTTTATTTTCACTTCAAAACAGCCGCCAAGGTTGATTCCAAAAGTGCTTCCTTCTTCCATGTTTCTCTTTTTCTTTCTTTCTTTCTGGCGTCTCTTTCTTTTATCTCTTTCTCCTCTCTTTTTTGTTTTCTTTTCTTCCTTTCTGCTGGCAGCCCTTTTTTTCCTTTTTCTTCCCAGCTGCCCACGTTCTCTCTTCTCTCTTTTCGTCCCTGTATATGTATATAATATAGTGTATATATATAGGTTTAATTGTGGGCTTCCCGTTAAAAAAATATTAATATTATTCTTCAAATCCTTATTCTTTCGAGATAATGAAATTCAATCATTGAGACAAATTTATTTGTTCAGCCCATGTCTTCTTTGATTCAATTCAAATCCTTCACTTTCCAAAGTATAAAATTTGATCTCCAAACTTTGCATCAATAGTCAATTTAGTCCCCATTCTTTGGAGTTTGCCATTTTTCTCTCTCTGTTTTTCATTTTTTTCTCTAATTTTTCATCAAACATAAAGTTTTATCTACAAAATGCAATATAACATAAATTATGTAGAATTTTATTCAAAAAATAATAAAATATTATCATTTAGGATCTCGAATAAATGTAGAAACTACACTTATCACAGAGGGGGGCTATGGTTATACACTCGAAAGAATTGAAAATTTTTTCGTGGACGGAATTTAAAATTTACTTGCAAACAAACTAGCTTAAAAGAATTTGTCGTATAAACATCACACTCATTCAAAAATATATTTGAAGGTGATATTTGGAGTTAATTCTTTCTAATTATTTAATTACACATTAAATAGATTGATATCATTATTCTTATTTCAAACTTAGATATGGAGATAGATGCACATGAAGATGTATATTTTTTGTGTACAATAAAATTTCAATAAATTAATATGATTGGAACCACAGGAATTTATTAATTTAGTAGGATATAAATTTAATCGATAAATTAGATAAAATAATAAAGTATTAATTTTGAAAGAATTTTATGTTCAAGGTCCATCGAAGTTAATATGTAGATACGTATGCCCCTGTTTGAGCCCCATTATTTCGAAACTCTTTCAACACACATTTTTTCAATAAATAATTTACATGTATTAATAAACAATCATCTTAAAGCTGCTATGGACAATTGCATGGCCAATATGTATATATTTTCTTATTACGCCCCTATTTGATGAGGATTAAAATCAAGATTTTAATAAAAGTCAACAATTTATTTGAATTACATATTTTATGAAAATCATAACTTTTCAATCATATATTTTATCAGCTTTTATTAAAATCTGCTACAAGTATGATCTTAATCTCATCATACAAGCGCCGAATATACGTGAAATAAATTCTTGAGATATAACAAATTGCATAATAAATAGCATTTTATCATATTCGTCCAAATTTCCATAAATGACAAAGCTCTCTATTAGAAATTAGAGTGTAGTACAATCGTAAATACTTTTATTTATTTTTTAATCATGCTGAATGCTATTGTCTAATCTTGCAGACCAAACAGACCATGTACGAAATTATCCTCAAAGGCTAGCTACTGTAGTTCTGCAGAATTCCCCTCGAATTTCTTCCGCTTTAGTTCATTACTGGTTGATCTCCACCTAAAGAAAGTCCCAAAAAGTACCTCCATATCCTCTAGGGTTCTCCCTTGTGTCTCAGGCAGCAACGTGTAGAAGAAAATCCAAGCCACAATTGCAATCCCTGCGAACAGAAAGAAAGCCCCTCCAATTGTAATGCTCTTGTACAGGGATATAAATGACATCAGCAGTACCCCACTGACCAATCTATTCATTGCGACTCCCAAACCGCACCCTTGAGCCCTTAGCCTCAACGGGAAAATCTCAGAGCTGTAGACCCACGCAATGGGGCCCATCCCCATCGAGAAAAATGCTACACATGATAATGTCATGAGGATGCACAAGGCGATGGCCCACGTTAGTTTTTGATTGGGAGAGTGATCGATTATGGTCAATCCAATAGCTAGGCCCAAGAGAGAGATTATCATACCACCGCAACTTGTGAGGAGCAAAACTCGCCGTCCAATCTTGTCTACCAAAAATGTAGTCACTAGGATAAAGACCGTCTTTGAGACTCCAACAGCTATAGTGGCGAGTAGCTTGTGGTTGTCATTTTTAATACCGGCTTTTTCATAAATCTTGGGACTATATAAAACAACAGCATCTATGCCACTCGCTTGTTGAAAGAAATGTATGCCAATGCCCACCAATAAAATGTGCTGGACGGTACGTGAAGGGTGAAGAAACATTTCCTTCCACACGTCTTCGCCATGGCTTCGTTTAGGGACAACAACCACATCGTCGTTGCAATCTAATGGCAATCCTGCCGCCTCTTTAATATCAGCTAGTCTCAATTGCGACTCTTCTAACGAGTCCGAAGTTTTGTCTAAAACTTTCTTTGCATCGCCTAAACGACCTTGCATGACTAGCCATCGTGGTGACTCGGGCATGGCTAGGACACCTACAGCTAGAAAAATTGATGGAATTGCACCAACACCAAGCATAAGTCGCCACCCCAAATTTGTTGAAAAATTGGAAAATGCATAATTTGATACATATCCTAACAATACACCTGCAAGACAGATTAAAATAGTTATTATGATTTCATAAATTAGTATTTTTAATATGAAGGGGAAGTAGATAAATGAATTAGAGGCTATGTTCGTGTAAAATTATTAGTCACTTTTTAAAAATAGTAATAAATTCAACAAAAGTATGGTCAATAAACTGTTCATGGCTATTAATATTCCATTCGTTCCACAAAAATAGACTTGTTTTTATTTTTACACAGATTAAGAAAATATAATTAAATAATGACTTAAAATGAGAATATTTCATATTTATTAATAATCAAATATATTTATAGAAATATATTAAAAAAATCCTGGTTTGACCTTGGATTTAGAGTTTGTTTGGAAGGAATTAAAATCCAATTAAAATTGAAAATATAGCCGTTATTAGGTCCCACTCATTCAATAAAAGTCAACAATAACGACTAATTTCTCAATTTTAATCTCATTTTAATCTCTACCAAACACACTCTTAATCCCGGGACAACTAGTTTATCCCGGCCATCAAATTATTGGATCGGTCCACTCGAGTGCTCTGGCCATAAATTCAAAAGGAAAAAGACATGATTTGGCCGAAATATCAATTTGTAGTCAATTCACGTGTTTGACCAGACCAATTGGAGAGAGTAGGGACAAGCATATAAAGATGGATCCAATTGGGTTGTTGTCACAGTATCAGCCAAACTTTCTGAAATAAAAAAAATATAATATATTATCTTGGTAACAATTTTTAATGCATAAATGATTGTTCTTCACAGACAAAAAAATAACACCAGAAGGAACAAAAGAGATAGAAATTAATTACAAGAATAAAATTAACAGATATAATATTAATAATCATTGACAAATAATTGTGGCTAACATTTGAAATTAAATTCAACGCAACGCTTGGTGCTTCCTATGCTATTGCACATGAAGGGAATCGTACCAAATCTCCAAATATCGAAATACGACCAAAAAAGTCATTAATCATCTGAAAGCTAAGTTGAGAGACGGGCCAAAACGACTTTTATGTGACATTATTGAAATTAGGCATTTGAGGAAAAGAATCAAAACATTAACTTTCGCGAACCCTAGAGCGTCCTTGGGTGTTTCGGGATAAGTGTCGATTTTGAATATCTATGAGGGATTAAATTTTGGATAATTTTTTTAGGCCCCTGTTCTGTGCAAATTACAATATAAAATTTTATGAAATTCACAACTTTTCAGTCACAAATTCCAATAAAAATTTGATTTTAACTATCGTCGAACAAGGGTTAGTTATAGAGTAATTTTTTGGTTGTTTTTTTTTTTTTTTTGTTGAGATTTTTCAAAACTTTTTCTCTATGTATTTACTTGCACTTAAAATTTATAAGTAAATAGTCACAAATGACATGTATCTTTTTAAGAATAATGCTAAGTGTACATAATCTTTTACACAATCTTTTACACCTTTCTCACATGGAGGGGGGCCAACACATAATAAAATAATCGTGGATCCCCCTCCATGTGATAGAGGTGTAAAAGATTGTGTAAAAGTGTGTGTACATGTAGCATTACCCTCTTTTTAATGCGTATGTACATACCAGCGTTGATGAATACTTCAGGGAAAGAAGTGAGGAACCCACGTGATGACGCTGGAGCTACCTCAGCGGCGTACACCGGAGCTATCATCAGAGCATACCCAACTCCGATCCCGGCCACAAACCTGCCGACCATAAGAAATGAATAGTTGGTGGCAAAGCCCATTAAAAAAGCTCCGGCGAAGAAGATTGCCGCCGCGAAGACGATAGTATAACGGCGGCCAATCCAGTCGGAGGTCCGTCCGGCCACGGCGGCGCCGACGAGGGCATAGAGATTTATGGTCCCTACTAGGATCTCTATCTGGACGTCGGAGACTTTGAGGTCTTTCTTGATGTATAATATTGCTCCACTCATGACTCCAGTATCTGCGACAAAAACTTTCATTCTGTGAACTAAGAAATTACAAAGAACGATACTTGCAACAAACAGTATTATTATTATTACCATATCCGAGTAAGATGGACGTCATGGAAGCTAAAATGGAGCATCCTAAAGCATACTTGTTTCTCTTTGGTTTCTTGGGGAGAGCCAAATCGGAAATTGGCTGCTGGGCTTTGTTTGAATTTTCGTAAACTGCATTTTTTCCTGGGTTTTGGTCAGCCATGAGGGAAAGAAGTGGAGGATATGTGAGCGATGGATGAGTTTAGATGAGCAATAATTCAAGTCTTGTTGAGGGTATATATGGTGTCTTTTCCTTTTTTCTGTATGGATAGAGACCAAGAGTCAGATTATTGTATATCTACTTGTACACACATAAATATGTACACACATTAGTTGTACAAAAACGTGGTAAAAATACAAGTCAATTAAGATTGTGACGTGTCAAAATATTAGTGGAGAATTGCGTGTACTAACACTTCAAATATTGCGACGTGTCAAAATATTAGTGCAAAATAGTCAAAGAAACAACAAGATTACGACAGCCAATTTTTTTTTAACGTGCACAACACAAAAAGGAAATTTTTATTTCTGCATTGCAATAAATGCTTATTCTCTGTTAAAGGAAAAATATTAATTTAGCCACGTTCAGTACAAGGAAAAATGTGATTGAGATGAAATCATGGACGTATGTTTCCATAAAATTGCATAGCCAATGGATATTATGGACTGCAATTATGGAAGTGAGTTGATTTATCCATTACCGATTTATTACTTCTCTATTTCCGTTTAATAACTGCTTAAGGTATATATGGTACATGGATAAAAAGAAATTGGATAAGATCAATTAAGATATATTTATTCTTATTAAATAAAAAAATTGAGGAATATAAGTTTGTATACAATATTATTCGATAGTGTGGCCCCAAATATATTATTATAGGAAAAGAACTAAAGTTACTAGGGCCCTTAAATGAGATTTTGATGAATTTTAAAAATCATTTTCAATTTAGGTATTCTCAATTGAGATTTTAATAAATTGTAATGAACAGAACTAGTTTCCTGCCCATAGTGTGCAAAAGATACAATGCCTATCGCTAACATGTCAACAATACACATCAGCGGTGGACATTACGACATCTCATCCTCTGTGGGCAAGATATCAGTTCTAGTAGAAAAATGTGTTTTTGAATAGTGATTGATGGAAGAATGTGTGATTAAAAAGTAAGGAGAATTTTTAGGTTTATGTGTAATATTATTTTATTGATAGAATGTATGGTTGAAATGAAAAAAGAGAAAAATAATAAAAATGAGAATGAGAAAAAAATGGGTGCCAAACGGGGATTAAAATTTAACTTTTCTCTATAATTCATGAATTTATAAGGATTTCATTAATAAATGAATTTAAAAGATTTAGATGGATTTCAAGTTTAAAAATGCATATAACAAAAATCATTTTTGAAATTTCACAATTTTAAATAAGATTTTTATAGATTTTGTGAAAATTTATTCAAATCTACGAAATTCATTAGAACTTATAATCTTTCAAAAATCATCAGAATCTTATGTATTAAAAAAATAAAATAAAATCATGATTAATATGAATATATGATACCTTTTAATGATATTCTAATGCTTTTCGGATTTTCTTTTCCTGTCCCACCATGATATTTATTTTATAATTCGTGCCTGTCAATTAACAATAAGCTATTCCACTGTGTGGGACTTTTCACTTCACTGATGAAAGAGACTTTTCAGCAATCCCACAAAGTGTGTGTGCTCTCCACTCAATCCTACACTTCATTGATTTATTTTCTTCTCAAGTGTTCAATCACATTCTTCATTTATTTGATCATTTATTGGTCTTCAGTAATTTACCTACTAAACTTTGTCTCAACGTTTTTTTTAAAAAGTGTTGCACAAATAATTGACAAAAGCGATTAATAAAATTTGTCAAATGCAGATTGCGAAAATCTCAAAAATTTAAAAATAAGCGACCTACCCAAACGTGGGGATGAAATTAACAAAGGAAAAAAGGCCCTGGAATTTAAAATAAAATAGTTGGAAAAAAAAAAATTCTGCAATAAAATATATTATCTTTTAAAAATTGTTAAGCCCGTGACACAAGTAGAAAAAGGGGAAGATTACAAAACTAAGAGATTAAGTTTTCCCAATTTCAAATTTAAGAGATAAGGTTTAAAATTTCAAATCTCAAACTTTTTTAAATTTTATTTGTAAATAAATAAATTAAATATATTAAAGTCACAATTCCATACAATTTGTTCACAAATTATAAATTAATTGATCACAAATTATTTTTCAGTCACATTAAAAAATTTTATAAGTCACAAGTTATTTCACAATCACAAATCGAAAATTTTATAGGTCACAACTTTCGGTCACAATTTTATAAAATTAATAAGTCACATATTATTCATTAGTCACAAATCACAAATTATTTTAACGTCACAATTCAAAAATTTTATAAATCACAATTAATTCATTGATCACGAATCAAAAATTGAAACATCACAATTTATTTATAGGTCACAAATCACAAATATTAAAAGTCACAACTTATTAGACAGTCACAAATTATCAAATTATCGGTCACAAATTAACAATTTTTTAGATCACACGTTATTTTTTTTTGTCACAATTTATCTTTTTCATTGGTCGAATATTGTTTATGGGTCACAAATTAATCAATTTAATGACCACAAACAACCGAAACCCTGTCGCCGGAACCCACCACCACCTCTCGACAGTAAACCATCATCTAAAAATATCGACATCACCACGACCACCACCACCCACCCACAACCACCGCACATCTCACCACTAAAAATGCAGAATCTCCACCACCAATCCCCTCCCATCCACAACCAAAAAAAAATAAAATCCCCAACCCTACTGCCAACAATGTCGTCGTTGCCGACCAACCACCATCTACACCACCTATCCACAACACACCATGGCACCAACCGAAAGCAACATCACCACTTCACCGTCTCCGCCGCCACAACCTCCAATAAACTGCAATGTTCAACTTCAAAACCACCACCACGACTCCACACACAACCACACACAAATCAACACTAACCGTCGGATCCATCGCCGCCACCACCAAAACCAACAAACCCCATCAAATCCACCATCAATCCAACAAAACCACCACCACAGCCAAATCCACCACCGCCACCACCAACAAAAACTATCCCCAAATCACGAAGCAGCGCACAGCCCTACCATCACCCCACCGTCGTCGCTACCGTAGCAACGATTCGACTCCACAACGTCCATCAACCACCACAAAATCACGACTCCCCCACAAAAATTACATAAAACTCATAAATAAAAAAAATGTAGTGGTGATTCGCATGAATAAGCACAACTACTTCGTGTTTGTGCACAACGCCGCCAGATGAGATGCACCGTTTCCTGGAGGCTGACTGTCGTCGAAAAGTGAGGAGATTGGAGAGTGGAGATGAGAGAAGGATGGTAGAGAGAGTGAGAAGAGAGAGTGACAGAGATGAGAGAAGGATGAGGAAAATTAAAATGAAATTGATAAGAGTTTGGGAAGAAAATTGTACAATTAATATTTAATATTTAAAATAAAATGTCTTGTTTTTGAAAAGTTAAACCTTTAATCTGATTTTTGAAATTGAATCTTTAAAAATCTGATTTTTGTATAATTTTCCCTAGAAAAACGAGACATACACTCATAATAAGTATTGAGCCTGTTTGATAGAATTTATTTGAGAATAATAAGTTGTGGAATAATATATTTTGGAGAATGTGTGGTTAAAAAATAAGGAAGCTTTATTGGCTTGTGTGTAAATATTTTATTGTGTGAACGTGTGGTGAAAAAATAATACTGTAGCAAATAATTTGATTTTTTGAAGAATGACAAACATGGCATACATATTTATCGAACTTTTGGACTGAGACACGTGGATTCATTATGAGGCCCTTGGGTGGCTAACGAGGTCCATGAGGACCATAATTATTTCAACACGTATATTAGTCCCCAAAATCTTAGTTGCGTATTCAAGTTGATTGAATGACATTTATGTTTCTTCGCTACTAGTGCAAATTTTTTTGAACGGCATAGTTTATTAGTTTTAACCATTGCACAACCTTTCTAGCTTCTCTGCCGTCCGGAGGTCAAACTATAGTAGATGGCTTCTATCATTCCCAAGGCATTAAAGTCAAAGATGATTAGAAGCTTGGATACTTGGCTTCATGTGTGTTCTGAGACATTTTTTCGGAGGGAACTTATAATTTTTTATACTCAGATATTCTTTCTATCAAAGGTATGGTTAATCGAATATATTCTTTTAGTTCCCAAGAGATTCGACCATGGATACTCTTTCAATCTGGGTTTTATCGTAACGAATGTTATCTCATTTCTGTAATAAGTTTTGGACCTCAGATACTCTTTCAATCTAAATTCTTTGTTATGTGGGATACTCTTTTAATTCCACGATATATTGGACCTCATATAATCTTTCTATTCGAGGCATTTGTTGTGAGGGATACTCTTTCAATCCCATAATGATTTTGGATCTCATATACCCTTCCAATCTGAAGCCTTTATTATGAGAAATATTCTTTTGATCCCCAAGAAGAATGGCTCGTGGAGGTTAAATGAGTTAAGTTCACTTTGGGTTCTTAGCTTTACTCCCCTGCTGGTTGTATGTAATCCGAGATACTCTTTCAATCCCCGAAATATTGGTTTGTGCAAGTTAAATGAGTCAAGTCCACTATGGGTTCTTAGCTTAATTTTTCTCGATTATGCATTGATTGAAGATATTCTTTCAATTCTCAAGATGTTTGCATGTGCAGGTTAAAGGAGATATATCAACTTTAAGTTCTTATCTTCCCTTTCGAGACATTTCTTATATTCCACCTCACATGGAGAGGACTGGATAAAATAGTCACCTCGTTTAGTGAGGTACTAGTAAGGTAATCCCTTCACATGGCGAGAGGTAGGTAAGATAGTCACCTCGCATGGAGAGGGGGATAATAGTAGTATCTCCCATGGTGAGGCATCCTTCGTAGTGAGGCATAAATGGATGAGTAATCTTATATAATTTGAGTCCTTACGCCGGGTTGGCCCTTGCCCAAGGCAACCTAGGCTACTGCCTTGAGCCTCAATTTTTGAGGGGCCTCAAAAAAAATTCAAAAGTCCAAAAATTCAACAAAAAAATTACTTTCTTTTTGGAGTTGAGTCATTTATTCCATTTAAAAGACATGACTAAATAACATGATGGACTAAATAAGAGGCTCAAAACACTTGGACACTTACATCCTTAATGAGCTTAATTTTTTTTAAAAAAAATTAAAAAATTAATTTTTATGAAAGTTAAAAGTAAGTTATTTATTTTTAAATGGCTCATTTAATTTTTCAAAAATAATATAAAAAATCAATTTGAATAGAACATGAATAATACTAAAGAGATCTACGCTTATAGAAAATCGATCGCGCTAGACGTACAGAAGTTGTTTTCCAGAAAGGCATCAGATGAGCTGACAACCACTCCTTTAAAAAAAAAAAAACAAATGAAGTCAAACGTAACATGTGAAATTGAAAACCTTAACTAACCCAAATGAAACCCACTAAAACACTTTCCTTCACTTTCCCTTTCTCCGCTTCTAGCAGAACCGGCCGAGACTTCCCATAAACTCCCTACAGACAGATTCGAGACCCGAAATCGTTATCGACGTCGCCGACGCTTTTGTCAACGTCATCGACCCAACACATCACTGACTCTGTAGCATTATAGGAAGGTAAGAATTTTTTATTTCGACGAAGATTTGTATTTGATAGTTGCAAATGACGAAAATAAGCGATTCATTGAACGAAAAATTAGTTTGTTGCTGATGTTTAAAGGATGGTGTCCATTTTTTAAAAGCTATATGATTTTTCTCAGATCTGAAATTACTTGACTTAGTTATCAGTTTTTTTTTAAAATTATGCGTGTTGCTTTAGCGGATTTGTTGGTTAGGATAAGTTAATATTTAGTGTTTTACGTTTTGTTCAAATAGTTTTTTTCGTTAATTTCAAATTTGGATTTGTAATCAGTGACATGTGAGTTCATAGATTTTATTCCACTGGTTTCTTTATGCAATTGTATTCAGTGACCTGTGAGTTCGACGAGGCTGTTTGAAATTATCAGCAAATAGTCGTTAATGTTTCTAGGATTACGGATTCAGTGACATGATAATGTGAACTTGTGACTGCTGTTTGTTTCTCATGTAGGAAGAGGGGCATGAATTATGGTGTTTGTCACAACTGTAGAAGCACATATCACTCGTTCGAAGAATGCAATAGAAAACGTAGTTGTCCATGGTGTGTAGATGGCATCCAGAAATGTTTCGAGATTGAAAAGGAGGGCAAAAACAAAGGACGTCTATTCAAAACTTGCAGTTTTGATTGTGGATTCTTTGATTGGGTAAAAACGGATGAAGCAAGCGGAGGGTCAAGTACTAATAATGAGGCAGTTGACAGTTTGCCAAGCATGTTCGACAACCTAGCTCGAATAGCTGATAAACGAAACATTGAGATTTCGTTTAATGTCACATTCCGCAAGGGCAAAGAGCCATCGGACGGTAATGGAAAATGAAGGGAGTCGGCACGCTGAGTTGTATATGTTATTGCACTGTTCTAGTTATGTTGTTATTGGTATCCATAAATGGCCATGTACTTGAGTAGGCAGATTTTGTGTTATGAATTCATTATGGTATGACCAAATGAATCCATTTTTGTATGTATTGATCATGTATTTTAAGAATTGCATTCCGAATTATAATGTTGTGAACACATGAATCACTGTCAATTATAGTCAATCCTTCAGCTACCATATATTTTTCAAGTCTTAAACATCCCCTAAGCAATGTCAAACAATGGGAAAATCAGAAAATCTCCTCAGCTACCATTAGAAAAGCCGTTAACATAACATATTCTTACTGCTAGAAACTTAAAACCAATAAAATAACATAAACCTACTAACTTTAAAAATTAGAAAATCCATTACATTAACACACATAATTTTCAGACCTGTGGGGACAATCCATTACTACAAATCTAAACTACAAATTTGCATATCCAGACTAGTCTTGCTTCAGATTTGTAGACGTTGACGGGACGACATTTGAGGTCGGCAAGTGTTCCGGTAAGGCATGTATGCTTGCGTCTCCCTACAACAAGAAATCAATTAAATCTTGTACTAACCGAGGGCTACGTTTACTAACCAAGGGCTACGTTTACTAACCAAGGGCTAAGTTTACTAACCAACAACACTGTGAGTACGAAAAAGGTGTGGGAAGACATTGTTGCGGAGATGCCTGAACGATGGGTGCAAGAGATGACCTCTTGCTTTTCGTTGAAGTTGACGTAGCCTGGGCGCAAAAAAAAATATTTAACATCAATTTAATGGAGTATTGTGTTAGGCGTTACCAAGATAGACCAACATACCTTTGTTTTTTTTTGAAGATGACTCCAACGGACTTTTTCATCGAAGCTTCTTCGGCACGCCCTTTCTCGTCGATGATATAGGATCCCGTATGCTTCCGATCACATTGTTCTCGGCTTCATTACGTTGTGAGATGACATTACTACCACTTCCTGACTTTCCCGTACTCAAATCCTGTTTTTGATTACATTCCACTCCTTTATGGCTTCAGATCTCACTTCATTATTAGCAGCAAGGTTTGCAATCTCTACAAACGATTGACACATATTGGCATATCTTAACTGCACAGGTGTACTAACCAATCCATTATAGTTCACTGCGACCTTGGTATGTGCTCTACAAACATCTCTCCTCCATCTTCGTAGTATATGCCGCTCCGACAGCGTCTTGACATCATTACGGATCAGCACGACTATAGCATGTTGACACAGAATGCCCCGAAATTCAAACAAGTGGCAACTGCAAACAATTTCACAAGTTTCTCTCTTAAATGAGATGAAACAATTTTTAATTTTCCATCGATCGTCAAGTATGAAAACTTCCCGTACTTCGTACATAGTCCCTAAAGTTCCCTCCACAGTAGAAATGAGATCGTAGCAGACCTTCCCAGTAAGCTCGGCTTGAACTTCCCCGGACTTAGAAATTGTGTAACATTTCTGATACTGCTTCTCCATTTCAAAGGTTGTCTTACAAGGCACCATTTGTGAGTATGACTTAAAGTCGACTTGAAACTCCTTCTTAACCTTATTCCTCAATGTACGCTCATATTGTTCAACAAATTGTTTCAACAAAATCTTCGAATGATCATACTCGTCGAAGAATGCATTCATACTCTCACTTCGCTGAATTGTTGACATCCCTACCCAAAATGTAGTTTTCAAATAGCAAGGAACCCATCGACCTCTGTTATCAAACAATTCCGACCACCAGTCATTACTATGTAACTCAAACGTGTCGATCATCACTCTCCAACCTTCTTCAAATTCCTCAACGAACTGCGAATCATATACTAATCCGTGTATTGTCAAAAAAATGGAATTTATCACTGTGGTATCCAAACATTTTTGACAACTTTTTCAAAATATACCACAAACACCATCTATGCCTCGTATGTGGTGTCAAATGTGACAACGTCGCCGAACTCCAAGTATGCTTGCCTTGACCTATTATCTGCCCAAAATACATTCTTTAGCCGTCCCTCGTCATCTACATTCATACTAAAATAGAATCTTGAGCACTGAGCTTGCATTTTGGAAAAGTAGGCTTGTATAACTGCGACATCTCCTTGGCCAAATCTTAAAAATCGTCTCACTTGTTCAACATAATTTCGGCAATCCTTTTCAACACAAGTCATAGATTCATATCCACCTGCTTCGACCACTGCAGAGTTGAAACTTTTGTGCAAGGGAATTCCTGCAATATCATTCACTTCAAGCTGCCATTTGACATGTGAACTTAATTCTCAATTGTAGCGATACAACCTCGACTTCGAATGACTTATTTTATGATTGTGATCGAGAAGGACTGTGTTAATTCTCCAGACTCCAAGAACATCTGAACATGCAGTGATCATAGCTTTACAATCTGTCTGAATTGTTGGTTGGGGCGTCAAAGAACTACTTGTACTAGTGCTTTTTCGGCCATCACGGCCACACGTGTAGGTCACATATTTAATTTTCCCATCATCTCTCTTTTTCGAATTTCTTTTCCTAACCAAAAAGTCGACATAATATGCATATCCTTTGTAGAAATCCCACAATTCGTTTTCATCCTTAAACGTCATACCCACCTCTGGCAACTCAGGCACAATCCGACCATCTTCTCCTGCTGTTTCCTTCTCCATGGATGACATATCGTTCGCAACATTCTTGTCAACAACTCTATCCATAAAAAATTCAACGCGTGCATCTTCCATAGAACCTCCTACGAAAACACAATAAGCGGCAACATTCAGGAAAACATAAACCAATTTCACTTAATGAAATAACCTCCTTTACATAATTCCACTCCTCCACACAAATTACAAATTGCCTCAATAAGTTAATGAAATAACAACACATAATTCATTGTGATCGAAACACTCACTCCAAAACAACAAATTTCACAACAAATAATTCACTTAAGTTTGCAAATTCACAGCAAAAAATAATAGTTTTTTTTAAGAATCTCTCTGGCAGAGCCTTTTCACATTCATCCTAACTTGATTACATCTTTATACTGCTTTTAACTTTTGAGTTCCACTTCTATCGTGATAGGTAGTTGAAGCTAACTCCTTCAAGAATGATTACATAGTATTAAGCAAGCATCTCGACTTTGGTACATTTGATAAGCCAATGAATCTCATGAATAGGGAAGATAACATACGTCACTTACTTTGGTTTTCAGGAGTTGTTGAAGACTGGTTATCGCCGTCAACCGCATTTGGGCATAATGTTCGGTGGGAAGAAACGTGTTCACTGTTGAATCTTGTCAAATGTTCGGCACGAGGATTTGATTTGTCTGGTCGGACCAGTTAATTTGCAATGCCCAAAGTGCCAGCTCCGTGTAGAGACGATTTGGTAGGGACGATTTTGTTGGAAATGGTAGTGGAAAAATGAAGGATTTTTTCGGCGAGCGAAAATGGTAGTGAGTGGCGGGACTCTTTCCCTTTTCACTTTCATTAGGTCACTTTCCCATTCATTTTTCAATTTCTTTGCAAATGACAAAATAAAGTGCCACGTCATAGAATTTTGAATTTCTGGAAATTCTGGCAAACAGTGTTCTGTACATATGGCTTTTCTCATAGAAAATTATATTTAAGAGTTTCGTAATAATTTGTCGCCTAGGGCTTTGAATATCTTAGGGCCAACCTTGCGTTACGCTAAAGCAAAGCCGAAACACTTTAAAACATCAAATTTCAGAGTCTATGGTCGAAACTGGGGTATTTCTATTTGAAGTGCTAGTCTTCCAAATCCGAGGTGGCAAATTTGTTATAAATTAGATATTTTTACTATTACTAGTATCATAATGCGAGAGAGTGCATTGAAAATAGCATGACAATTATAATAACATTGGGAAACACAACTTTTCTCATTTGAAGGCCTAGATTGACATGTCCCTGTATTATCAAGATTTAGTGATATTTGTTCTAGCGATTGTCGCTTCGGGTGCGATGCCTATAAAAGGCCACTGTTGTTTTTGTTTTGTCTTCTCTATCCCTGTTATTCGTGATATCTTAGAATGTTCAAATTTCGTCAAGAACTCTGGTATAAGGATTTCTGGTCAGAAATCAAGCATGGGCTCTTAATTTTCCTTTTCTTTTTCAACTTCATCCCTTTAAACATATCCCTGCGAACATAGAATCTATATCTGACGATCTGTTCCTTGACCAATTTGTTCCTTTACCGCAATAACTCTCAAGAGACCTAGTTTGTCTGAAGTTAGGTATTAACTGTTTCTTTCAACTTCAGGGAACTCATTAGTTACTTACTTTTATTGCCGATATTTCTGCAAATTCTAACTAGACGCTTTCTACGGGAAACAATGTGGAAAAATATAACTTCCCAAGTGTCACGCGTTTTCTATAACGTGAATTATACCACAAGTGTACGGTGGCAAGTTTTGTAATATAGTATGAAAGTTAGGATGTCGAACCCACATGGATTGTAATTTAATTTCTACCAAATACTATAATCGTGTAACTTCTATTTTATCTAGACAAATGAATGGTTGCATGATTTTTTTTTAGACTAATCTAAGGTAAAATGATACGATAAAATTAGTTATCAAAATGAGAAAGTCTAGGGAATGATTTCACCAACTTTCAATTATGATTCAATGAAATCAAATTATTTCAATTAATTTTTTCATATTTAAAAACAAGAATCCAATTGTATTTCTCTCCCCTCTCTCGAGTGTCGGCTAGAAATTAATTCTAGAATTCAATCCCAATATCTCTATTCCGAATTAAAACCTAGAATTTATCAAAGTCCCGATTCTTTTGTGGAGTAAGCTTGATAGATTTTACACGTTCTCTCGAAACTCATAAAACCTACGTTGTGTCAATCTTATGATCACGCCTAAATTCCCCTCTCTCGAGTGCCGGAATTGACTAGCATCTATTCATTCAATTATTGATCAGGTAATTGAAAGCATTATAATCACAGCACAATTAAATATAAGTTGGAAATTCTAAAAGAAATAATTTATGTATTCATCAAACTATAATCTCAAGTTGCCTACATCAAACCCTAGCTAAATTATTTAGCTCATGAATAAATTCATAAAATCTAAACAATCTACAATGGAAAACATAAAGGAGAATGTAAGAAAAATTCTTTTTGGAATGTTGCTCGAAGTCTCCTTTGATATTTCCATACTTTCTTTAATTGATTTATTCCATTCTTTGTGTTGCCTCCTAAGCCGTCTTCGCCCCCCCTTGAATTAGGTTTTCCAACTTGTATTTATAGCCTCAATAGATAATAATACGGATTGGAGTTGGGCCGTGCCCAAAAAAATATAAAAATTGCATTTTTTTCCTTTTCTCGGTATTCGGCGCCCAGATTGGGCGCCTGGCGCCGCGTATTATGCTGATTTTCAGCATTGTGGGCGCCTATGCGCCCAGGGCAAGCGCATGGGCGCCTGACTCGGCGAAACAATTGACTGCGTGGCCTTTAATATTTTTATCATAACTTTGTCTTCTGATATTCGATTGAGATGATTCATGATGCGTTAGAAAATTAACTCAAAGGGATACAACTTTACTTCAGACATCATCCTCCAATTTGGTCGTTTACTATGTCAAATATGAGTTTCAATATGAGAATAAAAATCCGGAACAAAACTTTTTCGGTTGGAATTTGATGTGTGGTCACTCTTTGATTATATTTGATCCCTTTGATATCTTTCTTTATCCAATTGACCATTGACACTCTCAAATCTTCATTCATGAGGTTCGGCACAACTTTTAAGTATTTTCACTTTAGTCCTCGAACCTTGGATATCTTGCAATTTAGCAATTTTCTCCAAATTTGTCAACTTTTGCTTATTTTCTTCAATTTCATCAATCTATATCACAACATCAAAACACACATAAAAACAATTTAAAACTCTCTCAAGGGTAACAAAATAACGAATTAAGTGATATAAATATCGTGAGTGGAGCACTCATCACCAAGTTTGGACAACATTGTGTAGCTTTTTCATCGAAGCGATCACCTGTACTAGCCTTCATGCCCCTATTTTGTTCCATCTAGTTCATCACCTATCCAACTTGACCCCTCAGATATCCCTATCTCTACAGATATTCTTGTCTTTGACTCTAAGGGAAGGGAAAGATGGCCTCACCTATTCTTGGGGTGAGGATGCCCTCACTTGGGGACTGCAGCCCATGAGCTCAGAGTCTTTGGCATGTTAATAGTGTTGGTACTTAATGACTTCATTTATATCCACAGGTTAATGTAAAATCAATGAAAGCACATTTGCACCAGTAGAGGAAGCAAACATCTATGAAAACCAGTTGTAAATGGATTCAACTCAGCAAGAAAGATCACCAGCAGAACGAAGAAACCAGCTGAACAAAAACCAGTAGAAACTGAGGTAAGAAAACAACAAAAAAATAGACCAACAAGAAGAACACTGAAGAACAGAGATCAGATTTGGAACAAGAAGACTAACGTCCTCAGTCTTTATTCATCAAAAGACTTAACATGATTTTCTATCAGAAATCATCAAGACTTTACATGATTTTTTTAACCAAAAATCATCAGAAAGATTTGCTAGATTTACAAGAGTTTTACCACTCTATTTTATCTCATACCACTCTATTTTATCTCACTTTCTATTTTAAAAATATTATTCTATTTCTCACGAGCTACTCCACAGCTCCCTTTCCAGAGCTCCATTTCTCCATTCTTGAGCCCTTCATTTCTTTACACCTTATGCGGGTATTTATAGACACAAAAGGCACCAAAAACAGTTATTAACTAACAACTAACAAGGCTCCAGTTGGTTGAAGATTCCAACTGAATTCAGTTGATCAAACCATCAACTAACAGGTCCTTCTTGCAACCAATTTTATCCTGTGGCTGAGGTATCAAGAAACTGAATCCAAGGAATCATTTCTTACAAATAGGTATAGATAAGGTGAGGTTGGCGGCTGTTACTGATGCCAAGAGAAAAGCCGCTCTAGAATGAGGTGGTATCAGTAAAAGTCCTTGGAGTGACCTAATTTTTATACGATCAACCCATTCTTTACACCCAACAGAGAAGAGTTAGCGTCCTCTATTTTGGAGATGATCCCAGCTTTGTCAGCAATGGTGGTGGCAATAATCCAGAGATATTAGACCAATGAGTGGCGGCTCCAGGCTGAGAACATCTCCAGAAACTCTATTTTCAAAGATTATATTCTACAATTTAGAGAGTATCTATAAATTTAGAGAGAGTAAAAATTTAAGTACTACAATAAGCTCTTTATATCTAACACTTAATTTTACTATTTTAAAAAAAAAATTTATTATTTTTTCACGTCTTTTATTTTCACTAACTTTCTTCCAAATTATTATATTACATTCCTCTATTAAAAATTGAAATACTTTAAATCCATTTAATTATAGAGAGTGAGTTTGACTCTTTAAATCTTTCTAGTTTTAAAATGTTAATTTAAAAAGTCTATTGGAACATAATTTTAAGGGTTGACTTTTTAAAATAGAGAACATTTTATATTTAAAGAGCCTCTTGAAAATGCTTTAACATCTATATAATGATAAGAACTTGGCGACCCTGCATGTTTGCATAGTGTTGTCATCGGCTATGGTTTCCATGTAGATCGATGACTCTTAGTTGAGGAGGCTGCACTTAAAGCCCCTCTTTCATGGCCATTAATTGGAAAAAATAAAGTTTTGAATAGTGAACACTTGAAAATATATGGTTAAAAAGTAGGAAAAAATTTTAGGTTTACGTGCACAATATTTTATTGTGTGAATGGGTTGATCCTGTACTTGAAGTGAATCATCTCTTTCAATTGCAATCACAAAGTTAACAAATAGTGAACTACGAATCAACGAAATCACCCAAAATAAAACCCTTTGGTGTGTTTCATTGAGAGTTCAAAAAAAAAGAAAAAAAAATTCCACTTCCTTCCAATTTCAGCCCACAATTTTTTTTTTTTAAAATTCCCAAATAACCCAATGGCCCAACCAAATTCTTTCAGCTCACAGTTTTCTCCTTTTTTTAATGGGAAAAAAAAATCATAAAACAGGCTTTACGTTTCACAAATGCAAAAATCAGGTTTTAAGTTTAAAAATGCAAAAATCAGGTATTTATTTATTAATTAAAAATATTTTTATTAATTAAATATAATAATATATAATTAATGGTCACAGATACATAATTATAAGTCACAATTTTTATTGGTCACATATTATCAAATTAATTGGTCACAGATAATTTTGATATCACAATTCAAAATTTTTATAGGTAACGGTTTATTTCGTTGGTCACAGATCAAAAAAATTATAGGTCATAGTTTATCTATCGGTCACATATTTTCAAAATTTTGGCCACAAATTATCGAATTTTAAGGTTAAGGTTTAACGGTTAGTCACAGAGAACCAAATAGTTGGTCACATACACTAAAAAACCAACCCTGATCCCGATTATGCAGTCCAATACTTGGTCACAAATCAACCAAATAGTTGTCACAAACACTCTTCATCCCGTCGCCACTGCCACAACAACCACCAACAATAACAACACAACTTCACCACCTCACCACTATCACCACCACCATCAAACCAGATCTGGACCTACTAACCCACCACACACCACATCTGCTCCACAACTGGTCAAACACCACACACCGGCATTGTCGCCACCACGCCGCCAATACTATCGCACCCACAGCACACACACCCACCACACCACCGCATCCAACCACACACACACACCACCACCAACCAAATCTGAACCCACCACTGGTCAAACACCACTACAACCAGCATCAACACCACCCCACAACTCCACTCCACTCCACCACTACACACACACACACCCACAACACACACACCACCCGTCGTGACGCTGCTGTGAACGATAGCCTCGCACGGCAACGTCGCGAGGTTGCTGACGCTGCCGTTCACAGCACCCTCACGACGCTGTGAACAACTCACCGGGAGAGAGATGAGGGAGAGATGGGGAGGGGAAGGAGAGAAAGACGAGAGAGAATGGAGGAGACGAGATGGAAGAAGTAAGGAATTGATAAAATTAGGATTATTAATATTATGTTTAATAATATTATTATATTAATTAAAATATAAAATCATTACCTGATTTTTGAATAATTAAACTTTAAAGCTAATTTTTGAAAATCAATCTTTAAACAACTGGATTTGTGTAATTTATTCTTTTTTAATTCCCAAAATTATGCAGTCCAATATTTAACATTAGTCACTAATCTCCTAGAATTTTAAATAGGAGAATTCCATTCTTCCAGAACTTTTCACTTACAGAATAGTTACAGAATACATAGTTTCCAAAAATACCCTTATATATATAATTTACAAACAAAACCATTATAAAGAATAAAAACTTCAAATTTGACCCCAAAGATTCCGCATGCGCACTCTGGTATAAATGGTATCAGAGCCTTGTTAGATCATGGAAATTACAATTAATAAAACAGAATGGTCAAATATATTAAAAGAAAAATATGGAACTTATATATTTTTAAATCCCGTTCCAAAGAAACTAAAAATATTAACATTAATGATAGTTAAAGAGTTACCCAGAGAGATAAAAGAACAAATATTAGATAAATTAATAATAGGATGCATAAGAGATGAATATATATATGAGAAAATTATCATACAATTTGAAAAAGAAGAAATTGAATTATATTGCAAAGAAATATATGAATCATCATCTGAGATATATTACGAAACTAAAGTAATGATGAATATAGTTGATGAAGAAAACATAATTGAAGAATTTTTGAAAAAAGTTGAAAAACATAAGAAACCTAGTTATCCTTACTTACCTAAAAATAGTACAAATGAAAGTTTTAAGAATATACATAAAAGATTGGAAAATCTAGAATATAATATACAAATAGGAAATGCTCTATTAGACAAAAAACTTGAAGGAAAAGATAGGATTATAATTAATCCATCTCAAGATTTTAGAATAATAGAAAAAGATAAAGGAAAAAATCATGAAATAAAACAATATATGATAACTGAAGCAGAAGAATTAGAACAAAAATTCTTAGAATTTACTGGTAAGGAATATAACGAATATAAAAAACAGTTAGAAGAGTTAACTGAAAAAAATGGAAAATACAAAGATGAACACTAATCCATCATCCAGTCGTAATATAAAAACAGAATTCAGTAGTGATGAAGAATATGAAAATTATCCTTATGGTATATCAATACCAAATAAAGAAGGTATTAACCAATATAAAAAAACACAGAAAAGATACAGTGGAAATATAAGAAAACAATCCATTAAAGAATTAAACCCAATGAAATCTTATAATGAACCAATCCATACAATAGGAATATGGTTAGATCTAGATTGTGTAGATAAAAATAAAGCTATTGAAACATGGATAAAAAATACAGACCTAACTATACAATTTAACAAATGGGAAACATATACAGCCTTTGAATTTATAGAACATACATTTAGAGGAATTGTATCTAACTGGTGGAGAAAGCTACCAGAAAATATAAAAAGAAGTATAAAATATGGAGAGAATACAACTGAAACAATAGATAAAAGGAATGCCTTAAATGAACAAAATATACAAAAAATATTAAGAAGGATAGAAAGAACACTGAGGACAGAATTCTTAGGAAATAGATTTACAGTAGATGAAGAAACTAGAAAACAAGAAGAATATAATGAAGGGATGATAGCTATGAAAAATTTAAAGATATGTAATATGTGTGAACTTGTAAGATATACATGCAAGTTTGAAGAAATATATTATATATTAAACCAAGGAGATTATCAAGAAAATAAACCTATATTAAGGTCTTATTTTATGAAGTTACCATTTCCATGGGGAATAAAATTATTAAAATCATATGAAAAACTATTACCTCTTGGAGAAGATGGAGTGAATAAAGATAGTTTTAGATGTAGAATTGAATTTACGAAAAGAATGATAGGCATATGGTATAGAGAAGCCTTAGAAAGTAAGAAAGCATACAAGATGAGAAGAAACTCTCTATGCTGCTACAAAGATATAGGACAAATTGAACAATTTGGTTGTCACAAAAGGAAATATAAGCCATATAAAAAATATAAGAGAAAATTCAAAAATTACAAGAAGTTTAAGAAATGATTTTTTAAACCTCATAAAAAATATTTCAAGAAAAAAGATTGGACTAAAAAGCCTAAACCTAAATATATTAAGAAATGTAGATGTTTTATTTGTAACGAAGAAGGACATATTGCCCTCAATGTCCTAAAAAGAAAAATAAACAAAATGTAAAAATTCTTAGAATCTATGAAGAATTTCAAAATGATAGTGATATAGAACCAATTGAAAATTTTGAAGATTTAAGTAGTGAATGTAGTAGCATTTATGAATTAGATACATCATCTTCAGGAGAAGACTCTGAAGAGATAGTATATATGAATCAAGAAATACAACAAATAGATCAGGAAATGAAGTAGAAACAATTGAGAAAGTTGAAGACTCGGTAGAATGTATAAATCAAGAAATCATATTTGATGCTGAAAAATACAAAGGGATAACTAAGAAAATATTAGGGCCCTGTTTGGGAGGGATTCTCAAAATTTTACAGTAAATCAATTCTCATTTTTAACCACACATTCTTCAATAAAATAATATTTTCCATCACATCAATAATTTTTTCTTCTTTTTCAACCACACATTTTCCATCATATCACTATTCAAAATCAATTCTTCCCCCAAAATTCCCTCCCAAAAACGCACTAGATTTACGGGAAAAAGATGTATTCCATCAAGAATTCTTAGAAATACTACCAAGAGTAAATAAAACAATTGTAAGTATGAATTACGAAAAAATATCTATCAATATATAAGATACAATGGGAAAAGCGAGAATTCCTATAATTACAAAAGAATGGGTAAAACAAAAGTTATCCAAAATTCCAGAAAATGTAAGAAACAAGCTAAAATGTATTGAGATAAGAGGAATCCAAATAATGGTGAAAGGATTTTTTAGAGAATGTATGAATATACCAATAGAAATATATTGTATGGACAATAGAATCTTACAAGATCCTATAGATGCTCTAATAGGAATTGTTGTAGGAAATCTAATCTATCAGAAGATAATATTTACAGTAAAATCAAACTATGCGGTTTCACTGATTGATGAAAATATTGATCAAAGTTTCAATCTATATTATAGAATTGGAAATTTGAAAATGTTAAGAAAAAGTAAGGCTATTAGTATTAGCATAAAATCAATTTTTGCTTTTAGTACTAGCCATCACAACAATTTAAGAAAAATAACCGATAACATTATCATACATAAAGATTTTGAGGAATTAGCTCAATATATACCTCCTAGAAAATATCAAGAACATGAAGTTACAATACCTCAACAAATAATGCTTGACTTTCACAAACAAGCAAGAGAAATCAATTCTGAAGGAAAATTGATAAGAAGAAATAATGTCAATTTAGAAGGAGATAATCTTATTGCAATATTCTCCTCTAGACAAGACTTTAACGTAAACCAAGTTTAAAAACTTAGTATTGCTGAACCAACAAAGTCGCAATATTATATCAAGACAAGATATGTTAATAAATCTTCTTGTCTTTATAGATATTGGAGCAGAAAAAAGTCATGTAAATAGTAAATTTGTTAACCATTTACTAGATTTTGAGTTATCAGAACCATATACATTCAAAGATTATTTGGGAAATAATCTTGAAATAAAGAAATATGCAAAATTCACTCTTATATTTATAGTAGAGGATCAAAAAAGAATTAATTTTATATAAAGATGAATCATATGGAATCAAACGTTTACTTATACTATTAGGGATAAACTTCCTTGAAAAATTTAGTCCTTATAAAATTTGCTAATGATATTTAAAGATAACAGTTGATGATAATCTAATTATCATATCAAGAATAGATGAAAATATGAAAATATTGTTATCATGGAAAGAGTAATTAATACTAATCACATGAGTCTATATATTGAAATTACACTCAATACAAAAGGTTACTGCAGAATTAAATTTCATACTTATCTAGATACAGGAAGTGCAATAAGTTTGTATTTACCAAATGTACTACCAAACGAATACTGGAAATATGATTCAAAGAAGGTTGTCACTGCTACAACAACAGGTGGAAACAATGTAATATATAGCAAATATGCCACACAAGTACCTTTTCTAATATCTTTTAGAGAAATATTTGTTATTACGATATATATGTCAACTACAATTAGATGTGATATTTTATTAGGACAAAGTTTCCTACTAAAATATACACCATTTACACAATATGTAGATAGATATATGTTCACAACTCCTCGTGCACATAAGATATTTACACTTAATATAACTAAAGTTGTTAGTCTAGCATATAAAGAAATTAATCATCAGAGTTCCTCAACTCAGCGTAGTGGATGTTGGAATACAGAAAAAATTAAATCAGTTACAGTTTTAAAAATGACTACAGAAAATAAGGTAGAAAAATTGAAAAAAGAAATTTCTGAAACTTATTCAGAAAATCCATTAGAAAAATGGAACACTGACAAAATAAAGGAAAAAATAGAACTAATCAATCCAGACACTATAGTAAGAGTCAAACCAATGAGATATAGTGTGGAAAATTAAAAGGAATTTAAGAATCAGATAAAAGAATTACTAAATGCTAAATTGATTAAGCCTAGTAAAAGCCCACATAGCAGCCTAGCTTTTATGGTAAGAAAACACAGTGAGATAATAAGAGGAAAAGGCAGAATGATGATAAACTATAAGAAGTTAAATGAAGTTACTAAATTTGATGGATATTACTTGCCTAATAAGGACACCCTTATTAAACAAGTACAAAATAAGAAAATATTTTCAAAATTTGATTGTAAGTCAATTTTTTGGCAAATCATGCTTACAGAAGAAAGTAAACCATTAACTGCATTTAGTACTCTCAATCCTTTGGGACCATATGAATGGAATGTAATGCCATTTGGGTTGAAAAATGCACCACAAATATTTCAAAGAAGAATGGATGAGGTAATCAAACCAATTACTCACTTTTGCATTGCTTATGTTGATGATTTATTGATTTATTCAAATGATATAAATGAACATATTGAAATCTTGATAAATTTTGTTATATTATGAAAAAACATGGTATTACACTTTCTCAAAAGAAAGCAGAGATAGCCAAAATAGAGATAGAATTCTTAGAACTATTTATTAAAGAAGGAGAATTGTAATTGCAATCTCATATTGGAGAAAAATTTCAAGAATTTCCTGAAAAAATCAAAGATAAAAAACAGTTACAAGGCTTCCTTGGCATATTAAATTATGCTGAAAGATTTATTGAAAATTGTGCCAAATTAAAAAATTATTTTCTTCTAAAATTGAGAAAAAATGTAATGTGGTTTTGAGAAGAACAAAATTGCGAAAATATAAGAAAAGTAAAAAAAGAATTAAAGGTTTTGCCTAAACTTGTAATTCTACAAGAAGAAGATTTCTTTATCCTTGAAACTGACGCATCAGATAATTATTGGGGTGCAGTATTAAAGGTTAAAAAGAATCATAAAGAATATAAATGTGAAAAGAATTGTTCTTGTCCTGAGATACTTGCAGGTTACACATCAGAAACATTCAAAGAAGTCGAAACAAGATATGAGATAAACAGAAAAGAACTTATTGCTGTAAAGCGATGAGTGCAGAAATATGAAGATTACCTACTGCCAAAAAAGTTCTTAATTAGGACTGATAATACTCAAGTTAAAGCGTTTCTAAAAAATAATGTTGATCCATATATTGCCAATAGATATATTATCAGAATTCAAATTTTGTTTTCTTACTTCAAATTTGATATTGAACATATAAAAGGAAAATCTAACTTTCTTCCTGATTATCTCAGCAGGGATGGAGCTAGAATAATTAAGAACGAAAGTTCAGATACTTGAGATAAAAGTTCCCTATTCGGAAACTTAAATCCGAAATATACAAGATAGTCTTCAAAATAGAATGAATATAGCCCTTGAGGCAGAAGATACTTGTACCAAGTCTAATATCCCTTCACAGGGACTTGTGAATACTAGCACTCTTCACGAGGATAAAAGGAAAGAAAAGAAGGTAATAGGAACCCCTTCACAGGGAAAACTAGAACCTGTTACTGGTAAAGAAGATACTCGAGATATCAAAAATAGCAAAGGTAGCTCTTCACAGAGCCATATTTTACCTGAGCTAAACATTGAAAAAACTGATTTAAGAGAAATTGTCAAGATTTGTCATGTGGCAAAAATATCAAATAAAGATAACTATGAAGAAGTCATTTTCTTCATTATTGTTTTTAATATTTTATCTGACTGGAATTTAGAAGTTGGAAAGTGGATGAAAACTCTCCACTATGGTAGATACAACAAGATAAAGTTTTATCCAGAAGCACCAGCCAATTGGGTAAGGAATTGTTTTGAACTAGGAAATATACTTTGTATATATCCTAGCAAAGATCTCAAAGAGATAACCCAGCTCCCAACTGAAGTTAGGAAGGCAGTGAAAAGATATACTGAAGTTGTCAAAATTACAAATATATATATATCAGATTCCACTCAATAACAATGGAATGGGATCCAGATCTTCAATATATGCAGCCAGCATTTCATGTTATCAAATTAGGACTCACAAAACAACATTTTTTACAAACCAGTCAGAAGGTTGTTAAAAATGGTTATCAAGATATTATTAACATGATGCCATATAGAAGAGTCAAGGGATATAAAGAAATATTTGAACATATAACTCAACTAATTATTGAGAAAGAGAAAATATGGGTTTATCCATCTGAAGAACATATAATCTACTCTAATGCAAGAAAAGAGACAAAAGAAGAAAATATATGTTATCTCGACCATATATTATCCAACATAATTTCCAATCAAGTTTGTAGATCAAAAAAGATGGAAAAAGAACTATGCAAATTACTTTGGGATTACAGTGATCATCATTGTGAACATTGCATAGTGGAAGATATGAGTCAAGCATCGCTCAACAGCGAAGAATTCCCCGCAGAGTTCTTTGATTCAAGGATGGAAAAATAATGGAGCTGAGACGGTGACCATTTATCACTACTTTAATAAAGCTCTTTATTAAAGAAAAAATGTGGTCACTAAAAGACAGAAGATAGTACAAGAAAGTAGCTGAGACTATAACTCTCTACCAACTAATGGAGAAAATAATGCAAAGTTACTGTAGAAAATAAGAAAAAGTTGGTATGATCATAACTTTTCACCTACTTACTAGCTCAAAAGAAGGACAACTAATGCTACCCAACAAAGGAAGATGACAGACAAGAGATAATGGAAAACAGCTGTGAAGATAAGGTTCTTTATCACTAAAGGAAGAAACCTCTATATAAGGAGAAGGAGTCCAAGGAGTTAAATAGATTTGAAAGATCCCTGATTCTCTATTCCAGAAAGAAATATCATACTATAATCTCTATATACCACTTGTATTCAGAAAAAAATATTAAATTGTCTTGAAGATAGAAAAGCTTGTAATAAGGTAATCACTTATGGAGTTCTAAACTTCATAAGGTGAGTACCAAATGTATGTAAATATAGTGAGGAAGCATGTATTATTTGAGTTTTATAAATATAAAGATGAAGTTTGTTATGTTCAACAAAGTTTCCATGAAAAGATTTCGTTAAGTTTCTCATGATTCCTCGGTAGTACAAATAGAGATTTTAAAAGATTTTTAAAACATTGTTTTAAAATGGATGTTAGCCATGCCAAAGTACCCGTCTTTGATGAATGTTTTAGGGGAAAATGACAGTTTTCTAACAAAATTGTAGCACATTGTGTGTGAGTTATCTTTTAAAATTTCGTTCTAAATAAGAACTTGATTCTGAAAAGGTGAAAACAGAGACTCTGGATACTGTGAGATAGCGTATGTGGTAACACGGCTAGTTCTCTACAGTGAGAAATGCAACCTTAATTGAAAAGCCTTGTGCGGAAGCAGCTGTGGACCCAAATAATTTTAAAGCATCTTAAATATTCATCTGATTCAGAAAAATGAATAAGTACATGCAAAGCTACTATAAGAACATGTTGGAAGGAAAGCCTGTTTATTTCCATCAATTACTGTAAGTTATTTACATACTTTTATATACTTATGTTTTAATTATTGATTTTCATGAACACTTCACAAGCATCCACATCCAATGGTGATTGTCTTAAATTATATTTAGATGAAAACGATATTTCATTTTTATTAAGTATTGTTGAAAAGTCTGAAGATATACTTCCTGTTGGCCAAGAAAAACTAAAAGAGATATATTTTGATATAAATTATGCTTGTAGAAATAATATAGGATTTGACTCTGTAGAAACTAGTAAAGAAATAAAAAGAGTTGAAGATATCATAACTAAATACGAAAATATAAAAAAAGAAGTTTCAGAAGGAATTATGTTTAGATATATAACTAGAAAAGATCAGCCTAGAGCCTATGAAAAATTAACAAAATATAGAGAATATTTAAAACAAATAGAAAAATTAAAAGAACACCGTATAAGATAATAATTCTGATTACAAATCAAGAAGATAGAAAAATTAATAAAAAATTTGGGAAAATTATTAATATAACCCTCAATTATCCAACAACTAAAAGATACAGGACTTAACCTGCAAAATATTTCATTAAGGCAATATATACATTCTAGAAAAGGAATAGTTACTGCCAACTCATATGGCATCTTTCTGGCAAGAAATTTTTGTACGCCTAGCACTACCCTTTTAAATAAAGTAGCACAACAATACTTCAACCTAGTAATCAGCCCACAAAATTGTAACCCAATAATCTGTCCAATACACTAAAAACAGCCCAAATCAACACAAAAGAAACCAGATTGCTGTCCAAACAAATTCACATTCACCTGTTACCTTCACCACCGCGGTCCACAATCACCAATAATTCACTTCAATCGTCGATAATGAGATTGCTAGTAGCAAGAGCAGGTTTGACGGCACCTTCACCAATAGCCCACATGAAGAAATTACACCCACACACCTTCACGATCAATGAAGACCGCCCAAATCACCTTCCCGCAACGAGTAGTGCCAGCTCTGTGAATTTCGGGGCCTCGGCGAACTCCCGAAATTGGGCCCCCGGAGAGTTTGTTGCATACTAGCATTTGGGATATTTATCAGGATAAATGTCATTGGTAATGTTATGAGTTCTTTTTAGGCAAAGCATCTCTGATTTGGCATTTTAGTTAATGGAGTAGCCTAAATATTGTGTACAAAACTTAATGACTAAAAATGTTTCTTATTGCTTAGTTAGTCACAAACTTTATGCTCCAATTGTGAGCTTTTGTCATTGTGATGATTAGTTGTTAAGATTGATGTTTAATCTTCGCATCTTTTGACTAGAATTGTGCATCAAGTGTTTCAATCATGTTTTGTAAGGAAAACTATCCAGTTTTCTGTTCATTTCATTTCCTTTTTCTCTTCATAGCTCCAGACTCATATTTAGGAGGCATGGTGTATGAGTATATATCTAATGCCCAATAATTAGCCTAAAAGACAATTACAAAATATCTCAATTATCTCACAATTAAAGTATTCAATACAGTGACTACGTGTGCCTGTACAATTGATCCTACAAGCTACAATGAACATTCATACAAGCCGACCATGCGACAATTATATAAGCCGACAAGGCTTCAAACATTTTCAATATCAAGTTAGAGCAAGCCATTACTTACTTGAGAAGTAGAAAATCCATGAAAATTGTGGAATCAAGCCCTATTCCAGCATCCAGCGTTGCATCTCAGTTCTCACAAGCCTAAAATTGAATCATTTACAAATCATTAACATATAAACAACATATTCACAATTGAATGGCAGATAAGAAAACTGGAAAGCTATTATATTATAGTCAGATTCAAAGGTGAAATGACAGAATTGAATAGAAGAATCACTGGCAATTAAGAAAATCTATCATTCACAACAATGGCCGAATTGAATGGCAGAATCACTGGCAATCAAGAAAATCTATCATTCACAACAATGGCAGAATTGAATGGCAGAATCAATGGCAATCAAGAAAATCTATCATTCACAACAATGGTAGAATTGAATGGCAAAATCATTCACAACAATGGCAGAATCATTCACAAATCCCAAAAGCCACAAAACTGAAAGTAAACAAGCAGCTCAAAACTGAAATTAAACAAATCACAAAATCTACAAAACTGAAAGTAGACAAGCAGCTCAAAACTGAAATTAGACAAATCAAAAAAGCCACAAAACTAAAATTCGACAATGAAACAAAAGCCATAAAACTGATACACAGCTTGGCCCATCGCCCACTTACCAGCAGTCAGCAGAACTCCAGAAGAGAGAAGACGTTACGCCAGTCGCAGACCCAGACCCAGACTACCACTGGTCCACTACCAGCAGGAAGCAGTCAACCGTCGACGGCCGATGGCCTTGAAAAGCGAATCACAGTCTCGAGGGACGATGGACGAAACTCGAAAAACGAAATGGAAAACTGATTAGGGAAAGCTGGAAAACGAAAGGGAAATGGTTGAAGAAAGGAAGAAGGAGAGTGAGAGACTGCAGGCGTCGGCTTGAAGAACGGTTGATTGGTGGATTCTTGGAGTTGGAGAGTTGAATGATTTTTGAGATTGAGAGCGGGAAGGAGAGAGTCATCTGATTCAGTGAGTTTTAGTAGACTTTAGGTTACAAATTACAATGGGCCTCCAGAGTTGGGCCTATCTTGTTATTTAAAAAAAAAAATTGGGCCAAAATTTGAGGCCCCCTCCACGTTTGGGCCTGAGGCGGCGGTCTCATTTGCCTCGCCCCAGGGCCGGGCCTGGCAACGAGATCGAAAATCGGCAATGAAATCAGATTTGGAATCAGCACCGCACCAGACGTTGACAAAATTCAATCAACCATTGACTACCACGACGAAATCCACGAGATAGGCTCTGATACCATGTGAATAATACAAGCTAATTCGATATGTCCAATAAGAGAGAAAAACTAAAAGATGGAGGGAGAAAACCAATTGTATGAGCCTTCAAAAATTAGGGCAAAATAAAATTACAATGAGTTTATATACTACAAATTAAAGTAATCATTGTTTTCGATTGAAATATAATATTTTAATATCTAAATAAAAATATCTTATAACACCATTACAAATTACGTACAATATACAGCTAGTAGTATGAAATGGATATCCATTATAAACACATTTATTTTCTTTTTTCTGAAAATCATATCAGTATCAGTAAAAATATATCCACTATTATTATTATTCTTTCACAACTTTATATATTCATCGATACATTGATATAAAAATAAATTTAATGGAGATAAGCTACGTATACAAAAAATTAAAAAATAAAAAATGAAGATAACTATCTCGTAATAATATAAATTTCGATAAAAATGTTAGTTTAGCAATTATCAATTCTCTAAATTGTTAATGATCCTGGTAGTCGTAGATCTGGCAACACCCGAGTTCTCGTTATCAAATATTTAATTATATATGTGCCAATATATAATGGGACTATATACATGGTAATTCGCAAGGTTTTATTTCATATATGCAATATTTTGAGACAATTATCGATTCATATTTTGAGAAAGAGAAGAATTATTAAAAGAAGTTGTCAAGTTTTTTCTTTTTCTTTTTCAAGAATAAGTTGTGAATTTAATATAAGAGAATAAAAAGAAGTTTTAATAGTATAATTTTTTATACGTTGTTTTAATCAATTAATATTTTATATATTTAATGGGACATATAGAAGTTCCAAAAAAAAAACTATCATCTATCTATTTAGCGAGAATATTAATTAAGTACATTTAGGGACGGAGCCAGACGTCTTGAACTGTGAGATCAAAAATGAAAATTCTGGGGTCAAAAAGTGAAAATTTTGGTTATAAAAAAAAATAATAATAAATTGTGGGGTCAATTGACCCCATATGACACCATGTGGATCCGTCCATGAGTACATTGACTCAGTCGAGACTAAATGATTTTATTATTTAAATGCGATGCGATTATTAATTTACGGGGATATTAATTTATTGAAGTTCTAATGTATTAAAAAATAATCGAAAGCTACTCTACTTATTCATGAAATTTAAGGAGAAATTGAAACTAAAAATGTGTGATAAGCGTATGGTCAATAGAGTACAATTTATTATTAAACATGTGTGAACTAAATTCTTGAGATTTTAACAAATTACATAGGAAATAGAATTTTATCTCCTAGTTAGCTATTTTATAAAGAAAACAAATTTCCATAATATATATGCAGACCGAACAGACCTCTCAAGGCTGAAATCCATTAGAATTGCCCTCTATTTTCTTCTTCTTTAGTTCATTACTGGTTGATCTCCACCTAAAGAAAGTACCAAAAAGTTCCTCCACATCCTCTAGGGTTCTCCCTTGTGTCTCAGGTAGCAATGTGTAGAAGAAAATCCAACCCATAGTTGCAACAATTGTGTACAGAAAGAAAGCCCCTCCAATTGTAATGCTCTTGTACAGGGATATAAATGTCATTAGCACTACTCCACTCATGAATCTATTCATTGCGACTCCCAAACCGCACCCTTGGGCCCTTAGCCTCAACGGGAAAATCTCGGAGCAGTAGACCCATACAATGGGGCCCATCCCCATCGAGAAAAATGCTACAGACGTCAATGTCGCTAGGATACACAAGGCGATGGCCCACGTTACTTTTTCATCACGAGATCGATCGATTACTGTCAATCCAATAGATAAGGACAAGAGGGAGATTACCAAACCACCGCTACTTGTGAGGAGCAAAACTCGCCGTCCAACCTTGTCTACCAGAAATGTAGTCACTAGGGTAAAAATTGTCTTTGAGAATCCAACCGCTATAGTGACGAGTAGCTTGTCTGTGACATTTTTTATACCGACTTTTTCAAAAATCCTGGGACTATATAACACAACAGCATCTATGCCACTCGCTTGTTGAAAGAAATGTATGCCAATGCCCACCAATAAAATGTGTAGGACGGCAGGCGAAGGATGAAGAAATAATTCCTTCCACACATCTTCACCACGACTTCGTTTAGGGACAGAAACCACATCGTCATTGCAATCTAATGGCAATCCTGCCGCCTCTTTAATATCAGCTAGTCTCATCTGTGCATCTTCTAACGAATCTGATGTTTTGTTTAAGACTCTTTTAGCATCGCCTATACGACCTTGCATGACTAGCCATCTGGGTGACTCGGGCATGACTAGGATACCTAAAGCTAGAAAAATTGGTGGAACTGCACCAAAACCAAGCATAAATCGCCACCCCAATTTTGCTGGAAGCTTGGAAAATACAACATTAGATACATATCCTAGCAATACACCTGCAAGACAGATTAAACAGTGCCATCATATATTCTGAAACACATGATTTGTACACAAAACAAGATGACAAATTTTAATTTATACACTTTTTTGTACCTCTGTAAGAGTAGCGATATTAACAAAACAGTTATTCGGATTTCATAAACTAGTATTTTTAATATGAAAAGGAAGCAGATAAAGGAATTAGAGGCTCTGTTCGTGTAACATTATTAATAATTTCTTAAGAGGAATAGTAATAAATTTATGCATGTAAGGTGTGTGCCCCTCAATTTATGCACATTTTAAGCATACGTACCAGCGTTGATGAAAACTTCAGGGAAAGAAGTGAGGGATCCACGAGATGACGTTGGAGCTACCTCGGCGCTGTACACAGGAGCTATCATCATAGCATACCCAACTCCGATCCCGGCCACAAACCTGCCGACCATAAGAAGCGCATAGCCGTTGGCGAAACCCATTAAAAGAGCTCCAGCGAAGAAGATTGCCGCTGCGAAGACTATGGTATAACGGCGTCCAATCCAGTCGGAGGTCCGACCCGCCACGGCGGCGCCGAAAAGGGCGTAGAGATTTATGGTCCCTACTAGGATCTCTATCTGGACGTCAGAGATTTTGAGTTCTTCCTGTATGTATATTGTTGCTCCACTCATGACTCCAGTATCTGCAATAAAAACACTCAATTTGTAAACTAAGAAATTGTAAAGAACGATAATTGCAACAAACATTATTGCTATTACCATATCCGAGTAAGATTGATGTCATGGAAGCTAAAATGGTGCATCCTATAGCAAACTTGTTTCTCTTTGGCCGCTTGGCTTGGTTTGAATCTTCGTAAACTGCATTTTTTTCTGGGTTTTGTCCAGCCATGAGAAAAAGAGGTGGAGGTTATGTGGCGGATTATTTTAGATGATGAGAAAAAGAGGTGGAGGTTATGTGATGGATGATTTTACTCGTTGGGGGGTTATATACAGACGAAAATAAAGTTTTTTGGTTAATGTCTAACTGAAAGATCAGATTTATTAGGAGATAGGATTGATATAGACTCCTTGTCTATAGCTAACTTAAAAACGAAAATGTCGGATTAACACAGACTCCCTTGTTTTATTTTCGTCTATGGCTAACTTAAAAACGAAAAGATCGGATTAACACAGACTCCTTGTTTTATTTTTGTTTAATAATATAAGTTGTACAAAAATATGGTAAAAATAATCAAAATTATGGGGAGTCAAAATATTAGTAGAGAATTGTGCATACTAGGGCGGGACAAAATTCCTGAACCGAACCCGAACCGAATCGAACCGAACCGAACCGAGCGAAGCGGTTCTTCTTAAATTAAATACCCGAACGGGTATTTAAATTAAGAACCGACGAGTTCAGTTCGTTTCTCAATTCTAGACCAAGAACTGAAGAACTGAATCTCCATAATTTTTTTTAATTTTAAATAAATCAAATTATTTTATTTTTTAAAAATAAATTTGGACCCGACGGTTCCATAATTAAATTTGGACCCGAACGGGTATCTGAATCGAGAACCGACGAGTTCGGTTCAGTTCTCAGTTTTCGACCAAGAGCTGAAGAATCGAATCTCCCTAATTTTTTTAATTTTTTATTTTAAGTAAGTCAAATTATTTTATTTTTTTAAAATAAATTTGTTAACTAATTAATTTAGTGAAAACCGAAAATATGATTTTTACTATTTTTAACTTTCAACAAAGCTTAATTTAATCAAATTGACCTAAATTTTACCTAAATCTCTTATTCTACTGTAGTGTCGTTTTTGTCGTTCTATTATTGTGAACTCGCCATCTTCCCCTTCATGTGATTTTAACAGTCAAATCTAAGAAAAAATCAACAAAAAGATGTGCAAAAAATATCACGAGATTGAACTACGTTATTTTGTAAGAGTTTAAGATTGAACATGTTATAATCGAATTAATGTAGATTTGTTATAATATATAAAAAAAAATTTAATTATTGTACGAAACACGGAAACCGAATAGAACAAAACTGAATGGAATCGAACTCGAGCGGTTCCATAATTAAAATTGGACCCGAGGTTCCATAATTAAATTTGAACCCGAACGGATATCTAAATCGAGAACCGACGAGTTTGGTTCGGTTATCAGTTCTAGACTAAGAACTGAAGAACCGAATTTTCCTAATTTTTTAAATTTTTTATTTTAAATAAATCAAATTATTTTATTTTTTTAAAATAAATTTGGACCCGACGGTTCCTTAATTAAATTTGGACCCGAACGGGTATCTGAGTCTGATGTTTTGTTTAAGACTCTTTTAGCATCGCCTATACGACCTTGCATGACTAGCCATCTGGGTGACTCGGGCATGACTAGGATACCTAAAGCTAGAAAAATTGGTGGAACTGCACCAAAACCAAGCATAAATCGCCACCCCAATTTTGCTGGAAGCTTGGAAAATACAACATTAGATACATATCCTAGCAATACACCTGCAAGACAGATTAAACAGTGCCATCACATATTCTGAAACACATGATTTGTACACAAATCTTAATTTATACACTTTTTTGTACCTCTGTAAGAGTAGCGATATTAACAAAACAGTTATTCGGATTTCATAAACTAGTATTTTTAATATGAAAAGGAAGCAGATAAAGGAATTAGAGGCTCTGTTCGTGTAACATTATTAATAATTTCTTAAGAGGAATAGTAATAAATTTATGCATGTAAGGTGTGTGCCCCTCAATTTATGCACATTTTAAGCATACGTACCAGCGTTGATGAAAACTTCAGGGAAAGAAGTGAGGGATCCACGAGATGACGTTGGAGCTACCTCGGCGCTGTACACAGGAGCTATCATCATAGCATTGTAGGAAATAAAACCAACCATAATGTTTACCGTCATAAGATCGTTCATGTTGGATCATCAAGAATAATTAACCAAAAGCGGAAGCGTACCTGGATCAGACATGATTATCGCAATGAATAAGTCCTGCGGGTTTCAGCTTCTTCCGCATCAACACGTTGTTCCTTAGTTTCTCTCTCGAAGATGGGAGTCGTAAATGTAATGAACAGAACGTGTGATCCGGGGACCATAACCGTATATTTATACTGATTGCCTATTTGACCTAATCCGGCCCATCATGGAATTAGGAATAGGCCCGGTCTCTACACATACGAGCCCATACTTTAATTAGATGCTTCAAAGCCCAAAATACCGAAACCTTATTAGATCACTTTAAATGGGTTTAACCGAAATTGATAGCCTTTAATTTAATACACAATATTTCACATATAAGCCCACATGTTTGATTAAAAATCCTTACAATCTCCCACTTGGGCTATATGTGTTACCTTATATTTGTGCATTAAATATAACCTTATGAGTACTCAGAATTTTGCTATCATTACCGAATGCATCCCCAAACAATCCGGTCCATCAATCATATCAACATAGGATCAAAGAGGCTTTCGCTACTTGTACCGTAACTAAACCCATCAATGGTCACGTATATTGACATAACTGAATGACATGGATCAAGCATGGATGTGTAGCATGGAAATTTCATGTTATGTGATCTTAACATGTCTATTTCCAACCGGTCCACCTTAATACCTTAGTGAGATCATTTTCAAATGAGTTCGAAGATAATAAACCAAAAACTTTATAACTGAAAATTACTTTAACCATAAACCATATCCAAAATGACAAAGATATGTGTCTAATATGAAAAGCACATGAATACGAAATCCCACTAAAACTAGATATTTTCAAGAGACATTACACCTACATGAGCAATGTGCTCACAAAAGATAAGTGGTATCAATCCCTTAGTAAGCGAATCTGCAACCATGGATTTTGTCTTGATATACTCTATTGACACATGTCCACTGTGAACTCTTTCTTTAACAACAGAACTTGATCTCTATATGCTTTGACTTCGTCGAGATCCCGTTGTTGTTGGAATACAAGATCGCTCGATTTATTGTCACAAAATAACTTAAGTGGTCTTTCTATACTGTCCACAGTGCGCATTTTAGTGACAAAATTTCGCAGCCATATTCCATGGTTTGATATCTCATAACACGCTACAAACTCCGCTGCCATGGTGAAATAGCTATGAGTGTCTGCTTAACACTCTTCCAGGAAATAGCACCTCCAAAGAAAGCATGAAGATATAGCCTCGCGGATCTCCTACTATCTTGGCATCCCGCGAAATCTAATCGGGAATAACCGATGATCTCCAATCGATCCGATCTCCGTATGTGAGCATGTAGTCCGGTTCTCTTTAAATACCGCATGACCCATTTGGCTGCTTTCCATGATCCATTCCCGGGTTACTTAAATATCTCCCTAACATCCCAATAATGTACGCTATGTCCGGACGCGTACAAACCTAAGTATACATCAGACTCCCTACAGCTGAAGAATAAGGAATCTTCTGCATCTCTCGAATTTTCAAATCATTTTTGGGGTATTGACTTAAACTGAACTTGTCTCCTTTAGCTATAGGGGTATCACCTGGTTTACAATCTTGCATGTCATATCTTTTAAGTACCTTTTCGATATAGCTCTTTTGTGATAATCCTAGAATACCCCGAGAACGATCCCGGTGTATCTGAATTCCTAATACAAAAGAGGCGTCACCAAGATCTTTCATCTCAAAATTCCTTGCTAGAAATCTCTTGGTTTCGTGCAGTAAATCTATATCGTTGCTAGCAAGCAATATGTCATCCACATATAAAAACCGTAAAAATATACTTACTCCCACTGAACTTGTGGTATATACAGTCATCTACCAAATTCATCTCAAAACCATACGAGGTGATCACTTGATGAAACTTGTAATACCATTGACGAGAGGCCTGTTTGAGTCCATAGATGGATTTCTTTAGTTTACAAACCATTTGCTTTGCATCATCCGACACAAAGTTTTCTGGTTGTACCATATAGATTGTTTCATCAATGTCACCATTGAGAAACGCTGTTTTAACATCCATCTGATGTAACTCAAGATCGAAATGCGCTACCAAAGCCATTATAATCCTGAAAGAGTCTTTCGAAGAAACCGGAGAGAAAGTCTCTTTATAATCGATGCCTTCTTTCTGTGTAAAGCCTTTTGCGACAAGACGAGCCTTATACCTCTCCACATTACCTTTCGAATCCCTCTTGGTCTTAAATATCAATTTGCAACCAATGAGTTTCACACCTCCAGGTAATGGAACGAGGTCTCATACGTCGTTGTACTTCGTGGACTTTATCTCTTCATTCATGGCATCGAGCCACTTTTGAGAGTTAGAACTTTCCATGGCTTGACGGAAGTTGATCGGATAATCTTCCACCACTCTAATGTCAACTTCATGTTCTTGGAGAAATACGATGTAATCATTAGGAAAGACACTTCTCCTCTCTCTAGTAGACATTCTTAATGGCATTAGTTCTTGAGGTTGTAGAGTTTGTTCTTCTGGAACAAGTTGTTGACTTTCGTAGGTAGATATAATGACATTGTCTTGATCCGGAGTTGCTTCTTGAACAATGTCGTAAATAGAAACTCGATCCCGATCATTGTCAATGGCAATTAGAGGGATTTCAACATATTCCTCATCAAAGACAAAGTCTCAGAACCCTTTCTCCCCCACAAACTCAACATCCTCAAAGAACTGCATTTCTGTCTCGAAAATTGCCTTAGTTGTGGGATCATAAAACTTGTAACCCCCTGGACCTTTCGAATATCCAATAAAATAACAACTCGATAGTTCTTGCGTCCTTTCTTTTCATTTCGCCTATAGGGCCTTGCCTCACTGACATCCCCAAATGTGTAAGTGCTTCAAACTAGGCATTTTACCCGTCCAAAGCTCATAAGGGGTTTTATCGCAGCCTTAGTTGGAACTCGTTGAGTATATACGCTGCGGTCTTTAATGCTTCACCCCGAGTGATTCTCGGTAAGGTAGAATGAGTGATCATACTCCTCACCATGTCCTTACTGCTCTATTTCGTCTTTCAAAGAACACCATTCATAGCGGGCTTAACCCGCATAGTGTAGTGGGACGATACCGCATTCCTCTAGGAATTTAGCAAATGGTCCCGACGTTGCTCACCCGAACCGTCATATCACGCCATAGTATTCACCATCACGATCGATCTCGACGCTTTTAATCCCTTTGCCAAGTTGATTTTCAACTTCACTTTATAGTTTTTGAACACGTCCAAAGGATCGTGATTTTTCATGAATGAGATATATATAGCCATATCTGGAAAAGTCGTCTATGAACGTTATAAAGTATTGTTGACCATTCCAAGAAGCCGTAGGGAATGGTCCACAAATGTCCGTATGTATAAGTTCTAAGACGTCCGAAGTCCTGTTGGCTTGAAATCTCCTTTTGTTGGTTTGTTTTCCCTTTATACAGTTAACACACATATCATAATCTGTGAAGTCAAGGGGATCGAGAATTTTGTTAGACACAAGTCTCTCAATTCTCCGTTTGGAGATGTGACCTAATCTCTTGTGCCATAACGAGACTGAATTCTCACAGGTTAATTTTCGCTTTACACCTCTAGTACTTACATGCAAGGATTCATTAAAAGAAGCAATTGTATCAATCAAATAAAGATTATCGTAACCTGATAAAGAACCGGAACCAACCAATTTTGAATCATGAAACAAACTAAATATTCCATTCCCAAATGAACAAGAATAACCGGATTTGTCCAAAACAGAAATAGAAATCAAATTCCGTCGAAATGACGGTACAATAAATGTCTCATCAAGATCCAAATAAAATCCAGTCTTTAACAATAATCTAAATTTTCCTATTGCTTCTACTTCCACCGTCTTGCCGTCGCCAACATAGATGTATCTTTCACCATCACTTGGTTTGCGGCAACTCAGGCAACCCTGCATAGATACACTGATGTGAATTGTTGCACCAGAATCTATCCACCATGTGTATCTAGGTACCGAAGTTAAATTAACCTCAGAACAAACCAAATTAAGAAGAATACATTTCTTGGCACGCCATGCGTGATAGTTGGTACAGTTCTTCTTCTTATGACCTGCAGCTCTACGAAGAAACAACTACCGTCGCTTGGTTCCTTTATGTCGTTTTCTTTTGTGATGTCACGCCAGCCTTCCTTATCATTTTTCCTTTTCTTGTTCCTTTTATCCTTAGAGGTGGTGGCTAAATGAGCACTTTCTGTCTTGTCATGTTTCAATCTTTCCTCTTCTTGGACACAGTGTGAGATGAGCTCATTAAGGGACCATGGGTCATTTTAACAATTGTAGCTCATCATGAATTGACTGAATTGTGCCTGAAGGGATATGTGAACCAAGTACACTAACAAGCCTTCAGATACATCCAACTTGAGTGCCTTCAGTTTTGAAGTAATGTGAGACATTTTCATAATGTACTCCCATATGTTTCATTTCCCTTTGTACCTCATTGAGATAAGATTTACTAAAAGTGTACTAGCTTCAACCTTTTCATTCTTGGCAAACCTCTTCTCAAGATCCTCAAGGAAACCCTTAGCCGTAGTCATTTTATCGGATATAGTGCCCCGAAATACTTCTGGAATAGCATGCTTTATGACCATCAAGCTTATGCGGTTAGATTGTTCCTACTTTTCCATCTCCCTCTTGTCATCATATGTATTATTATCAGTAAGTGCAGTAGGTTGATCGATTCGTAAAGCAAGATCCAGATCCATGACTCCAAGAACAATCATTTCGTTCTCTCGCCATGCCTTAAAGTTGGTGCCATTAAGTATTGGAATAGAATTGATGTTAGTAGAGATATTAGTAGCAGAACCTGAAACTGAATTAGAGAACGATTAAGTTGAAGAGCTCACAATCCTTAATATACAAATAATAATTTCAAATAGTGGTAGGGCCCATCACAAGATACCTAGCACAACATCAATATTTAGTCTTTGGACATAAATATTGACTTGTAAGTGGTACTTTTGTTGTAGTGATCAAACATTGACAATAAAGAAACATGTCAATCAATAAACCTGTCTTTGGACCGATTCATTGATCACACGTTAAACCAAATAATCGCCACATATTTATCACCACAGGTGTATGTGCAATTCGGCCAAATACTGACCTTCCTTTGGGCCGATCAAGTATTCGCATGAATAACACACACACAAACACCTTTTAATATTCTAAGTAGATTAATTTTCACAAGAGAGGTTGCTTTGGCAACATGTTGCTTCAATTAATTCACTTTCGAATATTATATCTCTCAAAAGAGTCCTTTGTACCAAAATTTGAAAAAGGAATCACCAATTTTGCATATTTGAGTAATTTTGAAACTTTAGGGACCTTTAGGTTAATAATTCAGAACTTAAGGGATCAAAAATTAATTATCCAAAACTTTAGGGGGTCAATAATTAATTATTGGAAGCTTTAGGAGTCAAATATTAATTATGCAAAACTTTAGGGATCCAAAAATTAATTATTTAAAACTTTAGGGGCCAATTTAAATTAATTATGAACTTTCGGGGGCTTAATTGAAAATTTCAAAACTTTAATGGCCTAAATTAATTAATTTTCAAACCTTAGGTACTGAATTATTAAACCCGAAACTTTAGATGGTCCAATTGAGTGAATTATAACCTTAGGGGCTTAAATAACCAAAGTTACAAACTTAAGGAGGTCAATGAAATACTAAACCCTAATAGTAAATTGCAAACAAGGGCCCAAATACTTCAAATTTTCAGTCCATACCCCCGCCTCCAAATTCACCCAAACCCTAACCCAAAAAAAAAAAAAAAAAAATTTTTTTTTTTTTTATAGTATGGAACGGCGCGGCACCGCCCCAACTGAAGCAACGCTCGCCGAGGCCTCGAACGGACAGATCTGTGTCCGCTGCTTCATTGCAAGAAGAAGGCCAGCGAATATTGCTGATCTCGCGAAGAATAGCGCGAGCACCCGGCTCTAGACGCTGGGCCGCTAAGATTTTCTTCGCGATTTATCTGCAAATGACAGCCTTGCTTTTATGCGAAGAAAGGCATTTCTTCAGCCCGGTCGTAGCCTGGGCGCGCCGATTCCGGCGCCGTCCCTTTTTTTTTTATTTTTAACTTTAAATCTGAAAATCCAAAATTTTAACCAAATAATTTTCAAATCTAACAAAACTAAATCCGGTATTGTTAAATTCGAAAATAATGAAATTAATACAAGAACGAAATTAAAATTTCGATTCTCAATGATTCAACATGAAGAGGCTCTGATACCACTTGTAGGAAATAAAACCAACCATAATGTTTACCGTCATAAGATCGTTCATGTTGGATCATCAAGAATAATTAACCAAAAGCGGAAGCGCACTGATCGTACATGATTATCGCAATGAATAAGTCATGCGGTTTCAGTCTTCCAGATCAACACGTTGTTCCTTAGTTTCTCTCTGAAGATGGGAGTCAGAACAGAATGAGCAGAACGTGTGATCCGGGGACCATAACCGTATATTTATACTGATTGCCTATTTGACATAATCCGGCCCATCATGGAATTAGGAATAGGCCCGGTCTCTACACATACGAGCCCATACTTTAATTAGATGCTTCAAAGCCCAAAATACCGAAACCTTATTAGATCACTTTAAATGGGCTTAACCGAAATTGATAGCCTTTAATTTAATACACAATATTTCACATATAAGCCCACATGTTTGATTAAAAATCCTTACAAGCATACCCAACTCCGATCCCGGCCACAAACCTGCCGACCATAAGAAGCGCATAGCCGTTGGCGAAACCCATTAAAAGAGCTCCAGCGAAGAAGATTGCCGCTGCGAAGACTATGGTATAACGGCGTCCAATCCAGTCGGAGGTCCGACCCGCCACGGCGGCGCCGAAAAGGGCGTAGAGATTTATGGTCCCTACTAGGATCTCTATCTGGACGTCAGAGATTTTGAATTCTTCCTGTATGTATATTGTTGCTCCACTCATGACTCCAGTATCTGCAACAAAAACACTCAATTTGTATACTAAGAAATTGTAAAGAATGATACTTGCAACAAACATTATTGATATGACCATATCCGAGTAAGATTGATGTCATGGAAGCTAAAATGGTGCATCCTATAGCAAACTTGTTTCTCTTTGGTATCTTGGGGAGAACCAACTCTGAAATTGGCTGCTGGGCTTGGTTTGAATCTTCGTGAACTGCATTCTTTTCTGGGTTTTGGTCAGCCATGAGAAAAGGAGGTGGAGGTTATGTGGCGGATGATTTTAGATGAGCAAAAATTTAGTCCTTCTTAAGGGTATATATAATAGACGAATATTAGTTATTGTCTAACTGGGGGATAGTGTTATCTAATGGAAAATACAATTTAATTCAATTGTGCGCCCAAATATATTTTATGCAGGATATTAGGATATTTATTATTTATAATAGGATTTCTAGTTGTAGCATGTTTATCTTTTTTATCATTGTTTCTTGTTTAGAATAGGAGTTAATCTTTTATTGATTAGAATAATATTTTTCTTTCCTTTTGATTAGAATTTTAGCCCCCATTTGATCTATATTATTATTTCGTTAAAATGAAAAATATGACCGTTATCCATCACATCAACATTTTAATTCAAATTTTCTATCTCTTATGTGGGCTCCAATAATGACTATATTTTTCATTCTCATTCTACAATAATTTGGCTCAAATAGGGAGTTTATTTCCTTTTACAGTTTTAATTTAGTTTCCTTACTTGAATACTATTAGATAATGATTTTGCCTATGTAATAAAAATGAACTGATGTTAGTATATAGTTATATAAAATAAATTTTATGATTAATATGAATATACGTTAATCATATTCTAATATTTTTTCGGATTTTCTTTTCCAGCCCTACCATGATATATATGTATAGATACTTAAATAAGGGAAAATTTCATAAGTAAGAAGTTTAGTTTCACTTATTTCAAATTTAAGAGATAAGGTTTAAAATTTCAAATTTCAGATTTTTTAAGGTTTAAAATTTCAAATCTCAGATTTTTTTTAAAATTTTATTTATAAATTAATTAATTAAACATATATTTTATTAATTAAATATATTAAGGTCACAAATTCTGTATAATTGATCACAAATCACAAATTTTACATGTCACAATTCAAAACAATTATAGGTCACAATTTGTTCATCGATCACAAATAAAAAATTGAAACGTCACAAATTATTTTACGGTCACAATTTAAAAAATTTATGTCACAATTGTTCATCGATAACAAATCATAAATTTTGTAAGTGACAAATTAATTTACGGTCACGAATTTAAATTTTATAGGTCACAAATTATTTTATGGTCACAATTCATAAATTTTATTAGTCACAATTTGTTTATCGGTCACAAATAAAAAAAATTTATTCGTCATAACTTATTCATCGGTCACAAATCACAAATATTATAAGTCACAACTTAGTAAACAGTCACAGTTTGTTAAATTATCGGTCACAAATTAACAATTTTTTAGATCACACATTATTTCTTGATCACAATTTATATTTTTCACTGGTCACATATTGTTTATCGGTCACAAATTAATGAATTTAATGGTCACAAATGACCAAATAATCTGTAACCACCATCAAAACTTGTGACCATCACCTTACCACTGCTACCAACAACATGACAATCGAACCCCATCGCTGGAACTACCACCACCTCCTCACGGCAACAAATCATCATCTAAAAATACCGACATCACCACGACCACCAGTACCCACCGCACCACCACCACCAACAGTAGCATAACCACCAATGCCACATATACCACCACCACCACCACCACCATCATCTCCATCACAGCCGCCACCACCAATTAATCGATCACAACAACCATATATGAACGTCTCCGTCGCCACATGCACAAGCACAAGCACACTCACTGCCCTGCCAACCCACCGCCAACACAAACACCAAACCTACCACCACGCCACCGCTACCGTGACCGCCACCACAAATACCAAACCCACTACCACTGTTCACTGCCGAGAGAAGAGGGAGTTGGAAGAGAAAAGACAGTAGAGAAGAGAGGACTACCACTACCACCACCACCGCGACCTCCAGCACCACCACCAACTACAAACATCGCCACCATTTCAAACGACCGCCAACTACCCCAAAAGCTCCGACTATTTTCCTCTAGATAACACATCGATTGTTTCAACAAAGGCATTTCTTGAGCTCAATCGTATCCATCAAATTCAGCCCATAGACATCTACGCCGCCGCTGCCACCTCGCACCCCAACGCACACGACCACCTCACACCACCTCGTACCACTTTGCCATCAACACAGCCCACCCTATATAGACGCACCGTTGCTACCACCAACAAAGCCCCACAACGCAACAACACACCAGCGCTACCAACACCATTGAACCACCGCCACCACCATGGGATTTCGCATATCGCTGCAAGGACGAAGTCGTCACAGCGGCTACGCAACAGATCTCTGGCGTGTTCGCTGTAAGGACCAAGGCGGGCAGATTGTTGTCGACGACGGTGCATGATCTCGAGCAGCGGTGCTCCGGTGTGTTCTCCTCTGACGGCGACCGTAAGGTATAGAAGAGAGAGTGTGGGATCAACGATTATAAAGAGAGACAATTATAGAGAAAGAAGAGACAAAATGGAAAAATGAAATAATTAGGGTTTTGGTGTGTATTGTTGGGTAGAATGAATATGTATATTTAATTTTGTAATATAATTATTAAAATTTTAATTATCATCAGATTTTTGAAATAAAAACTTGAAAATCTGAATTTTGAAATTGAAAGTTTAAAATTCTGATATGATGTAATTTCCACATTTAATAATTTGAGCCTATTAATTAAAAATAAAACCACCATGTATGGGCCTTTTCGCTTCACTATAATATTCACTTCTGAGGGGTCAAAGAGCAAGACATTACCCAAGTAATTATTTGAGTTCTCCGTCAAATTCTTTATTGAGATAATTGCACTTATGATTTCAAAACTTTTCTTTTTTCCGTACGCTTTATCTAAATTTTTTATTTGCGTCACTCAAAGTATCAAATTTTTCATATTGTTGTTTTGTCAATTTAACCGTTGGTTGACCAATAGTCAATGATCTAACCAAATTTTGATCAATTTTAAAGGATAAAATGATAACTTTATATTATCTCATATAAGAAATAAAAATAATTAAGTAAAAAATGGAGGAAAACATATATATATATCTTCTTTCACCAACCCAAACCAAACTAAGTGAAAGCAGCCGCCTTCCACATCCACCGCCGCCGCTACCCAAGGTAAAGAGCAACGTCTTCTTAGAAAATGGGTTTGTATGGCCTTATTTATAATGCTACGAGAATGAACAACGAGGATCGCCGATTTGAATTAGACTTAAGTTTAGATACACTTTATCTTCTTATTCATCAATCTTATAGATTTATATAAACAAGTTACTGTCTTCATTCCATAAAGATATGTTTGATTTTTTTAATTTTTTTGTTTGTCCCAAATTATAGGTCACATTCCTTTTTGAAAAGTACATATTTTTTTTTTATAGTATGTCCCTATTAATGTACTTTGTTATCATTAAATATAAATTAATCATATATAAAGAATTATTTAATGTAAGGGTATATTAGAAAAAATGTAAGAAAAAATTATATTTCTAGCTTTACTTTATATTTTTTAATCTGAATGAACATAGAAACAAAATTTATTTTTACGAGACGAAGGTAGTAAATTTTGTGAAGGATTCTACCCCCAACAACTACCTCTTGAGTCCAGTCAATATCCCAATAAATTTAAGGTTCTTTATTAAAGAAACTTACAAACCACACCTTTGTATAGGGTGTATTTATATTTTGACAAGTCAATGTTGTAATAAAAAATATTTTTTTTGAAGAGTTGCAAAGGGACGTCAAATGTGAGGAGGAGAGTTGGCGGAAGAAATGGTTGAAATGAATTTCATAGATGCCAAATGATTACAGCTCCCTCTTATATACAAGTTCAGCTAACAAAGTCACGCCTACTCTATGATGGAATATTTACATAATGACATAAATAACCTTGGCTAATATTGAGCTCAACACTCCCCATCAAGATGAGGAGTAAATGTTCAACACTCTCATCTTATACAACAAGTGTTTAAAATGTGTTCTACCTAAAGCTTTAGTCAGCAAATTTGCAACCTGATTCTGTGAGGCAATGTATGTCATTTTTATTTCACCTGCTTTCACCTTGTCTCTTACCAGATGGCAGTTGTGACGTTCCCCCTTAATGTAATTAATATTTATTATTATTAATAATTTTTTTTCCTTCTTTCTTCTTTCTTTCTTATCTTTTTATTCTATTATATTATTATTTTTGAATCATTTTAAGATTTAAAATTTATACTTAGAAATACCAAAATATATCCTGAAAATTAAATTAATAATATAAAGAGTTGAAAGAACCATCAAACTTATATTATAATCAAAAGAGGACTTATTTTACAAAGTACGGTTAATTAGTTAGCTATATCACCATCCAAAAGCTCTAGTAAAAAAAAAGTGTCTGCTCACCTTCAAAAAGTATTCCGTAGATCTAACCTACAGCAGGCCGGTATGGCGATATATGTTGCAACATCCACTATATCATCCCAATTTCACTACATTCATTTACTATGTACAATCATCCTCATCAATATCGGTATAGAAGCGGGTGTAGTGGGTCCTTGTATACGTAACATGTATAGCTGTGAGATCATCCGTAATCTGAGCATGTCTGGTTGATTGTATGACTTCAGTTACTCTGGGGGTCATCTACAGTACAAAATGCAAAGCGTGAACAATAAAGTTCAGTAAATATGATGGTGCAATGCTCAATCAAACACACTTGGGCCCGAATCCTCATTATAGTGTACCGTGTGAGCTCACAATAACATAGCCTTTACTTGTACACAAATCAATGCCAAGGCATCTGTCCTTGCCCATTGAGACTCGGGATACCTCATCAGAATATAAATAATATGAATCAAGGCCTGGCACCGTGCCTATCCGCAGTCCCAAGGCCACCAAGGGACCTCCTGACATTGCATGTATACAAGTGTCGAACTCCAAATACCCTATCCTTGGCTACCCTTAGTGACCGTCAGGAGCCTCAAAATGGTATATTTATTCGGACACCATAGTACGGTACATCTATAATGGGATTCACATTTAAAATTCTCAACCACACACTCCATGAAAATGATAACATAAATATGTATGGCCTTGAAAACGTATTATCCATACGTTTTCTAAATAAACCCAATAAACAATTGTCACATCACCATGTCACATAAAGACAAAAAAAAAAACACATATAAACACATAACTTCACATAATCACATATTTTGTACTGTAGTTGAAGAACATCAATATTTACTTTTTTCGCGACTTTCTTGCTCAATATCTGTATTAATAAAATAACCTCCATATTAATCCTAACTTATCATGTTATCAAATCTAAACTAAACTTATAAGATGATATACTTTACTTAATAGAATACCCCTTGTAGCAATACTAATAATGATCTTATTTTATTACCAATAACCTAAATGAAATTTTCTTTATTATTATAATAGAAATTCCATAACTTTTAAAATAAAATTAATACATATAGACATCATTCTAGCAATACACTACCATATTCATTTTTCATTTCATATTTGGTCCATTTTTCATTTCATCTATCACACAAGTGTGTGTGTGTATGTTTGTATGTTTATATATACACATACCTACTAATTAATTTCTTATCAAATTCATATATTATAACATTTTACTTCTCATCTTATCACGTTACCAAATCAAAATAATTTAAGTTTAAACCTTAAATGCTAAATCTTCTCTCTAATTGACCATGTCCACATATATACATATATTAGTGGCCCAATTTTCATCACCAATATTATGATGATATTAATAATTATTATAGTAAATCATTTTTTATCCCTACTTTCTTTCTTCTTTAGTTACTTCCATCCATTTTTTTTTTCAATATCATCATTTTACTATCTTTTTCCACAAATCTCTTTCACTCAATTTTTGATTTAGTTAATTAAGTTTAACACCAATTTTATCTTCCTTTAATTATTAAGGAACCCTAAAACAAGAATTTTAAATTCCCACTCATGAATCAATTAAGTACTTAAACAATTAATTAAATTATTATCTAAAGAGATAATTAATTAATTCAACAATTAACTAAACAATTAGCTAATTAATTAACTTATAAGAATTTGGACTCTACCAAACAATTGATTAATTATATTATTAACTAAATAAATAAATAATTAACTAAACAATTAGCTAAATAATTAACTAACAAATTAAATTATGTAAAGAAAATGAAAGTTAAAAAAAAAAACATGCCTTAAAAGGAAAGGAAGTGGAGGTGCCCCATTTCTCCCAAATCACCCCATATTTATAGTGTAGGAAAAGGGCTTAAAGTGCAATTTCTCAAATTGCACTTTAACCCTTGGGGTAAGTATGCAATTTCTTTATTTACTTATAAAATTGCACTTTAGTCCCTAGGTAAATATGAAATTACACCTTTTGAAAATGAAATTGCACCTTCCATACCCATAATATTATGCCCCCGTTTGGCACCCATTAATTTCTCATTCTCATTTTCATTTTCATTCTCATTCTTCATTTCAACCACACATTCTTCAAATAAAATAATATTACACATAAATCAAAAACTTTTCATCACTTTTCCACCACACATTCTCACATCAATCACTATTCCAAAATTTCTATTCTCCTCAAAATTAGATTCAAACACACCCTATGTTACTTATAATTTCTATATAATTTATTTTATCAATTCAATTAAGTCCCTAAAATTTTTAAATCATTTCTAAAATATTAAAATTTTTACTGGAAAATTTCGGAATGTCACAGCAGTCTATTTCGATGTGCTTTGTCCTCTCATTAAAAACAGAATTGCTAGCTATGTGAATGACGGATTGATTGTCGCAAAACAGTAGGGATGCCTTGTTCTGTTCAATACCCAAATCATTTAGCAGATTCTTAAGCCAGCTTATTTCACATACAGCTGCTGCCATCTATCTATATTCGGCTTCAGCAGAAGACCTTGAAACAGTATGATGTTTTTCGATTTCCACGATATCAGTGAGTTCCCCAAGAAGATGCAATATCCAGTGATGGATCTTCTAATGTCTGAACACGCTGCCCAGTCAGCATCGCAGTACCCTTTGAGATGTAATTCAGGTTTGCTTTCAAAGAATAAACCTTGTCCTGGAGTCTTCTTTAGATACCTCAAAATATGGCTTAACACTTGCACATCATAAGCTAGATCAGGCCTCGTTATAGTGAGATAAAGTATTCTTCCTACCAGCCTTCTATACTCACTAGCATCCAGTACATTGTCCTCTTCATCTTTACTCAATTTCAGATTATGTGGTAGTGGATTAGAGGCAGCTTTAGCTCCTAGGTAACCCGTATCTGAAAGGACCTCTAACGCATACTTTCTTTGGCACACATAAATACCATTTTCACTCTTGCAATTTCAAGACCAAGGAAAAATTTAAGAGTCCCCAAGTCTTTCAGCTTGAACTAATCATTACGTTCCTTCTTAAAACGATCAATGTATGGCAAATCATTCCCACCAATTATGATGTCATCTACGTAAACCAACAAGACAGTAAAAGAACAGCCATTACTTTTGGTAAACATGGAATAATCTGCTTTCGATTGTTTGAAGTCTTGTGATAAAATGTGTGAAGTAAGCTTGGCATTCCAGTATCTGGAGGCTTGTTTAAGGTCGTAGATAGACTTGTTTAGCTTGCAAACTAAACGCTCACCAAACTCCCCCTACTGCTCGTACCCAAGAAGAGGCAACATGTATACTTTCTCATCCAATTCGCCATGGAGAAAAGCGTTATTGATGTCTAACTGATGTAAGTGCCACTGTAATTGAGCAACCACAACCAACAAGGTTTTAACAATCACTGACTTAGTAACATGAGAGAAAGTTTCTTCATAATCCAAACTGGATTGCTGTGTGAAACCTTTGGCAACCAAACGAGCCTTCCTTCGTTCTTCAGTGCCATCTGATCGAAGTTTAACTTTGTACACCCATTTACATGCTACATGTGTCTTATGAGCAGGAAGTTTGACAAAATCCCAAGTAGGATTCGAAACAAGAGCCAGATACTCCAAATCCATGGCACTACTCCAATCTGGATGCTTAGAAGCTTCACTGTAGATTGCGGTTCAATAGAAGTAGACAAAGCCAAAGCATAATGTCTATGTACAGAAGATAGCCTAGCATAATCCAGGTATGCTTACTTGTAACGTGACCTTTTGCCATAGAATCTGACTAGGAGATAGGCGCTTGAGAAATAAGATTGCAGTGGTAATCTAAGAGGTAAGATGGTGGTTTGATAATTCTTTTTGACCATGAACAGAGGCTGGAGGTACAGGAGATGAAGGAATTATAGGATGAGTGATTATGGGAGAGTAGTTAGAATTGGAGTTATGCGAAATTGAGAAATATCTCCCTCGTAGAATATTTATGCATTACACTAGGATAGAGCTCCTTAGGAATAGAATTTATGATCCAGGAAGAAACAACATGGTTGCACCTTCTCCACGCATCGAACAACAGATCATCCTTGTTTGGTTTGTTTATAGATCCATCAATAAATCCCTCTTTGTTTTTAACACTCAACGCCATAACCACAGCTTCAACTCCACGTCGAATAGTTGTCTTCATTGAGAACAACTGAAATGAGTTGCATACCAGTGTTATCTCCATAGTGGAGATAATATGGACTTGCCGGATTAGAAATCAATCGGCTGAGAAGAGAATTGTTACCTCCTGTTGCCATTTCAACAATGGGCGAATCGCCAGATGAATTCGCGTCGCCAGATGAATTCCCATAAGCACACTGACTTTCCAGATCTACTGCAACATTTGATTATTCCGCCATTGTGCGAAAGCTTCAATAGATTTCTCTGATACCATGAAGAGTTGCAGAGGGATGTCAAATGTGAGGAGGAGAGTTGGCGGGAGAAATGGTTGAAATGAATTTCGTAGATGCCAAATGATTACAGCTCCCTCTTATATACAAGTTCAGCTAACAAAGTCACGCCTATTCTATGATAGAATATTTACATAATGACATAAATAAGCTTGGCTAATATTGAGCTCAACATTTTTTGCTAAAAAGATTACAACATTGTCATTAAAAAACAGTTAAATGGATCGAAATACCTATAATAAAAAAAAAAATAACAAATTACGTCATTTCTATTACATTATCTAACACTTAGATATCAAAATATTTAACTGTTTTTTTCTTAATTCTCCAAAATTTCACTTATTTTTTTAATAAATTAAAATTCACTTGAGTCTTCTCACCGTACCATTTACACATATATATTTTTTTCATTTTTATTTTTACACAAATTAGATATTTCTACTAATTATATTTACATATTCTTCTCTATATGAAGCGTTCTAGTAATAATAATAATGAGGAGGAGGAGGAGGAGGTACGTTAATTATTTTATAGTAACAGTTGAAGGTCCCTTAATTTCTAATGAGGTACATTAATTCATGAATTATGCTACATGTACAATATTTGTTGACAATATTAGTTGGCAACATCCTATTGGCATCATCATATCCATCCATTTTAAAAAACTATTTTCTACATTACATGTTAGGATTTTGACAACACATGGTTGTCAACCACTGTTGTCAACCAATGTTGTACACTTAAATTTATTATTAATTCATAGCACTTAGTTTTAGATTAAAGAATTACATTCAAGATAGAAAATATAAAGTGAAAAGTCGTAAAATAAAAGTTTTTTTTCCTCTTGAATTGAATTTAACACAAATGGAAAATTTTAATGTTTTTAAAATACTAATGAATGTAACTCTCTGAATTCAAGATATATATGTTATGGTCTATTTGTTTAAGAACTATTTTGAAATTAAATATTAGGGTAATTAGTACATAACGTTCCAATCTTATGCTGTTATTTTTTTAACATTTTCACTCATATTTCCACCTTTTATTGTGCAAAATGTCATTTCCATTTTCTCAATTAAAAATTGTGGAATAACAAATATACCCTTCTTTTTAAATAAAACAAAAGGAAAAAGAAAAATTAATTGCAATCATAGTCTCAATTTTTTTGAAAAGCGCAAATGAGTCTCAAATAAATTATTAAAAAAGTAATCAGCACATAATATCCATACCTTTCACTATCATTGCAAAAAAGTCCCTACCTTTTTATTTAGCATTTTCACTCTTAAATGTTATATAATAATGGTTGAAGGGTCCCTTAAGTTTTATTTAAGTACATTAATTCATAGTATTTATTTAGATTCAAAAATTACGAGCAACATAGAAAATAGAATGTAAAAAATCTTAAAATAACAGTTTTATTTTTCTCTTGAATTGAATTTAATACAAGTTGAATAAATAGTGTTTTCAAAATAGAATGAATGTAAACTATGACCAAGGGCATGATGGACAAAAGGAAAATAAAAGTGTGAAGACAAAATTAGAAACAAAAGGTATATTAATACATTTTTATTTCAAATTGTAAATCATGATGTAATAAAAGGACCTAAAAAAATTATTGAAATCAATATATAGAGTTTGTATAGAGAAATATATAATTATATAAATATGATTTCTACATTGTTTCTATGAACTCTTGATGAAAAAGTCTAATGTGATTTTTTATTTGAAAATAGGAGAAATTTTTTGGTGCTTAATGTCAATTCCCTCCATAAAAAAAATGAGAGAACTTTATTGATACTTGCAATACACGAGAGAGCTCGATAATACTTCACTAGTTCTCTTAGCCCCTATTTAAGCCATATTATTTTTTCATTCTCATTTTTCTACTCATTTTCAAATACACATTCTTTAATAAAATAATATTTTTCATCACATTAATAATTTTTACTTCTTTTTCAACCACATATTCCCATCACATAAAAAAAATGCAATCTTGAAGAAAAAATGTGCATCAAACAAGAGCTTAAACTTTCCTAGATTTGGACTTTACAAGTTTCAAATAGTGAGCTTGTTTTATAAACGTTGCTTTCTTGACTACGAATTCACATTTTGAGGTCATTATGCCCTTATTTGAGCCATATTTTTTCCATCAAAAATTATTTTTAAACAGTGATTTAACCTCATTTGAATCACACATTTTTCAATAAAATAATATTATACTTAAATTCAAAATTTTTCCTTCAATTTTAACCACGCATTCTTCATCATAACACTATTACAAAATGCATTTTTTTTTAAAAGCCCTTACATTTTTTCAATAAAATAATATTGCACATAAATTCAAAAAGATTCCTTCTTTTTTAACCACACATTCTTCCAAAAACCTCTATTTTAAATACATTTTTTCTCAAAATTTGATTTTAATGCAACTCATACAAGGAGCTATAGCATTTTTGTTAGGGATGACAATAGGACGGGATGATGTTGGAGCATGAATTAAAAAAATGCATTTATCGTCATGTTTAAATGTTTATTTATTTTTCTAATGTTATTTTTTATTATTGTTATTTAAATAAAAAACATAAGAGTAAAATAGAATAGAATAAAAAGATCAAACGAGGATTATGTTTTCAATTACACCTCTACCTACATTAGGCAGTTAAGCAAAATGCTACGCAAGGTAAGTACTCACCCCACTGGCATCGTCTATTCCATATGCATTTTTGAGACGATTAGGTCATATCTTTAGATGTCTTGCTTAAATTATTATTATTATCCTATGCGATGGACTTTTTCTAGAGGATTTTACTGTTTGCAGAGGAAAAGCCAGTTTAAAGAAGCAACCGAAATGATGTTGAAGGAAAATATTGAATGAAAAAGCCAACTATATTTTAAACTGGCAAATGATAGAGTATCATGTGGTATTCTGTAAGGTATGATGTAAGTCTAGATGTACATGTAACATTGTCTTTTGCTAGAAACCTCACGCCAATTTGCACAAATGGAGTACTGCACAAAGTGATTGATGTGATAGCTCTACAACGACTACTTTCAAATGTCAAGCATATAAATACTCAGTCATATCTCGTTAAAAGGTAAGTATAACTGAAGTGTATGACTTAAAAGTATAATCTAAAATTCAACACCCATATTTTTCGTTCGTGGTAACTGTCTCACACTTAATATTCTATATAATCCGATTTGAACATCGGAGTGCAGATGATCATTGTATCTCATCGGAGCTACGATCTATGCAATCTAAGTTAATTGTCTAAATGTGAAAGTAACATATAAATGGACACAAGAAAAGTTGAGATATGTTGATATATAGGTATAACCAGATTTGAAGGTCAACATTTATTATTACGTGTCATTCCTATTCGAGGCAGGTATTCCCCATCCATTTGGTCGGGGTGATGCTAGACGATATATTTCACACCAAAAAAACTTGTGGAGAAGTATTATTTAAAAAATGTAATTTTACATATCATCATATATATATATATATCATCATATATATATAGGCAAATAGGAGTAAAATAAATTCGTATATCATGCCCCGACTGAATCTGCGTTCTTCCACTGCAACTCATCCGTCCTTGTCACTAGTTTAACAAAAAAATTTGTGAAACTAAAAGTCAAAAGGACGGTGAAGAATATTTAGTAGTAAAACATTCAGATGTTGATTGGCTCAATGGCCCTGTCCTGTAGATATCAGAGCAATTAATTAAGAACCCAATTTCTTAGATCCCAAGTGTGGACATGGATATGGACATGCACAAAGAAAGTCAACAACTCCGGCTCCACTCCATTCATTTCGAAGTTCGAACATCGAAAACCAAACTTGAATCCCAGGTTCCGTACATTGTAATCCAACCGGTATCCAACTTTTACTAAGAGCCTGTTTGGTAAAACTTCTCCTTTTCTACAGTAAATCAATTCTCATTTTCAACCACACATTCTTCAATAAAATAATATTTTCCATCACATCAATACTTTTTTCTTCTTTTTCAACCACACATTTCCCATCATATCACTATTCAAAAATCAATTTTTCTCCTTAAAATCCCTACCAAACACACTCTAAATTATTTTTACAAATTAATTAGGGCCTGTTTGATTTGACAAGAATTTCATGGAACTTGGAAATTTGTTTCCATCCTCCACCATTTGCAATATTTGATTGTCATAATTTTCTAGACAATTCATTTTCTCTTTAAAGCTTCACACGGTTCAAATTCCTTGCTTTTGTGGAAAATTAATTCCCACCAATTTGGTGAGATTTGATTTTCTAGGTAACTTTTCTTTTTTTTTTGGAATGGAAACTAATTTTATCCTTAATTGTAACAAATTATATCATTTTAATGGACAATTTTTTTCTAAAACAAAGTCAAACGAACACTAAAAAATCCAGAATTTCAATATTTTTTACGTGAAAAATTATACTAATCAAACACAATTAATTGACAATTCCCATGAAAATTTTTTTAGATAATTCAATTCCTTAAAATTCATTTTCTTTCCACTCAAATTTCACTTTTACAATCAAACGGATCCTTAGTGTAATATGCAGTGCACCCATGATATAAAAGTATGAACGTATAATTGATGAACTTATAATTAAGCCCTTGGTTGAGCTTCATTTTAATTAAGATTTGAAAAAAATAAATTATAGGATAGTGATTTTTTTTCTTTTAAGAATGTATCGTTAAAAAATAATAATTTTTTTTGAATTTATATATAATATTATTTTATTAAAAATATGTAATTAAAAAGAAAAAAGATTAAAATTTTAATGGAGTTTGAAACACGGGCTGAATTAGCTAGCGGGCAATGCTATACAATGTTTTAAATAGCGTAAAGCGTAGCGTAGCGTCGAGGTCGAGAATCAAGAATCGCAAGTTTAAAAGTGTCAATGAGAAGAATAAACGTTATAATGTGTTTCGTATTTTTAATATTATTTTAATTATTTTTAAGACATTAAATATATTTTTATATAAAAAAATAGATTTTTTTTTAAGGAGAGAAAATGGGGGGATAAGGCGCGCTATAGCGGGATATAGCGGTCAACAAAAAAAGTTGACCGCTTTTCTACTTGAATACCCAGAAGCGGAGCGTTTTCGCCGCGCTATGCACTATAGCGACACTATTTCCCGTTATTTAGAACACAAATGCTATATGTACATAATTTTTTATCTAATCTTTTACTTACATTCACAATAGAGTGTGGAAACACTCATAATAGAATGTGAAGACCACTTTTTGGGAGTTTTTTTTATTCATGTGGACTCTGTGGCTAGCACGTGAGAGGATCTAATATTTTCGATAAAAAAAATTATGTACAAATAGTTTTATCCTTAACTATAATCGACAACTAGTGGCATTTTTCTCTTCCTTCCGTACACGCGCCTCCCAGTCTAGTTTGACAGCTACGTACCACCAAATTTCATTGCTAAAAATAAATTTTCTGTCCTGCAGTGTGAATCCGAAGACTACACACAATTGGCATCTTCCTTCAATAATTCATCAACTTCATTCCCTCCCTCAATCAATATTCATTTAAATTTCGAACCCCCTTCTCCTTCTCTTCCTCTCACCCTCTTGTGTGTGTGGTTTGAGCTGAACAAAAATGGCGAATTCAGTTGATGCAAATTCTGCGAAGTGTTTCTCCGGCGTCATACGGCGGTTGTTGTGCGGTGGCAGCCTCCCAACACACCCGTCTGAACAATTTGTTGAGTCCAAGAACTGCAAAGAAGTTTATCATCCGCCTGAAAATGCTTTAAAATCTGATGAAGCCAAAGTGAAAGCTGCAGAAGCTCCAGGACTGGTGGCCAGATTAATGGGTTTAGATTCACTGCCAGGAGATATCAAGCCAAAAGATAAAAGTTTGGCTTCTTATTTTCGAAGCAGGTCAGTGAATTCCATTGATTTTCTTGCACAGTTTGATGTTTCTTGTAAACTATCCGCGGCCAAGCACAGAAGAGTAAGAACAGCAGTGTCGTTCGGTGAAGTCCCTTCTCTTGATCTCAAAGGAAAACATGATTTTAACGTGATTCTGCACTTTGAGCAAGTAGAAAATTGTAAAGATGAACCCAAATATCAAGAAAGATTCGAGGTGAGAAAGCCTGAAGCGATGAATAATATTTATCAACAAGTGAAACAGAAGAAGGTCCTCATCAATCAAAACATAATAGAAAAACCATATCTTACGAAGAAATCTTGTAAGAAATTGGAGGATATGCCCAAGAGAGTGCATATTAAGAAGAATGTTAGTAGAAAAATGAATGTGGGTCTCAAGGAAAGAAGGCCAGCTAAATCACAGTATACCAAGAAGAAAAAGAATGAGTACAGTGAATGCAACCCAAGAAATTCCCGTTCTTTCTCAGTTTTTTATGACATTCAAAATTATCAGATCCACCCAGAAGCCACTACATCGGGTATGTTCTGCGAAATAGATTAACATATGATAATTCCTAGCAATGCTTATTCTTCATTGGTTTGTTTAGTTTGCTAGGTTAAATGATGAATATTCATGGTCCTTGCAGAAGTTTCGCTGGTACGTCAAGGTTCAAACAAACCCATATCGCATTGTAACTATGCAGAACTCAAGGCAACCACTGGCGAACATGATGACGACAAAACGATGAAGGAAGAGAGTTCTTACAGCATAAAATTGCTCGAAAAAATCAGTAATTTGACAGAAGATGATCTAAAGAAGTCTTGTTGGGTACCCAATCAAGTGTTAAAGTTTGAAGATTTTGAAGAGATATGTTTCCATTATGGGCAACAAATTTTTGAGTTATTGCTGAATCAGGTTGTTGATGAACTTGTGCTGCTTCAGCTTCACAGGAGAAAGGGATTCTTTTCCCATGCTTGTTAAACAAAGAGATTTGCTGGTGCACACTGCAGAAACTGTATAAATAATAACTTCTGAAAATTGAGTAGGTGCAAAAGATAAAGTTTCTGATCAATGTTTTGGCTGATTTTATAGTTGCTCATGTACTTTCTATTAGAGTTCCTAGTGACATTTACACAATTCACTTAATAAGGTGAAAGCAATCTTCGCCTAACAAGCCGGTTTTGTTAGGTTGAGTTAGACTCAATATCCTTTGTAATATAGTATTAGAGTAGGCTCAGTTTTGTAATGTTGGATGTGCCCAATATCGATTTGTTCACAGGTGTTTGGCATGGTCCACGCTATGCGTTAGGGGGCGTATAAGAGTTTCACATTGATTGGTGATATTTACACCATCTACTTAATAAGGTGAGCACAATCATCCCCTAACAAGTGGATTTTATTAGGTTGAGTTAGGCTCAATATCCTTTCTAATATTTTCAACACCATAATTGCACATATAAATGCGAAAGCCAGTCGAACCTCGTATAAATGCTCTCAAACATATATAATGTAATGAGGGTTCAACTGGTATTTATCTTTGTATTTTGATTTGATAAATTGAAGGCTTTCAAAGATTGTCTCGAGACAGATAGAGGAAGAGGAGGGAGAAGACCAATTTTTCAGCCTAGGCCATGGATGGTCAAGGTAGAAAGATGTTGCTTTCTCATTTTTAACCAAATGTTACGTCGCACCATTGAGTCTCCAGTCAAAGTGACACGTCGCAGTTCACGTGGAAAGGAAAGTCAACAAAGACCCAATTGATCAAAAGCAAAGTAGTCAAACAAAATATGAGGCTCCCGTGCCGAAGCACTGCCTAAATAGTTGAAACTCTTGTACCGAATCATTGTTTGAATGACTGGAGCTCTTGTGCTGAAGTATTGCCTGAATGGTTGGAGCTCTGAAGCCTAAGCGTTGCATAAAGAATCAAAGAAGAACCGAAGCTCTTCATCCAGAAGACAACCAATACGAAGCTTTTTCCTTCTTAAGCCTTTAGTTCATCCAAGTTGAAGCTATCTCTTACAAGATTTATAGACAATTTTTATGAATGATTGATGTAATATTTATAATAAATAATGTCAGGTGTGTCGTCTAATGTATATGGTGGCTGACCCGTTGTCAATGTATTTATTGTATGATGGACTTGATGATGTGTGGTTTCAGTTAAGGAGATGAGGCCACGTGATTTTGATTTAACGGACACCACCTCGGTTAAAACGCTATAAATAAGTAGTCTTTGTAAATTGTAAGGGCTTTTGGAGGACGATCTTTTGGAACATTGATTCTAATATACGAAAAAATACTCAAAACAAATACTCTCAAGAAACCTTCTTGCTTGTTTTATGTTTGTTAGTTTGATCTTAGGTTATTTACACTTTGTCGGTGATTGTTTGTTAGCGCAATTATCTTAGTTACTATCGTCGGTGCTCGAACACTTTCATCTCGCGTTGTAAAGCATCTCCCGCGTTCAAGTGCTACCCTTTCCGTCCGATTCTCCGGTCAAAATGCTTGAAACTTGCTTGATTTGGCGTCAATTTTGACGAAAAATGAGGGTCAAATATGGGCTATGACAATTTTTTCTATGGCTTTTAAGGTTTTCTTGAGATTAATAACTATTCAATACCTAACCTAGAATTTTATTTTAAAAAAATTGTGGGCTGTCTTGAGCGAAGAGGGTAAGGGTGTTTAGTGGGGCGGGTCGAGCAATAATTTGACCATACGAGCTGATCTTCAGCTCGTGTGAACTAGCTCACTCTCTCATCGATTCATGTGTAAACAATAAATCGAGAGACATGTGCAATTTCATAAATAAAAAATAAAAATAAAAAATAGTGAGCTATCTCGACTCACCTCACCTAGGGGAGAGCTCATTAGGTGAGCTGGACCGTACTGTTGTTGAGTGAGTCGAGTCAAGCACTGTGTTAGACTAGTCTAGTGATTGATCGACACGCCTCATTTAACACCCATAGGATCGAAGCAAGAAAAAAATAAGTCATATTTTGCCCTTGTTTGAGCTCAACTATTCCAAAACTCTCTTCTTCTTTTTTTTTTCATTTGTAACCATACATTCTTCCAAAAACACATAAACCTAATACTTTTTGAGCTTAATAATTTTATAAGTAAATCTAAATCTTTTTTTTACTTTTTTAAAATACATTCTCCAAAAAATTACTATTACAAAATCTATTCTTTCAACAAGATGGGGCTCAAATAAAAGCTTTATGCATTGAACAATTTTTTCCTTGAAAGAAGCCTTAAAATTGTAAAAGAATTTTGTTCAGAGGAAACATGACAAGAGTGATTTGTAATTTTTGATTTTAAAAAAACATAATAAAACTAGAAGCATTGCTTTCGTAATACAAGCTCTGATACATTTCTAGGGCCTTTATGACGTGCTTATGATGACTAACAGTGAAAGGAAGTTTATGTAACTTTTCTAAAGGACATAGAAGATGGTATATGACTAATAGGAATTTCATAAATGTCTTATTTACTAATTAAACTTAACCTAGAACCAGAAAGGTGTCAAAGTCAATAACGCCAGAGATTAAAATCTTTGGCATTGCCGATGGCTGAAGCTGAAATGGAGTTATTGTTGGTCAAAGAAGACGAGCTTCTACTAAGGCCGTAGGAGAGACTTCATTCCTCAATATATGGTATAAGTCATCCCTTACTTCACACATGCCAATCGTTTTCCAAGTTGAAAGTTCTTGAATGAAATAATTTCCAAGCAAAAATATGAGGCAACATTTTGAGCTTTGAGTTAACTTCCTAGCAGATATTAGATTAAAAAAATGATGGAACACAAAGAACATCATGTAGAATCAAGTTTTCGAATATTTTTACTATTCCAACATGAGTAACATTAACAACTTCACCATTTGGAAGAGCTACAAAATATGCAGCTACTGTTTTGATGGTTGCAAAGAAAGAGGTTGACTAGATCGTGTGATCCATTGCCCCCGTGTCCAATATTCAAGGTGCATCAAAAAGTGTGACATGATTTTTCGCTATGAACAAAGAGGCAAAGTGAGATACCATTTATCTTCGACATGTCAAATTTTGTAGATGAAGATGGTATAACAGAATGGACTTGATTAAAGGTATGTTTGATGGATATTATTGATGAAAGAATGTAATTTAAATGGTGATATGATAGGAAATATGTGGTTAAAAAGTAAGAAATTGATGTGATGGAAAATATTATTTTATTGAAAAATGTATGGTTGAAATAAGTTTTGAAAGAATGTGTACCAAACAGGGGCTAACTAAAGATGTGTAAGGCTGGCTCGATTATGACTTGAGTAAGGCAATTAGCTGTAAATATTGCTCTTGATGAGTGACACTTGACTGTCGATTTGCTCCTGTCCAGATGATATGATAGTGGTGATTTGGTTGGCTAATGCTAGTCCGCCCTTCCCATAAAACTTGTGGCTTGGTGGATAACCATGAAACTTGAAGCATTTCTCTGTACTATGACCAGGCATTCGACAATAATTGCACACTGGTTTATCAGGGTTGGCTTTAAAATATCTCTCCAGAGAATGCCTAGGCATTTTGCAGATTGTGCTATAATATTTCCTTTTAACATCTGCCTTCCAATATCTTTAGAAGCTACCATGAGGGCCATGGAATCACTGACAGGGTGTTAGGGAAATTTGTCAATGTTTTTCCTCTTGTTGTATATAATGGAATACACATTATTAAGACTGAAAAAGGCTTGATTAGAAGAACCTGAGCCTTGAAAGCTTTGTATGTGTCATTTAAACCCATAAGAAATTTCATTACCTAGTCTATGTCTTGGTTATTCCCTATTGTCTTCAATCTCCCATGTGTACAGTTAGGAATTAACTCATAATTCATTAATTCATTTGGCACAGTTTTTTATTTAGAGTAGTATAGACTCATAGCGTCTTGGTTTTGCATCGACATTGCAATACATTGCTTTACTTCATAGATCCTAGGAGCATTTTGCTGGGGCAAGTCGTTGTTCAAGTTCCTACCACAGTTGATGAGTAGTCTCGACATAAAGAGTGCTACTCTTGATGTCAAAGGACATGCTGCAACCAGGTGATGACAATGTCATTGTAATGAAGCCAATGGTCCATCAATATGCTGTCGACCTTAGGTAGCCTCAAGACAAGTGTGATACGTAAAAATCAGAAAACAATAGTGGTTGAGAACCAAATTACTTGTAGAAATGAGATTAAACTTAAAAGATGGCACCACAAGAACATCAGTTAAAATCAAGTCATCAGACAACATTACTGTGCCAACACTTGTAACATCTACGTGATCTCCATTTGGTAGCCTAACAGATGCATTAGCCCCAGCTGTGACTTCAGTTAAGTACTTGTTAGAGCATACCATGTGTTCAGACGCCTTAGTATCAATGATCCATTTAACTTCATTCTCATCACCATTAAGATAGAATGGATTACCTAAGAATGCAGATGGTTTAGGAGTGGCTGATGAGGCCAATGATGTATCATGTGACTTAGAGTTACTAGTGGATAATTGTGCTTGTAATTGGGGAACAAGCATGGCCAAAAGTTGTTGGCACTGATCTGGTATAAAAGGCACATTAAATTAATGGCTAGGAGTCCCAAGCCTCCTGTCAGCTGGAATTTGAGTAACAACACCAGCAATAGGTGACTTTCCTCTAGCAAATTTATGCCCTGGAGGATAACCAACTATCTTGTAACATTTTCCTTTAATGTGACCAAACATCCCGCAATGGCTACATATTGGTTTGTCCTTCCTCTGAAATGAACTGAATCAATTATACCTCTAATTAGCACGTGATCCATTCATCATTTTACTGGCAAATGCAGCAGCTTCGAAATGTTGCTGTTTCTTAGTAGCAACATCTTTTTGCCTCTCATCTTGTAGAATGAGTGCAAAAACTTTATTCAATGAAGGTAGAGGATCCATCAACAAAACTTGGCTTCTAATTGTAGAAAATTGATCATCTAACCCCATGAGAAATTGCATAACCTGATCCTCATCCTTATAACAATTGCTGTTAACTTCCGGCCTGTAATTGTCTAACTCTTCCCAAAGTCCATTGAATATGTTGAAATAGGAACTAACAGATCCATTTTCCTGCGAAATCGAAGCAATTTGCTTCTTCAGTTCATAGACGCATGTTCCATTTCCTTGGTTGTACCTGTCTCGTAGCTCATTCCATATCTCCCTCGCATAATCTTTACGCATTACACTAGGATAAAGCTCCTTAGGAATATAATTTATAATCCAGGAAGAAACAACATGGTTGCACCTTCTCGACGCATCGAACAGCAGATCATCCTTGTTTGGTTTGTTTATAGATCCATCAATGAATCCCTCTTTGTTTTTAACACTCAACGCCATAACCACAGCTTCAACTCCACGTCGAATAGTTGTCTTCATTGAGAACAACTGAAATGAGTTGTATGCCAGTGTTATCTCCATAGTGGAGATAATATAGACTTGCCGAATCAGAAATCAATCGGCTGAGAAGAGAATTGTTAGCTCCTGTTGCCATTTCAACAATGGGTGAATCACCAGATGAATTCGCGTCGCTAGATGAATTCCCGTAAGCACACTGACTTTTCGCCATTGTGCGAAAGTTTCAATAGATTTCTCTGATACCATGAAGAGGTGCAGAGGGATGTCAAATGTGAGGAGGAGAGTTGGCAGGAAAAATGGTTGAAATGAATTTCGTAGTTGCCAAATGATTACAGGTCCCTCTTATATACAAGTTCAGCTAACAAAGTCACGCCTATTCTATGATGGAATATTTACATAATGACATAAATAAGCTTGGCTAATATTGAGCTCAACATTTTTTGCTAAAAAGATTACAACATTGTCATTAAAAAACAGTTAAATGGATCGAAATACCTATAATTAAAAAAAAAAAAAACAAATTACATCATTTCTATTACATTATCTAACACTTAGACATCGAAAAATTTAACTGTTTTTTTTCTTAATTCTCCAAAATTTCACTTATTTTTTTAAATAAATTAAAATTCACTTGAGTCTTCTCACCGTACCATTTACATATATATATTTTTTTCAGTTTTATTTTTACACAAATTAGATATTTCTACTAATTATGTTTACATATTCTTCTCTATATGAAGCGTTCTAATAATAATAATAATAATGAGGAGGAGGAGAAGAAGATACGTTAATTATTTTATAGTAATGGTTGAAGGTCCCTTAATTTCTAATGAGGTACATTAATTCATGAATTATGCTACATGTACAATATTTGTTGACAATATTAGTTGGCAACATCATATCCATCCATTTTAAAAAACTGCTTTCTACATCACATGTTAGGATTTTGACAACACATGGTTGTCAACCATTGTTGTCAATCAATGTTGTACACTTAGATTTATTATTAAGTCATAGCACTTAGTTTTAGATTAAAGAATTACATTCAAGATAGAAAATATAAAGTGAAAGTCTTAAAATAAAAGTTTTTTTTTCCTCTTGAATTGAATTTAACACAAATGGAAAATTTTAATGTTTTTAAAATAATAAAGAATGTAACTCTCTGAATTCAAGATATATATGTTATAGTCTATTTGTTTAAGAACTATTTTCAAATTAAATATTAGGGTAATTAGTACATAACGTTCCAATCTTATGCTATTATTTTTTAACATTTTCACTCATATTTCCACATTTTATTGTGCAAAATGTCATTTCCATTTTCTCAATTAAAAATAGTGGAATAACGAATATAACCTTCTTTTTAAATAAAACAAAAGGAAAAAGAAAAATTAATTGCAATCATAGTCTCAATTTTTTTGAAAAGCGCAAATGAGTCTCAAATAAATTATTAAAAAAGTAATTAGCACATAATGTTCATACCTTTCACTATCATTGCAAAAAAGTCCCTACCTTTTTATTTAGCATTTTCACTCTTAAATATTATATAATAATGGTTGAAGGGTCCCTTAAGTTTTATTTAAGTACATTAATTCATAATATTTATTTAGATTCAAAAATTACGAGCAACATAGAAAATAGAATGTAAAAAGTCTTAAAATAACAGTTTTATTTTTCTCTTGAATTGAATTTAATACAAGTTGAATAAATAATGTTTTCAAAATAGAATAAATGTAAACTATGACCAAGGGCATGATGGACAAAAGGTAAATAAAAGTATGAAGACAAAATTAGAAACAAAAGGTATATTAATACATTTTTATTTCAAATTGTAAATTATGATGTAATTTTTTTTTTTTTTTTTTGGTGCTTAATGTCAATTCCCTCCATAAAAAAAATAATGAGAGAACTTTATTGATACTTGCAATACATGAGAGAGCTCGATAATACTTCACTAGTTCTCTTAGCCCCTATTTAAACCATATTATTTTTTCATTCTCATTCTTCTACTCATTTTCAAACACACATTCTTTAATAAAATAATATTTTTCATCACATCAATAATTTTTACTTCTTTTTCAACCACATATTCCCATCATATAAAAAAAAATGCATTCTTGAAGAAAAAATGTGCATCAAGCAGGAGCTTAAACTTTCCTAGATTTGGACTTTACAAGTTTCAAATAGTGAGCTTGTTTTATAGACGTTGCTTTCTTGACTACCAATTCACATTTTGAGGTCATTATGCCTTTATTTGAGCCATATTTTTTCCATCAAAAATTATTTTTAAACAGTGATTTAACCTCATTTGAATCACACATTTTTCAATAAAATAATATTATACTTAAATTCAAAATTTTTCCTTAAATTTTAACCACGCATTCTTCATCATAACACTATTACAAAATGCATTTTTTTTTAAAAGCCTTTACATTTTTTCAATAAAATAATATTGCACATAAATTCAAAAAGATTCCTTCTTTTTTAACCACACATTCTTCCAAAAACCTCTATTTTAAATACATTTTTTCTCAAAATTTGATTTTAATGCAACTCATACAAGGAGCTATAGCATTTTTGTTAGGGATGACAATAGGACGGGATGATGTTGGAGCATGAATTAAAAAAATGCATTTATCGTCATGTTTAAATGTTTATTTATTTTTCTAATGTTATTTTTTTAGTATTGTTATTTAAATTAAAAACATAAAAGTAAAATAGAATAGAATAAAAAGATCAAACGAGGATTATGTTTTCAATTACACCTCCACCTACATTACAGGCAGTTAAGCAAAATGTTACGCAAGGTAAGTACTCACCCCACTGGCATCGTCTCTTCCACATGCTTTTTTTGAGACATTTAGGTCGTATCTTCAGATCTCTTGCTTAAATTATTATTATTATTATCCGATGTGATGGACTTTTTCTAGAGGATTTTACTGTTTGAACAGGAAAAGCTAGTTTAAGGAAGCGACCGAAATGATGTGAAAGGAAAATATTAAACGAAAAAGCTAACTATATTTTAAATTGGCAAATGATAGAGTATCATGTGGCATTCTGTAAGATATTATGTAAGTCTAGATGTACATGTAGCATTGTCTTTTGCTAGAAGCCTCACGTCAAGTTGCACAAATGGAGTACTGTACAAAGTGATTGATGTGATAGCTCTACAACGACTACTTTCAAATGTCAAGCATATAAATACTCAGTCATATCTCGTTAAAAGGTAAGTATAACTGAAGTGTATAACTTAAAAGTATAATCTAAAATTCAACGCCCATATTTTTCGTTCATGGTAACTGTCTCACACTTAATATTCTATATAATCCGACTTGAACAATGGAGTGCAGATGATCATTGTATCTCATCGGAGCTACAATCTATGTAATCTAACTTAATTTTCTAAATGTGAAAGTAAAGTAAAAATGGAGACGAGAAAAGTTGAGATATGTTGATATATAGGTATAATCGGATTTGAAAGTCAACATTTATTATTACGTGTCATTACTATTCGTGGCAGGTATTCCCCATCCGTTTGGTGGGGGTGATGCTAGACAATATATTTCACACCAAAAAAACTCGTGGAGAAGTATTATTTAAAAAATGTAATTTTACATATCATCATATATAGGCAAATCGGAGTAAAATAAATTCGTATATCATGCCCCGACTGAATCTGCGTTCTTCCACTGCAGCTCATCCGTCCTTGCCACAAAAAGTCAAAAGGAGGGTGAAGAATATTTAGTAGTAAAAAATTCAGATGTTGATTGGCCCAATGGCCCTGTCCTGTAGATATCAGAGCAATTAATTAAGAACCCAATTTCTTAGATCCCAAGTGTGGACATGGATATGGACATGCACAAAGATAGTCAACAACTCCGGCTCCACTCCATTCATTTCGAACATCGAAAAACAAACTTTTACGACATTGTAATCCAACCGGTATCCAACTTTTACTAAATTATTTCATGGAACTTGGAAATTTGTTTCCATCCTCCACCATTTGCAATGTTTGATTGTCATAATTTTCTTGGCAATTCATTTTCTCTTTAAAGCTTCACACAGTTCCAATTCCTTACTTTTGTGGAAAATTAGTCCCCACCAATTTGGTGAGATTTGATTTTCCAAGTAACTTTTTTTTTTTTTTGACAATGAAAACAAATTATATCATTTTAATGTATAATTTTCATGTAAAATAAAGCCAAACGAACACCAAAAATTCAAAATTTCAATATTTTCCACGTGAAAAAGTTGACAATTTTCAAGAAAACAATTCTAGGCAATTCAATTTCTTGAAATTCATTTTTTTTCCACTCAAATTTCACTCTTACAATCACACGGATCCTTAGTGTAATATGCAGTGCACCCATGATATAAAAGTATGAACGTATAATTGATGAACTTATAATTAAGCCCTTGGTTGAGCTTCATTTTAATTAAGATTTGAAAAAAATAAATTATAGGATAGTGATTTTTTTTCTTTTAAGAATGTATCGTTAAAAAATAATAATTTTTTTTGAATTTATATATAATATTATTTTATTAAAAATATGTAATTAAAAAGAAAAAAGATTAAAATTTCAATGGAGTTGAAACACTGGCTGAATTAGCTAGCGGGCAATGCTATACAATGTTTTAAATAGCGTAAAGCGTAGCGTACCGTCGAAGTCGAGAATCAAGAATCACAAGTTTAAAAGTGTCAATGCAAAGAATAAACGTTATAATGTGTTTCGTATTTTTAATATTATTTTAATTATTTTTAAAACATTAAATAGATTTTTATATAAAAAAATAGATTTTTTTTAAGGGGAGAAAATGGGAGGATAAGACGTGCTATAGCGGGATATAGCGGTCAACAAAAAAAGTTGACCGCTTTTCTATTCGAATACCCAGAAGCGGAGCGTCTTCGTTTCGCTATGCAGTATAGCGGCACTATTTCCCTTTATTTAGAACACAAATGCTATATGTACATAATTTTTTATCTAATCTTTTACCCACACTTACAATAGAGTGTGGAAACACTCACAATAGAGTGTGAGGACCACTTTTTGGGAGTTTTTTTATTCATGTGGACTCCGTGGCCAGCATGTGAGAAGATGTAATATTTTCGATAAAGAAAATTATGTACAAATAGTTTTATCCTTAACTATAATAGACAACTAGTGGCATTTTTCTCTTCCTTCCGTACACGCGCCTCCCAGTTTTGACAGCTACGTACGACCAAATTTCATTGCTAAAAATAAATTTTCTGTCCTGCAGCGTGAATCCGAAGACTACACACAATTGGCATCTTCCTTCAATTATTCATCAACTTCATTCCCTCCCTCAATCAATATTCATTTAAATTTCGTACTCCCTTCTCCTTCTCTTCCTCTCACCCTCTTGTGTGTGATTTGAACTGAGCAAAAATGGCGAATTCAGTTGATGCAAATTCTGCTAAGTGTTTCTCCGGCGTCATACGGCGGTTGTTGTGCGGTGGTAGCCTCCCAACACACCCGTCTGAACAATTTGCTGAGTCCAAGAACTGCAAAGAAGTTGATCACCCGCTTGAAAATGATTTAAAATCTGATGAAGCCAGAGTGAAAGCTGCAGAAGCTCCAGGAGTGGTGGCCAGATTAATGGGTTTAGATTCACTGCCAGGAGATAACAAGCCAAAAGATAAAAGTTTGGCTTCTTATTTTCGAAGCAGGTCAGTGAATTCCATTGATTTTCTTGCACAGTTTGATGTTTCTAGTAAACTATCCCCGGCCAAACACAGAAGAGTAAGAACAGCAGTGTCGTTGGGTGAAGTCCCTTCTCTTGATCTCAAAGGCAAACATGATTTTAACGTGATTCTGCACTTTGAGCAAGTAGAAAATTGTAAAGATGAACCCAAATATCAAGAAAGATTGGAGGTGAAAAAGCCTGAAGCGATGAATAATATTTATCAACCAGTGAAACAGAAGAAGGTCCTCGTCAATCAAAACATAATAGAAAAACCATATCTTACGAAGAAATCTTGTAAGAAATTGGAGGATAAGCCCAAGAGAGTGCATATTAAGAAGAATGTTAGTAGAAAAATGAATGAGGACCTCAAGGAAAGAAGGCCAGCTAAATCAGAGTTTACCAAGAAGAAAAATAATGAGTACAGTGAATGCGACCCAAGAAATTCCCGTTCTTTCTCAGTTTTTTATGACATTCAAGATTATCAGATCCACCCAGAAGCCACTCCATCGGGTATGTTCTGTGAAATAGATTAACATATGATAATTCCTAGCAATGCTTATTCTTCATTGGTTTGTTTAGTTTGCTAGGTTAAATGATGAATATTCATGGTCCTCGCAGAAGTTTCGCTGGTACGTCAAGGTTCAAACAAACCCATATCTCATTGTAACTATGCAGAACTCAAGGCATCCACTGGCGAACATGATAACGACAAAACGATGAAGGAAGAGAGTTCTTACAGCATAAAATTGCTCGAAAAAATCAGTAATTTGACAGCAGATGATCTAGAGAAGTCTTGTTGGGTACCCAATCAAGTGTTAAAGTTTGAAGATTTTGAAGAGATATGTTTCCATTATGGGCAACAAATTTTTGAGTTATTGTTGAATCAAGTTGTTGATGAACTTGTGCTGCTTCAGCTTCACAGGAGAAAGGGATTATTCTCCCATGCATGTTAAACAGAGATTTGCTGGTGCACACTGCATAAACTATATAAATAATAACTTCTGAAAATTGAGTAGGTGCAAAAGATAAAGTTTCTGATCAATGTTTTGGCTGATTTTATAGTTGCTCATGTACTTTCTATTAGAGTTCTACATTGGCTAGTGACATTTACACAATTCACTTAACAAGGTGAAAGCAATCCTAGCCTAACAAGTCGGTTTTGTTAGGTTGAGTTAGACTCAATATCCTTTGTAATATAGTATTACAGCAGGCTCAGTTTTGCAATGTTGGATGTGCCCAATATCGATTTGTTCACGGGTGTTTGGCATGGTCCACGCTATGCGTTAGGGGGCGTATAAGAGTTTCACATTGATTGGTGATATTTACACGATCTACTTAATAAGGTGAGGACAATCATCCCCTAACAAGTGGATTTTATTAGGTTGAGTTAGGCTCAATATCCTTTCTAATATTTTCAACACCATAATTGCACGTATAAATGCTCAAGTCAGGCGAGCATCGTATAAATGCTCTCAAACATGTATAATGTAATGAAGCTTCAACTGGTATTTATCTTTGTATTTTGATTTGATAAATTGAAGGCTTTCAGAGTTTGTCTCGAGGGAGATAGAGGAAGAGGGAAAAGGCCAATTTTTCAACCTAGGCCTTGGATGGTCAAAGTAGAAAGATGTTGCTTGATAATTGTATATTAAGAGTATGTTTGGTTTTTATTTTTTTAAAACTCATTTTAAACCATATGTTACGTCTCACCATCGAGTCTTCAGTCAAAGTGATACGTCGCAGTTCAGGTGAAAAGGAAAGTCAACAAAGATCCAATTGCTCAAAAGCAAAATAGTCAAACAAAATATAAAGCTCATGTTCTGAAGCACTGCCAATGGTTGAAACTCTTGTACCGAAACACTACCTGAATGGCTGGAGCTCCTGTGCCGAAGCACTACCCGAATGGCTGGAGCTCCTAAGCCGAAGCACTGCGGAAAAAATCAAAGAAGAACCGAAGCTCTTCACCCAGAAGACAGCCAATACGAAGCTTTTTTCTTCCTAAGCCTTTAGTTCATCCAAGTTGAAGTTGTCTCTTACAAGATTTGTAGACAATTTTTAGAAATGATTGATGTAACATTTGTAATAAAGAATATCAGATGTGTCGCTTAATATATATGCTGGCTGACTCATTGTCAATTTATTTATTGTATGATGGACTTGGTGATGTGTGGCTTTATTGAAGGAGATGAGGTCACGTGGTTCTAACTCAACGAACACCATGGCAGCCAAAACACTATACATAAGTAGTCTTTGTAAATTGTAGGGGCTTTTGGAGGATGGTCTTTTGGAACATTAATTCTAATAGACAAGAAAAGACACAAAACAAATACTCTCAAGAAACCTTCATGCTTGTTTTATGTTTGTTAGTGTGATCTTAGGTTATTTACACTTTGTCGGTGATTATTTATTAGCGCTATCTTCTTAGTCACTACTGTAAGTGTTCGAACACTTTTGTCTCGTGACATAAAGTATCTCCCGCATTCAAAGTGCTACCCTTCTCTATCCGGTTCTCCGGTCAAAATGCGTTGAAACTTGCTTGATTTGGCGTAATTGGGTCCGACATCTGCTGTTCACGTTAACGTCACATTTTTCTGGGTCAACACAACACATTCTCCTATAAAAGAGTTTTTTACGTTAATCACATTTTTTTTACTTTTTAATTGAAATTTGTCGATGTTTTTCCTCTTGTTGTATATAATGGAATACACATTATCAAGACTTAAAAAATGCTTGATTAGACGAATTTGAGCCTTGAGAGCTTTGTAGGTGTCATTTAAACCCAAAAGAAATCTCATTACCTAGTCTATGTCTTGGTTATTCCCTGTTGTCTTCAATCTTCCACATGTACGATTAGGAATTAACTCAAAATTCATTCAGCAGAGTTTTTAATTTAGAGTAGTATATACTCATAGAGTCTTGGTTTTGCATCAACATTGCAATATATTGCTTTACTTCATAGATCCTATGAGCATTTTGCTGGGCAAGTCGTTGTTCAAGTTCCTTCCATAGTGGATGAGCAGTCTCGACATAAAGAGTGCTATTCTTGATGTCGAAGGACATGCTGTGACCAGGGGATGACCATGTCATTGCAACGATGCCAATGGTCCATCAATATGCTGTCGACCTCAGGTAGCTCACGCTCCCATCGACAAATCCTAGGTTGTTTTTGATACGAAGAGCCTTTTTCATTGGGCGTGCCCAAGAATAATAGTTGCTTGAATCAAGCATTTGGGTGACAAGCAGAGCTCCAATGCTATCGTTGGAACCAATAAAATATGGGCTATTTGGTTGAGATGGTCACGAGTGTTGGGATTTGGATTCGTAGGAGGAGGAGAATTTGAGTTTTGATCAATATTTCCACTAGCAGGATCAACAATGAGGCTCTGATATCATATAAGAAAAAGTAAAAGAAAAGCTCAGCAATGGAATAATAGAGAAAATGGAATTGCAAAGCGATATTGAGAGAAAAACTATATATGCATTTCCATTAGATATCTCCTTAATCCTACTATTTATAAAGAAGGGGCTACTTAAATCTTTCAATAGATGCTGTACAAAATAAACAAAAAAAATATTCTTCTTAGCTGTATAGAAACTGTAAAATAGAAAATGAATTAGATGGACACTCTAGAGTACTCTAACGACATTCCGTTTGTAACCTTCCGAGGTCCCTCTTACTGCTTTTTCTTCCAAATCCTTGAGGCCTTACTGATTTTCTTTCTGCTTGTCGAGTCATGATTTCTTAGTTGGCGTTTCTACTTCTACATTTCCTTCTCATCTTTCATCAAACCCATAAAACCAATTGAGATTTAAAATTGTTACCGTATTTTCCCGCCAACAACTATCTTGTCAGAATTAGGGATATAGTCAAAACAACGGAGACAAAGTTCAACTCAATTTTTTTCCCCAAAACAACAGATATATATTCTTACGTTATATTATTTTTTCCCCAAAATTTTCCATATAAAAGTGGGGGTTGTTGATCGCACTACCGCTCTTAATCCGTTAGTTTTCAGTATCTAAGGCCTCATTTGATTTTCATTTTAGTTTTCAATTTTGAATGCACTTTCAATTTTCTATTTTAAGGATATATTTTAAGATAGTAGAAAATGCATTTGATTTGTCATTGTAAAAATTGGTATCTCAAAATAGAAAATTGAAAGACACATTTGATTTGAAATATTTAGAAATTGTTTTATGAAATTTCATTCAATGTCTCATTATAAGCGTCACTTATTTCTTTTCCCTTCCATTTTTATAGAAGATTTCCTGTAATCTAACAATTCTTGTTCCATTTCGTCGGCATTAACCTATCAAAACGAATTTCCAATAAGAGAAAATAAAGAAAAATCCAATGAAACCCAATTTCTGAAAATCATATATTTTCAAAACCAATTGGATAAATGAAAATAAAAAACCAGAATCCCAATTCTTGAGAGAGAGAGAGAGAGAGAGAGAGAGAGAGAGCTTATATGCATAAATTCATAATTAATTAATTGATACCAAACTAGAAGTAATAATACTAACGAGAAGAAGTTAGAGCCTAGAGGTGTTGATCGCGAAGTGGTGGATCAAAATGGTTTTGATTTTTTAATGCTCGTGATTCAACAACTGTTGAAATTGAAAATTTGAGTTGCAACAGCGCAAGTCACAGCATATTTTAGGGATGTTCTTCTTTTTGAAGCCACGAATACGACAAGTGAGGTAAATAGCATTATTCATTAATTATTAAATTCTCTAAAGGAATCGTGATAGGCCGACACTTATAGGCAACACTTAGGGCTTGTGTGGGAGTGATTAAAATCAGATTAAAATTGAAAATATAGTCGTTATTGTTGACTTTTATTAGACGAGTGGGGCCCAATAACGGTCATATTTTCAATTTTAATTGGCTTTTAATCCCTCCCGAACGGGGCCTTAGTTAGTTGGGGTATTTACAAAAATACCCTTAAAATTATTCATGTTTTAAAAAATCATATGAAAAATTTTTGGAAAGTAAAAAATACTATGTAAAATGAAAAAGTGACAAAATGTCATTTTTTTATAAAAATGTCACTTTTTTACTTTTTTTTAAAAAGTGATACATATTCAAAAAAAGTGACAAATACCAAAATAGCATCATCCATCTGTGCAACACCAGTAATCATGTTTTTAAAATAATCACCACGTTCAGACCAATCCACATGCTGATTACGTAAAAAAAAAAGTGAAAATGAAAATGTGATACACTTTCACTTTTAAAGTTAAGTGTCATTCTTTTGTTAAGAAATGACATACAGTGTCACTTTTATTAAAAAAATTGATGTTTATCCCTAAAAAAGTGATAGAAATTAAGAAGGTAACTGAAAAAAGTGATAAACATTAAAAAAAGTGACAAATTTTAAAACGGTGACAATTCAAAAAAGTAGCACAAATTAAAAGAAAATATACAAATTAAAAAAGTAACAAACAATAAAAAAAAGTGACAAAACACTCAAAAAGTGACGGAAAAAAAAGTGACAAATACTCAAAAGTGAAGAAATTCAAAAAAAAAAGTGACAAAAATAAAATTAAAAACATGACAAAAATAATATGATGGTGATTTTCTCGTTGATAAAAATCCACCTATAATCAAATTTATGCAAGATAAGAACTCATCCTTATATAAAGCAATTTTGTTCTTGGTAGAACTATAAAATCAGCACAAATATCAAACCATGATACATGATTTTCCCACTTTGTTCTTGTACAATTACCAACAATACATGCAAAAAAGTCCCCAACAAGCAAAATGTCAATGCCATCAGTAGCTTACACAGATTGAAGGGTGTTAAACCAAATGACTTCAACTGATTAAATAAAATCAAAGCTTTATTAAGGCCATGTAGTGATGTGCAGTAGTGGTGGGTGTGCAGTACGGTGGTGTGGCGCTAAGGTGGTGGTTGGGTGCTGGTGGTTGTGAAGTTGGTTGCGGGTGGTGGTGGTGGTTGGTGGTATTTTGTGCGGCGACGACTATGTGGTTGTAACTGTGGTGGTGGAACTGGCCGGATTTGGTGATTTTTGGTGGTGGTTTTGGAAATGGCGGTGTTACCACTTATTGTCGTGGTGTTTGGGTGGTGGTGGTTGTCGTAGAGGCGGTGGTGTTGTAGCAATAGTCCAGAGGTGGTGGGGGTGGATTTGGTCATTTTGGTGTTCTGTGACTAAATATATAATCGGTGACCTTAAAATTTGATAACATGTGACTAAAAATATAATTCGTGACCAATCATTTCGTTATCTGTGACTAAAAATTATATAATCCGTGACCGCGAAAAAATACGTAACCAAATAATTTGGAAATTTGCGTTCTGTGACCTTCTGTGACTAAAAATATAATTTGTGACTTTAAAATTCGGTAATATGTGACTAAACATATAATCCTTGACCAACCATTTTGTTATCTGTAACCTTAAAATTATATAATCCGTGACCGTTAAAAAATCTGTAACCAACTAATTTAGACGTCTGTGATCATGTGTCCTATAAATTTTGATATGTTACCAACTAATTTTGAAATTTGTGACCAACGAATTACTTGTGACCTACAAAATTTTTGAACTGTGACCGTAAAATGTCGTTGGAATCGGTCACTGAAATAGTCGCTGGAATCTAAGCAATCGCCTGAGCAGCCATCGGAACAGTCATCAGAGAAGAGTGATTACTAGAATGGCTGCAGGAATAGTTTCCGGAGCGGTAGGGGTGATGGATGTAGAGTGGGTTAACTATATTATAATTAAATATTTAATAATAAATTAATTTAATAATTTATTATTGAAATAGGGGTGATACTTAAGCTCTTAGAAATGAAATTTTTCCATTTTATTTTAGTTTGAAAGGTATTAATCAAAGATGATATTTTTTCAAGGACAGTCAGCCTAATTTTCCCTAGTTAGAATAGGGAGTGGGAACTCGGGCCCAGAGTTATGGGCCTTTGCCGTCTCTAGGCAGTCAACCCCATTAAGGAAACAGGCTCAATTATATTGGGCCTGCTCATTTTACTCCCCTATGATCACATGGAAACATGTACATGTAGAAATGTCACCACATATCCCCTTCTCTTTACATATTCCGAAAGTAATGTACCTCTTTTTTTAAAAAAAATAAAAATACAAACCATCGTTCTTATCCCAAAGTCTAAAACGAATACTCGTGCTCACACCAAACCCTAACAACACTATTCACCAACACCAATGCTATGGACGTCGACCATCATCGTCGTCTCCACCTCTACCAGCATCGCTACCGCTCATCCCTACTAGAAACAACTCCTATCACCATCTTCATCATCACAACCATCTTCCTCCCACACAACCTTCATCTTACCTTCATTCAACTCCGGTGAAATCATCAACAAATTCGATCATCGTCGCCACCCACTCCTCTTCTACCACCAATTCATGCATGAATTTTTGAACTTTTAAATCTAAAAATTTCGTATCTTAATATTTTGTTTTAAAAAATTCTGCTAATTGAATGGTTTTATTCATTAAAGAATTTGGACTTATGTGATTTGAAGATTTATTGTCAAATGGAGTAGTGATGATGGTAAAGGTGTTGATGTTTTGCAATGAAATGGTGGTGGGTGAGATGTGGTGGCGGGTGTGATGGTTTGGAGAGGTGATTGTTGAATTGACATTGGTGGTGACGATGACGGCGACAGTGACAATAACGATTGTAATACAACATGTTACAAGTGTTGCAATTGTTAAATTGTACTAAGAGTTAAAAAAAACAATTGTTACAAGATGTGTAAAACAATTTATTGGGAAATAAAATCAATTAGACATTAAAGCCAAAGATATTTTAAGAGTTTAGGTAGATTGTAAATCTTTATCTACCAATATTGTATGTGATCTAATATCACGAAGTCGTCATATATTTTCGCACCGGTATGAACTACGAAATTTCTATATTTTTTATAAAGAGATGATGCAAATTAGTCATGCTCATATAATACAGTATAAATAGATGTATTATAATACGATAAAATACGCAAAATAATAATTAATTAATAGCTTAAAAAGATTTTTTCTCAACAATATAGTTTTAATATAATAAATTGCAACTTGGGAATTTATTAATCTTCAAAATTAATAATTATTAGAAATTATTGACTCAATGGATATTATTAATACAATCCAAACTATATTATCATACATAGACAAATCGATGATGCATGGTCTAAAAGATAGAGCGTAAATAATTGCCCTTGCCTATGTAATGCCATATTGAGCATGCTATGATAACACACGAGATTCTGTCTTTGTATAATACAAATGCTATACATGATTATGTTCATGGAGAAGAAAATCTTGAAGTTAGATTTGAGGTGGACTATATGAAATTTATTGATAATTTGATTAGTAAAGGAGTCGAGTTTGAAAATATCACGGAATTTAATACGAGTTTATTTACTTGAGATTCTTAAAAAAAATGAGAGTCAGACATACCCTAATTATGGTTGGGTTGCTCGAGTGTGGATTACCAAGTGCGACGCATCAATTAACCTGGGTTGCATCGGGCCCATCGACCTATGGCGCCGCGCTTACCATCCTCAATTTCCCTAATAAAAATGGTTTTAAAAAAAAACATGAAAGAAGCCACGGAAGCTTTGAACCTGAAGCTTGCTGATTTAAGGCGATACACAATAACTGTGTGCATGGGCCCCGCTGGTATTACAATTTAGGATGATGAGTTAAAATCCAATAGTACGAATAACATAAGTGGTAATTATAGGTAACCCTACTTTTCAAGATCCAAATTCAAAATTCAGATTTTAAGTTTTAATGTTCAAAAATCAGATATTTTATATATGCATACAGATTTTTTAAATTTAATTAAATATTAATAATATTATTATAAAAATTAATTTATATCACCCACCCCACCATAAAATCCCAATTTGTTACTGTAAATCCCTCACCCCCTTCCTCCCGTATCTCTCTCTCTCTCTATCGGCGGCGTGGAAAGGGTTCCTATCCCATTGCTTCGCCACCAAGCCACTGAAATGGGTCGCCAGCCGGAGGAGACATCAGAGGCCAAGCCGTGTGGAGCCACAAAACCACAAATCGCGTCACCCACAGGTTGATTCGGGGGCCAAGCCGTGCGGATCTTTTCACACCAGTCGCCGCCCTCTCTATCTGTTTTACGGTTTGGTGGTGGCGGCCATAAAATCCCAATTTGTTACTGTAAATCCCTCACCCCCTCCTCCTGTATCTCTCTCTCTCTCTCTATCGGCGGCGTGGAAGGGGTTCCTCTCCCACTGCGCCGCCACCAAGCCACTGAAATGGGTCGCCAATCGGAGGAGACATCGGAGGCCAAGCCGTGTGGAGCCACAAAACCACAAATCGCATCGCCCACAGGTTGATTCGGGGGCCAAGCCGTGCGGATCTTTTCGCACCAGACACCCCCCTCTCTCTCTATTTTGCGGTTTGGTGGTTGCGGTCGTGTTGGCGGGGGTGGTGGTTTTGTGGATCTAATAATTTACTGTGGTGGTGGCAGTCGTGTTGGAGGGGTGGTGGTTTTGTGGATCTAATAATTTGCTGTGGTGGTGGCGGCGATATTGTTGGTGCCGGAGATTGTCATGGTTTTTGGTTTGCCGTCGATTGGTGAGGCTGTGTTTGGCGACATTAGTGATGATGGTTAGGGTGAGTTGCCGGATGTGGTAGCAACGACGTACTAGGGTTAGGGCATGTAAGACGGTGGTGGTGGTGAGGTGGTGCTGTATAGTCTCTGTGACCAATGTTGTGACCTGAGCCATGTGCTGTGACCAATGTTGTGACTTGAGCCATGTGCTGTGACCGATGCTGTGACTATCAATAAAAACCTAAGCCATGCGCAAAAATATTCTGTGACCTGTGCTGTGGCCATTTGAAATAAACTTGTGACTATCAACCAGATTCTGAGTCATTTGAAAATAATATGGGACTATGAACAAGCCACGTGCAATATATTATGTGACTTGTGCTGTGACCATTTGAAAGTAATCTGTGACTATTAATAAAAATGTGAGACGTGAGCCTTATTGTGTTATCAATTATTATAAACAAAAAATCACGTGTTGTGACCTGTGACCTAAGCTGTGACCTGAACTGTGACTTGTGACCTGAGCTGTGACTTGGACTGTGACCGTACAAAAAAATGATGTCATCGGAATAGTCGTCGAAATCGGAGCAGTCGCCGGAGAAGTTGCCGGAATCGGAGTGGTCGCCGGAGAAGTCGCCGGAATCGGAGACGTCGCCGGAGTGGTCGTCGGAGCAGTCGCCGGCGTGGTGGGGTAGTGGTGGTGGGGGTGGGTTAATTTATATATATATATATATATATATATATATATATATATATATATATATATATATATATATATTTATTTATTTATTTATTTATTTATTTATATCTTTTTATATATTTAAATAAATAAATAAATATTTATAAATATGTGTATATATAGGTCAAAAAATCTGATTTTTGAAATGTAAAAGTTGTTTTGTTATTTTTGAAATAGGGTAAAGATAAAGTAGGAAAAGTGAATTTTTCCCATAACATAATTGATGCTTCTTCTTATTGGATTAAACTGGTGTAAAATGCTGGATTAAATTGGTGTAACGGGCTTTTTCCGGTGATGTAATGGCAGATTTTGAATGGCGGGCTTTTTTATTTTTTTCTTTAACGACCGTCAAATTTTTGACAAGTGTTTATCTGTAAAAAATTCTGTCAATTCACCTTGTTTTTGCAGCACAGTTGCTTCTTATTTTACCTATACACATAACGGCTTCGCTACTTGTATATCACAATATACATTGAGGTGTACACCCCTTTCACATGGGGATGAGACCCGCTTAAATAAAAAAATATTTTATGCAGTGGGTCTCACCCCCCATATGAGGGAGGTGTAACTCCTTATGTACAAAAGTTGATGTATAAGTAGAATTTTTCATACACATAAAGATAAGCGAAAATTATAATTCTACCGGGGGTTGGGTGCCCCCTACCGTGAGGGGCCGGTCAGGTGGTTGTTAACCACCCTGTAATTATAGCATAATTCAAAGATAAGTACTCTTTGTGTCTAATCCTCTCAGTCATTCCACAGTATAGCTCGTACAATGAGATTTACCAGTACATATTTACTAGAACAATTCTAGGTGTACAATCATTAGTGGTTGACAACACTTACAACACACTCACATTAGTGTGGGCCCCACTTGAGTGTGGGCCCCACCACACTAATGTGAGTGTGTTGTAAGTGTTGTCAACCACTAATGATTGTACAAATAACTTTTTTTTATTTACTACTACTGAGTACTAGGGATTTTAAGACCATTCAAATTTGAAAGGTATGTATTTCCTTTCTTTTCAATCATAGTTTTTTTTATTTTTTATTTTTTCCTTTGAATCAAACTTCTTGTACACACTGACGCTCGAAGTTGTGACAAAATTTTGCTGTCATATTTTCTTTACTCGTATGTTAAGAATGAATTCCATGCCTTTTGCGGTGTTTATTTATACGAATTTGATAAGTACATTTTTGTGCACTTATTATGGACATATTATAAAGCTTTTATGTCGTTTTAATATTGAATTTTACTTAAATTAAGTTAATTTTATTTTATTTTAGTTTTGGACCAATTTCTAAACCATTGGAGGAGAAGAAAGAATGATCAATGGCCAATGGATGGAAGTTTGGGGACTAATATGTATTTGAGTAAAAGTTGAAGTAATTTGATGTAGATGACCAAGATTTAAAAAATAATAAAAAAATGATTTAAAGGAAATTTCGTGAAATTTTTATAATTGGACAGCTGCCTAGTTATACTGGTCGGGTGGCCGCCGACTTTAAACTTAACATACAGGGACCAGTTGCCATGCCTGACGGTCGCCCCATTTCCTACTGGGCGCCCGTACAGGCTAAGTCGGGAAAAAAAAATCTGATTTCTTAATATGATTCCAAACTCTTATGAAAACAAATCTTTATATGTCTTTTAAAGATCTAGGGCCGTCCAGAACTGGTTATCACGCATTATAACACATTCTAAAAGATTTTGGTGGCATAGAAAGGAGGCAAGAAACACGAAAATCGATTTCAAAAGATTCATTTCAAACTTTATTTGGGTGATGTCGATTCTTCAATTTTTCTTTTGTTTTCTTTCTCATAACATGTTAAGCTAAATTTGTTTGTGTTAGGAGAACGATGAACTATATAATATGAATTTTTAATTTTTAGTTTTACGTACTTGACATTGAAAATATTTTTTGAATATTGAATAATTTATATAATTTTATTTTCTCACAATTATTGTGCATAGTAGTTGTGCGAATATGGTGGTCTATTTTATGCATTCGAAAAAATGGAAATATACTCGATATATATAGATGTCATAGGATCTGATGAGGGATATGAATATACCGTTATGCTCTATGTGAAGTGTGTATAAAAATTCATGCATCTTGTATGTTCGCATCCATTATGGAAATATAGTCGAGTCATGTATGATAGTAGGTTTACTCGAAAGAGATTATTAAATAAAATAGGAACACTGATTCGTCAAATTCAATCATATCGTCAAAGTGTAGAACTATGGTTAAAAATGATTATTATATGGGAATTCGGAATCCTATTGTGTTTGTCAATTATTAAATACATTAATTTGCATTTAGTTTAGTTAATTTACTCTTAATTACATAAGTAGATTATTGTAGTCATAATTTTGTCTCTATCAAACACATCATATTATTCATATTTCAATTAAGGTCTCGATAATTAAAATTGAACTAAATCAATATCTGTGAAACGATACTTGGACTCAAAAATCACTTTGTTATTTGTTAACGAACTACATACATGCAGTAATTTTAATTCGGAAAATATTTTCATAAATAAATAAAAAATTCACACATTCGTGCTATTGGGTCCTCGAAGTCACACACTAAGTTCACGCTTTTCGGCGATATGTCTAATGAGCTTGTCACAAACACAATTATAGAACAGTAGATAGAATGTCACGACAAATACATGGACATATCTACAATTATAATTACATGCACACAACTTATGTTAATCCTGCTGGACAACTTGGGTAGGAGTAGAATAGTTAGGCTATGAAACATAACTCTATTAATGATTGACATGTTACACCAGATTGGTTGTCTATGTTTTTCAGCGTCATGATTAATTAGGTATGATGAGGTAAAATAATCAAATATTTACATTTTACAAAATTCCGACAAATTCCACAAAATATTATCGGTGTGTTGAAGGCTAGTAGGCAGTCGTATTTTTGTTTGAGCATCATTTTTTGCCAAAAAAAAATAAAAATGAATAGCGTATTGATGAGAAATGTGTAATTAAAAAATAAGAATTTTTTTTTGATTTACGTGTAATATTATTTTATTGCAATCTAATGCCTAGTGGTAAGTGGTAACCCACCCCCGGTTAGAAATTGAGGACTAACCAACTCGACTTTTATGAGTATTGATGGATTCTGAAGTGTTTGTTAAATACTCTCCACTAATTTCATGGTTATATTTGAAGTGAGGTTAAAGGATAGGACATCCACCCTTTGGGTTCTTAGTCGAATGATGCTATTTTAAGTGGTAGGGTATGCTCTTAAAATAACAATTCTTTATTTTTGGAATTGTACGCGTTTGCAAGTGCACGATAACGTTTCTTTATTCTAAGATTGCACTGAGTTATTGCACGTTCTCACTTCGAGTAATCTATCACTGAAACCCATTCCCTTTTCCAAATTGGAATTTTACGCTGTGACAAATGTTTAAATGTATGCGAGCGTTTTCTTCAAATTGAACTTCTAAAAGAGGGTACTCTATAGAATAACTCAACAAGATGTGGACAGTGAATTTATTATTGATTTTCTTGCTCTTCATCTGCGTTCAACAAGCCAACTACTCAGGTCATTGACGGCACATAGAGGAAATAGATAACGCAAAAAATCAGCTATATCCGATCTTGGTTGGCCTTTCACCCCAGCCATTCAATTCCTGCTTGCCTAGTGCATTTGTATCGTTGGGCTAGTCAAACTTTTAACAGATTTTCAAATTTCAGCAAGTTGGGTAAAATAAGTTTAACAATAAGTTATTATTAAATAAGAAAGAAATATAATGTGCTTGTAATTTATCCTATTTACTTCTATTATTTAATTACTTTAATAAATAAGAATTTTTTTATTAAAAAGGTGATTGTCGGAGTAAATTTGTCAATCAATGACAATGATACTGCCCACATCTGGTGTAACTTTAATAAATCCCTACTTTGACTAATATTATTTTGTCGTATCATTTAAGGAAAAATAATGGCAATAATGACCGTATTCCTCAATACTAGGCTGCATTATTTAGCTCATCTTTCGTATTTGATTAAATTCTAAATTTTAATTTAAATCCAAGTCAATAATTAATTTTAACTATATATTTCATGAGTTTCACAACTTTTCAATCGCTTATTTCACAAATTTTTATTAAAAACTACTAAAAAAATTGATTTTCTTCTCTACCAAACATGAACTTATGTTTGTTCTTTAGTTTTTACAGTGCCGATGTACCTAGTGTTAAGCCCTTGTTTGACACCCAATAATTTATTTTACTTTTTGCTAAATGATCATTTTCAATTATACATTTTACATAATAAAATATTATACACGTAAATTCATTTTTTTTTACTTTTTAATTACACGTTCTCCGTAAAATATTATTCAAAACTTATTTTTTTTTCCAAACAATGGGAATCAAACAGGGGCTTAACGAGAGAACTCTTAAATTTTAAGGAAATTGCATAAAAGTTCCATAATGCTTGTGTGCAAATGATCATTCAAGGGTATAAATGGGTAAATGGTACAACTGTCTTTTTCTTAATATATATATTATATTTAGGATAATTATATTTTCACTACAATTTTTATTTCTTATCCCGCATTTTAATTGTATTTAAAGATTATTAATTTTTGCTCATTACAACATTTATGTCCCTAATGATTTTTCATGTTATTCTTATTTTCAAACTTTCATTAGCTAACACATTTTGTATTTAATAGCAGTTCTATATGCAAAAGTTCATTGAAATAACGTTAAATAACTTATTTTTCATCATATTTTAAAAAAAAGGTGAAAAAATATTTTTTCCTCATTTCAAAGTATGAAAAAAAAAAAATTTCGATATAAATTTTCATTAAGGACGAGATATACTAATTAATAAAAAGTGAAAAAAAGAATTCGATGGAAAAAAAGTTAATGAAAATAATTACTACAATGAACAAAAATTGAAGAGTTTAAATGCAATTGAAATATGGTATATCAAATAAAAATTGTGGTGACAATATAATCACTCATATATTTAGCGTGTGTTTGAATCTCATTAAGCCCCTATTTGTCTACCATTAATCCAAAAAATTGTTTGCTACAATAAGATTCTTCACCACACATTCACCAAATAAAATATTCTACACACAAACCAATAAAATTACTTTAATTTTCAACCACACATTCTCCAAAAAATACTATTCATTACAATAATTTTCTCCCAATAATGGGAGACAAACAAGCTTTAAAATGAGAATAAATTTTTTGGAATAGTGATTGATAGAAGAATGTGCGGTGAAAAAGTGACGAAAAATTTTAGATTTGTATGTAGTATTATTTTATTTGAAGAATGTGTGATTGAAATGAATAAAGAGAAATAAAAAATGAGGATGCGAATGTGTGTCAAACGGGAGCTTAATGACAAAAATGTACAGTCATTCAAAAGGATTTTTCTTTTTTTTGCAAGTCAATAGGTCGAGGGCGTAGGTGTCCATAAACGTTAAAGATCGTTTGCTCAAAAATGGCACTTAAGAGATCATTTGCGTCAAATTCACCAAGCAAACCAGTGTATAAATTCAAAAAGAGGTTGAAAATGCCAAATATTATGAAATATAGATTTTCATTTGTATAAATTTAATAAATTCAGTACCTCTGCTGCAATTTTCCAAGAGAGTATTTGCGCTATAAATTCGATGAGTGTCTTTGACTCTTTGTTGAAGCAATCTTTCTACGAGGATTTTAACATCTCGGATGATAGAATTTCACATGAAGTTATATCATCGGACTGTTTTAAAAACGGTCAATTCTTCCATCCAATCATTTTTTGCCACAACTTCATATCAAGGACCATGCTACACTCACAAAATGTTTTATAAAATGTTTTACCGACTCGCCACTTGGCGCCCCACCATTGTAATGTCGATTGACTGTAACCTTGGTAACGGGACGGGAATGGAAGGGGGATCCTCTGGGTGCTAGCCTCGTGCTCGTTTCTTTAATCGCCAATAGGAGGGCGCCAAGTGGCGAGTCGGTAAAACATTTTGTAAAACATTTGGTACATCTAAGTTTATCCTCATATCAATGCGTTGAATTTCTCTAGGAGCGGCATAATTCTTGTTGAAGTAGGTGTTTAAAATTTCAGTTTAAATAAAAAATAAAATTCACGCCACTTGTCAACAGCCTATTGGAGATTAAAGAAACGAGCACGAGGCTAGCACCCGGAGGATCCCCCTTCCATTCCCCGTCCCGTTACCAAGGTTACAGTCAACCGACAAATTCACACATATACACACAGTTATAGATAGATAGAAACACCTATACATACAACTCTGCTATTTACATATTAATTTTTTTTTCACAATTAAAAACTGAAAAAGAGCTTCTACTCTACAAAAAGTATCTGAAACTTTACCATGCCCACCACTAATTGCACTGAAATATGGACCCTTTTCTCACAAACGCACCTTCTATCTGAAAATATCGCAGAGATTGTGTCCTATGCTGTAATCTACTCTATATATGGAGTTAGGGTTCTGCATCTCAATGATGCGACACACTAGCTACGGGTTAGGTTTAGGGTTTTTTTTGGTGAAAGTTTACTTCAAAACTGCTTAAATTCGCTCTAGATTTGAATGGGGAACTGCTGTAGATCTCCGGCGGCCGTCGCCAGAGAAGACGTGAAGTCATCTAATTTTTCAGGGCATGATCACGGCCGTAAGGAGAAGTCCGGAACAGGTAATTATAAAAAGGCCATCACGGTATTGAGTGATGCTGAGAAGGAAAATATTGAAGAGAAGTATTTAGTTGACAGGGAGCTTGGCCGTGGGGAATTTGGGGTTACTTATTTGTGCATTGACCGGGATACGAGGGAGCTCTTGGCCTGCAAGTCGATTTCGAAGAGGAAGCTGCGGACAACCGTGGATGTGGATGATGTCAGGAGAGAGGTGGCGATAATGAAGCATTTGCCCAAGAATTCGAGCATTGTGAGCTTGAAGGAGGCGTGCGAGGACGAGAATGCTGTGCATTTGGTGATGGAGTTGTGTGAGGGCGGGGAACTGTTCGATAGGATTGTGGCTCGGGGGCATTACACGGAACGGGCTGCAGCAGCTGTCACCAGGACGATTGTGGAGGTGGTGCAGCTTTGCCACAAGCATGGGGTGATACACAGGGACTTGAAGCCAGAAAATTTTTTATTCGCAAATAAGAAAGAGCACTCGCCCCTCAAAGCAATTGATTTTGGCTTGTCAATCTTCTTCAAGCCAGGTAAATAATAGTTCTAGACTTGTAGTTGCTTTACTATTATTTTTTATGAGGGGATGTAGTTAACTATAAGTTAACCGTTTAATTAATCGATGCATTTGTCCTATGATGTATTATATGTACAAATGTCGTGTTTGTTTGCAGATTTAGATATAAAATTATCTGTATTAATTTTATATGTGTAGCCAGATGACTTTCAAGGGAAAAGAATTGTAATGGACGATTTATATACATGATGTTAGTTTCAAGTACCAAAAATATGGGATGATAAAGAGTAATTTATTAACTACTAGTTGGCAAATACTATGATGATATGCAAAGTTCTCGTAACAACCGATGGGCACCCCTGGGATACGTAGGCCGGGTTCACTGAGCTCGAGGAGTTTTTCCTGTCTCACACTAGACATTCATTAGGACCTCAAGGCTTTTGCTTTCGGTGCCCTTTGTCAAGATTTGCACATTTGGAAGGGGAAGTTGGGTAGTTTGAATGAAGCTCACAAAGTGTTGACTTTTAGCTCTACTTGCTGTTAAATTAGAACGGGTCTTAAAGTCCCTTTGGGGCAGAAACACTTCTGTTTCCATGGCCCTTGACTTGCTTTTTTTTTTATTTGTGAAACTCTTACCAGAAATGACGTGAAATAGGCTGGGCCTTTATTGTGATCATATGTCAGAACTCAAATAATAGTTCTACTTCTTTTTTTGATTGAGTTCTTATAGCATCTCTTCAAATGGATCATGTGCATAAATACTAAAATGCACAAGTATGTACTGTGTTGGAAACAATTCTAAATTGAAATATTTGGGTAAACTTTTGTTTGTTTGCCCTTTCTCTCGGCGTAACCTTTGTGTTCTAGACACATTTGGGGGATGTTTCTCTTTATCATATGTATGCATGCATATATGGGTTATGATGTGCCAATTTGAAATATTGCTTTATATCAGTGTTTATTTTCTTAAGAGTGTGGCAGGTATTGAAGAGTAGGAATTATGCAACAATATCATTTGATTAGCTGATCCTCTCAACATTGATGTTGACAATAATGTAATGAACAAATAGAATTCAGTAAAGTGGATTTTTCCCCTCATGGTTGACTCCCCTGGCATGAGAAAAGACTGCTGGAAAATTGAAATTGTGCTAACCTTGCACTTGTTAGCAGTGGGCCACCAACATACAGAAGTATCAGAAAGCGGGAAAAAGAACTAGTTATTGTATGGATGCCTGAATCAATCGTATATACTAAATATTCCCCTGTGATTTTGATGCCTAGCTTCTTCACCTCACCTGCAGTTGCATTGATGAGAAGCCAGTGTTTTTCTCCTCCAAAGAAGGGTCAATTTTGAAAAATTTATATTGCATAGGATTATGTCATTTACTTCTGATCTCGCTGAACTTCTGTAAGAATGTTTGATAAGACAGTGGGAAGTCTATGCCGTATGGAAATTCTAGGCAGAAATGTATTCAAGACAAAAATATGCCAGGACGATCCTTTGAATAAGAAATGTGCAAGAGCAATCCTATGAATAAGAATTTTACAGAACAATTGTTCTATACATTGACAGATTATCTGATGGCTTCTTGTCCTTACTGCTCATATATGTAGTTGTTACATTGTAATATCTTTCATTTTTGTGTACTTGATCCAAGGATGCACAGTAATGTTTTCCTCTGAAGTTCTGATTCTGAACTCTATGCTGATTTGTTCTATGATATTGTAAATTGAAACACGTTTCTTGTATTATATTGATGCTAAATTGTGATAATCTTGAAATTCTAGGTGAGAAGTTCTCTGAAATTGTTGGAAGCCCTTATTATATGGCTCCAGAGGTGCTCAGGCGGAATTATGGACCAGAAATAGATATATGGAGTGCAGGAGTGATTCTCTATATTTTGCTATGTGGTGTTCCTCCATTTTGGGCTGGTAATTTGAATTCTCTGTATATACCCTCTCCCCCTATCTGTGTGCGTGCCATTTCTAGACTTTTTATTATTTGGAATGTTTGCATTTTATTTGTTATTTTTTTATTTTTCATGGGAGATCAATATAGGCTTCTAGATTAGCTTCTCTCAGTTTTTGGGATGATTGTTGGTGTGGACATCAACCGCTTAAATTGGGATTTCCTTCTTTGTACCGAATTGCTTTGGAACCGTCTGCCATGGTGGATGATGTCTTAGACTTCCATAATGGGAGCTCCAGTTGGAACATTGTTTTTGGTCGGGGTTTGCAGGACTGGGAATTGGATGATTATGCGTTGTTTTTGACATCTTTATATGAGGTTCCTATCAGGGTTGGAGAGGGTGATTGTAGCAGGTGGAAATTGACAAGTGATGGTATGTTCTCAGTTCGCACTTATTTTAGATCTTTATTGGGTATTGAAGAGAGTTCATTCCCCTGGAAGATGGTTTGGAAATGTAAACTGCCCCCTCGAGTGGCATTTTTACTTTGGACAAAGGGTCGAGGACAGTGTTGACGGTGGACAATCTTCGAACAAGGGGTTTCTATGTTACAGAGTGGTGCTACATGTGTAGGAGGGACGGGGAGACGATAGACCATTTGTTTTTTCATTGTGATGCCGCTCGCTTACTTTGGAATGATATTTTGGCGTCACAACACATGGATTGGGTTTTGCCAAGGCGCATGGAGGACATGTTAAAGGCTTGGAGGAGAAAGTTTCGAGATAAGGATAGTAAACTTGTTTGGGACCTTATTCCGGGTTGCATCGTTTGGTGCTTGTGGAGAGAAAGAAACAACCGCTGTTTTGAAGACCAAACACGGACAAATGCGCAGATTAGGGAATTATTTTATTTGACATTATTTAATTGGTTTAATGTAGCGGCTATTAGGCATATAGATGGACTGCCTAATTTCATGTCATTCTTTTCTGACTTGAAATGATTATACACTCCCCGTGTATTATGCATTGATTAATAAAATTTTGATTACCTTTCAAAAAAAAAAAATAATGAAAAACTGCCCCCCCCCCCCCCCCCCTTTTTTTTTCATTTCTCAATTCTCATGAGGCTTCCATTTCTTTGTAATATAAAAATGCAAAAATGAGAAATTGTTTCTCTGAAGGTATTTTTTTTTTCTCAGAATCTGAACAAGGTGTTGCCCAGGCCATTATACGCGGGAAAATAGACTTCGATCGGGAACCCTGGCCTAGTGTTTCAGAGAGTGCCAAAAATCTTGTACGACGAATGTTGGAGCCAGATCCTAAGCTTCGACTGACTGCAAAACAAGTTCTTGGTAAGTTAGTTTTCATTTCACCGTTGTTCTTCGTCTAGTGAATCTAGAAAATGCATTGTCAACTAGATCGTATTAAATCTATTCAGTTTGGACAATCACCTTGTTTGAATAACCGTTTCATGCTTTTGGTGAACAGATTTGGCAATCATTTTTGATTGTCTACCTGCTCTGCAAATATGAAAGTACATGCTAATTACTAAAGCTTCCTATTTGAGTGATATATATTTTGATGTAATGGTTTAAAAGAGCAAAGTACAAACACCTTGTTTGATACACTATCTCATCTTTTGTTGAACAGGAAATAGTTCTTATCCTTTTGACAATCATTTTTGATTGTCTAGTTGCTTTGTCAATGTAAAAGTATATGGTAATTGTTTAGGCCTCATATTTGTGTTAAATATATTTTGATGAAATGGTTTGTAAGTACAGTCCTGCTCATTTTATCATATAAACGATTCTGAGGCGCTTGTTATAATAAATTTTCTTTAACCAGAAAAGGGTATCTTAATAAAAATGGTATTTCAGAGGTTCCTTTCAGATTACGATTGATGGGGGAAGTTAGGGACCTTCAATCGGTTGTATCTTCTGGAAATGCTATTCACACAGATTTTCTTGTCGTTTAAGACGAGTGGAAAAACTTTCTGTTGTTTTTAATAATTGTTTTGATGTTTCTTATGTTTTGCTTAATGATTAACGGTTTCAATGTTCACAGAACATCCTTGGCTCCAAAATGCAAAGAAGAATTCAAATGTTCCTCTTGGGGATGTTGTCAAGTCGAGACTCAAGCAGTTCTCTTTGATGAATAGGTTCAAGAGGAAGGCTCTGAGGGTTGGTTGCTGAATATATATATTTTCAAGCTTCTCCCAACTAGTTTGTTTCAGAAAACACTAAAACTCTTGTTTATTCTATTAGGTCATTGCCGATTTCTTGTCTAATGAAGAAGTTGAAGGCATCAAAGAGATGTTTACAAAGATAGATACTGATAATGATGGCATTGTGGCAACTGAAGATCTAAAGGCTGGATTGCAGAAGTTCAATTCACAGATGGCGGAGTCTGAAATACAGATGCTTATCGAAGCTGTAAGTCCACCACCTGAACTTCGCAACTATAGAACACTTGCATTTTTATTCCATCAACAAGTTTGCCTTTGATTTAAATGATTAGTAAAGAGTTTGTGTAATATATCCTTGAGGGTTCATATACTTTATATAGGCATGTTACTATTCTATTCTTCATCTAGGTAGGGGAATGAGTGAATAACATCATTGCTGAAAATTGATCTAATTTTCTTTTATGATGTTTTGGGAGTTTATTAGAGGAAAGAAGGATTGAGAAAATGAGCAGAAGAGAGAGGTAGGGAAATAAAAGGCAAAGAATCTTGTTAATTGTGAGTTTCGGGTTTGTTGGTGGAAGAGGTTGGGATTGAGTTAGCGGTTCTCCTCTTTCGATTGAAATAAAATGTTAAAAATGGAATGAAAGTGATTTCATTTTATATTTTATGAAACAAAGTTGGATTGAATCTCGATAAAACTAAGGCACTAGCTGATGGTAATTAGCTCGCTGTAATATCTTTTAAATCTTCCCACTTTTTAGAGGAGAAAAAAAGAGGTTTGATAGGATTCCTACCTACCCTTCAATATTCTTTGCGAAAGAAAACTCACCCCTCCATTAATATGATATTGAGTTGCATTTCTATCCCTCCAATCTTATTTTGCGGCTGATTTTTATATTTACCTATATATCTGTGCTGATAATCAGAATCCACTTCCTAAAGGTAGATTACTTACGTATGTACTTGTCTACGGAATGTGTCTGGTAGATGCTAATGTAATAATATTTGCTCAGTTGGGTAATATTTTAATTCTTCTTCTTAGCCTCGGCAATACGCAACTGTTGACCAGTAACTGATGTTTCTCTTCTTAAATTTTAAAGATTTTGGAAAACCTGTCATACAGATGTCTGTATCTTTCAGAAAGAATAGCAATGTAACTTTTGACTAATTAGAAAAGGAATTGTGGATTTTGATTTCTTATCAACCAAAATAATACTATATGTGACGTTGCTGTCTCATATGAACGCGTGTATAACCCTCATGTGGACTTACTTCTCTGTACGCAGACTTGTGCATACATAGATGATATCCGTCCTCATTTTGAAACTACTTTCATAGTAACTTTCTTATACTTTGTAAAACACCAAATACTGTTTAAAAATTAAAAGCATAAAGTATTGAACCAAAACTAAATTATGTGTATCAAGTTTTAAAATCCAATTGAAACTCCATTTTGGTTGTTGGAGAGGGTTTTGAAATGGGATATCAAATGTTTTGGGTTAATGGTATAAGTGGAGTCTTTTATTGTGTGTTGAGATAGAATTCAGTAACAACCAGCTAGGCCTGTTGTTTTTTGCTTACATCCTCAAATGTAAGACTCATTTTCTAATATCACGATGCCAGTAAAATGCCTGTTCAATGGTGCATAAGAAAACTACTGATGGGAGAATTTGGGTTCTGTGTCGAAAGTGGTTGCAAAGGAGACCTTCATATTTTGATTCTCCCAACTCCCCACCACACATACACAAAAGAAAAAGAAGAAAATCTTAATGCTACAATGGAAAGGAACAACGTGGATCGATTTGTCCCCTTGGGTTGCCTGTGGTGTTGGAAAGGAACAGAAAGTGTGCTGCCTTGACCACCAAAGCTCCACTGGTTTCATAGCAGTGGTTTATAAATTGCTTTGGCTAGTGTAAGGAGGGATCTTAAAGATATGATGTTTGATTTCTTCAAAATGGAGAAATCTTTCTTTGCCTTGAGCGGAATTGCAAAATAGTTTTAAAATTTGAGGTTACGCTTTTCGAAGATTTCCCCCTTTCTGGAACTAGTTTTCAGTAAACTGATTGGACATGGATTCCTGGATCCGATGCCAACCCACCCTATGAAGGAAGCTGAGATCTGAATGTGGATATGCATCTGGTTGGAACTTTAATCTTATTATCTGAATTTGATTTAGATAATAGTTAAATTTGAATCTGAGTTTGAATTAAAAATTATGAAATTCATGAATAAACTACTGAAAGTTTACTAGGCTTGTGCTGCAAACTCATTGGACATGGGTTTGAAGTCGAATGTGAGTTTGAATTGAAAAATTATTATCGTCATGAATGAACAACTGTTATGCATTTAAAAAATTATGTGCTTTAAGAGGAATCTTAAATAGTTTAGATCGATCTAGAGATGGCAATTTTCCCCGCCCCGTCCCGTCCCCGCGGGGCCCCGCCCCGAACGGGTTGGCGGGGCGGGGCGGGGCGGGGCGCCCCGTCACGGGTCGTGGGGCGGGGCGGGGTGGAGATGCCCCGCCCCGAACCCGCCCCGTGAAGAATTAAAAAAGAAAAAAAAATTGTTTTGGACATTATTTGTTTTGGACATTTTTTGTTTCAAGTGTTTGCTTTGAATATTAATATAATTAGTTTGAACATTATTTACTTTGGATTTTAAAATTTAAAATTTGTATTTTAAATAAAAAAAAAAAACAAATTGGGCAAGAAACGGGGCAAGTCCCCGCCCCGTACCCGCCCCATCTAAGGCGGGGTGGGGCGCGGGGCAGGGAGGGGGAGTGGCGTGGTGGGGCGGGGTGGGGTGAGGGTGAGGGTGCCCCGCCCCGAACCCGCCCCATTGCCATCACTAGATCAATCCCAAGGCTAAATTGATCGAATTATTGTTTGACCTGCCCTGTTAGACCTAGTGAGAAACAAAGTTTATGGCTTTATTCATGGAATCAATGCTGTAACCTGATCCATTAACTTCTCAAGTTTCATTATTCTAGGTCTTTGTTGGATGAGAAATGGAGAAATTTCTGCTTGAACGAACCTTTAATCTTTAGATGTGAAAGGGTAGCCAAGTATTAGTAACCCATCCTCCCCCTTTCGTGGCAAAGAGGGAGAGTCTTTGCTTAGAATGCTTTCTTTTCGTTTGATGCCATCTCTCATTCTCCCATATATGAAAATTCTTTGTTGCTTCCAGGTTGACACGTTTGGTAAAGGAACCTTAGACTATGGAGAATTTCTTGCCATTTCTCTCCATCTGCAGAGAATGGCCAATGATGAACATCTTCACAAAGCATTTTCCTATTTTGACAAGGATTGTAATGGTTACATTGAGCCTAATGAGCTTCGAGATGCCTTGATGGAAGATGGAGCGGATGATTGTACAGATGTAGCAAATGACATTTTCCAGGAGGTTGACACAGACAAGGTACGAAACAAATCCTCTTGATTAATATGAAGTACTAGATGAATTTTCTCTCACTTTATTCCATAATATGATTACAGGATGGACGTATCAGCTATGATGAATTTGTGGCCATGATGAAAACGGGGACGGATTGGAGAAAGGCATCTCGACATTACTCAAGAGGGAGATTCAATAGTTTGAGCATAAAATTGTTGAAAGATGGTTCTATTAACTTGGGTGAGTAAATAAATTTACACAAATGGACCGTTGCATTCATCTGTATAAAGTACGGAGTCGTGCATGTATATCATGCTTGTTTCCATCATTTGCGGGTTCCTTGTGTCAGATGGGGTTCCAATTGGTTGGTGGCTTATAAGGATTTTGGATGAGGGAAAGTGCATCTGATTAGCCTCTTGAAAATGTTGATTTAGTAGTACCATTTTGTAGCCCTCTGTATGCCACACACGTTTAATCCTTTTCTCTCATCTCGGTCAACATCTTGAATTGTTGCTTTTTTGGACAAGTTGAAATTGGAAATTTGTTGCTCCGGTATATATTTGTGCTGAAGAAGTCCCCTTATAGCACATTTTCAGTTTGTGATTGAGACATCATATATGTTTTGTCTTCCAATTTGTGATTTCTTCTTCCCTTCTCCCCCATCCCAACTTCTTAGAGCAGACCATAGTGTATCGTTTTTGGGTTCACTTAGTGTTGAGAAGAAATATGTATCATGCTGTCCTTTAATGCTTGGTGATTGATTTTTATCAGATTCATTTGGTGCATGTGTTGGTTTGCGGTACATGAGGAGCTTTTAAATGCAATCTATATTTATTTTTTTCAGAGTTTCTTTTTACATCTACCTACCAATTCAATGATTTGTATATTTCCAATACTTCAACAATAAGTTCATTCCTCTTCTAACACCCTACCATCGACCACCACCTCCTGCCATTTCCTTGTGGTGGGGCGAGGTGGAGGAGATTAGAAAGGGGAAGTGAAGCTGGAATGGGTGGTAGGTGTGAAGAGATTCTTGACAATATTAATAAATATTGTTAAGAGTAAACATTTTGTTGAAAGATTGAATTCATGGGGCATGACATATTTCTAGTGATTTAAAAAGCTCCTTTATATTTTTTTTATGTACACATAACAAAAAAGATTCTTTGAAGTTAATGGTTATAGTCTTGTTGCAAGGCACTCAACCTTGAGTTTATCATTCTGCCCACATTAAAAGCATGTTAGTTATACCTACAATCAAAAATAGAAATCGAGCATTTCGTGGTTCAGAAATATAAAATTTTGTTTGAATTATCATTTATTGGAACTCTCAAGTTCCTTGAATAATGCATTTAGTACATGCCTATTTGCGGGTCTTGTTATTTTCAATTGGGACTTTTGTCTCTCTCTTGCAAAAAATAAAATGAAATAGAAGTTTATGTAAATGCTGTCTAAACATTCTTCTCAGGCGCATAGTTTTTCAAGTGAAAAATGATTTGTTAGAGAACGTGCTATTAAAAAGTGGATAAAAGTTGTAGTTTTATGGAATTCGCGATTAGAAATGATTTTAGGGTTCGTTTGATTGGAAGAATGGAGTTGGGTGGAAAGAAAATGAAGTCCAAAGAATTGAATTGCCTAGAACTTGTTTTACTGGAAATTGTTAATTAATTGTGTTTGATTGGTCTAATTTTTCATTTAGAAAATATTGAAATTGTGAATCTTTTGGTGTTCGTTTGACTTTATTTTTCATGAAAATTGTTCATTAAAAGGATAAAATTTGTTACAATTGAGGATATAATTCATTTCCATTGAAAAAAAAAATACCTAGAAAAGCTTTTTCCACCAGACACATGGGAAAAACTTTTTTCTCAAAAACCAAGAAAATGTGGAAAACCAATTTTGTGGAAAATTTAGTCAATTTAATATGTAAAAATATGGAAATTGAAAAAGAATAGGGCCCGTTCGGTAGGGATTAAAATCAGATTAAAATTGAAAAAATAGTCGTTATTGTTGACTTTTATTAGATGAGTGGGACCCAATAATAGTCATATTTTCAATTTTAATTGGATTTTAATCCCTACCGAACGGGCCTTAATATTGAAAAAATATGTCAATTTAATTTCCATCTTCCATGAAAAAGAAAGTCAAATCAAACATGGTCTTAGAGAAAAATAATTTTAGAAAAATTTGTGCCAAATAAATTTTGGGATTAAGAATTAACAGTTTACCTACAGAAACAGAAAGAATTGTGGTGTGTGCATGTAACGTGAGAATAAAAAAACAGGGACAAAAATTAGAGGCGAGATGTTATTAATGTTGTAAAATTATGACGTCATTATTGATGCTTATTTAGTGTTATCATATTCTTAAATAAGTCGGAATTATGATTTGTTGTTTATAGGTATTGTTAAATTTCATCCATCAAGGATACTTATTTGAGACTTCTCTATCTTGTGATTTGGAGTGTTGTGCATTATCAATGACGACCATATTAATTTCTTTACTTTATTTCATTTCTTAAATGAGTCGAAATTCTATTCGTTTTCACTTGTCAAAAGGTTATTTTAATATATATTTATTATTATATTTTCCCGACAAATAGTCCTTCCAAAGAAATGTATTTCATTCAATTTTAGCAACGCGGAGCGTATTACCCTTCAAAATAAAAAATGGAATTTTTCAAAAAACTATCAATTCTTGTCTCCTAGCTATCAATTTCTTGGAAAATGTTCCAAGATCCGGTAGAAAGCCACCAGGCGAGGCTCTCCCGGGGAAAAAAAAAAAAAAGTCGAAAATTCTTGTCCACTAGCTATCAATTTCTTGGAAAATGTCATGCTACTCAATTAAAGATAAAATTATGCAACTCATTTAATTGTCTATCATTTCTTATCGCTTAGTGTCACCTACACTCATTTGTAATATCAGTAATGTTAAATAGTATGACTCTACACACTAATGCGATTTGTGAGAAGTTTTAGTTTTTCTATATTAGAATTCTCATGCAAGATGATCCTCTCAATGAAATATGGCCATGCGACGAAACATTGTATGGTGCTCAAACCATGAATATCTTCCTCGCTTTCTTCACCCGCCTATGGCATATTGGGCAACTTTTGGTGGCCTCTGAAATCCTGCAAAATTCAAATTATGTTATACATAAATTAGTTGGAACTAATACTATCTTCCATAATGCCAATGTGAGAGCAATTTTAGTGAAAAACAGAATAAGATCCTTGAAAGTTTCTTTGTAATCCAAAACCATCAAGCTTTTCTGCATTTGGGCCACAAAAAACTAAACAAAAGGATACGTTAAAAATGTATATGGTGTGTTCGATAAGGTTAACAGGACAGTATTAAGTAGGAAAAAAGAAGTAAAACATATTTCGTTCCAAATATGGAGAGACGAATAGTTACCTTGTTACGCATGCAAAACAAGCCACACAATGTCCACACGGAAGGAAGAAGCATTCCCTAGGGGCATCAAAGCAAATCACACAAAGACACTGGACATTGCTGCCGAATTCTCTGTCTATATCTTGCTTCGCGTCACGTGAAATCCCACTCCGTCCATCTTCAGCATATTGTTCATCCTCAGATATGGAATCGTAAGAGGAACCCAAACTCGGGAGATCTTCATCTTTCTGTAAAAGCAGAGGAGGCATTCTCTGTGATACAACGCTTCCAAATTCATCCCTTCTCTCATCTTGACTGGTGCATGGCAAGCGGTTCAAAATGTGATGCACAAGTAGCACAAGGATATTCATTCCAACTACACGTGAAAGAAAGTAGAAAAAATCACAAAAGATTTCATAAAATTTTCATTCACTCTTCCGATTATTTGATAGAGGAATGTACATGTGCTAACAAAATATGTCACCCATCGAGGTCCGTAAGAAAGTTTAACATTCCAATAGCCGCTTGCCATACCCTGAGGCCTGAAGAATAAGTTAAGAAGAAGCCTATATTAGCATAACTTTGAAGCAGGCAACAAAATTATATAGAATATATCAGATTTTTGATTGAATTTGTTTAGTTATCATAAAACTTTGAAGCAGGAATTAAAATGTCTACTCACAGATTTCTGATCAGGAGAGGTAAGAAGAGCAGCATTTGCACCACAAAAACCAATTCCATAGTACATTGACCATGAAAAGGCATACATTTGTAATATGCCGATCTTGTATTGTAAAGTAAAGCTTTAATCCCGATGCTCAACTTCACCTGTTTGATGTAACGAACATATAAAGTTATAACGAAATCTGAGAAAAACTTCACAATTATGAGAACAATAAGGGAACTTATTGAATCTAGAGAGTGAGAGAGAATAAGCGGGAAGAAGTGTTGTGTTCTTCTATCAATCAAAAAGTGAGCCTATGCCCAACCAGCCAAGGTTATAAATAACAGAAATACAAAAGGCGGGAAAAATGACAGTTGGTGCCTAGCTGTAAAATAATATCTAACATCTAGAGTGTGTTTGAACCACATTATTTTGGAAGAATGTATTTTGGAATAGTAGATTGATGGATAATGTATGGCTGCAAAAGAAGGAAAAATTATTGATATGATGGAAAATATTATTTTATTAAAAAAATGTGTGGTTGAAAATAAGTTGAAGAATGAGAATGAAAATTTTAATGTGGCTCAAACATGGGCCTAATACTCCCCCTCAAGGTGGCCAGTGAATGTCAAGGATCGCCATCTTGAAAAGTAAAGGATTTAAAGACATAGAAGGCAATGCTTTGGTGGCTGCATTAGCAAGTTGGTAATGAGTGCAAACGGGAAGAAGCTTGAGAAACCCATATGTAATCTTATCCCGAACAAAATGGCAATCAATTTCAATGTGTTTCGTCCGTTCATGAAATGTAGGATTATTGGCAATGTGTATGGCCGCTTGTTTGTCACAATATATAACTATAGAGCCAGATGGTGATATGTGGAAAACAAGCAGTAGTTGATGGAGCCAAACAGGTTAACTTGCAGTTGCAGCCAGTGCTCTGTATTCCGCCTCTGCAGAAAAACGAGAAATGGTTGTCTGTTTCTTGGCTTTCCAAGAAATCATAGAGTCACCAAGGAATATGTAAAAGCCACTCACAGATTTGCGAGAGTCCAAACAAGATCCCCAATCAGCATCAGCAAAAGCTCGAAGCTGGAAGGCAGAGGAGGAAGAGAGAAGGAGACCTTGGCCAGGAGAAGCTTTCAAATATTTCAGCAGATGGTGTGCAGCATCCAGATGAGGTTGTCTGGGAGATGACACAAACTGGCTCAATTTATGGACTGCAAATGTTATATTTGGCCTAGAAACAGTGAGGTATAATAGGCGGCCAATCAATCTTCTGTAGGAAGATGCATTAGCAATAAGATCACCATCAGATGAGTTGAGCTTGATCTTAGGATCCATAGGAGAAAGAGCTGGTTTGCAAGCAAGAAAACCAGAATCTTCTAGGAGCTGCAGAGAATAGTGGCGTTGAGACAGAAATATACCAACAGTAAATCTTGCAATTTCCAGACCAAGGAAATACTTTAAGGAGCCAAGGTCATTTAGTTTAAATTGACTATGAAGGAACTTCTTTAACTTCTCAATGACATCCAAATCAGACCCGGCAATTATAATATCATCTACATAAACCAGCAAAGCCACAAATGAGGAACCTGTACCCTTAGTGAAGAGAGAATAGTCTGACTTGGATTGGGTAAAACCATGTAGAAGCAAGGCCTGAGAAAACTTTGAGAACAATTGGCGAGAGGCTTGCTTCAAGCCATAGATGGATTTGTGCAAACGACAAACCAATTTCTCCCCCTGTCTATGAACTACCTTGTGTGCATTATAACCCAATGGAAGGTCCATATACACCTCCTCAAACAAGTCTCCATTTAAAAAGGCGTTATTGACATCTAATTGAAATAGATGCCAGCCTTTAATAGCTGCAATAGCAAGTAACATCTTGACAGTGACTAACTTTGCAACCGGGGAAAAAGTCTCCAGGAAATCCAAGCCCTTCTGCTGTGTGTAACCTTGGGCTACCAACCTGGCTTTGTATCGTTCAATGCTACCATCTGACTTGTATTTAATTTTATAAATCAACTTGCAGCCAATAGAATGTTTGTCCTTGGGAAGAGGTTGAACAGACCATGTGTGATTGGATTCCATAGCATCTAACTCATTGGCCATTGCTTCTATCCAATGAGGATATTTAACACCTTGATGATAGAATTGGGGTTCAAAATTGGAAGAAATTTGGAGGAGATAAGTACGATGAGAGGGTGACAGGGATGCATAGGAAATATGATTGTGCAAAGGATATGGGATTTTAGAAGAAAACTGGGAAGTGTGTTAAACTAAGTTGCTGTGATAATCTTGCAGATATGAAGGTGGTTTTATAACCCTTGAAGTCCTTCTAACCATAGAATTATGGACAACATTCGTATCAGGCAAAATGGAAGATGTAGTAGGTATAGCAGATGATGGTAGAGGTATAGAAGAAACAGGTAAATCAGATGCCGATATAGGCAAACATAACTCTGGGAAGGGATCAATAACATCATTGGATGAGGTGATGGAATGAAAAGGAAATAAGGCCTCATAGAAAATTACATCACGAGACACAAAGAAAGTTTTAGATTGTATGTTGTAAAGCTTGTATCCTTTGATACCAGGTAAATATCCCACAAAGATACAAGCAACAACACGAAGATGAAATTTCATTCTAGTTGAAAGTAAAGTGGATGCATAGCATGAACATCCAAACACTTTGAGATTACTATAATCGACTGGGGTATTATGAAGAAGCTGAAAAGGAGAGTCACCATGTAATAATGGTGAAGGAGTTCGATTTATCAAGTAAGTGGCCGTGAGGACACACTCACCCCAGAACTTTATTGGAACACGAGACTGGAAGAAAAGGGCACGAGCAACGTTAAGGAGATGTTGATGTTTCCTTTCCACTTCCTTTCCACTACTGAATTTTGCTCAGGTCGTTCAACACAAGAAAATTGATGTAGGACACCTTTGGAATTGAAAAACTCTGTAAATTGTAATTCAGGCGCATAGTCTGATTGAAATTTCTTGATGGCTTTACCAAATTGTGTCTCAATGAGGGAGAAAAACTTGGGAATTATGAATTTAGCATGAAATTTTTGTTTCATGAGAAATAACCATGTAAATTTAGGCAATCATCTACTAGAGTAAGGAAATAACGACAACCAGCATGAGTAGGGGTATGATAGGGCCTCCAAGTGTCACAATGTACCAAATTAAAGGCATTCATGGACATATTATTGTTTGATACAAATGAAAGACGTCTCTGTTTGGCCAAAGGACAAATGGAACAAGGAATGTCCTTATGATTATTACAAGACATAGACAATTTGTCCTTTAACTGCTCTAGACGTTTAAAGGAGATATGTCTAAGTCTATTATGCCAAATTTGCAAGGAAACTTTGTTTACACAGGAAATAGAAGAATTACAAGGAGATGTATTAGGATCAGAATTACAAAGACTCGAAAAGTTGGCAGTGTCAATAACATAGAGATCAGCAACTTTGTTACCCTTGCCAATCATCTTCAAAGTAGGAGTTTCCTGAATGATACAACAATCCGTAAGAAAAGTGAATTGAAAAGAGGAATTCCTTGTTAAAGAGGTAACATATAACAAGTTGAATTGAAATTGTGGAACCAAGAGAACATCATGAAGTATTAAAGAGGGGTTGATGGTAACAGATCCAGAAAAGTTAACCTGTATGCGAGAGTTGTTAGGAAGAGTAACAAATGAGTTTGAAATGGGAACTATGATGTGAAATAAAGACTGATCAAAGCATACATGGTTTGTAGCACCTGAATTGCTTATCCAATGTCTAGGGGAGTGAAGTATGAGATGACTAAAAACAGAGGAACAGATACCTGATGTGTTTGTAGAGTTCACATCAGCTCATGTGTCTGCTTTAGTTGATGTTAAATGAGAGTTCAGCATGGCCAACAAGTGTTGATACTGGTCTGAATTCAAGGTTTGGACAAAACCCTTGGTGTCGTATTGATGATCTGAGATCTGAGTTGTTGTAGCAGCAACAGCTTGATTCGAGGGCCTAGCTTTCTGCCTTGTTTTGTATCCAGGCGGATAGCCATAAAGTTTATAACACTTATCTATTGTGTGACTATGCATCCCACAGTATGTGCACATAGGACGATCCTTTTTCTGATTCTTACCAAAGTGTTGGCTAGTGTGGGATCTATTCATCTCATTTTTTACATAGAAAGCCATAAGATTATTGGATACTCCTGATGCTCCTGTCATCACGCTCCTCTGATGCTCCTCTTAAGATAGTAGAGCAAACACCTTATTGATCGGTGGTATAGGATCCGTAAGAAGTATCTGGCTTCTAGTTTGGGCAAATGAATCGTGAAGCCCCATAAAAAATGACATTACATATTCAGTTTGATAATGTTCCTCTAAAGCCTTAGTTCCCCACATGTACACTTTCCACATGAGCAATTTGGTCTATAATTGCTTAATTCCTCCCAGATTGTCTTCAACTTGGTGAAGTAAGTTCCTATATTGAGTTGAGCTTGGGCATGATTCATCAGATCACGTCTCAATTGGAAAATACGTGGCCCATTCTTCTATTGAAATCTCTCCTCCAAATCTTCCCAGATTTCAAAGGCAGACACCGAATATATGATGCTTGCTATTATTTCCTTGGAGACAGAATTAAGTATCCAAGATATAACTATGTTGTTATTCCTCGTCCAAGCATTAATGAGATTCTCATTACCTTCCGGTTTTAGAATAGATCTATCAATAAATCATATTTTATTCTTCACAGACAAAGCTATCACCATACTTCTACTCCAAGAGGCATAGTTTTCACCAATTAGTGGCTGTGAGACAAGAATTAGACCACAACTGTCTGAATGATGGAGGTAATAGGGACTTAATCCATCATCAATGATAAAATTGCTCCTCGGAGAAGCTGAACTGTCCGATGGCATCGAAGCATTCGTCTCCATGGCAACAAAATGAAACAAAGATTAATAATCGGAGCCCTAGTGGTAATAAAATGAAGAAGATCTGATTCAATTTCTGAGAAAAAAGAATCAGGAAATCCACAGTTTCTCTGATACCGTATTGAATCTAGAGAGTGAGAGAGAAGAAGTGGAAAGTAGTATTGTATTCTTTTATCAATCAAAAAGTGAGCCTACGCCCAACCAGCCAAGGTTATAAATAACAGAAACACAAAAGGCGGGAAAAATGACAGCTGGTGCGTAGCTGTAAAATAATATCTAACATCTAATAGAACTCAACCTACATTCTTCTAAACCATAATCACTTAGGTTTCGACAAACATTTAATGTACTTGCCTCAGATACTTCAAAGTTCAAGTTATCGATTGCTATATAATAAGTTGAAGATTTCTGCAATTCTTGCTGGATCATGCCATTTCCTGCAGTGAAGAAGTTGGTTAGGTTAAAATATGAAAATGCATCTCTCTTAATTTCTTTCTTTTGCATCACCTTGAATGGTATTCCACGATAAAGTGGTATTTGGATGTGGTATTTCTTTCTTTTGCATCACCTTGAATGGTCCTAAATTGTAATTGAATATATTGAAAATGTATGAAGTCTTGTTGGCTTATCTAATTGTGGTCTAATTAGCTTATATGATTGGTTATTGTAGGATCAATTGTACAGACGCACGTAGTAACTGTATTGAAAATTGTAATTGTGAGATGATTGAGATATTTTGTAATTGTCTTTTAAGTTAATCATCGGGCATTAGATTCATACACTATGCCTCATAAATATAAGTTTGGAGCTCTAGAGAGAAAAATGAAATTGCATTAACTCAAAATCAAGAAGGGGATATTGATAAGTACTTTAAAAGCAACAATGTGAATGTGCTGAATGAAATTGAAATGGTGATTCAACCTGACTGTATAATGAGGTTTAAGTTAACAATAGGTTGCATAATACACTGTTGAATTTTGCATTTACGTTGATTTTTGGGGGGCCCAATTTATGGAATTCGTCTCGGGTCCCGAAAATCACAGGACTGGCCTTTCTTGCAACTGGTGAATGCCGAGGAAGATCTGTCTAGCAATCTCGTGGTCTAATGCTCGCAAGGTCAAAAAGAAGATTGAAATTTTTACAACACTCAAACAAAACTCTTTTAAGTTTCATTGCAAGGAAGAAACGAACGACATTCGATAACATGGACTGGTCACGAACGACATTCAATAACATGGACTGGTCACGGTATCGGCAATATAGTACGGTTGGTCTCAACTGAACTTTAGTCTATTAATAAAATCTCTCGAAAACTTCCTATTACCAAGTGGTATCGTATGAAAATTGAACTTCTAATGGAGAAGTTGAAATCTTACTGTTATCCCCCCGTTTCGAGGTTACAGAAAATTGGCCATGTGGCATGCCACGTGTAAGGAGGTCAGAAAGGAGCAAAGGGGACAACCGAATGGGTGAGGAATCCCACGATGGGAGTAGGCTAAGGCCCTTTATCCAGGAACCAACACCTTCTCATAGCTTCGGCCCGAGGCACCCCCTCAAGGACGATGCGAAGCGTAATCTGAGTGTCCCATGAGGATCGTGGACTCGGCGTTGCTTCAGGAAGATTCGAAGATCTTTTTTGGGATTGATTGATGGGATGTCTGAGATAAAGTGAGCAGTTGCATTTAGTGTCAGCCTGTCACTAGGGTGGCTGACCTTTAGTCAAACATTAAATGCGATGATTAGACGGCGACGTGAAGCTTCAGCTTAGGAAATGCCTCCACCTGGACCTGATCCAACGGTTGCTGCGTTTGCCGGAGTTCTATAAATAGTTCGTCTCTGTGTTCATGAAAGGGATGGAATTTTCGAGCCAAGAGAAAAAGAAGGGAGAAGAAGAAAAAGCCTGAGAGTTATCAAAAATAAAAGACATCTTGATTCATATCATATCTATCCTTCCACATATTCCATGATAGAAGAAGAATTTGTTCATTAGGTGTAAAACAAAAAACCAGGGATCATTGTTAGTGTGATTCCCTTTATATATTACTACCGGAACCCAAACATTTTTGTCTCTCGCCAGAAAGTGCCTCCCACGTCCACAAACAGTAAAGCTACCAATTGCATTCCGGTAGAAACGTGTCGGACCCGTACTTGACACGACGAGAGTGGGCCCGATATCTGTTGAGTTCATTTTTTGGGGTCAACACTTACCTTCGGCAATGACAAGGATGAGAGCAGACGACAGCAAGGAATTTGTGCTATAAGAAATGTTTATCCGAGATCCTTTATTCAAGAAATATATCCATTCCTGTAACAAGGAGAAGTAAAAAAAGTGAACCAATCCATCATTATTAAAACTATCAATCACTTGCAAGAGAAAAACTCGCCTTATTGTTACCAGCAGGAAGGATGGTTTTGCTAGTCTCAGACGACGTAGTCGAAACATCAAGGTGTGGATCTTTGTAAAATCCATATAACATTGGTCCTTTCCTGCCATCCAATTCCTCCACCTGTTATATGTTTACATTAACTACAAAAGGAAAATGTACACAGTATACGAACTACAAGTAGGAGCAGCATTGAGTTACCTTAATCGAGTCCACAAATAATTGGTTGGGTTTTATCAATATTGATGAACTTGGCCCAAGCTTTACGTTCACAAATCCATATACCCCAAAAATCAGAGTCATAGATACTGAAATCAGATGCAAAGACAATCCCATATATAACCAAATGTGTCATGATTCCACTTACTAATATCCCTTTGGCAAAATTTATAAATTGTCAAACTTCATTCTTAACCACAAATTACAATGGACGTGCAAATACTGTCCACTTGGATGAGAAATTCTCTGTATTAACTAATTAAACCTCTAAAATTGGAAAAAAATAAAAATAAATAACAACTACAAGCCAGAATTTCAGAAAACAGAAGAAAAACTAGGAAGTATGAAAAATTCTTGAAGCTGAGAAATTTGTTATCATGTTTATGTTAATGTGGATTAGACGTCTCTGGTTCATCAAGTATGGTTAAACCAAAAAGAACAATGCCACAAGTACATGGGAGTTTCACAGGTTTTTTTGCCGGATGCTAAGTGTCAATACTGCATTGGTCCGTTTTAATTTTTTTTTTTTTCCATTATCCAATCCAAGAATGCCACCTAGCCTATGAAACTCCCCTGTGTAAGTATGGCTTTTTTCAACCAAAAATGTACATACTGACAAACAAGAAGGCAAGCACAGTGATGATACATGCCCAACTATCGAATATACCCTGCGACCCTTCACTGTCATCGTGCACCGGAGGAAACTCTTCAATATTATCCTCTCCGTCTATTTGCACCTGTGAAGTTGATGTTGTTGCAGATGATGTAGTAGCAACGAAATATTCCAATGATGAAGTAAAATGATCTTGTTCTTCCATTCTCAACAAAAAAAATTTAACAATTTTTCTCAAAATAATTCAGTTAGAATCTGTAGAATTGGATTTTATGTCTTACTGAATATGTTACGTTTTGAAGAATTCATGGATAGATTTTGTGTCCTTGTGTCTTACCAACCTTTCTTGGGGGGGTGTGGGGTTCGTGTCAGACTACAGTTATGCCTTTGTTCAAGCAGTAGTAGCTTTGCTATTAAGTGCTTTTTTGGTATAGTTTTTTGGAGGAAGAATTGATTTTTGAATAGTGATATGATGAGAAATGTGTGGTTGAAAAAGAAAAAAAATTATTGATGTGATGAAAAATATTATTTTATTGAAGAATGTGTAGTTGAAAATTAGAATTGATTTGAGAATCAATTCTCAAATAAAAAACAAACACCCCCTAAGTTTGACATTTTTTTTTAGATGACCCACTTTTTTACCCTGATTTCAACAAAACTTAAAATAATTCATGGCACAGATTTTTACACCTCATACAATGCTAACATTTGTTAGTGAAATAGTTGTTTGTTTAATTGACGAAGTCATTGTTAAATTTAATTTATAGAAGTGTAATTAAATTCTATGCAAACTATAAAAGAAAAGAAAGAAGGAGAATGAAAAGAAAAGAAATATGATGCAAGTTATTAAATCCTAATCAAAGTCAAATGAGTTCGGTTGATAGTATAGTCCTTGAATGAGTTCAAAAAGATCACATATGTTCATTTGAATGTATTTAGAAGTCCAAAGAGTGTCAAAGAACCGTACAAGTTATGCTCCCAATTCCCAGTCGCAATTTGCAACTCATTTTTCACATAGAAAACATAGTAATTTAGATAAGGCAACTTCTAGAAGAATTGTATTCATTTGAGTTAGATTTTCAACACATTTTGAATCACCTCAATCTGATATTGAGTGAGAAAGTTATGATAAGAATATTGATAACTACTCAACTACTGCTCGCCCGTCATTGGCTTGGTGCTCGAGCGAATGGTCGACGTCCATGATTCTATTTTACTTCAAACACTTTGTTTCTCAATCATTATCATCCCAAACACTTTGATTTCTTGGACAAAATGTAATTGAATTTGGTAATATAGAAACACGTGAACCTTAGAAAAAATAGTTGAGAGTCTTTTCAAAAATAAAATCAACAAACGAAATGATCGTTGATGGAAATTTCGACTATAATGTTTAATTACATTAGTTTGGGATTTCAACATAAATAAATTTGTCAGCATTTTGAAAGGAATCATCTAAAGATGTTCGTTAGCTATTATCAACTACAAAATCGTTGTTGAAGTCAAAACCCACCGAGGGTACTTCGGTAGCGGGAGGAAGCCACAAAATTTTATTTTTTTATTTTTTAAAACTTTTAGAACTCATTAGTGATTTAAGTTTATTCTTTATACTATTATCGACGGTCTATTTAAATACATTATTGTAATGAAGGACTAAAAGAAAGACATGAGGACGAAGATCAACAATTCTATCTTATTCAATCGTTGTACATGACATGTGATAGGAGTTAGCATTGCAATTGTCAATCATTTTCAAAGGGATAATTGTAGCAGGGATTCCAAATCTTTGAATTTTTTGTAGACTTTATTCTAACCTTCAATTTGTACCACCAACGGTTCCAAATCTTTGAAAAATTAGCACTTGAAGTCCAAAATGACAGAAAACGTTAATTCCACCGTTAATTGACTTGAAAATGAAAAAACTGGATATTTTGACCATTTTAAACAAGGACATTTTCGTCTTTTAAAATTTTAAAAAAAAAAACATAAATTTCCCTCACCCACCAACTTCATTTTCTCCACCCCACCCACCCCAAAATAAACCCAAAACCTAGAAATACTAGGTCCACGCTGATCATTGTCGACCACTTCAACTAAAAATTATTGTTGAGTTACAGTGCCACACTTTTCTTCCACCTTCCTTAAAGTGGCAACGGCCGTCGTTTCCCATACTCCTCCAATGCAGCCGCTGCTTTCCATTTTAACATTCAAACACACACATTTCTGTATGTATATACACAAATTTGAATGTTTTGATTTTTACTCGACAACTTAAATCTTCAAAGACGAACACGAAACAAGAAATTTAATTATACATTTGAACAGTATAAATGATTTGGAAAAAACTATTTTTAAACCCATATTTGCTTGATAAATCTAGTGAAACCTTTTATTATAAAAAAATCTTCTGTAGTCACTTTCAAAGTTGGTGGGTGAGGAAAATTTATGTTTTTATTATTATTATTATTTTAAAAGACGGAGGTAAAGTTGGTGGAATGGTGGGTGAGGAAAATTTATGTTTTTATTATTATTATTATTTTAAAAGACGGAGGTAAAGTTGGTGGGTGAGGAAAATTTATGTTTATATTATTATTATTATTTTAAAAGACGAAAATGTCTATGTTTAAAATAGTCAAAATATTCAGTTTTTTTCATTTTCAAAGTCAACTAACGGTGGAATTAAAGTTTCTTGTCAATTTGGACTCTGTGTAATAATTTTTCAAATATTTGAGATCGTTGGTGGCACAAGTTGAAAGTTATGATAAAATCTGCAAAAAATTCAAATATTTGGGACGGTTGCTGTAATTTTCCCTTTGAAAAATCTATCTAATGTCATTCTAAGAAGTATCATAGTGGAATATAGCTGAAAACATGAATATTACTTTAAGGTTGTGTTTGACAGCACATATTTTTCATGGTGCTTTTGGCCGTTTGAGAGCCACTTTTTTTCAAGGAGAATTTTTTCCAGCCGCCACCCCCACGTGCCCATTTTCTTGCTTTTGGTTGAAAAGGTTTTCCCACCTTTTTGGTGGGAAAACTGTTTTCTAGGTTGCTGAATTTTTTATTTTTTATTTTTTAAATGGAAACAAATGTCATACCTGATGATAAAAAAAAAATGAACTTTAATGGACAATTTTCATGTACAACAAAGTCAAACGAATACTAAATTTTGATTAAAAAAATGATTTTTTAGAAAACAATTTTTATTTTTTTATTTTTTTGCAATGGAAACAAATTTTATAACCAACTGCGAAAAAAATTATCACTTTAATAGACACTATGTAAAACAAAGTCAAACGAATAGAAAATTTAAAAAACTTTCGAATGGAAAATTATACCAATTAAACACACTTAATTAATAATTCCTTGCAAAACATTTTTTAGGCAATTATTTTTCCTGAAAATCATTTTTTTCCACTCATTCTCCACCATTGCAATCAAACGGACCCTAAAAGTAACTTCTGGGATCTTTAAGCTTCGCCAAACATACTTTTGATGCAATGTAATTGAAAGGTAAACTTGTTACACCGCAAATTAGCGCGAAGGCCATGCAAGATCTACGTAGAAATTAAAGGCCATGTACGCTTACAACATCTCACCGCGTTGTAGCCTTGCATGTTTCCCGCGCACCTCGCATGCTTAGGACAATGTAATATGAGTAGCAGACCTCACCTCTGGCAGTACCACATCATTCCATTTGATCCTCGCATAATTTCAATAAAGAGAGGTCGAACTCTGATACGTTTGTTAGGCTAAGGACAGCCATTGTAATGCAATGATTTAGCCTGTTCAATACTGAAAGATTCTATGTATTGGAGCGTGGATTTAGCGAATCTTTATTATTATCAATTCGTTTTCTTGATCAGTAAAAGATTCTATGTCGAGTACATGTAATCGTTTACTGATCAATAAAAATCTCGATGTCTAATATATTTTATAGGGCTTGAGAAAGAAATAACTTCATAAAGGTCAAGTAGATGTCACATGTGAGTTAGGGTCGCAACATCTTAACCTAATTCAATGTGGACTCTCACCCATAAACATCCATGCAAATGTAAAGCTGTGCAATTTTTTAAACTCTAGTCAAATCTCTATTGTTTGTTCCTCCCGCCCTCAATTCCATATTCTATGATTACGATTTTCGACATTTAACTCGACAATCGGAGTATCAACGATCGTCGATCCTTTTTTCTGAAATGATAATCTTGGTTACTAATGATTTGAATCTGAATGATCAAGTAACATATAGACAATCAAAAATGTGACTTTGATATCTTTGATAACAAAATTATAGATTTTTATAAATTAATAATGCAACATCTTGTGTTTAGAATAATTTTATATAGAGCCTGTTTGGTAAAACTTCTCATTTTCTACAGTAAATCAATTCTCATTTTCAACCACACATTCTTCAATAAAATAATATTTTCCATCACATCAATACTTTTTTCTTCTTTTTCAACCACACATTTCCCATCATATCACTATTCAAAAATCAATTCTTCCCCCAAAAATCCCTACCAAACACACTCATAGCACCAGTAATGTTGAATACAGGTCTAGATGTCAACATATTATTATCCTATTAAATAGACCATAATTTCTTGTGTTTAATTGTATCTGTAATTTAATGTTAATAGTGTTGCTGCATAAATTGATGTTAAACACCAATAATGCTAAATAATATTACCCGTAAAAAGGCCATAGTCATTTTCCAGAGATTGCCATGGTGATTTTCCAAAGATATTTTATAGCAAATAAATGAATTATTTATGACATTTTGTATTTTAAATTGTCTTTTTCAAAAAATGGTTGTATGGCATTCACGCTCACATTATTGAAAGCAAATGGTAGCTTATCGTTTCACGGATGGGGTCCAATGTTTTGTGTTTGTCATTTCATATGACCAATCAGAGGTCGCATTTCGCTCTCTTCTTCAATTTAAGATATATGTCCATGAAAGCTACTTCTTTAGTTCTTTCTAATGTACATTTAATTTAATTTTAGACAAAATTATTACGATTTAAACGTGCGATTATTTCTACTGTATATTTATTTTAATTTTAAACAAAATTCTTACGATTTAAATGTACGAAAGTAAGAGCTACTGATTTGAACGTTTGTCAACTCTCGGGTAACTAAAATATTATATTATTAGCGCAATTTCTATATAAATAGAAGGGCATCTTAAGCAAATTTTAAAATAAGGAAATTCGCGCAAATGGTCCTTCACATTTAACTCTCGACGCTGAACCTTAATATATTCATTATTTTTACTTTGTACTTCATGTCTTCAGACGGTGTTTTTTAAACCTCTTTCTTAGATCTATTTTTCTTGCAGCATCCAATAATTTATTGTATAATACTTCGTAAAAATATACAAAATAATTTACCTATATTTTCCACCGAAGTACTATTTTTGGCAAAAAAAAATGTTGGCATCACTTCTCCACTCAAGGCAAAGGTTAAGGACCATTTGGTAAAAAAAAAATGTTGGCACAACTTGGTTACACTTTGATTTTTGGATTTATAATATGGTTAAAAATATTATTCTGAAATACGTCCAATTGAATTTTCATTTAAGTTAGGCGATTAAAATCTAAGGTTAACTTTAACCGCGTGAAAATATAAATACTTGATTTTGTATAAGAAGAAAATACGGTAAGATATAAATACATAATTTTTGTACTATAATACATCAAAGACTCGTACGTTTTCTTATTTTGATCTGTTTGTTCCTCTTTTTTTTTCTTTTTTTGGCACCTTAAATCAACGATTGTGATATGTCCTAAGTAGTTGTTGGATGTCACATTTCACATTGAATTAGAGAAGCAAATTTCGGCTCTCAGTCGACAAATAAATAGTAAAAACATATCTTTTTATGCACAAGACTAAACGATATAAAATTTATTAATAGAGACAAAAAATAAAAATGATTTATATATTCATATTCAATCGACGAGTTTAATATACTACTATTCAGTATTATAACCAAGAAAAGGAGTTTAATAATTATTTTGAAATACTTTTTCAGTTAAATATGTTAAATAAAAACAATAAAATAAAAATTGATTGTTCGCTTACTTTTCGTTCTTTTTCTGTTTCTTTGCATATGTGTTTACTGTGTCCGTTTGATTATAAAAATGGAATTTGGGTGGAAAGAAAATGAATTCTAAATAATTGAATTGCCCAGAACTTGTTTTATTGGGAATTGTCAATTAATTGTGTTTAATTGGTATAATTTTTCACCTGAAAAATATTGAAATTGGATCTTTTGATATTCGTTTGACATTATTTTTCATGAAAATTGTCCATTAAATGGATAAAATTTGTTTAAAAAAAAAAACTGTCTAAAAAAGCTTTTTCCCATTAAATGGATAAAATTTCTGATCATAAGTACTCTATTTTCGGCGGGCATCACTTATTTTTTCACTGAAAAAAGCCACTGGTTTCTTCTCCTATGACAAAACTGCTCAAATCCCAATTCCACTAGCATCGCACTCCACTTTGAATAATTTATCAAAACTGGGTAAGGCAAGGACATGAGTAGTGTACAACTTTTCTTTAATCACTGCGAAAGCCGTGTCAACTGCTTCTTCCCAACGGAATTTTCCTTTCTTCGGACACTCGGTTATAGGTGCTACAATGTTGCTGAAATCTCTAATAAACCGACGGTAAAACGTCGCCAACCTATGGAAACTCTTCACCTCTCCTACTGTCTTCAGTGTAGGCCACTCACGAATGACTTTCACATTCTCTTCATCAACCAATATCCCATCTGAACTGACTACATGCCCCAAGAATAACAATCTATCTGTCAGCCAACTGCACTTCTTAAAGTTAATAAACAGTTTATTCTTGAACAACACCTCCAACACAGCTCGAAGGTGCTCCATATGATCACTCTCACTCCGGCTATAAATCAATATGTCGTCAAAATAAACAACTAGATATTTTCCAATGAAAGGTCGCAATACCTGGTTCATAAGTCGCATAAATGTACTCGGAGCGTTTGATAGTTCGAAAGGCATCACCATCCACTCATAGAGTCCATCCTTCGTTTTGAACGCCGTTTTCCATTCATCGCCCGGTTTCACCCGAATCTGATGATAGCCACTTTGCAGATCAATTTTGGAGAACAACTTCGAACCCTCCAACATATCCAGCATGTCATCTAACCGCGAAATTGGAAAGTTGTACTTGGCTGTTTCTTGTTTATAGCGCGACTATCAACACACATCCTCCAACTCCCATCTTTCTTTGGAACCAATAACGCAGGAACAGCGCATGGACTCGTGCTCTCACGAATAAACCCCTTTTTCAATAACTCCTCCACTTTTTCCTGCTGAATCTGATTATCTTTAGGACTCATCCGATAATGTGGCAAATTTGGTAAACTTGCTCCTGGAACTAAATTAATATGGTGTTGAATATCTCTCAATGGTGGAAGGTCATTTTGTAAATCATCGGACACCAGCTTACTGAAGTCTGCCAAAATGGACTGCATCTTTTCGAGTATCACCCTCCCTCCCCCCTCTCCCTCCCCCTTTTCTTCTATCACTAGAGCTCACATGACTACAACATGAACCTGTTGTGCTTCCTTAACCTCCAACTCCAAATCTGTTAGAGAAGTAACTAAGGAGAGTAATGATTGACATCCCGTTGTAGCCTTAGTTGAGACACCAACTGAACTCTGCTTTGGAACCATTGCGATTTTTCTATCTTCCCAATTGAAAACATACACATTATCTCCCCCCCATAGGTGACATCCACATCAAATTGTCAAGGACGTCCCAACAACACATGGCTATCATCCATGTCGACTACATCGTAAACTACTTCATCTCGATAGTGTTAACCAATTGAGATAGGGACTTTACACACTTCTGTCACGCCCACCTTAGGCCTTTTTTGGATCCACCCAAGTTTTTCAACCAGCAACTTCAGATGCTCCACCAGCCTTTTAGACACAAAATTCTCACAACTACCAGTATCAACAATCAAATCGCAGACCTTACCTTGCACACTACAACAAGCTTTAAAATTGTTATTTCTTTGCGAGGACTCCTCCACCTTTGTTGAGCACATGACACGTTGAACTACACAGTTTACAAGCTCCCTGCTCTTCTGCAATTTCTGCCCCATCCAACAGTTCCTCCAATTCAGCCCCTTCTTCCACATACTGTTTCTCTTCACCATCCTCTCCAACACCCACAAAATTCACGGACCTCCTGGCTGGGCATTCATTTGAGCGATGGCCGGGCTGGCCACATCTGTAACATTTAAAACCACCTAGTTTAGCATACGGGTTTGGCGCTCGCGGGGCTTTCTTTGCCACTGTTGTTGTACGAGTCCCAACTTGGTTATTATAGGAGGCAGCACTTCTTTGAACCTGATCTGCAACAGGCTTAGACTGAGCCTGGCCATCACCTGGTGTGAACCTGCCTTTGTTCACCGTTGTATAAGATGACTCACCCATGTCCTTCTTGTAATTGAAAAAAAAACTTGACGTTTTTTCCATTAGTTCTGCTTTCAGTGCCATGTTATGCGCTTCATCTACTGTCCACACCACTTGTAGACCAACCTTATCTCGAATAGACGGTTTCAAACCTTCCAAATACCTGGAAACCTGTTGTGCCTCAGTTTCGCTTAGATTGTTACGGACGGAAAGCCTGGACCACTCCTCAATATAATCAGCAACTGACTTATTTCCTTGCACACAATTCTGGAAAATTTGAAATATAAACTGCTCATAATCAGGCGGCAAGAACCTATTCATCATAAGTTGTTTCATCCGCCTCCAAGATCGTAAGGAGCCTTGCATTGGCGCCATCTATCCATCTGCAATCGTTCCCACCAAACAGCAGCCCCACTTCTCAATTTATGCAAAACCATTTTGACTTGACGCCCCTCCGCGACCTCAGTAAAATCGAAGAACCTCTCGACCTCTGAGATCCAATCCAGAAACTCCTCAATCTGCAACTTCCCATGAAACAATGGTATGTCGGGGCAGATCATATATTCGGGGCTGGTTTCGCTGTTGCTAATTCTCCGCAAAATCCTCTTCAGAATCTTCATCGCTGATATCATCATACTGCATATTTCTCACTGCTCTAGCGTAACGCCCACCTCCAGGGCGGCCAAGGGCGATTCCCTCGACGGGTACAGGTGGATTGACAGGGGGAGGGTTAGGTTGCCTCTCCAACAGACGCTGAACCATAGTCTCTAACCTTTCCATCGCCTGCCGCTGTTCGTCAATTGCTACCCACAGATCTGCATCTATATCCCTGGGACCAGCATCGCGAGGATGATTTCTTCCAGCTTCGTTGTTGTTGGCCATCGAACAGGGCAAATCCGAGCTTTGATACCACTTGACGCAGAACGGAAGTAAAAGATTTACTACTGTAAATCTTGAAAATAAGAAAATTGGAATTCTTCAAGAAATAAACTTGTATTCCATTAATAATTGTGCCGAAAACGTTCAAAAGCCTTTAAATAGACATTACAAGAAACCCTAAAAATATAGAATAGTAAAACGTTCCAAAAATAGCGAAAATTCAAAACGGGAAATATGGAAATTAATTATTTGGAAGCCTAAACGAAGGAATTTGGCTAAAATCTCGAGATCTCGAGATATGCCACGAGTCCAATTTTTCGGGCCGTTTCCAATCAACCAGCTAAATTTCAGTCCATTTCGACACCGTCGTGACAAATGACAAAATTGCCCATGGCGCGGTATTTTTTTCATCAATTTTCTGTCCAACACTTTTTCAAACTCCAAAACTAATTGTCCTACATCAAAATTTTAATTTTCATCTTTCATGAAAAAAAGAGAGCAATCAAATGGACTGAAATCAACTTTAGTTGGAAAGAGTAATGTTTCGCTTATTTATTTATCTCTCTTTTCCTATTTCTTGACAAATGCGATCGGTTGAACTATTTGAAATCAACCCCAAGTCAAAAGAAATAATTATTCACTAATATTTTTTTTTTCCTATTCTTAGTCCACGTTTGAGCCCCACTTTTTAGAAAAATTATTTTTGAACAATATGTTGACATCATTTCAACTACACATTTTTCAATAGAATAATATTATACGTAAACCTAAATTTTTTTCTTATTTTTTAACCACACATTTACCATCAATACACTATTCAAAAATGGTTTTTTTTTTATTACAAAAATGGGGCTCAAACAAATGTGCTCATCCATTGAGTTATTTGAAATCAATTTCGAATTGAAAAAATTTTAAAGGGTTGTTCTCTTCGTGTTTCAGTTTTTCGTTTTGAATTTATTTAGGGTTTTGTGTTTTGAGTGTCCATTTTGAGATTGTTGAAAATATGTCATTTTTGTCATTTTGAAAAATTATTTTCAAAAATGAAAACACCTCTCGTCTCGCAGTGGTGGGGTACGGTGTTTTTGTGTCGTCTCGCGGTGGTGGTGTGGAGTGGTTTTGGGTCGGTGTCGTCTCGAGGTGGCTGTGGCGTCCCCAACTTCTTCTGTTGTGGTGGTTTTGGTCGGTGGCGTCGTCAGATTCTTTTACTGTGGTGGTTTTGGGCGATGGCGTCGCCAGCTTCTTCTGCTGTTGTGGCTGTGACATCGTCGGTGGTGATGGTGGTTGTTGGTGGTTTAATCGAAAATACTCAAAACGCGTTTTGAAAATTTTGACTTGGTTTTAATTGAAAACACTCAAAACAATATTTTTGACATTTTTGATTTTCTTTGTAAATTTTAAACTCGTTTTTGAATATAGGAAAGTAAACGTGTTTTCAATGTTTTGAAAAATCGAAAACAAAAAAGAAGATGAAAACGGCAAAGAGACATTCCATAATTGTTTCTTTTCCTATTTCTTGGCAAATGTGCTACCTAGACACCAACAAAATTATTTGAAATCAACTTTGAGTTCTCTCTTACTCTTTTTTTTTTTCTTTTTCTTGGCAAATGTGCTCACAAACTGAGTTGTTTGAAATCACATTCGAATAAAAAAAAAAAGTGTTCGCTATTATTTTTTTCAATGTCTTAGCGAAATGTGCTCATCAACTGAATTATTTGAGATCAAATTCAAGTTGAAAAAATAAGTTGTTCCCTTACCTTTTTCCTTTTTATTTCTTGGCAAATGTTCTCACCGGCTTATTTGAATTCAACTTCCAAATCAAAAAAGTAAGTGTTCGCTATTGCATCTCTTTATGCATCTTAGTAAAATGTGCTTACCAACTGAATTACTTTAAATCTACTTCGGATTGAATAATAGTGATTATTCATTTCCTTTTTTTCTTTTTCTATTTCTTGATGAATGTGCTCACCAATGAGTTATTCGAAATCAACTTGGAGTTGGAAAAAGTAATTGATCGATTACTTTTGTCTTTTTCAATTTATTGTCAAATGTGCTCATCTAGACGGCAACTGAATTATTTGAAAGCAACTTCGAGTTGAAAAAAGCAATTATTCACTTTCTTTTTCTTGCCAAATATGGTCTCCAGCCGACTTATTTGAAGGAGTAATGTTATTCATCATTACTGGGGTTACAAACTTGAAATCACTTCGAGTTAGAAGAAGTGTTGGCTACTATTTTTTTTTTTCCTTCCTTTTTCCCTTTCTTAGCAAATGCGCTCATCAACAGTATTATTTGAAATCAGCTTACTTCTTTCTATTTCTATTTCTTGGCAAATATGGTGACCAACTTTGATTATGGGTTGATTAAGCTTTGAACTGTGGTTAGACTGTTTAGGGTTGGACTAAATTAGAGTAGACTAGGCTCCGAGCCTGATTTCATTAACTTTTATCAAATTTATTAAAAAATTGATTCTAATTCTCACCAAACAGGAACACGACTACAAAGACCGAATAACTATATACTAAGCGTTTTTGGTAGAGTTTTTAATCTAAATTTTAATTTAATTTAAAGTCAACAATTAATTTTTTTTACAAAATTTGTAGAATTCATAATTTTTCAACCATAAATTTCATCAACTTTTATCAGAATGTACTAAAACCTGATTTTAATCCTTACCAAACAGGGGCGAAAGAAATTTAATTTAAAGTCAACAATCTATTTTAATCACATATTTTATGAAATACACAATTTTTCAATCAAATATTTCATCAACTTTTATTAAAATATACTAAAAACTAATTTTAATCCTCACCAAACAGAGGCTAAAGAAATTTAATTCAAAGTTAACAATTAATTTTAATCACACATGTTATGAAATCCATAAATTTTCAACAAAATATCTTATTAATTTTTATCAAAATTTAATAAAAAATTGAATTTAATTCCACCAAACGGGGCAAAGGATATGCGTGGAAAACCGGGTAAATTACTAAATACTGGGGGTGCGCGTGGAAAACCAGGTTCCAGAAGATATCAGATAAAGAGGGGAAATGTTTAAAAGAGGTCACCCAACTAACAGTTTTTTGTCATTTTGGTCAAACTTATTTAATTTATTTCAGTTCAATCAATTTAATTGTAATCTTATCTTAATTTGATCATTTTGTCCATAATTTTTACCGAAACTTGCATATTTTCTCGGTTAGTCTAATGAAACGAGTACAATATTAATATAAATATAATTTACCACCAAAGTATTCTCTCTTTTAAATAAAAAAATACAGATTCGTATTATTAGCACAAAAAATAATCATGTTGTCAATTGCTGATCAATAAGGGATACGAAAGAAATGTATTATCTACTTACCTGTTTCGATTTCGGATACATGTACAGTATGAGTTGGGTTACTAATTTTTGTCAGTCTGGTTACAAAATCTCTTAGTTTTGATGGCTATAGATGAAACGGTCCAATTGAAACAAAAATACAAGTTAGGTGATCAATATGGAAGAAACTTGTAAGTTGGGTGACGTTGAGAGAATTTATCCCAATAACAAATAGCAGTTACTGAGACTTGCTGTTCAAGCGAAAATCTTGAGCGAGCAAGTCTGTGCGGTGTGACCACCCCCAACCCCACACAAACCCACTAGAGTACACCCACGGAATTCCAGAATATCAAAGACATCACTTGGCTTCTTCACCTAAATCGCCACACCCGCGCGACATAGATTGTATTGCTTGTGTAATATACAGAAATTTCTGTTTTTATTTTTATCGTTTCGGGAAGAAATAATTCTGAATTTTGTGTTTTCTCTTATGGGTTTTGTCTTTTAATTGCTGTGTTTAAAGGTCGTGTGATCGAAATTTTGTGATTTTTGAGAGTGAGGTTATAGAGATTCTCAAGGGGTTTTCAGGAGGAGTGGACAGAAAATTGGAAGAGAAATATCTATAAATTGGATGGGAATAAGAGAAGAAAAGAGGGCTCATGAGGAAATCTTTTAAAGATTCTCTGAAAGCGCTCGAAGCTGATATTCAACATGCAAACACCATGTATGTTCTTAGTTTTACTTGATTTACTTCTTGTTCTCCATTTGTGTGTCTCTCTTTCCGTTTTCAATTTTATTATTTTTTTTTTTGAGCACTGTTTCTAGTAATCATTCTGAATATTGATATTTTAAAAAAATTTATAAGTTTATATCTCCTTTCTGAAGAGATTCTGTAAGCTAACCGAGTTCACATAAAAATTTCATAATTTAGCAATTATACACATGGGGGTTTACCTGTGCGTTTCTTAATGATAGGGGCATGATCACTAGCCGAGTTTTGTCGGCTGCCCTCATTTTTTTGGGATTTAGAAATGAAAAAGAAAACACAAGCAGATAATCTAAAGACTGTAATTATTATCTGATGCGTCTTTCTATTTGAAGTTAGAAATTAGAGCCTTAGCTGAAAGGCTTGAGAATCTACTGTATTTTACATTTTGCGTTATCAATTTGTTGCTGTTTTTGAAACATTATATCGTGACTACTTAATCTTTTGTAGAAGGGACAAAAGAATTCAGAACTGATTTGATGTATATTTCCAAGCCCTGATGCAATTAATAATGTTCTTGAGATACAGGGCTTCAGATTATCCAAGGGAATATGATGGTGCTTGCCTTCAAATGAGACTATCATACAGCCCCTGTGCCCACGTTTTTCTGTTCCTCGTCCAGTGGACTGATTGTCACCTTGCTGGTGCACTTGGGTTAATTAGAATCCTTATTTACAAGGTGATTTTACTTTCTTTTATGCATTGTTTACTTTGCATTATGCTCGAAAAATTGCACTCTGTTGTGGTCAGTGAAAATTGATGAGGTCGAGGGAATTGTAGGTATTTGAGGATGGTAAGACTACCATGTGTCTTCATGAAAGGAAAGCTAGCATAAGGGAGTTTTATGGTGAGTAGACTTTCAAGTTTCGACACCCTTCCCAATCCTGAAAACCTTTAATTAAATGAGACTATGAACTTTGAAAATATCGAAGTTCAAAATTAACCTCTTGCTAGGGTCACTATGCTTGAAAAATGCTTATAATTTCTATTTAGAATGTCGAGCGAAATGGTTACTCTCTAACATGGTGAGTTCTCATAATGAATGGCGTTGGATAGGTGTGATATTCCCCTCTTTATTGCAACTTCATAGAGGAATCACTGATGTTGAAGATCGGAAACAAAGAGAGATTTGTGCAACTAAATACAGAAGAGTGAACGAGATGAGCAAGGGTAAGCTGTCTGAAATCGATATCGAAAGAGAAGAAGAATGTGGAATTTGCATGGAAATGAGTACCAAGGTTGTCCTTCCCAATTGCAATCACTCCATGTGTATGAAGTGCTATAGAAACTGGTATGTAGACTAACCTGTTTATCCCATAATCTTCTTTTCTGTTCAAAATAGGTGAAGTGCATTAATGGCCCTCTTCATACCTTTTGAGGATCATATTCTCATTTCTGTTTAGTCTTGAAAGCCATGTAAAATGACGCAAATTGCGATCGAATTTCTAATTAGAGATGGTAGATCATCTACTTTATTTCATATCATTTATTTAGGAATCTGAAGAATGCGGTGTATTAGAACTGCTTTTTTGCTTGATATAGGGCCTTATTTTATGCCAAGAGCTTTGTTGTGAATTCCAAGTCATGGTTCTGTGTCTTTTTATTTCTTTGTTTTCCTTGTCGAATACCAAAGAAAGGGTCATTTAGAAAGATGTATATTCTTGATCAGAGGTTCTGAAACATATTTTTCCTGACTCACTAAGCATTCACCAGGTTTATGAAGAAATTAGCTCATTTGGTAATTTAACTTATCCTTCAGATAACAGACCTAGATTGACCTAAACTGGTGGTTGGACGTATTTAGCAGGATTTCTGGCATAAGAATCAGTGGAGAAAGATAAAGAAAATAAATTTAACTACAAGTTTTGGCAACTAAATACAGAATAATTATCATGTTTGGACTATCATGTCCTGATGACTTTATGGATGATCATACTGATGGATGCAAGATTTAATGTTCTGTTCGCTTTATTTTTACGATGTTCTTGGATGATTTATTATGCGTGAAACTGTTTCTTCAGGCGTGCACGGTCTCAATCTTGCCCATTCTGTCGGGATAACCTCAAGAGAGTAAATTCTGGCGAGCTTTGGATCTACACAAGCAGCTGTGATGTTATTGAATTATCTGCAATTCGAAGAGAAAATCTGAAGAGACTTTTCATGTACATTGAGAAGTTGCCTCTCATTGTTCTAGATCCGATGCTGGTTTCTTGTGATTCTCATTTCGGATGGAGTACAAGGTCTTGATTACTGGTTGTACGTAGAATTCAAATAAATGTACATACTATTCTGTTGTCCCATCTTTTTTTTTTTTTCTTTTCATTTTTATTCTCGTATTTTAAGCTGTAAATATATGGCCGCCAGTGACTCAGACGAGCATGTTCTGTGATTGGATGTGATTTAAAAGTAATATGACCTACTAGTGCTGATTGATTGTGAATTTGAGTTTTTGGCTTATGAATTTGACGCAAACTATAGTTTGAAATTCTGTACCATTATCTTATCTCCTTTGAACAGTTGTAATATGGATATTCCTGAGTGCTACTGCCGACAACTTCTGTTTCTACTTTCACTTTTAGCTGTACTTTTTGACTATGGGGGAAAGATAATCTTGCGTAGGACCAATGATATTAGCTCATGTTTGGTAAATTTTTAGCCCCAGCTTGGTACATATTAAAATTTGATTTTAGTTTCAAGTCAAAATTAACAATTAATTTTATTCATACATTTCATGTAATCTACAACTTTTGAATCACACATTCCATCAATTTTTATCAAAATTTACTAAAAATTTGATTTTCATCTTAACAAAAAAGGGCTAAAATTAAAATTTTAATTTACGTTAAAGTTAACAATTAATTTTAATCACGAATAGAGACAAAAGCCTCTGTAACGGTCGGACGATAGTAAAAAGTCATAGCAAACCCTGTAGCAAACATTAATGGGTCGTGTATTAGTAAGATATATATACAGGCACACGCAGGACTCGTAATTTTTTTAATCATATATTTTATAATTTTTATTAAAATTTACTAAAAAATGGATTTTAATCACTCCGAAATAATGGTTTAAAACTTATTTTTATTGCACAGTGAATGGTTTTGAAGATGGTAAATAGCATTAGATAAGTTGAATGGAAGGGGATTAACTGATTATCCCACACAATATTAATTTAAATAAAAATAGAGGAAATTACATCAAATGTCATTTTGCTATTATGTATGTACCAAAATGTCACCTTTTTAAAGAAGTTGCAAGAATGTCAAAATTGGACATTTTTACCCCTCTGCATAATTTTAATACCTTCCATGTCATGCATTGATTATGATTTGACTATACATGAAAATTGTCCAATTTGTCCATTTTTCCCACCTAATCTCCAGAACTTCCCATTTCTCTCTCCGAAATAAGTGATCTCTCTCCCTCCCACTGGCGGATCTACAATGGTGCCCACCCAAATTTTGATTTTTTTTTTTTTAAACCTAAGCCTTGAAGATGGCCGCACTCTCCCCGATTACAACATCCAGAAAGTTTTTTTGCAATATGATTTTGTTGCCAAGGTATGAAGAGAAAAATGGGAGAAAGAAAAAAAGCGAGGAATGCGAACAAGAAATCCAAAACGGAGTGGCCTTCCAATTCCATCAAACCCATGTCTAATCTTCGAACCACTCGCCTGAAAGACAACGATCTTTTTACTGTATGGTGTCTTTCCTTGAATTCTTCATTCTCTTTTATATTTTTTTCGCTAGTTACAATTTTGTTTTTGGGATATAGATTGTTGTTGATTGACCAAATTAATATTCTGTTAATGGGTTGGTTCGACTTGGGATTTGAACTAAATTTTATTTAATTTAGGAATTTGAGCTGTACCCATAATTTTTTTTCGTCTTGTGTGTTTCAATGCTAAGAATCAGATTTTTTAAAAGTTTTATTGCATTAAATTTATAGTTTAACCTGAATATGTGGTTTGTGAACATGTGTTTTGTCGTTCCCGACAATTAGCTGAGTTCGACGAGTAAAATAGGGATATGCGAACTCGTTCCCCGATTAGCCTCGAAATTCTCGACGCTGAGTAAATTTGGTACAAGTCAACTGTCGTTCACGCTAGCCTCGTAATTCTCGACTGAGTAAATTTGGTACAAGTCAACCGTCGATCCCGACGCTAGACAAAGTAATTCTCGTATGGTCGCCTTATGAAATAATGTGAAGTACATATGTTCCATTTATTGTTAAATCTTCGTCACATGTCCTTTTACAGATTATTCATGTTGCATTGGGTAGTATTTTCATGTCGTTATATGTCCTTTCACTTCTTCGCACTACACTTCTGCCTACCCAAATCGTCCAAACACTTCTCATGTACACGAGGACACACACAAATTTGATTGCCTTATTTCGAACTAATTATTTGTCTATTGTTGTTGTTCCGTAGGTGGTGCGACCGAATACCCCGTTAAGCCTACACCGATCCCTATTCGCGAGCTGCGTTCCATGCGCCTTCGAATTCCTGCAACATCGACCAGGACGTCGTACACTAGGGGTAGGAGGCAAACACAGAAGAAATAGTTGAGACGAATTTTGTACATTTCATTTCTTTTGTTCCGGTCACTACCAAGTAACTCTGGTTTTGTGAACGTATACGTAATGTGACTTCGATTTTCTGGTTTTGTGAATGTTTTATTTCATTTCATTCTTTACGAATTTGCGTGGAATGTTGTTGTGTAATGTTGATCCTAGTTAATGGCACATTAAATGTTGTGTTTAAGTAAATTTAAAAATTTGTAATTTTATGAATTGTTTCAAACATTTCGTTGCATAATTGAAATGTGCATTATCTCGTACATTGACGTACAATGGGTCATTTGTGTTGCAAATGATTACTTTATGGTCCACTTATGTAACTATAGATTGTTCGAATTGCGAGTCATAATGATAGGGGAACCCATAACTACGTAATGACAATTCAATCGTATATTATGAAAATAATGACATCGAGAATAATAACTTATTAATTATGGAGTAATAAATTTCGTATCTGCAACTTATCACATGTGACAAAAGCAATGGTAATTAATTATGGAGTACATTTTAAATATAAATTTCAGTACACTTCAATTACTGGTAACATTATGCCAATTGTCATGCACATTTAAGTTTGACATTGGATTATGTGGTTGGCAACTTGAGCATCATAAATGTTCCATCACTCCACTTTCATTCGTCGTCCATATTTGCGAAATTTCCCCCATAAGGGACGATGAATCTCAAATCATCACTCATACCTGAAATGTTGGGATTGCAACTGTAAGAAGTTGGCACAATCAATATATCGAAATTGAATACCATCAAATGTGGAAAATAGCAAATCAAGGTTTTCAACAGTTCTCAAGTGTCGAAATCGACAGTTGAATTCTGTATCCCGACAGTTCGTAAACTGTCGAATTAAATAGTTTAACTGTCGGGACCCGACAGTTTGAAACACTATATTCGATAATTTCAAGATTTAACCTGTCGGGTTAATTTCAAAACATTTATTTCAGAAATATTTAGTAGAACATTAATGGTGATAATCAATTCTCATTCAACATGATAATGTATTTTGAAAAAAAAAACTCAATACTTCACTAAATATGGAATTTATCACATTTAATGACCATTTATCTTTACCAAAAAAAAAAATAATAATACAAAAATCAAAGAAATCAATGAGTAATAGCTTCAAAAATTGAAATTTAGTATCACCATGTTGTATTTAATATTTACGAAATAATGAGCTAAAAGATGAAAATATAAACAATTTCTAATAACTAACCTCTCGAAATAAATGATCAATTAAATACTCATGTGTTTTTCATGAAGGAATAAATGAAAAAGATGAATGAAGAAGATGAAATTCTTGGAAGAAAATATGTGTTAATGGATGATGATTTAGGACTTAGGGTTTGTTTATGTTATGTTTTGAATTTCTTTTATTTCTTTTTTGGAAGAAAATAAGTTTTATTCAATATAATATACATATATACAATGAATAAAATAATAAAAATTTAATCATCAAATCAAACAATTAATGACCATCCAATCAAGCATTAATTGCTCTTACAAGGGTCAAAGGTGACCTCAAGGCTAGTTTGGACATTTCACAATAAAAAAGTGACATTTTTGAACAAATGTAGTGCACATCCAAATTTTTTGTGAATTTTCAAAATTAGTGACATTTATGAAATTCTCCCATTTAAATATTGGATGAGGAAAAAGTCCAAGTCAACACTTTGGAGCAATCTGCAACTGTGAACGAGATAATGATCAACGCCAATAAAGGCCATGTGGCAATGTGACTCTTCCCCATCCAAATTTTTATAAAAGCTACGTGGCAAAATTTTAGACGGACGAAATTAGGTGATTCTGCAGCACGTTACATCATCAATTGCATTAATCTAATGTGAATCGCTGATTTAACCCCAAACAAGGGTTACCAGTGGCACGATGTAGGAATATGTTGACCCTAATATGAAATATCTATTTTCCATGGAGTAACTATTTTTAATTGAATAAAGCTACTGTGACAGGGATTGCATCCAGGGTTTGGAGACAATGCTGACGTGGCAAGTTTTTATTCGCCTATTTTTTGTTTAAAAAATCCATCTTTCAATGATTTGGTGACAAGTGTTGTTTATCATCAAATCCTGTCAATAATCCCTGTCACAGTAGCATGGCTGTTTTTAATTATAACTTGTATAAACGTAAAAGAATGCTTAATCTCGACAAATGTTTCGAAGTTAGATCCTTACTCAACCCTATTTTATACAATTAATTGAATATTGAGTATTAACTTGTTTTCTCAGACTTCTTGAGAGTTGATGAATAGCCAAGCTATAGTTACAGGTACGAGATTCTTAAGAGGTACAAATCCACGTTGATCTACTTGTTGACTGAACTGCAACCAAATTAGCTTTCCTACAAATAGTTTTCATTTATTTTCCCATAATTCGATATTTCTTCAATACATGAAAACACCGAAGCATTATATTCGAGCCATACAGTGACATACATTTAACAGTTGGTACAAGTATAGTGCTTTTTCTAATAGCTATCCTCATCAGTTTCTGGCCTCCGAAGGTAGTAACGCAGGCAATTCACAAGCACCTGCACGTTCAGATTACACATTCAGCAAGTATTATGACTAAATAAAGATTCAAGATTGATAAATATATTTAAGAAAAGAAAACGGGTGATAACTGAGATCATATGTTGTTGTCAAGGAAATTAATCTGACTGCCAATGCAACGACTTCGGTATTCCTATTCAAATAACAACTTGAGAAACAATTAACTACTCAAAAAACATCATGTACATGGACATTTCTTGAAGGAAGAGTGTGATACACGGTAGTGCTACATGTACATAATGTTTTACACACATGATGTGGTGACATATGATTGGGTCGGAATTCCTTCGACCAAATAAAAAAAACTTCTATTCTCTTTTTGACACCTCATTTATATGCATACCATTATACAACTCCTTGTGTACAAGTAACATTATTCTACTGCACAGTAGAGAGAATACAAGAGAAGCAACTTTAGTAGAAAAACTAGGTGCCTATAAAACATTTGAATAAATTATTTTTTCAAGTTGTTAGTATTTAAGCAATGATTTTTTGAGCATAAATTTTACATGAAGTTTACATGTTAGCAAGTGGATCCAAATTTTGTCGTGGAAATGTTACATCAACAGGAAAAGTGATATCCTTAATAATAATGAGAAAAATATAATGCATGCTGTGACATTTCATTTATGTATTTCTTGCATAGGCACCAGCTTTTGCAGTTCATCTCTGTAGCTTATTCCTTAAAAGATTTGCTCGTCATGTAAGGATCTTGGGAAGCAAGATTCAGACAAGAAGTTGGAAACTATGTACGTAAAATCATGGACGTGTTCGGTCGTGCTTAAAATCCAATTAAAATTGAAAATATAGCCGTTATTGGGTCTCACTCGTCTAATAAAAGTCAACAATAACGGGTAGTTTTTCAATTTTAATCCAATTTTAATCTCTACCGAACACGCTCCCATATAAACAATTTGAAAGTAGAGCCAGACTGCCAGATGTCAAAAGAGTGATCAACCTTCCATGATATGTAAAATTCCTCAGAAAGATAGAATCTGGAACTACAAAGGCATCACTCGAATTCTAAATCCCAACATCGACCATTCTGAATTAGACTAAAAGTTATTTATAGGGGAAATCAAGAAATAAGGAAAAGAAAAATAATATTAAAGTGAGAGTGATAGCTAAGGCTTGACATTCCTCCTTTCTGAACGGATAATACTATTATGCTTCAAATGAACCACAAACTGCTTATTGTTATGTCTTCCACCAAATGGTTTATATTGCTTTGAAAGGTATCTTATATACTAACAGAATTTATTCTTTCGTGGTTCCCTTATAAATTGAGGTTAAACTCAGTAGAACTATTGACGATAACCAGAAGCAGTGAATTACCTGGGACAAGGAACTGTTCAGTGCTGCCCCTCTGTAACTGACATGAAACTTATCCTTGGCTACCAAACCCTGGATTGATATGCATACCAAGTTAATGCAATTGTTGCTAGCAGCAAAGTTGAAAGCGAGACAGACAGGCAAAGTACAGCAAGGGAAAGCATACAAGAGTCTTTGTATGTGTGTGTGTGTGTGTGTGTCAGAGAGAGAGAGAACATACTTCAGTCTCAATCTCTGCTGATTCCACATTAATATTGATATCTGCTATGATCTTGATAATCTCTAACAGTAGCCCCGGTCGATCTGCTGTCTCTATATAGAGCAAGCTGATGTGGGGACAGATAATATAGGATTATAAGATAGTATATTAGCGTGAAAATCTCCTTTAGATGTCAAACAAAATTTTCATGCAGAACATTCTTTACATAGTGGACCAGGAAACATGAAACTTGGATACCACTATTTTGGGAAAAAAATTAGTTTCAACCAATTCAACATGATGCAAAACCCAAAAAAAGACAGTATATATATTAATTAAGTCAGGCAGCATACCTCTTCCTAGGTCCATCATTAGTGACATGTACATGCGTTGCAACATCAACATCAAGCTGCAGTCAATATACCACAATATTAGACCATAATTGCATGTACTAATTTACATTTTCAGAAATTTTTACAATTTACAGGAGGCAAGTTAGATAACAAATTGGAAAGACTAAAACGCAGCTAGAATCAAAGAGCTTCGTCATCATCTTGACAAGTTCCGAAATCATATTTTAGAATGTTATTGGTAAGATGTGAACGCTCTATAATAATTCCAGTTCATATTTTGATTAATAAGGGCAGAATCCTTGTCTCCGATGAACTCATCAGCGCAAAAAAGCAGGAATTAATTTGATGCCATAGAATCACATAACCAGCCGGTCATAGCCACTTGCTACCTAATACAAATACCACAATCCACTGCCATGCAAGCGTCAGAAAAATAGGAAATGTTTTTCATCTTCTACCCAAAGAATTATAGGAAACAAGAGTAAACTTAGGGAATAAAACATCAAAATAGTAACAAGTCAGTGAACTTTGACAATGAAGCACGTGGAAAGAAATATCAATATGCAGTCCTGCAAAAGGTCATGTGAATAGATACAAGTAGCAGACTTAAAGCATACTCAAAGTATATTAATTTACCCCCTAGTTTGTTCTTTGTATTGTCATAATAAAAAAACTGACGAATCAATTTTAAAATAAGGCATCAATTTTTTAACCAAAAAAGGTCTAGAAAATGCTTTATGCATTCAGACACCGGAAGAAAGGGGCATTGTTTCTAACTTCACCTTTTTTTCAGGTGCTTTTATTCCAAAAGCCTCACCCATTGCAAGCCGCTCGCTGGACTCCTAATAAGCACAATAGGAAAAATTACTTATTAGGAAAAAGTAAAAGAAAAAATCACATCGCTCTTAGCAATAAAAAAACTTGGAATAATTTTTCACTTAGAAATAAAAGACTAAAAAGGGATAAAATAGGAATTTATGTGAGAATCACATGTTAGGAATTTATGTGAGAATCGCACATACTTACAGGATGAAACTTAAGAAGATTGTTGATAATAGTCAGACGAATTCTCTCCAATAGATCAGGATCCTCCACTTTGCGCCCAGTTGCCCTGAAGAAAAGTCGTTTATCACAACTATGTAAGACAAACTAAAATTTCAAATTAGAATAATATTTTAGGCCAGCATGAATTTTTTTATGTATGACCTGTAACACATTCATGCACGAGTTTTTAAAGGTTCACATAGTTACTCTATCCAAGGAGCATAAAAGTTATTCTTCTGGAAACAACTGAGGGAAAAGGACATTCAAAAATAAACGAAAGTATCAGACATGAGGCAAATCATAACTTGTACATGAATAAAAATAAACTTTGATCACTTCTTCAGCAGATGGACAGGCCAAGAATTCTTTCTGTATACAACAACAATATGTTGCCATTCCAAGGAGATGAAACAGATATGTTCAAAACTCCCTTATACTGTAGCCTCTGGTTGAAAGATGAATATTGTGGTTACTCATTCAGATAAAGACATTTTCCTGTCTTGCCGCAAGCCAATTAACATTGTCAATTTCTTCTAGCAATCAACATCCAGAATCCAATATGCAGATTGGATGAAGAAATGTTGAAAGCTCGTGCAGATAAAGTGAGTGACAAATTAAAACATTTTTTCGATCCCCCAGTCCAGTTGCAATATAATCTTTAATGAGAAATGTGCAAGAAATGAAAATAATTTGAAAAGTAATCCTAAAATTATAGCTTACAGTCTTGTGATGAAAAACTTTGTTTGTTTGACTGAGTTCTCTGTAGTAACCGTTCCCTTCAACACATCCAAGCCTAAATCTTTAAGTGCCTTCATCTGCAGCAATAAACCAAGATTACTAGGTGACTCATGTTTGGGAAGTGTTTATAAACAATTTATATTATTAATAGATAGATGTTAACAGTAGATAAGTGACTAGTACTTGTAGGTCCCTCGAAATATGTATACGTGGATAAAAAAGTAGCTCGAATGTTTATAAAGAGTTTAGAAATAGGAGCCAAACAAAGGCTAAATATAAAGAGAAGGTAAGAATACTTTAAACATAGTGAAAGATGAGAGAAAGCCGAAATAAGTAATTAAAAGACGTCCATGGATATTTTATAGACATACACAAAAATAGAGGGTAAAAGGTGCAGAAGGCACAAAATAGAGGTATGTGCAATACTCAATGTTATAGAAACTAAACTCTGAGCTTGAAGTATGAGACCATCAGAACCAGAACCTTGGCAATTCAAATATCCTAATTCCCCATTCTAAAATGTCTTGTGTTTCATGTGTGAGAAAATGCTGAAAAGTTTCACCAACTACCAAATAAGGATAAGGAAATAACCATGCTTTACCGTGTCAATTAGAGCACCAAGGCGATCTCCAAAACTGAGTTGCACAATGGTTGCATCAGGTTCAGAATCTTGATCTATCAGAACAATAGGCATTGGGACATCAGCGTCCTGCTCAGACTTTTGAAATAGGAATATGTTAATAATGGCAATACCTTGGCAATCAATACTGTAAACATGCACCGAGAACGTGAATCTGTGTATGTGCCAAAAGATAGAGGAGGCATGGAACAAAAATCAACTTGAAAAGAAAACCATGCTCCACAGTAGACGTGAATAAAGTGTATGTTATATGATCATGAAATAGGAACAAACAAATACAGCTATTGAGAAGGAAGCATAATAAAATGTGACCAAAACAAGTTCAATGTGTCGGTGTAAATTTATAAATGACATTTTCTCTTCAGAAGGAATTAAATCATAAACAAAAACAACTATATTAACATTTATGCCTTCAGATAGGTCACATGCACCTAGATTGATGGCATTTCTACCTAATAGTCATTCTAAAGAAGAGTTGGAAACGATGCTATTAAATATATCCAACAAGCAGCAGAAATAGAAACTCTTCATCATTTGCAATTATATGCACTCAAACATCTAATAACATGTGAAATCAGTAGTTAAAACATAAAAGGGGCAAAAGAGAAAGTTGCTGACCAATGAAATCGAACTTGAATTCACCGAGTCCAAACCATCCACAGAAGCACACATCATAATGTTCCTACACAACCATTCAAACCAGACTATCCATGAACAAGAACTCGCATACAATCAATTGTTAATCCATCAAATTAGACTAAGATAAAACCAAAAGAAAAAGCAAAAAAACTGAGAAATTAAATTCTAAGAAAAAAATCGAGAACGAAAAAATGAAAAACATTTTATTAGTATACAAAACCAATCTCCTAATTACTTTTTCTGTGATGAATTAGATCGCGAGATGATTGAAAATTGATGAACTGGCTTTAAGGTCCGATTGTAGTTTAAAAGAGACATGGAAGAATCCAAGGTTTTTGACCCCACGGCAGGGAAAGAGGGACTGAAAATGGAATTCGCCATTGTCATTTTTGTGTGAGCTTCACTCAGCGTGTGCGTGTATATGTGGAACTATGGAAGTACTGAAGAGTCACCGGGGCCACGTATGCGTCATTTGTGGGGCCCTCTCGTTGAAGGCGATGTGAGACGACTGACTAGACTGTGATTTAGCGCCTATTTCGCCCCCCTTATTCCGCGATATAACAAAAGGAATAGTAATCTTTTAAAGAATACTAGTGTGTCACCCGTGCGATGCACGGATATTGTACTAAAAAAATAAATTTATAAACGTTGAGATTAAATATTTCATTTGACTTAAAAAGGATTATTGAGGTTGTTATAAAAGTATATGAAATAAGTATCATATATGCGTTACAATTGTCATAAAAAAATTAAACCGATGTTCCAACTACTACAAATTTTGGAAAAGTTCCTTGAAAACACATTTGTCGTAGAATTGTCTTATCCATCATCATTATCGTAAATCAAAATCTTCAACCCTTTGTGATTTGTAACTCTAGACATAGCAACGTATAACTGACCATGGCTAAAAACTGATTTTTTCAAATACAAACCAATATGAGATAGCGATTGACCCTGACTTTTGAATGTGGAGTTCTACCACCGTCCAAAAGTAACAATACTTTACCGCTTGACGCCACATTCAACACAATTTCTACTTTGATCTTAAAGTCGCAAATAAAGTTTTCCATACAAAGGTCTTCCTTATACCTCCATAACCATAAACCAAAAAAAAAATACCACCTTTATCTGATTGAATTGAATTCAATACTGTGTCATAAACATGTCGTTGCTCGTGGAATTGTTGAATCTCAAAATGTCTCGCATACTTCTATCCAAAGCCTCAAAACAATATTTGTTCATCATAGGCACTTCATCCCAAATTATAAGCTTGCATCTAACAATCAATTCCGCGAGAGGACTACTCTGCTTAATGTTGCACGTGGAATTTTCATTTGGATTTAGCGGTATCGCAAATCTTGAATGTGGAGTTCTACCACCGTCCAAAAGTAACGATGCTTTACCCTTGACGCCACATTCAATACAATTTCTGCTTTTGATCTTAAAGCCGCAGATAAAGTTTTCCATACAAAGGTCTTCCCTGTACCTCCATAACCATAAAAAACACCACCTTTATCCGATTAAACTGAATTCAATACTGTGTCATAAACATGTCGTTGCTCAATTGTCAAATTAGAGACCATGTTCTTGTATTCTTCCACCAATGCTTTTCGATCATATCTTATTTCATCTTGAAAAAAATTATAGTGGAAAAATAATTGCTTGATAATTTACAAAGTACTAATTTAATTTTTTATTCTTATTTTTTTTTTCCTTTACTGATATTCATCTTCAAATTTTAAAACAAATATATAGACATTTTCTTCCATGGCTTATAGTAGCAAATTTATAATTTTCAGAAAATTATACCTCTTGACGAAAAGAATACAAATTATACCTTAGAAATTTCTTTTATGCCATATTTATAATTCTTTTATCACTTTCATATCCTAAATTTCAATCTGCAATTAATATGTTGCATTACATATGTTAATACCAGATCCACATGTAAAGTTTGGAATGAGATAGGAAAACTTACTTCACTGTCACGCGAAATGAACTCCAAGCTACATGTTTCATTTGGATTTGTGATCTTGGCAGCTCGTAAACACGGATAACACGCACTTTTAGCGCCCAATTAGTCTTCGTGACGTTGATATCTCGCACAAGATCAAATATCGGTGCCATATGCACTTATCTATCCTTGACGTGGTAGAAAAAGTGAAAAAAAGTTAAAATCGTGAAACAAAAAAAAATATGATCAATAACAGATGTATTCGAAACAGAATTGCTAGAATGTCACCCGGACTGCGACTTGAACGATATACTCACAAAAATGTTGCACCCGCAAAAATAATTCTCTCGAGACGAATAGAAAATGAAGTCTTCAAATTTCTTGTAAATGTGCTTGCATAAATCAAATTTGAAGTCTTGTTTACACTGCTAAAATGATGAGCAATGAGGTAGAATGATGGATTTTGAAGTAAAATATTGACAAAATTGTAGTATTTCAAAATGGTTGCTCCTTACTCGGAAAACGAACAGTCACTCTGCCTCTTTATGTGCAAATCAAATTTAAAGGAAAAATAAAAATAATTAATACAGAACAACTTTTGTAACATTGGTTTACCTCATTTTACTATTAATAATTATTAATTACTTGGGCATCTAAATATCCACTGGGTTTCATAACTTAGAATTTTAATCCATGATTTGAGCTAACCATGGCTAACGGCCTTTGTTCAGTAATTTAGATTTACTTGCACCATATTAACGTGGTATTTAACACGGCACACATTTCACGAATACTGTTATAATAATAATAATAATAATAATAATAATAATAATAATAATAATAATAAATCAAACATTAATTAAGTTTCAAAACCATAATAATAATTTAATTAGCACACACAAAACAACATAAACGTTTAAAATGATAATAATCCAAAGAAGTTTATATATAAAAGGCAGGTTATAGTAACTTTTTCGATTTTCAATCATTTTTTTTTTAAAAAAAAAGAATGATTTAATGAACACAAAACTCAACAAATGAAATTGTTATTATCAATAAAAGCATGCTGTAATGTTTGACTAATGGGTAGACGGACTTTAATCAGAATTCCATAAGAGGAAAGTACATTTTGACGGGAAATTTTTTTTGACGGCACTTCTGTTTTTAATAATAATAATAATAATAATAATAATAATAATAAATCAAACATAAATTAAGTTTCAAAACTATAATAATAATGTAATTAGCACACACAAAACAACTTAAACGTTTAAAATGATAATAATCCAAAGAAGTTTTATATAAAAGGCAGGTTATAGTGACTTTTCGATTTTCAAACATTTTTTTTTTAAAAAAAAGAATGATTTAATGAACACAAAACTCAACAAATGAAATTGTTATTATCAATAAAAGCATGCTGTAATGTTTGACTAATGGGTAGACGGACTTTAATTAGAATTCCATAAGAGGAAAGTACATTTTGGCGGGAAATTTTTTTTGACGGCACTTCTGTTTTTATATATATATAGATATGATTAAAAAAAGGAAAATTTTTTAGATTTAAATATAATATTATTTCATTAAAAAATGTATGATTTATAAAAAGAGAGAAAAATAAATTATAATTTAATGGAGAATAACGTGATCAAATGCTTATTTTTTTTATAATTTTATTTAGATATATAATCAATGTTCTAATTACATTAATATTGCTCCTAAAAAATTACATAAATATTGTTTTGTGGTAAATAATATATTTATTAGTGAACGATAATTATATTTATGCAGACCTATTTATTATCCAATTGTGCTAAATATACATAATGGTTTACATACGCATGATGCACCGAGATATGATTGTGTTAGAATTTTTTCAACCAAATAAAAAATAATAATATTATTCGCAATCGCTTACTATTGTAGTCGCACTCCATGGCGTAAATGGGCCGTTAGTGATTTGATACATTAATGTGATACGTGCATCAAATCATCAACCATCAAATGTATGTTATGTTGTATATTGTTGGACAAGCTTCATGAAACTGAATATCAGATTTACTAATTGAGTACCGGATATGCAGAATAGATACCGTATTAGTGAATTTTACTTAAGGCGTGGGCACGCCCTACTGAATTGAAATTCTGCCAATTTTACTTAAGGCGTGGGCACGCCTTACTGAATTGAAATGCTGTCATAAGTGGAAGACTCACATCGTATTTGTCGTTAACAGGATATGCACTGCCCGGATATACACTAGTAGATTCAACAACTATAAATACAGCAGATTCAATTATTCATACCAGATTTAATATTCTAGCAGATTCAATAATGTGTCAACTTGTAGTAAAGTAAAACATGTAATAAAATTGTAAGTAGAGATGCAAAATGTAAATTTGCATAAACGAGTGACAAAACAAACACTTGTAGAAGTTAAATAAAAGGAAAACTTTTAACCCGAAAACTGTGTTACACAGAGTTTCCTTAAAACAGATTCGCTCCCTCACCGTCTGTGAGGTTTAAACTGAGCGTCCGTTTCCCAGGATACAACAGTAGAACCACTAGTTTTCGAGCACCACAGATACTACTCTAGCGAACCGACTTTGCGCCTGAACTATATCACAACTAGACAAAAATCGAAATTGTATGCAGATGAACTGAACGAGAAATTTATGTAGACAGAAATTTTGTATGCAGATGATTTTTGGTGTGTTGAGAAAAGTAGAAAACGAGTCACTTATAGGCTCATAAAATTGGTAACATGTCCATTAACTAATAGCAATTACAAGAGGAGTTTTAGGAGTTTCAACTGTTTCAAAAAATGAAAAGTCAGTTAAAAATAAAATAAAATGAAGCAAAACGTAGACTCTTCTAAGGGGCCAATTTTTGGTCAATTCAGTCCCACATTCGTGTACGCATGTCGCGCCAGCACACAAGTTTAAGGTCCGAAACCTCTTTCGGTTCTTGATTGCACCCCCTGCGCACGTGGAGGGAGCATCTATGCTACGCATGATTATACCATTCTAAAGTGTAATCATTTATAAAGTGGTTTTAGTTTTCATCCACTTTCTATGTGGGACAAATTTTTTTGGGTTGTGGTTGACACCCATTTTGGAGAAAGAATAAATTCTGGAATAGTGATTCATGGAAGAATCTGTGGTTAAAAAGTAAAGAGATTTTTTGGGTTTATGTGTAATATTATTTTATTGATAGAATATGTGGTTGAAATGAAGAAAGAGAATGAGAATGAGAAGAAAATGGGTGTCAAACAGGGGCTTGGTTTTTAGTTTTTCCATTAACATAAACTCATTTCACATGGCATACTTTGAACTTCAATTTTTCATTCACCCGATCATCATTTTTGATAAATAAGTATATGATTTCGATGTACTCACGGAGGAGAACACAAATCAATTTTCATATTCCAAAATAGTCAAACAGGTCCCGTTCAAAATTCGTGCCAAAGTCAGTCACAACTCAATTTTTTCCAACAATCCCCCACATAAATGAAAATTGGGAACGACACATGAATGTAACACATGACGACTTGGTGATATAGTTCAATAGTTGAAACTTGCATTTGATATGTAGGTATTACCCTTTGAACCTTCCCTTGTGAAAGCATATTTACTTTACTGGCTGACCAGTAGACGCGATGTCTTTAAATTGTTCTGCCGTTTATGTAAACGATGATATACTCCACACAGGATTCTTCCTAATACATTTCAGTTCTCATTATTATGTTCGTTTTGGCCATAAATATACGCATGGTTCTATGAGAGTTCACAAGAATTGCGCCCCACACAATTCCCCTAGAAGCGATCACACTTCTCTCTCACATAGGTGATTTCTTATTACAAGTAACCCGCATTATTTGGCTAGATTTTCGACGCATAAGAATCATTAAAAGCCCATTGCTTATCTTTCATCTTTATGGGCATTGTTGTTATATCATAGGAATGGACATGAGGTAATATCCCCTACAGTCATTCTATCAAGTCTTTACAATTAGGTTGTCCCTTTGAACCTAGATATTGGGATCTCCAGTCAACTAGGTTGGGTTTTCCTTTGTATTAACTTATCTATTCAAGGGCTTAAGTCTCATTCATCTCGATGATTTTTCAACTAATTCTCTATTTAACCATTTGGTTAGCGGATCCGCAATGTTATCCTTTAACTTTACATAGTTAATAGTGATAACTCCAGTTGAGAGTAGTTGTCTTATGGTATTGCGTCTATGACGTATATGTCTAGACTTACCATTGTACATGTTACTATGTGCCCTTCCAATTGCTGATTGAATATGCAAATTGTTGGCACAAGTTTTGACCATCTTAGAATATCCTCTAAGAAGTTGTGCAACCACTCAACTTCTTCACCACTTTTATCTAGAGCTATAAACTCAAATTTTATAGTGGATCTAGCAATCACTGTTTGTTTAGAGGATTTCCAGGATATAGCTGCACCTGCCAATGTGAACACAAATCCACTCGTGGATTTTGAGTCTTTTATATCAGATATTCAATTAGCATCACTATATCTTTCAATGACCGCTGGATATTTTGTATAGTGCAATCCAAAATTACGAGTATATCTCAAGTACCTTAGTACTTTTACTATTCCTTTCCAGTGGTCAGCTCCTGGATTACTTATATATCTACTCAATTTACTTAATATGTAGGTTGTGTCTGGTCTTATACAACTCATCAAGTACATTAGATTCCTAATAATTCTTGAGTACTTGAGATACACTTTCACCTTTGTTTTTGGATAGACGTTGACTTGTATCTATCAGTGTTCTAGTCATTTTAGTATCATCCTTACTGAACTTTTCTAGAATTTTATCCATATAATGTGACTGGCTTAGAACAAGCCCATCTGATATTCTTGAAATTTTGATTCTAAGTATAACATCAGCTAAACCCATATCCTTCATGTCAAATTTCGAATTTAACATATCTTTAGTGGATTTAATCACTTTTTTGTCACTACCAACAATAAGCATGTCGTCAACGTAAAGACATAAAATGACATAATCATTTACAGTGTCTTTAACGTAAACACATTTGAGACACTCATTGATTTTAAATCCACTCTACATCATGACACTGTCAAATTTTTCGTGCCATTGTTTTGGTGCTTGTTTCAGGTCATATAATGATTTCACCAATTTACAGACCATCTTTTCTTGACCCTTGATTTCAGAAGTTGCTGAATTTTCCATGAATAACTTATCTCCATTCTTAATTGTTTCGAAGGCAATAAACAACTTTTTATCAGAGCACACATGTATCGTAGCTCCGGTGTCAATCCACCACTTTTTTGGGTTTGAACCACTATATTCACTTCAGAAATGACGGATGCAAGATTTATCTCCACTACATCATGTGCCATGTAGTCAACCACATTTGCTTCTTTCTTCTTCTTTGGCAATCTGCATTCTGAAGACTTGTGACCCACTTTGTCACAATTGAAGCATTTCCCTTGAAACTTCCTTTTAGAAATTCCATCTTTAGGTCCTAACTTGGTCCATTTACCACAAGATGACCCAGCCTTATTTTTGTAGGCTTTACTGATTTGATCATACTCCACAACGTTGGCTTTAGTAACACTAGGATTGAACCACTTCTTCTAGGAACTCTTGTTGTCTTCTTCAATTCGAAGTCTAACAATTAGTTCTTTGACGTTCATTTCCTTTCGTTTGTGCTTCAGATAATTCTTAAAATATTTCCATACGGGGGTCAATTTTTCAATAATTGCAACAACTTGGAAAGTTTCACTCAACTTTATCCATTCGACATGAATTTCGTGAAGAATTACTTGGAGTTCTTGCACTTGACTGATTACGGTTTTGGAGTCCACCATCTTATAATTTAAGAATCTGCCGACAATGAACTTTTTAGCCCCGGCATCCTCAGTTTTACATTTTCGGTCCAAAGACTCCCAGACTCTATAGCAATTTGCATAGTACTATACACGTTGTATAGCGTGTCTGCTAAGCTATTCATAATGTAGTTTCGGCATAAAAAATTTGAATGGTTCCAAGCATCAAGTGCACTGATTGCTTAAACGTCTCCCTCACCCTTATTGAGTTTTGGAGTAGTTTCAGTCAAGAATCTCGCAAGATTCAAGGTGGTCAAATAAAATAACACTTTCTACTGCCACTCCTTGAAATTCAAGCAATTGAATTTCTCCGATTTTTCACCATGATTAACCGGAACAGTAACGGTATAGCCAGTTGTTTGACTCACAACATGACTTGGCAATCTAGTCACAGTCTGAGTCACAACAGAACTTGGCCCTTCAGCCACAAGAGAGCGTATATCCTGATTTTCAGTAGCCACAGCTTAGGTCACATCCATGTTGGTTTGTTCGGTTGCCACTTCTGAAAATGAAATAAATATATTAGTTTCCAATAAACCAAATGAAAACTCGTCTTTAAAGTAAGAATTTGTTTTAAGTTTGTTGGATATTGTTGGACAAGTTTCACGAAACTGAATATCGGATTTACTAATTGTGTACCGGATATGTAGAATAGATACCGTATAAGTGAATTTTACTTAAGGCGTGGGCACGCCCTACTGAATTGAAATTCTGCCAACTTTACTTAAGGCGTGGGCACGACTTACTGAATTGAGATTCTGCCATATGCGGAAGACTCACGCCGTATTTGCCGTTAACAGGATATGCACTAGCAGATTCAACAACTATAAATACAACAGATTCAATTATACATATCAGATTTAATATTCTAGCAGACTCAATAATGTGTCAACTTGTAGTAAAGTATAACAAGTAATAAAATTGTAAGTAGAGATACAAAATATAAATTTGCATAAACGAGTGACAAAACAAACATTTGCAGAAGTTAAATAAAAGGAAAACTTTTAATCTGAGGCCTGTGTTACACATAATTTCCTTAAAACAGATTTGCTCCCTCACCGTTTGTGCTTGAAGTTTAAACTGAGAGTCCGTTTCCCAAGATACAAGGGTAGAACCAGTAGTTTCCTAGCACCACATATGCTACTCTAGCGAACCGACTTTGTGCCTGAACTATATCACAACTGGACAAAAACCAAAATTGTATGCAGATGAACTGAACGAGAACTTTATACAAACAGAAATTTTATATGAAGATGATTTTTGGTGTGTTGAAAAAAGTGGAAAACGAGTCACTTATATGCTCATAAAATTGGTAACTTGTCCATTAACTAATGGCAATTACAAGAGGAGTTTTAGGAGTTTCAACTGTTTCAGAAAATAAAATGTAGCAAAACGTATGCTCTTTTAAGGGGCCAATTTTTGGTCAATCCAGTTCGACATTCGTGTACGCAGGTCTCGCCAGCACACAAGTTCAAGGTCCAAAACCTCTTTCGGTCCGTGATTTGCACCCCTGGAGCACACGTGGAGAGAGCTTTTATGATACACATGATTACACCATTCTAAAGTGTAATCGTTTATAAAGTGATTTTAGTTTTCATCCACCTCCTATGTGAAACAAACTTATTTGGGTTTTAGTTTCCCCACTAACATAAGCTCCTTTCACATGGCATACTTTGAGCTTCAATTTCTCATTCACCCGAGCATCATTTTTGACAAGTATATGATTTCGGTATACTCACGGAGGAGAACATAAATCAACTTTCATCTTCCAAAATAGTCAAACGGGTCCCGCTCAAAATTCCTGCCAAAGTCAGCCACAACTCAATTTTTTCTAACATGTTATGTAGGGAGGCTACGGTGGTGAGCGACTACAAATAACATTATTTTAAAAAACATATTCTTCTATCTATTTTGACACATTATCTGTATGTAAACCATTTTGTAACTTCATTATGTACAAGTAACATCATTCTTGATGATTACCATTGTATTCCTTGCTGCTTTAATTGTTCCCTATAAATATGAGATTTTGATTTTTAATGAAATATACAAATCTAATGACTTTTCTATTTTCTTCTATTTTTCTCTCTATTTTATAACACGATACCATCATAATAGCTTGATTTTTTAATAATTCAAAATCTAGTATTTTCTAGCCACGAATAAAAGAAAAAGAGTGTCATTACTTCATCTTTGTTCCGAAAGAAATTTCAATTTCAATTCATCTTCGTATCAAAACAGAACTCGACGAAAGGTAAATATATATATATATATATATATATATATATATATATATATATATATATATATATATATGCATGATCATGCATCAATAGTGGCCCAAATTCTGTTTCTAAACTATTGTTTCAAAATACGTGCAACTTTTAGGGATGACAACAGAGTGATAGCTGTAACAAATGGCGCACACACATATTCTAAATTAGGAATGGCAACGGGACGGATATGTTATTTCTATCCCTCATCTCGTCAAGTATTTTTGTTAATTACTTTGTCTCCTGATTAAAGTGGGACGAAACAAGTTCGGGGCGGAGCAGGGGTTTATCGCGCCATTTATTTTTTTTATATCTTTAGCTAATGAATATTATTACTTTTTTTCAATTTGTTAAAAATGACATGTACCCATTTTGTATCCGCTTTGGGAAGACGACCACCGTCTCGTTTACCCAATTAGGTGGGTAATCCTCGTATCATTCGAAACTAGACCCGAGAGCATCGGGTTGAATGAATTTTTTTTGCCATTCATATTCTAAATTAAACTCTCTTCATCAATTATATATTATAGAGCCTGTTTGGTAAGGATTTTTGGGGGAAGAATTGATTTTGAATAGTGATATGATGGGAAATGTGTGGTTGAAAAAGAAAAAAAAAGTATTGATGTGATGGAAAATATTATTTTATTGAAGAATGTGTGGTTGAAAATGAGAATTGATTTGAGAATTGATTTGAGAATTAGAAACAAACAGGGCCATAGTAATTTTAAAAGTGGTGATTATATATGCCTTATACACGTGTTCTTTTTTTTAGGTATGTTTGTAAAATATATATGTTTATGATAATTATTAAATATTCTTTGTGTCTTTAATCTGATAAAATATATTTAGATATTCTTTTACAAACTTTAAATTAATAACTTATCATGTTATTGCTCTTAAAGAAGCATAACTTTGCAAATATGAATATTCCGTTACAAAACATATTCGTAAAGAGTTAATGTTTCTAACTAATAGTTTATTTGTGCTTCTGAAGTAGCATAATATTATTAATATTCTAAAAGAATATTACTTGCTCTTGAATATTATGATGTTACAATTTTGATATTTTAGAAAAATATTGACACATTACTCTTGAAAAAACAATAGTAACATCATTTTTCAAACAAATAAATAATAATTATATTTTCTTGTGCTCTTGAAGTAACACCTGAAATAGAATCCAATAATACGTGTCAATATTTTAGAAGAATATCGATAATGGTAAAAACTGATGTTAGTAAAATATGAGACAATGAAAATCTTATTCAAGGCTCCAGAAGAGTCAATGTTTTGTGATATAAATGAATAGAATTTACTATTACTAGTATTTTGTTCTCCAATTAATAGAAGAGAAACTTACGAAGTTTCTAAAACGTATTGTAACTGATACACTAATATTGTTGGAATGTCCGTTATACCATTACTAGATCAATAATAATACAAAAAATAATTGAGAATTCAAATGGACATTCAACGATAAAACAAAAGATTCTTCAAAAAAAATGAACTCATATATAATGTTTGTTCTCTTTATTGAAAATTGGTCATTAACTATCACTAACTAAAATAGGAACTGAATTTCTAATATTTCTAAAAGTTAATTATAGTGATATATAAGTTTTTGTCACCCTTCATGTTGACCATATAGATATACTTGTATCTAAAAGATACGATACATCTACTAGATGATTGCATGATATTTGCAATTTGAAGTTTGCAAAATAACCGCTCGAATTTTAAATTATAAGCACAATTGTCAAATTATACGATCGAGATATGTTTTGTTAATGCTAATGAGCATAAATCTCAACATTTAATAAGTGTTGGTCGGGATATCGATAAATGGTTTTAACACGAATGTTTGTTAAACATCTCGAATCAATTTCTTAATCATTACTATTGAGAACAAAATATTTTTTTATTTTTGTTTAAATAATGCTATTACACGCCATGCCAACATCAAGTTCTCCACGTTATAATCGGCTTATGGTTTAGAGCATAATATTTTCAATCTAATGATTTTTGAAAGTATAATATATGTATAATTACTCAATCGTGGTGCACTGAGATAGATGTTAAAGAATGTTGATAATACAAGTTTAGTTTGAACTCTTATAAAATATCTAAAATCCTAACGGGTGATATTTTATAACTCGATTTATTGACTATCAATTTGATTAAACTATTTTTCTCTGTATTAGGGGGAGAAATTAATACCTGAAAATAGTATATAATGCATCATATTGTGCTATCTATATGTTGCACTTGATAATATGAAAGATAACTCAATTGTAATATTTATTTACTGGCATATAAGAGATTTATAAAATCTCATATACCTGCTATTAATAAAGATGATCCCAATTAGAAGGTGTATATTCTTGTAGAGTATATAGAGACATAACTAATTATAAAACTCCAAAAGAGGTTGAAGTGCTTCAAGAAAAAGTGAAAATATCTCAATAAGTCTTATCATTGTGAAAAAGAAACAAAATCGAAAAGAAAATGTTGTCGACAACATTTTAGCGCTTGATACACTATATCGATATACTATATCATATTATGAATAATGATGAATCAAAATAAATTCGTTGAATCATATCGATTGAAAAAAATAATTGGTCAAATAAAAGAAAGTAATCTTAGTAAAAATGAATTTACTACAGAAACTTGAAGTTTTTAGACTTATAGTTCGAAAATTTAAAGGTTTATATTTATGCGAAAAAGAAATGATAAAAATGAAGTTTGCATGACTCTCATCATAATAAATTTCGTAGAGATTATGGTTAATGCAATCACAAATCCATATCTTGTTATCCCGACGGTGCATGAACGTGAAATGTAATTATAGTCAACTTATTTGTCTAACTATTAATGTTGTATCTGAACGATTTTATGTTTGAAGCATATAATTCAAGTGAGAGGGGGACAAATATGCATTGTACTCTTTTTTCCTTTGATCAATATTTTGTCTCAATAAGTTTTTCTGGCAAGCTTTTTAATGAGTCAACCTTTGTAGCGTACTTAAAAGAATAAATCATTTTTTTCCTTCAGTAAGATTCTTTTCACGAGAATTTTCCTAATAATATTTTAACGAGACATATTTTTTCTATAATGAATGTACATAATCTAAAGGCATTTACCTTCAATATATCTTTATAATTATTTTATAAATTTGTATACGAAAATTTTGAATAAAGCAATAAAATCTATTTTTCGAACCATCAAGTTACTACAATCACCAAAGATTGATAAATATCAAGGCAATATTACATGGAGACTATAACTAGATAACATGAAACATGCTTTATCGTAATTGCAATATTGAAAACATTAACGTACAAGACATAGATGGCCCGATATGAGAATTTTCATTTATTGAAACCAGGGGAGTAGTTGTACTCTTTTTTCTTAACTCAAGTTCTATCTCATTGAATTTTCTTAACAAGGTTTTAACGAAACAAATATTTTGTAATATAACATTCAAGGGATGTGTTATAAATAATATGTTTATTAGTGAATGACAATTATATCCCTACAACCATATTTATTATTAGCATTGTATCCCTTGCAGCCCTAATTATCCTCTATAAATATGGATGTTTGATTCTCAATAAAACACACAAATTTATTGATTTTTGTACTTTCATCTCTTTTTTTCTCTATTATATAAAATGTTGTATATATATATTCTTTATTGCAAACAACTTTTACATTTCCAAAATTAGACGCAAATATACTCACTCCGTCCCAATTATATAGACTGAGTTTCCTTTTATTCTTATCCCAAATATATAGGCATGTTTCGTAATATAGAATATTTTGTTGTGTTCCTTTACCAATATACCCTTATTAAACTTTTTCCACTTAATACGCCAACTTCTTGAAATCATCCAAATACACATATTTCCCACTTCTTGAAAACATGGAACAACTCCCATTTCTTTTTCTTCTTCAAATTCTTTACCAGTTCCAATAATAATTTTTTTTACATAGTAAAAATTAAATAGGGGTAAATTAGGAAAAATCTTGACAAAAATTAATTTTTCAATGATATTAAAAAAGTTTTCTTAAACCGTGTGAAAAAGAAACAAGCATATATAATTGGGACGGAGGGAGTATAATTTTAAAGAATTTAACGCATGTGACTTAACATAACTACCTTAAAAATAAACCGACCAAGAGTGATAATTTATAATTTTGATTGATTTTGTTCAAATATTACGAAGTAAAACGGTTCCTCTTTTTCTATTTTTTGCTAAGGCCCCGTTCGGGAGTGATTAAAATCCAATTAAAATTGAAAATATGGCCGTTATTGGGTCCCACCCGTCTAATAAAAATCAACAATAACGGCTATATTTTTAATTTTAATCCGATTTTAATCCCTCCCATACAAGGCCTAAGTGTGAAGAGTGTGTTTTTTTTAATAGACATCTTTTACTATTTTTGTGTGGTGACTATTCTCTATTTGTATATCTAGAACGCATATATTATTTTAAGTGTCCGTTTGATTGTAAATGTGGAAAATTGGTGGAAAGAAAATGTTTTATTGGGAATTGATTTGTCTAGAAATTATTTTATAGGGAATTGTAATTAATTGTGTTTGATCGGTATAATTTTCATGGAAAAATGTTGAAAGTTTGGTGTCTGTTTGATTTCGTTTTTTATGAAAATTGTATATTAAAGTGATAATTTTTTCTACCATTGGGTCTAGAATTTGTTCCCATTGCTTAAAAAAAATTGAAAAAAATAACCATATTGAATACCATTTGTTTAGTTTTGTTTTGCATGGAAATTGTCAATAAAAGTAAAAAAATTTTTACCATTGTATATAGAATTTTTTTCAATTGCCAAAAAAAAAAAAAAAAAAAAGTTGGAAAATACTTACCCACCAAAACATTAAGAATTTATTTTCCTCAAAAATGTGGATTTGGAAAGTTGGAAAATATTTTTCTGGGGAAAATTTTGCTTGTCAAACACTACAAAAGTTGGAAAATGTGTGCTATCAAACGGGCCTAAATTTAGAAAATTATCCTCATGCGAAAAATGCTAAGAACTTAATGTTGACGATTTTGATTTGAAATTTTGATTTTCTTTCTTTGTTCAAATCAAAAGTTCGTATTGATTTTATTTATTCTTTAAAATACATATCACAAACTGCAGGAAAAACTTTACAAAGCATGTGGATTTCATAGCTAGACTAAGTGCTTGTTTGTCTCTCATTTTGGGAGAATAAATAGAGTTTTGAATAGTATTTTTTTGGAGAATGTGTGGTTGAAAAGTAAAGTAATTTTATTGATTTGTGTCTAAAATATTTTATTGAGTGAATATTTGGTGGAGATTGTTTATTGTAGCAAACAATGTTTGATAAAATAGATGACAAACATGTGCTAAATCTGAAATAGGGATAACAACCGGGTGAGTTGTGGTTGGAACAACCTCCCCTGCCCCGACAGGAAATTTTCCGCCCCGTTACCCATTGAAGGCAAGGCAATGCGGGGGCGGGGCGGTTTTACTACCCCATTTTTTTAATTTTTTTAAGATTTTTGATAATTCATTTTATTGCTCACATTTATTAAATTGAGATAATAATATATTTTTTAATTTATTCTCAAAAGTTAAATTATTCAAATATATTTGGTAAACTAAAACTTTTATTATTTGCCATATTTTTTAGATAATCTTAATTGTCATTTTTTATTAAAACTAATGAAATTTCTTGGAATTTTTCATTTAAAGTGTCGAATTCTAAAAATAATAATAAAAAATTAAATGGGACGGGGTATCCGTTACTTGTACACGCCCCGTTCCCGACCCAAATACCCAATTAAGTGGGTAATCATCGTCTCATTCGGGATGAGGTCCCGTGGATATCGAGTTTGTCGGGTTTTTTGTCATCCCTCGTTTGAAAGTTTTAGCATTCTATAATAATATATATATGTATATATACAGAAATGATCTAATGAGCACCGGTGCTCATCTTATCGTAAGCACCGATGAGTTGGCACATTAATTCATTGGTGGATAAAAATTTTGTGAGTTCCAATCCACCAATAAATTAATGTGCCAACTCATCGATGCTTAAGATAAGATGAGCACCGGTGCTCATTAAATCATTTCTGTATATATATATATATATATATATATATATTTTTTTTTTTTTTTTTTTTTTTTGTATGGCGTGACACAGCTTAACATTTCTTTTAATATTCATTAAGGCTGCACATGCGTAGCAATTGATAGATATATATATATAAATATAAATATATATATATATATATATATATATATATATATATATTTTATTATTATTATTATTATTTTTTTTTTTGTATGGCGTGACACAGCTTAACATTTCTTTTAATATTCATTAAGGCTGCACATGCGTAGCAATTGATAGATAATTGCCAAACTTACGAACCTTCAACACAAAAAAACATACAACCAATAAACAATATATGGGCATGTTTGATTTCATTGAAAAATTGAATTAGAATGTAAGTTAACGTCAATAATTAATTTTAATATCACATTTTATGAAACTCACAATTTTTTAAGTACATTTCATCAACTTTTATTAAAATATACTAAAAATCTAATTTTTATCTAAATTAAATAAGGGTATAAATATGTAGTTATAAAACGTTTATATGCCATCGCGTAGTATTTTAAGAAGACGTTTCTTCGATGTTTTACTTGGAAGCTAACTTTTTAGTAAACGAGCCGAAATTAGGACTAGGGTGAGAGGAAGAGCAAATAGAAAGGATGAGATGGGAACGGTAATACAAGTTTTTGGGGAAATACTCGCAATCCTTGGTACAAAATCTTTTAATAATGCAATTATTGTATTTATCGCTTACGATGAATGTGAGTAAGCAATAACTCTGCAACTATCTACATCTCACTTTTTTCTCGAGATAGCTCAAACTATCAAGAACAAAAAATAACAATGCTGCTGAAATAAAGGCAAAACCAAAGATGTATTCGGCACCCCATATACTAATAATTAGTAATTTTTTTTAATTTCACAAGAATTTACTTTTTGACTGATAATAACCACGTACACTTTTCTTATCTCAACCATAACATTTAAACGTGCTTAAGAGTTTTAAAACTTAGGACGTGTCTGATGCTGATTCTTCGTCAGCTTAAAATTGAAACATTGACCGTTACTTTGCCAAGGTAGATTCCACCTCTGGGATGGCTGGTCAAAAAAGACGGCCTGATTTTACACGTAACGGCTATGAAATCATTTTTTTTGTTTCAAAAAGCAGGCCAGACAGGCCCTTAATTTTGTCAACTTCATTTCCGCCGTGCTTCGTTATTTTAATAAACAACTATGTTACAATGGCGATTCACATTTTCAAGACACGGGAAGTACATTACCAATAATAACTATAATAGATCAAGGAATTTAAAGAGATGTTTAAAAGCAAAAAATATTATGAAACCAAAACATAATATCTCAATATATGAATAAATTTAAAATTAAATTCGGGATCGATAATTTTTTTATCTCGACAAAATAATGTCCCAGAAGAAACTAAGAGCATGTTTGGCTAAACTTAAAATCCAATTAAAATTAAAAATATAATTATTATTGAGTCTCGTTCGTCTAATAAAAATTAAAAATAACGACTAATTTTTCAATTTTAATCCAATTTTAATCTCTATCGAACACGCTTTAATCTTTTACTCGTGCTATGCAATCAATTGCGACTCTATAACAAAGGTAAAAACTGTAGTGTAGAGTTAGCATCAATTTGACACAAAATTCAAACGATTGATTGCAATGTAAAATCTTTTGTCTAACTAAAAAAGAAAAAAGAAAAGAAAAAAGAAAAAAGAAAAAGGAAAGGGCGACTATTTTATTACAGTCGCGCGTCTTCCGTTATCGAGCTTTTACGTTCTAATTTCTATCTCTAAATCCTCTCTTCTTCCATTCTTCCTTTCTATCTCTTCGATCCAGCTCGATCGACGAATGCGGGTAAATTTCTTGACTATTCTTAAACTTACCGCAATTGAATTAGCTTGAATTGAGTGCATTCGGTGTTGAATTTTGAATAAAGGGTATTCATGGATAAAACCCTGATTTTTCACTCTGCTTAAATTAGGGGTTTTGAGCGTATGAATTAACTGTTGAAGACTTGAAGTATTATAGTTGGGTTGATCTGCTGTGTGTTAGTTTGTACTTGAAATTTGTCTTTTCATATTATAAGTTCAATGGCGTAAAAGCTCGGATTTTTTTATGGCGGCTCTTCAATTTTTTCTTTGTGAATGTGCTTAATTTAGAATTTAAAATTTGGTTCTAGTTGTTATTTTAAGAGATACTAATTTACTGAAAGGAGGTTCTAACATTGAATATGTACTGACGGGCATCTCTAGCAGAATTCTGACTTTCAGCTTTCGTTTTTGATTTTAAGTGGTGTATAATTCTTATGGACATCCAGTACAGCCTGCAAAAGCAAAAGCTTTTGGAATTCTATTCTTTTCTGCGGATCATAGTGATATCCAGAAAACAAAATTTAGATTTTATCGTAAACAAATTTTTTTCAGTATGAAGTTTGTCCACTTCAATACCCATTCAATGACTTTGGCACTGAACGTTCCAAAAATGGGTACTGTCGTCTGAATTCAAAAAAGACACCTGTTGGCATTTCCGCCTTCCTTCTCCTTCCCGGGCCTATCTGAAAGAACATCTGGTACTTCTTGGTCATGAATATCTGAATTGGTTGTTCGTTGCTTAAGACTCCTTGTTATGGAGTTCTAATTGTACATTTCTAGCTGAAGTTGCATTCAAGTTTTCAGTGACCTTCCATATTAGCTTGTATAGAGTTTAACTAATAAAAGATGTGAATTGATTGATCTTTATTAATTTTTGAAAGTTGGTACTGTAACCTTGGCTTATACTTGCTCCTAATGGCTTATTCTTATTAGGTTTCATAAGGTTGTAGCTTTTGAAGTAGATTAATTTCCAACACTCACTCTTGAGGAGAAGGCTCTGTAGATATGAGATCTGAACACTGAGTTTTGATAATGGCCGGAAATTCGAGATTTGAAATGACTTCGGCTAGCCCTGAATCCAGTTTTGCTGGGAACTATCAAATTGGGCAAAGAGGGAGTTATTCTAGTCAGGCGCTGGATAGGTCTGGAAGCTTCAGAGAGGGTGCAGAAAGTAGGATGTTTGGTTCTGGAAAGGCTACATCTAGGGGGAGTGCTATGTTGGCAGGGGAATTACCTGCATTGTCCCAATGTCTGTTGCTGGAGCCGATCGTTATGGGTGATCAAAAAAAATATACACGATCTGATGAATTAAGGAGGGTTCTGGGCTTTTCTGTTAGCTGCAGCTCGGAAGACAACTCTTTCAGTGCTGCTCATCTGAAGAACTCACCTCCAGTGGCGGAGGAACTAAAGAGATTGAAGGCAAGTTTTGCAGATACTTGTTTCAAAGCCAGGTAACTTCTATTCTTCATATTATCTTTGCTCTTTTGAGATCTACTGGACAATAGAGTTATTTAAACACCCTAGAGATCCCATCCATGCCTGTCTCTTCGTTTCCTGTCATGAAGGTGAAAAATATCTTATTGGAATATTAACATTTATTATTCATTTATCACCAAATCTGAATTAGTTTAAGCTGTTTTTGTTTCTATTTGTGCTAACATTGTCAAACTGGCTCTTGAGGTAAATAATCAACATGCATTGTAGAAACCTTCAGCATAACGTGACATTTTAAATTTTCCTTTTTAGCCTTTTTTACTGAGTATGCTGCATTCTTCTTTTTGACTAGTGGTAGAGCAAAAAAGTTGGACGAGCATTTAAATAAATTGAACAAATATTTTGACGGCATAAACTCCAAGAAGCTGCAGCGGAATGAACTATCCACAAATGAAAGATCAGGCAGTTCAAACCTGAAGATTGGAACCCAGGTAAATCGAAGCTCGTTGGAACTTGGAAATCAGAAATTCGAGGATCGGCCTAAGAATGTCATTCTGAGCAAGCGTGTACGCACGTCAATGGCAGAAACTCGGGTTCGTTATATTTCCTACCCTTAAATCTCATTTCTGATTTAAAAAATAGAAGTAGGAGGCACACATGTTTTCAATCTGTTTACTTCGACAACTTACACTTCACTTCCTTTGTCTGCCTTTATCTGTATCATTCTCATCCAGCTTAACTAACGGAGATAAGAAATGTGATATTGAGTGGCAGCAAAAGAGGCTTTACCCAACTCTTTATGTAATGCATCCGTTATCACTCACATGTAGAAAGTATGAAAACTTAACAGACATTTTTAGATGGACAATCGATAAAAAATAAAAATTTAATAGGTAAAATAAACATTTAGTTTTCAACTTTTCATGATATATTCCAGTGCTTTAACATAGTTTAATTTCATTTGACCAGTTTCTTGATTCTTCTTAAATTTTTCTTACATTTTGGAGAATAACTTTCCCTGCTATATTTTGTACTGTTTTTGAGAATTGATAATACTTTTCCCCTCTTTCAGACAGAAGGCCGTGGTAATGGACTACCACGGCAGCCAATCGTGGTGTCAAAAGACCGAGACATGCTTAGAGATAATAGTGCAGATTCTGATATGGTTGAGGACAAGATAAGGAAATTACCTGCGGGTGGAGAGGGTTGGGAGAAGAAAATGAGAAGGAAGCGTTCTATTGGTGCAGCCTTTTCCAGAACTATTGGCAGCGATGGGGAAGTGAAACGAACTGCACACCATAAGCTTGCCAATGAACACAGTCTGCAATACTGTGATTCCTCCCATGGTTTCAGGTACCTATATTCATATTATGTAGTAAAACACTCATGGTTTCACGGCATTGCTTCTTCTTCTTTTTTTATTTCTCTTTCTTTTTGTTTGTATGATTTACTGGTATCCAGCCATGACTAAGATGACCTTTCAGCTGCATATTTGAAGACTGGAACTATTATCCTTGAAAATTCGTATGATTATAAAGAAAATATGGCGTTAGACAAGAAAAACTATTATGAAACTTTGGAGATGCATCTCTCATTTGTACAAGTATGGACTGACACACTTCAAAAAGATTTTAAAATCATATTTCTTAGCAAAAACAGTTCATGGCATATGTATATCATGGGATTTATATTGGTGTCCAACTGTTTAATTCTATTTTTAATTATTTCTTTATTTTTATACTTAAATCTTTTAAAAAGAATCCTTACTTTATCTTTTTACAGTTTGACTAATTTTTAGATCCAGTGATTAAACTTTGATTGATGCAAACTGACCAATTTTCCAAGGAAAAATGATTCTGTCACATTATTGAGATATGTTCACAAGAAATTAAATCGTTTAGTCCAAATAAAAGTTAAGCTGGCTACATGTGTTCATAATGTCATGATTTCTGAACCTCTGGGGACGGAATAGTAGGGTGTCGCCTCTTTAAATATGAGAAACACATTCATTTTAATGCAGTTTAGTTTATTTAATTTGTTATGGTTTGATTCGTCAAACTGAATTTACCCTGCGCTTGTTATTTTGCTAAAATTATCTCTATTGGGTTGATTACTTGGTTATCAAAGGTGAATAGAAAGTACGATTTTCTCACATTGCAACAAATGAGCATACATTTCATAGTTAATTCTTTAGCTGCAAATCAAAACTCTAAATGCTGTTTAAACCCTTGAAACTCGTTTCACAGATCAGGGGCTTCTAATGGTGCCAGTGCCACTAGCAAATTGGATTCTACATCTTCCCCAGCTAGTTCTAGTGTTCGTGCAACGTTCAAAAATGAACAAGACAAATCTGTCCCTTCACGGGATATTTCTGCTGGGCCAACTAAAGAGCGAATTTTGGGAAAAGGAAATATTAAGTACGTTCAACCTATTTCTATCAATAATGCTCAGAGTCAGAAAAGACTGTATATTCTGCTAACTAGTGTTTGATTTACCTGAAATCTTGATTTTCTGGTGATGATATTTCTACTGGATTTTCTTTTAGGTTGAATACCCTTGAGGACAATCATGCGATTTGTTCTAGTCCAGTAATAAAAGGAAAGGCCTCGAGGACTCCACGATCCGGCCCTGCAATTCCGACCAATTCAGCTTCTAATGTTCCTCGTTTGTCAGCTCTGGAGAGCTGGGAACAAACCACGGGCATAAACAAAAACCCTTCAGTTAATGGAGTTAACAGCCGCAAGCGTGCTATTCCTGCAGGGTCATCTTCTCCACCAATTACTCAATGGGGTGGTCAGAGGCCACAGAAAATTTCTCGTAGGAGGACGAATCTTGTATCGGTGTCAAACCATGATGAAGTACAGATGCAGTCTGAAGGATGCTCGCCTACAGATTTTGGTGCCCGATTAAGCTCTTGTGGAAATAATCCTCTTATCTCGAAAAATGCAGCAAATGGAATCCAAAATTTCAAACCTAAATCTGGAAATGTTTCATCCCCTGCGAGATTGTCTGAAAGTGAAGAATCTGGTGCTGGTGAAAACAGAATGAAGGAGAAATCTGTAGGTAGTGGCTATGTGGACAAAAAAGCTACAAGTGCTGGTCAGGATGCTGGCCCTTCTGCAATAGTTTCTAAAAAGAATAAAGTTGTGGTTAAAGAAGAAATTGGTGATGGTATACGGAGACAAGGGCAGAATGGAAGGATCTCACCATTTTCTAGGGCTAGTATTTCACCAATGAGAGAGAAGCAGGACAATGGAGCGCCAGCCAAGCCACTCCGAAATGCGAGGTCTGGTTCTGACAGGAGTGGAAGGTACTGGATATTTTCTTAACAGGAGAAATTATGCCTACATTGACATTTTCTTGTTTCCTCTCACTCATGGGGATTTCTGTTAAACTGTGACAGCAAGTCAGGCCGCCCTTTGAAGAAGCTATCAGACCGCAAAGGCTCTTCTCGTCTTGGCCTTGTAGCAAACGGGGGTTCTCCTGATTTTAATGGTATACATTTAAATATAATATATTATCAGAATTATTTTCCTACATTTTAGAGAATGATTTGACATTTTGCATTATCCATACTGGATTTGTTAGTAGGTGAAAATTTGTCTTTATCTGTCTGTCATTGTCTCTATCAGTTGTAAGCTACTATGCTAGTCTAAAGGTATCAACCACTGCATGCTTGTAGTTATTTTACCTCAGTTCCTGAGATTTCTCAAGTTACACCGTGTATGTGAGTTTTGAAGTCAGTCCCAGTTATTTATGGGAATCCATATCATAATTAACCAAGTTTTACCAGCTTGAATTATATATCTTATGGAGGATTAACTAAACACTTCTGCTTGCCCCAAACAAAAGATGAAAAAACTCACAGCGGAGATAGTTGGAAAAAGCCCTCTTAAACAGATTCCCATTTTTCGAAATTCTTAAGATCATGCAATACTTTGTTGTTGATGCATTATGATTTTTCAGGAGAATCAGAGGATGACCATGAAGAGCTCTCGTCAGCTGCAAGTTTGGCTTGCAATTCCAGCCGTATGTGTCTCGCTTCAATTATTTTTCTGTCATATTGATTATATTGCTTTCTCAAATAGATCATGGGAATAATGTTTTCTTTCTCGTTTTTTTTACCATAGTTCTTGCCTGTTCAAGCCCATTCTGGAAGAAAGTTGAGACAATGTTTACTTCAATTGGTACAGACAAAAAGTCATACTTGTTACAAAAGGTGACTAACTTAATAGTTAGATATGTTATAATATGGCTCCCCTTCTTATTTTGGTTAGTTTGTACATGGTCAGTGGGACTCTTAAATTCTTCTTTGTTGTTTTGGACTAGCTAAAATTAGCTGAAGAGTTTGGAAGTTCATCTCAATTCTCTTGCCATGGCAATGATGTTCAGGTGAAATTGGTTTGTGATCTGTGGTCGCTCTTCTTTTCTATCTAATTCTTTGATTTTTAGAATATAGTTTCACTGTGAATATTCTACACTTAATTCAATATACAAAAGAATCAAACACCATCTTTGGTCCTTGCAGCCTCTTGGCTTTAGATTACTATAATTTCAAACTTCTGGAGGGAACAGGTTGTTCTGCATCTATTTATAATCTGTGGATCTGCTTCACCTGAAATTCAAAACCCTTCTTGTTTTATCAGGGTGATGTCCACAAAAAAATTTCAGCATTTGATTCTCTTTCTGGTAAGACAAATGGGCAGATGACAAATGAAATTGGGACAAAGGACTCTTCTGATACGGTGGAATTTGTTGAGCAACTACAGAATACTTCTTTGTTTGGGTCCATAGACACAGAGAAAATACATGACACTCCACTTTATCAAAGGATACTATCTGCTCTTATCGTGGAGGATGAAATTGAAGAATTTGAAGAAAATGGGTTTGGAGGACCAAGTAGTTATCCTTGTGATTTGCGCCTTGTTGATACTGAAAGCAGATATCAAGATGGAGTGGACTTTTGTGAGCCTTTATTTGGCGTCCAAACTCCAAAAAATGGTAATGCGCACATATTTGTTTCTTGCAACGGAAATACTGACTACAATAGAAACCCTGGTATTCAGCGTCATCCATGTAATGGAGAATTGATGCAAGGGGATAGTGGATATGTGCATTCAGAGGTGGAAGTGTTGGTTAGACTTTCAAGATGTGATTATGGTTCACAAAGTTTCCAGCCAAATAATTATGGCATTTCTTCCATTGATTGCCAATATGAGCAGATGTGTCTTGAAGACAAACTTGTGCTGGAATTGCAAAGTGTTGGCCTATTTTTAGAAACAGTGGTAAGCTTGGAGATTGAAGTGATGTTTATCATCTTTAATTGAATGGTTTTCATCATAAATTCCCATTCCCCACATTCCCTCTTTTCCGCTGGACTTAATGAAATAACTTTATCAATAAATTGCATATTTAAACAACAAAAGCAACTTTTACATGTGTCATGGTTTTCTTTTTGCTACCTTGGATATGTTTCTTATTCATTTAAGTATTCATTGTTGCGTTGCTCACTGGGATGCCTGCTACAGCCTGCCTTGGATGACAGAGAGGACAAGGTAATCAACCAGGATATTGTTCAGCTGGAGAGGGGACTGCATCAGCAGGTTATCTTTCATCACACCATTTTCATAATCTCTTTTCAACCTTTTTTAACTGAGATTATTGAATTATTTTAGGATTCTATTTATTTTCCTATGATGAGCATTCTAAAGCCTCTGCCAAAAAATGTTCTGCTATAAAATTTATCCATTAATATTACTGAGCGAACCCCCTCTTTATTTACACTTGAATCTCTAGATTGGAAAGAAAAAGATGTTCCTGGATAATATATGCAAGGCTATTGAAGAAGGCAAGGATGTAGACAAGCGGTAAATACTTCAAATTTGGATTTTGTTCATAAGCATTGAACTTCTTATTATCACTAGTAATTGCGAATTTTTGCTCAGATCTTGTTTTGACAAACACATTTTGCTTAATGTGCAGGGACCCTGAGCAGCTCGCTATGGATAAACTCGTTGAGTTGGCATACAAGAAACTTTTGGTAAGTACTAATTGCTTCATGTTGCTCATCCACGGAGCATCAGTTAGCTGTTTAGTTGTACAGATGCGCGCATGACTCACTTTCTGTAAACCTTTATCGGTTTTGTGGAGTATGGCCTTGAAGCAGAAAGTTACTCCTAATTTTTTTGAGTTACAAAAAAAGGTTGTGTAACAATTCATGCAAAACATATTTTCTAGTTTGTAACTTTCATTTGAGGTGCCAAATTTTATGATGTTTCTTGATTGAAAAACTTGAATGTCAGGCATTTTAAATACTTGATTGTGTCCTGTACAAAAACCTTTCGGGCAAAAAATGTTCGTTTTTGTGTGAAAACTTTAATATACATTATTGCTTACCATATATTTTGACCTTATTAATTTGACTTCCTGTTAAAATTCTTTTTCTTTCATGTCAGATTTAAATCTATATCTTTGAATAATTTGACAGGCAACTCGAGGGAGTTTCGCTTCTAAATATGGTATGGCTAAGGTGTCAAAACAAGTTGCGTTGGCTTTTGCCAAGAGAACACTTGATAGATGTCGGAGTTTTGAAGATTCAGGAGTAAGTTGCTTTGCTGAGCCCACATTCCGCGATGTCATTTATGCTGCACCGACTCAGATCACTGAAGGAGAGCCGCTGATCAGTGCAGACCTGGTAGTTGCTAATGGTACGTGCATTAGTTTTGTTTTCAACTATGATGTACGGACACGTGTATCCGACACGATACCTGTCGGATACGTCGACGGGCGATTTTTCAAAAAAGTACTGACACAACACGTTGTTGACACGATTAAATTTTTAATTTTTATAGTATAAATTTAGTTTTATACTTGTAATTTTTCATGTTGAAATCTTTTAAACATGAGTACCTATTTGTTACTTACCAATAATTATGAGTTAAAAATATATAATATTTTTAATAAAAAAAGAAAAATGATTATGATAGAGTGTCCGATGAGTGTCGATATGGACTCTTGAAGTGTCCGTGCGACATAGGTTTTCAATAATGCTTAAGCAGTTATAATTTGCTAACTGCTTGCTCCCAAGTCTTTTCTATGCTCTTCAGGTTTTGCTTGAAAAATGTTAAAAGTAATGCTGTCTTATTTGATTTATATTGACTTAGTTGTACAACCTTTTGCATTCATAACTATAGCAGTTCATTTCTTGACAGGATCTGTGTCCGGTTTTGCTGATGGTTGTTTATCAGATGCACTCGATACTTCAGGTCATCTATCTGATCAGGCTTTTGCTAAAAGTGGGCCGATATCGAATAGAGGAAAAAAGAAGGAAGTATTGCTTGATAATGTTGGTGGTGCCATCTTTAGAGCCACATCTTCTCTTGGCATATTGGGCAATGCAAAGGGAAAGAGAAGTGAAAGAGACACTTCAACCAGAAATGTTGTTTCCAGGGCATCAATGGGTGGCTCCAAGGGAGAGCGCAAAACAAAAGCGAAGTTGAAGCAAAAGATAGCTCAGCTTTCTACATCAGGAAATGGAGTTGTCAATAAATTCATGGATGCAATACATCCCGTATACACTTCGGCTAGTGGTTCTGGTGAATCAGCCAATAATACTAGCAACAGGAAAAGGGATGTTAGATTTATGTCTTCTGGCAGTGCCCCTCAAGATTCATCGAAGGACATCAACGAATTAGCAAATTTGCCACTGAATGATATAGACTCGATGGAGGAACTAGGGGTAGATACTGACATTGGTGCACCTCAGGATTTCAATACTTGGTTCAATTTTGATGTGGATGGATTACAAGACCATGATTCTGTTGGCCTTGAGATTCCCATGGACGACCTTTCAGAATTAAATATGTTTTGATCTCGAAAGTTCTTGTTGTACAGCTTGTGGAATATTTAACTAGCTACTAAAGAATGAATTCATTTTACTACCTTAAGCTTTGTGTTGGCTAAATGGAAGTTGTAATTATCCGATTCTTTTTGTATACTTGTCTCGGGGAAATTGGGTAGAAAATCCTCCTTGTTTAAACTTTGTTTCCTTGTAATAAGTGCATTTTGTTTAAATAATCTATTTAGTTGTTTCAAGATAAAGTAATGTTATTTAGCAGTACTGATATTAGGTCAGGACATTTTAATAGGAATCGAACCTCCCGAATCGAAACCGGAGGTTCCAGTCTGGTTCCCAAAAAAATAAATTAGGAACCGGAATCAATAACCAATTGGGTTCGATTTGGTTCTTGGTTCTTGAACCAAAATCGTGGGTACTCAAGTGTAATCGATTTTTATATAAATGTGAAAATTAATTTTTTTGGAGAATGTAATTGAAAATAAGTGTGAAAAGTGGTTTTGAAAAAAATATTTTTTTAAATAAAGGCAAATTCGTTTACCTGTTTACGGGGAAAGGTCTTCAAAATCTTCCTGAAAATGTTCATCTCATCATCCTTTACATGTAGCATTTAAAGAATTTTACATCTTGTTCTTTACATTCAATTGTCAATTGATGGTTACACCGTTATCTCATGTATGAGCGAGATACATGTCTGTTGTCCCATATAGTCCCTGGCTATTTTGAAATAACACGTTTCGATCGACTATTGAAATTTCCAAAAAGAATTAAGACCAAGTTACTTGATCAGATTCATCATTCAGGCAATACATGTACCTTCTACTACTAAATGAAGAACTTTTCTTCTCGTTTTACTATCGTGTGCGGGTAGAGAGTGAAAAATATTCAGGCTCAGGTGTCCATTACAGTATAGTTATAGATTTAACAAGAACAATGCAATTTACGTCATGGACTAGAGTTTATTACTGTAAGATAATATCCATGTTTCACAAGGATATACTCTAAATCCAGCACAGAGCTTGTTTTTCTTGATTGCCCAATATGGGCAGGAATTACAATGCAAATGCATTCAAGTCATAATAAAGTCAACATATTTATCTTATACTCCTCCTCCACCACCACCACCACCATCACGACGCTTAGCAGCTTCTGAGTTGCTCGTTGTCATAAAAGATTCTCCGCAGCCACACTGCCCCTTGGAATTGGGGTTTATGAATATGAACTCAGATCTGCTCAGAAAACATTTGAGATGCCAAAGTTAAGTAGTCTGATATTTTAACTAAAATACCAGGATGCCAGCAAGTATCAGTTTCAACATTACACCCTATGATTTTTCATCAACTGGGATGCAGGGACTTAAAATAATTTCCAATTGTGTCAACACAAACTTAAAGGGCACATTTATTAGACGGGACAAGGATTAAAATAATCTTATCTAATCATTATCCGGTATTTGGCGCAATTAGTATTAAATTAATCCAGTGTGCTTATCCTCCTTTGTTCAAGTGTATAAAATTATTCATTCACCAATTTAAGAATTAAGAAAAGATTAGTTCAAATGGAAATACATAAATTTTCTTACAAGTAAAAAAAAATTATAAATAAAAAATCACTCTAGTGAAAAAAAATTGCCTATAAGTGAAAAATACCACTTCTACCTAAAAAAATTCAATTAATTAAAGTTAAAAAAAAATTATAAAAAAATATTGTTATATTTTTTTTTGGTCTTCTAATACATGTAGCGCCAAACGCCATATTAGAACAATCCTCTCAAATTCACCATATTGCAATCCTTCCTAATCCTATCTTCCCTAACCTATCATACGGTGTACCGACGTGACCAAAGTGATTTCGATTCTTCAAAAATATGACACTGATATACAAATCTGGGCAGCTAGACCAAAGCTGTATGTGGAATAAGAAAGGAGAAGAGAAGGTTGAGAAAGGAAAATCAAGAGGAAAATGGGCGAAAGATCGTTCGTGCATATTGGGAAGGAAGTTGAAAGTAAATGTAACAAATTGAGCAACTCTGGATTTCCCCTTTTTCCACCTGGATGATATTTGTGATATTAAGGGGAAAATCAGTTTCCTCACTTCATTTTTGATTTTTCTCTTTTCATATGGAAATCAAACAGGCGGGTAGAAAATCTAACACTCCATTCTTTCTATGTGTATATCCAAATAAGTTTTACCCCCAAGGGAAAACTATATAAAAGCAGAGTATGTATGTATATCTGTATACACATGTAAATACGAAGATACAGCTAGATATTGCTTCAAAAGATTCATCTACAATTAGAAGTGGTGAAATATCTCATACCTGAGTTTGTCATCAACAAAATCCATCTTTGTTCCTAATACATGCATGAGCGCCTTTGGATCAATTAATATCTTCACACCTTTGTCCTCAACCAACTCATCAAACTTCCCTTTCTCATCTACAATATTTAGAAATCACTTAAGTGATCAGCAACAAAACCAATTTAACAGTGCAGAAACATGATAGATCAGTGAAAAATAGGAATAGAGAAACATTCAGTCTCTGAATCGTATTAAAATAAAAATTTGTTTCCTATAAGTAATGACTAAAATAGATATGATACAGAAAAAACACCAGTAACAATGGGAGGAAACTGTTTGGGCACTGGTGATAGTGCCAGAACAGTAAATATTAACCATGTGCTACTTGGGGTCGATATGGTTTCCACTTTTACTTGGAGGGCGAGAGGGAGCGCAAGTAAACTTTCAAACTCGAGAGCTCTGATCTAAGCAAAGCCACGAGTGATGCACTTCATAAAAAATGAAAGAGTACAATGTCTCGAAATAACAATATCCCGTTTACCTGATTACTAGTACTAGTGAGATCACAATAGTTATGAATGTGATATATACTTAAATATTATTCAAACAGCAATAACTCAAACATTACTTTGAGATGACATAAAAATTGAATGGTGATCGTATCCATAACTATGCCTATGCTAACAAGTGATGAAATGAACATTTCATGGAACACACAGATGAATCGAAATATTGAGTATGCTGTACTCTTAGTTCCAGTGAAGTATATTATACAGATGTACGTTTGATTATGTTCAGTCATAAACCGAAACACCGTTGTGAATATGTCATCCAACTAAATTATTGTTAATGCTTAACCAATACTAATTGACCAGCATATTTCTTCTTTATCATCTAGTAATTAATTAAATAATTGAATAACAAATTGAAGCTATCAATCACTGACAACTGAACTAATTCACGAAAGGTTCGAACACATAAACTAGGTATCGTACACAAGTGATTGGTGATTGGCCACTTAAAGATAAGATATATCTATCATCTTCCAAATTATATGAATGATGCCCTACCATCAATCCAATTGTTGCTGCCCCTCAGAATCAATATTAAAAATAAAATAAAATAAAATCAAGCATTGCTAGTCAATTCAACTTTGACAAAAGTAAAATAAAATAAAAATGATGCATCCTATTATATTTCACAGAAAGATTAATAAAATTACCACCAAAAACTCCTCTTGACCTTATTAGAAAGGATATTGGGCCTAACTCAACCTAACAAAACCGGCTTGTTAGGGAAGGATTGTCCTCACCTTATTAAGTGGATTGTGTAAATATCACCAGCCAATGTGAGACTCTAATACGCCCCCTTCCGCACAGCATAGACCATGCCAAACAATTGTGAACAAATCGATATTGGGTGCACCCAACATTGCAAAACTAGGTCTGCTCTGATACCATACTAGAAAGTATATTGGGTCTAACTCAATCTAACAAAACCGGCTTGTTAGGGGAGGATTGTCCTCAAGTGAATCGTGTAAACATCAACAACAAATGTGGGGCTCTAATAGACCTCCGACTTTATGCCTCATTAGAAACATTTTTTAAGCTAACAAGAGGCTTATTGAGAACAGATGGTATTGAGAAGGCCCAATAGAACAGATGAGTAGCTGAAGTCAGATTAAAAACCAAGTTTTTTACTGAAGCAATGGCAACAAGTATGAATGAATCTCTCTTTCTGCACAAATTGAAATATGTAAATGCACAATTCCAATGTGCCAAACAAGGTTGTAACGACCAACAATAAGAAACATGAAAAATCCAACAAAGATAAAAAAAAATATTATTTCTTGATTAACTTGAATTTCGATGTGCTTGTACACAATCCAAATTTTCTTTTATATAGAGAATTATTCGAGTAAAAACCTCCAATTAAGCTAATAATATTTAAAAGGAATTAAACTTAATAATAAATAAAGGATCATGAAATCAGCCAACTATGCATATCCTAAACTTGTATATTTCCTGATCTATTTTTAATTCCACTTGGTTTGTTACATCTAACTTTCACAATTCCGATAATTCATAAACATTCTTAGACATATCCACAAAACATGTATCCAATAGGTAAAAAATGCGGAAATTACCGGCGTAATTGAGGGTGTAGGATAAGCCATTGCAGCCGCGGGCCTTGACGCCGAGCTTCAGGAAAGGGCGCTGGCGCTGTTCTAGGAGATGGCGTATTCTAGTGGCTGCGGCGTCCGTTAAGGATAGCACTTGCTTTCTCATGGCGGTGCCGATCTTCTCTGCGCCTCCTTTCAGAATTGAAGCTGCCATTTGAATAATTTCCTCTTTTGGAAATTCTGTGCAGCCAAACAGGTCTTCACCCTATTTGAAATAAAACTGGGTAGTGCAGCAAAAGAGTCGAGTAGCTCGTCCACACGACTCGTCAAGCTCGAAAAACGACTCGTCCAAGAGCCTAAAGTTTACGGGCTCGGGGGCTATTTAAAAAATGTGAAGAAAAAAGTAAAAATAAAAACTAATTAAAAAAAAAGTTCGTGGGTCGAGACTAGGAAATAAATAGAAATGACCTGAATCCTGATCATATTTCGATAATGGCTTTTGACCATTAAAAAAAATATATTAAAATTTAAAATTGAAAGCTTAAATACCAAAAGTCAAAAATACCCTAATCTTTGTGAAAAGTGTTTGAGTTGAGAGGAAAAAAGAAAAAAAGAAAAACTCAAGCAGTCTCTAACAGTTGGGATCCAATCAAGGTCACTATCATTTGACTTTCTAGTGCTGAAACTTTGGCTTGGAAACAAAAAAGTACCATACGTTCTTTTTTGAAAAGATTAGACTCGAAATTATTGGAAGAATCCACACAAACCAATCGTCGTCGGCATTATCTTTAACAATGTTAATTTTTTTGTAGATTATGAGATTGGTTTTTCATTTAAAATGTTTTAAAAATGTGTGGATTTTATGATGTCTATTTGTAAAATTTATGATATTTATAATGTTTATTTTTCATTATTTAGGTAAATTATTGACAACTTGTTTGAGCCATATTTTTTTAATAAGAATGAATTTTGAAATAGTAGATTGATAGAGAATGTGTGGTTGAAAAATAAAAAAAATTTTTGGATGTGTGTATAATATTATTTTATTGAAAAATGTATCGTTAAAAATAAGAGAAAGAAAAATATATTTTGAAAATAACGAGGATCAAAAAAGGGCTATGTGTAGTAGTGATTTAAGTGTTGCCTAGGAAGTGTGATCACGCCCAATATTCAATTCCCATTTTTGTTATACACTCTCATGTAGGGAATGATTTACTTTCTATTTCAGCCATGAACTTATTACACTCTAAACTTTCGTCACTCCCCTCAACAATGAAACAATGTTATCCAAGTACCTAGTCTTCAGGTTGCCATGTATATAGTACATGCATACCCACGATATGTCTCGGGAAAAAGTTTAGCGATACCATTTATTATAAACGGTCCCCGATCAGCTACAAAGGCAATGTCTCCGACTTCCCCATTTACTTTTCTCAACTTTGTGAAGAACCAATGCATAGACAGATCATTCTCGATATTGAAATTTCAAAATGAAAATGCGGAGATTTGATTAAACCAATTTTAAAAGTACCTCAAATGAAACAAAAATGACCATTTGTAAGGGGTAATTGGAATTTACCGTAATTATTCATTTATTTGGACTTATGCTCAGTTTCACTAAAATGGCAAAATAACGAAATTGGCATTTTCCTAGATTTGAATATTCTTGAATATTTTTTTAAATAGAAATATGCCTGGCTAAGCTAATATATTTACGTATAAGTATTAATGTAAATTTCAAAATTAATTTATTTTTATTGGTTGGACATTAAAAAGTAACTTTGTTAGATAATTTATCAGAATTTATAAATGAGTGTTTTGATCAACTTCGATTTTTAGTAAATTTTGATAATAAAAAAAAATTTCGATGGAGAGGAGAACCTATGATGAGAAAATGAGTCAAATTCAATAGGATTAAGAAGGAAATCCTAAAGGAACAGATTAATCTGACGAGAATAAAGATAAGAGTCCAATTTCTTGATTGAAAGGAATTTCTAGAGATCCAACAAAGAAAGTAAAGATGACCAATAAAAGTTTGATAAACGTGTGACTAAAAAGACGAAAAAAATCATCCATCCCAAAGAATGAATTTGAAAAAAAAAAAATATTTTAATAAATGTGCCAAATGGACTCTAAGCATCAAAACAGTAGCCTCCATCTAACAAAATAGTGTTGGAATTAATTGATAAAGTGTTAAATAATTAAATGTGATATTTAATTATGGGGGCATTGTAATTAATTTGGGTGAATTGGAAAAGTCTCCAATATAAGCCCATAAGTTGATAAGCCCAATTTTAAGTGTCTTATATATAGAAAGGAATCTCACATCGAAAGTTTACAAGAAAAAAGACTTGTTTATATAGTGGGATGTGTGTACAAGTTATAATTTAATAAGTGGTCTATAACTTAGCTAACTTTGGCTAGCCAAAGGCTAGCTACCGCACCCCGTCCCGGTCCCGGCCCGCGCACGTCGTAAAGTTCGCATTGGGCATTTTAGAGGCGCACTTCGCACGTACGCATCGTCGCAAGGAATTGTGGAGCCTTAAAGTTTTCAGAAATGGACTCATGGTTCAATGACATGACAACGTGAGGCTCGATGAGTTGGCATCCTAGGTGGCACACACGTCACTTAGTCCTGCGTGGCAGTTGGTTCAGTTGGATGTACGCGTGGCATCTGCATGACTGGTGACTGTTCCGAAATTGGTGAATAGGCATGATGAATGGACACTACTCTTCATGGTTTAATCTGGACCGTCAGATCATGAAACAGTGCGATCCAATGGCTAGAACGTATCAGACCAAGTGGTGCACTAGTTCGTGAAATGGTACACACCCATTCAATGAGACACTTCAATCTCTATAAATAGCGACCTTCAAATTCGTTTTTTGTACACCAAATCGATTAATATATTCTTGATTTTTAAGTTCGTTCTCTCTCCATATTCTGTATAAATTCCTACGATATTTTCGTTGTTATTCCGTTCGAGTACGTTTATTCTTTGGTTCAACCGACAAGGTTGGTATTGTGCAATATCGACTTTGGAAGAAGCGTTGTATCTTGGGAGACAGACGTCCATAATCCCGTTTGCACGTTGTTGGGGGGGCGAAATCTATCTTAAGGAGATTTGCCTTGACATACCTCGCTTCGTCTTCCAATTTTCTTTTCTGTTATTTTCTTTGTTCTTTTGATTGCGGTAGTCGAGTTTCCAACAACAAATAGAATATTTTAAAATAGAAAAAAATGTAGTAACGGTCCTTAACCTTTCATTTTTTGCAGACTTTATCCTAATTTTCAATTTGTGCCAGCAGATGTCCTAACCGTTGAAAAATTAGCAATTGTCATCTATTTGACGGTTAATTGACTAATAATAGTAGAATTTGACCAAATTAAAAATAGTAAAATAGTAACTTCGTATTTATCCCAATTTATCCCTTAAAATAATTAGACCAAATTAAAAATGGTAAAATAGTTTGACTCTCCAACACTCTTTATTTTAAATAGTTTAAATGCCACTCCAATCTTATTTTTAAGTATTGATTCTTTAAAATAAAGAATATTTTGTATTTAGAGAGTCTTTTAAATATGCTGACGTAAAAAAAAAAAATACTAAAAAGTAAATTCTGATTAAAAGGCAGAATAATGTGGAACCTCCCCGCACCAAATGTGGACACGTCTGTCGATTGTCTAGTTAACAACAGCTGGTGCAAACGTCTGTCGTTTGTTACTTTGTTTCATTGCCATTAATATATATAGTATTCGTCAGATTAGTCTCTCTTCCACTGTCTTGTTACTTCTCTCTGGAACCTGCCATCTTGATTTCTCAGGTCTCTCTCTCTCTCTCTCTCTCTCTCTCTCTCTGTGTTATTAATTTTATTTTCTTTTGATTTTTCCTTTTATATTCTAATTTCGGTATAGTCATGCAATTGATTATTTGTTCTTGCTCAAAGTTAAAACGGATTTATTCTGTTCGCACCTTATTTGACAGTATGAAATTTTGTTCTTGGAATTGAAATTGAAGTCAGACACACACACACACACACAGTCACACAGAGGACTTGCCATATAGAAGAGGAGGAAGTGAGCTTGATAGTCGACTACAAAAATTATTTTCTTATTAAATATGAAAAATCTTAAAAAGCTACTGATGTAATTACATGTACTAATTGCCATTTTCAAGCTTTTTAACTTTCATTGTAACTCATCCTTCTCATTGGATTGCTAACGCTTAATTTGTTGTTTTATCGATTACTAGATCATTCCGCTTCATTTTCCGGTAATTGATCTCATACCTCCAATGCGAATGATAAAAACTTCCGACTGACGTGACAAGAAAACCTTAGTTGTTAAATTCAGAAAATCAGAGCTAAGGTTCTCTTGCCATATCAACAGTGAGAAGTTTTTATTGTATCCACGTGGCTGAAAATCAGGAATGATCATCACCTAGCATCTTTTGTTCTCTTCACAAGTGTGGTTTTTTTTTTTTTTTATTTCGTCTAACAATTTAATCTTTTAAACGAGGCGATTTAATATAGTTGCAAGAGTTTGTAATTTAGAATTGAACTAGGTATTGGACTTTGGGTGGACTAGATCTTTTCTTGGTGAACTTTATGGAGGAAAAGAAAATGTTGGGCCAATTTTGTGAAGTAAAATATTAGAGAGAGAAAAACCGTTGGGGCAATAGCTCGATATTGGAATACACAAGTCTTCCAATTGACTAGAAAATGAATCGCATCTACACGTGAAGAGCTAACACTCATTGTTTCTTGATTATCGTCAACTTGGAATGAGGTATTATCCTTTCATACTAACAATTAATCCGTTCTGTAAAACTAATTTTTCTTCAATGGATCAATTTTGACTCAGGTGTAAAATGGCAACTGTTACTATTCCTTCACCTTTCGTGCTAAAAGCTTCACCATCAAGGAAAGCGTGTTTTACAATAAAAAAGGACTCCTCGTTGTGCTCTGTAAAGCGTGTTTCTAAATCATTTGGTTTGCAGTCCAATTCCATGTTCAAAGTACGCGCCATGGCAGTGTACAAAGTGAAACTGATTTGTCCAGATGAAGAGAAAGAAATTGAAGTCCCTGATGATCAATACATCCTTGATGCTGCTGAAGATGCTGGAATGGAGTTGCCCTATTCGTGTCGGGCCGGGACATGCTCGACTTGTGCTGGGCTGATGGTGTCGGGATCAGTCGACCAATCAGATGGATCGTTCCTCAGCGACGAGCAAATGGAGAAGGGCTACGTGCTTACCTGCATTTCGTACCCTAAATCCGATTGCGTTATCTACACACACAAGGAGGAAGAACTCCATTAAGAGATTTAACGGTCATTGGTAACTATTGGATCGAAAATGTTGTATTCGGATCATAAAGAATGTGTTGTGACTCAAATATTTACGATTTTAACTTTTGTTGGCACAATGATTTACCTTGCTCTTCATATTCGAGTTTTATATTAATCTGAGCTATGTTTAATACAAATATTGGATAGCATTACATGAAAAAAAAAAGTCAAGTAATGTTATATCATACCTAAATAGTCGAGATGAGTTAGAGCTCAACCTAAATTTGGTTGTCAAAGAAGTGTGTGAGATGATAACTCGATCATATCTTTACTCGTACGTTGCGGGTTTTAATGTTGCCGTAGAAAATATCGTAACAATTTTTTGTCCGTTGTAAAATGTAATTTTTTTTTTGTAGTGTAAAATTATGAAGGTGTAAAATAATGTGATATGCGCTCCAACACGAGTTAAACCATTACCAAAAACTCACTGAAACAATTTTGAGGCGCAGCGTTAACCACACGATTTAAACTAGTTGCACATTGTCAATGACAGAAGCTATTTTCAGGTGCTGAAATGACAGTTTTTGATTGACAGTTTTTTATTTTTATTTTTTCAACTGTCAATAAAATATTGCCAAGTGTTAAATTACGATCATTGACCCTGAAGCAAATCTCTAACAGCCCCAAGTTTTTACTACCGAACCCACCAATCGAACAACTCCAAAGTGCCAAGTAAAGCATAGAGCTTGGGAAGTGACTTTGAAACTTGAAACTAATCATTCACTCTCCACTAACTCACACTAAAAATAAAGAAGACATTCTCATCATTAGGGTTACATTCACACTTAAGTATTTGGTGGTCGATCTCCCAGCTCGACCACCTTATGGGACTTGAAGAAATCTAACTCGTGAAAGTTGGTGCTGTAAGTGTTATGCCCTAGGTCCAATCAACTTTGAACATAAACACTTTGAATATATATTCAATGCATATATATGGCAATATCTATTATTTAATTGAATTAATATTCTAATAAATTAAATGATAGAATCCGTAGATTCAAGTCTTGGTGATTTGTTAATCACAAGGAGTTGTGATTGTGAGATACAAATTACATATGAGTGAATCTTAAATCGTCCGTGGTCGAGGTAATAACGAGATACGGATATCGTTATTACGGATAGACTATCGCGTGTGGTATTCTTACTTGTAAAGTAAGTAGCTGATCTCACAAGCTAAAGTGTGGTGACACTTGAATGAACACGTGGATGTTTTGTTATAGAACAAAACATTGGAGACCCGCTGAGAGATTCCACATGGATAACTATCTAAGTGTTAGTGGTTAATCTCTAACGTTCGGTAGTGGAATTTGTCCTTTGACTTGAGGTCATCATAGTACCTTATATAAGGGCAGTCATACTTTGGTGATGTTGGATGTTGCTCACAAGGGTCGCTAATACGGATCGTTCGGGTATGTCAAGAATCATATGAAGGTTGTGAATGATCAATAGAGGATTCGTCACTCTTAGATAGTAAGAGATTATGATCTACATTTTATCCAGTTAAGTTGATAATGAAATCCTTGGCCAAGGTGAACTCATAAGTCGGAAAAGAGTTTTCGACGTACATTGACTTAACAGTGGGATAAAAGATATGATCGATAATTGAGATTGACACATATCCATATCTCATAATTGATCGGATCATATTGACGAAAGGATTATAGTTTCACGGTAAACGAACAAGTTTGGTTTTGTCATGCTACGTGATATTTCCCGTCACATGTATTGCCCTGATACATTGCTAGATGTCAATCTGGGACAACGAAAATAAATTAGTGATAAATTAAAAGGGGCGTTTTAATTTATTGATTTTGATTAGATCAAAATAATAATTCACGTCGTTCGGCATCGTGATCGGGAACCTAATGGGTCACACACAAAAGAGAATCAGAAGAATGAGATTTACCAATTAATTAATTGACAAGTGTTGGATAATTAATTAATTGGGTTGTTTATTAATAGGCCCGAATTAATTAATTGGATTAATTAATTCATGGACCAGATTTAATTAATTTGATTAATTAAATCTTGGATCGGGTTAAGTTTAATAGATGGGCTGAGCCCATCTGGACTTATATTAATAAGCTGTTAGGGTTTGAAAAACGGTAGAGAATTTTCATTATTCTTGCTAGCACAAGAAAAGAAACCCTAGCCGTCATTCTTGTTCTCTGTGTGGATCACCATTGGAGGCTGGACAATTGGACAGCTTGGATTGCAGATCGTGATCATTGGGATTCAAGAAAAAGCAAAAGAGTTTGTGGAATTCATCAAAGGTATCATTCTCATCACAGCTTTCTATCTAAACACATTGCGCATCCTCGTTTGGGAATTGAAAATTGTTTAATTTCCTATGCATGTTAAGTAAATTCCCAACAAGTGGTATCGTGAGCCTACTTTGTGTTTGTTAGAAATTGTTTTGCATCTTGTAACAATCAAAAGTTGATTGTTATTGTTTTTCTCGTTTCTAGCAATTGGGAAAATTTGATTTTCACATTTTAGAATCTGTTAAAAAAAAAAAAAAAAAAAAAAAAACGGATCTGAAACTCGCCAAGAAGAACCGAACGTCGCCAATGAGGCGGCAAGGCGGCCCAGAGTCGCCGCGCGCTGCTGGAGGGTGGCGACGGCGCGCTGCTAGCCGCCGTCGCCAGTGCCGCTAGCAAGAAGAAGCGAGAAGACCGGCCGTCGCTTTAGGAGAAAGCAATGGCGACTCGCCGCAAATTGTACGCGATTGTCGCCGCCGCGACGAAATTGTGCGCTTCGCGCTGCGTTACAGCCGCGAAGCGGCCGCTGCCGATGAACGTCGCCGCCGTATGACGGCGACGATCCGCCGCTCGGCCGACGGCGGGAGAAGGGGGTAGTTCTAGGGTTTTTCAGACCGGGTGCATTCTTGGGGACGGGGGCCTCCTTTGTAATTTCAGAAATTTTGGGGACCCGTCCGCAATAATGAAGAAGGGTTAAGTTTGCAATTTTTAAATGAAGGACCGTCTTGCAATTTTCGAAATTGAAGGGGTTTGTTTTTAATTTGGAACTTGGGTCAATTTACAATTTTCAAAATAGTTTTGAATTTAAATATTAAAATGGTTTTAATTTGATTTTCAAATGATTTGACCTAAAATTCAATTTTGACCCGTTCAAAATTTTATTTAAAATTGACGACTTTTTATATTTTCGTTAAAATTAGATTTTAACTTAAATATTAAACTTTGACCCTAAATTGAATTTTATTTTATTTAGGAGTTTTATCCTAAATTAAAATGTTAATTCATTTTAAATTAGAGTTAGACTTTAATTTAATATTTAATTAAAATTTGATTTTAATTAAATTATCAACCCTAGTATATTGTTTAAATTAGAGTTGGACTCTAATTTGACATTTAATTGAAATTTGATTTTAATTAAATTGTTTCGCCCTAAATGTTTCTTAAAATTAGAGTTGGACTTTAATTTAGTATTTAATTAAGATTTGATTTTAATTAAATATGTTCACCCTAATATTTTAGAATTAGAGTTTGACTCTTATTTTGTATTTAATTAAAACTTGATTTTAATTAAATTCAACCGTATTAATTTGATTATAATTAGAGTTAAACTTTAATTTGACATTTAATTAAAATTTGATTTTAATTAAATTGTTTTGCCCTAAAATTTTATTGGAATTAGAGTTTGACTCTAATTTGGTATTTAATTAAAATTTGATTTTAATTAAATAGTCCCGCCTTATATCTGTAGAATTAGAGTTGGACTCTAATTTGATATTTAATTGAAATTTGATTTTAATTAAATAAGTCCGCTAATTAAATTAATTAATTAATTTGATTAATTAATTATTTAATTGTTCCGATCCATTTGTCTAAATTAGTTTAGACGACTTTAATTGCTAGAAACTTGAAACATGTTTGCATATAATATTAGATATTATAGGAATGCATTTATATGATGAATGTTTTATTAGTGGATGATTATGGACTCGACCATGTGGATGTGTTGAATGGTTAGTTTTATTCTTGTTGTTTTATGGGGCCTGCGAGCTCTTATTTATTTTAGACCTGCGAGTCCGTTGTTATTATTTTGGGCCTGCGTGTCCAATATTATTTAGGCATGCGTGCCAACTAGTATAGGATACAAGTTGCAGCTGGACTAATTGGAGATACAAGAAGAGGAGGAGACCATAGAGATGGAGCATTGTATGAATCAATGCTATACCCCCTAGGAACTGACCGACTAGTCTTCCTTATGGCTCGGGAAGACTAGATAGTATAAGTCCATAATCGTCCACGCTATTATATGTATGTTTGTTTGCATGTTAGATGTATAATAAAATATATATAATTATTACGATGAGACCTTTTGCATGCAAAACCCCTCGTTAAAAAAAAAAATATTAAGTCAATTTGATATTTGCCTTCCATCATTATAGTGAAAAACGAGAGTCCTCAATCGATCTAAGCTTGTTGAGTACACTCAAGGCTGGTCGATTAGGGATATGTTTGACACTATGAAATATTAGATATTTCTGAATGATGAGTTTGACTTAACTAATATTTATCTTTTGTTGAGTACACTCAAGAAAATAAATTTTAGAGGCATGTTAAAATATTAAGTCATATTTATATTTGCCTTCCATCATTATAGTGAAAAACGAGAGTCCTAAATCGATCTTAGCTTGTTGAGTACACTCAAGGCTGGTCCATTAGGGATATGTTTGACACTATGAAATATTAGATATTTCTGAATGATGGGTTTGACTTAACTAATATTTATCTCTTGTTGAGTACACTCAAGGAGATAAATCTTAGAGGCATGTTAAGCTAACACATAAGATGTGTGAAGACAAAGAGTTGTCGGCTTAATGATTTGGGAGTTGTATGGAGATACAATTGATAATAGTATCTACCCAAATGTTTTATTAGGGCTTGTTGAGTACACTCAAGGTTTTAATATAACAAATGGGATCTCAGCCCACTGGGAATCAAGTACGGATTCCATAAATTTATGTGAGAGGGTCATAAATTTTGAGTTAAACAGTAGGAGCGAAATTAATTTAATAAAAGGCCATGTTAAATTAATTCATGCATTATATATATATATATATATATATATATATATATATATATATATATATATATATATATTATTTCTTTACTTTTCGTCGTTTATATTTATTGAATCATGAGTAACCACATATATTTGAGAAGCATATTGTATGCCAACAACCAAAGCAAATTTTCTTGATTGACGCCGCAATCTGAGAATTGTTCTCAGGCATGAAAAATTGGTTGTGTCCTTGAGTAGTCCTTTCTAGAGACATCTGTTGATGACTCGATAAAAGAAGAAGTGGTCGCTATAATAAACACAAGATGACGATAGTACTACAACATATGTGATGTTTGTAACTATGTCACCTGAGTTACAAAGCAACATAAGAGTATAGATGCTAACATATGATTTTTCATCTCAATATGTTGAATGATGAACAATCATACGAGGAAATATATGATATTTCCCAGCAACTATACCAGTGCTTAATGACAGAAGAATCTTCAGTCGGTGCTTGTATCAAGATGCAGACTACTTTGAGAAGTTGTCTTGATTGCGTTCAGTCATGAACAATGAACTAAGTATAGACTTGATTCTGCAATCTCTGTCAGAGAGTTATTCATAACTAATTATGAATTTAACATGAATAAACTCGAAGCACGCTCATTGAGATGCTGAACATCCTTAAAACTGTTAAGTCCAACATCTGTGTTTGTAGTGGACAAATCTTAGTCATAAATTCCTATATGGAAGTCTAAAGGATGCTTTAGGAAAGCAACCAAGAAGACTAGGACGGTTAAAGCAAATAAGGACAATACCAAATCTGATGATCCTTACTATCATTTTGGAATGGTAGATCATTGGAAATGAAATTGCAAGGCTTAAATCTACTTCATTAGTTTCTTGGGTATTAGATACTAGATATAGATCTCATATTTATATAAATATGCAGAAACTAAATAAAAGTAGATCTCTGCAGAATGGAGAAGTTGACCTACACGTTGAAAATGAGCAAAAGTTGTTGCATTGCCTGTAGAAGCATATTTCCTGCCATTGCCTTTAGGCTCGATATTAGAATTAGAGAAATGTTAATTTTGTTCTTACCATTACCGAGGGCATTAAATAAATTTCATGTTTTGACATGAATTATTTTAATGTTAAGGACAATTGTTGTTCTCTCTCATCTTGATAAGATTTTAATTGTTATGGTAAATTACAAAATGACATTTATATTCTAAATGTTGAGTGTTCTATAATGAGTATAGAAATTGAAAGGCATAAAAATGATAATCTGAATAACACCTATATCTGGCATTGCAGATTTGGTCACATAAATGAGAATGCAATTCCAAACTTACATGGAGATGTATATTTGGGTCAAATAATTTTGAATCATTTGACAAATGCGAATCATGTCTGTAAGACACCGTGACCAAATCTCCTTTTACTTGAAAAAGGAAAATGATCTGCACAATTATTAAGTCTAATACATAGTGATGTATGTAGACTTATATCAGTTAATGTCAGGTGAAGTTTATCTTATTTCATCACATTTACTAATGACCATTTCGTAAAATGATCATGTATATTTGATGAAATTCAAGCATGAATCTCTTGAAATGTTCAAGGGATTCAAACTAAAAGTTGATAAATAAATAGGTAAATATATTCTTACACTAAGACTTGTTCGAGGTAAAGAATATCTAAAATGGAGAATTTTAGATTATCTAAAAGAGAATTAGATTCTCACGCAGTGGATTCCTTCACATACATTGCAACATAATAGTGCATCTGAAATGAGGAATCGTGCACTATTAGACATAGTGCAATAGAGAACCAGCCATGCAAACATTCAAAAGTCGTTTTGAAGTCATGCACTGATTGATACGTGCTGCGTACTAAATCGTGTCTCATCTAAATCGGTTGACAAAACTTCATACGAGTTATGAAAAATGCCCAACTTATCTCATATGAAAGTTTGGGTCATGATACTTATGTGAAGCATATTGGATCAGATAAGTTTGAAACTAGATCCGTTAAATACATATTTGTGAATATCCAATAGACAATTGGATATCAATTCTATAATCCCGTTGAGAAGAAGATGTTCATCTCAATACATGTCGTACTCTTAGAGAAAGTGTTTACTCTAAGAGAGACAGTGGGAGTAGAATAAATCTTGAAAGAGTTCAAGAGTCCACGGATATAATTGACCGAATAGATGAACCTGAGTCTTATCCCACACCAGCTGAGGGACATACTCTTGATCAAGAAGTGGAGACTTCTGAGAACACGTTAGCTCAGTGTAAATCTTGTAGGATCATTTGACCTCCTAGAAGGTACGAATCCATGATTACTAATCAAGGATAATGAACCTACTAATTACATAGAAATAAAGTCAAGTGTTGACTTAAAGAGATGGACTTGTTGTATGTAACCGAGGTTTGACCTTGGTCGACTTGCCTAATGGATTAGAACCTATAGGTTGTAAATGAGTTTACAAGAAAATGTCAATATGGATTGAAACAAGCCTCTTGGAGCTGGAATCTTCGATTTGATGCAAAAATCAAAATGTTTGATTTTATCAAAAATTGAAGACGAAATGTGCGTTTACAAGAAGATAGTGGGAGCATTGTCGCATTCCTGATATTATATGTATGAGACATATTATAGGAAACGACGTCTCTATATTTCAATTGTTGAAATTATGGTTGTCAAATAATTTCTCTGTGATGGATATGGGAGAAGCAAGTTGATCTATAGAGATAGATCTAGAAGATTGCTTAACTCATCCCAATCTATACAGATAAAATCTCGAGAAGATTTTATATAGAGAAAATGAACTGAGAGTTCATGGATAGAATGATGCTAACTTCTAGTCGATCGAATAATAGCACATCTCAAATAGGATATTGGTTTACTCTTAAGCGGTGTGTTGGAAATGTTCCAAATAACCGTTGATTCAATAATGGAAGCCTTATACATCATTGCTTTACAAAGCAACAAAAGTTGTGGTCTAGATCAGGAAGTTCATTACTGAACTTAGAGTAGTTCCTAACATTGTTGATCACACGCTTATGCATTGTGATACAATGGAGCCATCGTGCAAGCGAAGGAACTAAGGTCTCATCAATGATCTAAACATATGTTAAGGCAGTGTTATCTCATTGAAAAGATAATACAAAGAAATGACGTAAATAAAGAACGAATTCCCACAAGTTATTAAATTGCAGATCCACTGACAAAGAGTTGTCGCAGTATAAACATGATCGTCATGTAGACTCTTATGGTATAAGATACATAAGTGATTGGATCTAGTGCAAGTGGGAGTTTGTAAGTGTTATGCCCTAGGTCCAATCAACTTTGGACATAAACACTTTGAATATATATTCAATGCATATATATGGCAATATCTATTATTTAATTGAATTAATATTCTAATAAATTAAATGATAGAATCCGTAGATTCAAGTCTTGGTGATTTGTTAATCACAAGGAGTTGTGATTGTGAGATACAAATTACATATGAGTGAATCTTAAATCGTCCGTGGTCGAGGTAATAACGAGATACGGATATCGTTATTACGGATAGACTATCGCGTGTGGTATTCTTACTTGTAAAGTAAGTAGCTGATCTCACAAGCTAAAGTGTGGTGACACTTGAATGAACACGTGGATGTTTTGTTATAGAACAAAACATTGGAGACCACGAGAGATTCCACATGGATAACTATCTAAGTGTTAGTGGTTAATCTCTAACGTTCGGTAGTGGAATTGGTCCTTTGACTTGAGGTCATCATAGTACCTTATATAAGGGCAGTCATACTTTGGTGATGTTGGATGTTGCTCTCGTGGTCGCTAATACAAAGATCGTTCGGGTATGTCAAGAATCATATGAAGGTTGTGAATGATCAATAGAGGATTCGTCACTCTTAGATAGTAAGAGATTATGATCTACATTTTATCCAGTTAAGTTGATAATGAAATCCTTGGCCAAGGTGAACTCATAAGTCGGAAAAGAGTTTTCGACGTACATTGACTTAACAGTGGGATAAAAGATATGATCGATAATTGAGATTGACACATTCCATATCTCATAATTGATCGGATCATATTGACGAAAGGATTATAGTTTCACGGTAAACGAACAAGTTTGGTTTTGTCATGCTACGTGATATTTCCCGTCACATGTATTGCCCTGATACATTGCTAGATGTCAATCTGGGACAACGAAAATAAATTAGTGATAAATTAAAAGGGGCGTTTTAATTTATTGATTTTGATTAGATCAAAATAATAATTCACGTCGTTCGGCATCGTGATCGGGAACCTAATGGGTCACACACAAAAGAGAATCAGAAGAATGAGATTTACCAATTAATTAATTGACAAGTGTTGGATAATTAATTAATTGGGTTGTTTATTAATAGGCCCGAATTAATTAATTGGATTAATTAATTCATGGACCAGATTTAATTAATTTGATTAATTAAATCTTGGATCGGGTTAAGTTTAATAGATGGGCTGAGCCCATCTGGACTTATATTAATAAGCTGTTATGGTTTGAAAAACGGTAGAGAATTTTCATTATTCTTGCTAGCACAAGAAAAGAAACCCTAGCCGTCATTCTTGTTCTCTGTGTGGATCACCATTGGAGGCTGGACAATTGGACAGCTTGGATTGCAGATCGTGATCATTGGGATTCAAGAAAAAGCAAAAGAGTTTGTGGAATTCATCAAAGGTATCATTCTCATCACAGTTTCTATCTAAACACATTGCAGATCCTCGTTTGGGAATTGAAAATTGTTTAATTTCCGCTGTGCATGTTAAGTAAATTCCCAACAGGTGCAAAATCATACAAAATATTGTCATCAACAAGTACGATTTACTTTAGGATATCGTATAGAGCATTCAACGAATATTTATGAACTATTCAATGTGGTGACATCTAAATTAAGAGACCCATTTTCTATGTCATAGTGGATGAATATAAATAGGTTTCTGAATTGGACAGGGTACCTAACTAGTGGTACCATCTAACATCGCCATGCTCGATCAACAATTTAAAATGGTTGTTGGATGATACAAATTTGTATGCCTATTTTGTTATAATTCTCCGATTCAAAATTAATTGGTAACAATAGCTCATATAATGATCATGAAAGTTGTAACTTTTTAATGCGCATGGAGAATTGAATTAAATATGATAAAGTACAACTTGGGCGCAGTCTTAAGAAATTGAAGAACGATGAGAAAATGATTTTGAATTGTAGGTTGCACTGTAGGAAAATTGAGTTTTAAGTTGAATCGACATTCAAAATGATGAGAAATCTTCGATTTCGGTGTAGTCAAGCATGAAATCGTTAAATTATGATTTGAGCGATTTAAAAATTTAGAAGAATAATTGAATTTGGTACAAGTCCATGGCCCCCATATTTGAATACCCCATGAGATTCATATACAGCCATTTTCATTGCCGCCTTATGATTCTGACCACTTACCTTACACGGACCGTTTCGGTTCTACCTTACCGGTCGGTCCAATTTTTCTTTCAAATCCACCTGCAATTTCCCCTCTAACCGATCGCCCAGGGCGAAAAATCGAGTTGAAGAGCCTCAAAAACCCGGTTGTCCTATGACCACCATTCTTGAATCCAATCCTTCCAGTACAAGATACCCTGGGAGAACCCGGTTCAGATAGCTGCATTGGAGGCTTACCTCCCGGTTCAGACCAGCTTCTGAACAACGAAGGATTTCCCACCTGGTTTAGCCGTTGATTAGCATCTCCAGTGAAGCCCAAGCGAGGTGTTTGAGTAGAACCTGCGAGTCCAATGAGAGATTTTCTGTGTTTTTGGTTGAAAGAGATTGAAGAACGGTGAGAAAACGATTTGGAGTTATGAGTTGAACCAGCGAGTTTTATGGATGTTTTGCGTTGCATCATTGCATTTCGATCAAACCAATCTTGCTCGTAGTCTTTGGGGACCCAAAAGGAGTCAGGTGGAAGATCAAACAAGGTTTTTGGAGGATCTGACATGGGTTTTTCTAGTGTTGAGCTTTGATGGAAACGAGCATCTATGGATCCTGAAGCCATTGTCACCTTTACATACGTCTCCGTATCTATATCTATCTAGAGAGAGAGGAATTTTCAAAGTGAGGACAGAATTGAAGTTTGAATGAGGGCACAGGGCACTCACCATATGATAATGACAGTGATTTGTGTTCATTAATTAATGACAGCATTACGTTCCAAACCCGTTCATACGTCCAAACTTATAGCGTAATTTGGAGCGTGAAATCTGCCAAAAACTTGAAAATAAATATCAGTAATGCGACACAAGTTGTATTTTTCGAATTGTATGCTTGACATTTTGATCGGTGCAACATTGACTTGTTTGTCCTAACGCGTTTCAAACGAATAACAAAAGTTTCTAATGAAGCACGCCTCCGTTTGAGCTCTCTTGAGCATATCTATATGGTGCTACATTAACTTTGTCTGAGTATGACCTAAATTCCTATTGGGATTAGTGTTGATCTATGGTTGATCTCATATTTTGATTATAACAAACAAACGAGTTCATTTCTAACAATTGAATTCAAATCTTCATAGTTATTGTGGCCAAAATCGATCAATTGAAAACAAAAGGATTGCTACCAAAAGACTCGCAATTTACAATCAAAGAAAATCGAGATGGAAGCCGAGCAATCACGTCTAATCATTTGAAGCATTCACGTCGAATCAAGCACTCATTGAAACTATTAGACTTAGATGCTTTGAATCCACATGTAAATGTAAATTGCTTTAATACTTAGCTATGAATCAGTAAAAGGTCATAAGTTAAAATTTTCATGCAAGAGATAAATTATTCATAAAAACGCTCGCATAAAAATTATTTTTCACTTGATTTTTAAATATTTTACTAGTATCACTTATCTTGATAAGTTAAGTGAAAACGTCTTTCAAAAGCCTACACATTTTAAAACATCAAGAATAGAAAAAATCTGAAAAAAAAATTTCCGACGGACGTTCGATTGGTCAACGGTCAAATTTTTAACAGTTTCGAATTCTGACACACAAAGACTAGTTCAGTTGTCCAATTTAGTGGAGAATGTCTTGTAGGGTCATCCGGTTGGCCAGAAATTTTGGTGTTATAAATACTATAAATATTACTTCACTTTACATTTAATATACAACCTTTAAGAGCCTTTATATGAGATATTCTCGAGCAAAGTTATATTGATTTATCTGTTTCAAATCATTTACTTCGAAAAACATTTGATTGGATTAACTTTTGAAAATCATTTTAAGTTTTTCTCACCTAACATTTGAATTTCATTCATTGCTATTTATTAAAGTGTTATCATATTTCTCTTTTGGTATTTAATTTGATTATATCATTTATTAAGAGATAAATTTTAAATTGTACAATCACTTTCATATTAAATTTGTAGGTCGTGTTGAGGCCCCGTAAAGCTTCACATTATATAAGGATTGGTGCTCATTTGTTGTAAATCACCGAAAGCGTTATAAATGGTTGTATACATAATAAGTTAATCAATATAGTGAAAAAGCCTTGCTCGTGCCAAAGAGTTTGGTAACGTAGGACGTAAATCATTGCTTTAGATCGAACCTCCATAATTATATCGTTTGCATCATCTCTCTATCTTTCTTTTACTTATTGAATTTTCTATTTGAATTTATTTGAACCTTGCTTGTATTTATATTAATTTTTTTAAAATTTGGAAATCTCTCTGACAGCTTTACTCTATACTTTTCAGCATCGCCAACGGTATCCACATAGACCTGGTACACAGAGCATATTAATATGTTTACATCTTTTTGGTCTATGCCTGTTGTTCACTCATAATCTCTGGTCAGTTCTCTGTTACAACGACAGACAAACATGTACAGTAAAAAGTCAGCAGTGTAGAACACTATCTGAATACGAAAACATTAGCCAAATACAACAAATAAGACTTACATAACAAACTATGGTCAGCAAAATTAAACGATCCAATTACTAGTGGGACTTGAACATGAGCCCTCGCAATCTCAAGAGCTCTGAAAAGTCGCCCCAAGAGCTAAATGTCATAGTCAAAAACAAATATTAAACAGACGTAAAAAAAAAATACTGAAACATTGTTTGAGTGGATTGCATATCTGTTGGTTTACTTTGGAGTTGATTGTGGAACTCGTATTTTTTTTAAATTTTTTTGGGTTTCTAAACTCAGTATGGAATTTCCTTGATGAATAGTTACAAGGCATGTAATTAGTGGAAGTGAAAGATCTAAATCAGATGTTATAAATATCCAGACTTACGCCAAGGGGAAAATAATCACAAAACAAAGAAGGAGAAAAGACAAACAACAAACTGAGCCTTATTTCAAATAAAAGGTAGCTACATGAATTCCTTTTTGCTACTCTGTTTGGCCCATCCTCCAACTACTGAAAGATCCAATACTAAAAGATCCTTCAAAACCATAAGGCGCATTTTAATTTTGGTCTACCTCTCCTCTTACACTTCTAAACTTTCTAGTCCCTTGTGTAAAGAAAGCTTCTTTAGATATGTGCAGGAAATGCCCTAACCTCCCAAGTCGTCCTGTTATTAACTTATTGGTGCCTCCTCCATTTCTTGGTGTTAGCCTCGGTATATGCTAAAAATTATCAAAAAGCTCCTTTTATCACCCTTGTTATCTCTTTAAAAGCATTCATTGGATATAAATAATTAACTTCTACCTCGGTAAGAAGAACACCTATGCTCAACACCTTTCTGACGAGGCCCATGGCAGAATCGTGTGATATTTCGTTAAGGTTTATCTTATTTCTGTAGAGAATCAACCAGTACATATCATGTGATAAAGCTGCTCCACTGGAATATGTAAAGAATACAGCAAAAATTTAATACTAGCTTCTTCAACATTTTGGATGAGAGCTCTCTTGGATCTATCACATCAACTGCCCATCCAATCGACCCGTCGGCCTTCAAATTCTCAAATAACTCTTCCCTCTTTTCTTCCTTTAATATCTTTGAATCTGCATACAAAGAAGCGTAGAGATTTCATTTGTCAAAACAATTTTTATGCCTGATAAATAAATTGCCAAGGTTACGAGCAACAAGCCAGTTGTAAACAAATTTAAATATGAGAGTTGAGGACCAAATTGCTCTTGGATACATGGTCCAACAATGTACAACTAGAGAACGAAAGCTTATCCCATTTTAACTCCAAAAAAGCCAAGAAAGGGAAATTGGCTAAATCTGGGTTTCAGCTATGATTCAAAAGTTTCATCAGAGTATGGTTTCCCATCTACTGTAATGTGTGGTATTGGAAGACTACCATAAACTAGCAGTCAGAAGGTCTAATGCACTGTCTACCATTAATTTCTAAATGCAAGTAACATCAACACTTCATAGCTGGCAGTGAATCAATTTAAAACAGATAATGATACTAGGTTACTTGAGAAGAGAGGAGAGGAGACACGAAAAGGTACTATTAAATGAAAGCAGAAGTTATAATGCTTGTTCCATAACATTTTTTTTAATCAAATTATAAAATGATCTTGTATACTTGAGAAAGTTAGGGAATTATTGAGAGTAATTACCCAAGGCCCAAACTCACTCCACCAAGCCCAAGTGAGATTCCATCCCAAAACCAATTGGTAATAGGTGGAGTAGCCCTCTTGGGTTATATGTTGGACAACCGATGTGGGACTTGTTTGCCCCAACAATCCCTCCCTCAAACAAGGCTCACGAGGTAAATCACCACTCATCGAGATAATCCATCGTAACCTGCACCCACTACGTTACCATGGATCTACCATCTCATGAGAATTTTCCACCACCTCGATTTATCTAGCCACACAACTTGGGCTCTGATACCAAATGTTGGATTATTGGCCTCCAATTTCACACAATTTCCGGGCTCAGAAAAACCAACCGACACCACACGGCTTCAAACTCTTCTCAATTACTTCCCTCTACTTTGCCACAAGTTACACACTTCTTACTAACCCACAAAGGATTGGTGATGGGTGGATGCAAAAGACCATTAAGTAATGAAGAAAACAAGAAGAAAGCAATGGACACCAAGTCACAAGAACGGCTCCCTCTCTTTTCTCCTCTCTCAATTGCAACACACTATTACACGGTTCAAAGGGATGGGTATATATTCTAATGGAATTAGGTCACATGTTATTGGGTCAAAAAACGGAATGGGTCAACTTAATCCAATAAATGGGCCTAACAATAAACCCAAAAATCCCACACTAATTAAACCACCAATCCATCTCCAACTTGGGTCTTCCAAAAGTATCGGTAGTATTCGAGTCGAGTCAAGTCTATGGTGTCGATAAATTATCCGTCAACTGTTTTAAATCATCGCCCGGATTTATTGGGTATCAAAACCCAACAAATCTCCACCTTGATTCCCGATAAATCTGCAAGCAACCAAAACACACAGTTTACACTTGCACAATCAAGGTAACCAATAAAATTGGTATCACATACCTTACCTCGTGTTTCCAACCTGAAACACCTACCATACCTGCTTCATATACTCACCAGGGCTAAGGTCAAGAACACCCAAGTAGAAGCAAATAATCACAGCAATCAATAAAGAGCAAATAAACATGCGATGGAATATAGGATAACACAAATCTTATCAAACACGTTCACATGAGCAGTTGTAGGGAAAATTATGAGCAAATTGACCGGGCTCAAGCCCACACCACCAAGCCCAAGTGAGATTCCAAGAAAATCTCTTCAAGATAGAGATCAAAGATAATGATAAGAGTTTCAAAGCTTGAGGAAGATAAGATATAGGAGGAGATTCAAACCGTGAAGAAGATAAGAGATAGAATTTCCACTTCAAATATTTCATTAATTGGGTATTGAGCATCTAGCCTAATGGACTGATTTCCTCCAAATACCCAATAAGATTTGGGCTACAAATGTTTGTGGTGTGGATTCAACATTCTTCAATCCCGGGCTTATAGCCTATGAAGTTAAACGGGCCACGGTTTTTCATCATCACCTAGGGATTATTTGAGCATCACAAAAATACCCAACAAATCTCCACCTGATTCCCGATAAATCTGCAAGCAACCAAAACACACAGTTTACACTTGCACAATCAAGGTAACCAATAAAATTGGTATCACATACCTTACCTCGTGTTTCCAACCTGAAACACCTACAATACATGCTTCATATACTCACCAGGGCTAAGGTCAAAAACACCCAAGTAGAAGTAAATAATCACAACAATCAATCAAGAGCACATATCTCACCTCATCACCCACAAAGCTCACTAGACTAATCACTCAAACTCATGTCTAACGGTAAGCCTCCATAAATCCTAAGTTATCGGGATAATCCTTTATCACCACATCACTTCTTCCAACCAACGTGGATAATGGGTCTCCACCTAATAGAAGTGATAGAAGTGCCTCACTCGCACTCTACCTGATCAGGGTCTCTTCACATATAAAGGATTCCAAATATTTGATCACTTCTCCACCGTGATCCAAATGTCACATTCCACATCCCATGGTACAAACCACAATATACCCCTAGGCATCTATACTCCACCTTACCAAAAGACATACTCACACACACTCTGCTAATGCATCCCAAATCCACTATGACAAAAACAACACCTTTCGGCGACCACAAAGGTTACGGCACAATTTAAATTGACCCACGCACCAAAAAGGTTACTCCAACATCAATGCTCTAAAAAATCCACAAAGAATTTATCCCACAAAGGGAAATGTGAAGGTGGCACTCACAAAGAGAATAGAAAAAATAGTTGATTACTTCACAACACTCACAAAAGAGGCTCACACAGAGAACGAAGATAACCCTCACAGGCTGCCTTATACAATCTCACAAAACCACACAGGCTCACAAAGATGAAGGAGAAAATTGCTGCCCCCTAACTTCTCACTACCACACCCTCTTATACCACTCACAGAGCAAAACAGAGTACGCCATAGATATCAACCCACTATGCATGCAAACACATTACACCAAGTAATAAGATCACTCCAATTCATGCTAATGCATATATCAAACACATTGAAATGCAACATATAGCCATGCAGCGGAAACGAACGATCACACACATGCAGAAAGGATTACACACGGATGCAAATGCAGTAACTAGGGTAACACTCAATAGGGTTCACTAGGGTCATCACTCAACCCTAAAACCAAATTCGTCTCGCCTCTCAACTTACCCTTCTTCTTGGGACAATTTCTAATGAATTGTCCACACTTACCACAGCTGTAACACCGTCTACCACCAGACTTGTCCCAACTCTTGCTTTCCTCCTTACCACCATCATCACTCGAGTCACTAGTCGAATCACCACTATCTTGAGCTCTACCCAAACTCATCTGCTTAAACTTCATTCTACTCCTCATCATATGCAACTCATCATTTCTCTTATCTTCTTTTTCAACCTTAATCTCCATTTCCTTACTCCTAAGGGAATCGATAACAATCTCGGGGGTTAAAGTGTCCCTACCATACTTAATCGCATTTTTAACCTCTATACGACTCAGGCATAGAATTAAGCAAAATAATGGCCTTATAGGTTTCAGACACTTTCTCATCACAGTTAACTATGTCTTGCACCAACTTGTTAAAAAATTCAAATTTTCATCTAGATCCTTTGAAAGATCCATTTTAAAGCTAAAATTTTTTTCAAGCAAGTACAACTTATTAGGAGTAGATTTAAGCAAATATAAATCCTCCAACTTTTTTCAAAGCTCTTTGGTAGAATCGAGTTTTCCAACTTTTCTCAAAACAGTGTCAGACAGGTGTAAAATGATAGAAGTGTATGCAAGTTCATCATATTCTTCCTTTTGTGCTTCTGTAAAATTTTCCGAAAATTTGCCATCAATGGCTTTTGAAACTTTTTGTTGAATCAAAATACCCTTCATCTTTTGTTGCCAAATTGAAAAATCCCCTTTCCCGTTGAAAATCTCAATTTCGAAATGTGACGACATTTTGAAAAACAGAACAACCAAAATTGCACAAATAAATCACACAAAGTAATCCTAGGTAGCAATATACACCGTTCTAGATTCTCAGGGTTTCGTGAGACTCAAAATCTCAGATCAAGGGAACGTTCGAACGGGTCAAGTCCAAGGTGTTCTAACAGGATAATCAATGCAACACGAAGATATACAAACAAAAATTCAAAAAAATTCCACGCAATGCAGTCTCACACAGTGACTAAACAACAGTTATAGCACAAAAATAATTACCTACTTGCAGTCAAAATTTTAACACTTCAAATAAAGCAATTAATTCCTAAATTTCTAGCACAAGCAATAGTTACCCCTTCACGGTAACCCCAATCCTAACGTCACCCCACACGATGACGCGCTAATGCTGAAATTTAAACAAGATAAGCCAATTTACCAGAGCGGACTTATCTGAGTCCGTAAATTTCGAGGAATATAATTTTAACACTTTAGGGCCACCACTATTCGCCCTAAAGTTTGCAGCAACTACAGCAACCAACGGAACGCAAAATTGAATCCCGAATGCGCAGGGGCAAAATGGTCCAACTTTTCCTGCGTAACCTAAAACACGAAAACAAAAATATCAATACGTTCAGGAGATCAAACTTAACAAACTGCCTGAAGGAAGTTTCGCCAGATTCTCATCCACGCGCCCTCACACGCCTCCCAAGTGTTCTGCGCGTGGGCTTCACGCGCCGTCGACCCAGCAGCTCCTCGGTCTGCTCGTCACTCCGGTGGTCCTGGATTCTTCAACCGGTCACTGGTTTGGCCGAAAAATCCAATTGCAGGTTCGATTTTCACCCCAATAAACTGGACAGTTTTTCGCTTCTCTTCCTGCCGGTTTCTGCTCGATTTCTGGATAGGTTTTGGCCGAAAAAATCCTCACCTAATGCTCTGATACCAAATGTTGGATTATTGGCCTCCAATTTCACACAATTTTCGGGCTCAGAAAAACCAAACCGACACCACACGGCTTCAAACTCTTCTCAATTACTTCCCTCTACTTGGTTGCCACAAGTTACACACTTCTTACTAACCCACAAAGGATTGGTGATGGGTGGATGCAAAAGACCATTAAGTAATGAAGAAAACAAGAAGAAAGCAATGGACACCAAGTCACAAGAACGGCTCCCTCTCTTTTCTCTTCTCTCAATTGCAACACACTATTACACGGTTCAAAGGGATGGGTATATATTCTAATGGGATTAGGTCACATGTTATTGGGCCAAAAAACGGAATGGGTCAACTTAATCTAATAAATGGGCCTAACAATAAACCCAAAAACCCCACACTAATTAAACCACCAATCCATCTCCAACTTGGGCCTTCCAAAAGTATCGGTAGTATTCGAGTCGAGTCAAGTCTATGGTGTCGATAAATTATCCGTCAACTGTTTTAAATCATCGCCCGGATTTATTGGGTATCAAAACCCAACATGTATGAATCATATGAAATTAGAATTAATCTGTTACATTGATACTACTACTTTTTATAGACAGTCTCAGTTGCTAACGATTGTTAGTTGTTTTTATTTAGCCTCCATTTTTGGGAAGAATTTTATAAATGATTCAATTTATAAATAGATAGAAATGAGTGATGGATAACTGGATAGAATTTGTGGATACATTGGAAAGTGCGGTTAAAAATAAAGTTTGACCATTTATAAACGATTTATAAATTTTGCCCAACGGATCGTTATTCATAAACTCGCCTATGTAACAACTTCTAATTTATTCCTTATAACACGTACGTATAAGGTACTATTTGTCAATCACCAGTAAGGCTTGATGAAGCATTTAGTATCTCTGTTAAGACGTTTTCTGGATTTGATATGCATGCTAATATTAAAGAAGGGTTGTAAATTACTAGAAATCAGCAGGCTGTAAATTATCTTTAATAGCAGTAAATCAAGGCTGCAATCTCTGTATGTATATTTCCTATATAAAGGGTATTCTCTAACAATAGATAACACAGTTTTCTCAGAAAAAAACTCTCTAATTTGTCATGGTATCAGAGCCACAATTCTGAAAACTCTTGTTCAGTTCTTAGTTCTTGGTTATTCTCGATCAATTCCCCAGCATCATGTCTTCAGACAAGTCTGATGCCTTCTTGATTTGTTTTAATGGCAAAAACTACTTAGCCTGGGAGTTCCACTTCAAGGTTTTTGTCAAAGGCAAGGATCTATGGGGCCATGTTGATGGCAGCAAACCTGCTCCTGATTAAGGCACAGACCCGAATCTGTACTCCAAATGGGAAGTCAAGGATGCCCAAGTAATGACGTGGATTCTCGGATCTATCGAATCCAACCTTGTCTTGAACCTCCGACAGTCAAAGACTGCTCTTGAGATGTAGACTTACCTTAAGAAGGTCTACAGTCATAACAACACTGCTCGTCGTTCCAACTTGAACTTGATTTGGCCAGTCTCTAACAGGAGAATCTATCCATCTCTGATTTTTACTCTACCTTCATGAATCTTTGGCTGGATATATAGACATTATCTATGCCACTTTACCTTCCGAAGGTCTTAGTTCCATTTAATCAGTCCATGAAACAACTAAGAAAGCTCAGTTTCTTATGAAACTAAGATCTGAATTCGAAGGCATCCGACCTAATCTTATGAACTGAGATCCTGTCTCCTCAATGGATGCATGCCCCAATGACTTATTTCACAAAGAACATCGCCTCCTCACTCAAAGTACCATGGAAGAACATTGCTCCACCTCTTCCCCTGTTCATATGGCTTTTGCAGCAAAAGGCAAGTTAAGAGGCCGGGACATGAGCATTGTCCAGTGCTTTAGTTGCAAAAAAATTGGCCATTTGACTTCTAGCTGCTCCAAAAAGTTCCAGGAAATCTGAAATAACGTGTACTGCTACCGTTGGCTCTTCTAGTGAAAGTAATTATGTGGATACAACACCTTTGACATAAAGAGCTCCTACTCCTGTTCATCCACACTAAAAATTGGAATGTCCATCAAAATAAACAATAAAAAAATTCCAACGGTGACTCCTAAAATGATCCAACAAATGATCATTTTTGCATTCTCTGCTTTAGGACTTGCAAGTAAACCCTTCTCTACATCTTCTCCTTGGATTTTTGATGCTACTGCCGCCTCAAATCATATGACAAACAGCACCAAAACTCTTACCAATGTACACAAATATTTTGGAAATCTTGAGATTCATAATATATTGGATGATATCTCAATGTCGTATGTATTACAATGTTCAATACCCTATTTATAGGGTTATAACTAAACCAGAAAGGGAAAGATTATACAATCAACTATCTTAGGAAAGTATAACTAATTACAATCTATTACAATCTTTGACACTCCCCCTCAAGTTGGAGCATAGATATTAATCATGCCCAACTTGTTACAAAGATAATCTACCCGAACCCCATTTAAAGCTTTCGTGAAGATATCTCCTAATTGTTCTCCAGTCCGCACATACTCAGTAGAAATCAAACCTTCTTGAATTTTCTCACGAACAAAGTGACAATCGATCTCAATATGCTTAGTTCGCTCATGAAACACAGGATTAGATGCAATATGAAGGGCAGCTTGATTATCACACCATAATTTTGCTGGTACTGAAATTTTAAGGCCGATTTCAGTCGATAGTTGACATATCCATATTATCTCACACACTGACTGTGCCATAGCCCTATATTCTGCCTCTGCACTTGATCGTGACACAACATTCTGCTTCTTACTCTTCCATGAGACCAAATTTCCTCCAACGAAAATACAATAACCTGATGTGGATCTTCTATCCACTTTGGAACCTGCCCAATCTGCATCTGAAAAACCTTCAATACGAGTGTGCCCATGATTTGCATACAAGATACCTCGTCCGGGTGCTCCTTTCAAGTAACACAAAATCTGTTCTAGCGCTGCCCAATGATGAACTGTTGGTGATGACATAAACTGACTAACCACACTGACAGAATATGCAATATCTGGACGAGTCACCGTAAGATAATTCAACTTTCCAACTAATCTTCTATATCTCTCAGGATCTTCAAGTCGTTCTCCATCTCCTGTAAGGTGCATGTTTGGGGTCATTGGAATACTACAAGGCTTCGCCCCCAATTTTCCCGTTTCAGTCAATAAGTCCAGGACATATTTCCTTTGAGATAAAAAGATTCCTTTCTTACTCCTTGAGACTTCAACACCCAAGAAGTACTTTAGCATCCCCAAGCCCTTCGTGTGAAATTGCGTGTGAAGGAAAGACTTAAGAGATGAGATTCGCGTAGTATCACTTCCAGCAATGACAATGTCATCCACATACACAACTAAAAGAATGATATCATCTGCCGTTTATTTGTAGAACACAGAATGGTCATACTTGCTTTTTATCATACCAAACTTTTTAATAACTTGACTAAATTTGCCAAACCAAGCACGAGGACTCTGTTTCAAACCATATAGAGATTTTCGAAGATGACAAACTCGCCCAAACTCCCCTTGAGCAACAATACCTGGAGGTTGCTCCATATACACTTCCTTCTGAAGATCACCGTAAAGAAAAGCATCCTTGATATCTAGTTGATGCAAATGCCACTGATGAGTAGCTGCCATAGAAATAAACAATCGAACAGATGTCAATTTAGCCACTGGAGAGAAAGTATCAGAATAATCCACGCCATAGATTTGAGCATACCCTTTAGCGACAAGACGGGCTTTCAGTCGAACAACGGACCCATCTGGATTTACCTTAACTGTGAACACCCATTTGCACCCTATAGCCCGTTTCCCTGAAGGTAAATCAACCAAATTCCAAGTACCATTGTCATCCAAAGCATTCATTTCCTCTATCATTGCATGATGCCAACCGGGATGAGATATAGCTTCATGAACGGTTTTAGGAATAGAGATAGAATCAAGGGATGCAATAAAGGAAGAAGATGAAGGCGACAAGCAATTATAAGAAACAACAGAAGAAATAGGATAAGTACATTGGCGTTTACCTTTGCGTAATGCGATAGGGAGATCATCGTTTGAGACTGGATCTGATGACGAAGGAACAGGTGCGGGACATGAATCGGGGAGGGTGCGCACGGAGTAAACTTGACTAATAGGAGGTCCGACAGATCCGGCTCCGAGACAGGGGCAGTGGATGTGATAGAATATACTAACAAATCATCATCGTCCTCCCCCTGATGTGCGGGAGGAGGAGAAGATAGAAAATAAGGTGTGGTTTCCATAAAGGTAACATCAACGGAGACAAGATATTTGTTAAGACGAGGACAGTAACATCTATAACCTTTCTGAAGACGAGAATAACCAAGAAAGATACATTTCAAAGACTTGGGGTCTAATTTGGTTACATGCTGACGAACATCCCGAACAAAACAAGTGCTACCAAAGATCATAGGGGCAACAGGAAATAGTGACTTAAGGGGAAAAAGAATTTTGTAAGGGATCTCACCACAAAGAACAGATGAGGGCATGCGATTAATCAAAAAACATGCGGTAGAGACTGCATCGGCCCAAAAAGGCTTAGGAACATTCATTTGAAATAATAGGGCTCGTGCAGTTTCAAGAAGATGTCTGTTCTTTCTTTCTGCCACTCCATTTTGAGATGGAGTATCAACACAAGATGTTTCGTGGAGTATACCATTCTCGAACCATATAAGATCGGAATAACGCCGACATATATTCTTTGGCATTATCACTCCGCAAAGTACGGATCAAAACATTAAATTGAGTCTTAATCTCAACACAAAATGCACAAAAGATAGAAAACAACTCGGAACGACTTTTCATTAAATATAACCAGGTGACACGAGAATAATCATCCACAAACGTAACAAAATACTTAAAGCCTGGTTTAGACACAATGGGACAAGGACCCCAAACATCAGAATGAACTAATTCAAAAGGACCACTAGCACGTTTATGGACTCTTGGACTTGAACAAAGACGATGGTGTTTTGCAAACTGACACTACTCACAATCTAATGAAGATATCGTACTAAACTGTGGACAAAGCTTCTTGAGCAAAGGGAGAGATGGATGACCCAACCTACAATGTGCCTCGAAGGAGATGCGACACCGTAGCAAGCAACAGATTTTGTTATTGGTGTGTCCGTAATGTAGAGGCCTCCGGACTCATGTCCTTTACCAATAGTCTTCTTCGTCAAAAGATCCTGAAACAAGCAATGATCAGGGAAAAATGAGATGCAACAATTAAGAGTACGAGTAAGCTGACTTACAGATATCAAATTAAATGACAAAGTTAGGTAAATGTAAGACGTAAGACAAAGGAAGCAGAGGGGTAGGAGTAATTGTGCTGCATCTAAGAACACAAGATGGTGACCCATCGGCTAAAGTCATGAGAGGTGGAAGTATGTGACTTAAAGGTAGAGAATAGACCAGAATTACCTGTCATATGATCTGTGGCACCAGAATCAATGACCCATTTGGAGGATAAGGAAATGAGACACGCATTTGGGTTACCTGAATCAGCAATAGCAGTGACAGAGGAAGATGACTTTAGTGACTCTTGACATCGCGAGAACTTGGCAAATTCATCTGCAGAGATAAGGATTGATTTTCCAGAATCCTCATTAGTGGATGCAACATGGGCCGAGTGAGCTTTTTGATTCCTGTATTGGAGCTTTCTACACTCACGCTTCGTATGTCCTGACTTGTGACAGTAATAACACACAATTCCTCCAGAAACTCGTGTTTGAGCTTCAAACCCTTGCGAACCTCCTCCTTTATTCACACTCGGATTGGTTGATCTTACGGGCTCATAATTATTATTTCGATCGACCGAGAGCACCATTGAATTGAACAGGTGGGGCACTTTCGGTGCAAGGAGTACTCGACTAAATACTTCTTGTAACGATGAGATGTTAGAACTGTGAAAGAACTCGAGACTTAGCAGCCTCAAATTCGGAGGAAAGACCAAAGAAGGAAACTCATGATAGCCATTTGTTCTCGCTGGCTTTGTTGAACTTTTTACATCGTGCTAAAAGGCAAGAACATATTAAGTTCCTCATAAATCTTCTTGAATTCCATAAAATAGGTTGTAAGGGATTTATCATGTTTCTCTGCACGGTAAAATGCTTTACACACCTCAAACATTCGTGAAAGGTTCCCTTTACCAGAATATAGGAAATCCAAATAATCCATCAACTCTTTGACAAATTCACAGATTGATCAAACCAATTACCTCACCATCGATGGAATTTCGAATTTGCAAGAATAAGCGAGCATCCTCTCTAAGCCACGTTTGCTTTGAATCATCTTTGGGGGGATCTTCAGTCAAATGAGTATCTTTGTCAATACTCCGTAGATAAAGTCGGACGGTCTTGCTCCAATCCAAATAATTTGATCCATTAAGTTTATGATCCGTGATTTTTGACATTACAGGTACCATATCCGACGTACCAATGAATTTCTTTTCATCCATAACTACAAAGCAGCGATGCAAGGCGACCCAATAACCCAAAATAATTTACCAAAATAATTCAGGCCCGATAAAGCCCAACAAAACCAAAGTGATTCACTAAAAGAAGCCAGGCCCAATAAACCGAAATATTTCTGCCCAATAATATAAATAACAGAGGCCCAATCACCCCAACCCGGTTTCAATCTCGCCATAAACAAAAGGAAGACACAAATTGTAACCTGAGATCGAAGGATTCAACGGGAAATTACCACCACAGCACAGGGGATTCACAGAGACGCCGGAAATATGCTGCAATCGAGAATCAATCGCCGGACCGAGCAGAAAGAGCGGCGACCCACCACCTCAAGGCGTCGCGAACTGAGATGGGAACTTAAGACGAGGTTGACGACGCGAACTGAGCAAGAAAGAGCCGACGTCGAGAGATGCAGGCGGCGACGCGAGATAGAGACCGGCGATGCAAGAAGAACTGTAATTCCCGTAACCAAGATCTCACGCACAGGTAAGTAATTAGGGCTCTGATACCATGTAAATAATATATTGGATGATATCTCAATGTCGTATGTATTACAATGTTCAATACCCTATTTATAGGGTTATAACTAAACCAGAAAGGGAAAGATTATACAATCAACTATCTTAGGAAAGTATAACTAATTACAATCTATTACAATCTTTGACACTGCTAATGGTAGTTCTTTACATATCACAACCACGGGTGATTTTTCTCCTTCTTTAACCAATGTCTTTGTGCCTCCAACCCTTATCACTAATCTTGTTTTTGTTGGTCAATTGGTTGAAAAGGATTCAAAAGTTGAATTCTCTAAATCTGGTTGTATTGTGCAAGATCAACAATTAGGGAAGATGATCGTGAGGGGACTAAAGTGGGACGTCTTTTACCTTTTTCTTTACCTTCATCTCCATGTTTTTCATTACCTTTTGTCACTTGTAACTCTGTTCATGTTGATTGCCAAGCATGGCAAAACATCTCGGACATCCAAATCCTAATGTACTTCATAATTTGCACAATTATGATCTACTTGGGAATCACTTTCACTTAATGTTGTCCAATTTGATTGCAATTCTTGTAGGCTTGATAAAAGTAAAACACTGTTGTTTCCTGCACACACACTGAATATTGTCCATCCATTTGATTTGATACATAGTGATGTGTGGGGTAGGGCACCCGTTACTTCTCATGTAAAATCCCGAATTTTTTTTTCATCAATTAGAATTATTAATTTTATATACTATATTTTTAATATTTTGGAAAGTTTTAAATATATATATATATAAATTTCATTTTTATAAGAGTCAAATATTGGGATATTGATGAAGCCATAATAAGTATATGGATATTAGACTCGTTGGATAGATCGTAATTAATTATGAATATTAGGCTTGAGAAAAAGTTAATTTGGATAAGCGAGGCTCAAGATATCGAGGTCCAAAGTTATTGCCTTAAGTTGTAATTTAGTTAAGTTAATTAATGAGTTTAGAATATATGGGTGACACGTGTAGAGTTGGTAAGTTGTTAATTGGTTTTTTTTTTTTATATACATATAAGTATATGTTTTATAGTACAACCATGTGTAGGAGTTTGTTGAAGGGGTTATCAAGTAATTTTTTTTATTATCCTTATATCTTAGTGTAAAAATTTCCTAGCTTGCCATGTGTCCCATGAAGTGTTGGTTGAGATATCTCATATCACATGATAGAGACGTGTGCTTGAAAAATGCCTTCTACACAAATCCCAACACCCTTATTCACACTTTCTATAAAATTTGTTATATAATATAACTCATGAAGGCAATAAATTTTCTACACTGTATGTATATGCAAAAACACGGCAGAGGCAGGAAGAATTAAGTGAACAAGATTTCTTTTAGTTTTGTCTTTCAATTTTAAGAAATCCAACAAGGTAGGATAACGAGGTGCAGTTGTTTTATCCCGTTTAAATTGTTTAATTTCATGTTGTAGAATTATTATGTTTATGAAAGTTTAAAGATATGATATGATTGCCATCCGGTACCAAAGATATGATGTTTATTAACCTCTTTCTGGTTTTTAAAGATATAATGACGGTATGATATTTTGACACATGTTTTAAATCTTTTATTCGGGATTGCACCATTATTTTTATGTCCTATTGAGTACTCCTATGTGCTCACCATTTTCCCCTACTTCTCCCAAGTTAGTACGGGTCGTGTCGGAGCGTGGCGGTTCAATGCTGTGGTTGTGCCTTGTTTTGCTGGACGAAAATCTAAAATTTAGCACGTAGCTTTGTTCCTTTTAAGTTTAATTACAACATACATTATTTCTAAATTTAATTCTCGTATGTTTATTTGTATATGGATATGTTTAGATTGCACTTTTAATTGAAAGTTGAAAATTAATTGCTTGATGTAGTTGTGTGATTTTCCGTTGCCCATTTCCATTTTTTAAAAAATTAATTGTTTAGTTGGCTATTGAACACATTAAAATACTTATTGTTACAATTTTATCCAATAAATTTTGGTAACAATTCATATTGAGTTCTATACAAACTTTAGGTCGATACATCTCATGATAATTACAAGTACTTTGTTCCTTTCATAGACGACTATAGTTGATTCACGTGGATTTACTTCATGCGTTCTAAAGGAGAAGTATTTTCTATTTTTAAGCTTTTCCATGCACATATTTAGACACAATTTTCTGCAAATATCAAAACCTTACGTTCTAACAATGGGGGTGAGTATATGTCTCATTTGTTTCAGGACTTTTTTCAAACTCGTGGCATCATCTCACAGTGATCTTGTCTTTCAACCCCTCAACAAAATAGGGTCGTAGAAAGAAAAAATCGCCATCTTATTGATGTTGTAGGCACCCTCTTATTAGAGTCATCTGTGCCCTCTTGATTCTGGTGTGAGGCTGTTCCAACTTCTATCTATCTTATTAATCAATTACCTTCTTCCTCATTGAATCATTCGATACTTCCTTGGCACGCCTAATTGTGGCTTATTCTTCCATAATGGCTCTTCGCTCTAACTGCAAGCCTACAGTGATGCTGATTGGACAGGTTGTCCGGACATAAGGAAATCTACTACTAGATCATGTCTGTTCCTTGGTAATGCTCTTATCTCTTGGAAATGCAAGAAGCAAGACTGCATCTCCAAGTCATCCACTGAGGTCAAGTATCACGCCATGTCCTCTGCCTGCTCCGAGATCATCTGGCTACGTGGTCTTCTCACAGAGCTTAGTTTCTCCGAGGTTCAACCTACTCCACTGCAAGGTTATCACCCTTTCACACATTTCCACTACTCTACAACTTGCGAATATCTTCACCAAATCGATGACCTGCTAGCGCCATCATTTCCCTATTAGCAAATTGATGCTTCCAAACCTACCGGCATCAATTTGAGGAGGGATATTAAAGACAGGCTGTAAATTACTATAAATTAGCAGGCTGTAAATCAGGATTGCAATCTTTGTAAATCAGCATGTATCAATCACTGTAAATAGGGCTATAAATAAAGGCAGTAAATTAGGGTTGCAAATCACTTGCATATCACTGTAAATTAAGGTTGCAAATCAGCATGTATATTTTCTATATAAAGCGTATTCTCTAACAATAGAGAACACAGTTTTCTCACATAAAAACTCTCTAATTTGTCAGCTAACAATGTCAACATACAGACCTAATCATAAAGAATTGATCATTAATCTATGATAAAACCAACCTTTGTGTTTTGGATAGTGTCTGTCTGGGAAGCACTGACACGCTACCGGCATTAGCGTATCGGTGTCCGATACGTGGCGAACACCGATATGTCTCCGACATGTAATCGACCTGTGTCGGAGGTCCCTTAAGGTTTGTCGGAGATGAAGAAGAAATGAGGTCGGTAATTGAAAACAGTAAGCAAAATCGGAGGTTGCCGCACACATGAAGAAGAAATGCAGAGACGCTGAGGAAGAAGAAAAAATGTGGAAGAGGCATGTTTGGATATGTTTTGGAAATGAAGAGGCATTGTATACGATTTAAAAATGAAAAGATGTGTTTGGACTTTGGACAGTAAACCCAATTATTGAAATCTACTATTCAAGTCAAATGTGTTGTGCCTCAAAACATTAAATAGTCTACAAAATTTACTTTTCTATATCTAATTGATAGGCTTTCTTTTTCAGTTTTACCCTCAACAAACCAAAAAATTTATTTTTTACCATTTTACCCCCAATAAAAAATTAAACTTACAAAGAAAGTCAAATCCTCGGTCCCCTTTTTTTATAACGGTAATATACGAAAATTGCAAAAAAATTATTACTTAAGACTATTAAATGAAAAAAAAATAATATAACTTTTTTGAAAAATCGAGTGTCGACGTGTCCGATACGTATCGTGTCCGTGTGGGTGCTTCTTAGGTGTCTATTTTCTAAACCTACAGCTGTGATTTATTTTGTAAAATGAGACATCTTTGACATTTAACATGATTTAAAAAATCCTAACATAGTTTGTAAAGTATGGTAGCAACATACAATGGCATTTCATGTAAAGCATTCAAAAGGAAGCTAGCTGGTAGCATCTGCTATTCTTTCTTTCAGAAGGGATACCACCTTCCACTTTAAAAGTGATCTCCCAAATTATCAATCAACACAAAAAAAATAAAATCATGAAGGTTACTTGATGGGTAATATTTTCCCAGAAAAAAAAAATCCAACGACTTTCCCCCATACTGACACCCCTCTTTGCAGGGTCCTATAATGTTAGATTATTGAATAATTTAATTCCCTTATCTAGGATCTTCAAGAAATCACGGATTCTTTACTGTCCGCTCTATTTATCAACACACAATTTACAAACTATCTCACCTATTTGCTACAAATCTCTAGATATCTTGATCTTAGCACTGTTGTCTTTTGATCAGTAAATATATTCGTAAATGCGGTTTGAAACTAAAAAGTTCCCACATCTCCACCAAGTTCCCCCATCATTCCAAACTTCAACCACAAGCCTAGCTTATAAATTTTCAACCAAATAGAATCTGCATTTCTAGGTATCTAATATGCTAGTAAACTCCATGCCTATATTGCATAAGATCCTATAGAATATACTCTCCACCTCCACCTCTTTTATTGCATTCTTGAACAGACGATGATCCAACAAATTTAAGGTTCCTCTTTTCAACAACAGATCTGACTTTGTCTCTTCTTAATGTGTCAACAGTATCTAGCTATATGAGGCATGAATGGCAATAAAAAAATATTTTTCTAAGGTAACAATGCTCACTTGATTCCTGTTAAATGTTTTGTTAGACTTGGGAAGGCTCTGCATCTCCCCTTTGTCAAGTGCTTTTCAAACTCTTACCAAACTTCAATCCATATCCCTTTGAAGTTGAAAGAATCAAGTTGTAGACCACAAATTACCCAAGTAAATACTTATTAGCTTTAACAGAAATTGATATACTAATTTTTAAGTAAGATGAAATGGCATTTCTTTTAGCTGTTTTGGGTTAGATCATATTCTAGAGAGAAGAAAATTTTCCTTAATAAATCATGACTATGGGACAAGGTTAAATTTTCAGTTAACTCATCATAACATGGTCTAAAATACTTTTAGTTATGTTAGCTTTAGGAGCTAGCTAGCTAGCTAATGCAACCAAAATTACTCTAGTGAGGTACATTATAAAAATCATAGGACATGTAAAGGAATTAATTTTAGTACCCAAAGATTTTGAATATGTTATTTGCACACATCTATCATTCTCACTATGTCTGACAGTGGCCAAATTAAATCTTAGCCATAATATAGTACTTCTTTATCCAAATTCATAAGTAAAAACTTGAATATGACTCTAATGCACAATTTGTCCTCATACATATTTCTGCCAAATAATACCTAAATTGTTGTTGAGAAAAACTGTTAAACATTAAAATCTTCTCGTCTTTCCTTTCCTTTCCTATCCTTCACACAAATATTCTTCTAATTTATCTATCTTTTGGAGTGTGTATATTCTATTTCAAATTTGAACTTCAATAGTCAAGAAGGGTAGCAGATTTGTTTGGATCTAACCTCAGTTCTCCTCTTATTCATTAATTTATTACCTCCTTGATTTTAATATTTTCCTCCTTTGCGTTCTGTTTATTTACATTGTTATATTAATTCTAAACATTTCAGTAATTGACTTCCTTGTAATTATATTTAAAAACCAAGCATATCATCTTCAAAAAAATTGATAAACGCTAAAAAACCCCAATTACATAAATGGTAAAAGAGGAAATATAAAACAAGGCTTAAAGCTTGTACCTGCAAAGTTGAGTGTAGATAGAGTTTTCTGGTAGGAGCTTGGACAGTACAAGCACCCATAGACCATTGGTCCTGTAAATAAATCATTTTTATTAAAAAAAAAATGGGGAGAAACAGATGTGAATCTGCAATCAAGAATTGAATTTGTGCGTGTGAAGGCATTACTACCTAAAACAGGACCACGACCGGCTTCATCAATGCCCATTATGCAAGGTTTCGATGCCCATTTCGGCAGTGACGCCTCCGATCCCATTATACTGTTTTCTCTCCGGTTCTCTGTTTCCCGCCAAGATAGTGGGCTTGCTCAGTTGCTTCTGAGAAGGCTGAGCGTGACTGGGAAAATTTTGCTTTTGTCAATTTCTTTTCGAAGGAAGGGGATACACCATTTCTTACAACATGAACATTAGTGTTTGAAACAACAATCTTTTAACATAGCTGAAATTAGTGTTGCTTTTGTCATTTGCCCACTAATAATGCATATTAATTTACCTTTCATCATTAAAAATGGATCATAATTTCTTGTAGTTAACTGTATATATAATTTAATTGATGCCTTCAAGATTGGTATTAAACAACTAGCATTACTCCTAGTGAAGCCACGCTCGTCTACATTGGTGAATTTGTGTTCCTAATAAACATTTTTTTTAAAATAAATTTTATAACACAATGACTTATATTTTGTAAAATTATGTTACACACTGCAGTTGCCTTCATCACTATTGTAATTTAGCATTTTACATTGTGTCACCTATTTTTCATCGTAGCATATGTTGTGAGCACCATCATCATGCCTAACAAACAACTTGCAACATTCATTGTTACATCACCATCACTCGCCACACACTTATAACATTTATTGTCACCGCCATCAGCCCATCACCTTCGCCATTATTGCATGTTATATACTATGTTGCATAACCATTGTCAACGCCATCACTCCACATTATGCCCATTGGCATGCCACCATCATTGATTCTATCACCCCAAACGCATACAGCACCACAAACAACCAAAATTGACACCATTACCACCAAGACCACCTCTCCTAACTACCACAAAAATAAAATCACCACTCTTCACAAATTCGGTTGTAACTCTCTAGAGCCGATTTTTCAAAGAAAAATCAATTGACTAGTTTGTAATTCGAATAGGAGGAACTAAAGAGATGGAAGGCGCCATACAGCAAACAAATATGATTGTAGAGTTCGTGGGTGGTGGTAGCAATTGGATTGCTTTTTGGAGGTTGATAATAAATAAAGCATAAGTGTCCTCAGTTGTGAAGTAGCAATTCGCCACAGGTTGTTGGTAGTGGAGTGCGTAGGAGGAGGTGCCACTGGTGGTGGTGCCGACGAAAGTGGTGGTGGGAAAGTAGTTGGTGCTGGGCTTGTTTTAGTTGAGGAGAATTCACAATAAACATGTCTTTAAAAAGAACAGGTAGAATTTGTGGAAATTTGGAAATTATGGGACATATGGCATAGTTATTATTTTGTCTACTAACCACTAATAATATCATACTCGTCATTTTTCAAGCCACGTTTCTAAACCCTGAAGGTCAAAACATTGCTAACCCCAACTCACACTGATGTTGAATTTTGCGTAGAGAGTGTATTTAATTTAGACTTTCAAATACTTTTATGACTTCTTTTAAATGGCTGACTTTTGTAAAGTTGGTGATTTTTTATTGATTTTTGTAAAATTACAATAATTTTTATACACTTTACTTTTATAGAGCCCAAAAATTATAGACTTTAAATATATAAAGCCCAGCCCACTCATTACCGAACCCGCGATCCAATTAATATTTGCGCCAGGCTGTATCAAACGATTCAAACCCCAGCTCTCTGTTCTCTGTTTCTGTGTCCTTCGACTTCCGCGGTGCAGACTTTTAGAGCCCCCCAACCGATTCTAGCAGCTTATTCTTGTCAAGATGAGGTTGAGTTTAACAATGTTTGGTTGGAGGCCAGTCAGCTCAATCAGCAGCCACTGCTGTGCTTTAGTGCATTAGTTTAGTGCCATTGATTCGTTAACTTGACTTGCAACTTAATTTTTCTTTTTTTTTTCGCTGCTTGAAGTGAGACTGTGAGAGTAAACGGGTGTTTATAATTCAGAATGGATGGATTTGAATTAATTGGGGTGAAGCAAAATTGCATTTGAATGTGAGGGCAGAGCCTGATCCAGAGCTCCAGTTTTTAATTGCAAATTCAGTTACAGAGTTTCAGGAATGAGGGAGGGAGAATTGGAGATACAGGTAATTATAGTTTTAATATTTTTTCTTGGAATTGGTTAAAGTTAATTGAGTTTGTCTTACTGCTGGTTGCATTTTGTACTGGAGTTGCATTCTGAATTAGGAAATATATTTTTTAATTTATAATTATCTATGGGAATTGAACTAATACCTCTCATCAAAATGTCAAGAAATGCGTGAATAAAATATGGGAAAATAAACAAGTAATTGATCTTGATATGATTTAATGAAGCAATGGAAGAAGACATACAAATTGTGGAATTAAACTCTAGTATTGATGGTACTTGAAGAGTGCAACTGTCGAAGTGTTACGAAGCTTTTTAGAGAAAACAATGATACGTTAGATACATTTGGAAATGTAGCTAAAATGGATACTATAATGAAAAGTAATTGGAGTAAATAGAGGTTTCAGTATTATTCAGAAACTTTCAAATCTTGTATTTCGATGTAGAATTACTAGCTTTTTATAGAGCAAAATTAGGTGCTTTCCAGTAGATCTTGCATTATTGTTCTTTGTCCACTTTTGCCTCTCTTTAAAGGGAGGAAACTAGAGATGGAAAAGGATTTATTTTTCTCTTGCCTCTCAAAATGTTGAAAAGAAAAGTTTCCTTCTCTCATTTTCACTTGATTTTTTGATTTTTGCTCTTCCTTTATTTTTAAGCCCAACATACTCTGTATGGTTAATCTTTCAGGGCCATGGCTAATACCTGAGGCATAAAAAGTATTATTTTCTACTGAATCCCGAAACCACCAGCCAGTGCAACCACCAAGCGAGTGCATGTGGATTGTCTAATTGCAAAGACATAATTTTGAATAGGGGTAGGGTGGGGTAGAACATGTGCGCTTTATGGTCCCATATGTTAAAGTATTATAGATATCAAGCGATGATTTGATATGCACTCAAACCAACGATACTTGTCCTATATCTCAGCCTCTCCAAATATTCCCTTATCAAACACATTGTCCTCAAACCTAACAAATTCCACACCTACTGAATTTACAAAACCATACATTCTCAAGAAATGCATTGCACTCTTACTCTCATGTGCCTCCTCAATCCACAAATTAAGGCAAGTTCACGCCTTTTCTATCAGACATGGTGTCCCAGTTTCCAGTCCGGATATGGGCAAGCACTTGATTTTCACCATCGTTTCTTTCTCAGCACCCATGTCTTATGCACGCAAAACCTTCACTTTAATCCACAACCCAAATATTTTCACTTGGAATACCATGATTAGAGGCTATGCTGAGAGTGAAAACCCAGCTCCAGCTTTAGATTTACACCACCAAATGCGTGTAAAGTTGGTCGAACCCGACACGCATACGTACCCTTTTCTTCTCAAAGCCATTGCTAAATTGATGGCTGTGAGAGATGGTGAGAAGGTGCATTGCATTACAATGAAAGATGGGTTTGAATCTTTGGTCTTTGTTCAGAATGCGTTGGTTCATTTCTATGGCGCTTGTGGTCAAGCTGAGAGTGCTCTCCAGGTATTTGAATTAATGACTGAGAAGAATCTTGTGGCTTGGAATTCAGTGATTAATGGATATGCTTTGAATAGTAGGCCTCATGAGACATTGACCCTTTATAGGAAAATGGGTCTGGAGGGTGTTAAACCAGATGGGTTTACTTTGGTCAGTTTACTAACTGCTTGTGCTGAACTTGGGGCCTTGGCTTTGGGTAGGAGGTCTCATGTGTACATGTTGAAGGTGGGTTTAGATAAAAATTTGCATGCCGCAAATGCACTTCTCGATCTTTATGCAAAGTGTGGGAACATTAGAGAAGCAGAAATGATCTTTGATGAGTTGGAGGAGAGGAGTGTGGTGTCGTGGACTTCATTGATAGTTGGGTTGTCTGTCAATGGATTTGGTGAGAAAGCACTTGAACTTTTCAAGGAGTTGGAGAGGAAGGGATTGGTGCCTAGTGAGATCACTTTTGTGGGGGTGTTGTATGCTTGTAGTCATTGTGGAATTGTGGATGAGGGGTTTGCTTATTTCAAGAGGATGACTGATGAATTTGGCATCGTGCCTAAGATCGAACACTATGGTTGCATGGTCGACTTATTGGGCAGGGCAGGTTTGGTTAAACAAGCATATGAATACATTCAAAAAATGCCAATGAAACCTAATGCAGTGATTTGGAGAACTTTATTAGGTGCATGCACAATACATAAGGATTTAGCAATAGGGGAAGTTGCTAGAGATGAACTCAGAAAGTTGGAGCCTAGACACTGTGGAGACTATGTGCTTCTTTCCAACCTTTATGCATCCGAGAGACGTTGGTCAGATGTTCATAATGTACGGACGACAATGCTGAAAGAAGGAGTGAAGAAAGTGCCGGGTCATAGCCTTGTTGAGTTAGGAAATCGTATACATGAATTCGTTATGGGAGATAAATCTCATCCTCAGACTGAGGCTATTTATGCAATGCTTTCAGAGATGACAAGGTTGTTGAGATTGAAAGGTTATGCACCTCATACGTCAAATGTTCTTGCTGACATAGAAGAAGAAGAGAAGGAAACTGCTCTGTCTTATCATAGTGAGAAAATCGCGATTGCTTTCATGTTGATTAACACACCATCTGGGACCCCAATTCGGGTCGTGAAGAACTTGCGAGTTTGTGCAGATTGCCACTTTGCAATAAAACTTATATCGAAGGTTTTTGACCGGGAGATTGTTGTGAGAGATCGTAGTCGATTTCACCACTTTAGAAATGGAGCTTGTTCTTGTAAAGACTATTGGTAGATGGATGCTGGACACTTGGTATCAATGCATTCATTTTACTCCCGCTTGTCCTTGCCAACTTTTTGAGAATCAGAGAATGTCGAGTTCGTGACCGAACTCCAATGCAGATTTTTGGATGATTTTGCCTTGTTCTTGACTGCAAGTTTAGGATGTGTTTTAGTCCCTTGTATTTGGAATATCAAAATTAGAAAAAAGGTAAATTGGGACTTTTGGCACAAAGCCACCTGCAAAAGACTTCAACTCCTGTAATTCGGTTGTATACTCCTTTGGAATTTAGTGCAATTTAGATTAGCAAACGCAAATAGCGATAAAATTGTACATGTTTTGCATTCATATACAACTCTATTTGTATCCTTGCCCATCCTCTTATATAATTTGATATAATTATGCATCTAAAGTTGTGTAAGATCATGTATGGTTGGAAAATGATGGGGATATGATAATTGATAATTAACTATATGTCAAAAAGGGTTGCAGCTAAAATGGTGATACCATATTGGAATGCAAGATAAAAATTAAGAATGTTAGCCAACCTATAGAGATGACACAGGTGGTTGGGTGTTTTCAGTTTGAACATGAAGAAATTTCAGTCGACAAAACATGTTAATCGGGAAAATGTAAACCAAAATTATGATGTCTTACCGTAATCGCGAATGATGCTATGGTGACCCCAAATTTATTGTAAATAGGACAAGATTGTATATTAATGGTTCGTGGAAAATAAAGATTATTGTTGCCTTTTTGTTTAGAGCACTCCCTCTAGTCTTTGCTTATGGAAATTTTTTCACTTATAAATAAAACACCATGTACATGTATGAATATGTTTTCCACTTTTAAATCCACTGGTCAGAGTTGAACATGTATTGCACGTTATTTTAAAATATTTTATAAGTACTGTAAAAGTAACATTTGATCTTACATTTACCATTTTGATCTAAATATAAGATAAATGCAAGCTTCTCAAAATAAATATTAATCATTATATATGCACATAAATAGTGAAATATATATTTAAATGTGAGTATTAGAATTACAATTAAATGTATAAATGAAGATAGATAGCAAATACGATAAACGAATTAACGTGAATGTTAATTAATTTAAAATTAATACCAATGAATATATACGTAACAATGAATGTTAAATCATTTATATTAAATGGATATAATTTAATTTAATTTCCAATTAAGTTAAACTGGATGCTAATTAACTTACATTGACATGAATAATGAACTACATCATTAAATGAGATTCTAATTAATATTGATTAAATAAATGCGAACATTAATTAATTATTAATAACAAGGACATGGACGTGAAATTCGAATTAATGTTAATTAAATGAATATGAATGTTAATGTTAATATTAGTTAATCGAGAATTAATTATAGTATTTATTACAATTTATAAATTAAATACATATTGAAAAAAGAAAAATAAGATATTATTAAAATAATTGAATTGTAATAGGGCTATAATCGACACAAACATTATACTAAAATGAAATACCTTACAATTGTTCTTTACGAGTTTTTATATTTTGATATCTTTGTACAATCGTCCCATGATCAATCTTTAATAATACCATCATGTGCAGAACGCATAAACATAGCATCCATGTTTGGAACTTCAATCACAATTTAACGCATAAACATAGCATCTGCGTGCGCGCGCGCACCCACACATGAAATACACAACTAATACAGGTCAACCAGAAGGCCCCATAGTCAGCTCCATTCCTATATAATAAATTGTCATGAATTAATAGGCTTTTCACCTGCTGCTCATACCTAGTTGTTCTTTTATCAATATAATGCATATGCGCAAATGCACATCAATCCAATATGTCCAATAGAAATCAGGGTAACAGAAATGTAAATACTGTGTTCATCTCAGCTTTATTTATTTCGACTTTTGCATGCTTGGTACCACTTAAAATAGCGGATAGGCCGTTTTAATTGGTATCATCCGTAGAGATCAATGAAATCATAAACGGACATGCTATTCATCTCGTTAATAGTGTTGAGTCAAGATTAAACCAATTTTGTGCTTGTTTGATAATTTTATCACCTTATCACCAGGTCAAAATTAAATTTTAAGAACATATTTCATGGGATCCACAACTTTTATCAACTTTTCGACCACAAATTTTCATCAACTTTAACAAATTCTGCTAAAACTTTTATCATAAGCTTTGTCACGCAGATCCTTTCTATAAAATTTGATTCAGCAATAGAATTTCCAGGTGCGTCCTGATGTTGTTAAGAGCAGAGCAATGAGTCTGGACCAGCTACTTAACTCAACCAGACATTTGAACTAAAACTTGACTAACAACCTTCTCAACCCCTAGGTTGTTCTCTTACTTTACAAAGCAGTTAAATGATTAGCCCATGTTTGGTACACATTAAAATTTTCATTCTCATTCTTCTACTCATTTTCAACTACACATTCTTCAATAAAATAATATTTTCCATCACATCAATAACTTTTCATTCTTTTTCAACCATAAATTTTCCATCAATCTACTATTCCAAAATATATTTTTCCAAAATAATGTGGCCCAAACACACCCTTAATAGAAATATCTTGAATCCTATTCCTCATAGTCTGGCCCGGTTGGCATCCATTGGTACATTATCAAATAACCGATCAAGAACTGCTCAAACCGGCCCATAACCGTCCGAATCAGGCTTGAGTGGAAACTGGATCTGATTCAATCTAAACCGAATGTTACCAAAAAGATCCAAAGCAAAATTTAATATCATATTTGCACTAGAAGAGATTCGTACATTGCTTCTTCTGTGAAATATGAGTACCTTGACCACTATGGCAATTACATAACCTTCATAATAAATGTAAATGAAATATATATATTAAGTTTTAGCAAAATGTTGTCTATTTGTTCTAAAAAATATTTTTTAACTAATATTCGACCTAGCAATGATCCACCAGTTGAACCACTGATTCGATGACTTGTTAGGATCGACAACCGGGTCGGGTTTGATAACTATGCTATTGGTCTCTATTGTAACAATTTGAGAAATTGGTTCTAATGGAACCAAAATCATAGATATCCAAAACGAGAACAAGATAGTCTTGATTGCATTAAAATTACTCTTATATTAATTTTGGTTTCAAATCTTCCTATTCAGAGTATGAATTAAACCGAGATTCGATAAGATAAAGATTTACATGATAAGAGTGGGAATAAACAAGGAGACCAAAATTCTGTAGAATACTAGAGGATGAAGTCACCATGGCAGGAGAGAGAGAGAGAAGAGAGAGAGAGAAGAGAAGAGTACAAATAAGCTTGGGCTAGTTGGGGCTCGCAAAGGGAAATCATGATTGAATTCACAGTGTAGCGAGATACAACAGGTTGCAGCATAACTAAAGGCTGTTAATGTTCGATACTGATCCATTAAAATCATATAAACTTTTTGTCCGAAACCTATTTGTTTCTTACCATTAATATATGAAAAAGGCATCAATTGAATAGTCAAGAAAAAAAGGGGGAGGAAAAAGCGAAGTGTCCAATTACTGGTGAAAAATAAACATAACTTAATGAATAATGCATATAGATTTCATTTCTTGTTTATTTTTTTAACCTCAGCATGACAATAATCATCATAACCTTCAATAAACAGTCAAATGAAGTGACATTTACCTTCTCAATGTCATCCATCATTATTCCTTTGACCTCTGTTATTTGAGCCTTCACTTTGGATTCTGGACAGCTTACTTATTTCATCTGGATGATTCATACAATACTGCATGTGCTCTTTAAGCCTTGGCCTGGTAAACAAAACACAATATCAAGTCCACTACAATTCAGCTCACAGAGTAAATATAATTCAGTAGTAAATCATAACCACAGACCCAAATTCTCGGTCAAGATTGTATGCAATGCTAAATCGATCTTCAAACAAATCATCATCTTCATCTTCATCTTCATCATCAGCAAGTGGGTGAGGGTTTCAAATTTTGTTAAGCTGAAAATTAAAGAAATAAATGAAGAAGAAGGCTGCAGACGTGCTGCTGTATTTCAGGTGAATTATTTGCCTTACATTTACAATGTGTGAAGATCCATATTTATAGGAAGAGAATCTGATTTCCTAACAATTTGAACAGAATATCTATAACAGAATTCCAGCTCATATATTCTAGAATCATCCTATTTCTTGCTGGTGCTTTGCTGAGCTGGGATGGTGTGGTGGCAGCTGATGTGGTGTTTCTAACATCCCCCCGCAAGATGGAGAGTGTATGTCGGTGACTCCCATCTTGAGCAAGAAGGAGCGAAGCAGAGGAGAAGGAAGAGCTTTGGTGAAAATGTCAGCCAGCTGGGAGCTTGAAGGCGTGTATGCAGTGACGATTAGGCCTTCCTGAATTTTGTCTCGAATCAGATGACAATCCAATTCAATGTGCTTCGTTCGTTCATGGAAAACCGGGTTTGAGGCAATATGTAAAGCGGATTTGCTATCACAGTGAAGGGTAGCTGGTTGAGGATTTAAAACAGTGAGGTCATTGAGCAAATATTTCAACCAAAGAAGTTCACAGGAGGCAGTGGCCATCGATCTATATTCGGCTTCGGCAGAGCTTCGTGAAACCGTGGACTGTTTCTTGCATTTCCATGAGACAAGAGACTGACCAATGAAGATGCAATAACCGGTAGTGGATCTTCGTGTGTCGGGGCAAGAAGCCCAATCAGAATCACAATATGATGTAAGTTGGTAGGTTGAGGATGAGGGAAAAAATATACCTTGGCCAGGAGATCTCTTGATGTAATGCAGGATTTTATAAGCAGCTTGAAGATGAGGAACACGAGGTTGACACATGTATTGGCTGAGTAGATTGACTGAGAAAGATAGATCAGGCCTACTGATGGTTAAATAAAGGAGTTTACCAATGAGTCGTCTGAATTCAGAGGGATCAGGAAGCAGCTCGCCTTCATTTTTACTAAGCTTTAGGTTTGGATCCATGGGAACTAAACTGGGCTTGCAGCCAAGTAGACCGGCATCATGCAAAATGTCTAGAGCATATTTTCTTTGGCAAAGTTGGATACCACTGGAGTTACGGGCTATCTCCAAACCAAGAAAGTATTTAAGGGCACCAAGATCCTTTATCTTGAATTGGGAAGCCAGAAAGGTTTTGAGAGCCGAAACACCTTGATGATCATTTGAGGCCACAATGATGTCATCGACATAAACAAGCAAGGCTATAAAGGAATGATCAGATTGCTTCGTGAAAAGACTATAATCAGCTCGCGACTGAGTAAAACCAAATTGAAGTAAGGAAGAGGAGAACTTTGCATACCATTGGCGAGAGGCCTGTTTAAGGCCGTAAAGGCTTTTTCTTAACCTGCAGATCTTATTTTTCTCTTGAATAACATAACCTGGAGGTAACTTCATAAACACCTCCTCATCCAAATCGCCATGAAGAAAGGCGTTGTTGACATCAAATTGGTGTAAAAACCAGCCTTTGATAGCAGAAACTGCAAGTAATGTCTTGACTGTGACAAGTTTAGCAACGGGGGAAAATGTTTCGTGATAATCAAGCCCTTCTTTTTGAGTGTAACCTTTGGCAACCAGTCGTGCCTTGTGCCTCTCGATTGAACCATCTGAGTTGTACTTAATTTTGTAAACCCACTTAGAGCCAATAGGTTGCTTACCAGGGGGCAGATCAACAATATCCCATGTGTGATTCAGTTCTAAAGCAGCAATTTCATCATCCATGGCCTTGCGCCAGTCAGAGTGTTTCACAGCTTGTGCATAAGAGTGTGGTTCAGTATGATTAAGGATGGAAGTTGCGAAGGCAGCATGTGTTGGGGATAATTGAGCAAGAGATAAAACAGAGGATAATGGATAAAGTGAAGTGTTGAGTGCAGTACCTGCTATCTTGGAGCCTGATGAGGAAGTGGAAGGTACAATGACCTGCTGACAGAGGTATTCCTGAAGATAAGGAGGGGGTTTCTTTGTTCTGTGTGGTCTACGAGGAGGGGGCTGAGGCTGTGAGGGTGATTGGTCAGAAGAAGAAGCTGAATGTGGGCTGGGAGATTGGAGGTTGTAAGGGGAAAGGGTGTTAGGGGAAGATGGAATGGGGGATGGAAGAGGAGGAGTGGTATTATCTGAAATGAAGTCGTTATGGGAAGCTGTTGTGATTTGAATTGGGATAGGTGGTGGAAGAGGGGCTGGTGGTTGTGAAGCAGCTGATGTGGTGGTATCTTTATAAGGAAAAACATCCTCATAGAAGGTGACATCACGAGAATGAAAAGTGGATTTAGTGTCTAAGTCAAGAAGCCTGTACCCTTTAATGCCAAATGGATAGCCAAGTAGGATGCAACGCCTTGCTCTAGAATCGAATTTAAGCCTATTTTGTTTTAAAGTGGATGCATAACACAAGCAGCCGAATGTTCTCAAGTGAGTGTAAGTAGGCTTGGTTTGGAAAAGAAGTTCGTAGGGAGTCTGATTTTGCAAGTTGGGAGAAGGTGTTCGATTAATTAGATAAGTAGCAGTTAGAACGCATTCATTCCAAAAAGAAAGGGGAACATTAGACTGGAATTTCAGGGCACGAGCAACATTTAAAATGTGTTGATGCTTTCGTTCGACAACGCCATTTTGCTGTGGTGTTTCTACGCAACTCTTATGATGAAGGATGCCCTTTTGTATATAAAAATTTGTCATTGCGAATTCAGTGCCGTTATCAGAACGGATGACCTTAATTGATGTTTGAAATTGAGTTTCAACGAGTGAACAAAAAGATTGGAGAAAAACTCTAGTTTGAGATTTATTGTTCATTAGATAAACCCATGTGGATCTTGAGAAATCGTCAACTATAGTTAAAAAGTATCTGGATCCGTCATGTGCCGTTTGGGAGCAAGGTCCCCATATGTCACAATGGATGAGATCAAATGGTTTTAGTGCTCGAGTTGTACTAACTGAAAAAGGTAACCTGTGATGTTTAGAAAAATGGCAACTGGAACAAGGAACTGTGTGATTCATTAATTTTAAGTGAGGTAAATATTGTTGTAATAAAAGTAATCTTGAGTCAGACAAGTGACCCAGTCTACAATGCCATAAATGGTGATTATTGTCAGGGGAAACTGAAGCAGAGATGGGAGATATATGAGGAGGAGTCTGAGGCAGAAGAGAGGAGAGAGCTGTTGGAGGGACCTCTGTCAACTGCAGCTGATAAAGGCCATTGTAAGCCTTACCCTTCCCAATCGTGCTCCAGGTGGAAAGGTCCTGCAAATAGCATTCATTGTGAAAAAAGAGGAGGCAACAGTTCAGGTCACGAATTAATTTCTGTGCGGAAAGAAGATTAAAATGGAAGGATGGAATACATAATACATCAGTGAGAGTGAGATGCTTATTTAATGCAACGATACCCTTATGAGTAACTGTGGCATGAGTGTCGTTTGGAAACTTAACCTGGAAATGAACTTTGCTGGGTAATGAAGTGTAGATAGAAGGGCAGCAGATCATGTGATCTGTGGCCCCTGTATCTATGATCCAAGGGATATGATGTGAGGAGGCTCTGTGAGAAGATGAAAAGCAAGAAAATATACCAGACATAGTGGAGGCCAAGGGTAAGTTAGCCTGAGATGTGGCAGGGGACTGAACCGGATTGGTAGCAGGCTGTGAGGACTGAGGCTGGAGCAAGGCAATAAGCTGCTGATATTGCTGTTTTGTAAGAGCAATCTGGGCATCATCAGGAATCCGTTCATGGCTGGAGATGCTAACTTGATTTACTGAAGGTGCAGGTCCAAGGCTTCGATTGGCAAGTTTATGACCCGGTGGATAGCCATGGATTTTATAGCACTTATCAATGCTGTGGCCAGGCAGACTACAGTGAGAGCAAGTTGGCTTGTCAAGGTGTGGATTGGCCTTGAAACATTTGTCCAAAGAATGGCCAGAAACCTTGCAGAAAGTGCAAAAGAGCCTCTCCCTTTTCTGATAGCTGAAGTGTTTGGTGTAGTCTCTGGTTGGTGAAAAATTGCTCTTAGTAGCCAGAGCAAGAGTATCATGGAGGTTGGGAGTAGGAGAGAGCTGTCTTCGTTTCTCTTCTTGTTGGACAAGTGCATAAACTTCGCTTAAGGAAGGAATGGGTTTGATGAGGATGATCTGGGCTTTGATGTTGGTAAAGGAATCATTGAGTCCCATAAGAAACTTCATCATCCAGTCACGCTGTTGATTTTCAAGGACAGGTTTCATAGCGCCACAAGTGCAAGATGGGATGAGTTCAAAATTGAGGAGTTCATCAAATAAACCCTTTAATTTTGAGAAATAAAGACTGACAGAATCATCTCCTTGTGCAAGGGAATGGATGGATTGCTTTAATTCAAAAATTCTTGGACCATTGTTTTGTGCAAAACGTTGCTCTAGTTCCAGCCATAAGGCATGAGCTGAGTCAACATACACGACACTATTCTTAATTTCAGGAGACATAGCATTTTGGAGCCAAGTCACAACCATGTCATTGCATTCAAGCCATGGCTCTAACAGGGCGTCGTTTGGGGCAGAAGGCTGACAGAGGAGACCATCAATGAATCCCAGTTTCTTTTTGATTCGAAGGGAGCGTCGCACTGTCCTAGCCCAAGAGTGGTAGTTGTCAATTGTGAGGAGGTGAGTTGTAAGCAGAGTTCCAGGGCCATCGTTTGGATTGAGAAAATAAGGACTAGAGGGATCTTTGGGGTTGGTGTTGATGGGGGAGTTGATGGAAGGATTAGGTGCAGTTGAAGAATCGGTATTTTCATCAGCCATCTCAGATCAATGCTCTGATACCATTTCAAATTTTGTTAAGCTGAAAATTAAAGAAATAAATGAAGAAGAAGGCTGCAGACGTGCTGCTGTATTTCAGGTGAATTATTTGCCTTACATTTACAATGTGTGAAGATCCATATTTATAGGAAGAGAATCTGATTTCCTAACAATTTGAACAGAATATCTATAACAGAATTCCAGCTCATATATTCTAGAATCATCCTATTTCTTGCTGGTGCTTTGCTGAGCTGGGATGGTGTGGTGGCAGCTGATGTGGTGTTTCTAACAGAGGGCCATCGGTCTTGATGCTGTCACCATATCGTTGTTTGAAGTCATCCTTCACTCTCTCGAGAAAAACAGAAAGGTATAACTCTTCCCATAGATTCGTCAGCAACAGCAAGGAAAACTACAGAAGAATTAAATTATAGATAGTTACTAGGTTAATTTAAGCATTAATGATTACACACTGCAAATGTGTGAGCGTGTCTGAGAAGGAGTAAATACCAAATCCACTGTCCATGAGAAAATTGAAGGTATGGCCATCGCAGGAGTATGTGTATTTTCTGCTGTTAGAAGGAAGCTTTTGCAAGCACTGGAACAGCAATTGTGCTGGAGTTTCCAGAATAAGGAGTGTGCTCTACTAGAACAACAGTTCCTTTCGCAACAAAGCTATAAATCAAGCCCCTTTGACTCATATCTCAAGTTCACCAGAGAAATTGATATCCCCCAGTAAAACACAAATCTTTTTTTTACATAAAATAATTTATTCAACCTCTAAAAAATTATAATTTATTTCCAAATCTTTGAAAAGAAAAAATAATAAAGTAACAAATCCAAAAGGATCTCATGTGTAGATGCTATATATATGGTGTAGACTTACAAGATTGCCAGAATACATTTGCATTTGTAACGACTCTATTGTCTCACGTCGCTAAGTTAAAGTGTAGCTAGTGGGCTTATAAGCACGTTAGCGAGTGAGTCTACCCAGTATGTTTGTTACGATGATACCAGAGAAGGCAGCCTTATAAAGGTGGTCCAACTGGTTCCATCAAGCCACATGACTATAAAATGGACCTCTGTGTGGTTCTGAAAACACTAAGCGGGCACTTGGAATTGCTGTGAAGAGCTACAATCTCGGTTGACAATCACATACATGCAGGTCCACCTTTTTCTTTTTTAACTATTGAATTTCTTAAACGTGCAGACCCGCACAGAGGTTGTCAACCTTAATTGTACAAATAGAATTTTCCTTACTTTGATGATAGGTATTGTCCCGTGTTTAGTTATTTGGTAAAGAAGGTTTCCCAGAACTAAAACAGTCAGTTAGGGTGTGTTTGGCGGGGACCTCTCGGGCTTCTTCATGGATTCTTTTCAGTTCTTGTTTGTGTTTGATTATAAGTTCTTTATAATTCTAAAGTTAAAATTAAACTTTAATTTTAATGTAAGTTTATTGGGCCTCCTATGTGGTTCTCCTAACTTGTTGGGCCGGTTCCTTTACCCACATTTGTGTTACCCGGTGGCACTCACTTATTGGTAATTTTATGTTGACCCGGATTGTGTGTTTATTTGGAGCATTCTTGACCCTTGGATTTTAATCCACGGCTGGGCTTTATTCTTGGCTAGATATTCTCTTGATATAACATTGGCTTCCAAAACACGACACTTCTTCTTCTTCTTTCTTCCTCTCGACTCTGGGACTGGGGGTTCTCTGGCTTCTCTTTTTGGGGTTCTCTGTGTGGGTGGAAAACCGGTGACTTAGGGAGTGATACCTTGGGGTTTGCCTTGGCATCCTCCTCTAAATCTCTTTGGTAGAATCAGAGTCGTTTGGGGATCTTCAATCGATGACCAAACCGATTCATCACCTGGGGTTTTCTGATGATCTATTTCTCTCTGGATGGCGGACTGCAAGCGTGGGATGGGCTGTTCCTGAGCCTAAACGCTCCAACCATTAAAGGGAAGTGAAGCACACGAGCTCGACCAAGGGAAGGAAGCTGCACAGTCGATAGGGGAGTCTTCTGTCCCGTTTATGAAGCTTTGGTTTCCTATCATTTCTGTTTTTCTGTACATGCTATATTTCTGGTTTCAGTTTCGGTTCTTATGCTGTATACATATAGTTGAAATCATTAATCACTTGTGTTGTACTCTGCCATGCATGATATATCCTGTTAATGCCATTGGTACACGTTTTGATTATAAGTTGGCGTTGCTGGAATTCTGATCTTGAGTTTAGAGTCCAATATTATGAGCATATTACCGTGTATTGATGTCTGCATAGGCTATATATTCCCAACATTTAATCATATATTTGCTCAGTATTCTAAAAGGTCAGGCTCACAACTAGGCGAGGCGGTGGCAACGAGCCGAGCCCGAGCCGGGAAAAAAAAGCTCGGGCCGAGCCCGAGCTTTTTTGGACCGAGTTTTTTTCGGCCCGAGCCTAGCCGAGCCGAGCCGAGCCAGGCCCGGCCAAAAAAAATGAGGCTCGGCCCGAGCTTTCGGCCCGAGCCTGAGCGGGCCGAGCCGAGCCGGCTCGGGTTTTTTTTTCTTTCTTTTTTTTTTTTTTGTAAAAATTCATTACATGGATATTTGCTTATTCAAATGGACAGTGAACGTTGCAATTTGCATTCTTTCCACCTTTAGACAATGACCTTTACATAAGAAAGTTATAAACAAAAATCTAATTGGAACGATTCTTTGAAGTTTGAACATAATATATAATGAAGTTTTAAAAATCTACATTTTAAAAAAATCTACTTTTTTGGTGGCACCTTATAGCCTAATATCGGAAAACATGTTAGATTTATAAATGACTAAATGAGTGACTATCCATTATAACAAAGTGATAAATCTTTTTTAATAACCGATTTGAAATTTCTTACAAATTTTAGTGGCCATTGCGGCATTGCCCATTGGTGAAATTAGCTCAATTTTTAAATGTAATCAAGTAATATAGATCACTAATAATTTCACTTAATAATTAATATAGAAGAATAAATGTGTGTAAATGAAAAAAAAATCTTACTTTAAATATTTAGGCACTTAGATTAATGAAATAGTAATAATGCAATAAATATTAAACAAACAAATATCACACATTTTCCAAAATAATCTAGTTGATAAATTATGAGATAAAATTGTAGCTTATAATTAGTTTATTAGTTTCATGATGAGAAGAATAAGTTGATTAAGTAAATTGTGATCAATTGTCTTAATTTAAGCCATTCATCCCCAATAATTTATGGTGTAAAATAAAAAGTGTTGGGCAAGGTTTTTTTTTTTTTTTTTTACTGGCCGGCCCGGGAGCCACACGGGCCGGCCCGAGCCTTGGCTCAGTTCCATCGAGCCCGAGCCGGGCCCGGCTCGGGCTTTTTCCGAGCCGAGCCCGAGCCGCCGAACTTTTTTGCCATCCCTAGGCGAGGCACAGAAAATAACTATGCCTAGACAGAAATAGTCGTGCACACTTTTGGTAGGTAAATGATATCTTCTTGTTTTCAAGTCCATCCAATAGAAAAGCAACATTTGCTAAAATTCAAAAAGGAAATAAGCTAAAAAAAAACTCATCATAATCCAAACTCAGCTAACGAACGAAGAAAGAATTATATTTTTGATGTATTTAAGATTTTGAAAACTAAAAGTTTTTGTTTAAAATTGAGTGTATTAAATTTCTATAGATCTTCAAGTACTTTACTAATAAATTAATTGAAAAACGTCTCACAATTATTAATTAATTTTTAATTTCATCCTTCTATTTCTTGCCTTTTGTGTGACGTATTACGTTTCCGATCACAACATCGGACAATGTAAATTATTATTTCAATCTAATCAAAATAAAATAAATTAAAATAATTTAATTTACCTAGATTAATTATATAATATCTATCATTCATGATTGACATTTAGCAATGTATCAACACAATACATGTGACGAAAAACATCACGTGATATGATAAAAGTAAACTCGTTCGATTATCATAAAACTATAATATCTTCATCAATATAACCCAAACAACTAAGAGATATGGAGATGTGTTAAACTTGATTTAATCGATCTCACTCTTGAGTCAATTATTGCAAAAACCTTTTTCGACTTAAGAACTTACCTTGGCCAAGGATTTCAATATCAACTTAACGTATATCATAATCTTTTATTAACTAAGAGTGACGAATTATTAATTGATCATTCGCAACATTCATAAGATCATTACCATACTCCAATGATGTTGTACTAGCAACTCTTGACACAATAATATCTAACATTACCAAAATATGACGGTCCTCATATAAGGTACTATGATGATCTCAATTCGAACGATCAATTTTACTACCGAATGGTAAAAAATTAACCTCTAACACTGTGATAGTTATCCATGTAGAATCCGTGTAATAGTTCTCCAATGTTTTGTTCTCTTAGCAAAACATTTGTGTGTCTATAAATGCAACTACATTCTAACTTGTAAGATTAATTACTCACTTCATAGGTGAAAAAATGTCACATATGTTGGTCTAATTGCAATAATGATATCAAAATTTGTTATCACTTACGATCACGAATAATTGTATCTCACGATCGTAGCTCCTTGTAATTAATTATCAAGACTCAAATTTACGAATTCCATTAATTTACTTTGTCATAATAATAATAATAAATCTGTCACAAATAAAAATGTATTAATCAATTAAAATATTTATATCTTAAAATCGATTGGATTTACTTACACTTCAGTGTTTATTTTTCTTATTGCTATCGGTTGAATAAAATTAGGTTTCTCATTCTCACTCGCCTCATTGTTAACTTTTCTAGATAATTGTGCAAAAAGGCGTTATGAACACTGTAAGGACCAGCTTTTAGCTGCCAAAGATAGCATATAAATGTTCCCGTGATGGTCTAAATGTATAGCCTTTAGCTACAAGCCCTCTTTTCTTAAGTCTCATCAATGTATTATTACTGTGAGATGAATTACATCTTGTTCGAGGAGGCGATCTTTTCTCGGGTGCCTACACTAGGTTGTCATCATGAGTCGATCTATTGTTAGGAAGAAATATACCCTTATAATTTGTTGCGGGGTTATGCTACATATACATAATTGTTTACCTAATCTTTTACACCTCACTCACATTAGGAGGTGGGGACCACAAACCACCATTTTTAAAAACACATGGAGCCCGCGCCCCATGTGAGGTCATCCCCCCTCGGTACAAGGGGATAAACCCTTTGTTGCGTTAGATTTCGAGTTCACTCAAAGGGGGAGAATGATGAAGATCCTAAATTATATTCCATTGAAGACATACCATGAATGATTGCTTAGTTTTGAAAAAGACAATTGGATTTTATTGAGGAATTTTCTTGTGATTTATTTTATTCCCTTGGTTGTTTCATTCTTGGGTTTAAGTTAAACCCTTGTATAAAGAGGGTTAATGTTTTATATTTCACAAACTTGATTGAATTGGATAAATCTCTCTCTCTCTCTCCCCCTCTTTCTGTCTCTTTTTCTCCCCATCTTCTTCTCTTTCTTCTCCCTTACCCATGCTAATGCACGAAAAATGATACAAAAAATTCTAAAGAACTTATATACAGAACGAGGGCAGCCCGTGAAAATACATCGATTTCTTACTCGTGCAAATGAACTATTTCTTGGTAACTTGGACAACTTATAGCGATATTTCATCTTCAATTCTTCCACAAGTATAGTGTTTGTAAGCGTGCACATTGCATCAATAGTCCAATAAAATAAAAAATCTATCACTAATTGTGTATCAAAAACTAACAATTGTTGGCTGTGTTTCTCGATTGCCTAAGAAAAATTGTAAATTCATTAAGGAATCGTTCAACCTTAACATATATCTCACTACATTGTTTTCAATGTTTCCGACACAATAAAATCTTAATATTTATTAATCTATTTTATGCTTTATACTGATGAAAAAGTTTTGTAAATTTGCAATACTTTTATTTTTTTTTTATTCTGTTCATATATGTTTAATTAATTATTCACTCTTTGGTCGAACAGGAGCTCTTTGACCTTGACCCTCTAATTTTTTAAAAACCCTGCTTCTAGTGAGCTACGGAAATGGCTCAAGAGCAATGTAGGCATGGTAAGAAATTGCACCGTTGAACCTCGACTTATGCTCTCTATGTTAAGTTACTCTTAAATCTTTGAAACAGGACATTTTAGTCTTTGATCTTTCATCATTGCTGCGCAAATTAGGAGAAAAAAAATCATCCATTACTGTTAAAATAACAAAGTGCAAGAGTAAAATGGCTCCAGCACATATTTTTAATGAAAACTTATTAAAAAATAAAAACAATAGGAAAATGAAAAAGAAAAAGAAAAGAATCCATATTACCGCGAGCAAATCCCCGATTCCTGTTAACGATTATGTAATTAATCCGTATTACCGAGAGCAATACGACACTTATATAAAAGATCACCAACAAAGACAATCACAAGAAGGAGCCAAACAGGACGGCATAAGCGGTGCAAATTCATATGGATTAACAGATTAAGCTAGAAGCATTTTAGAAGTATTGTAGAAGTATGCCTTCTGTCTGCCGGATAACTTTTACATGGTCGGGTCCTTCCCAAACCTCATAAGAGCATGAGTTGCGAACATGGAAGCTCGGCGTGTCATCTCCGTGATTCGGCCTACAACGGGAAACTTAACTGTATCCCTGTTCCATAAGGGTTTTTTATCCCACCTGTATGCATTTAAGCAGATATTCAACAAAACAAGGAAAAAGCTCATGAAACTGTGCACGTGTTGGACCTGAGATACCCAAAATAAAAAATAAAAAAAAGAAATGTGGCCTACACGTGAAGGAGAACATAAATTTATAAATAAGTTTAAACCATCTCATGCTTCTCATAATATCCTAGCAAACAAAGGTCCTCGATTCAAATATAACATACTCCTGTTTACGAAAATTATGAATAAGTTAGGCACGTGACAAAAATAAATCTAGCTTGCATGTGAATAGATGTGCATGAGACATAATTTGAATAGATATGTTTGTTCCTTCTCTAAAAGTTTAAACCTTTAGATGAGGTGATTCGACTATTACAAGACACAATAACTGTGCTTGCTAGTTCACTCTCAATATATCTCTTAACATACCTTAATTTTTTAAATTGATAACAAAGCGTAAATATCCAATCATTACTCTTAACTGAAGTTTTTATGAACTCCAGCGATGAGACTTGTCATGTCTCAAGACTCTACACTTTCAACCTCATTAGCCATCTTTGTGAATTTTATATTAAACAGCAACAAAACTGAGCAAAGAAATAGTTTCTTAACCTCGTAAGTTTCAAAAATATTTAACATGAAGACTTCAACACAGTAGCAAGGGCAGGTTAATTATAAGTATAAAATGTGTATGCTTACCAATCCTCGTGACGAACAATTTTCCCATCCTCTATGTACAGCTTGATGAGCGATATCATATCTATGTCTTTCCCCATAAACTTGTAATATTGTTTGTTGTCAATAAGTATCTGGAGTCCAAGTTTAGATAAGACAACAAACTGAAAATAAGTAAACACAGTCCAGATAAAAATGTGAAATGGATTACTACCATTTAAAGAATATTGACACTTTAATGATAATTAGATTTTCGACCTCCTCCTTTCCAGGTGAAATCACATTTTCTTTGATACTGTACTCCACAATTCTCGATTCACTGAAGACCTGAAATTATTAAATGAACACTAATAATGACATAAAGCAATCTGTGTTAAAAACCATGCAACTATCTCATATAAAACAGAAATTCTATAAATCTACGGAGCCAGAATATTAAGTCAGTACAAGTAGGTTTAAGTGTCAATCACTTAAACTCGCATTCTAAGATATCACATACAGTCATACAATATGTGGTCATATGCTGAAACTAATATCAAGAGGAAGGGTTCCCTCAAAATAAAGGCATACCCAACACCAACTTTGGTTGTAAACTATGTCATGTATTTGAAAAGAGCATTACTTTAGCTTCTCAATTTTGAGACAAATAGTGCATTGAAATTAACTGTAACTGGCTTAGTTGGAAAAAAAAAAGACATGGATGGACTAAAAAGTCAAATGTGAAGTAACCTTAGCAAGTGAATAGAATGCCGATTTGATCTGTTGTACCCTGCAATCAACAGAGATGCAGATAAGACCAAGATAATCATACAAGAGGTTTAGAATTGATTCTAGAAAGTAAATAAGCCTCCTCAACAGAAAAGATGAGACATACATTCAATTAATCTAACCACCTTTTTCTTCTAATTATTGTCCCCATATTCTATTTTCCATATTTTCATTCTTTAACTGTTTTATCATTTTTCAAGGACTGGGGATTGTTCATGAAGCAGAGTAACTAGAGTTACAACTAGCACACGTGTATTGATGTCGAATAAAGTAGGATAGGAAACAATGATATTCGGATGAGGAATTCAGCATTCTCATAGTTCTGCCTATTTGACTGTACTGTAAATGGTCAACAAATCTGAATAAACTTCAAAAACCAACCTTCACTTCCACATATGATATTAGTGATTACTCAACATTAAATGGCCCGAATAGCATTGCTATTAATGGATACTATTCCTACATCCTAATCAGTATCATCTAAAGAATCACTTTCCTAAATGGACAAAGTTTTATAGAGAATCATACCCTCGTGCGCACATGAGGGGGTCTTCAAAGGTCGCATGTGGAGCATAAATGTTAAAATCTTTAGATGTTGCACGGGAGGCATAGCTGCAATGTTGGCAGAGATTAGTGAATGGAATAAATAAAAGTACAACTTACAGTAAATCCACAATTTATAAAAAAGTTTTTTGTTAGTTAGACAATTCTTCAACTAACCAAACCCAAAATGAAGAAAAAACATCTGCCCTACAATTAAGAGGAGGTCTTGAGTTTAGCGTTGAGAATAAAAAATTCTACAGCATACACCACGTGGGCAAAACCATACTATAGATTTTTACTAACTGATTACTTTCTGAAAGCACTTAAATATCTTATCCACTCCTTTATGAACACTACATCAAGAGGAAAAAACTAATTCCTCTTATCCACTTCAATAGAGAGATGCATCCTAGATAGAACAAGACCATAGCTGGAAATGTCATGAATAATGAGACCTCATCTTCATGTGAATAGCAATGATGATGGGCTAAACTTGTCGACTGAATCATTTTGGGGTCAATCTTCATATATATACATGGTACACACGCACATGCACCAAAGCGGAAACATTTAGTCGTATCAAGATTCAAACCTTAATCTATCATAGTCCTTCAGATAACCCCTTCTTCATTTGATATCATACTAATCCATAATATGAATGTTAGAAGAACCTATGCTACTTATCTTTCCAATATCTCAGCCTCCCTGGATATGAACATCAAGAGCAGCAAAAGAGTTACATAATTACATTTCCCTTCTAAACTCCAACTTCATATTACTCTTTTTAATATTCACAATTCTCCGTATTCCTTGTACCAATCATCTTATTAAAATAGTTTTTCCTCCAAAAAAGAGTGCCATTTGTAGATGATATCAGCAATCAATTACACAATAAACCCATGAATGCCCATCAGAAAACTCAGTTCATTCCTCCTCAATCTATCAAACCATAGCCCGGCTTTATCAGTACTATAGGCAGTTATTGAGATATAGAAAAACATATTACGTTACGACCCAGAAAATTATGATCTTTGAAAAAGTTACATTCTAACTTTTAGCATTTCATTCCCATCGGGGGAATTTTGTTAGTTCATTATTATTAAATTATGGGCCATTGCATAAGATTTCAAAATTAAAAAATAAAATAAAAAAATAGAGAAAGACAGATAAAATTTAAGAATAATTGAAAAGGGGCAGGCACTCACAGGTTGAGAATGTGAGGGAGTATATCATCAGCTACCCCTTTTGATGCGTCACAAGCTTCCTTGCAATATCCTTCCCTCTGCTGTTCTTTTATCGACTCCTGAGTCTCTTCACCAATAACCCCAAAAAATAACAAACACACAAATACAATTGAATTTACCACGTTAGAATTCATCGCCAGAATCTCAGTTCACAAAAACAACTATTAAAAAAAATTAGAAATTATAAGTAATTAAAAGTAACAAGAAATTGAATGAAAATCAAAACCCAGAAAGAAATGAACAAATGGGATGCACCTTGTGGGTAATTTTTCATGATGAATTCAGATATTTTGTGCCCGTTTAGCGATGAAATAATGGTTCTGGTTGCTGTGAGAGAGTGAAAATGTGGGAGAAGGTAACATGCAGAAGAGTAAAAGACGAGAAACGGAGAAAGAGTCCTGAGGCTTGGTGTGGGGCCACGTGGCAATAGCTTGTCCATTTGCTGGCTCAACGGCCGGTTCATTTTCGTGAGGAATAAGGAACTCTTCATGTTTATCTCTTGCCAAAATCTAAGCTACTTCTCGCTTTCATATATTTGTTGAGGACGCGCCACAAATTGCAGTCTTCCAAAATTGACTGGATTCTTTTGCTAGTTAAAATAAGTTCATTTTGATTCTTTGAACTTAGCCTCCCGTTTGATGAAAAATATTTGGAAAAAACAATATTTTGAAGAATGATTTTAGGAGAATGTGTGAATAAAAAATATAAAAAAGTTTGAGTTTACGTATCGAATATTTTATTGTGTGATTGAAAATGACTGTGTAAAAAAAAATTCAAATGATGATTACCAAACAGGGGCTTAATTGATCATATTGTTTTCAAGAACTAAATACACTTCTTAAAAAAGGCAAAATTACATCTGAATTTTTAAACCATTAACATTTTTTAGCACTTCGAAGTCTTGGATTCTTAACGAATTCTCTTGTTAATTGAATTTCCAACCTTTCGATGGTAAGCTCATTGTTTACCAATGGAGACAAGAGTTCATCAAGTGAGTCATGGAACTATGATGGTCAACTATGACTTGCTAATAATCCAATCTCAAGAGTGTAAGGAAAAGTGATGCTTGAAGAAGAATTAGGACAACCTTAGCATTCGCAAAACTATTAGAATAAAATCAGTTTTCTGTTTACAGTTTTAATTGATGCTAACTGGTTAGAATCTTCAACAACTTGGAGCTTTATTTGTTGGTAGTTAATAACCGAAATGGAGCCTCATTTAGGTCTACAAATAGGAGCCATATGTAGTGCAAAAATAAAAAGTTTTTCAGGAGTGAAAAAGGAATAGAAAGTGAGATTGTATAAGAATGGTAGAATTCTTATAAATCTGAGAAAGATTCTTTCTTGTATGATTTCAAGTGTGTAAATCATGTTTTAGCTTTGGTAATAAAGTGTTAGAAAGGGGTTTTTCTTCTTGTTCAAAATCCATTCTCGGTGTTTAATTCCTGCTGTGTCGTTTTCTATTTTTACTGGTTTTTCATCTGTTCTTGCTGATTTTTCATAGCTGTTCGCTTCTTCTGCTGGTGCATCTTTGATTCCTAGAAACCTAGACTAATTCCAAAGTAAAGAGAGCCTCCAAAATCCCAACAAGAGTTAGAGCGAAACAAGAATAATCTATAGTTGGACTATCATGGTGGTGGGATGTGGTTTGTTGTGGTGGTGTTGCCCATGACAAGTCTTTTGATCAATTTCGATCATTAAAAATATTTCAATAATATCATTTTTATTTATCTATTATATCAATTGACACATATATTAATGTATTCATTGAATTAATTCAACTTTTCAATTTCATAGATAAGATAAGATAAATCACACAATATTTTATTTAAATTCATACATTCAGGGTGTGTTTGATGGATATTATTTTGAAAGAATGCATTTTGGAATAGTAGATTGATGGAGAATGTGTGGTTGAAAAAGAAGTAAAAGTTATTGATGTGATGAAAAATATTATTTTAATGAAGAATGTGTGGTTGAAAATGAGTAGAATAATTAGAATGAAAATTTTAATAGGTACCAAACACACCCTCTACACACACTAAACAAGGTGTTCATATATGCCTGATCTCAACCATCGGTCTCCATCTAAATTCGACGGCTCTAAGCAATGCACATACTAAGATTATCGAGTAATGAATAAAGTTTGTTTTTCTCTAAACAGCCCCTTGAACCTGAGTCTGGTACTACTTGAGCCAAGATGGTGAGTTGGGTATTATTTATCTCTTCAATCACGAGTTGAGTTGAGTTGTATGAAGCTTAACGCGTCACTGTTTACCATCGTTGTCCCCGTAGTTTATTTGGCAGCAAAAATTCCCAGCAGAGAGGAGTATACTGAAGATGGGACATCAAGTGATTTACTGGTTCGTTGCCGAAATTAATTGTAGTTGTTAGATGAATATCAGTTGTGATTGTTAGATGCAACAACTTGGTAAAAGATGAAGAGCATGACTAATAGCCTATCTGCAAGATATTCTTGGTCCTTTCTCCTTTCTCTCTGTCTCTCTTTGTGCAATCAAGTTCATAATTTATGTTTTTCTTTCCTTGCTAAGTAACAATAGGCAGATTATAGTTAAATAATTTTGCATAATTTTTAAAATGAAAGAACGTGACAAAAAGTTTAACATTCTATTGTAAAAATTATAAAAACACATTTACAAATCTTTTTGCTTCCAAATCATGAGAAGTGAATCACCGGCATTTTAAAATAGTATTTTGATGGAGAATGTGCGTTCATAAAATAAGAAAGAAAAATTAGATTTGTGTGTAATATTATTTTATTGGAGAATGTGTGATTGAAAATTAAAAAAGAAAAAAAGAAAAATATGTTTTAAAAATAATGGAACGCTTGACTAGATAGAATATGTTATAAAAAGAGAGAATAAGAGAAATCAATAGATTTATGTGTATTATAATGAGAATCAAAGCCCTATATTTATAGGAAAAGAATAAGGATACATACGATAATAATATCTATGGCTGCAAGGGTACATTTTTCATTCACTAATAACTTACTATTTACAATATTCCCCCTTGAATGACACATTACAAAATATTCGTCTCGTTAAAACCTTGTTTGATAAAAATTCACTAGGTCAAAAAAAATCAAACGAAGGAAAAATAGTACAGTTATTTTGGAGTATTAAAGATAAATGCTGCATCATTAAAATCTTGCTAGGAAAACCCAGCGGGATAAAACCTAAGCGAAGGAAAAAGAGTACAACTATTCCCCCGATGTTGATCACTGATAATTTTTGAGTCGACGCATTCCAATTATGTGAACCAATTTCTTGAATGTAGATATTGGCAGTGCTTTTGTAAATAAATCAGCCACATTGTCACTTGAACGAATTTGTTGAACTTTGATGTCGTCATTCTTTTGAAGCTCATATGTATGAATGAATTTTGAAGAAATATGCTTCGTCCGTCACCTTTGATATAAGCTTCTTTGAGTTGTGCAATACAAGCAGCATCATCTTCATACAAAATTGTTGGACTATCTTTTGTTAAATTAATCTGCATGATACTTGGATATGATTGGTCATGTTTCTCAACTATATACATTATCGGTCTGTTTCATGGATTGCAATAATTTCAGAATAATTTGAGGATATTGATGTCAATGATTGTTTCACAAATCTCCATGATATAGCCGTCCCTCCACTTGTAAACACGTATCATGTTTGTGATTTAGCTTTATGTGGGTTATGGAGATAACATGCATCTGCATATCCTACTAAAGCAGATCCCGACTTTTGAGAATAAAATAATCTCAAATCAATAGTACCCTTTAGGTAACGAAAAATATGTTTAATATCATTCTAATGTCTTTGTGTTGATGTAGAGCTATATTTTGTAAGGAGATTTACAAAAAAAGCTACATCGGTCGAGTGCAATTTGCAAAATAAATTAATGCTCCAATTGCACTAAGATATGGTACTTCAGAATCAAGAATCTTTTCTCCATTTTCAAGTAAACAAAAATGATAATTTTTTATATCAAGTGATCGAACAACCATATGTGATGTCAATGGATGTGCATTATCCATATAAAATCGTTTTAAGACTTTTTTCTCTATATATAGATTTGATGAACAAATAATCATTATTAGAAATGTTCAATCTGTAACCCGAAACAGAATTTGGTCTTTCCCAAATCTTTCATCTGAAATTCATCTTTCAAATAATCTTCAATTTTGTTGAGAAATTCCAATTAAATTTAAGTCATCAACATAAACTACCACAATTGTAAATCCAATATTTGTTTTTCTTTATGAAAACACATGGGCAGATATTGTCATTTTTATAGCATTCTTTCAACAAATATTTGTTAAGGTGATTATATCACATGCGTTCGGATTGTTTCAATTCATATAATGATCTTTGAAATTTAATTGAGAACATAGTTCTCGGGTATATATCATTTGTTTCTTACACTTTAAGTCCTTTAGGGACTTTCATATATATGTCACTATCAACTGATCAATACAAATAAGCAGTCCCTACATCCATAAGGGGCATATCGAGTTTTTGTGACACGGTCAAACTAATTAAGAATCTAAAAGTGATGGTGTCCATTACGGGAGAACGAGTTGGGCTTTTTTTTTTTTTTTTTTGTAATTTCATTATTTTCATTTCTCTTTCGTACAAAAATCCATTTGTTTCCAACATCGATTACATTTTCAGGTTTTCGAACTATAGGTTCAAACACTTTACGTTTCTCTAAAGAATTTAATTCCGCCTGTATAACTTCTTTCCATTTTGGCCAATCATTTATCTTTAACAGACAGTGGTTCAGGATCCTCATTTTGCATAATATCAATAACCACGTTAAAGACGAAAATATTGTCTATAACAACATTATTTTGCTCCCATAATTTATGAGATAACATATAATTTTATTGAAATCTCATTATTTTCTAACTCTTTTGATTCTCCAGGAACCATATTTTCAATATTTGATTGATTAATTTTCTCTAATATTACTTCTTCTGATATTTTTGGTTGGTTTTTCTCTTGTACTTTTCCTTTACGAGGTACCGAGTATTTTGAACCAACATGTCAACCATGTTTCTGACGTATTTGAGATTCATTTGCTACGTCAAATTGTCGTGTAGGAACATCAATTTTTTCTAGAATATTTTCTGCCGGTATATATGACTTTGTTACTTTTCTTGTATTAACAAATGCATGTGGTAATTGATTTGCAATTCTTTACAAATGAATGATTTTTTCAATATCTTGCTCACATTGATTGCTGCGGGAATCAAAATGAGATAGAGTTGTTTCATTCCAAGAAATTTTACTTTATTTATCAGGATGTAATCTTTCCCCTCCCAAAGTTGGGAAAGTCATTTCATCAAATGACAATCTGCAAAACGCGCAGTAAATAAATCACATGTTAAAGGTTCGAGATATCTAATAATAGATGGTGAATCAAAACCCACATAAATTCTCAGTTTTCGTTAAGGACCCATTTTAGTCCGTTGTGGGAGTGAAATAGGGACTTGAAGAACACAACCAAAAACCCACAGATGGGAAATATTAGGTTCATAACCAAATGCTAGTTGCAAATGTGAATATTGATAATATGCAGTTGGTCTGATACGAACCAATGACGCAGCATGTAATATGGAATAACCCCAAACAGAAGCTAGGAGTTTTGTTTTCATGAGTAATGGTATAGAAATAAGTTGTAGACGTTTAATAACTGATTCCGCTAAACTATTTTGTGTATGGACATGCGCGAATGAATGTTCAACATCATCCCAGTTGATATGACATAATCATCTAATGCTTGTGATCTAAATTCACCAGTATTGTCAAGACGAATAGTCTTGATTGAGTAATTGGGAAATTGCGCACATAATTTTATGATTTGAGCAAATAGTCTAGCAAAAGCTACATTTCTAGTAGAAAGTAGGCAAACATGTGACCATCTAGTAGAAGAATCAATTAATACCATCAAATAACGAAATGGTCCACATGGTAGGTGTATTGGCCCACATATATCTCCATGAATCATTTCTAAGCAAGTTGGAGATTCAGGCACCGTTTGGTAACCATTCTTTTTTTCATTCTCATTCTTCTACTAATTTTCAACCACACATTCATCAATAAAATAATATTTTCCATCACATCAATAACTTTTCCTTCATTTTCAACCATAAAAAAGGTGTGATTTGACACAAAGAATACATTTTTTTCTAGAATAATGGTTACCAAACGGTGCCTCAATATTGACATTTATAGTTGAAAGTCTAATGACTAACTTACTTTACGAACAAGCCACACATGGATAATCATTAGGTAAAAGAATCTTCTGGTTCTTTAAAGGATGTCCATGTGAGTTATTTATTATTTGACGCATCATTATTGCTCCGGAAGTCCAAGTCGATCATGCCAAAATATAAATTTTTTTGGATCAACGAACTTCTGGTTCGTGATAATATTTGATTCGACCATTTTATAACTGTATAACACATGCCGATGGGAGTGCATAAATTTTTTTTTATCTGCTTCAGGCCAGATACAAAAAAAAGTTATGCAAATATATTCAATATTATTTTCTTGTATCATCTCAATATGATATCCATTAAAACAGATATTTTTAAAACTAAGCAAATTTCTTCTGAATTTGCTTGAATAAAATGCATCGTCAATATATAATTTTGTATTATTTGGTAAAATGATACAAGCTCTTTCGGAGCCTTCAACGATATTTTTTTTTTGAATTTTTTTTTAATATGAAAGGAAAAAGAATAACATTCATTTCAAATCAATGTTTTCTCTCGCTCGAGTCGCCTCTTCTCCTTTTCTCTCTTCTTTTTCATGGTAAAATTAAGGTTGTATATTGTTAAATGGATACGAAAATGGTTGTGATAATACTGAATAACTGAACAAGAATAGTTCAAAACTTCAAATCTCATTTATCTTTGTTTAAATGATTTACAATTACTCTCAAATAGTGAAAATTGCATTGCCAAATGAAAATAATGAAAAGTCTGTCTCCACTCTATAGCCATTTGAAGTTCAATCGCGACAAAGAATTTTAAGATCTGACCCAAGGAAAAAGCTAGTAGGCAAGACTTCCGTGAGCTATAGTGCTGAAACCAGTACTAAAAGAAGTAATCAGTGTAAAATGATCGTATACTTGGATTAGACCAATGAATAGGAATAGAAGAATTCTTAGTTGAATTTAGTTACGTTCCTGTAATGCATGAGATTCACAAGTGAAATTCTCAGTTGAAGTGACATTTTTAAGGAAATTTCGAGAGCCTTTTAGCCTATGAGAATCTGGTCCGACTGAATGTAATCAGAAAAAAGAGTTATGCAATATGATTGAACTTGAATGAGTAAGGATTGAAGTCTGCCTCTTACCATTTCCTTGTCCCTTGTTGATTTACTTGTTGGATCTGTTATATAAGTTTCAGACTTTAAGAAATGTACATATAAATTTGTGACTTGGATTCTATCAAAGTTTGTGTAGCTCTTGATGACCAAGATTGTATACTCAATTTCTTTGTTGATTTGAATTACGAAACTACATTAAATTTTTCTCAATTTCTCACTTTAATTATGGAACGTTATCAAAATATGAGAACACATAGAGAACAATTGTAATAAAATATCCCTTATTTTAATTTTTTCGTCACTTTTTGAAAGTTTAATTGTGCCCCCCCAACATAAAAAGTCTGCATCCGCCCCTGATCATATTAACATTATTTTCTGCTAATGTTAAGTCCAAAAAATGTTTTTTGTCATGTATAGTTTGCACTATCAATCAAACAAGTATCTTGATAATCTATCGGGAATCTTCTCTAAACTTTGAAGAATTAAGCTTTCATGCTGATAACGTGTTATAAAAAGAGAGAATAGGAGAAATCAATAGACTTGTGTGTATTATAATGAGAATCAAAACCCTATTTTTATAGGGACTGAATAGAGATACATATGATAATAATATCTAAGGTTGTAGGGGTACAATTGTCATTCACCAATAACTTACTATTTATAAAAGAATAGACTGGGAATACACAAATTTATGAGTAGGAGATTGGACACTGACTTGCTACAATGACCACAAATTAGGGACCTCAAGTGCAACACATCCCCTCGACGATGGAAAATTTGGAAAGACTATCCCATGACCACTTACCAGTAGATGTTTGCCTTGTGTGATGGCCCGATGCTTCACGCAGTTTCATTCCTCGTTCTCCCTTTCATCGCTGCGTAGAACCTCCGCCAATACGAATATTCTTTTCTTCCCATATTGCCCTCCAAAAGCCCACAAATTTACTCCACCGTCACTTCTTCACCCCAAAGTTCCGGAAGTTGCATTTTCTTCACTATCATCGCCGTCATCCATGGAAAACCCTCCTCAAGGCTACAGGAAAAATGTTGGAATTTGCCTAATGAATCCCTCTAAAAAGGTATATCTCTATATATACGCGTCATAATTATTATATATAGAGCTGTATTAGATTTAGGGGCGTTAATTATATTGCTTGTTTTAGATTTTTGCAGCTTCAAGGCTTGATATACCAGACTCTTGGCAAATGCCTCAGGTAAGATTCTCTGATACTCCAAATGGATATCTTGTATTCGTATTAGATTTCGTGTAAAAAGTTCGATATGTTATTAGTATCTGGCAATTATGGATTTATATTATAGTGATGTAATATTTTAAGATTTTTTAAATTCAGAATTGTGTCATTAGATGTTAAGGCATTTTCATGTCTCTACGTCCTGTACTTAATCTGAGACGTGAATAAGAAAATTGTTCTTCTGCCGCTGGCTATTGGAATATTTTGATGTACTATTCAATGCTTCTGCAGAATTTGTGGGATCTTGAAATAGCATGATTTTTTTTCTTTGTCCTATGTTACATCCGTGTGTATGTACTAATTTTTATATAGTGCATAATTTTATAGGGTGGAATTGACGAGAACGAGGATCCAAGAAGCGCTGCTATCAGAGAATTAAGAGAAGAAACTGGAGTCAGTTCAGCTTATATTATTGCCGAGGTATGGAAGTAAAGTTGACCTGTAGCATTTCTATTAGTTGTATTAAGTTTTACTAGTCTATATGTTACAAAAAGAAATTAATATGTGCTTAAAGAATAAAGGGGACTAATAATTTAACTAGGTCCTCGTCTCAATAGAGTTAGCATAATTCTCCACTCATAGCAAGAACATCCACCAGCTATCCTTTCCTCGTAAATGGTATGTGGATGAGTTCATGTGTGCATATTAACTATTAAAAGATGTCAGGCAAGAAACTGTATTTTTTAGGAAAAAGTGGGCTGGTATTGAAATGGAAGAGTGACGGTTAAGGTGTAGGATTACAAGTGTGCAATGGACCTTGAGAGCAACTAGAAGAAGAGGGGCAGGGAAGTGGAATGAGCTAGGTGGTGAGATTCCGAGGAATGTGAGATAATGTGATGCGGGGTTGAGAAAGGGAAATGGATAAGGATGAATGAAGGTAGGGAGTGAAGGAGCTGATTGATTTTGTTGGACTAATAATGATGCCATAATGTACTCAGAGGACTATCCAAGTTGTATACATGCACGCTTCTGTCTTTTAAATTTTGTTGTGATCCTTCAATGGAAATCTTTGATTTTTGCGATACTTGCGAAAGTATAGTGCATAAAAATGTTGATTTCTAAAACACATCAATGCAAAACTGCATTCATGATTCATACTTTAGGTCGTGCATTTGCTAGTTCTCGAAAAACTAAAATCCATGTTCATAGAGTTCAAGTTACTTTAATTACCAATTCCTTTTAGATATAAATGCAAAATTTTAGCAAATAGCAAACCACTATTGAGGTTTTATTACGGGGTATACTTATTTTTTATTTGTTCTTGAGTGGGGTTAGCCAATGGAAATCATTCATAAAATGAATTTCTGACATGGGAGTTTAAAGCAATTGTATGGTTTTTTTTTATCCCAGCTTTAGATATGGATGAAAGAAAGAAATCTATTTGTATCTTTTGCTTGCTGAATTTGTTATCAATAAAAACTGTAAATCATTTTAATGACAACAGAAGTTTCCATTGGCATCTTTTGTTTGGTAAGTTAGATATTAAATTTGTGAGTTAGCTTTCTGTTTCCTTTCATTAGACTCTGGATCTTTCCAGATCCTTTATTTGTAACTGTGGTTTTTCAAATCTGCTTTATTGAGCTGTCCTTATAGAGGAGTCCTGCTGCAGGTGCCACATTGGTTGACATATGATTTTCCACCTGACGTCAGGGAGAAACTTAGGCATCAATGGGGTTCAGACTGGAAAGGTCAAGCACAAAAATGGTGGGTACATCTATGATGTAGGACAATCTTATAATAAATAGGACAGAAGTTACTTATTTATAATAAGATTTCTTGTTGAAATAGAGTTTTATTTCTTTTTCTTCTTTATTGTTTAGAATATTATTTCTTTTGTTTCTTGATTAGAATATGATTTCTTCTTTCTTTTAGATTATGATTTTGATTTCTTTGAGGATTTTAATATTCTTTCCTTCTATTGGTAAAGTTAGGAAATTATTTTGCCTATATAAATGAAGATTTTTTACATTTTTCAATTAACCTATTCATTATATTGAAAATATTCGTTACATATTTTTGAGTTTTCAACTTTATTCTTATTTCAAAATTTTCAATTTCTCTTTCGCACCAAAATTAGTATTAGAGCAAGGATTTTACTTGACATGATGATTAAGGTCGGTACTAGTGGAGATAAAGCCATAGACGGCGAATGGAGGTTCGAAAACATCGAGCACCGACTTACCGGGGTTGAAACAACTCTTCAAGGTGTTCATCAGAGCTAAGCTACGATCATGGAATTTAGACATGGATGGCTACCAGTTCAAGTCGATGACCATTTCGACCATGGTGACTTGGAACTTGATGATGTACCATCGCTTGAAGAGCAACAACTAACAAATGACCTGAAGCTTGTCACCCAGAACCCTAAAGAAATTCATAAGGACTACAACCCTACGGACCTACGGTTCGACCTTCAACGACCCAAATAGACAGGGTCGATAGCAACCCATCATTAAACCATCCCAACAAGCTCAACGACAACCTATCACCAGTCACAAAGAAGCAGATCCTCATTAGAGCAACCACGATGCACCGTCTAAGGTTCAAACACATAACCTTGATGTTCAATATTCCTGCAGTGGCATATTAGCGACCACCAATATTAGTGTTTTCAAGAATGCGTTCATCCCCTCTGTCGAAGGAATGCAGTTGTCCAAAATCTTCAAAAAGCTGCAGGCAATTTCTGGTAGTCAGAAGGAATTGCCTTAAATTTTCGACAGCAAAGAGCCATCGAACCAAACACTCGTGCATATGGAAGGGTCGGGCACCAGCAACATGAGAAAGACATGGGTTTGATTATTTTTTTTAAGGTTGTAGATGATAGTTACAACTTCCCCCCCCCACACCACCACCACACACACACAACTCTATCAGTTTGCCCCCAACTCATGGGCATAATTAAAATAGGCAAGAGTTTAAACTGAGAATGGATTTACCAACCTTAAAAGTTTGTTGACGATTGGATTTACAATGTTGATAATTCCTTTTATTATTTGGAAATTTTTTATAACCTCCTAGTTTGACTTGTGGTGTACAGGTTCAAATGAGCAAGTTGATATCAAACAATTTAATTACGGAGGATAACGATGTTTATAAAGTATGTTAAGAGATGAAAATTTCTTCAATAGTCATGTGCCCCAGATTTTTTACTATTTTCCTCGTGATTAATTATTTTTCTCATCTTCAAAAAAATTCGAGGACGAGTTTTTTGCAAGTGAGGGAGATTGATGTAGGACAATCCTATTATAAATAGGATAGAAGTTTCTTGTTGTAATAGGGTTCATGTCTTTTTCTTCTTCTTTCTTGTTTAGAGTAGAATTTGTACGGGGCACACAATTGCAAGTGAAGTAGAAATGAAAATAATGAACACCAATATTTTGCGTGGACACACCACGGCGCAACTTGTAGAAGAACTTTTCAATAGCAAAAGGATTACAATACCAATTTCTAAATACAAGGAGATAACAACAATTAATCTCTCTTGTAATAGGAGAAATCAAGTAGGAAATACTTGTGAGAGAACAATAATTTTTCTCTCTACTCACAATTTTTCTCTCTTGAATTGGCTTCAAACTTGGGATGATAATTTAGAGGAATTAAAACATGTATTTATAGAGGTAAAGGACGGTGGAATCAATAGAGGTGGATTAGGAATTCAAACCAAAGTTTTCTACCTTCTTTGACTTTGAATGGGAAAATTCAAGACAAACTTCTCCGCCCTTTTGACTTATTCAAAACCTTAACCATGAAGAAAGAATGCTACTTATCCTTTAAGCCACAAAAGTGGCTTTACCTCCACATATCTCCCATTTAAAGTCACTTTTGTAGCCTTCTATCAGTTTCTACACTTTCCATCTTTATGCTACTCAAGGGTACCTCAAATGCTACATTATATTATGGAGGATCAGATTTTGTTGTCAAAGGCTATGTTGATTCAGATTATGCAGGTGATCTTGACAAAAGCAAATCTACCACTGGATATGTGTTTACTCTTACTGAATGAGCTGTAAGCTGGGTTTCGAAACTGCAGTCTATTGTGCTACTTCTACAGCAGAGGCAGAATACGTGGCAGCTACACAAGCTAGCAAAGAGACAATCTGGTTGCAAATGTTAATGGAAGAGCTCGGACACAAACAAGAGAAGATTAATCTATTTTGTGATAGTCAGAGCGCTTTGCACTTGGCAAAGAATCCAGCATTTCATCAGATAACAAAGCACATTCGAATTCAATATCACTTTGTTCGTGAGAAGGTGGAAGAAGGAAGTGTGGATATTCAGAAAATTCATATTAAAGACAACTTAGCTGATATGTTAACAAAGCGAATCAACAACGACAAATTTATTTGGTGTCGATCTTCTATTGGCCTAACAGAAATATAAGTAGCATGAAGATGGAAAGTGTAGAAAATGATAGAAGGATTATAAAAGTGACTTTAAATGGGAGATATGTGGAGGTAAAGCCACTTTTGTGGCTTAAAGGATAAGTAACATTCTTTCTTCATGGTTAAGGTTTTGAATAAGTCAAAAGGGTGAAGAAGTTTGTCCTGAATTCTCCCATTCCAAGTCAAAGGAGGTAGAAAACTTTGGTTTGAATTCCTAATCCACCTCCATTGATTCCACCGTCCTTTACCTCTATAAATACATGTTTTGATTCCTCTAAATTATCATCCCAAGTTTGAAGCCAATTCTAGAGAGAAAAATTGTAAGTAGAGAGAAAAATTATTGTTTTCTCATAAGTGTTTCCAACTTGATTTCTCCTATTACAAGAGAGATTAATTGTTGTTATCTCCTTGTATTTAGAAATTGGTGTTGTAATCCTTTTGCTATTGAAAAGTTCTTCTACAATTTGCGCCGTGGTGTGTCCACGCAAAATATTGGTGTTCATTATTTTCATTTCTACTTCAGTTGCAATTGTGTGCCTGTACCACAAGCTATCCTTTTCTCTTAGATTAGGATTTCTTTTAGATATTTTTACAATTTTTCAAGCTATCTATAAAGCACAAAATTTTAGTAGTGGCTTCTGGTACTATGCCACTCTACCATCAATTACATTATGCTCTGTTCTTGCATTGGCTGTTACTACTAAACCAGATAAATCTACTTATCGAGAGAGAGGGATAAAACTCCTCTGATCTTTGCAGATAGATAGGAACTCCTGTTGGTTTCTACATCTTTATGACTACAGATGGATTGGCCCCACACAGATACATCATACATGTTATGCTACTAGTGTTCTAGGGAAAGCAAATGCTAAAGGATGAGAGGAAGATAAATGATACCCTTTCTAGAGCGTGAGTAAACAAATGTTATTGATATCTGAAAGAGTATCCAAACAAACTTGAATAGTGAATTCTGCGACTAGTGAGTTAGGCTTATCGATTTTAGAAAATAGGGAGTCTAATCATATATAAATGAAATCATAGGAGAGGGTAAGAGTTTTTTTAATATAGTTACTGTTCTGTTTTCCAACTGCAGCATAGTCATAACACTTGTGAGGGGACTAGAATATTCTCTTGTTTTTGGATTTGATTAATTATTACTAATTACTTAAATATCTCCTGTACATCCTCTCCCTCACAGACATATACTGCAACCCAAAAAAATCCTATTAGTTTCTAAACTAATATACTTTTATGTATCAAAAGATGCATTTTTTTTTTTCCTGTTTGGACTGTATCTCAGCTTATGTATCTGACTCTGAAGTGTGAAAAACTTCAGGTTTCTTTTTAAATTCACTGGAAAAGATGAAGAAATCAATCTTTTGGGGGATGGGACAGAGAAGCCTGAATTTGGAGAATGGTCATGGCTGTCACCAGAAGAAATAATCAATCTTGTCAGTCCTCTCTTCTAACATTGAAGAATCTCTTTTTTGGTCTTTTCCTGTAATACTTAAGATTTAACCTTATCCATTTTCATTGCAGGCAGTGGATTTCAAGAAACCTGTGTATCAGGAAGTTATGACAGCTTTCTCTCCACATCTTGAGTAGATCACTAAAGGTCGATTTTTGTTCAAGGAACTGTTTTTCCGCCTATTTGTCATATCATAGCAATTTGTGTATATGCAAGGCCATCAACTCGACTAAGATTCATGTATAATATGACTTAGAAATGATGGGCAATTAACAATTTCACTCCAAGGATATTTTTATGTGTTCCTAATATTTCCATCGTCTTCCAGACGGCTTCGTTTGAAATCAAATTTTCATTTGTAATTTTGAGACAGATTATGGAAAGTTAAATAGGATTGTTGAAAGGGCATATGGTTTAAATCTTGCTCTCTATTGTCAAATTATTATATATTTGTGGTTAAGTGGAAAGCAAGGCATGATCTTTGTCCAGTCATAACAATTTAGGCATATGCAATGGTATTTCTTCATTGACTTATTGTGATCAAATTCCAATATGAAGAATGTGTTTTTTGACCTGCAAAAAATAGGTTTTTTCTTCTTTTTGCTGAGCTTAGAAGTAAATTGAAACTTTTGAGTAAATTTCTACTTTCAAATATGTTTGATTATGCCATTTTTCCCTTTTAACTAAAAATGTTACTTATTTCACAATAAAGTAAAATTTACTTGATGAACTTAGAGAGAGATCCTAACCTGGCAAAAAGGAAGAGGGTTTATGTAACATAGGTATGTGGATGAGATGGAAGAAATAAACCACACAATTATAGTCCATTTTCCGATCATCTATAATGTCATAAAGCAATGGCTTTGCAAATAAACAATATCCACAGATGTCAGTGGCAATATTTGGTAGTTTTAGACAATTGATTTCCTTGAAAGTAGAAGCAGATGGTGGCAGAGAATCAAGAGAGAACAAGAATTAGAAAGAGGAAGGAGAGACGTTCTTTTTTCAACTATAACAGCTCCTGTTATTTATTTATTTTTTGCGCTGGGCTAATGTCCAAGACTGCACCCAATTTTTGAAAAAAATAACTAGGCTTGGACAGTTCGGTGCTAAACCTCACGTTTCATGGGCACCTTTTTTCTAGCACGTAGAAAGGGCATCGTGCAACAATAGTCTATACAGCTAAACTACATTCCACTCGTTCTCAGTAATTTTGGAACAAAAGAAAATTTGAAGAAAGTTTTCCAATAGAGAATTTGAATGTAGTGAATAGCTTTTTCATTGATTGATTGATGAAAACAATAAATTACAATTACTGATGTAGATGACTAACATAACTGAGCTTGACAAGATTTTCGAATACCATCGCCTATCTATCGCTTAGGTACTAAAAACCTAAATGACGTTAGTAGACATTAGTATTATTATAACTTAAATTAAGTTTTGCAAAATGCAAGTGAAGTTGGGGGAAATTGCGGCTGTTAGTGGGTCAAGACTCAAGAGGCTAGGTATGACTGCGATCCTTGACATTTCCCCCATTTGTTTTGTCAACAAATTAAAGAAAGATTTATATCAATAGATTTGAATGCATCAAAAATAGTTTGTTCATTGATTAATGAAAATAGTAAATCAAAATTGTTGGTGCATAGAGGAAAATTAGAAAGCTTAACAATAGACTTCGAATACCAACTTCCCTCAATAATAGCTTAAGTAAAAAAAATTTAAGTGACATGAATAGACATTTGAATAGCTTCTTTTACAGCTGAAATAAACTTTTAAAATAGAAATAAAATTAAAACTTAAAGTAATATTTATAAAGGGCGATTGAAAGTGGACAAACTATGACTGAGTGATTAAGTTCCTAAGGATAGCTGTAGTCCTTGACAGTATAACCGAGTCAATAGCCAAATCAGCTCTAATAGCTTTGATAAAAATGCTCACAATTCGATCTCAAACGTCAATCATTTAAAAGAATTGTTGAGACCCTTACAAACAGAGGCGTCTGTCCCTTTTCCTACCCTACAATATATTTTTTTTAATTAAATTCCTCTTTATGTATTTTAAACATTTATAGAATATAATTTCATTTAAAAATTATTTAATATATCTTCTTGGTAATCATAAAAATATTAGCGTTGAAAATGTGGCTCGTCAAACCAACCAAAGTAGACTCTGTACGCTGATGAGCTCATTATTTTTGAAAGGGTTATGCTACATGTACCGAGTTTTTATACCGAATCTTTTACACCCCACTCACATTTGGAGGTGGGGACCACAAGCCGAAATTTTTAAATACACATGGGGCCCGCGTGCATTGTGAGGGAGGGGGGGGGGGGGGGGGGAAAAAATTCGGTATCCTCCATTCGGTACATTTAGACTAATTCTTTTTGCAAAATACAACTTTCTCTACATTCGTAATTGTTGTTTCAGAATTTGACACTAATAGCACCAAAACAGCTAGTTAGTGATTTTATAAAAACACTTATCCATGATTATTTGTTTGTGTTCTAGGCCTTTAAAATATGAATTTAAGATACTTTCTAAAATTTTATATTATAACTATGTTCTAATTTGAGCCCTGTTTGGTGAGAATTAAAATCAATTTTTTAGTTTTTTTTGATGAAATGTATAGTTAAAAAGTTGATTGTCTCATCAAATATGTAGTTAAAATTAATTGCTAACTTTAATTTTGATAAAAATTTTAATTTTAATTTTTACCAAACAGGGTTGAATGTAATGTCATATATTTAAATCTTTGAAATTAGCATTTTCTATGCTACATATATTTGAGGTGGGTAGCATTTGTTCAAGTCACTAAAAGTATTGCCACATTCTTTCCAAAACTGGAATTCATCGGTAATTAGAATTAAGTAGGATTACATACCAAATTTACATGAAGTTTTGAGGGCTCATTTTCAAGATTTTTAGTTGAACGAAGTGAGAAATCGAAGGGAACGCAACGTTATGTTAAATTTTCAAGTCATTTAAATATTATGCGATAATAATGTAAAAAAATTATGCGATGTTCCTCGTAGCAATGTTGATGTATTCGGGTATGAATCTTAAATGAGCAATTTGATTTGTATAAAACTCAAATTATTAATATTTGAGGTCCCATATTAAAATATCAATTTTGTTAAGATAAGTAGTTCATACCTTATTATTATTATTATTATTATTATTATTATTATTATTATTATTATTATTATTATTATTATTATTATTATTATTATTACTGTATTTTATCGTTATGCGAATTTATCCCTTAATATGTGCTGGCATAATGGTGGCTCGTTTAAGCATGGGCACGAATCTTCAGTACTCGTTTAAATAAATTTAATGAACTCTGATATCATATTAAAACTTGAGATTTTATCTTTGAAACCATGTTTGGTACATATTCTTTCAAAACTCATTTCCAACCGCACATTTTTCAATAAAATAATATTTTTCATTACATCAATAACTTTTCCTTACTTTTTAACCACATATTTCCATCATATCACTATTTAAAATACTTTTTTTCTCAATAATATCCATTAAACACACATGTCAACATTTTTAAGAAGGGTATTAGTCTAAATTCTTATATATTAGTCTATATTACAGTATATAATCAATGTGAAATTTATCATTTAACGAAAAACCAGCCGTCGCATTCCTAGTATTTTCAAATGAAGATTTAAACTATCGTTGTATTATAATTTTGAAAAAGTTGTGGTATAATTGCCAACACGTGAATGGTAGCAAACAAGTCATGAATCTGCAATTCTTAGCATTTAAATGCTCAACAATATTTCATTTTTGATTCTCATTGAACCGAAAATTAAACATTTTCTAATTATTAAAAATATGGTTATAAACTTATTATAATTAAAATAAACAATGATAAATAAAATAAGAACATAAAGGGAAAAGATGCCTTCAATCACCATAGAACTATGATAAAGATTAGAGGTGGACATTTTTTTCCAGAATCGATGGAACCGAACTAGAACAGATTGTTGCAATTGGTTCGGTTTTGATTCCTTTATTAAATGGATTGATTTTGGGACCATGCATATAGAATTGATCAATTCCGATTCGATTCTTCTTACTAACTTAAGAACCAACAATGAATTCGATTCTCTATAGTTTCTATTTTTATTGGTATATACACAACTATACAGTAGATATTTGAACAATAGACCCTAAAACTATCTCACATCAAAATTTCACTTTTCACACTTATTTTTCTTTCTTTTATAGTAAAACTTAATGGGAAATCAACATTTAAATCTCAATAATTTTATAAATACTTTACAAAAATTCATAGATTTAATGCAACCCTAATAGAAAAAAAAAAGTGTATTTTTAGTCTAATCTTTTGTAAGAACTCAAATTTATCGTTGCTTTTTAAGTGATCGATCATCATAATCAACATCTCCTCTTTGAAGATTATTGAAGATAATTTGTTTATAAATATTATCTACATTTTTAATATATTATTGTATGATTTTTGTTAAAAAATAATTTTTTATCTATATTTTACACTTTATATTATGTTTAATAATTTATCATTTTCACGCTCTTAGTAATTGATCTTGAGCCTTGGAGTGTATTTATATTTGTTTTCTTATTTCATTAATTTATATATTATTAGATTACAATAAGTGATTTAAATTTATTTTATCTACTTTTTATTTGACATGTAGTTTAATACTTTATTTTTATAAATTTTTTAATACAAAGAATTGAACCGGAACCGGAACCGAACCAACAACCAATGATTCCATTTTCAAGATTTACATTGGTACTCGGTTCGATTCTCTTTGGAACCTAATCGAATAGGCCAGCCCCCACTCTTGATAAAAGATAAGTACACTCACAATCAACGAAAGCAACATATTTTGCAGCTAACCCTATTAGGAACAAATAAGTACACTGGTAACTGAAGAAGTTAATTTGATTATAAGTAGTGCAAAAAAAATTACTTATTTTTAGGGACACTTGGGGCCACCTCTGTTTGTCTTCCAGTTATTATAGCAAGGACATAACTGCTTGTTTCCATAAGTGCCTGGAGGCACACATAAACACTTTGCACAGCATTTCTGGCTGAAGAACATACAAGGCTTCTTGAAAGCTGTCTTCGAGCATCTTGCGCCACAACGAGGCGCGCACTCTGCGAGTTAAAAAAAGGATACGATAAGGTGGATTATACATAGGCCCTGTTCGGGAGGGATTAAAAGCCAATTAAAATTGAAAATATGGCCGTTATTGGACCCCACTCGTCTAATAAAAGTCAACAATAACGGCTATATTTTTAATTTTAATCTGATTTTAATCCCTCCCACACAAGCCCATAGTATTGGACAATAAAAAAAAAAAAATATTTAAAACTCATTGGTTTTTCACACAAAAAGACATATAGTTGGTGAATTACCAATTGAGAATCGCCCCTAACAGTCACATTCCTTATCTCCATATCTATCATTAAATCTAAACCCACAATTAAAGCTTCATATTCAGCTTGATTGTTGGTGCACATCCTATCCAAAGTGAATGAGAACTTGTAAATTTCTTTTCGGGTAAAAGTACAAAACATTTACTTCTTGTTGTTTTGAACCTTTGAAGGAAACCTTTTGCCCATTCATTTGGCATTTGACGTAGATTCGCCAAATCAGCCAAAGTAACTTTAGATTTAGTCTTGTAAAACTGAGCATGGAACAATTGTTCCAATTGTTGCCATGTTTGAACAGAGTTTGCTTGCAAGTTAATGAACCAGGAAAAGGCTACACCTGTTAATGAACTAGGGAACAACCTCATTTTATGGTAATCGGTTACTTCACCACTCTGTAGTGTGAATCGTCTTATGTGTTCTAGAGTGGACACTTCCTCTAAACCACTGAATAATTAAAATTTTGGCACTTTGTACCCTCTTGGCCATGGATATGCTTGATCTACCCAATCAGGATATGGCTTAATGTAAGTAGGCCTGATGACATGACGTATCCCAAGAGCCATTTAACCTGTACTATCTCCATTATTTGATTCCTCAACATGACATTGAGATCATATGAAATTCCTACGGGTTGGTTTAATGGTTGATTCGCTTGAGGCCTAATATTTGGTCCTTAGTTGGCAACAAAATTATCATTGTTTGGGCCGTTATTACCATTAAACTGAGTGTTCAAACCATCATTAACACGCAGGACGTTATGTCCATCATTCAGGACATTATCTCTTATAATTGAATTATCTCCGAGGTTAGTAATCTCATTACCACCATTCAAGTTTGACGTTCCATTACCCCCTTAGTTTGAAATAGACGGACCAAAGGGTGGTTCCAATCCTTGATTTAAGTTCAAACCAGAAGAATTATGTGGTTAATTATGTCCCACAATTGTCCTGGTTTGAAAGTGGTTTGCAATAGGCATAACTGACTGACACATTTGGCCTACTAACTTGTTCATTATCTCATTTAATGTATTCAGTTGTTTGGCTATATTATCATAATGTGCATTCCCATTTTGGGAAAATCTTTCCATATTATGAACATTTGTAGATTTACCTGTTCAACAACATCCTGTGTGAGTTCTCCGAGCAATGCACGCATGGTTCGAGGACTCAACTCTGTCATTGGTTCGTAACGACTGTGACTGCTTTGACTTTGTCCCTCTGTTCGTGGAGAGTTTTGCTACTCCTCATATCGCTCGATTACAGACTGGACTACTCCCTGACTTGCTGGTTCCTTATCAGAATGTTTATGAGGCATAATGCTTCACTTTTTGTATCTTCAACACTAAACACCAATGTCCCACTGGGTGTGCCAAATTGTTTCGCACGGGTTGTCGCTAACAATTAAAAAAGAAATTCCGACGATTGTGTAAAGGACAAACCTTTTAAGACAAAGTCCCAAAAATGAGTATTTTATTGATGAGAGTTACAATTGGAAATAAACAGAATGCCTCCAAGGGGCGCAAGCACACGAGTATTGAAAATGGATAATTAAAGTTAATCTAAGAAATTGAAATTACATATTCTCTGTTTGAGAGTGTTTGCATCTGGGTCCTTTCTCTATGTCTTTTCTTCCTTTTATATTCCCATGATGATTTCTTCGTAACAAACCGCTTAGAAACTGCTTGATTGCTTTCTAACTACCCACTTACTTCATGGTGGCTAATTTGTCCTGGAACTGCCATCTCTAACTGTTGCCATTACTCATTGTCGTTCAACTGCCTTCAAATGGGCTCATTAAATCGTGGAATGTGATAATCTGCTCGATAACTGTTTCAATAACTGCTATTCTGGATAACCATAATATCTCACGTGTTAAGATTTTGGGCGACTCGAAGGTTTGGGTGAGAATGAGGTTATCGCTCTGGGCGACCGTAATGTACTCCATTCGCTCAGATTCTGGACGTCTTGCAAGTTTGGGCGATGATGTTACTGTGTTCGTGGGCTTCCTCGGCATTCACCAATAGTCTTATTTGGACCTTTATCCTGGACTCCCCACTTGAGCCTCACTCTTTGGGCTATTTAATTTGGATTGCACTTTTGACGTGTCAACAATATTATCTAGCACCTATCTGAGGAGCCATTGTTACCGAATTTAAATTCAAAATGTAGCCGCTACATAGTAAATTTCAAGAGACAGCCTAACATGAATTGACCGCATTTCTCCAATCTATATATGTGATATTACTTTAATACCTCTCTATAAAACACCACCCCACTCTACGCCCCCGTTTGGTGCACATTTTTGGAAAAAGAATGCATTTTTATTGTTGATGCGATGGAGAATATGTGGTTGAAAAATAAGGAAAAGTTATTGATGTGATGAAATATATTATTTTGTTGAAAAATGTGTCGTTAAAAATGAATAGAAGAATGAAAATAAAAAAAATAATGTGGCTCAAACAGGGCCTACACCATAATAAAAGGGCATTTTTGGTAATATCTTTCTACAGCCCCAATCAATTATTGAGGCTTTCTGAGTTCATGTATTGTATAGCAGCTACATTTTGGATTAAAATTCTCTTAAAATAGCTCCCAGACAAGCACCTAGTTTAAACTTTTAGACGAAAAGTATCACTCGTACCCATTTATGAAAATTGTGAACGTTTAAATTTTTTGCTGAAAATTACTCTCTAACGAGATATGTTTTCAGATGTGGTGATTGAACAATTCTTACCCTGAGGTTGAAGGCTGCCAGGAGTTGCACCGTACTGTACATAAAAGCAAAGCATGCACAAGGGTTAAAAACTTGAAAAAGAGCCAAATTTTATTCTTGCAAGAATGATTGGGTCAATGCTCTATGTGGGCTTTTTGGTGGTCCACTAACACTATTGGGCTAGTGCTACTTGTGACATTTGGATTGTTGTTTATTATTTTCTTTAGTTGCTTAAGTGTTGCACACTTATTGGTAGCTTGGTAGCTTTGATGTCACTTGGATTGTGCTAGTTCAGGATTATTTGTGGCCCTTGAATGGAGATCTACGGTTGGGGTTTATTCTTGGATGAGATATTTTCTTTGACTTTGACCTTTGGGTTTCATTCGGGTTCCTTCCTTGCGACATTGTTTCTCCTTGTTGGTCCTGTCTCCTTCCTTTGTGTTGCGTTTGGTTTTCTCTTCTCATTCTTCCTGTGTTCCACAAGATCGATCCCTTAGCCTGTTGTTGAGAGAAACCCTTGTGTATACTTAGGTCTGAAATAGTGACTAAGTGGTGTTGGTTTCTCGCTAGGCTTAAGTCCGATTCGTGGCTTCAACTTGGCTGTTCTTTGTAGATCTTTTGATCGATGACCCAAGCCAAGTATTGTGTGGTTCTGGACCATTACTTCACTCTCTTTGAAAGGCGATTTGCAGTACATTGGAATGGCTGTTCCTAAGCCTATATTCAGTCGATGACAAAGGGAAGTAGCTTTCGGGTTTACCGCTTTTGTTCTCTATGTTTTCTATTGTGCTTTATGAATATGTTACTCTGTATTGTGAACTGGAGATTGTTACTATAAATTCCCAACACCCTAAGAGATCTTAGAGCAGGAAAAGTTCTGGATGGTTGTGGTTGAAGAGCTGGAGACTGTGTGATTGTTGCCTGCAAATATTAAGACTTAAAATCACTAAAATTCTAACAAGCACTAAAATGGAATAAACTCGTCCTTTATTTAAGCTTTTAAACGATGTGAAATATAATATCAAAGCTCCAAAGATTTTGAGTTCGTGTCACATTACTATCTATATATGAAAAATTGCATGTCGATTTTCGCCAAGAATTCAAATTTGCATGAGAGAGAGAGAGAAAATTGTTGCTTACTTGGTTCTTCATTAGCAAAAGAAACACAATCAAAAGAAACTGCATCAGATATCATTAACTATGTCAAGGAGCCAAGTCGAGCCCGCGCCTTAGCGGGCCAAGTCGGCTCGAGTCTTTTTTTTTTTGGTTAAATCTACATTTTCTACTTAACGAATTTAAAATTTGTATAGTTTATGCGTGCTATAAATTAAATAAATTATAAAAGTTAAAACTCTCCTCCTTTATTCGGGTTTGGGATCGGCTACAATTATTGTAGGTGGAGTTAAAATTGTACACGAATAAAATATTTCGTGTACAATTTTTCTTGAAACAAAATAAAAATAAAAATTACGTATTTTTTTGAAACTCATCAATTTAAAAACTTACAATATCTTATACTTTAATCTGCTGTAACTTTTCGGCCATTATACTATCAACTTGTTGTTGAAGACGTAATTCCGCACATTCCCAGTCCTTCAAACATATTAAAGCATCCAATATATCTTCTTTTAGTCTTGATCATTCGTTACATAAAACTCGACCATCTAAACTAAATGCAGCATTCGATACTACCGTATACACCGGCGGTATTAGTAGATCGCGATCAATTTTTGATACAATTGGATACTGCATTTCGTTACACCTCCACCATGATAAAAGACCAAATTCTTGTAATTCTTGTAGTTGTAACATACTACGAACGTCCATGCACCTATACTCAGCTAACTCAGAGGGAATTTCAAAATTTGTACAACTGACATCTATTACTCTAGATATTGACGAATTAGAACTAAATGAGGTAACAATAGTATTGGTCTCTAAATAACTCCATATATTATCTGCATTTGTTGAAATATTTTTTGAAAAAGAATTTTGAGAAGTAGAACTACACTGACCTTGTTTTTCAGCGTAATAATTATACATTTCACATAACATAGATTCTATATGTACATGTGATAATTTTACATTCATAAAATTTGAAATCCCCTTTATAGTAGCTTTTGTGCTAGTTAAATTAAGTCGAGGGTTCATCACCGAAACTAATAAAAATAAAAAGGGTATTTCTTCCCAATATTTATGAAATTTTGACTACATAAAATAAATTACATCAACAAAAATTGACAAATTCCTATGTTTTTGAAATGGTTATACAAAATAGAAAAAGTGTTGTAAAACAAGTGAAGATGTAGGGTAATAAATACCGCTACATTTCTTTTTTTAAGAAGTTTTTCATGACAAATGCAAGAGACCATTCTCAATCTTCCAAATTATGTTCGAGTCCATATATATGCCTACCATTATAATACATTGAAATAACTTAATTATAATCTTCACACGAGTGTAACATAAGATATGTAGAGTTCCATCTATGTGATACATCAGTGACAAATGATTTATCTTCTAAGCCATACTCTGCACATAAACTGTTAAATGCTTGCTTTTTTGCTGGTGATATAGTAATAAAATTAATTGCTTGCCCAATTTTATCTAACGATGATTTTATATGTTCCAACCCATCTTTTACAATCAAATTAATAATGTGGCATACACAACGTTGATGAAAAAATAAATCTCCAAATGTAGGGTTTAAATCATTAATAAACTTTTCGACAACAATTTTGTTTACACTAGCATTATCAAAAGTAAAATTTCGAATCATTTCTTGCATACCACATTTTTGTATAATATCTTTTAAAACCATGTATATTTTAGTCGGATTATGATGATATTCTTCACATTTGAATGCAATAATCATTTTATACATAATCTATATGTGATCAATGTAATGAGTTGTAGCAGCAATATAACATTTTTTATTAACACCGGTCCATAAATCAGAGGTAAATGATATAACCGAATTAAAAATTTTTAGACTTTCAATAACAGTTTGTTTTCTTCTGTTATATAATTTTATAACATCCGAATGAAGAGTATTTTTACAATAAGAATGATACCTGACTTGGAGATAATTCTACACAAGACGAGTAAAGTGTGCTACTCGATCATCGTTAGTGGCATATCTGCTGCAGCCACGTATGTAGCCATTCCTTCACAAAATCTTTCCTGTGAATATAAAAAAAATGGAAAGAGTAGAACGGGAACCGGTAAATGTTAGTTCGATCTGTTTCGAGTCAAGGCCGACTGGTATCGCTTTGCAATTTCTTAATATGTTTCTATTTAACTGCGATGTACTCGAACTAGGCTTCCAACTAAATTCTTTACGACAATATTTGTAACATGTTTTCCAAATATCAACTCCATTTTGAACATCAACTTTTTACGAGTCATATGTCAATTCGCGACTCTTTTTTCGACTTTTTAACCTCGACAACTTCCCCATCTTCGATATCTTCCAAATCAATTGGAATATTTTGAGATGTATCGTACCCCGATGGAGTACTCGAACTATTTTTAAACTGATTAATCTCATTACTAGTAAAATCCATGTGTAAGTATTATAGTAAAGAATATTGAAAAATAGAGTAAAAGAAAATGAATAACACGACCAAATGTCTAAATTGAAAATCAAAGTTCAGAAGTTGGAGAGTATAATACTGAATATTATGTAAAGAAATTTGAGATAGATTCATATGAAGTTGTAAAATTTTTCATGTATTTATAGACAAAAAAATATATCTGTTTTAACTATATTTAATTTACAAATTCAAATTTTGACAAGACAATTGCATGCACGAATTTGTGTAATTTTTTTAGTCGCGTGTAGGCAGCTTGCAATTAAATATATATTTTTTTAATCTACGAGCTGGACACGGGCCTTTTCGGACACCCCAAAATGGGGCTCGGCCCGAGCAGGGCCTGGTTTGAACTTTTTCCGAGTCGAGCCCGAGCCTACGAACTTTTTTGCCACCCCTAGATAGCATTGCTTGGTAGCCATTCTTCATCCAAACGAAGAAATTCTTACAAATCAAATTAAAGAGAGAAATTGTATGTAAAATATAAGGTATATGTTTTCAAGAAAATGGAGCATTTATAGGGGATTGTACACTCGTATATCACATTGTTTTGTGCATGGAAAAATGACAATCCATGCATGTCATGACAATGATAGAATAGTCCTCACATGCATGTGCAGCACTCACATGGTCCCTTGCCATAATCGCAAACTCGCAATCCCCAACAGAGAAAACTAACACTAGGGACACTGTTCAATGTGTAAGAATCCATTTGCATCGACACGCTCATTTCTCTTCGTTTTGTCTTCTTTGGCAAAGGAATAGATATATAAAAATGACATCTCATCTCTATATCCATTTCTCGTGAACCCCTTTTTACATGCTCGTGCATTTCTAATGCCCTTTTGTTGCTATCTATACGCTTCTACACAACCTTGAAAATTTTGTTTTTTTTTTCCCCCTGCGACGAACATGAAGATAATTGGTGTTCCAGTTAGGTATGTTGGTTGGTTAATTTTCCCGTGACCGATGTCCATGGGATCATGTCTAAGAATCACCAAGTCTATTATGTTGGTACTCGATTATTTTACACATTGGCCATGGCATTTGTATGAATTGTTCACATTCCACCGAATCATAAAAAAAAAAAAGAAACAGGAAGCAAGAGTGTTGTGAAAGCATGTGTGTAAACTAGGCAAGGCCTCGACGTTTAGCATGATAAAAAAATTTAATGCTCGACACAAGTCATAATTAACTGGCCAGTCAAATACGATTTGATGAAAGATCATGTTAACAATAATTCTAAAAATCTTTATAGAACTACGTCAAGATTTTGTTGACTCTAACTCGAACCCGATTTTCCTTTTTAGTTTTAAAAAAATTAAACCAAAAGTTCACTAGAAGGTCGTAAAAACATAGGCTTACCCGATTTAGTCCTTCAGGTCATAATGTCTACATTGGCTCCAATCTTGTCATGGTTCCCGAGAAACAATGAACAGTGCTACACGAACACCTCGATTAACACCTTGAATAACCGAACGCGCACACACCTCGAAGGTCGAGCATTATTTTATTCATGCGGGACCCACGCGTAATGTGAGGATCGGTCACCCAATGTGTCAACCATTTTCGGGTAAAGTGGTTTTACTCAGAAACAATACCCGAATGATCAGAAGTTAATCTGATTTGATTTTTTCAGAACCTTAAAGTTCAACTCCATAACAGACGAGATAATATTAGCATGATAACAGAAAAGATTCGATGCTAAAGAACAAGAAACAAGACACTGAATCATTCGATTAATCATACAATGGATGGAAATTAGTTCCTACTCTCGTCCCTAAAATGAAACTTCCAAAATTTCAATAGAGGGAACCCTAAAAACATAAAATAGCAATAAGATGAAAAATAGGGTTAGAATTGTTGATGTAAATGACAATAGCCATCTCCCTTGCAAGCATAGATTGCATCACGGCAAAGACGCCAATATTCTTTCCAAGGAAGAACCATCCATGGCATTTTTGGAGGAAGAGTGGTTTCCTGAGCAGATGGAACACTGCAGATGGAGAACGTGAAATATAATAAGCAAGCCAGCCAGATACCGGGGCAGGGGGAGGAAAGAAATATGAAGGCAAAGAAGCAGTACTAACCTTCTCCCAGTGAGAACTCCATAAGCTAATGAGGCAATAGACGACCTAGAAAATGCTGAATAAACAAATCTGTAGTGCGGCGATATTACTTCACCTGAAATTATTTTTCCCCAATTAATTATAATAATAAACAAAATCATCGGTTGTTTACAAAATCATGTATGAACACTGTTGATTGCATGTGTACGCATGTGCAGACAGACTTGCAAATATGATTATGGATAAATATTGTCTCTAGCTAAATATAAATCAAACCCAAGGGGAAAAACGAACATCATTAACCAAGCATAACAAATTTATATGGGAAAATGCAAGGAAAAGTGTTGACTAACCACAGTATAATTTTTTTTATACAACGGCTCATACTGTCGTATCATATTAGTAACAATAATTGCTCCATGCTAACTAACGCGTCGAGCAATATTTATGGCAATTGCAAAAGGTGCATAAACCATCTGAGTTAGAAACTCAGGTTGCGCGGTTGCAAAATGATTTCTACACTAGCTACCCAAAAAGAAGTCTAGTGATATAGTTCGTTATTGCTTTCTCTGCTATGGCATAATTGCAAGTCAAAAGAATATTCATAAATAAAGCTCAAGGCCGTACCTAAGCTCAAATAGTTGCTGTGAAGAAATGAAACCAAGACACTGAATTTACTGTCACTAGTATCAGTTGTTTTTTGCAGCTTCCCGCTGGATGAACTAGCTCTTGCCGGAGATCTGATCTCTGAGTAATTAACGGCAGTTTGTTCACAAGATAAAATTTCAAACCAAATCCCAGATGGAAATCTTCTCTTCCTGACTGACCAAAGAAAGACTTTGGCATATGGAGTGGCATGAATTAAAGATATAGCAACCTCAACAACCATGCAGATAAAGCTCACGGCCGTTTTCAAAATGGTGAAGAAAATATAAAATGCAGATGTGGTAGGTAGTAGAAGTAAAAGTAGGGTAAACAGAAGAGAGCCAACTACATGTTGCTCAACACTGTAGTCATAGCTATCTAATCTCTGACGTAATGAATTCCATTTCCTACCCCTGCAATAAATTCATCGATGCTATGAGTGGATGAAACAGTTGGAAAATCATAATATCTCCTAGGTATATATACCAGGTCAACTCAAATCAGGAATTTCTCAAGCAGTCAAAAATATCTCCATTAATAGCGCAAGGAAAGGGTGTTCAGAAATAAAACTCAATATAGATAAAGCGACTGAATTAATTGATATATCAGTGATTCAGTGTGCTCTCCAAATATGAACTGAACATGTTAAAACCTATGTTTCTTATTCTGTTTTAGAACTTGATCAGAAACAGAGAATTATTTTTCTAGTATCCTATGATATCCTTCTTCAAGATATCAAAACCCGAGCAAAATGCAGGCTAGGAGGATATTGCAAATATCATGCCCCAAACCTAGCATCCCAAAATATAGCCTCCTTCATTTTCTTTTGGTTTCCTTGTACTCGAGCCTTCACAAGTAACTACCTATAAGCCAAGCTCCTTTCTTATTCATATATTTTTAGGGCTAACAAAATTTTATGGATCATGGGAAAAAAAAGTGGGTGATGATTTGTCTCATTATAGGCGCAATTCTTTAAGCTCCAAGAAATTTTCTGGCTGATGATCAACTTGTGAGATTTAGGAATTCCACCACATTATCTTCCATTCAACCTAATTTCTTAATCATTTATATACTGTGAAAGAATCTCCAAACAAATTTTAGGGGCCAGACGTTATTCAAAACTCTTTCATCCACTTAAACTGCTTTTGCAATAGGACAAGAAAATGGTTGCAATCAAGACAAGATTCAATAAAATACAGTTTTTCAGACGCCATTTTGAGCACAAGTTTCAGAATTTGCCTCAACGTTTAAAATTCTTATAAACCTAGATGCAGTCAGAACCACACAAAAGCAATATAATAAAAAACAAAAAGCTTCTACATCTTTAAGCTAAACAATTTACTATCAGCACATCAATGTTGTCAATTAACATTAGAGGGATTTTTTACCTGAAAAGGCGCCATAAAGCTGCAATCGCCTGTATCTGCTGTGAATAGACAAGTGAAAGAAACGAATGAAGAGTCAGAACATGAGTGGTAACTAGTGATATTGCATCAATTATCAAAGCTGCTGCCACTGTTGAACCAAAAAGAATCCCACATATAGCAAGTCCTTTAATAAAATAAATGAAGATGAAACCCATAAAAAACCAAAGGGTAGACCATATTTGAATTGCGTTAAGAGATATCATGCCAAGAATTCCAGCTAGCTCAGTATTCAACTTGAAACCCGCTGGATTTCCCATCAGCCATACACAACCAGTTCGCAACCAATAGTCCGTGATGTCATTAGCAAAGTTTGAAACCCATAGGCAAGCACATTCTGCCTGGAACCAAAGTGCAAGACCAAGCAAATTTCCAATAAGAACATCAACTACAATGCTAGACCACATTGAGTGCTTATGTAATGCAGCTTTCTCCGCAAATTCAACACATGACCGGGACCTATATAACAGCCAAAATTACAACAAATAGTACCCCATTCCCCAAAAAAAAAAAAAAAAGATTACAAAAATTGCAAAAGCTAGGCAGGATGTAAGCAAAAATGACAAAATATAAAAAAAATCCAAAAATCTTGAATTGCACAAATCATTTTGTTATTAGGTTAAAAAACTAAAACTGGTGGATTCTTTTCAGGAATCCCTGAAGCGATATATGGATTAACCACTGAATGAAGTCAGAAATAAACCAAGATGCGAAGTGAGAATATATTTTCACTCTCTAAATGAATTCGTGATGAGATGTTACATGTGCACGTTGCGATTACCTACGAACTTTGTTTGGTGGAAAACTTGCAAGTTCTTACATTTACAGTTATACCTATACACCTACAAAATTATGTATATGAAACCATATATATGCATAGGCGATTAGACAAGCCTGAGAATTTATAAGTTGTGTAGAACTAACTATTGTTTGGGATTTAGCCACAGAAGAATTGTCAACAGGACTCCGACAATTAGTGTGTACTCCAATTCTGCTGGTCAACTTTACTTGGAATGCAAAATGTAATAAAACTAATAAATTAAAGTTAAATTATCATGTCCATATATGTATGCGAATCTACATGTCACACACAAGAACTCAAATCTTGAAGAAGCTAATTATTAATGTTTTAGACTTTATATAAAACATTATAATCAGATTAGACTTAAAAGTTGGATTATCCAAGAAGCCACACTCATTTTACCTTATAACATGATCCTGGAGAAAGATTGGCCAATACAACAGCTGAAAGCAGCGAATTTGAATATTTTTTCGAGTATTGCTGAATACATTTTCCAATGTGATGCATATAAATGATTGTGACACACTACAATAAAGAACATGGAGAAACTGAAGAATGATATAGAAGACCATTGCTAGTGAAGCCACTGATGCAGCAAATAGTTTCCATGCAAAGGTACTGAACCTGACAAATCATAAAAAGCTGTTATAAGTACCAAAGAAATTAAAGGTAAAAGGGAAGATAGACCAGAAGGTCTAGAAGAACATTACAAACAAATAATGTGGAAAAGTGAGGCAGATCTTCTAGCATGAAGATTTCTCTGAAAGAGCATTCTTGCTGCTGCGGCACTGTTCATAGCTAGAATGACAGCATCCTATGCACAGGAAAGAAAAGCGGCAGGTTCAGAAAATGCCAATATGTTCATGCACGAATTTGTAAATAATATTACCAAGTCAAGGTGTGGGTCCTTTCGATGAAGATCTTCAAACCACTTGGGTTTCTTGCAAGAAGATTGTACTTGGCTGAATAACCTTTGACTACCCAAGGAATAATGGTGACCACCAAAAGTAGGAATATCATAAACTACTACCTGAATTTTTTGTGAGGCAAGTTAAGAGATAGCACAACACATAAGGGGCAGGGGATGAGGAGGGGAAAGCATGTAGCATAGGTGAACATGACTTGCATACATGGAGATTCAACTGGGACGTTTCCTTTTCCCAATGCACATGATCCAGTTTAGGGATCAGTTCAATTTTTCTGTCAACAGTTTCAGAAAAACCATATACAAGCTTGACCCATGGATTGTTTTCTAGAGAAGCAATTCTACACTGTTCTAGTGGCCCATCAAATTTGTGGCATCCACAGCTCCATCTTCCATGATTGCCTTCATGAATATTGTGGCTGCATGTCAACTTTTGTTTATTGCTGGAGTAGAAAATATGTTTATCTCTATCATTTCCATTCCTGGGAAACTGCCCATTGGCACCGGAATCTGTATCATAATAGCCCAGAAGGGAGAAAATACACTTATCTTGAAGAAATGCCGGCATATTTTGATTTGTCTCATGAAAGATTCCCTAGCACAAAGAAAAAGGAATAAATAAAGGTAATTCAATCACATGAAATTGAAGTGCTCAGAAGATGAAAATTTCGGTGATTTCAGATGACACACAAGATTCAACAATGGCCCCAATCCCATGTTCAAACTAATGTGTATTCTTCAGCATAATGCTTGTCAGTCAACAAAGAGTGTAACAGAAAATTACATGATGAAGGTCGTGGGGGTTAAAGTTTTTCAATGAGTGAAGCATTTTGCAACTAAGAAGCAAAATGATATAAAATTATCAAGCTTTCACCAATGTCATCTCGACCATCAAGGGAATATTCTACCAATTTTCAAGTAACTTTTTAAACAAGGAACTTTATGGACTCTTGAGTTCCAAAGTTCAATATCAACCAGAAGCATAATGATGATCTAGGCATATAAGCCGCACTTGTCGTTCAGCAGCTTTGTCTGAGCAGAGTCTCCACCCCGTGACCTCCCCATATTCCAAATCCCTGCCTAGGAAAATCTTCTTCCCCTTTCTGGAGAGAGAAATGAAACTCGGGGAATGGAAATTCTTAAAAATGAATGAATTTATTGTAAAAGGAAGACAAAAAGAAACCACAATGTGGAATTAGAGAAATGAAACTCGGGGAATGAAACTTCTTAAAAGTGAATGAATTTATCGAAAAAGGAAGACGAAAAGAAACCACGATATGGAATTAGGGAATCTTGAAGCTGGGAACTGCTGGAGTAGATGGAAGAGAATGGAGGATATAATGGAATTTCTACATTTTATAAGACTGCTTCAAATAAATTAATAAAGTAGGCCTTGTTTTACATTTTGTCTACGTCCAGCTAAATTAATTCCTCTTATGTTTATTAACCTGTTATCATTGTGTGTATTTACACAGACTTCAATGTATTTAGAATCTTAATATTAAGAAATTCAAATTTTGCTTTAGCTTTTATAACCGAACCGAGTTAGCAAAGAAAAAAAAAACTGGAGCTCTTATTTGGAAATTGCCTGGATGAAGTTTTTTCCGAAAATGTCCATTAATGGAAATTACTAAACAAAGAAAATTTTCTATTTCGTCCTACTAAATCCTTTCAGTAATCTTTTAAATTATATATGGCATAGGTGAATGCCAAAATTTCCTTTTCATTACTGGTTTCCAGTTGATCAGGTGATTAGCAATAGTTTAAAATTCAATTGGTTACCACATTTAAATGTTGGCCAACAACAAAATTTTATCTCATTTGTTTATTACAGGAACTGGTGCTTCTATGATCTGGGATCATTTTATTCGTATGTTTGGTATTCACATCAAGGATACATCCAGTGGTGTGAGGCTATTTTCTGGGAATTATATCTCTAACCTAGTTGTGAACAAATTTTCCTATACTCATTTTTAAGTTTGTTTGTACTGAAAGAAATGACGCAAAATATCAGCACATTGATATGAATCCACAAAACATCGTCTGAAATGTTAAAAAAATGCTGCAGAAAATTCAGGCTGCAGAGCTATTGATATATGAACAAAGGAATGGTGATTTTTATTTACAGTTATGTTTTAAGTATTTTAATCCATCTATTCTTGCTCAAAGAAAAAGCAGACTGATACTTATTTGTTGGATTAATCCCCAAATGGCATTCTTAAATTAAATATTGAAGCATGTAGCAAAGGAAACCTGGAGGATTATTATGTTTTCACCTTGGCAGGTTCTGTTAGCATAGTTCGAATTTTTGGTTTTGGTTTTGGTTCTAACCTTGTGGCTAAGTTGAAAGCACATCTTGAGGGAGAGGCATTGTTCTCCGTACGGGTATTCAAATATCTGGATTGAATTAAACTATAATTGCTATTCAATGTGCATGTGGTCTAAATTATAATAGCTGGTTGGTAAAGTCTAAGTTCATATACACGTTTTTCATGAATCTAATGAAGCAGCTAACTTTTTAGCTAACGAGTGTATAATCGGGAGAGTTGCAAGTTTTTTTACTCGCGTTGATCTTACAGGTAGTATTAAAGTATTCTCAAGCTCAGATCATCTTCCTTGTGTTCGTGCATTGTAACAATTTTCTTCATAGACTGCAAAGAATGAAGGAAGTACCTACTCTAGATTGCTTTGATTCCTTAAAGCAGAGGTGCCGTCTCCAACATATATCACTATACTCTCTTGTACTTCTGAAGATGAGGTTTGGCATCTCTCTCGGTGTAATTTTGAATTAATAAATGGGTAGGATTTGATCCAATCCCCCACCTATTGGTGGTTCTTTTTTTCTCTAAAACAGTTAATACTCTCTATTCATTTGCATAAGAATCTATGGAAATATTTATATGAATTTGTATTATTATTTAAGAAGACGTTATTTTTATAGTTCTCAGAAGAGGTCACTCCAACAAAATGATCACATCCTAGATGTATTCTCAGCTCCGTATTTAGAAATTACCTCCACGTTATGGGGAGGAAAATATTGCACAATTGCACATTTTATAAACTTGTTTAGATCTGCCTGCGGCTTAAACATTAATGCTGGTGATATGCGGTAGTCCTATAAGGAGGAATTACGTTTAAAAAATTACACATGCAACCTTAAAATTGAGCAGAGCAATCTCAAGTAACACTATGGTAAATTCTGTACACGCTGTTGGTACACATTTGTTAAAAATATCAGCAACGGCTTAAATAAAAACTTCCTAAAATGGAAAAACTAGAAATGGGTTTTGGGTTTTACATCTGAAATTTCCAAATGGTCATGGGAGAACAAAAAAAAAAAGCTGAAACTAATTCCCAGTAAAAACACTTAATTCAACCACATCAAACTACACAAATCAATTACAAACAGAAAAAACATTCAATAAAACACGCTGAAAATTGGGAATGCATCAAATACCGGGAGGAGATTAAAATCCGGAGTCACTGAGGAAGACAATTCCGCCTCATCGAAAGCAAAAGCGACGATGATATCGAGCGAAGAAACTGAAGTGGAAACCGACCAACCAAACAAGAAAGTGGAACTGCGGAATTCATTTTTAGAGCAAAGATAAGCCGGCCACCATAGCCTGCATGTCCTTCTTCTCATTTTCATCTTATCGCCATTATATCTTCCTTCCTTGATTCACCAACGAGATAAATTGTGGTAATTGAACACTGATTCAATTGGAACTCAAACTTCGGCGGAGAAATCGGGGATGGCGGAGGAATTGAATAATGGGAATTTTACTACTGTGAACGATGCAGGACGTCAAATTTGGGCAACATTCGATTCCTAAGAATTGAGAATCCAGTAAAGAAATGCCCAAATTAATGAGTACGAAAACTTTACAAAAATAGCACCACTTGAGGCCGAGAATGAAGAATTATGGTGACCTCACTTTTAGTTTCAGGGGTTTCGCATAAAAACAGTGCTCAGGTCGTTTCAACTGAAAAACTGGACCGGTCCGGCCACGCTTTTGAAATGGCACACTATATTCAACCCGTGAGCTTAAGTTAAAAATTATTCACCATAAAAACTTTATGCATATACTTCAAGAACCTTTTCAGCAGCAGAAAAGAATTATCATATAAACGAAAAAGAAATTTTAGCTATGGAAAAAGCTATTGCAAAATTTAGACTTCACATCATTTCTGATAAATTTCTTATTAGAATTGATTCAGTTACTTACAATGCATTTTCGAAAAATTAGGTACACCCACATTATAAACAAGGGAGACTAGTTAGATGGCAGATGTGGTTCAACCATTATTTGAAATCATAATGGCTGAACCACAGTTTTTGCTCTTAAACATTCTTCAATAAAATTTCATGTTTTAAATCATGTCTTTATATTTCTACTTTTACATGCAAATTCCATGTACGGATCTATAAGGATCAGGGACAAAGGAGTACCGGTTAGAAGGAGGCCGTTAGGGAAACAAGTCCAGACAATCCACCATAGTGACGTTAGGACGGCATATCAGACAGATGCGTAAAAAGGCGATCACAATATCTACATACAGTAAAAAAGGTTTGTTGGGGCAAACAAGTCCCACATCGGTTGTGGGAAGAAAATAAATCCACCATATAATCCAAGTGGGTTACTCCACCAATTACCATTGGTTTTAGGATGGAACCTCACTTGGGTCTGGTGGAGTGGGCTTGGACCTTGGGTAATTGCTCTCAATAATTCCCTAACAGTGGTATCAGATCCTGGTCTTCCAAATCTACAGAGAAGAATAAAGAGGTTTGAAGGTTCTACTTTCAAATTTTCTTGATAGTTGGCTGTACAAACGAGTGAAAGAAGTTTCCTGGCCAGATTCTTGCTCTCACAAGGTCTACATCCAAGTTTGAAATGGAAAAGTTTGATGGAAAGAATGACTTCAACCTGAGGGGGGAAAGGATGATGGCACAGCTGAAATTTTGAAGAAGGCAAGAAACAAGAAATGGCTGAAACCAAGAAAGCTGAAGGACCTGCTGAAGAAGATGAAGAAGAAGATAAAGACTCTTCAAGAATCAAGGTAGAGATTGTAAGGAAGTGATTCCTTGAAGATTCCTTAACTTTTACGAAAGTTGTTGGCAAGAGAATCTATTGCAAAGGAGGAGCCTCATTTCAGTTTTCTGTTGGAATCATTAACCAACTGGAGCCTTGAGTTAGGTAGTAGTTTTTAACTGATTAGATGCTCCTTTGGGTCTATAAATAGGAGCCTTAGATAGGGGAAAGATTGATCTCGAATTAGAGAGAAATGAGAGTGAATCTCCGTGAGAAAAGGAGAGCTTGAGAGTGGTAAAACTCTGTAGAATTCTAGTATAAGAATTCTGTAATTTGAGAGAGATAGGATGTATTTCTCTGGAGTAGGAAGTGTAGATTTGGGAATGTAAATCTGGAAATTCTTTCTACTGATTCATGTAATTGAATGTTAAGTTTCTTGGTGAATAAAGAAGCTTGAGGAAGAGGTTTTCTTCCTGGTTATAATCTGCTTTTCTGCTGGTTTTTTTCTTACTGTTAGTCAGTTTTCTTGCTGGTTTATTCATGTTTTCTTGCTGGTTTTGTCATCATTTCTTCTGAATTGTTGGTGTTGTTTTCTTGTTTATAATTCTGCCATTCTGCATTGATTTTGGAGCGGGAGGGGGAAGGTAAAATCCCTAACAATCTCTCAATAATTCCCTAACAAGGTTTATTTGCTTAAGGTCTTTATTTATTTATTTTATATGTACACCAGTTGGAATCCATTGTCTACATTTTCAAGTTTTTTACATTCCACAAGTACCCTCGAACCTCGGACTACTCGAACCACCTCTACCAGCCAGAACCCCCAGACCCAGACCACCGACCATGTTAACAAATAACAAATCTGCTGCAATTTCTTCACAAATGTAGATTTCTTCTACACAATTAAAAAAAAAAACTTATTTAATATATTTGAATATTAAAATTAAAAACACATTATCCATCAATATTATAAGTAAAAAATTTAGAATTTAACCAAATAAAATGAAGAAACATTAAACATGGAGATGGAGATGGAGATGGAGATGGAGATGGGTGAAAATACCTTGAAGAATGGCAATGGAAATGGAGATGGAGATGATGAAGAAACATTGAAGCACGGGAAATGGTAAGAGATTTTCAAAGTTATAACATTCTTCACACTCTCAAGGTTCAAAATGGAGTAAAATGTGTATTGTGATTTCTTTAAATTTTTTTACTTAAATTTGGAGCCTGTTTGGTAGAGATTTTTGGGGGAAGAATTGATTTTGAATAGTGATATGATGGGAAATGTGTGGTTGAAAAAGAAGAAAAAAGTATTGATGTGATGGAAAAGATTATTTTATTGAAGAATGTGTGGTTGAAAATGAGAATTGATTTGAGAATTGATTTGAGAATCAGAAACAAACAGGGCCCTGGTCAAAGGCCATTTTAAAAAAGTGGTTGAGTCAGCCGACCATCTACCACCATTTCCTTGACCGGTCCAAAATCCTTTTTATTAGGGGCTAAAATTTGAAATTGGCATCAATCCCGATGTATCGACGGTAAACCTTGAACCTCTCGGCCTAGATATAATTTTCTCGAGTTGACTGATTAGATAATTTTGAAAAAGAAAAAAAAAATCAGAGCTGGAATTTACCTTACCTCTGCCAAAATCTATAATGAAAGAATTTGGATTCCATTGTTCCAGCCCTTCCCATAGGTTCTTCAAGGTTTGGGCATACAATTAAATTCTATACAGATCGAATATTTTCTTCTTGATTTTTGAATGATTTATACTTGACTCAAAAAACATAGATTTACGTTTAAAAAACATTCATTTATTAATATTGTACTCATCATTTTCATCTATTTGATTTCAAACAGACATTTTATTAATATTTTGTTCATCACAAGAAAATGTATATTTACATTTAAAGAATTTATAGTGTATTTGATACAAATACTAAATTCAAATAATAGAAAGGAAAAACATATAACCAATATTCAATATTAATAATTAATCAAATAAACACAATTCGTTAAATATAAGTCAAACTGGACATAATCATTTCATGCCAATTTTATATACACAATTTGATAGGAGAAAATGCAAATTTAGGTTTTAGCCCCTGTTTGAGCCTTATTTTGAGAGAAAAATTCATTTTTGAATAATAATTTTTGGAGAATGTGTAGTTAAAAATAAAGATTTTTTTATTTACGTGTAATATTATTTTATTGACGAATGCGTGGTTGAAAATGAGTTTTAAAAAATTAATTTACAAAAAATGGGGCTCAACCGTCCCCCTAATTAGTTGAAAATTTGTTTGGGAAGTGAAAATTTACAGTAAATGTGATAATTAACAAATTTTTAAAAATTAGAAAGGTTAATGTTTCTATAAAATACATGAAGAAGAGAGTTGCGAGAGCGTAAGAGAAAAGAGAAATAGTTCAAATCTATCGTAATTTTGTCCCAGTTTAGTGAAGATTAAAATTAGATTTTTAATAGATTTTGATAAAAGTTGAAAAGTTGTGGAACCTATAAAATATATTATTAAAATTAATTGTTAATTTTGATTTAGATTAAAAATTAGGTTTTAATACATACCAAACATGATTTTATCAACCAAAAAATAAAGAAAAGAAAAGAAAAGAGAAAATCCCAAAAAGTTGAAGGGTTATGTGACCTCCGAGAACCCATTGTGTCGGTCCCGCTTAGAGGATCAATTTCTAATTTTAGATTTGAACACGTCGTCAACGGTTGCGGAAGGGGTGGTGGCGGCGACGATGGCGACGATGTGGAGGAAAAAAGAGGTGGTGACAACGATAGAATCCGATTGCATCATCGATAATGGATTTGTGGTGGCTTGAGGTTGAATTTTTTGCAGATTTGGTGATGAAAGGGAAAAATAGAAGAAGGAAAAGAAAAATAATATAAAATAAAACGGTGACGATTGTCTTGGTGGTTAGATAGGGTGGTGGTTATTCCGTTATGGTAACTTTGTGTGTGGCTTTTTTATCGTAGTACAAATTTGGTTGGAACAATGGTTGTGGTGGTGATTATTGACTTCGATGGTGGTATAGTGATGGTTGTGCTTGGGATTATTAAGCTCATACTTCTGCTCTGTTTTATTTGATGTATTTTTTTCTTTTCTTTTTAATTATGCATTCTCCAATAAAATAATATTACACATAAATTTTTAAAAAATCTTTCTTTTTTAACTACACATTTTTCAAAAAACTACTATTCCAAAATACATTTTTTCCCAAAATTTGATTTTAATTTAGCCCAATCAAGGGCTAAGTTTAAAAAAAAATAAAAAATAAAAAAATGTTGTATGCACACTAATAACAGCATATGGAATATTTTTTTTTGTTGATTAGGTGATTATCGGTGGTGATAGGTAGCGATAACATTGACAGTGGTTACTATTGGTGGTGCATGCAACGGTGGTAACATCGATGATAGTTGATGATGGGTCGGGGCGGAACTAGGATTGTAGAGTTGTTGAGGCAAATTTCACAAAATTTCAATTGTGCAAAATCTTGAATTTTAAATTTAGCGTTGGGGGGCGGGGGGGACAGCTGACCCCCACACCTCGGCTGTAAATCTGCCCTTGATGATGGTGGTGGTGCATTGTTAAATAAGTTACCGTACAAAAATTACACACTGTAAAAGCAGTGTGTGTCTTTTTTTGGTTGATGGGATCAATTTTTAAAAATTACATATTGTAACAGTATTAACAATATATTTAGAAAACAAATTCAGATTTGAGAAAATCAAATTTTTAGCAAAATTGTGATATTTGGTATTTGAGAAAATCTAATTAAATATTAAGCGAAAAGGCAATCCCAATAAATTTATGGTTTTAGCCATTTGTACAAAAATCAAGCGACAGAAATGCACCATAAAACTCACAAATGGGTGGGCCCCACTGTGTATTAAAAAAAATAAAAAATGCTCGGGCCCCACACGGTGTGAGTATTCTGGCCAATTTCTGTTGATTTTCCCTTTTGTGCATGTAGTGTGTTTCTAAATTTCTTGACATGATTTGCGAAACCAAATTATCGATTTCCAATTTTGCCTTTGAATTGAAAGAGCTATTTACCATTTTACCAGAGAGTGCTTTTCCATAACCTCCGAAGGACATTTATGGTTTGGAATAATTTCAAAAATTGGACAACAATTTTTTTATGGGATTGTCGTTATTTCTTTATTAAACATATGTAATTTATGCTTCAGTGGGCCCACCAATTTGAACCAAAAAAACTTTTTTCTCAAATAATCGAGAACAAGCAAGCGCACCCTGTCAGTTACAATTTCAAATAAAGTATATAGTAATTAACATAAAGTGGAAGTTACCGTCAACGTGACTCATTAAATGTAGAATTTTTCCCAAAAAAAATTAGTAAAAAATTAGTAAAAAAATTATAAAAATGTAGAATACATAAACTACGTACATGTGAAAATTACATGCATTGTAACAACGAATAACATATGTGAAGCATCAGTTGTGCTAGAATATCGATCCAAGTGATCACGTTTTATAGGTTCAATTAAATGAATTATTTGACTTTACATTTAAATGAATTTATCATTTAATGTTATATAATTATCACCTAAACTGATATTTAATATCAATGTTGATGAATAATATTATTCTTTAAAAATCGAGGTTGTGGCCCGTAACTTATTCTTCTTGAGATTGTGGCTAGGGGTGGGCAAAAAAATCGAAAAATCGACCAAACCGACCAAACCAAACCGACTCGGGTCGGTTTGACATAGTTATTGGTTTGGTTTGGTTTTATTTTGAACAAAACCACGGTAGTTTGGTTTGGTCATAGTTTAAAGCCTTAAACCACTGGTTAACCGATCAAACCCACTTATACATGTTTCTTTTCTTTCTTTTTTTTTTTTTGAAAAAAGAAAAGTCAAAATCAAAACTTTTGGAATTTGGATTTTACTTTCCTCGATATTTATTTTCCTAAAATCTAGACATTAGATGTTAACACAATTTATTTTTTTGTGCCTTGAGTTTCTTTCTTGTAACATAAATTTTATTTTCTTACTTTTAAATCTGAATTATGCTTAGTTCTGGTTATTTTCTTAGTCTTGGTTTTGGATTATGCTTAGTTCTGATTATTTTAAATTCTGATCATATCCTGCCTTCTATTGAGATGGAAGAAAGAAATAATTGTGATATGTTTAGCAGTTCATATTTAATTAAGTACAGTAAACGTAATTTGGCATTTCTTTTATTCTTATGGATAACCACCACATATCCAGGTTGGTGAAGATGAAGTATTGGGATGGAAAAAAAGCTTGATGAAGATTCGGTTTTGTTATGATTATGTGTTGGTTCTTGGTTACGTCAGTGTGAGTAATTAAATTGAATGACATACATTATTTTTTGCATGACTTTTCATTTTTTATGATGCAATATTATTTAAAAGTTTAAACCGACTAACTGAACCAAATCAAACCGAACCGATTTGGTTTGGGTTGGTTCGATTTAAGAGTTAGAGTGAGTTGGTTTGGGTCGAAATTTTTCCAAACCGACTAATTTGATTTTGGTTTTGGTTTCAGGTTGGGGTCGAAACCAACTCAAACCGAACAACGCCCACCCCTAATTGTGGCACATTAGTACTTGTTCTTTTTATCTTTTTGTTTTTATTATCTTTCACTAATTATCTGTCTTCTAAAAAGTGTACATATGCTTCAAATAGGCTTTGCTTAACGCACGAAGTTAGGTCTTGCCGTGTCACTCTCTTCCTTTCTTCCTTTTATTATTATTTCTTTGATTAATTTGATAGTAAATTATTTAATTACTACATAAAGTTACAACATAATATATTTACTTATTGCACAGAAGCTTTCGATAATCCTGTAGGTGGCAGAGCTAGGGGGCGGTGTGGCGACTGCTCCTAACATTTTAAATTTTTTGAATTTTTATTAACATGTATATATATTTTGTCTCCTAAAAATCGTTTTTTCCCCTCCAACATCAAGATCCTTGCTCCCAGGGCAGACTTATGAAGGAAATTCAGTGGGGGCAAAACCAAAAAGTTTTGAAAAAAAATTTGAAAACCTAAAAAATTTTGGACAAAAAAAACTAAAAAAATCTGAAAATTGAATGGGGGCAACGGCCCCCACTAGGCATCATGTAGGTCCACCCCTGCTTGCTCTGCCATTGGGTGTCATTGTCTGTTGTAGAATGGATAACAAAATCTTTTGGTCCTGTCGGTTCTACTATATTCATGTCTTGCATGTTTTATATCAAAAAATTAGTCACACATTGATAGAAGTTACAAGATCAAACAATAACACCTTGAAACAAGTTGAGATTCTACTTTTTGTTAAACATTTGTATTTTATCTCATGTTGGTAGTATTTTGAAGCAACTTTTAAAGTTTGAACTAAATTTTATCTAATGAGTGAATAAAATCGTCCAACTTGACTTCAAGTTGTTTTAAGAATAATAGCATTGAGTTTTTCGACCCAAAAATATGTACTTTAGCTTATTTCTTACTTTCGTATTTGAGAATCTTGAACTGCGCCTGAAAGATGGGGTACGACTAAATCGATGGGTAAGCCCATGTATGATCATATCATTTTTATAATATAACTGAATTGGGGAATTTAGAAGTATATTTTTCATATTTACACCTGGCTAGCTATAGTTACTAAAATTCCGATTTGATAAGAGTCCTGGTCTACAACGAGAAAATGAGAGAGAACAAGGTGGTGGAGATAGAAATGTTGGTAAATGCTGACCTCTTGAACATTTTGACATCAAGTTTATATCTAGTCACAAAATTCTAATTTCTTCACAAAACCAGGAAAATGCAGCAGGGTGAATTGTTCATCCGCCCAGTAGTGGTCAATGACTTCCAGCTGAACCTTCATAATTAGAAATCACCTAAATGGAGACAATATTGTGAACGGATGAGCTCGCCAAAGAAACAGTTGGCATAGGCAAATATGCGACAAGTAAAATTAGTTAATAACTTTTTAAAGCTTAACCAACCAAGCTACAATTCATTCATAAAGACAGGAGCTAAAGCCTTTTTTGTTCTCAAATGAACAACATATATAAAAGATTGTGCCACGTTTCTTGAATTCTCATCATTTTCATACACCTCTTGGAAATAAAAAGGCCAAAATAATTTTAATTATTCATTCTTTATAACAGCGTTCATCTGAAAAGCACTACAAAATTTGTGTCCAACGTAAACAAAATCAAAACACAACAAAATTGAACATCCTAACCTGAAGAATGACCTGCACAACAATAGCAAGCAGGTCTACAAACACTACATATACAACACAAAACAGGCTCCAACTCAAGAAACAAGGCAGGTTGTCTGGACGGCTTGAGATCAAAAGCTGCAAGGAAATAATCTGCTGGCTGAGCCACAGACATGGAACTCAACACAACATACTTCCTCGGAAAGATTTATGAACATTTCCTTTTATCTTACATAGAAATACACAAGCACGTTTAATAACACAATTCCCAGATCCCACGTCACCTCTTGGTAAATTGCAATTGTTCTCAAGTTCAATACAGTCCAAAATTGATGAAGCTGTGACTAAAGATGTGCTAAACAAAAACGGGGAAATTCAAAAAGGCTGTAAATAGAATAACCACCGTTTTAGTGTTTCCTAGAGGCTGATGCATCCAAGATTGTGAAGATGGAGACTCGAAAGATCAGTTATCGCATAATCTCTCAACCAAACAGGCAACCATGATTAATGGCATCGATGAAGGATACAACAGCTATAACATTCACTGTCTCTACTTCTTCCGGTTCTTACTTCTACTAGCCTTCACATACTTTCGACCTGACTTGTCACCAACACTGCCCAATGAGAAGCTCCCACCTGCATTGAATTCTAGACTACTCGATGCCTGAAATGGAGAAGGGTTCCGTGGAGGAACTTGATTTTGCTGGCCACCAAATTGAAAGGGATTGGGTTGTGATGGAACTGTTGACCCAAACATGAATCCTGGGGGAGAAGGTGAGATGGCTGGTAGACCAAATACGGGAACAGAAGGTGCAGACGACTGAATGGTATCCTCGGCCATACTGTCTTCGGCATTCATCAGATCATTCCCAGGAGAGGCTGCAAAAGCAGGAAGATTACCAAATACTGGCTGTGTATGAGATAGAGATGGTGAAGATAAGGCTGCAGCTGAGGCTGTAGTAAATGAAGAAAATGGGTTTGATGAGGCCCCAGTGGATGAATTAAATACCATTGGTGCAGTGTTTGTAGCTGCGAAGGAAGACGATGATGCACCAAAGGCAAATCCAGTTGATGGGGATGGAGAAGTGAAAGTGGAACCAAGAATTGGAGACTTGGGACTTTGCCAACTAGAACCAAATAAGTTAGTAGTAGGATTGCTGGAGCTAACCAAGTTGGTAGCTGAAGAGGCAGCCGATGAACTTGCACCAAAACTGAATATACCAGAAGTACCACTGCTGAAGGAGCTAGCAGCATTGATTCCCGGTGTGGAAGCAGCAGAACTGCTCCCAAAACTGAATACACTAGGAGTGGCACCACTGGTTGAGCCAACTACGTTGGCGGAGGAAGAGGAAGAACTGAGACCAAAACTAAATATTCCAGTAGTGGCACCACTGCTGGAGCTAATTGCACCAACATCTGAAGCAGCAGCAGAACTCACACCGAATTTGAATACACTAGCTGCTGGCCCACTGCCAGAATCAACCCCATTGGTCTCAGATGAGGAAGCTGCAGAACTGAAACCAAAATTAATGTTTGAAATGGGCACTTGGGAATTGGCCGAGGAAGATGCAAATGATGTATTGTTACTGATACTGGAAGATGGTAAAGATGAGCCAAATGAAATAGGCATGCTTTGAGTAACAGTCCCAGACACCAGTGATCCACTGCCACTACTAAAAAGAGAACCCTGAGAAACGTTATTTGCAGTTGAAGTGACATAAGATCCAAGTTGAAAAGTGCTATTTCCGGAGCTTACTGCCATAATTGATGAATTACTTGAGCTGCCAAAATTTGTATCTTTCTCTGATTTGGTTTTCAAATCTCTTGATTCCATAATGGTTGTAGCTGATGCTAGAGAAACAGCAGCAGGTGATGGATCCACAGCCGAACAAAACTTGAAAGTAGGTACAGCTGAAAATGAAGGTGCCACAGTTGACCCAAAAATGCTGCCTGTGGACGCAGCAGAGGTAATGGTGGTGGAACCAGTGGAGCCAAAGTTTGAAATGCTAGTTGAAGAGGTAAAAAGGCTATAACTCCCAGTAGAGATCTGATTTGTATCACTTGTGGAAGCTGCAGTGGCTGAGACGGCAGGGGAACTTGAATAACGTGGTCCGTTTGATGTAACAGATAAAGGAGTTTCAGATTTTCCATTAGTATCACCAGATATCAGGGAATTCAGATGGCCACCTTTATCTGAACCAAAAATTCCCAGCTGAGCTCCTGTTACAGCAGAAGCCACATTGACCAAGCTGCACATGCAATTAAGGAAGATCAAAACAATGATAGAAAAGTTCAGAACTTAGCATGGAAAATAAAGATATAATTTTCTCACATCCCACTCAAAGAATCTTCAGAACATATGTTCTGAATCTGCTACACTTCTTCCCTTCCATTTTGCCCATTTAATGTATAAATACAGTATTAATTTAACAAGTGCAATGGAGTACTTGTATAGGAATCATCATCTACATCAAGCAGTCAAAAAGTAAGCTTCAATTCTCCAAAAAGGCAAATTGGGTATATACAACTCATATGAGAATATATCCTCCACTGAAGTTTCAGGTTTTGGAGGCAAAGGACCCATCATTCCCTACACATCCAAATTTTCTAGAAAAGAAAGAATGAGGGCCCTAATAATAACCAACACTGTAACCCAGAAGCACAAGCCTCATCTTCCCCTTGTAAAGGAAAAGATAAATGAAACAGTAACACAAACACAAAAAACAAGAGAAATAAAGAATGAAGTTATGAGTTGTAGTTCTCTTCAACAGCCATCTGCCACTGAAAAGTAGCATCTTCACTTGGCTGAGAGGTTTATCACACTTCTGCTTTAGGAAGTTTAGGCATACTTGCTTCACCACTTGCTCTTTTTTCATTCCTTTTTTTGAGTTTTTAGGGTTGGTTGCATCTAAGATAGCCCAGAAAAATCTTAAAATATTTTAGACTATTAAAAAGAATTCCAGAGGGCTGAAGCTAGCAATAAAAGGGTAAAATAAATGAGTGCAGTCATCAGCCACCTCTAGGATTATGCCTTGAGGTGTTCGCCTTAGTAAACCAAGGCATAAGCCTTTGCAGATTGCACTTAGGGCATATGCTTTAATGAAAGGTTTGCATGAGGCATGCCTCAAGGTGTAAACGCTTTTCAAAACAAAACAAAGGTTGGAATTCAATAGCAGTTATTAGCTACATAATTGACGGGCTGTGACTTACCTGCTGAAGTTTTCTGGTTTAGATTCTGACCAAGTAAATGGCTTTTTGCTTGATGATTCAGAAGGTAAGGATGAGAATGCAGACGAAGGAACCTCATTAAGAGTTTTGGAGCTAAAACTGAACAAGGGATGCGTATCATTAGCTTCCTTTGGTTTGTCAGCTGCAGTGACAAGTTGGGAGAGCACCACTGATTGTGAAACTGTGCTGGTAGCCTGTGAAACAGAAAAAGAAGGGCCAGTACTTGGTTCTCCTTTCGAGATGGCATCAATTCCCACGTCACTTCTTTTGTTTGATATAGGACCTGGAATTGACTTCTCTTCTGACAGAGGTGTGATTTCGTCCAGCTTTGGTTCTTCAGTAGGTGAGGGCTTGCTAAGAGAGGTTTCTGTTGTTATTATCCCTTCAGCAAATGGTCTAGGTTCAACCCCGTTGCAGTGTGTGTCATCATCCAGCTCAAAGGAATCCTGTAAAAGACAGTAATTAAAATTAACACGGGAATAAATGAAATGATAAACATTAGGACATCTGATTTTCAAAAGGCAAGTCATCAAATTTCAAAGGACGTATTATGGAAATAAGCACAATTGATCATGACCAACTATGCATAAAACCACAAAACATACAAATTAAAACTATGTTTGACAAAGAGAATGGATTTCTATGAGCTCTAGATTTAAACCAAATACAACGATACAAACACGATACCAGTTCAGCCCAATATACAACTAAATGAAGTTTTACTACACAACTGAATTAAACAACACTTACTTCTTGCGCACTCATCCTAAAAGCGTGTTTCCTTTGAGAAGGCTGAGCTGCAAATTTTTTACCGACAGAATCAACTGCTTCAACACTGGACCCAGACATTTTCTGTGATTCTGTGGTATCGTTGTTCATTGCAGGAGTCATGTCATGAGGGATATCAAGATCTTTTGGCCCTGTCAAGTCTACTATGCCTTTCATTTGAGAACCGAAGTCATGAGCATCAGGTGAAGTTACAATGGGCCAATCTAACTTACGGCCATCGTGAACATCCTGCAGCAACTTTGAGGATTCCATGTCCTCCAGGCTCCTCAGAGCTTGTCCATGAAGCATGTTTGGTGTCAATTTAGTGGGTGTTTTTTCCCGCAAGGCAACTAGTTTAGGTTCTGAGATTTTTTCCCTCGGGTTTAGCTTTTCAAGATGCTGCAATATTCTTGAAGCCACCTCAGTGGATTTAGAAGGAACACGAGTATAACTTGTGCTTGGAATGCTGTCATCCTCATTCTTTCGAACGGTTATTGAATCCTTATAATTAGGTTCATCCACTAATGGAAGCTTTTGCTTCCAAGGTCCTCGCATACCATCAAAACCCATTCCCACTCCACCAGCTGAATGAGGAATTCTGGGAGACAAAAGATTAGGTTTCTGTCGGATTCTCCGCATGGGACCACCAGCTCCAAGATCATCATCCAATATTGAACTCCTTCGTTTTAAGCTCTGAAATACCAAAAAAAAAAAAGGATGATAACTAGAAAAGTAGTATTGTAAACCTTAAAGGTCTAATATATTACAAGTCACTGATATATACCACTTGCTTAGACACATCATGTTCCAGTAGAGACTGAGATGTCGACAGTGAGGGTCCATTATTAGTGGATCCACTTCCCTGAAAATTGACCAATATATGTACACGTGCATCCATTAATATTGTATATATTGAAACCCAGAAAGTGCAAGCATTTACTACACACATATATTTAAAAACATAATTGAACCTTGAGAGTGGCTGTTGCATGAAATCTGGGATATGGAGTACGAGCCATGTTATAGATTGCTGATCTGCCTCTAGATCTTGGGGTTATAAAACCATTCTCTGGAACCCCAACGTTAACAGCAGCTCTTGTTGTCAATGACATTATAGATGATTTTGGAGTAAATGGAACATTGCTAAGCAACCTTGCATCTTCCACTCCAATTTGACCACGCAACCCCAACTTGGAAGGTGATATCTTTGAAGGCCCACTGCCCATGTAAGCTTTCGCGAGTTCGGCAGGAGAAGCAATATCATCCTCAAGGACCTGGAAACATTTTGTCCAACTAAATATCAAAGAAAAATCTTCTGGTACCTGATATTAATGTGGATAATACAAGAAAGCATTGTATATAAATCAACCAATGATTCAAGTATAACTGTGAGTCGTACTCTCAAATTGACAATAGTCGAATTAACTCCATGAGATCTATCCTTCTCATTTCTGTCTTCCTCCAATGGACTACTAGAGAACTGTTTATGCCTTCCCAAATCGGATGCTAGCTCCGGTAATGCTTCTTCAGTTTTTTTGCCAACTGGCACTTCAGCGCGTGATCGTAGTAGTTCTGTAAGGCGTTCTACCTCAGATCTGCATCAATTAAGTGTGACTTTAATAACTCAAGCTCTACAGAAATGCAAACTTCAGGACCTAAAGACAGCATATAAGTTTAAATATCTACCCTGACATGTAAATCCACATATCCATGTGAGGAATTCATTGTACGATTATGCATAACAGCAGACAGCAAAAAAATTGATTCGCTAGAGAAACTAGCTGGACGATTAACTGTAAACATAAACTCGTTAAATCTTGAAAGGCAAAGTTACCATCGTGAAAGAAATTACTCATGTTTTAAATCTGAGGGTTATACTTGAGGCATACCCCGCGTGAGGTTTACATTAAATGCCTCATATCAAACACCTTGAGTGCTATTTGTAAAGACCTGCATATCGACTTTCGAAGGATTACGTCTTAAGACTAAGCTCAGTCAATCCAGATTTGTAAAATTTGAACATGACCATAGTTAAGGGTCACAACTAAGAAAGCTCTAGCAAAAGTTTCTGCCATCTAGAGCATTCAGCTCTAAAAATAGACCTCACGCATCGTCTTACCTTGTGAACGTCTTCTGCTTTAGCAGTTGCTCAAGCTCAGATATCCCACCGATGTTAGAACGATTCACTAGAAGACTACCATTACCACCGGCAAGCTCCTTTGTGCCAGATTGATTCTTCACCCAATTAAGAAAGACATAAAACACTTTCATCAGCTTTAAGGGAGATAATGCAAATCCTCAAAGTAAAGAAACAGAATAGCACAACTTAATATGCATAAACAAATGGGCCCTCAAAATGCCGTTTCTGGCAGCAATTGCAAATTCAGCTAACAATCTACAAGGAAGTCTGCACTTCTTATATGAAAACCCACATTTAGGAGCCCACTAATAAATGCTTTTGCATGACATATGTTTCGTGAATCTATTCTTTTTACGAAGACTTGAAATTTGAAACTGCCCCTTGTAGGAATTTAAATTGAAAGACCAGAAACATGGCTAATCTTATATTGGGTTACTAGAATTAAAATTCACATCAAAATGCATAAAAAGTCATCGAACACTTACTACGCCTTACAATGGACCTAAAATATCTAGAGTCCGTGCTTGCTTGGCTAAGCTATTAAGTGCTCAGAAGCCATGGGTCCCAACAAATTTATGGTTAATAAGTAGATAAAAGGATGGGTCCTAAAGAATGTGTGGTTAAAAACAATATTTGACCAGCTTATAAACACTTTAAAGAAGTGTTCACCCATGGGCGAAGCTTGACCTTGCCACCTAGACACGTTTTGCGCATTTTTACGCCTAGGCTTCACCTAGGTCCACTTAGGCTAGTAAAAGCTTGGACTTGTCGCCTGGACACGCTTTACACCACTGCTTAAAAGCTTTGCCAAGCATAACTCCATTTGATAAATTGCTAGCTTAAATGTTTATTCCATCCCACATCAAATTGTGGTTGATCCTTTCCACCTCCCCTTCACATAATTAAATCATGTATCTAGATTTGAATGCCTTTTTCCTTATGAACAAAAGGTGAGTTTATCCAAAAATAGTGTGAGATCATGTACTGACAGGAATTTGTTCTATGGAAGAAACAAGCAAATCTACTATGAGCTTCTTTTTGCAAGTTTCAGTTTTATTTGAACAGCAATAACTGCAAGAGCTCTTTGTGACCAATTTTTGCAGTAGATTTGTGATGTAGTACATCACAACTACAATTAATAGTTTCACTTTAACTAGGAGTTTGTCTTTTTTAAATTATCTTTTCTAATTTCTTTTTCTAGTTGTAATATGTTTATTCTTAAATCTTGTTTAGATTAAGATTAGTTTATTTCCTTTCAGAATTTAGTTTCCTTATTTTAATTTCTTTTTATTAATAGAATTAAAGATAATTTTGCCTATAAATCTAGGGGTATTGTACACTTTTGATTTAATCAATCATATATCAATACAAAGCAAAATTATTCCAATATAATTCTGATTTTCAATTTTTATTATAAGAATTTCATAACGCTTCCGCACCAATTTGTTTTCAAATAAGCGTTGTCTTTTTCCCAAGTCCCTTTCATTTGCAGAGCTATACAGTAAACACTCCATGACTTGGAGGAAAGTGTGATTATCCAAGCTTGTGGCGACTAGACTACAAGGCATCAACTCGGTTAAAGGGTTAGATTCTTCCTCAATCTTTTTCTATTCAGTATCATATTGAGGATCATTCAGAATACTTCAGATGATGTGGGTGAGAATATTTAAACATCAAGAACAGCTAATCCACTCCCTTATTTAATGAAATTCCTGTTTATGAAATATAACACTAATTTGCATCAGTGGACTTTTATTTCTATAACTGGGTCTAAAGATATTGTTACTTCCATATCCAAATTTTATCGAACTTCTGAGACCGGAATCAGAAATCCCAATTGGAAACTGGGTATTGTACATCCCATTTTCTTACCTACAAAAATATACTTCTGAAGACGTCCATGAAACAAGCTCAATAAGCAATTAACATTGGTTTACAACGTATACTAATTACAGTGTACAAATCACAACACAATGGCATTTACTCTTTCCAACTCTTCATCATTAGTTGAAACATTTGTTCACAGATATGGATGTCCACCACGATCAAGAGAGAATGCACATATGTGCTGATCCAGAAGAAACCTTCTGCCTCTTCTACCCGTCCATAATGCGAGATAGCAATAGACTGCACTAGTCCATTGATCTAATTAGTTTAGATATTAATTCCTATGTCTGAAGTTATACACACACTTTTTGGATGTGTAAAATGTCACCACCTAAAAATTTTCCCATTCAAAGTTGATAGTAGAAATTGAGGGAAATAGTGATATCACATATCGAAACTCATTTTGGAAATTTCGAAAAATGTGTGAGGGTAGAGATGAGGTTTGAAATTGTAGTGGTGAGATGTAAACTTGGTTTGAACATAGGGGATGATAAATAACATGAGATGAAAGGAGTATCTATAATTCATGAATGTGTGCAATCTATGATGCACCGACACAAACATGCCAAAACAAAATTTTTCAAAAAAAATACTGACAAATCATTGACACGATTAAATTCTTTAAAATTCTTATAAATTTAGTTTTATACTTATTAATTTTTCTGGTTAAAATCTCGTAAATATGAGTACTTATTTGTCATTTAATAACTTTGAGTTAAAAATATATATTGTATCTAATAAAGAAAAATGACCATGGTAGCATGTTTGAGCGGTATCTGTATCCGACGCATCGGATACGGACATGCCAACCTAATTGAATTGTCTGTGCAACAAATTTTGCAACTAACTGAAAAGGGCTTCCAAAGAAGTATTAGAAGGTTTAGATATGCATTGGTGTGGAATATGCCCTTCGTGGAATAAACTTTTCTGAACAAGATATCACTCCTCAAACCATTCCAACTCATATTTGCATTCTTCTAAAGTTGACAACTTTAAGGGAAGATTGAAACATATTTCGAATCCTCATCTCTAGGTAAGCCCCCGTTTTAAAAACTCATTTTTTTCTAAATTCATTTTCAACCATACATTCTTCCAATAAATTAATTTTACACGTAAACCAAAAACTTTTACTACTTTTTAACCTCTCTCCAAAAAATACCAATACCAAATCTATTCTCCCAAAAATTGGGGCTCAAACAAACCCTAAACAACATGCAAATAACAAGTGATGCTCTCTTAATCTATGTTTGTTTTTTCAAAAGAACTCCAAAAATGTGTAAGGCTCATTAATAGCCTATGTTTACTCTTTTAGTTCCATTTGCTAATGTTTGAATTGGTGGTGCACATCTCTGCAAAAAACTTTGGGCCACTAAAGGTATGAGATGATTTTAACCTTTTCCTATTCTAGAATTTTTTTTCCTTTACAATTTGGGCTACATATTTTAGAGAGTTTTAAAGGGTTTTTTGGTTGTTTTAAACAAAAATCACCATTAAAAACTAGAAAGAGAAGATAATGAGACTAGAGAAGAGAACAAATGAAGAATTATGTGTGTCATAGCCTCCTATAAACGAAGGATGATACAACACTCCCCACCACCCAACAAATTGAAGTTGTGCCATTTCGAATTGCAATGTGTGACTTCACTCTTTTCTTTCTTTCATATTTTTCATCTTGTTGTCTATGCAGGTGTGCTTCATATTATGGAACTTTTTCAGCAAATAACAACATAATTATCGTTAGATCTTCAATAAACTCCAATTCACCCTTTCCCATCACTTAGGCGTGTCGGCTTAGTCACGGATACAAAAAATAAGCAAAATCATTAATAATGTAGCGGGCATGTATAACAAGGTCAACCTTCTAAACATACAATCAAGTAAGTGAAGAAGCCATCTTCTCCAAATCTAACTCCCAAATTTTCTTAGCACTTTTCTATTTATTTCAACAAAGACAGATTGTACATGACCCCCTATTCAGGCACTGGTGTAACAAATTCATAAAGAAGCTAACTGCCTAATTTAAAATTTTTAGCAATCAACGTGAATTAATATTTTGAAGGTGGAAATAGAAGACCGTAAAAGACATAAGAAATACAAGTCAAAGAATGAGTAAACATTTATAACAACACTTACATTAGGAATTGCCTCCGTAAGCCCGCCACTCAATTCACTATTTGCCTCTGTAATGGATCATAAGCTAAATTAGATCTCACTAAGACATAGTAATAAACTTCAGACTTCAAGAGGTAAGCATTTCATTATTAGGCCGTGTCTTAATATCTTCTTTTAGATTTCATAAAAAGAAATGATGAACCACCCCACCTCCTAGGAAGAGAAGACATCATATACGCACCATGATTATGCTTGCCCATGAAAATAAATAGAAATAGCATTACTGAATCATGATTCCATCAAAATACACATCTTTAACTTGAAAAACTGCACCTATTTCGTGAATATACAATGCCGTATGAAACAGAAATACGGGGCGGCAGCTACTGCAAATATCATAAAAATGTGGAACACATCTTAAATGACAAAAGCAGTAGTGCCATAATCAAGTACAGGAAAAGCATAATGTCATTTCTTCACGAAGCACACAAGATTAAGCAATTGAACTTCAAATTGAAACCTATAAGATTGTGCAATATCAATCACTTAAAAGGTGATAAATGGACACGGAGAAAATGGCGTGCTGGTAAGTGAAGATGTGTTCATTTTTCATTGGCAAATACATTATAATCCTAAAATTTCTAAAAGTAGAAATCTTCAGACATTAGAACTTCTTCATCTTTCCTACTACAAAACTGAGCTCTAATGAACCAAGAGAAATGAGAAGTAACTGAACCTCGTCATAGCTCTAGTCAATAACATTATTATCATAATAATCAGAAACATATGTTCCACTTTCAATTGACTCCAACCAATATACACGCACACAAAAAAATAAAAAAAACAAAGAATTCCTTCAAAAAGGGGAAATTAAGATTACTTATGTCAGAACCCTACCTTCAGTCTTAACCTTAACCTTACAAAAACAAAAATCATCCCGGCGGGGAAAAAAAAACCAAACAACCAACAAGCAAATTCAGACACATACATATATACAACTAGAAACGCGAATTTTGGAGACGCCAGTCAAAGAAACTGAATCATTCGCCAAATATCACTCAAAGCCTAGCAATTCACCACCTAACAAACCAAGAGTAAAAATCAAATCCACAAATCGTATGTCTCCACCAAAAAAAAAAAATTGCACAACTATGCGTAAAAAGTGAAAATGTTAAAATTAAACCTCAAATCAAGATTTTCGCCCAAACCTATATGAAACTTTAACTAGTCTACAACAGCCCAAGACAAGAAAAGAAAACAAATTTCTGGAAAACAATCACACTGGAGAATATACCTGGTGGTTGGGGAGGAGGGGGGAGGCGTTTGAGAAAAACGGAGGCAAAGAAGCGGTTAGCCCCATAAGAGATGAGCTTGGAGGCGGGGTCCACCACAAGCTTACTCAACCAGCTAGATTTGTTATTGCTGGTGGCGGTGGTGGTAATTCCCTGGAGAGCAGTGAGTGGGCGATCGTAGGGCGTCGTACGGTGGGCTCTGCGGAACGGCCTCTTCCGGGACTTTCCTCCCACCCCTTCTCTGCCGCCGCCTTCATAAGAGGATGAGGTGGCAGTTGTGGTGGTTGGGTCTCCTCCTTCGCCCGCCGTCGCCATTTGAAAATGAAGTTTTTGTATAGTATATGAAATTTAGAGAGGGAAAACGTAGAGCGTTAAAGGGGGAAAGGCGAATATTAGGGTTTTATTCTTCGGTAGGACATAGAAAGCGATGCTCGCTGATGAGAAATTGGGGATAATAATAATATATTTATCGGGAGCGTGCGAGAGAGAGAGTTTGTGTGGGGTCCCTGCCTCCCTGTGAAAGAGCTCTGTGAGATGGGGGTTCGGGATGGGGTTGGTAGCCGTAATTATCCCTGTATTTATTGCGACCGTCTAATAATGACACATTTTGTGGGACTAATTTTATAGGTTTAAATATTTCATTCAATTTCCCTCAAAACAAAAAAAAAAATATTTCATTCAATTCATATTTGTTTTTCATTCTTTTTTCACACACTTATTTTTAATCATACATTATCACAATAAAATATTTTACATGTAAATTCAAATTTTTTCTATATTTTAACAGCATATTCTCTAAAAATTCATTATTCAAAACAAATATTTTTCTAAAAGATGGCAACCAAACAAAAGCTAATTATTGAACTAACACTTTCGTCATACATTGAATTTTAGCCCATGTTTTGACAATTATTATTTCAAAAAATTTTAATTTTCATACTCATTTTTAACTACATATTTATACAATAAAAATTATTATATGTAAACTCATTTTTTTTCCTACTTTTTAACTATACGCCTCCGAAAAATCTATTCAAAAATCAATTTTTATCAAAATAATGACCATCAAACAGTGATTTAAAATACTTTTCGAATGATCACTAAACTTTAAAATATTTTCAAGTAATCACTGAATTTTAATATGTTGCTCTCAATCAGTTACTCACCATATTTCATTATTTACTAAATTTATTTATCCATCACGATTTAGTCACTGAACTTTGAAATATTTTCGATTGGTCGGTAGGTTTCATAATATTTTCAAGTAAAGTTAATTTTCTATAAGATTCGATCTAGAGTAAGAAAAGATAAAATAAACATTAATTAGATAATAAGACTCTCAAGACGAAAATATTGATAGTGATAAAAAAGATATAATTTCTCTAGTATCAAAAGCTATGTTCAATGAGAAAAGAAGAGCACTAGCTTCAAATTTACCTGAATCTGCACTAGCTTCAAATTGACATGAATCTTACTATTTGGGCTTCATTTTAATTTAATGCATTTTTTCCTGTTTTTTCATTTTCAACCACACGTTTTTCAATAAAATAATACTACACGTAAATCAAAAAAAAATTCTTACTTTTGAATCGCACATTTTTCAAAAAATTATTATTTCAAAATATATTTTTCCTCAAAACCTCATTAAAATAGAGCCTGAAGAAGGGCAATTAGATTATAATCTTTCTCTATGTCGATAAAATAAATTAGAGAGAGTATTTTTTTTCATTTCAATTAAAAATGTAGAACCAATTCAAAAAAATACAAAATTATATTTCAAACAAGTAATGAATTTGTTTATTCATATTCGATAATATTAATGAATACTAACAAAATATAAATTTTAGATTTGTCACAAAGTAATTTTAGAGGTTAGAAGAGTGTTGTCTTCTTGTATGGTATTTTATACTTTAAATTTTTAATTATTGAACAATTAGATTCAATAAATAAAGTTCAGGGACACTCGAATCATTTTAAATACAAGTGAATAAAGCATGACGAATATATAAATTTGATGACAAATTAAACACGGTGACTAAGTGAAATAGTACGTAATTCAAGCCACTATGTTTAACAGAATTAAAACTAGTGCTTGAAAACATATTGTCTTCATCTATACTTCATCAGTTGAAATAAGGAAATTGTTACGCCTCACCATCGAGGCTCCAAGTGAAACTCACGTCACAGTTCATGTGGAGATATGAGCCAAATCTGACAAAGTCAACAAAAAATCAATTAGTCAAAGTAAAGAGATCAAAGAAGAAGTCGACGCTCTCTGTCCCTAAACTCTTCACACTGTAGACCTTCGATCCTAAGCTCCCTTTGGGCGAAACCCTCACTCTAATCTAAAGCTTCCTTTAGCTGAAACCCTTGCTTTTTTAGAGGATCTGCAGTCAATCTATAGAAATGTTTAATGTAACGTTTGCAATAATGAATGTGAGGGTGTCTGCCTAGGGTATAGAGTAGCGACTCATTGTCAATGTATTAAATGCAAGTAAATTGGATGATGTGAGGCTTCAAATTGAGAGATGAGGCCACATTGTTCTTATGCAACAGTTACCACTTCAACCAAAACTTTATAAATAACCAAGTCTTGTAACATTTGCATCTAATGAAACTCTTGATACTTAGAGCTTGTTTGGGAGGGATTAAAATCAAATTAAAATTGAAAAACTAGCCGTTATATTTGACTTTTATTAGACGAATGAGACTCAATAACGGCTATATTTTCAATTTTAATTGGATTAAAATCCCCTCAAACAAGCTCTTAAAACCGCACTTGATCTTTTCTTGCTTATTTTCATTCTTGTTTGCTTGAGTTTAAGTTGTTTTTACTTTGATTGAGTTGTTCGTGATTGTTCATTAATTTACAATAACCTTCGATCATATTGTTGGTGCTCAAACATTTTATCTCGTATCATAGAGTATCTCCCACGTCCATAAATATTATCATTTTTCGTCCAAATTTCCGGTCGAAACGTGTTTGAATTTGCTTGCGTGAACTCGAGTGGGCCCGACATATGTTGTTCAAGTGAATAGGCTAATTATTAGCAGTGATTCCCCATTGGTAATAAGTCAGGTTAATGGCAATTTCTCGACCTGGGATAAGAGCATTGCTGCATATATGAAGTTGGTAACAAAAATTGTTCTAGTTTTTGAAAAGTTCAAGTTGGCACAGGTCTCATGCATAAAAAATGCCCATGCAACGTTTTTTTTCTAAGCTGGCAAGTAGTAAAGATTCCAATTTGCTTACTATTTTGCATATAGAACATCTATCTAAACCCTTTACTTTTAAAGGTGAAGAGGTGACTCTTAACACATTTTGATAAAGAAGAAGCGCATAAGCTTGAAAGACGAGTAGCACATTTTATTTTTCAAGATGATGTACTGTATAAACGAGATTTCTCCATACCCCTCATCCGATGCAAAGGTGGCTAGCAACCTACCTTCATGCTCCAAGAAACTCATGAAGGGGTTTGTGGCAATCATATATGAAGATGGGCTCTAACACAAAATGTGCTAAAGCAGGGATACTACTGGCCACGTTGAAAAAAGATGCACAGCAATTTGTAAAAAGGTGTAACAAGTGTCAACGCTTTACTACAATACAAAGACAACCTTTTTAGGAGCTTAGTGTGGTCTCCAGCTCATGCCCGATCATCAAGTGTGGAATTGATCTCATAAGACCCATACCTAAAGGAAAGGGCAGTGTCAGCTTCGCTATCCTCGCTATTGATTATTTTACTAAGTTGGTGGTGACCAAAATTACAGAAGCTAACACTCCCAAATTCTTATAGAATAACATTATTTGCAGGTTTGGGACCCGCTACTCAATGGTATCTGATAATGGATGACAGTTTGATAACAAGAAAGTCAGGGACTTATGCGAGGAACTAGGAATCAAAAAGTATTTCTCCACCCCCACCATCCCCAGGCTAATGGGTAGGTGGAAACCGTCAATAAAACCTCAAGTATATCCTCAAAAAAAAAAAAAAAAATTGTTGGATGTTTCCAAATGGGCTTGGGTAGATAACTTACCTCAGGCCTCAGGGATTATAGGCTATCCGAACTACTAGTAGGACTGCTATACGAGAATCTCCTTTCTCCATAGCTTATGGAGCTAAGGCTATGAGCCCGGTTGAAGTAAGTCCACCATCTCCTCGTCGCTTACAGTTCAATGAAATATCTAATGATGAGTTGAAGAGGTTGAACTTGATTTCCTTGATAAAAGGATGAACGAATCCTAAGTGAAGTTAGCTTTTGCAAAGAGTATTTCTTTCTTCTAAAAAGCCAGGAGTGGGGAGCCTTGGTCCCAATTGGGAGGGTTCCTACCACATCAAAGAAGAAGTTCGGCTTGGAACCTATAGAATCAAAAATTTGGATGGTAAAGAAGAGCATCATCCTTAGAATGTAGAACACTTGAGGAGGTATTATCAATAGAAGTGTAAATACTCAATTCTTTTATGATTTGTTTAATTCAATAAAAATGAAATTGTTAAATTTTTGAAAGAAAAGAAAAGTGCCTCCAACGACAAAAGTCTTAGGAGAAGCTTCTGCCTGATGAGTCATCCACCAAGTAGAGAAGCATGTGCACTTCGATGAAGAGACCGATCCCAAAAGAGACCACCTACTTACTCGCCAAGTAGATAACACATGCTCCTCAATGATAAAAGTTATGGGAGAAACCTCTGCATAGATGACCATTAAACCACATGCAAAGGAAAGATAAAAGTCAAAAAGCATATGAACTTATAACACTTGTACAAATTATGATTGAAATGAATATTAACAAAGGTTGAAGCACATCAAAAAGTAATAACATCAAATTCAATGAACTAACACGGACGTAAGAAAAAAGGATTTCATTCGTTGAAGTTCATTATATAGGGGCCGAAGCCATTTACATTGAGGAAATAAAAAAAAAATACAAAGATCTAAACAAAGCAAGTGGGAAATGGGGATTTGTGCTAGTAAAAGGAATGATGGCATTAGGGCTTACATCTTCAGAGGTTTTGTTATCCTCGCCAACTTCATCTTCAATTTCGATTCCGTGGCTACCCTCTACCAGAGTCTGAGGTTCTTCGTGCTCCCCCTCTTCCAAGAATTCTGACCTTACCTCAGTGGTGTTGAAAGAAGAGTGTACCTCAATCCATTCCACCATCTTAGTATAATCAAACCTTCTCCAATATCTGGCAAAGCTCTAATATTCCTCAGTTAGGTAAAACGTAGCTATATACTACTTAAGAACATCTTTGCCAGCTGATTGGGCTTTCCCTATGCATTACTCTTCTTTGGTAAGGCCAACAACTCTGGAGTTGAGCTCCCCCACCCGCTGCTACATTGCAACATTTTCTTTATTTAACCTCTCCATGGCCTCAACAGTCAACTTTTTATGTCATTAGAAGTCTCCACTAGCTTAGTCATGAAAGCCACTTCACTTTAGGACAAGTAGACTTCCTTTTTCAAATTTTAAATCTTTGCTAAGGCAGGGGCGAGTTTTACAGACACCTCAGCTTGTTGCTTCTGAATGGCCTCAGCATCGGCATTGGCTTTCTTGGCCGCTTCCTCGACCTAGGAGGTCTTATTCGAAAATTCTTTATTTTTCTTATAAAGGTTTTTATAGAGGAAGTCAACCTCTATGGTGATTTCAAAGCTCACCCCATTTGACTCATCATCGTAACAAAGATGTCAACCAAGTTACTGGACTCGACGAAGTTTTTCTATCTATTCGTCCAGTACTTATGGAATGTGGCAGCAATTGTTTGGACTTCTGGAAAAAGAATGGATCGAGCTTCTAGAACCAGATCATCTCTCATATTCAACAAAGAGAGCTTCTTCAGAGGCATTGTATCTGAAATAGTTGAAGTACCACTTGACACATTCCCCTCTTTGTAGACTCCTTCCTATGAGGCTCCATTACAGATGGTATCTTTTGCTCCCTTCTCTATAGTAATTGATGCTGTTATCAGCTTTTCCTCAGCTGGGATATCAAATTAAGGAGGTAGAATGGCAGTTGAACCTCCTTCCCCGATGGAAGAAAATGTAATTTTTTTCTTAGGAACCTCATTTCCTTGTCTCTAGAAGGGGGTCGTTCGTCACTTTCATGGTCAGAAACCTTATTTCCGGCCCTCTCCACCTTGTCCCATCACATGCTTGGCAGCAACATACGAGGGCTTCAACCATTTTTCCCTGCCGTGAAGGCCACAACCATAAAAGAATCTATGTCCAGGGTTGGGTACTTCTGTTTGTCAAAATTCTCTGGAAACAAAATGAAAACATGTTCAGTATGAATGTCACCCTATGAACAGTAAGAAAAATTTCTAATGTTACCTCTTCGGGCCATAAATTTGAACTTCTCAAAAAATTGATGAGCAACTATTAACCAGTTGAGGACAAAGATAGATGTCTTCTACAACACCCAACTCCGCCTGGGTCAACTCAAAACGATCTACTAATCCTACAACATATATAAAAAAACAAAGGTTGGAAACAAACTAATTACAAGGGAAAGACCGCTAAAGGTGGTATACTTACGAGCTTCAGAGTAGAAGATTAGAACTGTTACGTGAGGAATCATGTCACCCTTACATGTCTATTATTGTCCCCTCACCTAAAATTAAGTCTCCTTTCATCCTTTGATGGTTGAAGGAAAGCCTATGACGAACGAGGAGTGAGCCCCTCGCGGACACAAGAAATACCAACCCTTGGAGTTCCTTTTGCCTAACACCCTAGGCTTGAAAATGGATTGGAAGACATGGAGATGCATATCCTTGCCAAGGGACGTTTCATTCCATAAGAATTATGTCCCCACTAGCTGGGCCCAAGCATTGGGGGCGAGTTAAGTGAGTGTCAGCCTATACGACCTAATAATGGCTCTTAAAAAAGGATGAAGGGCGGACAAAGTCCCCCCTTCAAAAGAAATTGATTGATATGGACACATCCCTGCCTATGAAAATAGGTTCGCTCATCAGGAGATGGTGCTAACAACTCTATCATATAGGGTATGCAATACTTTTCTCTAATCTCCACCAGGTCGGCAACAATTACCTTGGAAGGAATTTTAGCTGCCTCCAACCCGCATCATAGTTTACACGACTTTCTCTCATGGGCAAGACACTTTGACCAGCCCTAATGACTTGAACAAGGTCAAATGTGTTAGTTATTGTAACCCCCATCTCATAAGCTAATGTCTAGGTCCTCTTGTCAAAAGGTGAAGAAGCCATGAAATTCAAAATCAAAGAAGTTGAAAATAATTACGAAGTCAAACAAAAAAATCACCAAAGAAAAGAAGCGAGAGTTCGTGAAAATGGCCAGAAGAATTTCAACAAGTAGAAGAATTAGAGAGTTTTTGGGAGTATGGAAATTTCTTTTTTGCAAAGTAAAGAATCAAGGAACTAAAGGATTTATCTTTTATAGGCAGAGGTCACCAACCTCAACCGTTGGATCTAGATCCTAACCATCCAATCGTCCATTTCAGATTCAATCTGGACCATCTATAACGTTTGTCGCTTCATATTTTACTATTCAGATTAGAACGTCTTAATCATGCACATACATGTGTATGCCTCCCAAAAGACACACTTGCAGTAGTCATCATTGCTCATTAAATGTGGCAATTGTTGCGTGTGTGGAAAGTTGAACTGTTTCAGCTGTATTTTCTTGAAAACATACATGTTAGTAAATCATTTTGACGCGATAATTTAGAGTACCATGTGTTCCAAACGTTTCAAAAAACATGCCTTTTCAGAATTAATGCATTACGGTCTTAGCAAATAGCATATATCTTCTCATTCACCACTACTTAGATAACATGCTTTACAAAAATCATAAGAGCTTTTCAAATATTGTAATGTGGCTTATATGGGAAATATTTGGGTACGTGACTCAAGAGCCATCGAAACTAGTGGAGTAAAGATAAACAGATTCAGCTCAAACATATACATAAGACATGTAAACCAACCACTCCACATAATAGCTTCATCATTTTTGCATCTATCCCACACAAATTGAATTCTTTCTTGAGATGTATGAAAAGTTATGAATATAGATCTTTTTCAAATTAAATTCACTCTCTTTCATCACTTATTTTTTTCTTTTTCCTTCTTCTTCTTGTATTTTTCTTACACAATGTAAACTCTAAATTATACATCAATACTGGAACTCCCTGAATTGACATAGAAAATTTGTTCCAATTCACCAATAATAGCACTACCATAAATTTGGATACCCCCACACTTATTTTCTTGCATACCTACACTTCTCATGACATTCAACAATACTCCACTAGCTCTAAGGCTTGGGTAATGACATTGTTTTTCCAGTTTAAAGTTTGAAATGTGAGTTTATACAAAAAAAAAAAAAGACAATAAGGCTCAAAGGGGCTCAACAATGTAAAGTTCAAGTACAGGGTCGGCTATTTGGCTAATGAAACTCATTTATGTGACAAAGACGGCCTTAATCATGCTCATGCATGCATGTGTCAATGTGATCTTGAAGAGAATCAAGGCAAGTTCTAGAGAAACAAAAACATGGAAGAATATCACACATGAAAAAAAATAATGAAACTGTTATGGATGTATCACTCTAAAGGTTCAAAAATCTCACCGGCTTTTGTCTACAGAATTTAGTTACTACCATCCTCAAAGAAAATAACTGACTAATCAACTCTAAGTTGGAGGATTATTCATTCAATCATGTTATGAGTTCTTCAAAATCCTCATTAATTCTAACAAATAGCATACACAACCCAAAACAATCATTTAACTCTCAATTCATTTTCATGAAAAATCATGCAAAAATTTGTGAAATTAAACTCACTCAAAATTTAAATGCAATAAATCTAAATATTTAAATCACCTACTCACACTTAAAACTTACATTGTCCCCAATGAATGTAAAGTGCAATGTAAATAAAAAGACAAAGATAACACGAAATAACAAAGGAATGCAAAAAAATAAATAAATAAAGGAACGAACTCCCACTGGGTTGCCTCCCAATCAGCGCCTTTATTTATTGTCTTTGACTAGACTCAATGTTTCTTTGTTTAACCCGGGTCTATCATGGTTGGCTTCGATCTTCGTTGTGGTGCATCAAGTCCATTGGGAATGATAACTGGCAGTATTCCTCCACCTCCATGGAATGTATACTTGTAGTGACTGGGGTGGGGCTTCAAATCCGAAATGGAAGTCTGCAAAACAAAAAATAGAGGCCTCTCATTAGGAACGGGTAATACAAAATAAGAACTGTTACCTAACTTTGGAAGATCATTTAATGTGTCACAGTTCTTTGTAACTCGGTGTTTAAAGACAGCACATCTTTTTCCTCCCCAAGATGCTCATTAATGACAGATTCACATTCATTTTTAGTAGCAAATTTGAAAACATCCTGTGTTAATTGATCAATTACATCAATAAAATGAACATGATTATTATTGCATGGATATTTCATGGAATCATATATATTAAGTTCAATGATCTTATCATCAAACTCCATGGTCAATATATCATTATGAAAATCTATTTTAGTTTTGGATGTCCTTAAGAATGGTATTTCTAACAAGATTGGGGTAGTATGATTACTATTGCCCATGTCAAGCACATAACAATCAGCAGGGAAAATCAAACCATCAATTTTCACAAGAACATCCCCAACTAGACCCATAGGATAGACGTTAGATTTGTCTGCCAATTGAATTATCACACCAGTGTCATTAAATGCCCAAGTTTCAAGAAAGTGTATACAGAATATGACATGACATTAATAGATGCTCCTGAATCTAGCATGGCCTTTTCAAACTTAGTGTCACCTATCATGCAAGGGATAGTGAACATACCTGAATTCGTGCACTTTGCTGGAAGTTTCTCTTGAATAATTGCAGATACCTGTTCTCCAACTTTTACCCTTTCAATCCCCTTCAGTTTCTGTTTCCTCTTACTTATGCACAATTGTTTCAAAAATTTAGCATAATGAGGTACTTGTTTGATAATATTTAAAAGTTGAATATTGATTTCGTATTTACTGAAAATTTCATGGAACCCATCGTGATCTCGTTCATATTTCTTAGATCCTACTAAATTTTGAGGGAAATGAGGTACATGTTTATAATCCGAAAGAGGTAGAAACTTGCGTTTAGTTACCTCATTATTGTTGGGAACACTCTTTTCGGTTGTGATATATTTCTCATTTTCTTCCTTCAATGATGTAGGGGCTATATTCACTGGAACTTCAACCTCCGTGCCACTCTTCAACGTGATTACACTTACATTTTCCCTTGGATTTACTACCATTTGAGAGGATAGTTTTCCTGCATTATGTGACTCCAACCGACTGACCTCGTTAGCCATTTGACCTATCTGATTCTCTAAATATTAAATGCTAGCCCTTCTCTCCTGTTGAAATTGTAAAGTGTTAGTGGCCAGAGATTTAATAATATCTTCTAAAGACATACCAGAGTTAGAAGTTTGGCCATGTTGTTGTCTAGGAGGGTATGACTGATTATATTGCTGGAAATTTTGTCGATTTTGATTCATAGGTTGATTCACTTGTCGATTCCCATGGCTAATATTTGGGTGATCCCTCTATCATTAGTTGTACGTGTTTGAATAAGGATCATAATTCCTGTGTGGTTGTCCAGGAAAACCACTTGCTACATTTACATATTCAACGAATTCTTCTTGAAGTGTTGGGCACATATCAGTTGGATGGCCTACCAATAAACAAATTCCACAAGCTTTTGCTATTTGCACATTACCTGCAACCATTCGACAAATAAGAGTAGTTAAACTCACAAGTTGTTGTTTAATGGATGAGACATTTACTTCATTAACATATTTCGATGGCATGTCGAGTCTAGTGCCGAATTGTTGAGAATTAGCAGCCATATTTGCAATCAAGTTCCTTCAACTATCAAGGAAACTCAAATAAAAAAAATATGACAAACAAGTTAAAAAAAAACTAGAATAAGAAAAACAAATAAAATTCTATGCTAAAATTCCTAAAAACGATAAAAACCTAAAAAATCTAAGAAAATTACGATTTTTTAACAAAATAAAAATAAAATAAACAACTAAAGAAGTACAAAAATAATTTAGCACCACTCCCCGGCAACGACGCCAAAATTTGGTGTGCTGTCGTAGGCACCCAAAAATAGTTTTTAAACTTCTAAAACTAATGTAGTAATGGAATTAAGGGTCGATCCCACGAAAAGTGTGCAATTCAACAATTTATGCTTCGTATAACGATTGGGGGGTTTTTATTTATAACGAAATCAATCTTATAACAAATAATAATGTAAATTAACAAGTTGTATGAAATCAATGAAACGAGTCTTGATCAAAGTTTAACTTCCACCATTGGAGATTTATAACCATTCATCAATCCATAAAGAATAATCAATCCACATTCACAAAATTCATCATTGAAATAAATTCTTATATCTCCTTAATTTTAGTTAATTAGAAACCAGCGTTCTAATTAACCATAATTATTAAATAATCTCAGACTAGCGCTAAAAATTTAATTTAATAACAGCTTTAAACAATAGAGAAATCGATGAATTAGATAATACAACACCAGCGATTGCATTTAATCTATTTAAACATTCTTCTTAAAATTCAATAATATCTATCGCAGAAAATTATCAAATCCTAGTACTTCACAAGTTAAATGATCCAAACAATTACGGATTTGAGATTTAACTTAGCTATAGATTGCAATATATGAAAAATTAATAGATCTCTTAACAATCAAACATGACAATCATAAAATTATGCATAGAAGAATATTCAATACTGAAAATATAAATTAAACAATAAAAATAGATAGATCTTACAGTTATAATATTTTTCAAGGTTTCGGTATCATTCAATCAAATATAAATAGTTAATTACATATGATAGATGTAAGAAAAAATAGAGAGAATATAGGTTGGAGGCGTTCTCGTGTCTTCTGTCAAGAAAAAAGAGTCCAAAAAGTTTCCATAAGTAATTAAACAAAAATAAGGAAAATTAGGACTTTTCCCTTTTTAGCCTTGAAGCGCACGCCTAGTGCAACCTAGGACGCGTGCCTTGGGGAGTTTGGAAGCCTCGGGCGAGGCATTTTTGGTCTGGGGCGCGCGCCCCTTCTGCAGGCGAGGGCGCGCTCCTCGCCTAGTTTTCGACAACTGAATAGCTCTAAGTATTTTTGACATAATTGTTTTTCTCGATATCTGATTGAGGCGATTCAAGATGCGTTGGAAAGCTAACTCAAAGAGATACAACTTTTATTCAGAAACTATCTTTGAATTAGATCGTTTTCCATGTCCAAAATTGGTCTCAATATGAGGCTGAAAACCGATGCAAAACTTTTCAACTTGAAGGTTGATATGTGAGAATGTCTTGGATATATTTTATCCCTTTGACTTCTTTCTTCATCCAATTGGTCTTAAACACTCTCAAGTCTTCATCGTGAAGTTCGATACAACTTTTGAATATTTGCACTTTGGTTCCCGAACTTTCGCTTTCTTTCATTTTGGTCATTTTTCCCTTATTTCTTTTAAATTACGCCATATCCATCGAATTGACACCTAAACCAAAATATGAGAATACTAAGTACATTTAGGCATAAAATATTCATATGAGCGCATTAAATAAAGATGTAAAATGTGTATTTTACATTCCTATCAATGGTTTGATGCACGGGAGACTATTATGTGTGAAGGTGGTCATAAGAGAAAAATGTCACACGTCTCATTCGTGCAAGATAAGTGTGAGATTGTTTGCAGCTGCCATTTGTTTGAGTTCTGGGGAATATTTTGTAGGTATACGATCGCAGTGCTGATTTGGAATGACGCTACACATATTCCAAATAGGTATATACTGCGAAGATGGAGGAGAGATATTCATAGAGCTCACACGAGGGTGTCAATAAATTACGATAGATTAGTTCGTACTCCTGGACATTTGAGATACGAAGTGATGTCAAAGGATTTTACGCAATTGGCAGACCTTGCTACAAATGGTGAAATTCGGTCACGTGCGATAATGGATTGGATAAAATGTCAATGTAAAGAGCTTATAACCACAAAATCGAGTTCTGGAAGTGTTCCATTTCACATCATAGTACGCCTCGACTCTTTAATGATTATGCCGATTTATCAAAAACAGCTAGCGAATCCATATTGGATCCGAAAATGACACGACGGAAGGGAGCGCCAAAGAAACTTCTGATCCAGAGCCCATTGGAGATGGTATCGAAGAAAGCAAAGACGTTTTCCTTTTCATGCTATAGATTTACAATTCTTTAGAATTAAAAATTATCGATTAATGTCGAATCTGCCGTGTAGTCTGGTTCGACATCAAGCACGAGTAAAAGACAAAGAAATAAGAAGAACGATATGGTTGATGGCAGAAGAAACTTTGAGCCACTTGTACAATATTCCATGTCGACCCCAATATCATATCCGCACAGTTCCATGACGATGCCCAGGCAATTCTTAATATTACAACATGTATCGGCTGCAAATTTCATCCCTCTGCAGGCGGAAAATGCTACATACATTCTGGAAGGTATGAACATGTATTGATAAATGACATTAAACGTCACTTTTCATGAATGAATCATTAACTACGTCATATGGTATTCTACTGTAGGTCAAACGTTGCCGTACTACTATCAAAACATTTTTTACGAAGGTGGCAGAGGCGTGTAAGTAAGTTGGCAAAAAGTTAAAAGTCGATCGCAATGGCTTGTTGTTTACGAAGGAAATTTGGTTTTCATTTAAGAGGAGAAATGTTTGATTCCCATATCATCTTCCCCACCACTATCAATTTAATGTCATTTTTGTCATTTTACTGCATTTGTAGTAGTGTCTTTCTCATTCTTCCATGGAAAAATAGAAAAATAGAAAACTAAATAACCTTCTAAAAATATGCTATAAGAAAACAAAACTTTGCAGTCTGTAAAACAATGATTGATGTCGAATATTGTCTTCTTACTCCTTAAGAAAAATTTTATAAAACAGGTGGCGGGAGAAATAGACTGGGTCCAGGACTAAATTCCAGCAACTCGAGTAGGGAAATCTTTGAGAAAATCAGCATTTAGAGAAGACATACTTGCAGCGATTCTTGAAGGAGACAGCCTTGAAGTTTCATTTGAAAAGTTCCCATTTGTTTTGTGGTTGGCTAAATGATGGATCCTATTATACATGTAATTGGTATTAGTGATTTTATTTGAAGTTGCTAAGAGAGCCATGTGCTTGTTGTTTTTGTAGTTAATTCAGTATATTGCTAGTAGTTGAAGTATGAAAATTCTTATTATTTTTCCCCTTCAGATTCCTTTAAATGACATCAAATTTATCATATAGAACATAAAAGTTGATTTAATGGATAACGTTTAAAACATATCTTATAGTGTATCGTGTTCTCTTATAATCATAATGATTCAGTTAATGTTGTTAAAAATAGTTTAAACGCATTACAAAAATGTATCTTTGTGTTTTGCGTTGCTGGGAGAATGATTTCACCACTAATGGATGAGAATGCTTTGTGTTTGATTACATCTTAGCAGATGCACATTACTTTACTATGTTCATGCTCCGCTTACTCTAGGAATAATCCATTTAGAGTCTGTTTGAATTTGTTGAGATTTGTGTTGAATGAGAGTGTGAGGGGTTGAACAGGGGAACTAGTTTCCACTTAATTTATCATTTTATGTGACAACCACATTAAGCCCATGTTTGTCAATACATCATCATTCATCTGCAAAGCCATTTGAAGTCACAATAAATGGAGCAAGAAATATAATAGACAATATTTTAAGTAGCATCTAGGTATACAGAAATTTACTAAAACAAAAAATTCTAATATGAATAAACAAAAATTAAAAAAAACAAAAATTAAAGGGTTTAAGAAGCTTTCATATCAACTGGGGTACACAAGAAAGGCTTGCAGTGAGTTGATGAACAAAATGTAAAGTGTATGCAAATGCAACGAAGAGGGATGTTAGCATTGGCTGGTGATGCTAAAGTTATTTACAGATCAGTGTTATACAACAAGACAAAACAAAATAATTTGTTGCCTAGATCGCCTGTATGGGAAGATTTATGATTTCCATGTAATACCCTGTTTGATTAATTTCAACTAATCATGTCGACCCCTTCCCTTCAGCATTTTCTTCCGTGTTACCTTTTACCTTGCAGATTGTCACAGTCATCGAAATTTGTAGTTCTTCTTCATCATTGAGGAGAACTCGATATGGGAACATGTGTGACATATCTTCAACTCTTTCGTTTGTCGTCGGGATAATTGAGGAAGTGCTATCCTGGAGGATTGACCGCTTGATCCTTCTTTCACAACCAAGTCCCAAAATTCACAATTTTTACTGTAGTAAAGAAATAATCGTCCTTTGTTGACCGTCTCTTTCTCCACCACGAAACACTTCTCGAATCCTAACTTGCATAGTGGGCATCGGCGTTTTCGTGGGCATTCGACAAAGAAGTGGCCCTTAGCTCTACAACTATGACAGATTTCGTAACTCCTTCTGCCCATTCTACGAGAAGAATAAACCACGAAAAATAGTTCTCAACTAAAATGAATAATGAGATGTAACACATGTAAAATCCAGGTAGCAAGCATAAGATGAAGAACATCACATTTCGATAAATCGTTTTCAGCATAAGTTAAACTAACTTCAAATTTGGAAGAGTCTTTCAATTATTTACATTTGTCGAGGCAAGAGGTGGAATATGAACATACAAATAAGCACAACATACAGGATCTTCATCAAATATGATTCGTAACTTTTTATTAAAATTTGTTAAAAATTTGATTTTATCGGGGAGAAAAGCTAATTAAAATTTTTTTTTCAACTTTTCCTATGGGTATTGTTAGCCATAACATGCTAAAAGTCTTGACACCCAACCCCCAACCAAGAGTTCATTTCTAATTCTAGTTGAGCAAATCTCTGATACTCAACCTGCAGCAGAACAACCATAATTTCCTCACCCCACCTTAACCGGAGTCCAATCCAACCCCCCCCTCTCTCTCTCCAATGCAGACGAAGGAGGCTCAGGCTTCTTTTCCAGTCACTGGTCAAGAATTCTTCATCAAATTCGGTTGAGCTAAGTTGACTTCACCCCTCCAATTCTCAAAAATTATTTTTTCCTTTTCGATTCTGCATTTTTTTCAGATCTTTTGTGTGAAGTGGATCAATTGAACTAGAAAAAATTGAACTAAAATCTCAAAATTACTTATTAAAGCGAGTGAACAAGGAATAACGCCTCGCCAAGGAGTGGTGGGGGCACTTTCGAGAAAATTTGGGGCTTCAAAATTTGGGGCAAAATATGATTTCATCAAGTTCCTCAAAACCCCCAAAAATCTGCCTTCATTCGTGTTCAAACTCCTTTGGGCAAGGTAATGGAGCTGATTTTCTCAAATTCCTTGAAGGGCAAAAAAATCTACCTTCACTCCGGGATCCTGCGACTGAAGTGTAGCTCATGTACCCAAGATGGTCAGAAAACCCATCGATCTTTGAGAGAAAGGAAAATGGATTTATTTTGGGTTGCTTGTTTCTAATTATTTGGAATGGAGAAATTTGTCCGCGGTCTGTTAACAGGGGAAAATGAATTTGTTTGTGGACATAAATGGGATAAAAAAAGGGTCCGGTCCACCAAGTCAAGTCCACTAAGGCTTCCATCCAAATTGCAAATTAATGAATTATTGATGCCACATCAGTAGAATTTAAATCCCTATTTTTTACCCTGGGTCTGACCCTGTCTTAGTAGTTTTTTCCTAAAACTTATTTTGAAGCTTTAATTTTACGATTTTGTTTTAGATGTCAGATATTTGCTTGGTGCTTGATTACTTGTTATTGTTTTAATTGTTGTCCTATTAATTGGTCTAATTTAGGATAAGTTTAAGAATCGTGTTGAGATTGGGGTGTTAATTGTGTTTATCTGCTTGGTTGTGACTAATGAGTTATTTTGTAGTTATTAATTCTCATAGAGACATATAGAATTCGTACATAATAATAAGATCGATTCCACTCGAGAGAGATTGTCAAACATTATAATGACACGGTCGTTAACACACAAAAATATGGTCTAAAACCTGATTATAGAAATTCAAGTGGATAATTATGTGGAGTCAAAATTCTAACACTTTCCCACATACAAATTTTCTGAAGTTAGTATAGCTTAATTCTAAATGTTTTAATTAATGTGACACGACGTGATATGTGACATGTGCTGATGATAGATATTGATAAGTTCATTTTACACGTTTATCTGAATTTCTTAACTTGATAAATTATTGCTAATTGAACGAATATTTACCTGATTTAGTATGGATATGTTAAATGTAGGAAAATTCGATCTCGAATATAATTAACTAGATGGATGTAATTTTTAATTTAATTGGAGTTGATTCGAAGTAATTGAATATCAATCAGATTGTACGTGATTAATAAGAAGTATTAAGATAGCAATCAGAAGAAATTCACGCGTTTTGAGAGTTAAATCCAAAATTTGGAAAGTTTGAGGACACGATTGCAAACTTTCAGAACTTATGATGGATCAACTATGGATGATTGTGGAGGATAAGCATGAAATTATAACGAATTGAAAGATGAAGGATTTCATGATATAAATAAGAAGGAATTCGAGCTAGACAAAAAAGGTAATTCACGGACCAAATTGAATGAAAGGCAAAACTTGTACATTGCGATTGCAAGGAGCCCCAGGATGTCCAAAGCTTTGCCTGTGCGATATGTGATCGCATGGTGTTGCTCGACAGATGTCACATATCCGATTAGGGGCAGTGGTGATTGGGGTAACCGATTGTGGGGGTGGGTTTAGTTTCAGGTTTTTCATAGCATTTTTGAATGTAAAAGGATATTACATTTTTTGTTGATATTGATTGTATAATGCAAAAAAAAAAAAAAATTAGACGTTAAAAACTTACACAATTGATCTTTAAATTAGCCAAATTAATAAATTTATATCAAATTATTTTATTGAGACGATTACATGGACCTCTTTTAAAATTTTTTGGAAAGTTTCCACGCGGATTTAAACTATCCACTTTACACTTCTCTCATGTCATATATGGGACGGAATTGATCTTCTAAACACAAGTCTTAAGCACCAGTGACGTGGCACACTACAAGAAGCAGTGCAAACAGTTTTATAATCAACAATTACTTCCCACCACCTATTGTAGTGTACCATGTCAACCGAATGCGCCGATGCTTAAAAGATCAGTTCTCATGCATAAGATTATAATTTTTTTTTCTTATTTGTCTATTCTAAGCCCTTGTTCGATCCACCTTTTATTGTACGAATACATTTTGGAATAATAGATTAAATGATAATGTGTTGTTAAAAAATAAGGAAATTTTTTTGATTGCGTGTAATATTATTTTATTGAAAAATGTGTGATTAAAAAGAACAAAAAAAAATATATTTTCAAAATAATGAGAATCAATCAAGGGCTAAATTTTAAATAAGCAAAAATAAATCATTTTGTTTTAAAAAGTTTAATGTTGTTGTACATAGTGATTTCATCTTAGGGCTTGCTAGAGCCCCTATTTTTTTTTTATTTTTTATTTTATGTATAATGTATTTTAAAATAGTATATTGATTGAAAATGTATTGTTAAAAATGAAAGAAAAGTTTTTGGACTGTGAGTAATATTATTTTATTGAAAAATGTATGGTTAAAAAAAAGAAAGAAAAATATATTTTTAAAAAATAGAGATCAAACAAGGACTTAGTAATAAAAGATTTATTCCCGTTTGAAAAATAAACAAACTAAACAAACTAAAATTGTAATATTTACTAGAAAAGTAATATTCACTAAGAAAACGAAGTGAAAAATCTAAGCCATAAGACTTTAATGTCAACTTTTTACTATTTCTTAATCGAGGAATAAAATATATAATGAATAATTAATCAATTTTATTAAATCTACAATATATTTTTTTTTGTTAAGGAGGAAGTCCCGAAGGCAACCTCCCCACATGTACCGTAGGCCACTCGGTCAGACGGGTTGTAAATCAAGTGATATGCACGAGTGACCCCTGAGGGAGAGAGCCAACATGACACGAACCTAACTTGAGTCAGGAATTGAACCTGCGTTGCCGGAGGATTTCTCCCCATGTCACCTCAGGCCTTACCAACTCGCCTATGCCCCTAGGGGCTAAATCTACAATATATTAAAAGGGAGGATTGAAGAGAAACTTTTAAATACCCGATTTACCCTAACAAATTTAGCTTTATACATAATATACCCTTATTTAATTTTAATTTTGTTAATAATTAATTAATAACTTTAATTCCTAACATATTTAGATATATACCCTTATTTAATTTTAGTTTTGTTAATAATTAATTAATAACATTAATTCAATTTATTCAACGTGAAATTAAAAAAAAAATCTTTTCATTTTTCAATAATTTCCTAAATTAATCTTTTTAATAGTATATTAATTTTTATTAACAGCTTTTATTAGAAAAATATAACTTAAATTTATTTTAGTCAGTTTAAAAAATAACATACGTATTCCCTTATTTAAATGATTGTTTCATTGGATTGTTTCACACATATCCTAACAACTAAATAATAAAATTAATGCATACCAAATGTTACTGTATAATTTGATAAAAAAAAATATTTTATCTTATATTTACCCTTATTTAAAAGTTGATTTAATTGGTAGTTACATGTGAATCTCTACCTAAGTTTAGATAGAAAGGGAATGCCAAATGATAGGGTAATTATATTCCCACTAAAACTTTTATTAACAAAACAAAATTATAACTGTAATAAATATTTATAATCTTTACTTATTTTCACACTTAAGTCCTCAATTATTTTTCGCTATATTCTTATCATTATATGAAATTTAATAAATTATTATAACACTATAATATGGGTTAAAATTCTAAATCATCCACACACAACATTAACGTATTAAAAATTCCAATATACAGAGAAAACGGACGATGAAGAAAGATGGAGAGAGTCTGTTGTGGCTACGTTTTTTAATTTCGTGTCATGAAGTGCTCGTGAAAGAGATTGAGAGATAATTATTTTTATAATTAATTGTAAATAAATGAGAGGAGAGATGCATGCTTGCTTTGTATTAATACATACCTATATAATAAATATAATTAAGATCGTTATAACTATAAAAATCAATATTTCTCATTCTATAACCGTTGTCAGTAAAAGCAATTTGGGGTACATTTAAGGTAAGAACTGTTGTCATTGGAAGCAATTTGTTGAGGGTTAGAGCTTCTCAAAACTCAAAAATAGCCTAGATGATGCTTTTGTATGTGAATGTATTCATGTTGGGCATTGGTAGTGGTGGCAATCGAGCCAGCGGCTTGTCGGCTCTACCGCTAGGCTCGTACTGTAGCGACCCACGAGTCGCTCGAACTCGTCAAAAGATGAGCCCGAGCAGGCCGCTCGCTAAACAAGACTAGTCGAGCTCGGCTCGTTAAGGAGACGAGCGCTCGTTAAAAAACTATTAAAAAAAAGCTAAGAAAAACTTAAAAAAAAAAAAAATTTAACGAGCCATGAGCTGGCTCGGCTCGGCTCGTGAGCTCATGGGCTGAGCCGAGCTCGTAGCTTTAAGGGCCGAAATGGCTCGGATCGGCCCATTGACATCACTAGGCATTGGGAACTTGGAGAAGCCGATTGCATGAGACAATTTATGCAAAAAATAAAATAAAATTGATTGTTTTGGTTTTTGGCAAAAAAAAAAAACTTATTATGCTAAAAAGATAATGTAGTCCTTTTTTTCTCTCTATTTTTATTTTTTAAAATTCTTTTAGTAATGTTCATCTAAATAATGAACATAAGCTACTTATAAGTTGATGAATTAAATTTTTTTATTCGTATTTATGAATTTGTGGAGCCATCTTTTGTTAGACATCTATATACCAGATCTCTTACCATCAACATGACTCATCTTTGGTTCGACGATTTATATTTTTTATATTTCTAATTTTATGGTTGTTATATGTTTTATTATTTAATAATTACTTTTAGGAAACATGAGAGGAAATTAGCATAGGTGCAATTATATTGAACTTTGGCAGTTAGAATTTTGTTGAAACGTGAACATCAATCACTTTGTGTTGGTCTTTGACTAATTTTTATATTAAAACATATCAATAACATTTTTATTTCGTATGCTAGAAATATTACAGACGAATACATCATCGTTGAAAATACTAAAAGAAACGAGGTCTGATTCATTAATAGATCAACAAAATGAGTTTATTTTGAAAAATATTAACTTTTTCCATTTTGTTAATTGTTAATATATATTTTTGTTGTAATGTCTTAAATTTATTTTCATACTTGTAGGATTGATATCACTAAACAAAGATTACAGTTATATATTTGTAAGACAACTGAATGCATTTTAAGAATGGTGGATTATAAAAGTATCCATACTTCAAAAATGTTCCATTGAAATCTATAGCAATAAGAACAGCCGAGTTGAAAATTTAAATATGTGATTTGAAGGTATTATATAATGTCAAAATTAGTCAATACTTTTCTAGAAGTTTAGAAGTTTCACTATTAGACTAATAAGTTTTTTTTAATAATATTTTCAGGGAACTAATTTTCAAGCCACGTTGTCTAAGGACACGATCGAAAAGTTATTTCCCATGCTTGAGAAAGGAAAAACATACCGACTTTGAAATGGAAAAATAAGAGCAACGAACTCTTATTCAACATTTTCCCATTATATGCATAATTTCATAAAAAAAATTATTTATATTCTTTTTTACAAGTTTAATTTTTCATTTGATAATATCAATTACCTCAACTATTTTAAAAAACGATAGTAGTACTTCAAAAATATTACACATACCATTCATTAGATACATAAGATGCGCAACGTGCTTTCTACTAATCATTATAAAACACGTGATTTAATAATTTGTTTTAATATGTTAATTATTTGTAGGGATGGCTAAGCGTTGGGGGCGAGGTCATGGCTATCCTCCCTTCATTGTCCTATTCAACGATTTTTTAGAGGCAGGGTTCGAGGGAACGGACATGGATTGAAAAATTCATATTTATCGCAGAAAAAGAAGAATATAATTTAATAAAATAAAATATATAAACAATTTTAAAATTGTATAAAAGGGTAAAGTGGAATATATGTATAGTTGCGTGAAATAGATTGACCAGTTCAATTTCTAATTTTTTCTTTTAACAAGTTTAAAATATTTTGAAATTAATTAAACGAGTTTGATGATTTGAATAATTGGCAGTAAATATCAATAAAATCTCCTTTTAAACGAAAATTGCCATCTCTATCGATGTAATCCTTATCTCCAACTATAAAAATATAAGCCAATGTTTTATAATCATTTTTATTTTATTTTTTTGGAAAATGAGTTTCGGAATAGTGATTTTTTAGATTTTATGTGTGAAATATTTTATCGTGAGAATGTGTAGTTGAAAACGAATTTGAAAAAAAAAATTATATTTTAATGATTGTCAAACTGAATTAGATTTTTTTGTTTTTTAAATGAATTATTCTATCATATGTTTGATTTCATGTTATAATTGTTGGACAAAATAACAGTAAAGTGTAGAAAAACTTATCAACAGATCGACTCTCGTGACAGCACGATATCCTAAAGCGAAATTGCCCGTCGGTAACTGCTGCGACCTCTGTGGACAATCACTTCCAGGATACAACGATCAAATAAACCAATTGTGCAGCAATCACAAAAAGTTTTCAGAATTCTCAAGTGTACTCCAGAAATGTATAAAACTAAGAACAATATTTTTACTGTACTGTATAGAAATATATAATCTCGTTTTTCTTGTAATTTTCTAATACCCAAAAGTGTGTTTATATAGGCAGAAAAAGATGTAACTTCTTCCACCATGATCTAGTATTAAGTTGCAGATGTAATGACCAATGGTAATTTGTATTAATACTGGGCAGTTAAAACAGTCATATTCTACTGGCTAGTTGACCCATTAAATAATTTCGAAAATGATTTTTAAAAAAAAAAATTATTTTATTAGAATCAATAAAGCCCAATCAAAGACTTTTTAATATAGTGCATGAGGCGTGACATGAACACCTGACCTCCCACACAAATTCCACACTTTTCACCAGTTGGACACTTCATCTTAATTAGTTATTTCTTTCACATATTATATTTATTGTATAAATATATAACAATAATATTATTAAAAAACAAATAGATAATGATGAGGTAACGTTATTGGCGAGTTAAATGTTTCAATAGCGACTGAACTTTGGGTTGTGTCACGACTTACTCACCGAACTTTAAGAATTGTCTCGGTAGCCACTGAACTTCACTCCGTCCTACTCCATCACTCACCCAGTTGAAACCGTTAACACACCCGTCTACGTGGATGACGGAAATATGAGTTGGCCGGTTAAATGCGTCCAAAATAACGAATGGGACGCCAACTCATTGCCAAATAAGCAAATGCACGTCCAAACACGCCACATGCCCACAACTCTTTTTGGAAACACGATTTCACTCTTCACCTCAAGAAAGAAAACCACCCAGCGTCTTTCCCTTTCCATTTCCCCCAAACCCACCTCAAGAACCCTAAAGCCCCAAATCCACCTCAAGAAGCTAGACAACCAAAACAATCGAATCGGTGAGAAGACTGTAATTACCACCAAAACCCGACCGAACAAGATACATTAATGAAGATTTTGTGCGATCGCTTTCGTGATGTGAACGAAATGAAAGGTAAATTTTCATTCCCTGCCTCCCGATTTTAAACATACATTTCATCTTCTCTGTGCGGGGAGTGCCGTATTTTCAAAATGAAAGAAGTAAATGAATGGAAGATTTGGTTAGGGGAGAAGATGTATGTGATGAATTAGTTACTGATTTTCTAATTTTACTGATTTTGACTGCCTAGTGACTCGATGTAAAGGGCTGTGATGTAAAGGGATGTTTAGGTAGAAGTGTTGATGTTGGTTTATCTGATAGGATTTTCTATAAAACGAATTTCAATCTAGCTGCAGAGAAGATGAATTATAGTTAAGTATTACCTATCAATCTGGCTACAGAGAAGATGAATTATAGTTAAGTATTACCTGTCAAAGGGATTCTGCTGCAGGGAAGATGAATTAGCAGCAAGTTTGGTAGAGAATTTCCTTTTCAAGCCTTCAATCTGTAAAGTTGTTCAGAGGTAAAATGAACAAAAATGGATTGAATGAAGCAGAGTCTGAGATAAACTGAAACAGAAGTAACAGTAGCATAGTTAAGACTTGTAGTTTTTTTCCTGTTCAGTAAGCAAGTGGAAAAATTTAATCTATTCTCTCCAGGCTGCAATCTGCCCCCAGGGAGTTTACAGAAAGTATCTCCAATTTGCAACCCAACAGTAGAATAGTGGTGTCTCTGCATCTTTCTTTTAATTTGTGTTCATCTGAGGTGATTTACTATACATTTTTTATGCTTATTACTTTTGGACATTCCTCCATGTAATTTTATCTCTTTTTTGTAGATATCAGTTTTCTTCTGTATGTCTGTTCATCTTGAACTCCAATTATCAGCTCACCGTTTTGCCATCCTTCGAATAATGGGGGGAAGGAACAAAGGGATTTGTCATGGTTGCCGGAAGTCGGATCACTACTTGTTGGATTGTCCAACGAAGAAACCGTGCCCAGTATGCAACAACGGAATTCAGAAATGCATGGAGGTTGAGAAGAGGACAGAAAACTTAGGACGACTATTCTTCTGTTGTACTAACAATTGCACTCATTTCAAGTGGCTTGACAAAGACGAATATTGCCAATATGAGGGTCAGTCAAGTGCTACATCGGAAATTTACGAGTTGTCGGGTTTGTTGAAGCATGTTGCTAAAATAACCGAAGAAAATGATGTGGATATCTCCGTGAAATTTACTTTTCCAAGGGAAAAAAGGGGAGGAGAAAGGGAAACAAAATGGAAGAGCTCCGTGAAGAAACAAAATGTTCAGCCTTAGTTGTTCGCACGAACAAAGTAGCTTTAGTAGTTATCATATCTGCTCATGTACACATTTTATGTTATGTAGAGTTAATGTTTGTGATGAAAGTTTGTTTAGTATGTATGTGTAGACATTTAGCTTTGTCGTTACATGTAGTTCGTGTTTGTATTTAAGGTAGTCAGTCGTCTTATCCAATTCCTTGTATTTAAGCAATTTAGTGTTGTTATCAAACTCTTTGCAAGTAATGGCCATCTTTTTGTCCGTCCTTCTCTACTATCTTCTGCCGTTTGTTTATTATGTATGTGTACATATCAAGTGCATGAAGAATGGATAGAACAGGGAGCATTTGAAAGCTGAAAATAAAGGGAAATAATGCATCTGGGAACAATTGCAAAAAAAAAAAAAAACATAAAAAGTCATAAACCTCTTTTCAATCTATATATGGACAGAACATGCATACACATGTTTAGAAAAAGTACATGAACAAAATGACTTGGTAAAATCCGATTTATCGTCAAGACCATATATATAAAATATATACCCAACATGTCATTTAGGACAATATGTTTACAATGTACATGCCTAAATCATTTACACTGGACAAAATAATATTTCCAAAACTAATTCAAAAAAACCAGTGTCGAGTATTTCCAAAACTAATTCCAAAACTAATATTTCCACATGTGCCCGCTGCCACAAAAAACAAAAATAAAGGACAGCTCTTGTAGTCTATTATGTGTGTCGTCGTTTTCCTGATCTTGCTTCCCCCTTTTCATTCAAGTCATCCACAACGTCATTAAAGTTCACTTCATCGGTTGTAACATCAATAAGAACCGATTTCGTGCACGTTGTAGCCGATGGACCAGATGTGAGAATGATGGATCGTGCTTCATGAGACACCATCGGGGTTGGAATGAAATGGAAAATTTGTTCGTCTTTCAAAACTTCAGCATTTGATGCTCCTTGTCCCCTGTCAGGCAACATTTTACCCTGCATAATACGTAGGCCACATTGTCATTATCCAAAAATGAACGTTGTGCAAAAATCAATCAAACATTTACTTACTCGTTCGTCTACCGCTCTATCGCGATCTGTGCCAACCGATTCCAAATTTCCTTCAAACCAATCCTGTTGACAAAAAAAATGAAGTTATATTGTAATCATCGATTTATAACATCCACTATGTACATGCCTAAATCATTAAAGATTCTACTCACTGAATCCGATGCATCCGGCCTAGAGTGGTATCGCTTGTTATGACCCTGCTGTCCGCATAATGTGCATGTCATCTTCAATCGCCCCTTTCTCCTTATATAGGTCTTCCCTTGGGAATGCACTAGCACATCTTCGTCTGCTCCTTTTCTTCGATTTATCTGTCTCCTGCCCTTTCGCGGTACATTCCACGACGGTGGAGTGATATCGACCATATCCAGTTGTGGCCATAACCGTACACCGTTAATTGGATGCATTATACTATTGTAGCACCTCATATATGTCTCTATCGTGTAGTAGTTGTGAACAAAGTCTTCCGGATCATTTCTGCACTCCCTTATTACTGCCACTGCATGCATGCAAGGTATGCCTGTAAGTTCCCATCCTCTACATGCACAAGTTCTGTCCTCCAGATTGACAACATACGTCCCGAAGCTGCATTCAACTTGCCATTTCGGACCACCGGAAAAGTGCAATGTACATTCACGCGATTTCTCAGCAATATTCCGCAATTTCTTACTGATCTTAGGACACAAACGTCCTGTACACTTCATCATCGTATCACGACGCTTACGAAGCCTGTTCATGAAGGTTAACTGTAGTGAAGTTAACAGCGATAGAATCATCTTTTCCCTGTCAGACCGCAATGTCTTGTTGAACACTTCGCATAGATTGTTCAGTAGAATGTCACTCTTCGATTCAACAGAGAAGTGTGATCTACTCCATTCTTGTGGGTTCCTCTCTGTAAGCCAGTTGTATGCCTCCGCATTAAGTTGACGAATTTGTTGCATCCAATGTTGATAGTCAGCAACCGTGGTCGATTTAGCAGCCCGCCATAAGTAATTCTTTAGGATTTTACTTTTAAATCCAGCATTAAAGAAGTTCGTGTACATGTGACGTACACAAAACCTATGCTCGGCCACAGGGAACAACTCGTTTATCACATTTTGTAGCCCCTTTTGTCTGTCGGTCATCAGAGTCCAACCTCTTCCATCTCCTACCCCAATGTCCTCTGAGACATAGGTCAAGAACCATCGCCAAGCTGCTGTATTTTCTTTCTGAACAATTGCGTAGGCGAAGGGGTATATGCAGTCGTTAGCATCAATACCAACTGCAGTTAACATTATACCTCCGAAACAACCCCGTAAGTGACAACCATCAACACCTACTACCTTTCGACAACCATCTCTAAAACCAATCTTACAACAATTGAAGCATATGTAGATTCCTTGAAATATCTGATTCTGTAATGCAATAATGACCGTGGAGCCAACATTTGTTCGAAGAACCTCAGCTGCATAAGACCTCAACAGCCTAAATTGCTCCTGCGAAGTCCCTGCTAACAGTTCTTTTGCATATCTCCGCATCTTCCATGCTACATTTCGACTAATATCTGTACGGAGATCCTTCTTCACAGTTGCCAAAATTAACTCAGTCTTCCAGTCCGGGTCAGCCTTGAATTGCTCAATATATCGACGTGTCAAGAACATGTAATTACAATGTCTATTGAACTGATCCCGGCTACAGGTATGCTCCGAAGTCAAAGATTTTACTTGCAACCTCTCGGATGCATCAAATTTAGAAGCCCATATTCGCCATTTGCAACCCAACTTACAAATTCCTTGCACTCTTTTTTCCTCGTTTGCCTTAAATTTGACATTGTACCCATTCAATGCACCGTACGTTCGCACGGCCTCTCGGAACTCTGCTGCAGAACTGAATATTTGTCCTACCTCGAACTGAGGATTTGTCATGTCCTCATCGAAATTGAATTGAGGAAAGTGATAACTGCCATCCTCATCTGATGAACATTGGGAGAGTAGATCGTCTGAAGACGGTAGTTCTAAGTCATCTAATTCGTTGCCTTCTTCTAGTTCTTCCAGTACTTCATGATCATCATTGCCACCCGATGCAATCTGAAGCCCACCAGTTATGTTTGTATCGCATTCGTTGTCATCATAGTCAGACTGAAAGTTGTGGTCCGATTTTAAGACGTCCGGATCTTCCTCACAATCTGTCAGACAATTTAACCATATTACATTCATATAATGTCTTCAAATGGGATTAAAAACATGCAAACATGTTCAGCCAAACATTTGATTGTTCACCCATCAATACTAGCACTTCATTTGCTTACTAAAAAATGGGGTCTTAATTTACATCCATCACAGATGACTAACAGCCAAATTTACAGTAATTTACAGCCCTAATTTAGAGTTATTTATACATGCTGGTTTACAGTGATTGTAGCTCGGATTTACAGCACTTAGAGATGATTTACACAGTCTGACAGGAAGTTGTTACTGGGCAGTTTATTTTCCAAAATCAGGACCAAAACAGGCAACAGTTTATTACAAATTTTTGAGGAAAATATTACACTTGAGTTTTGAGGTGTATGTACTGTCAATCCCTACCCTATCACGCCAAATAACCAGGGCCGAGCTTGCAAAATGGATTGTAATGTTTCATTATCTATGCTTTCTCCATGTGAACAAGGAAAACAGCTCGAAAACCTGGAATGTACCTTCAATATTTCCGTCCATGTGCATGCTCAAGCGTCTTGCTCGAAGTTCAACTTCTCGAAATCAAATAGAAGCTGCTACTGGTTGGCCTCCCTACTGGTAACGAACGACAAGATGGGGATCCATAAACCGGTTTTAGGCTTCTCAGCGATTTTGTCTTCCTGGGAGTTTAGGGCTCTTGAGATGGATTTGGGGCAACCGATTTGGGGTGAAATTTGGGGAAAGTCTTCCTGGTTTAGGGCTCAAGGGTTGGGTTTGGGGAAAGTTTCCAAATTGGGAACAGAAGAAATTGATTCGTGTTTTGTGGGCATGTGGCGTGTTTGGACGTGCATTTGCTTATTTGGCAATGAGTTGGCGTCCCATTCGTTATTTTGGACGCATTTAACCGGCCAACTCATATTTCCGTCATCCACGTAGACGGGTGTGTTAACGGTTTCAACTGGGTGAGTGATGGAGTAGGACGGAATGAAGTTCAATGGCTACCGAGACAATTCTTAAAGTTCAGTGAGTAAGTCGTGACACAACCCAAAGTTCAGTGGCTATTGAAACATTTAACTCCGTTATTGGCTCTCCTGTTGATGAAGAAAATGAAAATAACAGTTTTGGCTGCATTTGATAGTGGTTGCCTCTCGAACTCTCTCTCTATCTTTATTCAACTCGAACATTCATAAACACCGCCCAACAAGGCCACTACGCACAGCACTACAGCAGCCGCAGCGTCAAAATTTGGTGAATATGGTTTTATCTACGGTACTGAAATTCATGTACCCGCCGCCGTCGAATCTATTTGTGATAGCGATGTCTGCGATAAGTATACTGTTGACGGTGAATTCAGGAATCATGGAATTCAAAGGGAAGCACACGCAGTATTCGAAATTATGGAATTTTGGTGTTGATCAGAAAATTGCTGCTGATAAAAAGGCCAAAATCTCCAGTAAAATTGGCATGATTTTAGGGTATACTCCTGCATTATTTGTCGGAGTTGGCTCTTTTTTCCTCGCACCGGTTGGGGATTTTAGGTTTGATTTGCTACGTTCGGCCATCACTATTCATTTCTTCAAGAGGATCTTCGAGGTACTCGCCTCTCTCTATCTTTCTCTCATACACTCCCACATACAAAATTAATGACATTTTTGAGTAAGACTTACATCAACACTTCCATATTTATATGATGGAAATGAAGTCAATGTTATGTAATACAGTGCTGGAAGAGCTAAAAAGTTTTCATAGAATGAGTGGAGCAGAAGTAATTACAAGTGTGGTCTTAAGAAAAAGTTATATGTAAACTCTACAACGCTCTAAACATGTTTGCATGATTTTATATTAAGAGTCTGTTTGAACCATATTATTTTGGAAGAATATATTTTGGAATAGTAGATTGATAGAGAATGTGTGGTTAAAAAAAAAGGAAAACTTATTGATGGGATGGAAAATATTATTTTATTGAAAAATGTGTGATTGAAAATGAGTAGAATAATGAAAATGAAAATTTTAATGTGACTCAAACAGGGGCCAAACGCTTGTTTGAGCTTCATTTTTTACACTCGTTGAAAAATGTATTTTGGAAATAATGAGTACCGAAAAAGGGTTAAATTACATATTCAGACTTGATATATACTTCAACGATCACTTGAATCCCCGTTTTATTTTATAACAACCCCCGTAACAACTTACTATTACTTTGAGCTCATAATTTTCTCTATGGATGAATATTCTTATTCATTTTATTCTTTATTTTGAGTGGTAGGTGCTGTTTGTTCACAACTATAGTGGGTTCATGGACACTGAAGCTGCAATTTCAATCTCTATTGGCTACGTCGTCTATACAGCCACCACGATTTACTCTCATTATCTAACCCTAAGATTTCCAGAACCCCAAACTGACCTCAAGTATGTTGGAGCCTTATTGTTCTTAGTGGGAATTAGTGGCAATTTCTACCACCATTACCTCCTCTCCAAATTGAGAACTAAGGATGAAAAAAATTACAAAATACCCCAAGGTGGCCTCTTTAGTTTGGTAATATGTCCACACTATCTTTGCGAGATCATTGGGTTTTTAGGGATTTCATGCATTTCCCAAACATTATATCCATTTTGTTTTGCAGCGAGCTCTGCTTTCTATTTGATGGGAAGGAGTTGTGCCACTAGAAAATGGTACCAGTCTAAGTTCGAAGATTTTCCCACACATGTAAAGGCACTAATTCCTTGCATATTCTAAATAGCAAGGTGATGGATCATCACAAGTTGGGAGAATAATATCATTGGAAATTATGTTGTAGCATTTGATAAGTTTTCGCTTTCTATGCTATTGTTCATCGTAAGCGAGAAGTGTACCATCTTCTACCTCTATGTTACATTGAAATTCCGCAAGCGTATCATTCCATAAGGAATAAAACTCAACTAGTGTATTTGATATATTTAAACTCGTGATTTTAGCAGAAGGCCATTGGTTTGTATCTAATTATGTTTTATAGCTATGAAAAAAATAAAAATTGCTTCTAAATCAAATGTAGGTGAATGTATTGGATTTCCTTCTCCACTAATCAACTCTTAATTCAAATTCTCAACTTATGATAATTAATTCAATTCATGCAATTGTGATGGCCGATAATTTCACTTTTATTTACTATTCTTTTTCAAGGCATAATAAACCTATATTTATCACGAAACGATCATATTCCTAGTCCAAATTCATATGACAAACATGCATTGACGTTTAAGATTATCACATACAACCGTACATGTCATGAATATTATTTGTAATATTTATTGTCCGTATGTTCCACAGACAATGTTCTATTTATCGTGACTTTTTCAACATTACGAATAAGCAACTTATTGCTCTAATGATGCGCAAACATTAGAAAAATGTCATTATGCATATTCATGGAATCACAACGTATGAATTAAACTAAAAACACAAAGTCTCGAATTAAAATCTAAGAATCAAAGAGTTTTGTCATCCATCCAATACATAAATTTGTTTAGCCTAGCATCGTTATATGAAAATTACATATAAGAATAAGAAAAGACATCATCCCGAGGCGAATAGGCGATTACGACCTATACAAAAATTTGTACAAAAATTTATTGCGTAGGCATGGTACAAAAATTTGTATAAAAATTTTTGCATACAAAAATTTGTACAAAAATTATGACCTTGCGTAGACATCATCCTCAAATAGAGTGTACACATAGTACACAAAATTTTGCCTCAGGTAATGCATATTATAACCTTGTGTACGCATGGTACAAATTTTTGGGACTTTTTCACTTGTATAATTTGATCATTTTCGACAATTTCTCATCATTTTGACTTTTCTTCAATTCCAATTTACTCTTGGCATTCTTAAATCATCATTTTCCATTCCGACCCAGCTTTTGAATTATTGCATTTTAGTCTCCGAACTTTGTATTTAATGCAATTGAGCTCTCTTTTACTCTCATTTTCCTTACTCCCGCCTCTCTCATTGATTGTTACTTAACAAACAATATTTACATAGAATTAAGCCATGTTTCATATGATTCATCAACAAATAATCAAATTTAATGGCCTAAATAAGTGTATAGAATACATTTATCCCTCTACGAGCCATTGATGCTAATCAACTTGCTACAATCCTCCCTTTACCCGGACATTGAGATTTGATTAAGTTTAGAGCTAATAAAATACTATATATTTAAAAAAACCATTCCAAATCCATCTTTAAAAATAAAATCTAAACTAGAATAAACATATATTGTTTGAAATAATATGCAAAAAGTATAGAGGCAGAAATGAATTAATATAAAAAGTTCTTTAAATATAACATTAAACAATAATCTGCAGTAAGTCACTATAAATATATTATTTATAGTCCATGCTCATCAAGAAAACTTTAAGAGTTCGAATAATTTTGGATACTCTAGCGATCTGATTAACAACGATATTTTTTTGTTATGGGAATTCCAATTCGTAGCATCAATTATAACGAGTAATAAAAACGTACACACTTTACCATTTAAAGTGACTAACTGCCCATCCTACCTCCTCTACCTTTTTGACAACGCATCTTTGTCTCTACCATTGAATCATATGATATGGAAACTGATCCTACCCAAATTTGCACTTGTCTATGCATGATGTCAACTGGGAAAGGAGGGAGCAAGACCCCACCTCAAGCATATGGCTTGAACAGGTGGGCTCGACCTTGATTTGATAGGATAGATTTGACCTTGATCTATTGAGATAAGGTAACATATTTTACGGTATCCATACTTTTTATCAACTTTTTAATCATATATTTCATTAATTTTTTTATCAAAATTTATTAAAAATTTAATTTTTATCTAAATTAAACAAGGGCAAAATCTTAAAAAGGAGGTTTCGAGTGACTTTCTCGATTCTTTTAAAAGAGAAAATACAAATGGCTAATAAAATAAAATAGTGCAAGGAAACCTATGTGCACCATGCACAGTATGGGGGAGCGGATAAGTATTAGAAAATAAATATTGCATGATTAAATTATTGTAAGATAGGTATATTGAGTCCCTATTAAACTATTTAAAGATTAGTTGAGGACTAATAATTAAATTAAAGATTTAATTACCAAATTCAAGATAACAAATTAATTTTTTTTAATCAATTTAAAGTGCATATGTAAATTATTATATATTTGCATCTTCCTTCAATATTTCACAATGCGTACTAAAATATTATAAGAAATTAGATCCTTTGAAACCAAAGGACTCGTATATTAGGACTGCAAATTGCTTGATTGTTGTCACTTTCACTTTCTGGCCTAGGTTTTCATTTCCTTTTTATTCATTCTAGTATAATTTACATATCTATCTTCACCTCTTATTTTCTCTATATAACTCATCAAGATTTTGTTGACTTGTCATTGAGCCCCTATTTGGCCCCGTTTCAAAATTCATTTTTCTTTAAAATCATTTTAATCACACAGTTATGAGTTTCACACTTTTTATCAGCTTTTTAATCATACTTAACAAAAATCTACTAAAAATTCGATTTTTAGCAAAAACCAAACAATGGCTTAATATCATAACTCATAAGTTCTCTAATGACTATCTTGTAGAACTTGTATATTAAATACGAGACCAACTTTCTTTTAAAGCCGCATTTTAACTTTATATTTGTACGAGGGAAATGATAGAGAATGTTTGGTTCCGCTTAAAAATAACCTTTTTTAATTAGTACTTGTTTGGAAAAATTTAAAATTTGTTAAGTTAAGATCAAGGTGGACAATTAATTTTAATAAGATATTTCACGGGATACACAATTTTTACTAATTTTGCAACAACACATTCAAAATATGCTAAACTTTTTTTATCAAAAGTTTTGTCAAACAACCCTTGAAATAGTTTTAGACTTACTTTTCAAAAAGTAAGTTTTTTTTGTACATACTTTTATTAATTTTTTTCTTTATATGTAGGTGCTGTTTGTTCATAAATATAGTGGATGGATGGACACTCAAGCTGCCATTGCAATCTCTCTCTGTTACTTAATCTGCTCAACCACAATGATTTGCTCTCAATATCTGATTCAAGGATTTCAAGAACCTCAAATAGACCTTATGTTAATTGGATCCCTATTATTTTTAGTCGGAATTAGTGGGAATTTTTACCACCATTACCCTCTATCCCAACTCAGGACCAATTGTGCTGAAAATTACAAAATACCCCAAGGTGGCCTCTTTTGTTTGGTAATATGCCCACACCACCTTTTTGAGATTATGGGGTTTTTAGGAATTCATGCATTTCCCAAACATTATATCGATTTTGCTTTACAGTAGGGTCTGCTTTCTACTTGATGGGAAGGAGTTATGCCACTAGAGAATGGTATCACTCTAAGTTTGAAGATTTTCCCACACATGTCAAGGCACTAATTGTTGGGAAATTATTTAATTTGTCATGTGAGTCGACATATGTAATTAACTGTATATAAATGCTATCTTAAAGTTAAGCCCAAAAATTCAAGTGATCTAATAAGGAATTAAGTAATCGGGCTTTGGACATCTAAATAAAGTGTGGGTCAAACTATATGCGTAGAGACCGGATCCATTAGGGTTTGTATTTGACGATGGGCCGAATACATATGAAACTAATAGGGGTACTTACAAAAATACCCTTAAAATTAGGGGTGTTTTGAAAAATCATATGAAATGTTTTTAGGAAGTAAAAAATACTGTGTAAAATGAAAAAATGACATAATATGTCACTTTTTTTAAAAAAAAGTGACACAAACTCAAAAAAGTTACACAATTCAAAAAAAAAGTGACATGCACTAAAAAAGTGATACAAACTCAAAAAAGTGATAAATACTTAAAAAAAAGTGACAAAACATCAATCAAAACATATGTTTATTATTCAAAAAAGTGATAGAAGTTTTTATAAAGTAACAAACACTAAAAAAAAGTGATGAAACCCCGATTACTTTTTTTGGTGAATTGTATCACTTTTTAATAAAAAGTTAAGTGTAATGTCAATTCTAATATCACTTTTTAATTAAAAAAAAGACATACAATATCACTTTCATTAAAAAGTGAAGTGAAATACAATATCACTTTTATTACAAAGTGATATTTGTCACTAAAAAAGTGACAAAAATTTTAAAAATATGTAACAAACAATAAAAAAGGGTGATAGAAAAAGTGACAAACGTTAAAAAAGTGATATGAATTAAAAAAAAAGTGACAAACGTTAAGAAAAGTAACAAAAGTTTTTAAAAAAAAACTACAAACATTCGAAAAAGTGACAAAACACCAATAAAAAAAGTGACAAACTATTTATTCACAACTCTTCTTCTCACAAAATCTTACAAACAATCATAACTTACAACTTTCAGTTCCAAAATATGATAAAATCACACAAACTTATCTTCTAGATAATTATGCAAGAATTAAGTTATTGTCCACCAAGAACCACCAAAATCATACCACAAATCCTAATCTGAACTATACAATGAAAAGGAACCATTTCACGTGGTTATCAATTGAAGCAATTGGTTGATGATCCACTGTTGCCATCATCAATTGAAAATCCCCTCAACGAATTAAGCATTTGGAGCAACATAGATACATCAAATTCCTTAGACCCGGATTTATTGCACAGCGCCTGAACTTCAAGCACAAAATTGTCGAGTTTGGGTGGAAATTGATCTTGAACCATGGTATGGTTGTGTGAGCCGGAGGATGAGGAAGAATGCCAATGTGGTCAGCGACCATGGGTACGCCGGACGGAGGAGGAATCGCCATTATTTGTGGGCTGTTCCGTGACAGTCGCGACTGGTAGTGTTCTAGTGAAAATTCGTGCAGCTAGAGGGATGGTTGGGACAAATTGTGACCTTGGTACTGAGCATGGGCCATCATCCATTAACCGGTGTAGGTCGACGTCATGGTTATGGTCAGATATTGTGATTCCGGCAGAATGAAACTTTTCAGGCAGCGATTTTTTAGTTACGATTTCTTCCAATTCTGTGGGTGTTATTACTTGTTGTTGGGTTGTAATGGAAGAAGACGTTAAGGGCTTTCCATCGGTACCTATATCCGGTGGTTTGGGTGGTCGATCGCTGCCGGAAAAAGAGGCCATAAGTGGCTGCTAAAAAGGGCAAAAATCGCCTTTAGGTAGAAGAAAATTGCAGGCAAGGCAATTTAGTTCCTAGGAGATTTTGGAGTTTTGGGGATTTGTTTTAGTTTAGGGCGTAATTAATACGGGATTTATTTGATGTTTAATTAGTTTAGAGTATTAATCTAATTGGGTCCATTTTTAGAGTATTAAGCCTAATTTCCCCCACTTTTTTTATAAAAATTGTCACTTTTTAATAAAAACAAGTTAGACAATGCCACTTTTAAAAGTTGTGTAACTTTTTCTTATTAAAAAAGACATACATTGTCACTTTTATTAAAAATTAATGTTTGTCAATTAAAAAAAGTGATAGAAATCAAGAAGTTGACTGTAAAAAGTGACGCACTAAAAAAATGACAAAAATTCAAAAAAGTGACATAAATTTAAAAAAGTGACATAAATTAAAAGGGGTTATTGGCGCAAAACCTCCCTACCTTTGAAGGGTTGTGTGGAAAACATCCCTACGTTTGATTTTTTGGTGCGCAACGTCCCTACCTATCAAGTTTATTGTAGAAAACATCCCTATCTTTCATTTTTTGGCACAAAACGTCCCTACCTTCTGCATTTCTTTGCACTGAACATCCTTTGCACATTTTTTTTAATTCAAAATGACCAATATACCCTCCTATGTAAATTGAACAAGAAAAGAAAAATAAAAAAAGAAAGGGTAATTGGCGCAAAACGTCCTTACCTTTGAAGGCGTTTGTGGAAAACACCATACCTTTCATTTTTTTGTGTAGAACATCCCTACCTTTCACATTCTTTGCGCTGAAGGTCCTTTTCACCAATTTTTAATATAAAATGACCCTTATACCCTCCTATATAAATAAAACAAAAAATAGAAAAATAAAGAATTAATTACAATCAAAGTCCTAAACGTTTTTAAAAAATACAAGTGAGTCCAAAATTTATGAAAATATTAAAAATAAAAAAAATAAAAGGGATTATTGACCCAGTAATATAAAAGGGACCCCACTCGAAGAGAGGCAGAGGAGAAGATAGGGGGTTTTATTTTTTATTTTTATTTTTAATATTTTCATAAATTTTGGACTCACTTGTATTTTTTAAAAACGTTTAGGACTTTGATTGTAATTAGTTCTTTATTTTTCTATTTTTTGTTTATTTATATAGGAGGGTATAAGGGTCATTTTATATTAAAAATTGGTGAAATGGACCTTCAGCGCAAAGAATGTGAAAGGTAGGGATATTCTACACCAAAAAATGAAAGGTAGGGTGTTTTCCACAAACACCTTCAAAGGTAAGGACGTTTTGCGCCAATTATCCTTTCTTTTTTTATTTTTCTTTTCTTATTCAATTTACATAGGAGGGTATATTGATCATTTTGAATTAAAAAAAATGTGCAAAGGACGTTCAGTGCAAAGAAATGCAGAAGGTAGGGACGTTTTGTGCCAAAAAATGAAAGGTAGGGATGTTTTCTACAATAAACTTGATAGGTAGGGACGTTGCGCACCAAAAAATCAAACGTAGGGATGTTTTCCATACAACCCTTCAAAGATAGGGACGTTTTGAGCCAATAACCCAATTAAAAGAAGTTACACAAATTAAAAAAGTAACATACAATAAAAAAAGTGACAAACTAAAAAACCTGCTTCATACCCTTTTACAGACAATAAAAATGGAGGTTGATAGACAAGGATAGTGATGACAACGATGATCTTGAATTAATGGCAAAGTTTTTCACTAACTTGATCACCACGTATGAAAAACCTGCTTCATCACCATTTACAGCGAAACATCTCATCTTCTCTCTTCGACTCAATTTTGAAGCTTATTAGGTATTTGTGCAACAATGTAAAATAATTAGGCTCAAGCATGTCAGAACTAAAACACACAATTACAATATTTACAAATCAAGTTCTCTTTTATCTTTAGATTGTAAACATTTTATCTAAGATTCAACTATCTGCAAAGCAAGAAATAACAATATCCACTTATTATCTTCACAAGCTATTTAATTTATAATTTATCCAAAAACAAACATACCCAAAATATTTAACCTACTGATGGAAGATATATAGTATTCCATGAAGTTTTCTCACTTGAACCATGAAACAAGCAGTTAGTAGGCAAATTTGATTTCTAGTTTTCTACTATTTTTTAGTCAGTAAGTAGCTACAAATCATCCAAAATTTTTCCAGCAAACATTGCAAAACAAAAATAAAAAATTTCAGTCAATAAAATTCGAAAAGATGAAGAAATGAGATAAAAGTCTAAACGACTTTGAGTGATATCCGATTTTTGAGAAGAAGGTGAAGAGCCCATAACAGAAAGTGAGAAGAAATTTAGTTTCTCGGCTTGTTCAGTGTACGTAACGCTAAAGAAAATGGTGGTATAAAATGGGATTTGGATGAAAAGTTGGATATAGAGGTGAAGAAGCTGCTACCATGCTATAAGAGGCCGTTTGGCCAGCAAAGTGGTATCGTTGCAGCAAGATATGAAGATGAACTGTGATGATGTTGGAATCTCCGTCGTTAATGGCCACCATATCACGACCTTGTGCCTGTTAAAACAATTGAGATTGCGCCATCGGCTCGATGGATCGATTCACCGGAGCAAAGAGAGGAATTAACAGGATTAGAGATTAGTTTTAAAATTAATTGAAAAACACAGTATTTTATACTTTGTAATTGTTTTTCAAATGATTTTTCAAAAGTATATTATATTTAGGGTATGTAGTCTAATATTCCCAACTATATAAAGGGTTATGATCCCCAATTCATATGCGATTTTCTCGTTCTTTATGTCATCTCATCAACACAAAAATACAAGAGAAAGCATATTGAAGAGGAAAATCCATGTACCCACAATCAGGAATCAAGAAGAAGGTTTGAGCAACCAAATTGAAGATTTAAAGATCAAAATTCAAGATTCATTGTTCAAGTCAGAAATCAATAGATCAAGGTATATTCCGCGTTAATTTAAAGTTCTTGATGATTTAACATGAAAATCTTGACAAGTTTATAAAGTTTATGTTTCATTAAAAGTTTCATCAAGTGGTATCAGAAATTATTCATGTTAAATCATTTGGAATCAAAAATTTTAATTTGGTTCTTGTATACTTTTGTGGTTTTCAAATTTAATAATTTCGGATTTAAGTTTTGTTAAATTTGAAAATCATTCGGTTGGTTTTTTAAGATTTCTAGAAGTTCAGTTTTATATATAAATTTTTTTTTTTTGTGGGCGGCACCGACGCCTATATCGGCGCCGCCATTGGAGACGACAACAGTAGCTGCTGCTGCAGATTTTGTGCAGCGGCGACGTTGCAGCGCTCCCAACGCCGAACGCTGTCTTGTATTTTGGGGGTGGCACAGGCGAGCCCGCCCCCGGGATCTTCAAATTAAAAAAAAAAAAAAAAATTTAGGGTTTTGGGTGAATTTTGGGGGCGGGGGCTTGGGTTGAAAATTTGAAGTTTTGAGGTCCTTGGTTGCAATTTCAAATTATGGTTTAATTTTAATGTTTAAGCCCCTACAGTTTACAACTTTGGTTATTAGCCCCTAAATGTTAAAGTTCATTCAAGTTGGGCATTAAGGTTATGAGTTTTAATAATTCTGCCCCTAGGTTTTAAAATTAATTATTTTTGGGCCATTTAAAGTTCTAATTCTGTAATTAAAGCCTCAAAGTTTTTGATTTTATTCTAATTAGCCCCAAAAGTTTTAAAATTTTAAATTTGGCCCCTAAAGTTTTGAATAATTAATTTTTGACTTCTAAAGTTTTCAATAATTAATTATTAACCCCTAAAGTTCTGATTAATTACTTTTGGGTCCCTAAAGTTCTAAATTATTAACTCTAGGCCCCTGAAATTTCAAAATAAAATAAAAGAATTAAGGATTAACAATTATAACTCAAATTTTGGTATTTCTTTTAGATTACTAATTTTCCTAAATGAATTAATTGAAGCAACATGTCACCAAAGTGACCTCTCTTGTCTAAATTAATTTATTTAAAATATTAGGAAGGTTGTGTTTACGTAATTCATGCGGGTATTGACCGGCCTAAATGAAGGTTAATATTTGACCGAATTATTTACATACTCGTGGTAATAAATATGTGACAATTATAAGGTTTTGTTTTATGTGAACAATAAATCGGTATAGGTCTTAGGTTTATTGTTTGACATAATTTATTGTCAATTTTTGATTACTACACCAAGAGTACCACTTACAAGTTGGTATTTCTGTTCAAAAACTAAATATCAATGTTGTACTTGGTCTCTTGTAATGTGGTTTACCATTATTTGAATTGATTAATTGTTTAATATGGATTCCTATGTGAACATGTTAATTAAGTATAAGTTCTCTATTCAGTTAATCCATCAACTTCCATAAATCTGCCAACATCCATTCAATTCCTGTGCTAGAACCAAAATTTAAGGACTAGAAAGAGAATGTTCTGATCGTTCTTGGCTGCATGGACTTAGATCTTGCGTTAAGGACTGAACAACCCGCTGCACTTATGGATAAAAGTTCCGCTGATAAAAAATGGGACTTTGATAAGTGGGATCGTTCAAACCACATGAGTTTTATGATCATGAAGCGTGGTATTCCAGAATCATTCAAGTGCGCTGTGTCCGATAAGGTAACTACTATCAAGGAATTTCTTACTGAAATTGAAAAATGCTTTGCAAAGAGCGATAAGGCTGAAACCAGTACACTTTTGGCAAACCTAGTTTCACTAAGGTATACTGAAAGATTCATCTATTTGGGGCGATGACAAATCAGTTAGGGTCCGTTTGATTGCAAAGTTGGAAAATGGGTGGAAAGAAAATGTTTTACAGGGAATTGATTTTCCTAGAAAATGTTTTACTGGGAATTGTAATTAATTGTGTTTGATTGGTAAAATTTTCTATGGAAAATGTAGAAAGTTTTGTGTCCATTTGACTTCATTTTTTATGGAATTTGTCCATTAAGTAATAATTCTTTCTACCATTTGGTCTAAAATTTGTTCCAATTGTAAAAAAAAAATTTGAAAAAAAAAATTGAAAAAAAAAAAAAATTTACCATACCGAATATCATTCGTTTGACTTTGTTTTGCATGGAAGTTGTCAATAAAAGTGAAATTTTTTTTTACCATTGTATCAGAATTTGTTCACATTGCAACAAAAAAAAAAAGCAAAAAAAAAAAAAATGGTGGAAAATGTTTTTCCCACCAAATAGGTGAGAAAACAAAATCAAGTTTTTGTGCATCAAAAGATTGTACCTAGAAAAAGGTGGAAAACCAATTCCAGGAAAAAAAAGTGCAATCAAACACGACAAAAGTAGGAAACGGAATTTCAATTCCAACTTCCATGGAAAATAAAGGGCTATCAAACAGGCCCTTAAGGTTGAGGCTGTAGGGAATTCAGGTTATCTTTAAAAACTGATTATTATTTGGATTTGAAAGAGACATTTGTGGTACCGTCCTTTTGGATGGAATTTGATTTCTAATTTCTGCATTGGACAAAATTGGTTACTCTTGTTCAATTGAAAATAGTCAGTTTGTTCTTTTTCTCAATTCAAATATTGTGGGTGCCAGTTCTTTATCCGGTTACAATAACCTATATTTGTTTAATACGGTTGCCTCTTATAAAGAAACTTTGTACGTGGATTCACGTGGTATTGAATATAAATTAACCAATGAGAATTCTGCTTTGTTATGGTACAAACAATAAGGTCAATTTTCGAAACGGGAAATGTTCGATTTCTTGAGCATGTAGAGTTTGCAGGGGGAGATAATGTTATAAGGTTAATGATTTTGTCTTAGATAAAGAATATGTATATATTTCTTTTGTTGCAATTGACAATGATTTGGTTCAGGGACATATTCTTGCTCCAGATCTTATTCAAGAAGCAATTTCGGATCAAGACAATGTTACAAAATCCCCCATACACAATTAAGAGATTGTTCCAGAAAAACAAATTCAACAAGCTTAAGAACAAATGTCATTAAGGAAATCCACTATAAAAAGAAGAAAGACAATTTTTGATGACTTTATAGTCTTTCTCCAAGAAAATAAGGATGTCTGGGTTGATGAAAGAAGAACTGATCAATCAACTTTTATCAAGCGATGCAAATGAATAATTCTAAAGAGTTGATTGATGCCATGCATAAAGAGACTTTTTCTCCGATTTCTACGAAAACTCTTTTAGGACAATTATGGTATCTGTGACATATTTTGATTTTAAGTTACACTAAATGGTTTACAAATTAAAGAAATCCATCTATGGGTTTAAGTTGGTTTTCCGAGATGGTATCACAAATTTTATCAAATAATTATCTCATTTGGTTTTGAGATGAATTCAGTTGATGATTGTGGATATCACAAGTTCAGTGGAAGTAAGCAAATCTTGGTGATACTTCTTTTGTATTAAGGATATAGATACACAAGAATTATTTTTGGTGTATTTTTGGATTACCACAAAAGAGTTGTATCAATAAGGTTCTTAAAAGATTCGAAATGCAGATATGAAAATAAGTGATACCCCTATAATTAATGAAGACAACTTTAGTCTCAATTAATACCCTAATGATAAATTTTAAAAAAAATATATCAAAATTCCCTATGCTTTAGCAATTGAGAATTTAGTGTATACTCGAGTTTGCACAAATCCGGATATAGCATTCATTGTTGGAATGCTAGACAGATATTTAATTAACTTTGCGATGAAAATTTGGAAATCAGCCATTAGGTTATTCGGTATCTATAGAGAACAAATGATTGCATGATCACATTCAGGAAAATCAGACCAATTGGAGATCGTTGAATATTCTGATTCTGATCATGGAATATGACTGTAAAATATTGTCACTAAGCTGCATATTTTAGATGGAATTGAAAGACCACTTAAGTTATTTTGTGACAATAGCAGTTTTGTATTCCAGTAGGAACATGACGATGTCAAAGTTTATAGACATTAGGTTCCTAGTTGTCAAAAAAAGAATTCAGAGTGGTTACGTTTCTATAAAGTATATTAGGACAAACTCTATAATGGATCCATTTACTAAATGGCTACCACCCAAGATCTTTCATGAGCATAATGCTTACATGGGTGTTGCATCTTTTGATGATATGCCAGTTTAATGGCAGTTTGTATTTTGGATGTTGTCTTTTGACACATAATTTTGGTTGTGCACGTTCAAGTTCATTTCAGAAATAAAGTATTCAGTTCAGTTCCACTTTGATTAAAGTTTATGGTTGATCTCAATAAAGAATAAAGTAGGACCAGTTGGAAATAGGCATGTTTGGATCACATTACATGTAATTTTCATGCTATACATCCACACTTGATTTATGTCATTTGATTGTGTTGATGTACGTAACCATTGATGGGTTTAGTTATGATATTTATAATGAAAACCGCTTTAATCCTATATTAATATAATCAATGGACGAGATTGTTCTGAGATACTTTTGGTTATGATAGCAAAAATTTTGAGCTCATAAGGCTATACACATTTATAAGGTAACATATGTGGCCCAAGTGGGAGATTGTGGGCCGACATATGTAATTAACTGTGTATAAATTCTATCTTAAAGTTAAACCCAAAAATTAAAGTAATCTAATAAGGAATTAAGTAATTAGGCTTTGGGCATCTAAATAAAGTGTGAGCCAGACTAAATGTGTAGAGATCAGATTCATTAGGGTTTGTATTTGACGATGGGCCGAATACATATAGAACTATATAAAGGGTTATGATCCCCAATTCATATGCGAATTTCTCATTTCTTTGTGTCATCCCATCAACACAAGAATATAAGAGAAAATATATTGAAGATGAAGATCCATGTACCTACAATCAGGAATCAAGAAGAAGGTTTGAGCAACCAAATTGAAGATTTAAAGATCAAGATTCAAGATTCATCGTTCAATTCAGAAATCAATGGATCAAGGTATGTTCCGCATTAATTTAAAGTTCTTGATGGTTTGATATGAAGATCTTGACAAGTTTATAAAGTTTAAGTTTCATTAAAAGTTTCATCACTAATTCCTTACATATTCTAGATATAGCTAGGTTATCATGGAAATTGTAGCATTCGACATGTTTAATTGTTCGCGAGGTGTTCTACTCCATCCGGTCATGCTTTCGGCCATTTCAAAAAATTATTATATATGCTTCCTGCTTTCATGTTGGTTAATTTTTTCCTTTAGTTTCTTTCTTTTTTCTTCATAATTATGTACTCATACATGCATTTGATCTTCTACTCTTCGGTTAATATTCACTGCATTGAATCGATAAGGAATTATTTAAAACATATTTCACAAGTGATTTTATTTTATGGCTTGATGGAGTCGTGGAAACTGATTTTAATTTTGCTAGCAGATCCAATTGCCAAAAGATAGTTCATATGGATGTGGAAGATTAAATCGATATTTTTCTAGTAAACTTGATAATTGATATCATGCAAAGATATAAATGGCAAAGAGATATGCTAACTAAAATAATTTTACTTATTACTGTTTATTTAAAAAGTCTTAAAACTTATTATTTAAAAATTAAGATAAAACGTTTAAAATTTCAAAAGTCAGATATTTATTAAAATTTATTTATGAAATAATTAATTAAAAATATGGTCAAGAAAAAATAATCCAACATATACATAGGTGTCATAAATAAGAATAACGATTCTATATGCATCTTAAGTGGCTAGCGCTTCCGTTTGGGAAGGATTTATAAACGGTTGAATTAGTATATAATGATTCTAATTCCATATTAATTCATATCATTTCTTTTGCACACACCAGCATGCGCGCGCGCGCGCACACGCGCATGTGTGTGTGTGTGTAAGTCCATTCTTGTTCATCTTATACTTTATCTTGGTTGGTAGGTGCTGTTTGTTCACAACTTTAGCGGAACTGCAATCTCTCTCAGTTATTTCATCAACTCAGCCACCATGATTTACTCTCATCATCTAATCCAAGGACTTCCTGAACCCCAAACAGACCTCAAGTATGTTGGTTCCCTATTGTTTTTAGTGGGAATTAGTGGCAATTTCTACCACCATTACCTTGTCTCAAAATTGAGAACTAAGGGTGACAAAAATTGCAAAATTCCCCAAGGTGGTCTCTTTAGTTTAGTAATATGTCCACACTATCTTTTTGAGATAATGGGGTTTTTAGGGATTTCATGCATTTCCCAAACATTATATTCATTTTGTTTTACGTTAGGCACTGCTTTGTACTTGATGGGAAGGAGTTGTGCAACTAGAAGATGGTACCAGTCTAAGTTTGAAGATTTTCCTACACATGTAAAGGCACTAATTCCTTACATATTCTAAATAGCTAGGTGATGGATCATCAAAAGTTGAGAGAATACTATAATTGGAAATTATGTTCTAGCATTTGACAAGTTTTTACACACAATTGAATTTTTGTATTGTTTGCGACTCGTGTATCATGCTATAATCCTCCGTTTTGCTACTCAGAAGGTTTTGGAATTTCATTCACATTCTTTCACCTCATCACAAATCATTCTGACATTGTGGCCTTGATTATGAATTCAAGCATAAATTATGTAATGTGACTCATATATTATTTAAATACAGTCTTCAACACCTATTTTCACGTATAAGTCAGGTTTATGTTTTCATCAAACCCCCAAACACGCGAGATATCATAAAATTGTTGTCGACGAATATTTGTGCTTGCTCTCATGCTAGGTTAAAATCATTTGATTTAAAAACTTTAACCGTTAAATAAAATTACAAATATATCATTTAAATATTATTTTCAACTACCCAAATGCTTATTTTTAGGCTTGCTACAACCCATCTTTGTCAGTTTTGTAAACATCTCTATCCTGTTTCATGTTTTCCAAATTACTCCCCAAACTTGAAAGCCCTTCCAAATCATGGACGACCACAAGCCAATTTTTTTAAGGTAAAAAAGAAAATTTGACACACTTAGGGACAAATCCAAGAATTTGATGAGCGGTCGCCTAACATACACTAATTTTTTTTTGGCGAAATTAGCACGGACGGTCGCCATGACTTATCGGGTGCTGACTCCGCCCCTTCACAGCCCGACGGACCTAATGTTACATTTTTGCTTGCAATCCATTGTCACCCACATATGTCCTAACACATAATCTTTATCTTAAGCTTCTCTCCCCCTCTCTTTACAATTATGCTACAGGTATATCGAGTTTGATATAATGCGAGTTGACAGATTTTTGTACATTGATTTTAACAACGCATTTTTCAATCAAATATTAGATTTTTGACACATAAGAAAGATGTCAACCTTAACATCATGGAAACTCCATTAGTCGGATCTATGAAGATCAATATTGATGGATGCGTCAAGGATGGTTTTGCAAGTGGGGGAGGCATCATCAGAGACCACGCAGGATACTGTATTAGGGTTTTCTCAGCTTTGTATGGACCATGCTTGATATTAGAGGCAGAGCTCCGGGCTATTCTTAATGGAATTTTACTAGCTCATGGACTTGGTTTTTCGGCAATTTGGGTTGAGTCTGATTCTACAGTAGCTATTCATTGCATCACTAGAGGAGGACCATGGGCTATTCAGGGCATACTCAGACGTATCACAGATATCATATTCTTCGACAGAGATACAGTTTTTCACATTTACGAGGAAGGAAATCAGGGCAGATGCTTTTGCTGCGGAGGGCTAGGATTATCAACGATACCAGATATATGGACTACATGACCTACCAGGACATATTAGGGCACTAGTACAAATTGACAGACATGGATTGCCCAGTGCAAGATTTTGATTTTTATTTCCAATTCTTATTTTTGCCTTAATTTGCATTCGTTCTTATTGTAAAGGAAGTAGTACTTCCTCGTTTACTATTTTAATCTTCGTCATTTGTTTTTCACTGTAAGGGAAGTAGTACTTCCTTATTTATTGCTTTCATTAGTTTTATGTAACCACGGATTCGTTTGCCACCACAAGTGAGGGTAAATTAATAAAATCTCGGAGGTATCGCCCTCATTTAATCACATCATGGCAATATGTACAAGAAACATAATTCTTATCTGTCACACAAAACAAAAATTCTCAAAGAAAGTACCCAGTACCAACAAAACAAAATTCTCACATGCATGTAATGTCTAGAATATTATTGAAACAAGCCTAAGAAATCTTTGTTATCGATGTTATTGTTGGAAAATTATTATTAAGACAGCCTAAATTAGCTTCACAAGCACGCGAGAGATCTCAAAATTAAACAATTGTATGTCCCTCCTGCAACATATAATAAAAAGGAAAGATTGGAATCAAACTAACTACAATGGTAAGATAGCTAAAGCTGGGACACTCATGAGCTTCAAAGTGGGAGTTAGAATTGTTATGTAAAGGATCGTGTCACCCTCACACGTCTGTTATTGCCCCTTACCCAAAATCAAGTCTCCTTCTATCCTTTGATAGACAATGGAAGGCCTATGACGAATGGAAAGTGAGCCCCTCACGGACACAAGGAATACTAACCCTCGGAGTCCTCTTTACCTAACACCATAGGATGGAAAATGGATTGGAAGACATGAAGATGCATATCCTCACCTAGGGAAGTCTCCTTCCATAAGAAGTAGGTCTCTATTAGTGGTCCAAGCATTGGGGACGAGGAAGGTGGATGACAGCCTTTTATGTCCTAAGAATGGCTCTAAAAAGTGATGAACGGGCAGACGAAATCCTCCATTCAGAAGAAATCCACTGACAGCAACACATTCCTGCCTAGGAAAATAGACTTGCTCATCAGGAGATGATGCTAACAACTCTATCGTATAGGGTATACAATAATTTTCCTTAATCTCTACCAAGTCGGCAACAGTTACCCTGGAAGGAAATTTGACTACTCCTAACCCGTGTCATAGTCTACACAACTTTCTCTGATCAGTTCTCCAACCCCTTTTCCATTACTAAGAGGACATATTTATACTATATCGGCCGACGTCGTGTCTGTTGAATCAGAACCACGTGACCTCATCTCCCAAATTGGGGCATCGCATCACTGTCTATTCATACAATTAATACATTGATAAGGGGTCGATCGCCCTATACAATAGACTGACACATTGACAACTTTATTACGAGTATTACATCAATCACTTCTAATAAATCTATTACAAGAGACAACGTTGATTTCATGAGTTTCGGATGTTTGAAAGCCTCGGAGAGATCTAAGATGGTTCTCTAAGTGGAAGACTTCAACTCATCTCTCAACTTCTTTAGGCAGTTTTGTCTTTGAAGAAGTGCCCCAGTCTGGACTTCGTCATACAGTGTGAGAACTTTGGACGCTGTGCAAGGACCTCGACTGCTTGTCTTATTTGTGTGTTTGACCTTCTGTGTCTTCTTTTGACTTTTTTATTGAATATTTTCTCACATGTCGTGTTACATAGCATCGTTTCACTAGGCATCGGAGGCGACGAGTAACACAAATAATGCACAAAATACATAATAAACATCCGGGTTTGTAATTGGAGATAATTATTGTTTGTTTTATGTAGTAATTAAGAATAATTAATATCCAGGTAAAAAATCAAAAGGTGATAAAAGTTTAAGAAACAAATTACATAATTAATATTGGTTTTTTTTAGTGAAAATTAAAATCAATATTGTGTTTGGACGTAGGCTTACTGGTTTTAAAAGGTTTAATACTTTTAAGAGCATTATATTAGATTGAGTTAATGATTAAAATCATGCTACGATGACATAATTTTTGATACAATAATTGACATAATGTCACGTGATATTTTATCATTAAATTATTTTGAACACAATCAACTTTTTCATTCAATCACATCTTACCAATTAACATTATGTCATTTCATCTGTCAACAATTTTTTGTCAAAATGGTATAACCATATTAATGATTATGATGATCATATCAAATTTATTTGTCAGATGGTAGAGGAAGGGTCCCCTCGTAGTAATGAGATTAATTGAGACATGCAACATTACTTGAATTGTTAAAAGAAACTCAGCTCCATATATATTTCCAATAATTACAAATGGACTCATAATTTTTCGTTACTGTTTATCCACAAATCCTCCCAACAAAATTATTTTATCAAATAGGTGCTTAATTTTAGCCCCGAGAGAATAATTTAATTTTACGTATTCTTAACTTGTAAAACATACGAAATCAATTATAATTTGAAACAACGTTTAAAAACTTTTTTATTCTTAAAAAAATTATAAAGATTAGTCCTCTTGTACCGAGGAAGGACTACCGTATGGTGTCCCTCCTCTCACATGAGGCGCGGCCCCCACATGAATTAAATAATGTCGACCCGTGGCCCCCATCTTCTATTATAAGTGGGGGTGTAAAAGATTTGATAAAAAAATTCGGTACATGTAGTATGATCCATAATAATATATACGTACAAACCACAAGCTTTTTGTTTCTTCTATAAAAGTCGCTATTATTATTTATTTGTGCATGTGTGTGTGTTCTGGTTGGGTGAGTGGGAGCTGAAATAGTCAAACACATGATGCCATGACAAACAGAAGACTCATTCTGCACTTCATATAAAATTTGGTCCGCGTTCCCACTTTTAGACTCTACTCGTCAAAATTCAAACCGCGGCTCCTCAGTCAATTGCCCGCTCACTTTTTCATTTATATATATTCGAAAACCTAACTTCCATGCAATATATATGACATCCTGATCGATCATCACCACTACCCAGAAAAAGTTTGAAATTATAGCGTTATAATTAATGGCGGCTCGTCATCGAGATAATTGTTTAATTTTAATGTTAATTTTCTTAATGTTCTTTAGTTTTACTCGAGAAATTTGGGCAATGAGGCCACTAAATGGGGAGCAATGGCTGAAGAAATATCTTGTGATTCAATCTCTTCCAAGAGGTACCGTTCCGTCATCTGGTAGCAGCACATGCACGTACATTCCCGGAGGAAAAGGGCGTCGACGCTGCACTTTGGCTGAAAATGAAGGAGATTTTTCCAGCCACTCCACCACTGCGACGTTGGCTTTTCCTCAAGTTATGGGTGATCATTTTGCAGTAGCATCGAATGAAAATGAATCCCAAAAGCAAGAATCGAGTTCTTAATGTAATTATTCAGAAAAACTTGTACACTATTTAACACTTTTTCTTGTCACCTACCTTAAAATGTACGTGGGTGACAAATGTTCTAGTTTCTAGATATTGATATGATTCTTCCATGGTTTTATACTTTGTACTTTTGTCAAATTAAATCACACATATATATGCACTACAATAAGTAGTGGGAGATAATGGTTGATTTTAAAACTAATTACACCACATATTATAGTGTGCCACCTAAATAAGGTGTCTAAAATAAATTAAGTACCGATACTTAGGAGATCATTGTTCACGAAAATATATCTCGAATAAAATTACTGTAAGTGTACGGTTCGTAACAAGTAATAAAGTGAAATCTAGAGTTCTGAATATCGTCCTAAGGGATTGATTTAGTTCAATTTCACTATCTTGAACTTAACCGAAACAAGAAAATAACGTGTTTATGTTGTGGTGGAGGTTTTGATTAAACTAATTTACGAATGTGAATATGACTCAACTAAATGAACTATAATGCAAAATAATGCTTGAAAATGAGTTGTTAAATTTAATAAATGAAAGACGCACTAGGATTACGAATCTCTATGCAATGATCTCTTTTAATCCCAATTCTACAAATTGACAACACGGTTAAAGTTTTGAATAATCAATGTTCCTATTTTATCCAACAATCTCTCTCGAGTAATGTTGAACCTACTCTCACATACGATCCGACTATATTCCTATGACGAATGCAAATATATAAGAATGCATGAATTTCTGTGAACACTTAGAGATTCACGTAAGGCATAGCAGTATATCTCTATTCCCTATTAGACCCTACGATGATTTGTACATTGTCAGCCATTTCCCTTCTCTCAAATACATGAAATATGCCACCCGATTTACACAATCATTTGCGAACATAATTATGGATAAAAATAATTGTATATAAATCATTCAAATTCAAATAACACGTTTTAATGTCAAGATTATAAAATCAGGAATTAAAAGATCACATCACATGGTTCATCGTTCTCCTAGTACAGAGATATCTAGCATAACATGGAGAAAATAACAAAACATACAAATAATTGAAGAAACGATATCACCGAATTAATGTTCTGCTTGAAATCCCATCAATCTTATGTTTTTCTTCGTCTTCTTGGCTCAAAATCTCCTTCACTATGTGTTCTAGAATTGTTTTCTCTATTAGAATGCATCCTCCCTTTGTTTTTGGCGGCTCTCGGCTTATATATTCATCACAAAATTCGTTTACTTAAGTGTTTAACGGAATAAGGAAACCAGAATTTGGCCTCGAAAAAACATCCATGCGACCGCATGGTTCAACCAAAAGTGGCCCCTGCCTTCCCTGTTGGCATGTGTGCGACAGCATGGAAGTTCTACCATGCGGTCGCATGGTAGAGATAACCTTCCATGTGTGTCGTTTTAGTTCTCGACCTTATTTTCTCTCATTTTAACCTCTTTTTTTTCATTCACATTCTTCCAACATCTCTTATACTAATCAAATTAGGACTTAGCTCGTATACATTCTCAAGTCGTGATTCGAGTCATCTTTCATCTATTTGCACTTTGGTCCCTGAACTTTTGTTTTCTTTCATTTTGGTTATTTTTCATATCTTTTCTCATTCAGTTGACCGCATCCATCAATAGTACTACAAAATGAAATAGCGCAAAATTAAGCCATATTCAAACACTTATGTCAACAATAATTCATGTTTTGTGGCAAAATAAGCGTTGAAAAATGCACTTATCAATCATGTAAATTCTAGGCTTGCTTAATTAGATAGAATTGAAAGATTAAAAATAGAATAATATTCGTTTATTGTAATTTTTTAATTATGTCCATAGATATGTTGTAACTTTTTATTCGCCTATAAAATAAATTCTTATACTTTCACTCTCTTTTTAAAAAAATAAATAATTAAATTCGAGGGTAAATTTTTCATTTTACATGATTTTTACAGTAAAATTGGACGGAAATTATGAGGACAAACTCTACTAAGTCCCTGTTTGACGATTATTATTTAGGGAAAAAATAATGTTTTGAATAGTGATTTTTAGGAGAATGTGTGATAAAAAAGTAATTTTATTATATGAATGTGTGGTTGAAAATGAATATATTTAAAGAAGAGTTTTCAAATAATGGTTGTCAAACATAAGCTAATTACTGAAAGGTTGAGAACAAAATTTAAGGACAAGTTCGATACTTTGCTCAAAATTTGTAGACGAAATGCACAGAAATAAAATGAGACAGACATTTCAACTCTAATTCAACTTGATTTAAACTTTGGTTCAATCTATTTATTCCATTTCAACTCTGATTCAACCTTTTGACACATGACATTTTATTCTTTAATAAATCAAGATCCTAACCGAATTTCAAAACATCAAAATCAACGAAATTGTTAGGAAACAATGAGAGTGCCAAGTGACATTCACTCTTCTAGCATCATAGGCTCAATTTCCTCTCGAAAAGAAGTATTTGAGGCAATTCATTCCAAACACTTGCAAGTTGCCTTCTATTTAGAACTATCGATCCATACACCATGTATGGACCTTTCAGAATGTGAAACGCCTAAATTGTAATCCTCCACGGAATTATGTGTTGTAAATTCCTAGCTACATTCAAGTGGGCCAAACCAAAACTCTCTCTCAAATTCGAACCTTTGTCAATAGTCAAAAATTGAATAGAATCACTTAGGGGTGGCAAAAAGGTTGAGTAGCTCGTCTGCTCGTTGAAGCTCTGCCCATGGACGGCGAGTGGGGGACTCGTTTGGCGAGCCGAGCAAGGAGCTCGTTTGACGAGCTGAGCTTGCGAGCAAAAGTTCACGAGCCCACGCTAGTAAAAAATGTGAACAAAATAGTTTTAAAATAGGGTAATTAGCAGAAATGGTCCCAACGTTTACACTCTTTGCTAAAATGGTCCCTATCGTTTTAAAATTGGCATTTATACCCTTATTTCAAACGTTTCTTGCGGAATTGGTCCTTCCATCCATAAACCGTTAAACATCCGTTAGAATCTTTTGGTAATTTGTAGAAATGGTCCCCATGGAATATAATTTAATATAATTTTGGAACGGCATGCTTCGACGAGTGGTAACTTTCGCTACGATTGGCCGTTTCGCATGCGTCAGGGATGGGAGAAACTAGGTAATGAGCAGTTCGAAATAGTATTAAAAATGTAATATTTCGATTTCGTTTGACTTCCCGTAATAATCCCGCAAAATGAAGATAAAAAATAAGAAAAATCGTTCATATATTTTGGAACGGCCTGCTTCGACGAGTGGTAACTTTTGATACGGTTGGCCGTTTCACACGCCATTAGGGATGGAAGAAATTAGGTCATGAGCACTTCGAAATGGTATTAAAAATGTAATATTTCAACTTCGTTTGAATTTCCGTAATAATCCCGCAAAATGGAGACAAAAAATAAGAAAAATCGTTTATATATTTTGGAACGGCCTGCTTCGACGAGTGATAACTTTCGCTACAGTTGGCCGTTTCCCACACCATTAAGGATATGAGAAATCAGGTCATGAGCACTTCGAAATGGTATTAAAAATGTAATATTTCGACTTCGTTTGACTTCCCGTAATAATTCGCAAAATGGAGACAAAAAATAAGAAAAATCGTTTATATATTTTGGAACAGCCTACTTCGACGAGTGATAACTTTCGCTACGGTTGGTCGTTTCACACGCCGTTAGGGATGGAAGAAACTAGGTTATGAGCATTTCGAAATGGTATTAAAAATGTATAAACAATTTTTCTTATTTTTTGTCTCCATTTTGCGGGATTATTACGGAAAGTCAAACGAAGTCGAAATATTACATTTTTAATACCATTTCGAAGTGCTCATGACTTAGTTTTTCCCATCCCTAACGGCGTGTGAAACGGCCAACCGTATTGAAAGTTATCACTCGTCGAAGCAGGCCGTTCCAAAATATATAAACGATTTTTTTTATTTTTTGTCTCCATTTTGCGGGATTATTATGGGAAGTCAAACGAAGTCGAAATATTACATTTTTAATACTATTTCGAAGTAATCATGACCTAGTTTCTCCCATCCCTGACGGCGTGCAAAACGGCCAATCGTAGCGAAAGTTATCACTCGTCGAAGCAGGCCGTTCCAAAATTATATTAAATTATATTTCATAGGGACCATTTCTGGAAATTACCAAAAGTTCTAACAGATGTTTAACGGTTTATGAATGAGAGGACCAATTCCGCAAGAAACGTTTGAAATAAGGGTACAAATATCAATTTTAAAACGATAGGGACCATTTTAATAAAGAGTGTAAACGTTGGAGACCATTTCTACTAATTACCCTTAAAAAATATATATATATTTTTAAAAAAATTGAGCTCGTGGGCTCGGCCCGTAAGCTCATGGACTGAGCCGAATCATCTTGCCCATTGCCACCGCTAGAATCACTCTAGCGCAAATGCAACAAAACACTCTTGCCCATTGCCATCGCTAGAATCACTCTAGCGTAAATGCAACAGATCAATGCAAGATATATAGAACAAAATTTTACATTATGATAGATTAATTCATAGAGTTGATGATGTCAAACAACAATATGGCCCAGCCTCGTTTGCCAATGGCTCCAAATCGCAATCGAGACTGAACCCCAATCACTTCGCGATTAGTCCTCGTGCCTAATTCGATCAATTCTCGACTCCTAGAAATTCTCACTCACATGTTTATGATTTTTAATTATAAATTCAAATAATCTGATTAGTCTTGGACTTTTTCAAATATATTTTTCAGACATGATTTAGGCCCTATTTAAGTTTCATTATTGAAAAATTCATTTTTTTCCAAATTCATTTTTAATCACACGTTCTCCTAATAAAATAATTTATATTTAAAATTATTATTGTTATTTTTTATTTTTTAATTACGCATTCTTTAACCAATCGTTATTATAAAAATTATTATTATTTTGTAAAATTTAGAGCTCAAACAAGGACTTAACGAGGATAATACATCTGCCAAAACGATGACGTGCGAAGACCATGTCCTTACCATCCACCTTCCCTCTTCCAACAAATGCCTTAGCCTTAAAAATCGAGACAAGAAGTACACCTAAAACCTAGACGAAATCACTGTGCGTGTTAACACACTCAACCTTTGACCTTAGCATAAAGCAACTGAATTCCACGCCGACCAAAATCGGGTGGAATAACCGTTTCCTCGAAAGATGAAAATGACGCCATGCATCGTCGGCGTTTGGACGGTGGCGGCTGGTTCAAGAAACCAAATCTTTTTGCATGATAAATCGTGTACTATACGATAGATTCATCACGTGACCTACTTTTGTATAGAGAGTCAGAGACAGACATTAACCCATGAGGAGAACCATTTTCTTGCCGCAGATTCTTCTCTCTCTCACACGGTCACACCTCCATTTGTTTGGTTTCCATTTTCCCGAAAATATTTTTCCCTTATTTTCGACCACACAATATTTAGCCCTTGTGTGGGCACAATTTTCTGGTCCAAGTAATTGTTTTCTTGACCGTTTATAGCAATGAGGATCCCACCAATTGTGAGAAAGTCAACATGTGCGGCTGCCAACGGTACAAAAATGGATTAAAATCTTGGGAAAAATTCTTTCCAGACAGCCCCTTAATAAAATAATATTACACGTAAGTTTAAAACTTTTCTTTATTTTTCAATTATACATTTTTAAAAAAATATTATTTTAAAAATTATAATTTAAAATAATGGGAGCCAAAAGGACGGTGCTTAGATGATTTCAATTTTTTTTAATAATTTCCTTGGCCAAGTATAATGGTATACACACTAATATATATTTTGGACTCTGGTATATGTACAAAATTTTTGTACGGATAGATTAATAGATGTGTTTGTTTTGTTTACTTGAAGCGTCACTGTTGAGCTCAAGTGAAGTTTTGGAAGAAAACGAATAAAACCAAATTGGCGGGGCCATTTCTTTCAATTTTTGCTGTGCTTTCTCAGTTGTACTGTACACACATGTTTATCACAGTCAAACTTGCAGAAACAGAGAACTGATATTTATAGAGTGGAATACAGTTTGTGGGTGGGTTACTGCGTCTAAAAGAAAGGCATGCAGCAGCACTTGATGCAGATGCAGCCCATGATGGCAGCATATTATCCCAGCAACGTCACTACTGATCAAATTCAACTGGTAATTTTTCCTCTTCCTCTTTTCTGCTTATCTGTATGCACATTTTTCTTCTTTAGGGCATTCCGTCATTCACCCTGATTGGCATACCCAAGTCACCTTCACTTTCACTCAAGAAATTGAAAATTTTTAGTTAGTATCCTGTAATTTAAACTTGGTATTATTAAGGTTTTTTTTTTGTGGGTTTTCCATACATTTGCGCTCGCTTTGTTGTGAGGTTTTTAGGTTAATTTATATATGTAGGAAGTTTTGTCTTGTTCTTGAAATGTTCTACTGGTTGTTGCTGAATATAGAGTTGCCTTATTGCCCTTTTGTTTTGATTTGACACTTCATTAACATCTCCGAAGAGGCAATTTCAGTAATCTTGTATTTGGATTTAAAGTTCTTATTGTTAATTTATTTGCTTCTGTTGGTTAAAAAAAAAAATCTCGTGATTAAGTAATGCTTTACTTTGTGGTGAACTCCATAATTTGGATGGATATTCTCGTAGCTCATAAAAATTAGGGTTAGTTTGATGTCTTCTTTGGTATATATGTTGAAAGATTGTGTCTTCCTTTTGACAGAAAGAAGGAAGGAAGGTTTATGCCTTTTCTGGTTTTGTGGTGGATAAAATCATATTTCAAGTAGATTATTTTGATGAAATGTGTGGTTGAAATAAGTGATTGAAATTAACTATCGACTTTGACTTAGATTAAAATCAATCAATCCCCACCAAACAGGGGTAGCATTTTTATCCTTTCTTTTTTCTTCAATAGAAATTGAGAGATTTTCTTCGTCTTCTTTGGTTCCTGATTTCATTCATTGCTATCATTCAATAATTGTATTTGTCTTCTGATATAACTATTCTTTATGTTGGATAATCATGGGAATGATTAAAAAAAAAGGTTCTCGCACAGAAATTTTTGATTTACAACTAAGGGTCCGTTTGATTGCAAAGGTGGAAAATGGGTGGAAAGAAAATGTTTTACTGGGAATTGAATTGACTGGGAAAATGTTTTACTGGGAATTGTAATTAATTGTGTTTGATTGGTATAATTTTCCACCTGGTCCGTTTGACTTTATTTTTCATGAAAATTGTCAATTAAAAGGATAAAATTTACTAGAATTGGTGATAGAATTTGTTTGGATTGCCAAAAAGTAAAAAAAATAAATAAAAAAAAAAAACTTCGAAATTTTTTTGTGTTCGTTTGGCTTTATTTTTCATGCAAATTGTCAATTAAATGAATAGATTTTTTCACCATTGGGTTTGGAAGTTGTTCCAATTGCAAAACAAAAAAAAAAAAGAAAAAAAAGATGGAAAATCAAATTCCCACCAAAAACCAAAGAAAACAAATTCCTTCAAAAGCAAGAAAATAGGCGCGTGGCCAGGGAGGAGAGAAAAAATTTTCCAAGTCAAATTTTGCATATCAAACACATCTTTAGGTGGAAAGTAGAAAAGTTTTTCCTAGTTCTAGGGAAAAGAACTCCTATCAAACATAGCCACTCTATTTTGTTTTCCCTTGCTGCTGCTGCTTCTTCTTCTTTTTAATCAAACCCACCCTGCAGGTGGAATATATATATTAATATGAAAATAGTATTAGAATACAAACTTGGGAGGGATATATGACTTGATCTCCGCGAAATATAATCCAAGAAGTTTGGGAGCAAGGACTTAATAAAGCGACTGATTTTATTTTCCTGAGACCATTTTCATGCTCCGTGTTATCATACGCCTTGTCATAAACTTCGGATTACGCTAGTTCAGGACCAAAACCTCTATTCTCTGATCTTTTGTGTTTCCCTTGCTTTTTGAACGCTAATTATTAATATGCTCTATGAACTAAGCGACGTGTCAACAAGAGTGTATCAAAGGTGCTGCTGACTGCTTTAAAAAAATATCAAGCAAAGAGTGCTAAGAAAACCCAAGGTCAGATCCCGGTCAAAGGTCTGATAGGTCCCAATTGCACTGTGAGCAATGTTGAGCAAATCATCATTTTGATATGCGTAGAAGCATGAAGCTTTACCCTCAATTGTTCGATACTTGCATACCACACAACCAACGGCAAGTCATCCTTCACCCCATTCAAATCTGATGTACTGCAGTGTATGAGCTCATTTAAGCATGTGGTAACGTGCAAATTATAAGACATTACAGTGTTCGGATTTGTCTAGTCAGCTCTGTCTTTATTAATGGAACTGTGATGGCTTAGGGCTCCTTCACTCAACACCTAACCATATCTAGGACCTACTCTACAGAAGATATCCCTTCTCGTCTATAAATACCCATTTAGCCATACTTCTATAATATTTTTGCTTTGATGTACTGATCTCAATGTCAATGTTGTGTCATTAGCAGTGTTGTAAAAGGTTTTCACAGTTGCAATTTCAGAAGCTACAAGGCTATTTAATTTGTCTAAGCATTCGCATAATTGCTGTTTTGGTAGTCAGCATTACAGGCTTTGACAACTGCTTTTTCATATTTCAAAATATAGAACCATAGTTTTTTTCCCCCAGTGGCTTCAATATATAGCCTAAATCCTGTAGTGGTTTCGAATAATGGACCATGTGAATGCAATGCTAAATTTCAGCAACTGTCCCCAGGCTAAATGCTGTTCTTGTATAGTGCTAAATATGTTTTATTGTTTTTATTTTTGGTAATCAATTATGTATTATATGCAGTATCTGGATGAGAACAAGTCACTGATTCTGAAGATTGTCGAAAGCCAAAACTCGGGTAAAGTTGGTGAATGTGCAGAGTGAGTACAGTACCTTTTTTTTTTTTGGTTTTTTATTTCTCTTGCCTTCTCATCTAAAATATAGCAGATGTATTATTATTTGGTAAATTATTCATCTATTCTACCCTTCCTCCAAAATATGGCTATGAAAAGAAATACACATCAATGGTTTCAAGATTTCTAGGAAGCCTGGTTCATTGATATGAAATTATTATGAACATTGGATGGCGAGAAATTTATTCAGTTAGTTCTCTTTACAAACCGAGTAGAATGAACAATTTTAGATAATTGATAGCCTAAAAATCTATTCTAGTTGCTTTAAATTTGTATTATTTTCATATAAACAGTTGCAAAGGTATTATTAAGTTTAGAGAAATCAGTCGGGAGACAACATAATTGGTCACAGTCTGATCAACTAGTCTTGTGCAAATTTAATTTTATGTGCGTTTTTTGTGCGGAAGCGTTTATGAAATTCTCTTGTAATAAGAATTGAAAATAAGAATTATATTGGAATAATTTTGTTTTGTATTGATATATGATTGATTGTGTTGAAAAGTGTACAATGAATTTATATTTATAGACAAAATTATTCCGCAATCCTATTAATAAAATGAAACTAAAATAAGGAAAATAATAAAATTCTAATCTAATTAAAAATTATATTCTAATCAATACATAAAAAAATCATATTCTAAACAAGAAATAAGAATAAAGAGATAAAACCTATTAGAAAAGATAAAACACAAATAGAAAGGTAAATCACAGTTGTAGTAGGAAACTACTAATTATGATTATGTACTACATCAATCCCTTCCACTTGAATAAAAGTCGTCCTTGAGTTTTTCTTGAAGAAAATAATCAATTAATCCGGAGGAAAATACTCAAAAATTTCTGTCAATACTAATATTGAAGAAATTTCAATTTCCTCATGTTCTGCCACCCCATAATTTTTGTTCTTATCCAAGAATAGATCTGCCAGATAAGTTACCTCCCCAGCATAATGAGATATTGTAAAATTGGTGCGTGATAGCTTCGGCTTGATAAATCGATTGTTTTTTGCAAAGGTCTGATCTTCGAGAAATGCAATTATTCCACCAGGTTTCTTCTCAATCAGATCGAGCACATCTTGATTATCAACAAATTCTATGTAGCTCCAGTCTTCTGATTCCATCTTAAAAACATGCTAGTTAAAATGTTGCTGTTTTTTATTTGTGAAATTGATACGAAACAGCTCAAAACTGTCGTGCTTAAAACTATGAAACCCGTAGATATCAATAACTCCTATTATTGTCTTTGAGTTTGGATCCTGTTCAATTGAAGACTTACTTTTTTCCACAAGCCAGTCAAACAGGCGAGAATATATAGTTTTAACCAACGTATCACTGTTACTCAAAGCAACCTCTAGATCAAGAGTCCAAGTAATAACGTTCTCTGAAGTCACCATCACGTGCTTAATAAATGCATCTTCCAGGTTCTTGGGATCACACTTGAGCAATTCAGGAGTATTATTAAGATGAAATCCAGATTTTTCATCCTTAATCACAGAAGAATCGATCTTGCTATTAAAAACAATATCATTATAACACATCCCGATGACTCCAAGCAATAGTTCACCATGAACCTTGAACTTAGTAGATGCTACAGCAGTAAGAAGCAACTTCAACACTTAAAGGGTAGTGTTGTTAAGTGATAAATAATCTGCACAACTGCAGACCTTGCTGAGAATATTAGTGAATAGTTGCATTTTTAGCACCATCTAGACCGGATCACCCTCAAGGTGATTGTACCCAATGAGCTTATGGAGTCAATATAGTGCAAGCTCAACGACTCTAATGTTCTTGGTCTCTAATGCAATTTGAAGTGGATTCAGAACAAGCTCATCCCGAGCTCCTCTTAAAGTATGCCATGCACTTTCTAAGGCTGTCAGTATAGATCCACTACTGTCTGCAGGTTAGATAGCATATTCCACTTCCTCAGCGGCAGCTAGAGCAACGTTTGATTGATCTAATTTCGTCTCGGATTTTAGCTACAGCATCAGTCGCATGTAAATTACTTGTGACATCAACTGAGGATGCTGCTTGGTTGGATTCACCATAATTAGATTGCTGACTGACGTCCTTTGCACTGTCTTTAATTCCTTTAATTCTCTTCTCTTTTGTTAGACACTTCCAAACTTCAACTTGCTCATCATCGGATTGTTGTTTTTTAAGCTTGTTGAAGCAACCTACATTCATAGCAGTTAAAGTGTGCAAATTCTTGTTAGCTTATTTCTCCATGGGCTCGCGATTCCTTTCAAGACTCAACACGGTCACAATCTGCATGGTGTTACGAAGGGTTTCATTGATCCTTTCGATTCGTTGTTCGAGTTTGTCGAGCCTCCGTTCATCCTCGACGGTTCAACAACCACTAGGACCATAGTCAGCCATCAGATTGAGGCAATTTCCTTGCTCTGATACCAATTTTGGTGCGGAAGCGTTTATGAATTTTTTGTAATAAGAATTGAAAATAAGAATTGTATTGAAATACTTTTGTTTTGTAATGATATATGATTGATTATGTTGAAAAGTGTACAATGCCTTTATATTTATAGACAATATTATTCTCTAATCCTATTAATAAAATGAAACTAAAATAAGGAAACTAATAAAATCCTAATCTAATTAAAAATCTCATTCTAATCAATATATAAAAGAAATTATATGCTAAACAATAAATAAGAATAAAAACATAAAACCTAATAGAAAAGATAAATCACAATTGTAGTAGAAAACTACTAATCATGATTATGTACTACAGTTTGGGGGGTGGGGAAGAAAACCTTCCACCCCCGTAAAAATAAAACGACGATAGAAAACCACTTTCTTCATCTACATGGATTTTACATTTTCCACAATGACAAGTTTTGGATTCAATAAATTAATTTTGATCCTAATGTAGGTTGATGCTACATCACTTTTTTGGATGATGTGTTCTATCTAAGAGATGTGCTCATTTTATTTAGTGCGGTGCAAATTGTTAAGATTGGCCACCTTTTTGAAATGAGGTTTATTTGTTGGCTGTCTCCTCACTTGGCAGGAACCAAGCTAGGCTACAGAGAAACTTGATGTACCTTGCTTCTATTGCAGATTCACAACCTCAACCACTTGGCATGCATTTGCAGGTAACCCCGTTCTTGATTGCAAAGAGGCCCTACATCATATGATATGCCAAGGATAAAATGTCTAATGGTTGGACAGTATTGAGTTTAACTATATAGTTCACTTTCGTTGGAGTTATATTGGGCATTCATATTCTGCATCAGGACTGCCTAATATCCTATGATGTGTAAAGGAATTCTTTTTCAGTATAGCATGTACTTCATGTCGGAAGTACACCTTCAAAATAGCTCATATATATTGATTCCTCGATACATGGACCAAGCACGAAATCATAGCAATGTTCGTGCAGGACCCCCCTTGCAGTATCTAACTAGAGTAACATACTCCATACGAAAATTTTCCTAAAGAGATATTTCATAGAAAATGTTCAGTCAGCAAGCGTGAGGAATGCAGTTTCGGTGAAATAAAATGGAGAGTGGAAAAAGAAAAGCTCTATCTATGAATAAAGGGGAGGACTGAATGGCAAAAGAAAAGGCAAATCAAAACCTGCTGAAGGTGGTTGACCAATGCCTAATGCCGATGAATGTCCCAAGGGCGACTAAAGATTAATTGCTAAAACATCTCATGATTAATCTAGTCGTAAATGTCATGGGATTAAACAGGAAAGAGAAAAATACAGAGTTGAGTCCTGCACAAGCATGCTATAAATTGAGGGTGAACCACTATAAATTTGTTTGTTTGCTTTTTTCAAATTTCGACTTGATTATTAGTGTGTTGGAACTTGTGGTTAGGACTTAATTCATAACAAACTTTTGCATAGATTCTGGATGTTCAGTAAACTAGTAATGCTGCTGGATCCTATGTCTTTTTATTGTAAATAGCTATTTTTAACAATTCTAATTTCCCCCTTACCTTCTCTATTCATATCAATTTTTATTGTTACTCCTGCAGAGTACCAGTTATGTTGTTATTGCTTGGTGTTCCAAGACAACTGGTACAACCTTGTTTGTGGTCATATTCTCTTTGTCGATGTTTTGCAGTATCCTGCTGGAGGGATTTCACAGCCCGTTGCACATTACATGCAGCACCAACAACCTCAACAGATGACGCCTCAATCAATTATGGCTGCACGAGCCACCATGTACGGCCAACAGCAATTTCCAGCACATCAACAAGTCTTGCATAGCCAACTTGGGATTAGCTCGGGAGGAAGCAGTGGGATTACCATGCTACAAGGCGAGCCTCATGGTGCTGGAGGCAGAGGCTTTCCTGATTTTGGACGCAGCAATGCAGTAACCAGTGGAAGTGCTGAACAGCAAGGTGGAAGCACGGGAGGCCATGGAGGTGATGGTCGTCATGGTTAAACGAGTTTTCTGCTGACGTTTGAACTTGGGAATTTTGACCGCAAACTGTTTCTTCAGAAACTCAAAATGCATTAACTTATAATTTATTTCAGGAAAGACTAGATTTTTTAGTTCTATGTTTTCGTGTCTTTTCTTTATTGACTCTTTCCTTTGCAATGCTGTTAAGAACATTTTATTTTATTTTACATTTTTAGTTTGAATAAATCAAGAAGTCAAAAGGGTATGGATATGGATCGTAATACTCGAGTTTGTTTCAACGATTTAATCTAGTGGTGATATGGTGAAAATAAGAGAATGAGTAACTGCAAGGGTCAATAATATTTATATGCTTGCCGCTAAAAACTCCTGCAGGATTTAACCAACCAATTCTAATACAGAAGCTAAATTGTTTGGACTTTCAAATAATGATAGCCGTGGACCTTAGTTGCGCATGTTCAACTAATTTTGTTCATTAACATCCAAGAACTCGCTAATTGATCAAACAAAGAGACGTGGAAATGAAAATGCATAACCAGCCCCAAAACCATCATAATGTGATAAACAGTAACAATAGTTTATTTATATTACAGTGTTCTTTCCCACAGGGAACAACAAAGTTCAACCTACTACTGTAAACAATCACAGGCGACTAATAGAGTAACAAAAATGAAATTATGGGGCAAAGAAAGAGGAAACCTATCAAAAGCTTTACATGAACAAGAACTTGACTGGAGTCCACCAATGGACGAAAACGAGCAGAGCTAAGTGACTTGTATAAAGGTGTCCCCCTTTGGCTTTAGGACTAAATATCATATGATTCTGTCTCTCTCTTTACAAAGAAATAAAGAAAGTATGCAAGTTTCACTTTGTAGCTGTCAACTTGATTGTATGGTGATGACTGAGATTATGCTACCTCAGGCAGTTAAAGAGTTACCAAGAGCTGATGCGTATACTTCTCTTATCTACGATTCACCAGGAAATTGTCTCTATTGATTAGGGACATGTACCTGGTATGAAAGAAAATTTCAGTCTTGTACATAAACAGAAAAACAGAAGGGCAAAATGAAAGATATAGTTCCTATTTTATCTTCGAAAGGATGATCAAGTGGGTATCAAAACTTTCTCAGAAATTTATGCAGCAACAGTTTGTATATTATACCACTTATGCACTTGCCGGTAGTTACACAACCGTCTAGTTGAAAGTACTGGTCTTCTTTTGTTTCTACTTATTGTATGGGTTTCTTCCTTGTACCTTACACTACTAAAATCCAATTTACCCTTCGTACATTTATCAATCTGTAATTATACACAATCAATAAAACAAAAAACTGCAGACGCAATTTGGCACCATAGACACTTGAAACATGAAAACTAGATAGCACTACATCCGAGGGGATGTCAATTCAAATATTTAGTGAGTTACTTATCTAGGATCTCACATCTTTTAATAGTAGAGTAAACAGGATTTTGTGTTCAAATATAGAGTTCAAATGAATGGTTGGAACAAGATTTGGTATAGTTCCCAGAGCAGTAAATATAACTGAGAATGTAAAGAGACGAGAAGACAATGATAACATCTACTTCATACACTATAAAATAATAAAAAAATCCAAAAGAACATGATGCTCTTAAAATTAACCATGTTATGTTAAAAACTAAATAGTCCAAAACTTGTAGGGGGGCATTGCAAAATGGAAGCGCCATTCACATGTGACTCAGATTAATGAAACCATGTACCTTTTATCAGTCAACATATCGAGATTTATTTTTAGCCTGAACCCTTCTGATATAAGGGGCAACCAACAAATCCAATTTTACCAACCAAAGTGCGACTGCAGATGATGTTTGTGGCATGGATGGGAAGCTTGCAAATATTTGATCCAGAAGATAATTAGGACTCAAGTCGTCATTTAATTGATAAAACCAGTCCTCATTGATAGCACTGATAAAATCAGCAAGAACCTAAAGCATTTGTAAAAGCAGATGAGAGAGAATATAAATATCAGCCTCTAGATAAGTGAACCAGCAATAATCAAACACAAAATAACAGACATGCAATTTTCATCACCTGCAAAAACTCTGCCAAACTCGAGGTTCGTCGTAACCTATTGACCCAAAGATTATGAGCAGATTTTTTCCAAGGCCACAAAAAGGCATCGTCGGGCAGAACTGTCTGCAAGTAGAAAGAAAATGTTAATCCAAGATAACTGAGAAAACAATCCAAATCATAGAACCAGAAAAATTCAACTAAAACTCTCTTTTCCCAGCGTTGTTTCAACTGTTCCCCTATGGCAACAGCAATTTCTATGCTTCTATAACCTATAATTTTTTAGGCACTGAATCTGCCCTGCAATTATTAAGAAATGTCTAAACAGGATTTATCACTCCTGAAATGCCAAAGGTAGATTCGTGCCCTAATAGCTACAAGTATTTATGCTTTCATTTTGCTACAACGCTAACACTTTAGTCTTTATCCTCCCACTCAACCATAAAATATTCCTGTCAGCAATTTAAACTTCTGGGTTTCTAACCCGATGACAGTCTAAAATAAAAGGCATCAAATGTTATTTCATGTAGTGCCAAGGCAGCTATGTGGTTCATACCACTTTTGCAGTGCCATATGCATCGTGCATTTTTAATTGCTTATAGAAATGCCAAGGTCAAGGTCAAGGTCACCAGGTGATCTTAAACCTGCTACAAATCCATTATTTCCTATTCATTGAAAGGATGCCATAAAAAATGAGATGCATGCCACATTGCAGCAAGGTGAAAACTTCTAACCACGACTTGTGCTTCAACAGTTAAGAGCAACCCATTTAAGAAATGACAGAATTCACGTAGAGGTTGGTTTCCAAAAAAAAAGGCGAGCAAACTAAACTGATGTTTACAGTATGCACAACATAAAAACATCACCAAAAGAAGCATGGTTAGAAAAATTTAATACACACACACACTTGAACAAGTTAAAAGACCAGAAAAGAGAAGCATATTTATGCTATATGCGTGTAAGTGACATGCATCAATATTCTATGAAATATTTTAAAGCTTACCTATACAACAACTCACCTCAATTGCATAAATTGCAGCTTTGAGAGCTTGCAACTGGGATGACAGTACCCTTTGTTTATGAACTTTGTTAATATTTGTACTGTCCTGACATATTGCAGAATGAACCGCATATCTCTCTTCTAGATCAAAATCAAGCTCAAATGTGGTATGGCAAACCTTACAGTGCTTCTCATCTCTCCAATAGAGGTCATGACAATGTTCACATCTTCTGAGTGAGTCAATATATGCCCTCTTCCCATTTTTAACAGAGTTGAGTTCTAAATAAAATGACTTCCATATCCACGAGCCAAAAGCTTGGGAACGGCTCCATTGGTCTTTCTGTTCTCGTTTCTTCCCAACTTCAGGAACTATAGCAACAGTAGAAGAGGGAAGATCATTTTGCATTTCGCACAGGCTCAATTGGTTGTCTACATCAGACACCGGAGACGAACTATCTTCTCTAGATGTATTCAGTTCAGATTGATCAAATATAGTGCGCTGCCTGATTCTACCAGCATTTGGCATACTGGACATCACTTGGCAAAGAAATGCTTTCTGTTTCTCCAAGGATGCTAGAAGGCGAGCCTCCCGGGCACCGCGATGGTCCAGGGTCGATAACAAAGTGCACAAAGCCTGAAACCAGATTTATCAGAGACAAGCAGAGTTAAAAACCAAATTCCAACATTTAAGTAAGAATTAAGTATGTTACGAACACAAAACCAGAAAAAGTTTACCTCTTGAGTATCAATCACCTCCCAATGACCATCTTCAGAAGATTCAAAATAAATCCTCTTGTGGCCGGGATCAAATTCATCACAAGGGCCCAAGAAAATCCAGTATCTATTGTATCTACGATCGGAACCCAGAAAGATAGACTGCATGGGGTGCAAATAGTCCTCTGCTTTCATTTCTTTAGCATCCTTCCTCGTGTTGCCATCTTTTCCCTTGCTACCAATCTTTGATAGAAGAACTAATGAATCGATTGGCTGATCTGATGTACTCACGTCATTGTTACTAACCATTTGTCCACCACCGCCTACTATTAGCCCAGGTTTACATTGTTTCACTGTTGATCGCTTTATTTTTCCACCAGAAGCATAATGATTGATGTTTGGAGAACATTCGACGTTGAGTATAGGTGTCAAGAAATCCTGCAATAAAGAGTGACAGTAACCAAAGGATAATTCATATAACACATCTGCAACTGATAGAACTCAATCATGAATTCCCATCTCTTAATAAGCAAGAGAGATGCTTATGTGATCAAATCTAGAAACCAAATAAACATATCCAACATTTATTACAAAATGACAGTCCGTGCAACCACCCATAAGTCATGGCAACAAACATCAAACAAATTTGTCTAAAGAAAAGGCCCAACTAGGCAAGTTATTTTTTTTCCCCGTAAAGTGGCATAAATATTATATTTTAACTTTATTCTTTCCAGCATCTTAATTATCCAACTAATGACATTTCCAGTTTGCCATTCGAAAGCCGATCTCAAGATGCTTCCTTGTTGAGCAAAATCAAGCAGTCAACGAAGACCAGTTCCATGAAACCTCCAAGGCGGTAATCTAGAAACAAAAGCTTTCTTGGGAAAAGTATATTCGTGCAAAATAGATATAACATTTATAGATAGCACTCAAGCACATTTATTTAAGTTTTGACCAGAAAAGTTGACGACTAAATTTGTTGATGTATGTCTCATTCACTACTATTGCAGAACTTCAATTCATCATTTTAATTCCCCTATAAACAAGCCCGAGCTGCTCAACATTAAATCAAGAGTAACAAGCCAAGCTCGATGCTCGAACATATATTTAAACTAATAATTTTTTTAAAAATAAACAGGAGCACGGTAACTTATAAAGTTGCTCAAGCACACTTCAAATTCCGCTTGCCAAAAGCTCATTCGAGCTCAGATGCGACGTATGGTATTCTGATAGTGCCTCTTCATACTAGTGATTTAGAAACTTACACAGCAATGTTGGCTAAAAGAAGCTTACATATGTAAAATAGACTTTGCATTCTTGAACAGAGTGAACATGTTGAACTCAAACTCCACCAAAAGAATGATCAAAGTCTTCAACAGATTACTAAATCTAATTTTAAGCAAACAAGTCCACCTGTTGTTTAGTTGACTCAACCAAGTCAACTAAGATCAGTAACACTACTGTAACTCGATGAAAATTTTCATTCACCTCTAAGTCATCATATCAACTCAGTTATCACAGAATCTAAGAAATTATTTGATCGTTTTGAGTTAAATTATCCAAATTGCTATTTTCACTTCCTTCCAATTTTAACTCATCATTCATTCACCATACTCAAAACAAAAGTAAATGCCTCCAATTCATCATCAAACAATGATCTGGTAAATATGTAGTTCACAAAAAAAAAAAAAAAAATTTATACTTATATTAGCTACTACATTGAGCATCAGCCTCAAATCAGTATAAATATTGAGCTATAACACATACATAACCAATATAACTTAAATAATGTAAAAATAAATACGATCGGTGGGTAGAATGATAAAGAAGTCATATCATACTACCAAGAAATAGGAGAAGACACAAGTATGACTGAGGGAAAGAAGAAACTGAAAAACAACAAGGTGTATTACCTCTGTTCTGATACTGGATCCAGCACTAAGCAGATCAGTCAATGCAGCTAAAGCATTCAACTTCTCTTCAATGCTTAAATCTGAATATTCACCTTCCATTAAACCTAACCACCACACTTCTCCTGGATGGCTCTCATCAATTTCATTGTAAACTGTCAACGTACTATTCTTACTTTTACAATAATCTTGCTTAAGTCTAGTTGGACTAGAATCCATGGACTCAGACTTGGAATCATCCGCATCGTTGGATCCACCACTGACTGCAGAAATCTCATCAACACTCCCAAAGTCTTCACAATCAGAAGGACATACTTCTTCTTCTTTTGTGGTTGCATTGATTCGAAGACGATATCCAGAAGAAGAAATCTTTTCAAATAATGTAATGTCACTTGAGAGAGCCGAGTGTACTAAATTCTCTAGGTCATGGGTTGTATCCACAAGATTCAACTCAACAATCTTCATAACAAAACAAATATTCGTAAGTAATAGAGAATTACATCGAAATTCGAAACTCGATGGGTTGAACTAACACTAAAATGAATATTCTCCTCTCTTAATTCAAGAATATGCAAACTTACAGATGAAGATTTTGCCAATTCTGAGACTTGCATTCCACTGCTTCCTTGGGTCAGCAAAGTACTGAACAGTTCACCCTTCAATGTACCAGAATTTAAGCCATACTTTGCCATAAGATTGACTTCCTACAGAACAAGAAGCAAATAAGCACATGAGAACCATGCAAACCAACCAACCAAGCTGAACTTGACGAGTCAATTGTGTAAAATTGCTTCTCTCAAGCGTTCTTAACAATCATAATCTCATGTAATGATCTACTACCCTTTGTGTAGACACATTAACAAGGCCACATATCCTATGTGCAACAGAATAAACCATTCATATAATCTATGCATGCGTACACAATGACAAGCACCAAAAGCAAATCCCCTGCCACTTGGAGAATGCTACCTGGAGGGCATCATCAGCAGGGAGAGAGACAGAAAAAGAGGCCTACTAAACCATATGCTATGAGCTATTATGAAATAAAACTTTGAAGCATGGGGCATAACAAAAAATAAACTAATTCCTAGTAAATTTGGGTTAGCTGCATGAATCCTTATTGTTCATTCCATTCAATCCAGTGTCACATTTGAAGTGAAGGCATGACAGACCATTATGAAAAGTTAAAAGGTGAAAAGCATGCATATCAAAAACTTGAATACCTTGTTGAGAGCTCCCTTAGGTGCCACTCCGAGTTTAGAACCAAAACCAGCAGCAACCAACACCTGACGTAATATTTCTGTCCATGTCAGGAGGTTCAGTGACTTCTGCCAGAAGCCTAGTACAAAGTCTTGAACTTCAACCTACCAAATGACAAAGAATAGACGGTCAAGAATTCGTTCTCAAATATGAGTGGCACAGAATTTTGCCTCCAGATGCATAGGATAGGAGGATCGGGAAGGGGTACATATACAGAGAGACGTTTATAGACATTTATCCAAAAACATGAACTATCGTATCAGGCATGTCACGGACTATGCATTAATTCCAAGCCAAGGCCCTGCATAATCACTATCATCAAAGATCTACCCATGGCCCACGATAAATGTAAAGAGTGCAGCATGCAAAGACTATTAAGTTTACTTGGTTCTAGATAATCTCTCTGATTCTCTTTGATAAGTAAAACACTTTCTCAAGTGCTCATCCCATTTAAGTACCAGTTGAGCTGCTGATTCTCGTCAATTAATTAAGCCAATCAATTTTAACATGCCGAATGTTAATAATGTTATATCATAAAGATGAGGGTTTCTTCAGTTTAACGAGGAAATCCAATACCTTTATTGCATTCATGGTGTAATTTAAGTAATTATTCAAGCACATATTTTCTCAGATGTGAATAACTCAAAGATACTTCATAGGATCTCCAGTCCTCTATTTTCTATATGTCAGTGCTTCCACACTATAAAGTGGACTTCCACTGCAAAGAAAGCATGAGACAATGGCTTAAAAATTTTACACATACCTAAAACAAAACCATTGGGGGTAAGGCTTAGTTTGTCCCAGAACAAAACAGCATGCTTAGGACAACTTGTTCCCTAAATCCAGTCGAACATGCTCATCATGTATGGTATAAATTTTTGGGATTTAACTTTAGAAATGGCCCTAGCAAGTGGAAGAAGAGGGTTGCCAGCTGTAAATATGTACGAGACAAGGCATTGTATTTTATTTTATTTTTATTTTTTTAATGATGAGTAGACACATGAACTAATCACTGACCTTATTCAACTATACCTGATAGATAATAATGTTCGAATCTCAGATGAGTTTCTCAATCACCAAATTTGCATCTTACAACAAGATTGAGAACAAAGAACACAAATGTAGTTACCATCAAGAAAATCATAGTTCGCTGTAAAAATCATTCCTACACATAATCTAATGAATCTAACCATTATGTCATGAATAGGAATGATAAAGGATAATTCTACTGGGAATTATTTCTTGTTGTAATAGAATTTTATTTTTTGCTTAGAATAGGAATTTTAAGTCTTTTAGGTTTTTTATTACTTTTTCTTTTATATAATAATTACTTATCTTCCTTGAACTATAGACATTGGCTTTGTAACAGTTCTTTACAATTATTCTTTGCAAATTTTCAATTTAATTCAACTTAATCTTGTTTCAAGAATTTCAATTTCCCTTTCACACCAAAATGGATATCAGAGCAAGATTTTACCCTTAGTTGATCGCCACATTTGATGGTAGTGGCATCCTCGCAACGATCGGACGATTGCAAAATTATCACCCTCGGTCTAAAATTTAGAACGAATGATGGATAGGTTCAAAGATGCAGCTGACAAAAAATTAAAGATATTAACTGCTATGAATGTTGGTCACTTCAACGAGTCGACAAAATGGAAACAAGTAGCTAAAATTTTTCCTCGAGTCCAAGCTAAATTTGATACCTTACAACGTGATTTTCTCTCCTCCAACCAAACTCATGGACGATTTTTTTTTAAGTGGGCGAGATTGATGTAAGACAATCCTATCACAAATAGGACTGAGAATTATTTCTTGTTTAGATTAGGAATTTTTATTATTTTTCCTTTTAGGTTTTAATTACTTATTTTCCTTTAGCTATTATGATTAGGAGATTATTTTACAAACAAAGACTTTGTAATTATTTCAATGACCAATTCATCATAATAAAATTATTATCTTCAACTTTTCGTGTTTGATGAACTGCTTTATGATTTCAAGAATTTCAATTTCGCTTTTGCACCAAGGAAACTTTGTTCTAAATAATCTTTTCAGAACAATTTTGACGAGAGTCGGAATGGTCTCCACGGAATGATATGGGATATACTGAAAAACTATCTTGAATTTTTCAAATGTAGACATCCCATATGCATGTATATAATACCTTGGATTCTTCAAGGGACGTTTAAATTACTAGTCACAACGGCAATTCGCCAAAATGAATCATATCTTCTTGATCTTAGATGTCAATGAATTATTTCAATAAGCCGCAAATATGAACCGGTGAAATGGATTATAGAAACTACACAAATTACGAGACCTAACTTCCTTGATTTTTTACTTGATATTGATAGGCTGCACAACAGCGGCCAGCCTATCAAACACATTAAAGGAGAAGTTGAATATTATGCTTAGCAAAAAGCAAACAAAATAGACCAAAAATTCTTTGTCAACCTTCCATCTCCACAACCTTAACAACTATTAATTGTATAATATAGACACAGAAAAATCAGGAGCAAATTATATGAAGACAGACACGTGTACTCGTACCTCTAAAAAAAGGAACAAAATGAAGTGTACAAATGCATACATCACTATAGATTTATTATGTCTACATATTCTTGTACTTACCGAGTGCAGTAAAGCCAAGAACCTGCGATTTTTGCTTGCATGAGGCAAAAATCCTCTGCTTAGGTCCTGCTCAATGTCAGATACAAGAAGTTTGAGAAGGGCCACATGTACTTGCCCAAGCAACAGGGAGTCCTGAATACCAAAACAAGAAGAAAAGGGAATCAAAAGTAGTAAAAAATCGGCAAACCTGAATAATCCATATAAGATATCTAGTGTAGAAAAGCATTGCATTAATATGTGAGCATACCTTATCATGAAATGCTTGCGCAAACTCATCTAAGGTGAATGAACATACATCAATTTTTATAGCATAAGTACAAAGAAAATGGAATACCTGCATAACAAATAAGTGATACTTAGCAAAGAATGGCACAAAGTCGTAATTTAGGACAGAAAATAATAAGGAGCCACAATATATAGCACAAGTACAAAGAAAATGGAAGAACTGCATAAAAAATAAGTGATACTTATCAAAGAATGGCACAAAGTCATATTTTAGGACAGTTAATAATAAGGAACCAATTATGTCTAGTCTAATCTAATATTACTGCCTCTTAAGTGTCATGTTTATGCTGCAAAGGCATTTTCTTTCACTTCAAAATAAAAAGGATTTTGGATAGGCTGGCTCTACCCAAACTTTTCTTGTTCCCCCCGACATTTCCCACTTGTCCGACTATTGCTGTGCAGTTTTTGGATATCAAATGCAACTCCTAGACCTTATTATTACAATAAAGCAATAATGTAAATATACACAAACAACACGAACAACAAACCAAGCCATATTCCTTGGGATCGACTACATAAATCATTTTTCACCACTCCGTCCAGTTGGTACAAAGCAACTAAATCTTAGCAACCACAACAACCATGATGGTATTGGTCTACTTTCCCACTTCAAATACATTCTACTAACATCATGCCACTCTGATCAACTAGTCACTCTTCTTTAGGTCTACTCAAGCCATGTTGCAACCATAATAAAAATCATTCCCTTTATTTAATCTCGCACAGTGTACCACTACTTGTTGACAATTATTTTCATTTCTTATCTTATCAATTCTAGCATTACTACATAACCATCTAAGCATCCTCGTTTCCACTACTTTCATCTTTTGAATTTCTTGTCCTTTAATATCCCAACACTCGGTACAACATACCTTGCAGATCTAATCATTGTTCTATAGAACTATCATTTCAAACTTGTAGGGATTTTCACGTGTGAAAGAATTCCTATAACAATCTCCATTTTGTCTAATTCATATTAATCCTGTGTATCACATCCTCTTCAACCACTCGTTCATTGTTTATAATCGAACCTAAATACTTAAAACGATCACTTAATGAGACAAGATCGTCTATAGTGATCCATTATACCATTATTTCTACTATTACTAAAGTGTCATTCTACGCACCATGTCTAGGTCCTACATAACCTAAACCCATTAGATTTCAATGTACTCCAAAATTTGAACTTACGATTTAACTCTAACTCTTATGATATAAACTATGCCATTGCTAACATACACCAAGGATCCCGATCTCGAATATGTCTAATAAGTTATCCATGACTAAAGCGAATATATCATGCATATATATGACTAGGTTGTGCTATATACAGCTCGTGAACAAATACCTTTTTATTTCATACAATCTTGAAAATCACCCAGATTCTTATAAATAGGCACCATAACATTCTTCCTTCATCCATCCAGCATTCTTTTTACTCCTTAACAAGAAAAGAGCATGCATATATATGACTAGGTTTTGCTAGATACGTATGAAATAGAAAGCTCATTAATATATATGTAGCGTGAAAAGCTTTCTCACAATTTACAACATACTGAAATTTTTAAGAGCAAGATATTTGATTATAGCAATGAGCAAATTTGAAACCATTGTCTGCCATCAATAGTCAACTGTTGACTATAATGTGGAACAGACCCATCACTTTAAGCACTTCCAGGACCAGAATAGAACAGAATGTTTCTATACCTTGAAAAGTTTCTTGACAAGCTCCGGAGAGGAATCCCATGGTTGCACATAGAAGGGAGGCCTCATTGTGACAGTATTTGGAGGGAACTTGGCTAGCAAATCTATAAAATTGCACAACATTATTAGAAGGACAATGCGAAGTACTACCAAGTGCTCTCTAGCTATTTTCTACAAATCTGTTTTAAGTTTTGTTTAGTTTCAGGGAAATAATTTATCCAGCTTCATTGAGAATAATAGAACAAAATAATAAAGAGGAAGAAAACAAAGTAATTAACAAAACAATACTGGGGAAGAAAACAAAGTAACTAACCTTTGCAAAGCGAACAACCATGTGATCCATTGGTTGTAAAGTGCGCAGAGCAAGTTAATGGATTTGGTCCTGCTTGTAATTCTCTTAGCTCCAGTTCCTCATCATCTATTAGCATTGCAAAGTGTTCTGAATTTTCCAGACATCTCTCTCTGTCCAGAGCAAGTTCACATTTTTCTTTACGATTTCGCTTTTCAACTTTCTGGTACTCCACCTAAAATTACAGCATACCGAATCCAGATACTAACTTAAGTAAAGAATCCAGATATCCTTCTTCTGACAAGTAGAATAGCTAGAACTCATTTTACCTTTCTACTTGGGGGAATCTTCCTCTTAGCTTGTTCTTTGTTTGATAACTTTCTCTGCTCGTAGAAGACTAACCATTAGTGTCTTTTCCGGCAATCCCATAAAAATAAAGATTTGCAACATCAAATGTTCAATTGGCTTCATAAACCAAAGAAAACGACATATATTTGTGATAAGTGAACTTCAAAAAGGTTAATTAGTTAGCTAACCAGAATATTTTGCCGTTGCTGATAACTATTTTTCTTCTGTTGGATGAGGCTCTCACTGGAAATACCATAAGAAGGAAAATCTCTAGCCTCAGTATTTGTCATCTGCCAAACTCTCATCAAACCTTTGCCAATGCCATGTTTCTTCACAGGAGCACCCTTTTGAGATATTAGATCTTTACTCCTACCATTTTTCTTTGCTGGAGCACCCGTATCAGTCATCAAGCCTTTACCCATGCCATGCTGCAGTGTTGGAGCACTATTCTCACAACAACCCTGGTAATCCAAGGTGGTATGCAAGGAAACATACAAAATACAATAGAAATGTAAAAAATGATAAAAGCCCAGCATAATTTAAGCAATACCCATCTCATGTGCCTAAAATTTTCAATCAATTTTATCCTTCTTACCTTTCTTCTTTTATAGACTTGTAAATTCTCTTCAGAAGTATGACGACACTTTGTAGGACCTGGCCATAAAAGAGCAAAGCACCAGAAATTTTGTAGGTACATGTACATACAAATTTATAAATAAAAATAAAAAATAAACAGGTGCACATACATGCGTGCATATGATTACACAAACACAGAAGAATATGGATGGGCGTATAAGAACTGGTGGGTTGGGGGATTGAGGTGAGAGTAAGTGGCAGTAAGCCAAATGCGTTCAGGTAAGTAAAAGAAAAAAGAGTAAGCAGAAGAACTAAAACGTAGATAGCACAGACGGAGTTTGGACCTTTTGAGTTGAGTTTAAGTCAGAGCCTCCCAATCCAACTTTCTTTCTCTTGATACACAGGTGATTTTGGCACAAAAAGGAGGAACTATTTTAAGCCCCTGTTTGACACCCATTCTCTTTCTCATTTTTTTTCTTTCTTCATTTCAACCACACATTCTATCAATAAAATAATATTACACATAAATCCAAAAATTGTTATTACTTTTTAACCACACATTCTTCCTATCAATCACTATTCCAGAATTTATTCTTCTCCAAAATGGGTGTCAAACACAACCTAAATGTTTGTCATACAGGAAATAATTGTCTCAGAATTTAAGAAAACCGATATTTAGCAGAGTGCTGGGTGAAGATACAGGAAATACCAGCTCTGCTAACCTACCTTCAAATATTCCCCCTCACATGGTTACACTATCTAACCCCACCCCACCCCACCCCACCCCCCCAGTCTTGACCAGGAAAAGAAAAATATGAAGATAAAGAAGTTAAGTGATTTTGAAAACTGATTATGAAAAATCAATTTGTATTAAATATACAGATGTTGTTTGAGCTATTAAATATTTTCACCAGGAATTTAAGCCAAACTGGTGGATCACGTGCCTGCAGATTTCGCTAACCAGTCAAAGATTAGGCATTAACAATCAACGTTAGGCATCTACTTCTGCAACCCACTCATAAGCCCAGGAAATTAAAATAAATAAATAAAATAGAAATAGAAAGCAGTTTGCAATTTTTCATTTTTACAGTTTCTCAACTGAATTTCCTGGACATGATAAGGTGCGCAAGATAGTTAAAATTCATACAACTACAACCCGCCACGACTACCCTAATAACTTAAACAAGACCAAATATCTTCAGCAGCCTAAGGATAAATGCTGTTGGCAACACCAAATAGTTATTCTTTTTATTACATGTTTATAAATATATTACCCTACCCCTATTTTCTTCTTCCCAGTTGAAGTAGTACCACCGTCTGAAGGTTTTGAAACCCAAAAGGATTCGTCTCCAAGTTAATTGGGTTATTTTCTACAATTGGTACACTCGTCATTTAACACCCTCACTAAATAAACGCATATAAAAACACTACAAGAATCATCATAGAGAACAATTAATGCAAAGAACACGCATAAACACATCCAATAGAAATGCAACCAATACAATTCAACTACATAACTCAACGTCACTTTTAGAACCAATATTAGACAGGCATCAATACAGTACCTTTCTTCTTGCAGAGAAAAGCATTTGATGGAAGGGAATCGAATTCATTCCCAAGGGGCGGGCCGTCCTTTCGGAAAATTTTAGTGAGAATGTGCTCTGGAGAGTACAAAACCTCCTGAAGCCGTAGCCTGTAATCATCTTCATTCATGAAAAGCTGGTGCTGAAGCTTTCTTTTTCTTTTCTTATCCATACTCTTACTCTTGCAACTGTAATTTCCATTACAATTCATCCCAGTTCCACACGCCCGATTGCTCTTTCTAGAATTCTGTGGATTGCTATTCGACTTTATATTGGCCATAATTAATTATCCAAATTATATTGATCAAGAATCCATGCGAGGCAGAGGCAGAGGCAGAGGCAGAGGCAGAGGAGGTGCGTGGGGGCAGAAGATAAAAGAGTTCACTCTCTCTCTCTCTCTCTCGAACCGTGGGGATTGCGAAATGGAGGTCCGAGTTTTAAGTAGGGTTTTGGGTTTTGTGGGCTGATATTTCTTCTTCTTTTTTTTTTTTAAGTAATTTTTTGCTGTTTCTAGAAAAATATCTTCCAGTAAGTGGACCGACAGTTCTCAAACCGGGTCGAAGTCAAGGAAAGAGTTGAATCTGAACCGGCGCCAAGAGATATATATATATTTATTTATTTATTTTAAGAAAATTGCAATTTTAGCCTCGATCCCTGCTCTATTTTTTTTTCTTTTTTAATCTTCCTTTTCTCTTGTTTATTTTTTATGTTTGATTTACTTTTAAATTTTTTAAATTTGTTATATTTGTAAATAGTATTATTATGATTTTCCAAAAAAAAAAAAAGAGGAAGCCTGGCCTTTTAGCCCCCGATTGACACTCGTTAATTTCTCATTCTCACTCTAATTCTTCATTTCAACCACACATTCTCCAAATAAAATAATATTACACATAAATCAAAAAAAATTCATCATTTTTTCACCACACATTCTCACATCAATCACTATTTCAAAATTTCTATTCTCCTCAAAATTAGATTCAAACACAAGCTTAATTGCGGAGTGAAAGTTTTTTATCCACACGGACTTGGGACTCGAAATATTTTAATATTAAACAAATAAGAACAACCTTATCGATAACTTGTTGAAAGTCAAATTGTTACCAGAGTCATTAGAGATTATTGGTGCAATTTTTCTTGCCATTTGTACAATGGTGGATGAAAAAATTATTGACAATGTATAAGTTGACAAAAAATTGTTGGTGAAAAAAATAAGTTGTTTTTCAAACTGTCCAATGATAACATGTCATACAACACCGTACGCTAGGCACGATTGATTTTCCTAACTTTTTTGTCAAAAAGTTGATAATGTTGTTAGTTACTGCTGGTGGAATGTTAAATAGCCAATAGAAACATAGTTTAGTTTTTAATGTATTTAATTTTTTTATAAAAGTTATTTTGATAATTTGATAAAAACTGAAGAAACGCGTGTTTGAAAAATGAGTAATGTTACTTACAGTCGCTCACTGCAGCAGTCGCCCTATTTGGCACACACATGACATGTAGTTATTTGATGCATTAATGTGGTAGTTTTTGACCACATTTAATGCATCAAATACACACTTGACATGTGTGTGCCACATAGGGCGACTGCAAGTAGCATTATTTTTTAAAAATTGATAAAAAAAAATGTGAATATTTCATTGTGCAATTAAAATTAGTTATTAAGTGTGTGTTTGTCTCCTATTATTGTAGAAGAAATTGAGTAATAAATTGTATTTTTTGGAGAATGTGTGGTTGAAATTTAAAGTAAATTATTGGTTTGTGTGTAAAATAGTTTGTGTGTAAAATATTTTATTGGGTGAATATGTGGTGGGGAATCTTATTATAGCAAACAATGTTTTGAAACAATGGCAGACAAACGAGACTAACTTCGATCACGACTTTTTAACAATTTTTAAAATTTTTCCAAGCATTGAAGCAGGCACTATTAATTATTTTGAATTTTTTATCTAAGGAAGCTCATGGGGAAAAGTGAAAAATGATCACATTTTCCAACTTCACGGAAAATTTTGAATTACTCGTCGTATTGTTCTTATTGGTTTCAATTGTCAAAAAAGTAGTCTCACTTCCAATGTAAGAATAGAGTGGATTTGGCTATTCAAATTTATCCCTTATTTGAGTCATATTATTTTTTTCATTTTCATTCATTTACTCATTTTCAACCACTCATTCTTTAATAAAATAATATTTTACATAACATCAATAATTTTTTCTTCTTTTTTAATCATATATTCTCTATCAAATCAACAAAAAAAATGCATTATTGCCCCCAAAATGTGCATCAAGCAGGGGCTTAAAGTGTCAAATACACTCCAAGTCCTTGTTTGGTGGATATTAAAAATTAGATTTTTAGTAGATTTTGATAAAAGTTGATGAAATGCGTGGTTAAAAATTTGTGGATCTCATAAAATGTATGATAAAAATTAGTTGTTGATTTCGATTTAAATTAAAATCTGAATTTTAATTTGTGCCAAACATGAGGCAAAATTTAAAAATTAAAATGGGGAGTCTTTTGAATTTTATTTGTACGTATTGATTATCTAAAATATATAATATCTTGTATTCAGAAAGTATCTTGAAGATACTCTTATTATATTTCGATTCCCTTAATCAAATTGGCATCCTAGAAAAAATGAAGTAGAGAAGGAAAAGTTTTCACTAAGCCCTATTTGAACTCCATTTTTTAGAATAGATTTTATAAAAAAATATTTTTCGGAGAAGTTATAGTTATTTGGGCTCCATTTTCAGAATAGATTTTATATATAAAAAAATCTTTTTTTAAGAAAATTTATAGTTAAAAAGTAGGTAAATTATTGGGTTATACGTGCAAAATTATTGTCCGTGTTTGGTTTGGATAAAAATCAAATTATCAGTAGATTTTAATAAAAGTCAATAGGATGGCTGGTTAAAAAGTTAATAAAAGTTATAGGTCCATTAAATATATGATTGAAAAATGAGTTTAAAAAACATGAATTTTCAAAATTCGAAATGAAACGATGACTATTATTGAGAGAATGTGTGGTTGACATGATTTTCAAAAACAATAAATTTTAAAGAATGAATTTGGGCTAAATATGTAAATCGTTCTCTAACACTCCTTAGTCATCCCACAAACACAATCCACAAATGTAGTCACCAGTCACCACCCAAGCTTTCATAATAGTTCAAGGGGTTTGCCTACACGTATATAATTCTATATATATAATGATGTCCTCACCCTCACATGGAGGGGGACCCATTTCGAATATATTATATTTTATCTGAAGTGTGTACCCTCCATGTAAGGGTATAAGCACAATTATATACATAAAATTATGTACAAGTAGTATAATTCATCGTTTAATGTCCTCTCCGACCACTCTTTGCAACCCAATCAATCTTAGCTATACATTGTCATCCCATCTCAATTTCCCTTTGCCCAGCTGACCTTCTATTGGTTTAGAGGTTATGCTACATACATAATGACTTACATATGTATGGTGTGGTGATATATGATTGGATTAGAATTTTTCAATAAAAAAAAATTCTCACAATTTTTTTGACAACTCACCTGTATATAATTTATTATGTAACTCTTTATGTACAAGTAGCACTATTCATTTGTTTAGTACCCCGCCCAATGATCTCTCTAAAAACGCGGAATGTGGTTTCCCATATGTTCGTACACTTGTGTTTACAATAAATAAATACTACTCTTTGTTGTCAAAATTAATAATTCATAGAAAAAATAGAAGGATGATTAAGCGAGGTAAGTTGTAAATTTCCTTAAAATGATTTTCGCCTCATGAGCGGGTATCGATGGGATTATTGGACACAAGTTTCTCAAGATACAATGTTTCTTTCAAATTTGCTATTGTACTATATCAATCTTCTCGGTTGAACCAAATGTCAACGGTATTTTTTCGAACGAAATAGACACTAAGGCTATGTTTGATAGCCTATATTTTCCTTGAAAAATGGAAAACATTTTCCATTTCCATGTTAAATACATATTTGATTGGTAAAATTTGGCAAGGAAAATATTTTCCCACCCTCCACCCACACGCCCATTTTCTCTATTTTAAGGGAATTCATTTTGGTGGGAAAATGAATTCCAGATTCTGACCTTTTTTTTTTTTTTTTTTTTGTAATGGAAATAAATTTCATAACCAATTGCAAAAAAAAAAAATCATTTTAATAGACAATTTTCATGTAAAATGAAGTCAAATGAACACTAAATTTTGATGAAAAAATGGTAAAAAAATAGTTTTTGAGCAAATTTTTTTTTTTTTTTTTACTTTTTGTCAATGGTAACAAATTTCATAAACAATTGTAAAAAAAAAAAAAAAAAATCACTTTAATGAACAATTTTCATGTAAAATAAAGCCAAACGTGAACAAAAAGATCCAAAAATAAATTTTTTGGGTGGAAATTATACCAATCAAACACACTTAATTAACAATTTTCTAAAAACAAGTTCTAATCAATTATTTTCTCTAAAATTCATTTTCTTTCCACTCATTTTCCACCCTTACAATCAAACAGACCCTAAAATGTTCAGACGGAATTTTATGTCTGAAAATAATTCATTTTGATGATATCTTTTGGCAATAAGTCAAGCAATATATTTATATATTGTGTCATTGAGTTTTAGGGTTTTAACTCCTTTGAAAATCCATTTGTGTTCGAATGATTTAATTCCTTTGGGAAGATCGACCAATTGTCAGGTGTTACTGATAATGGATTTGATCTTTCTATTTATAGATTACTTCCAAAATTAAAAGTAAAATAAAATTGTAATGCTCATAGCCTCCATAAGCCCATGTTTGATTCTCTTTATTTCAAGACTTTTTATTTCTTATAATCATTTGCAACCACACATTTACACAATAAAATATTTTGCATAAAAATTCAAAAAAAAATTCATACTTCTTAAAAACACATTTTCAAAAAAATCACTATTCAAAATATAATTTACCTCCAAATTCTTTTTATAATAGCCATCAAACATGGGCTAAATGTTAAATGCTCATTTTTTTTATTTTTTTATCATAAATGATATAAAAATCTGGACCAAGGATTTAGAAAAGGGGAAATTACACAAAATCGGAATTTTAAAGATTCAATTTCAAAAATTAGATTAAAGGTTTCACTTTTCAAAAATCAGATATTTTATTTTAAATATTAATTGCACAATTTTCATCCCAAACCCTAATTAATTTCATTCCAATTTCCTCCTCATTCTTTCTTCTCCGTCTCTTCTCACTCTCTCTGTTTTCTTTCCTATGTGTCACTCTCACTTCTCACCCTCTCTACCTTCTTTCTTCTCCACTCTCCAGTTTCCTCCCTCTTCGTCGGCGGCCTAGCCTCCACGAGACGATGCAGCCTCGTCTGGCGGTGTTGTGCACAAACACGAAGTAGCGACGCTTATTCGTACGAATCACCGTTGCATTTTTTTATTTCTGAGTTTTTTGCAAATTTTTGCGTGGGAGTCGTGATTTTGTGGTGGTTGATGGACGTTGTGGAGTCGTGATTTATTGCTGATGGTTCGCAATTGCTGCTGTGGTAGCAGCGACAGTGGGGTGATGGTGGGTTGTGCGATGCTTTGTGATTTGGGGATGGTTTTTGTTGATGGCGACGGTGGTGGATTTGGTTGTGGTGGTGGTTTTGTTGGATCGACAGTGGATTTGATGGGGTTGGTTGGTTTTGGTAGTAGTGGCGGCGGCAGTGGATCCAACGGTTAGTGGTGATTTGTTAGTGGTTGTGATAGTGAGTCGTGGTGGTAGTTTTGAAGTTGAATGTGGTAGTTTATTGGAGGTTGGGGCACCGGAGACAGTGAAGTGGTGTTGCTACTTTAGGTTAGTGCCATGATGTATTGTGGTTGGGTGGTGTAGATGGTGGAAGTGTTGGTGGTGGTCAGCGACGAGAACGACGATGGCGGTAGGGTTGTGGGATGGGAGGGGGGTTGGTGGTGGAGATTCTGTGTTTTTAGTGATGGGAGGTGCGGTGGTCGTGGGTGGGTGGTGGTGGTCGTGGCGATATCAGTATTTTTAGATGATAGTTTGCTGTCGGGAGGTGGCGGCGGCGGTGGTTCTGGCAATAGAGTTTCAGTTGCCATGCTGTTGGTGACATTCGAGAGGTGGTAGTCATAAATGTTGGCGGTGGTCATATATTATTTGGTTGTTGGTGACCATTAAATTGATTAATTTGTGAACCATAAAAATATTCGACCAATGAAAAAGATAAATTGTGACCAAAAATAATATGCGACCTAAAAAATTGTTAATTTGTGACCGATAATTTGATAATTTGTGACTTTTAATATTTGTGATTTGTGACCTATAAATAAATTGTGACGTTTCAATTTTTGATTTGTGATCGATAAACAAATTGTGATCTATACATTTTTTGATTTGTGACGTTAAAATAATTTGTGATATACAAAATTTGTGATTTGTAACAAATGAATAATATGTGACTTATTAATTTTATAAATTTGTGACCGATGAAAAGTTGTGACCTATAAAATTTTCGATTTGTGATTATGAAATAATGTCCCTTATAATTTTTTTTAATGTGACCGAGAAATAATTTGTGGCCAGCTAATTTATAATTTGTGACCAAATTATATGGAATTGCGACCTTAATATATTTAATTAATAAAATATATGTTTAATTTATTTATTTATAAATAAAATTTTAAAAAGTTTGGAATTTAAAATTTTAAACTTTATCTTTTAAATTTGAAATTGGGGAAACTTGAGCTTTTAGTTATGTAATCTTCCCTTTAGAAAACTTTTGCTTTTAATCCTCTTTATTGCTTTTAAAGACATCATTAATTTTTATTTTTCCAATATTTTTGGGAGGTATCCTTTTTTTATTAGGAAACACGCTTCCTTTCAAGGAATTCGACATATCTGGACAAATAATCGTATTGATATGAATGTCACTTATTTCAGATTTATTCACAAGAAATCTATATGCACTACTATTTATTCAATATTCGATAAAAATGCAATCAACTATTTTAGTACATAACTTGATCATTTTAGGATGTGAAATAATTACCTTCGCTAAACACTCCCACATTTTAAGTTTTTATAGGAAAGCATTCTGTATTTCCATAATTCATAAGGTACTGAACCAGTTTTCTTGCGCGGAACTCTATTTAAAATAAAGTTAGTAGTTAAAATTGCTTTCCTAACCAATTATGTGGTAAGACAAAGCTAATAAGCATAGCGTTAACAAGGTCTTTTAAAGTTTCATTTTTCCTCTTAACAATATCATTTCCCAAGGAGAATATGGTACGATTGTTTGGTGAATAATATTATACTTAGCATATAATTCATCAAAAAAATGAAGAGTGGTATTAACCGCTTCTATTGAATCTTAGAACCTTGATTGTCTTGTGAAGTTGATTTTCAACTTTATTTCTGTAAGTGACAAATGGATTCTTGAACATTGTATTTACATATCACTCCTTTTCTATTAGCAATGACATTGTAATTAACTATATATTAACTATACTAGAAAACTCATTTATAATCATAGTCTATGAGTTTGTGAACAATTACAACGTAAATGCCCGGTGTTGTAAATTATTGAGCAGAAAAAGCAATCAAATCTAGTATATTTACAGAATGCAGTAACTTTTCTTGGCATTTGGCAGCTGACATAATGACAGCATTTATACACTGATTGGTTAATTAAAAAAGTTGATAATTGTTTAAGTAAAAGTTGAGAATTAATTTTAACAACACATTTCATGAAATCAACAATTTTTATCGACTTTTCAATCACACATTTCATCAATTTTTATCAAAATCTATTTTAAATCTTATTTTTATCAAAACCAGACATGGCTCAATCTTTGATTCATCAATGTAAATTGTATCATTGAAATATTTTAATTATATCATTAAATAATTTAGAAACATAAAGTAGAATAAAGGTTTTAAAAGTAGAATCATTTTCCTCCCTTACAGTTTGCCACAAACAATTCCAGTGAAACCTTTTATTCTACTTTATGTTTCTAAATTATTTCATGACATAATTAAAATATTTCATTGAGACCTGGTTAAATTTTATGTTATTCCTGCATTTTGTTCCAATTGGTTAATCACATAATTGAATTAATTGGCCAGTATCTGAAAATATTATTTAAGTATATTTTATCACTGCCTTATTAATTGGTTGCGTTTGAAAAGAGAGTTTGGCACATCAGACGAGACTTCTATAGTGTTTTACATTGTTTTCCACCATTAGGATACAAATCTAAAATGGTTGGTTCAATATCAGGGGCGATTTGACATTCTTTCTCTTACTGGATCTTACATCCGTGCTGAAATTGGAGGAGGGAGAACTGGAGGACTTATTGTGTGTCTGTCCAGTACTGATGGACAAATCATTGGTGGCGGGGTCTGTGTTTTACATGCTTTACTTTTTATTTAGAATGTCTTAACCATAAGATATATAGAATTTGCAAGAATACATGGGGGAGGAGTGTAAACTGACCTCTAAAAAGGCGGCAAATGTAAAGAAATCAGTAAATGAGGAGGTACTATCTTCCATATAAAAGAAAATTAGCAAAATTAGACTAATGACTTCTAACACCGGCATACCATGTCTGTCAATTTGAACCAGAGCGCACCTAATCGATGATGAAGGTCTAGGGGTCTATACTTCTGGTAATGACGTTGTTCCCAACTTACAGTGACAAGTGAGTCAGCAACCTGATTTTCCTCATATCTCGATTAAGTGAAAGATGATGTCTGATGTGTTTGAGTGTTTTGGGTAGATCACAACCTACCTTCGTTAGTGATCCAGTGAACAATTAAAGAGAAATCTTCCTCTATCCAGAAGTCAAAGTTCAATTCCTCTAGCGAGAAGAATCTTGTCCAGAATAGCTTGTAACTCCACCTAAAGAACAGGACAATCGCCATGAGATGAAAACGTCCTGATATACTGTCCATCCTGGTCTCTAATGATTCCTCCACCACAGACAAATTTGTCCTTGAAGAAGATCCCACTGATAGAGTGCACAACAAACTAAGATTGGAGCAATGGGGAAGGAGTGGTCAATAGATACCAAATAGCGGGGTGATGCTAGATCCCATCACCAGTGGATAGACCAAAATAAACGGCCTGTATGAAGAAGAGAAATAATGCGATAGACCATCCAAATGATGCGTCCATAGCAATGTCCTTTTAGATATGTTCAGATTCTTGCTATCCAATATGACTTGTTACGTATATATCATGCTAAAAACACCTTTCATTGTTAGTACTGTGAGAATCGTGTTTCCCATAACACTGTTGGGCTAGTGCTATTTGTGTCATTTGTATTGTTTGCATTATTTTGGCCCAACTGCTTAGGTGTCACTTGCCTATTGGTAGCAGTGGGCTCACATGGATTGTGCTAGTTTGGGAACGTGACCGTTGGATGTGTTGGATGGTTGAGATTAATTCTTGGGAGATATTTCATCTCACCTCTCTTATTTCACTCGACTCCTCCCATTCTCTAACCTTCTTCCCTCTCTCTCGTTCGTCAGGGTTTCTCTGTGTGTGAGTCTGTTCTCTCTTCTCTTGGGTGATTTCTCTGTGATTATTCTAGCATTTAGAGGGTAAACAAGTGGGTAATCGGGTCTGCAATAGTGGCCGATTTTAGTCTTGGATTTACTCTAACTGTGAGGAAGAACAGTGGCTATTGAGAGATCCTTTTGATCGATGACCAATACAGAGTTTCCCCTTGAGTGTTCTCTGTAATCCCTCTCTTTCTGGACGGTGGTGTGCGATGATTGAAAGGGCTGTTCCTGAGCCTGATTCTCGGCTAAGCAGGTAAGTAGACTTCTTCTATTTACAGCTTCAGTTTCTATGTTTTTTTCTTCATGCCTTGATATGCTTTCTGTCGATTATGTTGAGTTAGGTTTGTTTTGATAACTGTTGCTTCTGCTGTAACTATTGTTGTTTGAACTCTGTACATTTCCCCAACAAGTACGATTAACAAAATATTTCCTCTCTCTTGCACACGCATACAATGATATAAACATGAGCCCGCCATGCTGCACATAGAATATGTTTGCATGCCTTTAAAACTTAGAGCATGTTTGCGTGCATGCTTATTTTACTTATAAGAAAGGAGAATGGCGATAATGTAACAAGACTTGTATCTTTTCTCTCTCCTTACTCATGCTCTCAGTTAGCTCTAGCAAATATGGTATGACATATCAGCAAAGTTGTAAAACCTAGATTGGACCGATGACTTGGTTTGTAAATTGATTCGGTTGCTATCTAATTTCTGTGCCTACCATTATTACACATCTCAGGTGGACTTTTACCATGTTATTTGCTTATAAAGGAAATTTAAGTACTGTATATGATCAAACTAGATTAGCTTTTGCATATGGTATGACATGTAGGCAGAGTCGTAAAACCCGGACCAGACCGGTGACCTGGCTTGCAAACTGATCCTGGAAACTCTACTTGACCGGCAAACAAGCTAACTGGTCAAAATCCAAATAATTGCACAGTTTAGGTAAACTGGTGACCTGGTTTACTATACCACAGTGAACCTTTATCAAAATAATCTTGTTGCTGATGAGTTTTAGGATGTAATACAAACCTTCAAATGTGGCGATGTGGCACTCAATTGTTATTGTTCATGACAAAGTAATAATAAATGTTTTTTGTTAATCAAACTACCAATATCTTTCTTTTATGTACACAATTACACCAGTGACTTGGTGCATTCGACCAGACAGATCGAGCCAGGTTTAATGATCACGCATGTGGGATTTTTCCATTTATTGACTTGTTAGTTGATTGGGTTGACAGGTAATTGTTGATACATTTCAAATACACTCCAAGAAGGATATTAGAGGTAATGGTCAAGGAGATGCTGCTTCGAACAAGTTGCCATCAGCAGTTGGTGGCGCTTCAGTGCCAGATTTTGGCATCTGGTCATCTGCTGATTCTACTCATCAAACTGTTGGTGGAAGTCAATTTATGATTCAGCAACAGGGCATGCAATTGACACCTTCACAATCGATGGAATGAAGAAATAGCACCGTTCATGGCTTGCAGCATTCTTCTGAGAATGGTGACTATTAACACACTCCAGATTTGTCATATACTTTTTCTTAGGACAGGGTCTTGTCGGGAAGGTGACGCCAGGCAGAATAGTCATTATTCTGCAGGCTGGAACCAATGGACAATAACAGAGAAGAACGCAAGAGAATAACACCAAGAAAAACGAGAAAATCTTTATTATTCAACAACTGAACGAAAATAACCCACAAGCCGGGTTAAATAGCTAGAAAATAATAATTTTCGAAATTTTACCAAAAATAGCAAAATCCTATTATTCATACCAAAAGGAAATACTTAATGACGGAAATAAGATCCCAAAAATCTGGCTTAATTTGAGATCGTAATCTATGTCAAAAAGGAAATTGAAATATTACTAAAAATGGCAAAAAATAACTTAAATTGATGATTCGGAAGGGAAAACAGCTGAATTTGGCCTCGAAATCGATGCACACCGAGCATAGCTGGGTGACCACGACGTGCGCGCCGAAAAGAGCTTTCCGAATTGGGGTCATGGGCGTGATTCTGACAACCGTAGCCAAAGTTATGGCCAAAATACCGAAACGTGTCCAAAAAGGCCCCAATTAGGAAAGGTCGATGATTATTTGCCAATTTTGCGCTGATCCGCCAACTCATGGTATCTCAGCGCCATTAACGTACTATCAGACAGCTCGGCCTCGTCTGACTCGGATCCTCCTGCATCAGAAGGAAAAATGAAAAGGCGATGAATTACAATCTCCGCAACATTTCACCCTAGCTCTCTAGTTATGGACCATTTTTTTCTCTTGGAAGCTGACTAATGTTATTCTCGACCGGGTAGAACTTTTCTAACGAATGTTTTCTCTCTCCTTTCAGACCGTGTTTTGGTAGATTTGGCTAGATAGGTAACATTTTTCTTTAGTAATGCATTTCGGTTACAGTTTGTCAAAAATTTCGAGTTTTGTATCTGTTACGGGCCTGTGTCAGACCCGCCACCTCGCCCGCCACGTGCCCACACCCGTGGCCCAAGCCACATACCGGGCGAGGTGATTAAACCAAAGGACGAACTGATTGTACATGCCGAGGTGATTACATTAGGAACGAACTGAACACGCGTCAGCGAACGAACCGGACTCATCCACAGGTACGCAGTGGATGCAAAGGCCCGCACTCCGCTTCTATACGCTGCAACGCTTCACCTGCCACACCTCGCCTCTACGAAGATCCTTTGTACAGAGATCTTCCCAAAGTCAAATCTCTGACTGATGGGACGTGCGGCAGGTTCTCAAACGGTCAAATCGGCGACCTATGGTCGAAACATTCAATATCGCCGACCTATGGAGGGACAGTGACACCTAGGATGGGACGAGCCTTGAGGATCTGATAACACGTGTCTCCTCATCCTACGGCTCTCCTCTTCCCATACTTAGTATAAATACCCCATCTCCATAATGAAGAAAGGTGCCCATTCTAATCCTAGCATTCTAGTCTTTTTAACTCTAAAAGACTTTCAATATATTTATACACACTTGATCGACCACTTCCCGGCGAGTGTTCCACCGTCGGCGAACCCTTTTCCGGTTGAATATAAAACTGACTTGACCGTCGGAGTGCTTGCGGCCGCTCCCACCCCCTCCGGGAGAGGCCACGAGTGACTAACGGCGTGCTACGTGTGCAGGAAGAGCTGACTTGAAGACCTATCCTGTTGGCCACGTGTCCGAGCCATTTTTCGAGGTCAACAGATTGGCGCCGTATGTGGGAACTTGCTTTAACCACGAGTTCTCCCACCCAAAAGCTGCTTAAATACCCGGTTGACACTTCCCCCTTGAAAAAAGGGTCAATTCTTGAAAAAAGAGTCCTTTTAAGCCACCTCGGACCATGAGTTCCAGTGGAGATGATAATGCGAGAGCAAGGGATGTCTCTGAAGAAGAGATCATTCGAACCAATGTTACGCAACAGCGGCCTCATCACCGCTACCGTAGAGATAGAAGAACGGCAGCACGCTTGGCAGCCGAAGTGGCCCAAATGGCCACTAACATGAGGACCATCACGGCTCAGAATGCAGCCATGCAAGAACTTCTCATGCAAGTACAAAACCAGGGCGGTTTTCAAGCCCCGCATCATCCACAGCAATCAGCACGTAGACAAGCTGAGGCGGAATCCAGCAGGGGAACCCACATGAGTCCCCAGGGAGAGGCTCCTGTGGAAAGGGATGTGGGAATGGACACTTCAAATTACACCGCTGCCCCAGCCGATGGTGCCCCTGCAGGAGAGAGTTTTCCTCCGGAGTATGAACGACCTCAGAGGTCTGCCAGTGTTTTCGATCGAATCGGACGGGCACCTAGAAATAGGAACCAGCCCCCTCCGCAAACAACTCGCCAGCAGGGGCAGGGACAAAGCCAAGAGGCCCAAGCCCCTCCACCTAGAAATAGGCGGGAGAGGCGAAGCCAAGTGGATTGGGGAAACAGGGCTGAAACGGCTCAGCGTCCGCCCCGACAGCAGACAGATGGGAATGATTCTGACGGACCCTGTAGGTCGTATGAACTTGACGACGATGATGACAATTTACCCTTTTCCAGGGAGCTTCGCACATTTCCGATGCCTCACAACTTTGTTCCTCCTAAGATCCCAAAGTATGAAGGAAAGGGCGACCCGGAAAAGCATCTCAACAAATACAAAACACAGATGAGCCTCAGAGGCGCCTCGCCGGCCTTGAAGTGCAGAGCATTCCACTTAACCCTCGGCGGCTCCGCCGAAGTGTGGTATAGCAGGTTGGCACCACTCAGTATACGGAGCTGGCCGGATCTGAAAATGGCATTCTTGAACCAATACCTCTCTAGGAAGGAGGGGGAGCCCCCTATTCAACGCTTGCAAGACATGAGGCAAGCAGCAGGGGAGACCCTAAAAAATTACCTCGCTCGTTTCACTGATGAGATAACCTACTACGAGCAGGTTACGGACAAGGAGGCCCTTTCAGCTCTGAAAGGAGGACTGAACATGAACACACTGTTTTGGAGGGATGTCCGAAGCAAGAACCCTTCGACATATGATGAGTTGGTGGAGATGATGAAGATAGAGATCGTCAACGAGGAAATGATCGATCACAGAAACAGGGCCGCCCAAGGGCTCCCACCACCTCAGAGACAGATAAGCAGGGGGCCCACGTCCCAAATAGTGAGCCAGCAATGGACTCAAGCTGGGCACACAGTGGCCCCCACCTCGGGACAAGCGTTAGCCACTGCCACACTCAACGCGGTCCCCACCTTGGCCTACGAAAACGCTGGGCCAGGCGCGAGCAACCCTGCTAGAAATACGGGGCGACCCTCCACCTCTAGAAATAGGGGAAGAGGAGGGAGGCCTAGAGATAGGCCCCCTGAAGCGCGACCTTATTGCACCATTCATCGCCATTATGGCCATGACACCAGGGATTGTGCGGGCTTAGGCAGACCTGTAAACAACAGGGAACACAATTATGAAAGCAATAATCCAAGGCACAGTCCCCCCAGGAGGGGCGAGACGAGGCGGCACTCTCCAAGCCATAGGAACGATGATAGGGAAAGGCCCCGGAACGGGCAACGCCCCAGGAGAGATTCGGCCCCCTCGAACGAGCAGCAACCAATTCGTGAAATAGACACCATTATTGGAGGGCCCCACGTGGGAGGTGAATCAAAAAATGCTCAGAGGAACTATACCAGGGAGGCAAAGACCCCACCTATGGTCAGTTACTTGGTGAACCAATCACAAGGTGGAAGGGCTGCAGAACCCATAACCTTCACCCAGGAGGATACTACAGGAGTGCACTTCCCACACTGCGACGCCCTGGTAGTCAGAGCCGTGGTGGCTCGCAACGGGCTGAAACGCATGCTGGTGGATAATGGCAGCTCAGTCAATATCCTGTTCGGCACAACTTTTGACAAAATGGCAGTGGATCACGAGCTAACACCCATGAGCTTGCCTCTCTACGGATTCACTGGAGACAGCATTATTCCCAGAGGTAAAATCACCATTGCTGTCGAAATGGGAGCCTCGCCCCAGGTAGCACATCACTTCATGGAGTTCTTAGTGGTTGATCGCCGATCCGCCTACCACGGAGTCCTGGGGAGGCCTGCCCTAAAGGATCTGTGGGCAGTCACTTCCATCCATCACCTCTGCATGAAGTTCCCAACCGAACGAGGGGTCGCAACCGTTCAAGGCGATCAGATGGGATCCAGGGAATGCTATCTTAACTCCCTTAGGAAGGCAGAGCCTCGAGTCAACATGGTACTGGATACCGAAATGGCAGAGGCCCCTGAGGGGCAACCACCGACGCAAGATGTAATCATGACAGAGGCCAGATCCGAAATATCTTTGGAGGAACTGGACCCCAGGGTGGTGGAATCGGAATCGCAAGCTGCCCCGATGGAGGAACTAGAAACGTTCCCAGTGGACTCCCAAGACACGTCCAGGGTCTTGCAGGTCGGGAAGGAGTTGAATGAGGAAATTAAAGAGGAGCTGAAAAGCTTCCTTCGACAAAATTCCGATGTCTTCGCATGGAGGCATGAGGATATGATTGGCATAGATCCCAAGGTCAGTTGCCATCGCTTGCAGGTCGATCCGAGCTGTTCTCCGCATAGACAGAAGAGGAGGGCGTTGAACACCGAAAGGTATGAGGCCCTGAAAGAGGAGGTGGAGAGACTCATCAGTAACGGTTTCGTTCGTGAAGCCAACTATCCGAAGTGGATTTCGAATCCTGTGCTTGTGAAGAAGCACAACGGTAAATGGAGGGTTTGCATTGACTTATCAAACCTCAATCAGGCCTGCCCAAAGGACAGCTTCCCACTCCCACGGATCGACCAACTTGTAGACTCAACTGCTGGGCACGAATTGTTGAGTTTTATGGACGCCTATTCGGGCTACAATCAGATACCGATGTTCCCAGGCGACGAAGAAAGCACCTCCTTCATCACCGATAGGGGGCTTTACTGTTACAAGGTGATGCCCTTTGGCCTGAAGAACGCTGGGGCAACCTACCAGAGGTTAGTCAACAAAATGTTCGCCGATCAGCTCGGCAAAACAATGGAGGTCTACGTTGATGACATGCTTGTGAAAAGCCTCGTGGCTAAGAAGCATATCGAACACCTGGCTGAAGCCTTCAAAACCCTAAGAAGGTATCACATGAGGCTGAACCCCTTAAAATGCGCCTTTGGCGTGGCTTCCGGAAAATTCTTGGGTTACATCGTGAATCAACGGGGAATAGAAGCCAACCCAGAAAAGATTAAAGCCTTAATCGAGATGAGGTCACCTCAGAAACCCAAGGAAGTGCAACGGCTCACTGGCAGACTAGCCGCACTCAATCGCTTCATCTCAAGGGCCACTGAAAAGTGCCTGCCCTTTTTCAAAACCCTCAAAGGAGGCGGGAAGTTCCAATGGACTCCAGAGTGCGAGGAAGCGTTCCAAGAGTTGAAAAACTACTTGGGGCGAGCACCCCTCCTCAGCAAACCAAGGGAAGGGGAACCCTTATTGCTATACTTAGCCGTAGCTGAAAGCTCGATCAGCTCAGTTCTTGTACGGGAAGAAGCGGCGCACCAACTGCCAATATACTATGTGAGCAAAGCCTTGCTCCCCACCGAAGTGAGATACCCAGATATGGAGAAATTGGCTCTTTCATTGGTCATCGCTTCTCGAAAATTGAGGCCGTATTTCCAAGCCCACAGCGTTCATGTTTTGACAAATTTCCCACTAAGGCAGGTCTTGCAGAAGCCAGACGCCTCGGGAAGGTTACTGAAATGGGCAGTAGAGCTCAGTGAGTTCGACATAATTTACGCGCCCCGGACAGCCATCAAGGGTCAGGCTCTGGACGACTTTGTCGCGGAATTCGCCAAGGCCCCTGAAATCGAAGTAGATATGGAACCAGCAGAGCCTCCCACTTGGAACCTCTTCGTCGATGGTTCCTCCGGAGAGACAGGCTCCGGGGCTGGTATAGTGTTGGAAAGTCCGGAGGGGCACATGCTTAACTGCGCAGTAAGGCTCGGATTCAAGGCCTCCAACAACGTGGCTGAATACGAGGCTCTCCTGGCCGGACTTCAGCTCGCCAAGGAACTGCAAGTAAAAAGATTGGTTATAAACAGTGATTCGCAGTTGGTGGTGAATCAGGTCAATGGCAACTTCGTGGCCAGGGACAAACATATGGCGACCTACCCAGGTCGGGTCATGAATTCCCTGCCCAACTTCGAAAAGTTTGAGCTAATCCAAGTGCCCCGCCAAGAGAATTGCCACGCCGATGCCCTATCAAAGCTGGCCAGCAGCAAGGACTCGGAGCTTCTAAAGGTGGTCCCCATCGAACACCTGGCCGAACCATCTATTAAGGAGGGCGAGAAACTAATGTGGATTGAGAGCACCCCACCATGGATGCTGCCCATACTGGCCTACCTGAAAGAACAAAACTTGCCAGAAGACGAAACCGAGGCTCGGAAGCTCCGAAGAAGGGCCGCGCACTTCATCCTACAGGACGATATTACAGCCAAGCGTGGCTTCTCCTCCCCCCTTCTCAGATGTACAGGAGGGGAAGAAGCGAACTACATCCTCGGGGAAGTACATGAAGGTGTTTGTGGAAATCACTCCGGTGGAACAGCTTTGGCCCACAAAATACTTAGGCAGGGATATTCCTGGCCAACCCTGAAAAGGGATGCCACTGAATTCGTACGCAAATGTGACAAGTGCCAGCGCTTCTCCAATGTGCAGAGGCAACCATCTCAAGAGCTCACAGTGGTATCAAGCCCTTGGCCTTTCGCCAAATTGGGTGTTGATTTCATTGGCCCCTTGCCAAAAGGAAGAGCGAATGCTCGCTTCGCCATAGTCGCCATTGATTACTTCACCAAGTGGGTGGAAGCAGAACCTCTGGCCAAGATCACTGAGGCCAACACCTCCAAATTCCTTTGGAAAAACATCATCTCCCGGTTCGGCATACCTCACTCCCTGGTTTCAGACAACGGCAAACAGTTCGACAACAGGAAGGTCCGAGACTTATGTGACGAGCTCGGAATCAGAAAGCATTTTTCTGCACCCCATCACCCCCAGGCAAATGGGCAGGTCGAGGCGGTCAACAAAACCATCAAGCTCACCTTGAAAAGGAAGCTGGATGCCTCCAAGGGCGCCTGGGTCGACGAGCTTCCACAGGTCTTATGGGCCATCAGGACCACTTGCAAAACTGCTACTGGGGAGACTCCATTTTCCATGGCTTACGGAGCCGAGGCTATGAGCCCTGTGGAGGTTGGCGTCCCATCCCCCCGCCGCCTCCACTTCGATGAGGCGATGAATGGCGAGTTGAGGAGGCTTGAGCTAGATTTCCTCGGAGAAAAGAGGGACGAGTCCCAGGTTAAGCTCGCCTCTTACCAACGAAAGATGATGCGCTACTATAACGCCAAGGTGAAGAAGAGAACATTTCGCATTGGAGACTTGGTGCTTCGTAAAGTCTTCCCTTCGACCAGAGATCCTGGCACAGGGACTTTGGGACCAAACTGGGAAGGACCCTATCGCGTGATTGCAGAAGTCAGGTCTGGAACTTATAAAATCGAAGATCTGAATGGGAAAATGATGCCTCACCCCTGGAATATTGAACATTTAAGGAAATATTATCAGTAGGGAACATGTACTGTTGTAAATATTGCAATCAAATAAACGGATGTTATGATTCACTTTGTTCTCGCATGGACACATCAGACAAACTTGGCAAGGTGCAAGCCCATCCAAAGGATACACCCCCAAGATGTTCTGCCTAAGCCAGAGATGGTGCGGGTGCCATCCTGGACGAAGCAGAGTGCACACATCAGACAAACTTGGCTAGGTGCAAGCCCATCCAAAGGGTACACCCCCAAGATGTTCTGCCTAAGCCAGAGATGGTGCGGGTGCCATCCTGGACGAAGCAGAGTGCACACATCAGACAAACTTGGCTAGGTGCAAGCCCATCCAAAGGGTACACCCCTAAGATGTTCTGCCTAAGCCAGAGATGGTGTGGGTGCCATCCTGGACGAAGCAGAGTGCACACATCAGACAAACTTGGCAAGGTGCAAGCCCATCCAAAGGGTACACCCCCAAGACATTCCGCCTGAGCCCGGGGTGGCGCGGGTGCCATCCTGGGCGAAGCAGCACACGCACGTTGACTAAGTCCGATGCGTTATTACTTGTTCATTGGCTTCTTCCATTTTATTAAGTGGTTGACTAAGTCCAATGCGTTATTACTTGTTCATTGGCTTCTTCCATTTTACTAAGTGGTTGACTAAGTCCGATGCGTTATTACTTGTTCATTGGCTTCTTCCATTTTATTAAGTGGTTGACTAAGTCCGATGCGTTATTACTTGTTCATTGGCTTCTTCCATTTTATTAAGTGATTGAAAGTCCGATGCGATACCTTTTGTTCGAAGCTATGCTACAAGACAATGCGACAGATAAAAAGAGGAAGAAGCAACAACACTTAATAAAAAATTCTTTTTTTCATTCATTGCCAGAAGGGAAGAGGCCGAAGCCATTACATGAATGAAACGAATTGCGAACTAATCTACATTAATTGCCGCCTCGGGCCCTCCGCCTTCGGCCTCCTCTGGAGGGGCCCCTTCATCCTCGACGGGCCTGCCCCCAGTGGGGCCCCCGAACTCCTCTTCCAGAAAATTAATGTCCAGATCGGGATGCCTCTCACGGAGGTGGGACATCATCTCCTTTGCCGCCCAGGAAGCCCAATAGTTGGCGAAGTCGTCATACTCTGGCATATTTTCGAAATTATCCTTGTAGTTCTGTACCGCCACTTCGCCAACAGTCTTCGCCTCTGCCCTCAGCGAATTTATCTCCTCAGTCTGGGCTTCAAGGCGTCTCCTCTGCTCGGCCCTCTCCTTATTGGCCTCCTCCAAGGCTTCGGACGTTAGCCTTTGGTGGTCATTGGCCTGGTCCACCCTCTTCGTCAGGGCCGCCACCTGGGAAACGGACTCGTGAAGCTCATTCTTCAACTGATTAACATGTATTTCAGCCGAGTCCAACTTCGTGGCGGCAGTCACCCACTTCTCCTCCACCTCCTCCAACTCCTTCTTGGCCTTCTCCACTTCGGCCTCCCAGTTTGAAGAGGCTTCAATCCTCTTCTCTAGATCCTCATTCTTCCTCCGGAGGCCCCTCACCAAATCTTCTGCCGCGGCGCCCATACTTAGGGCCCTGGCCACGCAGGCACTATTCGCCGCCAGCAAGTCCTCAATGTCGCACGAGGCGGCGTGATTGGCCCAGTCCTCGGTCCAGTACTTACTGTGGACCCTCGCGGCCGATGCGGTTTCCGCTGGAAGCATCTCCAGCACAGCCTCGGACAAATCATCGTCCTTGCTCCCCAAAAAGTCAGCGGCTTTCCCCCTGCCCGCCGCACTGGCTGGCCTCTTCAGCCTCTTCTTAGTCGCCCCCTCGGCGAAATACGCAGTAATAGGCACGATGGCCTGGGCAGAAGGTGGAATCGCCACACTGACCCCCGCTTCGGTCGAGGGAAGAGAAGACGCCGCAGGGGTGGGAGCCACGATTGGGCCAGCTCGCCTCTTCCTCGGCACGAGGGAGACCCCTTCCTCCGCTTCATGCTCTTTGGCAGGGGGCTGACCTGCCTTGCTCAGTGTCTGCAGCCGCTCCGACTGCTTTTTGTACGCGGCCGAGCTGGTCTTCAGCAGCTTGGCCTCCGCCACGCTCCGTCGGATTGTGGCCAGGTCGGGCCTGGGAGGCCTCTTGTTTTCAAAATCCCCTACAAAGAAGAGAATTGCTAAGTATCCAGACGAAATATCGAAACCGAACCGAAATGAAAGGCACTCACCTCTGTTCGTCATCAGCCCGTGAAGAGTGAAGTGATGGTTCTGGTCGATCAACTCCTTGTAGCTTCTCTCCGGCAGAGGCGTCTGATACAATTGGGCAATTATGTCCCAGTCCTCCTCTGCAATCTCACACCTCGGGAGGGAGCCTGCAAAGAATAGAAATATTAAAACCATAAGCAAAGTTAGCCAGGTAAATTCAAATCGGAAAGTTGCTTACTGCAAGTCGAATAGATGGTGGGAACGGTCAGAGGCGCCATTGGGTCATTCTCCACGGTATCCCACCGTCCTGACGCCCAGAACCACGAGCTCCTCCAGCCTTTTATCGAGGAGGGTGTCTCAACCACAAACGGTGAATGGGACCCCGAAGGAGCCAGGTAGTACCAGCCTTTGCTCGCCTCACCCCCCGCCGTGGCTTTTGGAAAGAAGAGGGAGTGGAATACGCTGAACGGCATGTCCACCCCGATGCTGACCCTCCGCCACAGCATCCACGTCCCAACCATTTGGGACCACGCATTGGGGTTGAACTGGGTGGGGGCCAACCCAAACGACCTAAGGACTAGGCGAAAAAATGGGTGAAAGGGAAGCCTCAACCCAGCCCGGAAGAGATGGTCACTCACTGCTACACACCCCGGCCTAGGATAGCAGGCTCTCTCATGCGGCTCGGGTCGGATAAGCTGAATATTGTGAGGAATCCTAAACACCTCCCTACACTTTTCTACCTGCTCCGAGGTGATTTTAGACGGGTATTTAGAGGCCCCCCACTGCACAGATGTGTCTACGGGGGAATCTGGGCGTTTCCAGATGTTCTCCCCGGCCCTAATGGCCCTACTCAGTTCGTCAGATGAGATTAGTATGGGTTCCCTCAAGGAAGTGCTCTCTTCGCCTCGCCTTTCCTCACTCCCCCCCTCAACAACTTGCCCACTCAACATCTCACTAGACAGACGTAAAAAAAAAAACGAAAAGAAGATGGAGAAAACTGAAATCTGGAACGTTACCTAAAACCGTTGGAAAGAACTTGCCCAACGGAGTTCACAAGGAGGTCGCCGGAATCCTTAATGTTCGCCGGAGGATGGAAACGGTCGCTTGGTTCCAGGGAGTTTGAGAGAACTTTGAGAGATTTTCGCGAAATAAAGGTTTTGAAATGAGGATGGGCCTTTTATAGGCACTCCAAACTCACCCCAGCCGTTAGATCAACCCAAACACAATCTGGACCGTCCAGCACTCGAATGCAAGGATCTCCGTCAAAACGAATTGTCATTTGAATTAACGGTCCTGATGAGGCGGTGGGTTGTACGCTCGACTTAAGCACGTCGCCTTGGGGAATGAGAGCCGTCACCATTATTATCATTCACATCGAGAGAGGCGTGCCTTGGAAGCAAGCGAACGCCTCCCCATGATTGCCTTGGGAAGATACAAGGGCTTCCAAATCATTAGCACAAAGTTCAAGGTCAACCTCTGTCGCCTCAGCCAAACATAGCTCTGCGTTGCAACAGCTCTCCAAAGAGTTGCCAACCCATCTCGCCTCGGCCACATCAGAATGTAGCGTTGCAACAGCTCTCCAAAGAGTTGCCAACCCGCCTCGGCCACATCAGAGTTACCGTTGCAACAGCTCTCCAAAGAGTTGCCAACCCATCTCGCCTCGGCCACATCAGAGTTTAGCGTTGCAACAGCTCTCCAAAGAGTTGCCAACCCATCTCGCCTCGGCCACATCAAAATGTAGCGTTGCAACAGCTCTCCGAAGAGTTGCCAACCCATATCGCCTCGGCCACATCAGAACTCCTTGTTGCTGCAACTATAGGGTTGCTCCCTTATCACTTCGGTTTGAGCAGGATCCCGTGCTGCCACGACTCCCACCACCAACGACTCATCCCCGTACCTCCCAGCTCGGAATTGAAAATCCTTGTATTATATAAATATTCAAACACGGACTTGCGGGACTATTGTTACGGGCCTGTGTCAGACCCGCCACCTCGCCCGCCACGTGCCCACACCCGTGGCCCAAGCCACGTACCGGGCGAGGTGATTAAACCAAAGGACGAACTGATTGTACATGCCGAGGTGATTACATTAGGAACGAACTGAACACGCGTCAGCGAACGAACCGGACTCATCCACAGGTACGCAGTGGATGCAAAGGCCCGCACTCCGCTTCTATACGCTGCAACGCTTCACCTGCCACACCTCGCCTCTACGAAGATCCTTTGTACAGAGATCTTCCCAAAGTCAAATCTCTGACTGATGGGACGTGCGGCAGGTTCTCAAACGGTCAAATCAGCAGCCTATGGCTGAAACATTCAATACCAGTCGACCTATGGAGGGACAGAGTGACACCTAGGATGGGACGAGCCTTGAGGATCTGATAACACGTGTCTCCTCATCCTACGGCTCTCCTCTTCCCATACTTAGTATAAATACCCCATCTCCATAATGAAGAAAGGTGCCCATTCTAATCCTAGCATTCTAGTCTTTTTAACTCTAAAAGACTTTCAATATATTTATACACACTTGATCGACCACTTCCCGGCGAGTGTTCCACCGTCGGCGAACCCTTTTCCGGTTGAATATAAAACTGACTTGACCGTCGGAGTGCTTGCGGCCGCTCCCACCCCCTCCGGGAGAGGCCACGAGTGACTAACGGCGTGCTACGTGTGCAGGAAGAGCTGACTTGAAGACCTATCCTGTTGGCCACGTGTCCGAGCCATTTTTCGAGGTCAACAGTATCCATTCACCTTGGACCCAAAATAGTTCCATTCTGTGATTTAGGTTCAAATTAATTGGTTTGACATCAATATTGAGCATACACATGCATGACACCTTTAGGGCCTGATTGGGAGTTTCGGGGTAGCGGTTATGAGCATTTTTTAAAATATCAATTTTGAGCGTTTATGAGTAGCGGAAGTTACTATCCACTAATTTTGAAAGTTTTTTAAAACAATAAAATTACATATTTGTCCCTAAGTGAAAATTTTAGTTTATAGCTTCTTGTATGAAATTATTTTACTCAAAAGTGTTATTTTTTAATAGCTATTTTTTAAAAAAAGTTAATATTTAACTAAGAAGTTAAATAAAGTTAATATTTACTTAAACTTTTGAGTTAGTATTTTTTACTAATAAGTAAAGTTTACAATTATAAGTTAATTTTATAGTTTTAAATAATTTTTAAGTGAATCATTTACTTGTAATTAAATTTTTTATATTCTATAAGTGAATTTTTGTATTATTAGTAGTAATTTTACTTTATGTACAATTTTTTTTTACGTAAAACTATTTTTTTTATTTTATAAGTAATTTTTTATAAGTATTTTTAGTAAATTTTTCTTGTTAATAATTTTTTAATTAATATATTTTTATTTACAAGTTTGTTTTGAATAAAATATATTTGTTGAAAGTAATTATTTTATAAAAGGTAAACTTAGAAGAGAATATGAGAAGCGAAAAAATTAGTCGATCTGGTGGGTTCAGACAATTGATCAAAATTATATTATATCGATTTTGAGTGGTTTGAAAGTAATCCAAAATCGTTGTTCAAAAAATTCGATCAAAATTGATAGAAAAACCCCCAAGGTCCTTAAGGTTTGGCCAACCATTGGACTTCATTTAAATAAAAAAAGAAAAAAGAAAAAAAACTCATTTTTTCAAAAGGGAACATATTACATATATAAGATGGTTTCAAAATACAATTTCAAAATTAAGAAATAAGGTTTTCTATTTCAAAGACTAGGTCTTAATTAAATTCTAATTAATTGAAAAAAAAAATTTATTAATTAAATATATAAAGGTCACGGAATTATGCAATTTATGGTCATGGTTACATACTGGTCACAATTATAGACGTCACAGTCAAGAATGACAAATTTTATAATTCACAAAGTATTTCTCAATCATAAATTATTAAATTAATGGATCACATATTATTTTTCATTCACAAATTACAAGTTTTATATGTCACGATTTCTTTATTGCCAAACTAATAGGTCACATATTATTTTTCGGTCACAAATTACAAATTTTATAGGTCACAATTTATTTATTAATCAAAGATTACCAAATTAATATGTTGCATATTTTTCGATCACACATCACAAATTCTATAAGTCGCAACTTTTTTCGTTGTTACAAATTATCAACTTAATTGATAACAATTATTTCTCAATCATAAATTATTAAATTAATTGACCACAATTTAACAAATTGTGAGTTCTTATTACAAATTTAGTCAAAATTTCACATTTTTTAGGTCATATATTATTTATAGGTCACAAATTAACTAATTTATTGATTACAATCAATCAAATAATTGGCCCCGCCCCGCCCCGCAACCACTACCTCACACTAGGGATGACAAAAAAACCCGTTTAACCCGATACTCGTGAGGTCCTGTCCCAAACGGGGCGGAGATTACCCGCCTAACAGGGAAAACGGGGCGGGGACGGGACGAGATTCATTGCCCCGAAGCGGGTATGGGACGGGTACGGGAAACACAATCTCTGCCCCGCTACCCACCCCGTTTAAAGTTAATTTCAAATTTATGTTTTTTATCAAACAAAAATAATAGAGTTATCATCATTTTTTAAGAGAACATAAGTTGTATTTAACAAATTGGTAAAAAAGTAATAATATTTACTAACTAAAGATATAAAAAATAAAATAAATAAAAAATAAATGGGGCAATAAATTGAGCATAAAACTTGCCCCGCCACGATCCCGCCTCGAACCCGCTCCGTCCCGCTTTAAGCGGGTATGGAGATGGGGTAAGGTAACAAAAAAAAAAAAAAACCCGACGGGATGGGGGTGAGAATGGTCAACCCGTCCCATACCCGTTCTGTTGCCATCCCTACCTCACACCAACACCACCACCACCACCACAATTACTTCACTAATACTGCCAACCTCACCAACATCGCCACCACAGCCAGAACCAACACCATCAACTTCAAAACACCATCAAAATCACTGCACAACCACCGCAAAAACTAAATCCAAAATCACTGCATAACCACCGCAAAAACCAAATTCAAAATACGACGATGGCATCATCGTCGCTACTGCATGGACGATGTGCGAAGATGGGACCTGATCTTCTCCCCAGTTGTCTTCACTCCTTGCCCATTTCAGCACAATTGATACCCCAAAGAGCTTTGGAGTCATCTCTTCCTCTGCATCCACAGCCGTAGCCGTCGTTGTGGATTTCGCTCAGTCGTCTTTCTCCATGCTGACCTACGTTCCGGCAACAAATTCCCCCACTATGAATGTTGTTCCATCTTTATTCAACGAGATCGACTCATCTGCAGTGATGACGATATCATCGCTTAAATTTCATATTCCGATTTACCAATGCTACGGAGCTACAAAGATGACGATGATGCCATCGCTTAAATCATTGACACTGCTGCAGTGGTGATCACGTAGATGGTGTCATCGCCGTTGTAGCAGTGTCGAGCGATGTCGTTACAGTGGCATCATGAGTAGCGCTTCACAGCGGCTCGCTGCTCTCAAGGCGACACTAGCCAACAGTGGTGGGAGGTAAAGAGAAAGAAGATAGAATTAAGAGATATAAAGAGAGAAGGGAAATGGGAGAAGGGGAAATGAGAAAGGTTTACAAGTGAAATTTGGTGGGGGTGGATGGAGAGGTAGGATGGGTATTTAGATTAATATATATATTTTTTATTTTGTATAAGTAAACTTTAAAATTGATTTTCTAAGTTAGAATTTAAAAAACATGGAAATAATTTCACACGGAAATTCAAAACATTTCTTTATTTTTTAATCACATTCTTTAAAAAATCACTATTTCAAAACACATTTTCTCCCAAAAATAAGGGTCAGACACTGGTTAACATTGTAAAGTGTATGGAGGACGTCGGATGTAAAATGGGTTGTGTGAAATATTTTCGCTTACATAAAACTACATGCTAGGCTAGACACTATTCATATTTATAACACATTTGGCAATGTTTATAATTATTTATAAATTAATAAACTTGTTGACACACTAAAAATACAGCCCAAATTGGATAGCCCAAAGAGTGAAGCCCAATTGGAGGCCCGGGACAAAGGCCCAAATGAGGTTATTGGTAAGTGTAGGAGGAGCCCACGAACACAGTAACATCATCGCCCAAGCCCGCATGATGCCCACTGTCGCTCAACGCGATAACCTCGTTTTCGCTCAAACCTTCGAGTCGCCCAGAGTCCTAATATGTGAGGAATTTGTCAAATCGCTCAAAGCTGTCTAAGTTTCGATCTAAAAAAGAAATTCCAGGATATGGAATTTCCAGATTTGTTCCAATTGAGCGCAAACGTGATTAGGTATGATCGATTAATAAGAGAAGAAGAACAAATGAAAAATTCTAGCAAGGGGACTTATTATAGAGACTCGAATTTTGACGTTCATACCATTAATAACGAATATTTTGATCAACATGAAATATGTTTGGCCGAACTAATCAAAGGAGATGCATATACTTGTCCTATAATGGCTAAGCCTAGAACATCGGGCAAAGATGAGCCTATAAAAGATGAAGGCAGAAAGGTTAGAAAGTTCTCGTTCGATGTAACCAAAGCTAGCCTTATATTCTATAAATTATATAAGGATAAGCAGATAAAGTTGAGCGATAAACACAAGTTGCCAAACCCTGAACAAGTTAAGGGTAAAAAATATTGTAAGTGGCATAATGCATGGTCACATTTGACTAACAACTGTTTGGTTTTCCGTCATGTGTTACAGGATACCATCGAATCAGGACGAATTACGTTCGAAGATAAGAAGAAGATGGCAGTAGATAAGAATCATTTCCCACAACCACTTCGAGTAAATATGATGACAACTGAGTTTAAAAACAAGTTGCCAAAATTCAAATAGGTCATAGATGACGGAGAAGAGAACTCTGAGCCACTCCATAGTGTCTTCGAACGCATCAAAGGAAAGGAACCCAAGCAGGTCGAAGACGTCCTATGTGCCAGATGTAAGGGAGAAATGAGTGCAAAGACAAGAAGCTCAGGAACAAGACATCGTTACCATCGCCCTAATTTTATTCCAGACGCGCAGCCAGTTAGAGGGCGAGGTACGTCATTCTATAGATGACCACCTTTTGAGAGGCAGTTCAGGCCAACAAATAATGTGAAGACATTTAGGCCGTAACCTCACCAACCGAATGTATGTCATTCATTCAAGTATAATGCAGAAAGGGTGATGCCCTTCAACGAGATGACTAGAACCCAACAAAGGCGTTTTCAACGGAATTATGGACGAATGATGAGGCAATAACAGGGATTGGCACGTCCTCGGGGACAGTGAAGAGACTGGTACAGGCGAATCGATGGGAGACTTGCCAGAAAGTTCTTCTGGGAGATCGAAATTTGAGCGAGACAGAAGGGATGAAGAAGATCCAGATCAACCCCTTACTATTCAGTTTGGTACGTTACCTCCCGTCATGGCTAATAATTATTTACTAGCCAATGAATTCAAGAACAAAGAGGATAACGAAGAAGAAGCGTGTGTATTGGAATGTGAAGAAGGCCAAACTTCCGGAGGGGCCTACAATGATGAAGAGGATAATGGTATGACAGATATCGAAGAAGAGATTGATCTTGAGGCAGAAAGAAAAAAGAGATGAGTATCGCGTAATATTCTGTTGAAATAACTACATCAAGAGGGGGTTCGTGAGGTAGACTTGTTGGGGGAACTATCTGGGCGTTCTTTCGATTATTATGTGTTGTACGAGAAGCCGAAAAGGAAAAAGAGAGTACGTCGCTTTGAAAAGTATGGACCACCTCCGAGAATATTGCCCCCTCCCACATGTTGGGTAATTGAGAAGGAAGCTCCGGAATATAATAGAAAGGAAGTCCGAGAAGCAGAAGTTCAGTGTGACATACTGCACGTTGACTCATCACAAAATGATAGTTCAACAGAAGACAAGCAAGAAGTGGAAATAGACGCTGCCGAAAAGGTCATTTTCAAAAGGACAGCCATGAAGTTGACCAAACACTTGAGGCCATTATATGTTAAGGCTCTCATTAACGGCATACCTGTAGTGAAAATACTCATTGATAATGGAGCAGCTATAAACATCATCACATCTAGGATGATGAGGAAAGTTGCGAAAACAGAAAGTGATATGATTCCAACAAAAGTCATCCTTACGAGCTTCAATGGAGGAGCAACTTCAGTTAAAAAGGTTATGCCAATGGACATAACTATTGGGACAACTACTAGGACCACAGTTTTTTTGTGATAGATGGTCCTACCAGTTACAATATGTTATTAGGAAGGGATTGGATACATGGAAGTCGCTGCATACCTTCATCACTCCATCAATGCTTGGTTTTCTGGAATGACAAGGGCGAAGCAGAAGTAGTTCAGGCAGATCATAGACATTTTATCACAGAAGCAAACTCCGTAGAAAGATTCATGTACGAGGGAAATTATGGACATGTAAGACTAGTCCAAGATGGAGAAGAAACTCAAATTGTTGCGCAGAGCGAGGAGCCATTTTCAATATATGAGCTCACTGATATGTTCAGTCAAATGAGGCCAAACATAGTGGCCCTGGAGGAGCCAATAATTGGCAGAAAAGTAATCAAAGAAGTTTAAATGAGCTATAAACAACAAAGGCAAATGGCTGATATTCAGGCCTTCAAAGCCAAGTTAATGGTTTTCAATAAAGAATGTAAAGACAAGACAAAAGAAGAAGTAGCTTTGAAAGCATTGGGAGACAGATTGGCAGTGTTCGAGTTGGAACAAAATATTGGCATAGAAGTCAACAAAGTGGACTGTTTAGAAGACGAAGTGCCTGTAAGAGACATGGATGATGAAGTAATGGGGATCACCAAGCCTGGATATGCTCAAGCACAAGACCCTCTGGTCAAAGTGAATATTGGCAATGAAGGGGAAGATCGCCCAACGTTCGTCAGCCAGATGCTCAATCAAGAGGTTAGTGATAAATTAATCGCTTTATTAAAAGAATACAAAGATTGTTTTGCTTGGGAATATGAACATATGCCTGGTTGAGATAGAAATTTGGTGGAACATAGATTACCAACCAAGCCAAGTTTCAAACCTCATAAACAACCCCCTAGGCGTTTTGCTCCTAATGTACTTCTCGAAATAAAGAAGAAATAGAGCGATTATTAAAAGTAGGCTTTATTAGAACGGCCAGATACGTTGAGTGGTTGTCCAATATTGTGCCAGTACTAAAAAAGAATGGTAAGCTTAGGGTGTGCATAGACTTTAGAAACCTAAACCTGACCACACCGAAAGATGAATATCCTATGCTTGAAAAATGCATGAGCGACATATCAAAGGGCGATGAACTTGATTTTTCACGATATGATAGGCAAGTTTGTTGAGGTATATGTAGATGATATAGTGGTCAAATCTATTAAAGAAGAAGACAATTTTGAACAGTTGAGATGTTCATTTGAGCGAATATGGCAATATAAACTAAAATTGAATCATTTGAATGTGCATTTGGTGTTAATGCAGGAAATTTCATTGGTTTCCTAGTGCACAAAATGGGAATTGAACTTGACAAAAATAAAGCGAAGGCCATTATAGAGGCCAGACCTCCTAACAATAAAAAGAAATTACAAAAGTTTCTAAGCCAAGTAAATTTTTTAAGACGCTTTATTTCTAACTTTACAGGGCGAACTAAAGCTTTTTCGCCACTTTTAAAGTTGAAAAATCAAGACGAATTCGTCTGAAGGGAAGAGCATCAAAAAGCTTTCGAAAACGTAAAGACATATTTATCAAGTCCACCAGTGCTGGTGTCACCAATCCAAGGACGGCCAATGAAAATATATATATCGACTGGCAAAAATCAATAGCTGGAATGGTCGCACAAGAAGACCAATTTGAAGAAGAGATGGCCATTTACTATTTGAGTAGACAGTTAACAAAATGTGAATGTAATTACTCTGCCATTGAAAAATTATGTCTTGCATTGTATTTCACATGTACAAAATTAAGAGCTTATTTACGGCATGTAACCGTTTATTTGATCTCTAAAGTAAATTTGATTAAATAGATGTTCTCTCGCCCTATTTTACATCAAAGGATTGGTCTTTGGACCTTAGCATTATCAGAGTTCGAATACAATACATACCCCAAAAGGCGATCAAAAACCAAGCTTTGGCCAACTTTTTGGCCGATCATCCATGCATTGACATGCTTGAGGAAATTGAACTAGAAATTAACTCATTCGAAATAAAACCTTGGGTTCTATACTTTGATGGATCAAAGACCTCTAAAGGCGCAGGAATATGAGTGGCATTGATAAATCTTTTGGGGATTTGTTACAAGTTCGTATTCACTTTGGATAGAATATGCCCCAATAATCAAGCCGAATATGAAGCTTTAATTGTGGGTTTAGAATTAATGATAGATATGGAGGTAAGGAATGTGATTGTTAGGGGCGATTCTCAATTGGTGATTCACCAACTAATCGGTGATTTCAAGTGCCAAAGTGATTCCATTATAAATCAATATGAAATCGCCCAAGAATTGCTGGAAGAATTCGACCAAGTAGAACTTCAATGTGTCAATATGATATATAATGACATAGCAAATGAGTTAGCTCAGATGGCTTCGGGGTATTCAAAAATTTTAAATCGAGATTCTACTTGTGAATATGGAGTAATATTGCCCGTAGTCCAAAGAAGGGCGAAAAGAACATAAATTCATTGTATTCAAGATGGAGATGCAATAGATTGGAGGGTAGAGATCAAAAGGTTCCTTAAAGGACCTAATAAAGGAGGTGATAGAAAAATGACGTTGCGTTCGCTAAATTACACATTGATAGATGAAGAGTTATTCAAAAAACGCTCTGATGGTATATTGCTGAAATGTGTAAGTTTACAAGAAGCCAGGATGATCATGGCTAAAGTGCATGAAGGGATATGTGGAGCTCATCAAGCTGGCCAAAGGATGAGATGGTTGATTATTAGGAGTGGATATTTCTGGCCCAGGATGGGAGAATCGTGTGTTCAATACGCGAAGAGCTGTCTAGCATGCCAAAAGCATGGTCCAATACAGAGAGCACCGGCAAGGGAGATGACACCCATTATCAAACCTTGGCCGTTTAAGGGTTGGGCGATAGACCTTATAGGGAAAATTTATCCCCCATCGTCCAAGCAACATACTTTTATTATAGTTACGACCGATTTCTTCACTAAGTGGGTAGAAGCGATACCTTTAAAAGAAATCACTCAAAAAAGTGTCATAGAGTTCATCCGCGATCATATTATTTATAGATTTGGAATTCCACAAACTTTGATGGTAGATAATGGAACTTCATTGAATGGAGATCAAGTGAAGGGATTTTTGGGCGAATTTGGAGTTAAGTTAGTAAACTCCACACCATATTACGCTCAGTCTAACGGGCATGCAGAATCTTCTAATAAGATTCTAAAAAACATCATAAGGAAAATGATAGATGAAAATGCTAAAAATTGGCATGAATGTCTAAACAAAGCCCTATGGGCTTATAGAACGTCACCTAGGTCAAGTACCAAGGTTACCCCTTTCCAACTCACTTATGGACAGGAGGCCATTTTGCCTATAGAAATCAACGTGTAGTCATTTGGAGTATGTTTGCAACATAAGGTAAACGATGGTGAACACGCTGAGTCGTTAATTCAAAACTTGTTGAAATTGGACGATTTAAAATTGGACGTATTAGACAGGTAACGAGTCCAGAAACAAAGAATGACTAAATTTTACAATAAAAAAAGTTATAGCCAAGTCATTTAGCCTGGGTGAGTTAGTTTGGAAAACAATACTCCCTTTGGATAACAATGACCCGAAATATGGCAAATGGTCGCCCAATTGGGAATAGTCATATAAAGTAAATAGTGTGTTGTCTAATGGAGCCTATCATTTAGAACATTTGGATAGCACTAAGCACGTGAGATTTATTAATGGCAAATATTTAGAAAGATATGTTCATTTCTTATGGGAAAGTGAACAAATAAAAGCATAATCAAAATTGTGTCAAACTACCGTAGATGAATAACACAGGAACGAAGTACGTTCAAGAAAAGTCATTTATTATTATCAAACATTCATTACAAAGTATGAAATACAAAATACTGAATGCTCTAACAGCTACAATTGAGAACAGACTAATTCTTCGGTCGATCGCCAAGTAAAAGGGTGAACTGGCCTTGATCGCCATCCTGATCACACTGCTGCAAGGGCAAGTAGAGAGGCTGAAAAGCACTATCAACAAGCAATAAGGAAGAAAATGACCATCAAAATCTCCTTCCTAATTGCATCGCTGCAATAATAGGCAAGGAGACTGAGAAGCACTCTCAGCAAGCGAAATGACCTGAAAGTCACCCAAAATCATCTTCCATCATTGAACTCCTTCTGGAGAACGTGGAGACGATGGGAAGAACTTTGCTGGCCAAAGAACATTTCCTATACCTCCCATACCAAAGGTAACTCAAGACTGATGACAAAATGGATGAATCAAACGATCCATTTCTATTTTAGATGAAAATTCTAGATCAACTGTTGAAGTGCCAAAATGATGGCAACAAATCAGTTTTCGAAGAAGAGGATAAAATTGAGAATGATAAGTGTGAAATACACGCGCATTTATAGAGTCGTGAAGATGAAAGGACGGAATATGGATGGCCACATTCGTGTATAATAACCGAAATTAAAATGGCCCAAAATCTTGGGAAAAGAGATGGGAATACCAAGAGAGAATGTAAGTGAATCTTAGCATAAAGCAATTAAATGCTTGAGGAGTTTGACGATTAAAGACAACGTCAATAAATACGCAAGTAAACAAAACAGTTGTTCATTAATGACAAAAAACTGTTGTTACATAAAAATTCGCAACGGCATTTAGCGCGATATTACATGAAGAAAGTTAAGGCACTGGATGTCTTAATTATAATTCGCCCCAAGCCGAATGTATTTTTTCCCTAAGTTTTCCCCAATCCTCGCTCTGCTGAGAAGAAGCAATGTCCAGTTCGGTTACAAAATCTTCATCAACATCCAGTTTTTTGTACTGCTCAACCAAAGCTTTGGCTCGTTCAATTCCCTGAGAAGCATTGCGCTTTTTGAAAACTATCCTCACCCTACAGTTCCTCATCTTCGCCTGAAGCTCCTTCATCTCCGTAACCAAGCTTATCATCAAAGAGTCTTCGACCATAACTTCAGAGGAGATTTCTTTTAATTCGCCCTTGACTTTGTCAATTTCCAACAGCAAAGATTCTCTTTCAGATGAAGCACGAAGATATTTAGTACTTCTGACCTTTAAGTCTGCATGCTTGGCTAATAAGGAAAGGATGTCATAGTGGACAACCCTCAACGTCGCCTTAAAGTCAGTAGAAACGTTGAACGAAGGGAGTGTAAGTGCTTGCGTCAATTTTGCACTCAACAGTTCAAACTTATCATTCTGTTTAGCAACGCTGGCCTGGTCAATTTCCATATCCATGAAAGACATGTACTCGAATATTGACTATTTGAGAGACTTCATATTTTCTTCCGAAAGAGCGGAAGATGAGGTAGAAGAATGACTGGTTGAAAGTAGGGCGAGGTGTCTTTACTTGTTCCCAGGAAGTGAACAAGTCTTGGATAGAACGTACAATGTCATCAACACCCTGCAAAGGAAAAGGCCAATAATAAAGACCTTCACCATGACGAGCAAAGTGAAAATGAAAGTGAGTTAAAAGGTTACTGTATCATCAATCCTGGGAGATTCAGGCATGTCACCAGTTGCTTCCACCACTTGTGGGGACTTCTCCTTATCTGGACGGGAAGAGTCTGCCATAACGGGCAGCTCCATGGGAGCCTCTACATAATTCAAGAAAGCAACGAATAAAAACCAGAAGCACAAGCAAAGGTAAAACATTAGAATATGTATTACCTTCCGGTTCAACATTTGGGGGGTCGACGACCTGGGAAATAGATGGTTTTTCCATTGGCTGTGACCTTGCTGCTGGTTGCAATGAAGATTCTGGGACTAAGGGTTTATCTTTGAGCATAGTCCCTTCATCGGTTGATTTGGATGAAGCAACCTCTGCAGAGGGCGACGAAGTAGGACCTGCCAAAACTAGAGCCTTCGAAGGAGAGGCTGAATTCTTCTGAGGAATTCAGGTAAACCATTAGTAAATAAAGAAATATGTTTATAAATAAACAAATTCAGTTACCTTTCTCCTAAGAATGAGAGGGGCATCATCATCATCATCATCTTGCAAAATGGGGGATGCTGAGGCTGGCCGTTTGCAGCTGGAGGTGCCTTTGGCTGTAGTGGTCTTGGCGGGAGGAGAAGAAGACGGAGGAATAGAACGTCTAATGCGAGCTGGTGAGGAAGGATTCCTAATGGACATAGGGACGGCCAAAATAGGAGAGGCAGAGGAAGTGTTTGACTGATCCAGTAAATGGAAGGCGCGATTAGCATCAGTTGCAAACAGTCTACGTTTCACTGATGGCCAAAGCTGTTCAAAAAGAGGATGTGTAACAATGGTAGAACTGAAAGGGGCTAAAGAGAAACCTTCGGCTAAACGGTTATTACGAATGTCAATGGCTTGCGCTTCAGTTTTGCTGATAGTATGGAAACGCTCTTTCAAGCTTTTAGAATAACAAGGAAGGACAGGCCATGTCTGGCCAAAACCAAGTTGGCGAGCAAAAAATTGGGGAGCATATATCTCAACCCCTGCTTTAGCATTTGTTCACGTGACAATGTCATGGAACAATTCTCTTCCAACCAAAAACTTGACCCAAATGGGTAAAGAGGTGCTCACTTCGATTAAGGTAGAAGGAGATCATACGTATAAAGGAATTTGATATGGAGAAAAGGGAAAGAAAGAAGACGTTGAATTCAAAGTATAAAAGAATGTAAAAACGTCCTTACTGGACATATGTACATGGCTCATTTGATGAATGAATAGCCCATAACAGCTAACTGTTCGAGGAGGAGACGGTGGAGCACCAAGTTGAAAATAGGCTCTCAACCACAATTGAGCAAGCCAAAGGGGCCCACTACCAGTAGGAGACGCACCATTCCTCAATTGGAATTGAAGGGAAGTCATGCCTCTATAAAAGGAGGCCAAAAAGAATGAGCACATATTCAAAGGTCTGCCACGTGCTAATTCATGCGACAGGGGCAGATAACTCAGAGAGGGTTTCAGGTTGGGGACACAAAGAATATATTTATAGAGCCAGACCTGAAGGAAAGCAACACGCTCAGCATGGGTAGGCTCAGAAATGGAAGCAGTATAAAGGCCCTGCATGCTTGAATAAGATTCAGCAACCTTCTTGTCAAATTGAGGGGCAACACTGGAAATCAAAATACCAAGAAAGATAGTGTCGCCCAAGGGTGGAAAATTTATTAAGGCTCCAACATCCTTTAGAGTAATAGATATTGAGCCAGGAGGAAAGATAAAAGTATTGTACTCAGAGGACCAGAAACTCAGGACGACTGGGAAGAGCACTGGGTCATAAGTCGGGGGAGAAAGGGTAATTTCTAATAAGTCCAAAATTTTAGCACGATCAAAAATTGCTTTGGTAGGACCATGATTCATCATACGTGCCTGCCATCTACGAAAATTAGGATCAGGTTTTGGCCAAGTACGAATACCTTTATTACGGATTGGTTTCAATGTAGAGAGTTCAGAAATAGAAGGTCCTCGGTGCAAGGAAACAACTGGCCCACTGCCACCTGTTCAATGGCTTCGGCATTATTGAATGATGGACCTAAGTAGAATTCATTGAGGTCAACATTGGCCGGTGCGAGGAAATTTGCATTTACATACGGTCTAGTAAGAATATTCCGAAAATCTTCGAAACTAAAAGTATCATCAGATTGAGTTTGTGAAGACGCCATTGAGTGCAAAGTGCAGTTGTGTTAAGGTTGAAACGTAGTAGAGAAGTAAGAAGATGAACAGTAAAATAGCGGGGAAGAAGCGCGAAATACAGGAACGTGGTTTAGTGGTGCGAAGAAATGACGCGTCTTTTAGGTTTATAAGAGTTTGTAACGTTGCACCTTTTTTAAGCTGAAAAAAGAAGTGATGATTGAAATTTTCGGGAATTTCAAATATTGCCTAGGAAATACAAGGTGAATATGGTATAAGTTAATACTTAGTATTAAATCTGCCATATTGCGGGGTAATTGTTGACACACTAAAAATACAGCCCAAATTGGATAGCCCAAAGAATGAAGCCCAATTGGAGGCCCAGGACAAAGGCCCAAATGAGGTTATTGGTAAGTGCAGAAGGAGCCCACGAACACAGTAACATCATCGCCCAAGCCCGCATGACGCCCAGAGTTTGGACGAATGGAGTGCCTCACTGTCGCTCAGCGCAATAACCTCGTTTTCGCTCAAACCTTCGAGTCGCCCAGAATCCTAATATGTGAGATATTATGGTCATCCAGAATAGCAGTTATTGAGACAGTTATCGAGCTGATTATCACATTCCACGATTTAAGAAACCTCTTTAAAGGCAGTTGAACAACGATGAGTAATGGCATCAGTTAGAGATGACAATTTCACGACAAATTAGGCACCATGAGGAAAATGGGTAGCAGTTTCAAAGCAGTTTATCACGCAGAAATCATCCTAGGAATATAAAAGGAAACGATAGATATAGAGAAAAGGACCCTGAATCAAACACTCTCAAACAGAGAATATGTAATTTCAATTTCTTAGATTAACTTTAATTATCCTTTTTTCAGTACTCGTGTGCTTGCGCCTCTTAGAGGCATTCTGTTTAGTTCCAATTGTAACGCTCATCAATAAAGCACCATTTTTTGAGACTTTGTCTCAAGAGGTTTGTCCCTTACACAATCGTTTGAATTTCCTTTTAATTGTTAGCGACTACCCGCGCGAAACAAAACTTTATTTTTATTCATATATTTATGGTGTGTTTGAGCCACATTATTTTAGAAGACTGCATTTTGGAATAATAGATTGATGGAGAATGCGTGGTTGAAAAAAAAAAGGAAAAGTTATTGATGTGATGGAAAATATTATTTTATTAAAGAATGTGTGGTTGAAAATGAGTAGAAGAATGAGAATAAAAATTTTAATGTGGATCAAACATGGGCTTAATAGGATTCACAACTATTACTTATTGTTTAATCATGCTTTTTTGACCTCCACTGTTCATAAACACTTGAAAATTTAGTCAAACAATTTCAGAGGGTTAGGTTTGACTATGTATAACTGGATTTGTCTTCGTCTGTTGACTAATTTTTCTTGGGACAAAAAGAAAAGCTTAGTTCAACTACCTCACCAACATGTTTCAATTCTATTTTCCATACCATTCAACTCGATGCACTTCATGGACTAGAGTTTCATCCATTTGAAGAAAGATGAGACAATGATGTTAAATGTGATATGATTTATTTGTTTCCTGAATGTTTGAACTTTTAGACAAGAAGTTTTAAAATTGAAATTTTGTTACTCATTTTCAAAAATTATGTACTTACTGGACTTTTAGTGGAAAAATAAATTTGTCATGTACAAAATATAAATAAGAGAGTGTCGTACTAAGTTAGACTTATATATAAAGAAAGATTAAGACTGCGTTTGTTACTCATTTTTCCAAGAATGAGAATGAGTTTTCTTACCGTTGCTAAACCAAATTCAAATTAATTGTGAGAAGAAAGTCGACTTTGTCAAGCAAGTGGGGCCCAACCAACGGATTTATTTTTTCTAGAAATGGAGAAAAAATGGACAGCAAAAAGGGGCTAATGTTATTCATCTAAAGTTAAAAAATAGCATTATTAATGAATAAATTTAAGATCATATAAGAGTCGATAATTATTTTAAATTAAGTTATAAAAATATTATACATGCACATAGGCTTTTGATGAAAAACAATGAATTTGACGTAGTAGTTACGTATCGAAGGTAAAAATTTATAATTTCCCAAATTAATATCATTCAACTTGTGAACCATACATTAACATGAACAATTACAAGAAGTTATAGAGATTATCGTCATCTCTAATAATTTGCAGGGCCATGATTCCATGAAAATGAACTAAGGTTCAACTCTCCTCCATTCCGAAGTTGCATATTATATGCGGCCAACGACTGTGCTTCACCCTTACCACCACCGCCGTCACCATCAATGTCAACCTGTCCTTCTTCTGCACCACCATTGGTGCCAGTGGTAGCGGCAGCGGCTTCTTCCTCATCCAAAGGCAACCTCTCATAGGTAGCATTCGAAAATGTAGAAGCAATTACCATTACTGGGCCAGCAGCTTCCAGAGAACCCACCACACTACCGCCCACCACGTGTCCCTGACCGCCGGCTAAGTATATAGTCAGCCATGTGGATCCCTGCAGTGGCGCCTCCCCAGGTAGAAAAGCACCGGTCAAGGAGAGGATTTCGAAGCGGCCATGTAGAGTCATAACTGCAGTAGAGTCACAGGGTTGCCTAATTGTCACATTTGTGACTATCCCGCTTGCACTCAACACACAAACTCCTCTTTGCCTTTTTCTTGCAAATTCTGCGATGCTCTCCGCTACATCGGAGCCACTCGCCACCTCCATAACATGGCTGCGCAGAGCATTAGGGCTGTCCCTCGTCACAAATACGGGCGGTTTTGGCTTGTTCTTTGAACCTGTGAATGATGAAGAGATGAGTGTGAATCGTGTTCTTGAAAAATAAAATCTGGTCATAAAGCAATGGAATTTGTTTAAGAAGAATTGTTCATAATTTTCTATCAGCTCAAACTTTTAAATAAAGGAGTTTGAAGGTTCGATAACCTGTAGGCCTGCCTCTTGCCCTATGCGTTGGGACCTCGATAGCCTCGATGGGCTCATCACTTTGTTCTCTTTCTTCTTCATCTTCTCTTCCACCCCCAAGACCATCGTTGGAATTGTGATCATTCATAGCAGGCTCCTTGAATGGTGATGGTGTTGGATTATGGTGGTTAATGGATATGCTTAGATTTGCTTTTTTCAAAGCTGGTGAGCTAACTGATGGTGATGACTCAAATCCTGGTGCACCTTCTTGCCAAGTCCACCATCGGTTAGCCATGTTTGCTGCAAATATAGTGCAGATGTAGATCCCAAATGACACTGCACTTATTTTCTGAAATTCTTGATTTTTGGGTTCATTGACCAAAAATCAGTGTGAATGAAGACTTTACTCAAATGATAGATATATAGGAGAGAGAGAGTGAGAGAGAGTAATTATTAACTAAGAAAAGAGCATGTTTGGCTAATAGAAAGTGTGCTAAAATTATATTTATTCTTATGCATTAATCATTTTGTTCAATTCATAACATACTAATGCGAGTTTTGCTTTCTATAGAAGAGTTTTTGGAGGAAATTACTTTAATTTTTATTTAGAAATTAATTTTTAAAAGAGTTTCATATTCTGAAAGTGCTTTTAGAGAAAGTCACGTTTAACCAGCTTCCTTTAAAATCTCTTCTAAATAGAAGAAATACTTTCATAAAATTAGTCAAATGAGTCAAAAAGAAGTTTTTGAATCTGAAAGGCTCCTTTTGACTTTTTAAAAGACATGATAAACTGGCCCTGAGGAGATGTTTGACAAAGCTTTTGATAAAATTTTTTTAGCAAATTCTATTAAAATTATGAAATAAGTAATATTAATTTGACCTCAATTTTTAAAGTTATATCAGACAAGCACTAACATGCTGTTATAGCATGGGAAACTTGTGGACTAGGATCCGCATGATCAAAATTGGATGCATGTAAACATTTTTCTTCCTATCGAGAGGCAAGTAATCAGTTCCAAAGCACATGGAGTATTATTTAAAACGTGTAATTAGATAGTGTAATCATAGATATAAGACTATCCTATTTTTGATGTAGTTAAAAATCAAATTTTTAGTAAATTTTGACAAAAAATGATAACATGAGGATTGAAAAGTTAATAAAATTTGTGGACCCATAAAATGTGTGGTTAAAATTAATTATTGATTTTGACTTGAATTTTTATCCAATTTTGAAAATTAAACTACACCAAACATGAGCCTAGTTGACAGGGGCAGACGCAGACTTTTTATGTTGGGGGGGGCACAATCAAACTTTCAAAAAGTGACGAAAAAATTAAAGTAAGAGATATTTTATTACAATTGTTCTCTACGTATTATCATATTTTGATAACATTCCATAATTAAAGTGGGAAATAGAGAAAAATTTAATGTAATTTCGTAATTCAAATCAATAAAGAAATTGAGTATACAATCTTGGTCATCAAGAGCTACACAAACTTTGATAGAATCCAAGTCACAGATTTATATGTACATTTCCTAAATTTTGAAACTTATTTAACAGATGCAACAAGTAAATCAACAAGGGACTAGGAAATAGTAAAAGTCAGACTTATTTTCGATGCATCAAATACCCGAGAAACAATCCTTGCTCATTCAAGTTCAATCATATTGCATAACTCTTTCTTCTGATTACATTCAGTCGGACTAGATTCTCCTAGACTAAAAGGCTCTCGAAATTTCCTTAAAAATGTCACTTCAACTGAGAATTTCACTCGTGAATCTCATGCATTACAAGAACGTAACTAAATTCAACTAAAAATTCTTCTATTCCTATTCATTGATCTACTCCAAGTATACAATCATTTTACACTAATTACTTCGTTTAGTACTGGTTTCAGCACTATAGCTCACGAAAGCCTTGCCTACTAGCTTTTTCCTTAGGTTAGATCTTAGAATTCTTTGTCGCAATTGAACTTGAAATGGCTATAGAGTGGAGACAAACTTTTCACTGTTTTCATTTGGCAATGCAATTTCCACTCTTTGAGAGTAACTATAAATCATTTAAACAAAGATAAATGAGATTTGAAGTTTTGAACTATTCTTGTTCAGTCATTCAGTATTATCACAACCATTCTCGTATCCATTTAACAATATACAACCTTAATTTTACCATGAAGAAGAGGAGAGAAAATGAGAAGAGGAGACTCAAGCGAGAGAAAACATTGGTTTGAAATGAATGTTGATTCCTTTTCCTTTCATATTAAAAAAAAAAAAAAAATTTCAAAAAAATTTTTTTTTGGGGGGGCGGGGGTGGGGTGGGGGGGCACCTGCCCCCCAGGCCACCCCCAGGTCCGCCCCTGCTAGTTGAAATGTTGCTTTTAAGGATTTGTAAGATCATTCTAATCATTCACGAGAAGGATGCTTAAACTCACATGAGATAAATATACTTTTTATCTATTCATTTTATAGGACTCACAATTTAATATTTACGATCCACCTATTATTTACACAACTATAAGATCCATAATTTATAAGCACTAAATTAAAAACCTATCATACAAGCAAGACTATCTAAGAATAAGTTCCTTGGTGACCTGTTATTCGAAATCGCTTTGTAGCATTTTAGTCCTTAATAAACTAAAAGAAAAAAAAAATTAAAGAAAAAAGAAAATGGGCAAAGTTCTCTCTCTCTCTCTCTCTCTCAAATATCCAAGTTTCGATCGACTAATCTTGAAGGGTGACGGCCTTCATCCATAATTTATAAGCACTAAATTAAAAACCTATCATACAAGCAAGACTATCTAAGAATAAGTTCCTTGGTGAACTGTTATTCGAAATCGCTTTGTAGCATTTTAGTCCTTAATAAACTAAAAGAAAAAAAAATTAAAGAAAAAAGAAAATGGGCAAAGTTCTCTCTCTCTCTCTCTCTCAAATATCCAAGTTTCGGTCGACTAATCTTGAAGGGTGACGGCCTTCATCTTGATTCTTCATCCAGATAAATTGGATGCGGTTAAAGCCTATATACACTTGGATCGAACATTTAGGAAACAGTTCTTCTCCATGTGGATCTCTTTTAAGACGTGCAAACGGGATCTCGTAAGGGTAACACAACACACCATGACTTTGTCTCCACAAGACATATGTCCTCCAACATAAATGTTGTCATTCGGTTGTCGCGAGGATTCTAGCCTTTTATACTCAGTAAAAAACCCTCCTGCTATACCACCGAGTCATGCCCGTGGGGGCAAGTGCTTATATTCTTACTTGCTCTAGGTCTAGAACTTCCTTGTTCTTCGTCCTCATGGCAAAATGCCCAGTGTCGTCCCATCCCATTCCAATTTTTATTTCTTATTATTTTTTTAAGTGTTTGTACCTATATCGTAATTATGAAAAAAAAAAGTAAATAGAGGAAGAATTTGAGATACTTTAATCTCAACACAAAAGCAGCTCGACTCCATCTCGCCTCCTTGACATCCATTACTTCTTTCCCATGCCCCTTCACCAATTTGTTGTCTCTCTACCTTGGTTGGGATGTAAAAAAAAAAAAAGTTTATTTTATTCTTGTGTTTTACTTAAAACTAGATGTATATCGTCTTTTTTAATTGGTAAAATTAGGGGTGGGCGCGGGTCGGTTCGGTTCGGTTTTTTTCGGTTCCAGAAATTTTCGGTTCTTTAGTAAATGGAACCGTTGGTTCCAAATATAATTTTGGAACGGTTCGGGTTCGGTTCGGTTCGGTTCGGTTCCGTACTATAATTAAATTTTTTAATATTTAAAATAATACTACATAAATATACCTGAAAGTGGATACTAATATTAGCCCCTGTTTGGAGGGCATTTTTTTCCCATTTCTAGAAATTTTCTTACCGTTAGACATGGGGCCAGCCGAAATATTTGACCAACTTGTGAGAGGGAGGGACCCACTAATTTGAAAAAAATGGTCCAATTCTTCATTTTTTCTTCACAAGAATGCTGGCCAAACAGGGGCTTAATAACAAGAAGTAGATACAAATACGAAGTTCGATCTTAGCAACTAAACCCTAAACCCAACCATGAATGGCTAAAATATCAACTAAAGCCTAGCCCAAGACTGAAATCAAACCCAATCTAAACTAAGTCCAATAGGAAATAAAAACAAAACTACAAACTAGCCCAAAATTAAACCCGTGTTAGGTTAAGGAATATATATATATATATATATATCAAATAGTTAAAACAAAAAATTGTTAATTTGTTTAGAAAAAATAAAATAAATTGATTTATCAAAAAAAATTCGGTTCTTATTCGGTTCTTCGGTTCTAGGTCTAGAACCGAGAACCGAACCAAAATTTTTCGGTTCTTCGGTTCTCGGTTCTTCGGGTTTTTAAGTTAAGAAAACCCGCTCGGTTCGGTTCGGTTCCGGTTCGGTTCGGTTCGGTTCGGTTCGGACATTTTGCCCAGCCCTAGGTAAAATCCTCAAATTGATTGAAAACCATCAACTTAATTCTAAATTTTTACAAACTTAAAAAGTCGAGGACTATAATATCAATAAACAAAAGTCGAAGACCCTAAATGCACAAGGCATTAAACCCTAAATGATAAACCCTAGCAGCCACATCAATCTCCCTCTTTATAAGTTGAGGCTTCTCAACACATAAATTTCCTTATCTTGCTTTCTTCTCATTTACCAAATCCGATAAAAGAAGGTGAATATATGAACTTCTTCTCTATAAAGTTTTCATTTTCTTTAAATCTATTTCAAATTTGTTTTAGATTTTTTCTGGGTTTCGCGTTTTGGATTTATGTTTTACGAAAGAAGCACAGATCGAAGGCTTTGCGGGTATATTAATTAATTAAAGCCCGTAGAGCTCAAAAATTGTGCTATATCAATTCATCTATAAGTCTGTCCCATTGATTAATCATTAACATTTCCGAGGGGATTAATTATAGAATGAACATTTTTTCAATTTTACATATTCTTCGTTTTAATTGCTTGTGGGAAATAATTATACGGCACATTGGGAAAATCTGGATTAATTGAGATTTTAGGGTTAATTATACAAATGGCCAACTCTATTACAATTTTGTGTTGAATGTTAAGATTTTACTTTTCATTATTCCAATTTTACTTCACGTTTTTTTAATAATAAATTGATTGTGCCAATTTTTGGCAGAGTATTATTAACAAAATGCCACATTTTCTTTTGCTTTTCAGATTTCATTGAAAAATGAAGAACCCGAAGGTTTTCTTTGACATATTGATTGGAAAGGCAAAAGCAGGGCGAGTTGTGATGGAATTGTTTGCCGATACCACTCCCAAAACTGCTGAAAACTTCCGAGCCCTGTGCACGGGAGAGAAAGGGATTGGGGCTTCTGGGAAGCCATTGCATTACAAGGGTTCGATATTTCATCGTGTTATCCCAAATTTCATGTGTCAAGGTGGAGACTTCACAAGGGGTAATGGAACCGGTGGAGAATCCATTTATGGAGCAAAATTCTCAGACGAGAATTTCGAGCTAAGGCATACAGAACCTGGTCTGTTGTCAATGGCAAATTCTGGGCCCAATACTAATGGATCACAATTCTTTATCACGACTGTGAAGACACCGTGGCTTGATGGTAAACATGTAGTGTTTGGGAAGGTTGTGGATGGCTACAATGTGGTTAAGGAGATGGAGAAAGTAGGTTCCAATAGTGGAACTACCAAATCGACTGTTGTGATTGAGGATTGTGGTGAGATAACGGAGAAATAATTGTTCAATAAGCAAGGCACGACGGCGCTTTGTTATTGTTCGATATCAGCTATTGTATGCCAACTTGATCATTTTCTTGTAAATTTGTACAATGGAAATAGGTTGTGGATTACTCTGTGCATTTGTTACTTCTCCATGTGGATAGCAGCAACTTGTATGGTGAATTGTTGTGAATCGATCTTACCTTTCTTTGTGAAAACTTCTTGTGATGATTGCATTTCAATTGCTTTCCACTTTATACTTGGAAGTCTGCTTTTCTTACTCAGGCTGTGCTGGTATTAATGGAAGAAAGACCTAAAAACTGAGTAAATGCAATTCCAACGAAGAGCTTGCACATAAACATACTAGAACTATGCAAAAATAGTAACATAATTTAAAATTTGGTAAATTAATAGATTTTTCTTGATTCAATGCTATTTAATTTAGAGCAATGCTATTTTCATTAAGCATTTCGCAATAAATGATGTAGTACATGGCGTATAATTATTTGATGCATTAATGTGGTCGTTTTTTACCACATTAATGCATCAAATAACTACATGCCATGTGTGTACCACATAAGGCGATTGCTGCAGTGAGCGACTGCAAGTAGCATTATTCTTTAATTTATAGAGGTTTAACTATATTTTACTCCAAATGAACTTCAGGAGATATTTATGTAATTTTTGAATCTGAAAAGGTGTCTATGCATTTATCATGAAATCTTTGAAATTTGAATTATATATTTAGCTGATTTTTTGTTTCAAATTGAAAAAGTCACTATGGTGTTCAGGACATATCAAATGTGAACTCACACCGACGGAACAAACGCAAACAAGGTAGTACGGACAAAATATGTATATTTTAGTGGACTCGACACTTTGGTCGAATGATGGGTATGAGTTAAAATGCGAATGGAACATTAAAGCTAACTTTGACTTAATATTTTTTACTTTGACTAAAAATAGTGTGAGCTAATAAATAAAGATAAAAAAATTACAAAGAATAAACTCAAAAATTTATGAATTATTTTTCTTTATTTCCTTAATATATCCCCTTTTTTTCTTTTTCGCGTTTATATTGGGTTCGACTATTGTCATGACACAAGCAGATAGATATTACTTTATAGAGTTAGTTACTACTAAATAGTAACTAAAAATTAAAATGGGGTTATTACCCTCCAAAAATAACAAATTAGAATAATACCCTAAAGCCAGTTAAAATTTTTAGTCCCGTAATGTATATGCTCAAAACTTAGACGTAACTGGAGAAGATGGAAAACCCATCAAGGACGTCGGAGCTAAGGAGATGGCGCCACCCAGTGACTCTCCTATCACAGTGTCGTCTTTAATCTAAACGTCGTGGCAATAATTACCCACAAGTTGGCATGATGGTCCTCTATTTTCTATCATTTTGTCAAAGGGACGCAGCTGTATCGCTTTCCTCTTTTGGTGTGTGGTCTAAGAATGGCATGAGTTAAAGATGGGAAGAAAGACAAGATGGGGGTTTTGGTAACACTTGTGAGTGTGAAAGGAATTGGAACTTGCGCTAGCATAGGAATTATTTGTAAATCTAGTGGTAAAGACGTGTGTTACGCAGAGGGGAATCAGTGCTTTTGAAAGAGGGGAAGAGGAAAATGTGTGTGATGTTCGCTCACACATTCAACTGCGATTCTTTTAGGTGATCTTTCTTGGTTTCTTTGGTCGTGATATCCAAAAGGTGATTTACCTCCAATTACCCATTTTTGTTTGTTTGTTTGTCATGACTAGTTGTGTTCTTGTGTGAGTTCAATATTAATATGTTCTTTGATTGGACCTTCATCTTTAGCTGAAAGATAATTTGATTGTGTTGAGATTTTGTTACTTTCAGGGACTACTGCATATATTGAGCAATCATTTCCATATCCACGAGATGGGAAGTAGGTTAGAAATATGTCAGAGAAAGGAATGTTGTTCTTTCCTCTAAAAAATTGTTGCTATACATTTACTATTGCTGACTCCATGTTATTAGGTTTGTCTTTCGTGTATCTTGCGCTTCTTAGTTCTTTTGTTATGTTCATGATATTAACTCAAAAACTTTGGTACTATGCATGATGTGTGCTTTGGATTGATAAATCTGACCTTTCATATGGTAAAACATGTTCTTGTGTTGCATTGAAGTGTCAAATTTAAATGAATCTACGTAGCATGTTAGTTTCATATTCATTTTGGTTCTGTCATCCTATGTTTGTAGCATTTCTAATATTTGTCCCGTTTGTGTTTGTCTTAAAGCATATTGTAATCGATGAACTCAAATTCAAAACAAGACCTTCTTTAGGTACTATTCGCTGCACTATAGTATAGTATTTTAAGATAAATACTTCAATGCGATTACTTATTAGAATGAGCATTCGAATCGATTTGCTCACCACGGTAAAGTGTTGTTCTGGTTCTATCACGCTGTATGGTAAATATGATGTCAGCCTTTTGTAGTGCTGGTAGGAATTTCAATTATTGATTTGTCAGTGATATATAGTTCATAAGACTATAGTAATCATCATACAAATTCAGGCTATAATATGATGTCTGATTTTTTTGTTTTCGTCACTTTTATTAATTTTGTTACCCTTTTTTTTTAATTTTTGTCACTTTATCGAACTGCTTCCAAATTCCAAATCCAATTTGATGTGATAGTTAATAGAAGTGAAATATAATCACAAAGAAACAATATGCAGAAGAAAATCAGACATCCCCTCGATCTATTCTAAAATTTTGATGAGACGTACAATTAATGCTATTTAGATTTCTGTTTAATATTATTTGTCACTTTTTTGGATTTTTGTCACTTCCAATTTATAGGGTATTATAAGATCCAGGACATATGCCACAGGACGGTTGCAAAGGGTGTCATAGGCATAGGCATAGGCATAGGCAAATGGTATTCAACAAAAACGATTAAAGCTTTTGTTTCAACTGCTAATATGTTAATGTAACAGTTCTTGAGGACAGTGAAAGCGGACCCGAGGCAAAATCCACCGCCATGGTAATAAACCAAAACTGGGAGCTTTTGGTTTGGTTTTGTCAGTGTTGGGAGGTACAGTCTGGCTTGAACCACTGGTGAAATGTTTTAGTCCTTGGAAGCTACGTCGGTGGCATTGTCATTCAGCAATAGAGGAATATGGTGTGAACCGATGAGCCTCTCGACAGTGCCATCTTTGTATAGTTTGATGACTGGAGAGAGGTAGGTGAGAACCTCTTTGGTGGTGTTCGAAGCCATTGCAGTGTGGTTGATACTTGATAGAGATAGAATCAGTAGATAGTGTTAGATTTGTGCACTTCACATAACATTTGTCAAAGTGAACTGTACATGCCAAAAGATTTGTGTCAAAGTAGACTTGCTCGATTGATTTCTTTTTGTCCTTTTTATATTTAAAAATTCTTATTCCACTTTCTACGTAATTGTAAGAAAAATCATAAATGGCCTATAAAGATTGCATTGTAAATAATGAATTTCAAGGGTTCAATTTGGTTGGTTCGCCTTCATGAATGATATCGATGTGTGAAATATAATAATTTTACTGCTATCTCATCTTCGATTAAAAACTGTTGCTATTTCTAAATTTCTACAAAAAATTCTTAAAAGAGTTAAATAGATACTAATTATTCAACGAGAAAATCACCATCTTCCGTCTTTTTTTTTCTATCACTTTTTTTTTTAATTTGTATCAATTTTTAAAAATTACTGTCGCTTTTTGAGTTTTTCATTTTTTTTATTGTCACTTTTTTTTTTGAATTTGTCTTCTTTATTTTGTCATATTTTTAAAAATTATTGTCACATTTTTTTAGAGTTTGTCACTTTCTTGAAATTTCTATCACTTTTTGGATGATAAACATCACTTTTTAATAAAAGTGACATTGTATGTCATTTTTAATTAAAAAAAAAAAGTGATATTTAATTTTGAAAAATGACACTTAACTTTACACAGTATTTTTTACTTCCAAAATACTTTTCATATGATTTTTTAAAAGATCCTTAATTTTAAGAATATTTTTGTATGTTTTCCTAAATTAAAATAATAATAATAAAAAGTTAGTATCCTCAATAGGTGCTACCTCAATAAATAATTAAAAATAAAACTTTGATATGTAAATTCAAATAACAATGAACTTTAAAATCCCTCTTCAACATAACTATCCTCAAACTTTCAGGATCTCAAAACCAGTTACATCAACTAATGGCATATTTAGGGGTGAGTAGTGTGATTCGATTCAATTCCAATAGAAGGAAGAAAAGTTTGAACACATTCTAAAAAATTAACCAACCATAGTATAATTTTCTAGCAACTGGAAAGGCAGGAATATTTTCATTTGATTCATTAATAATTTAGCATTGCATACAACATTCTTAAAGCTAGACCAAATTTTAGATTAAAAAATTGTAAAACAGAAAATCACCGAAAAAAAGCTACTTCAAGTTCCAATCAATCGCACAAAGACTCCAAGGCAGCCTTGTGAACCTATAAGCATATAGGGTAGTCTTCACTTACAAGCCAACTTTTAGAATGATTTCTACTCAAGTGCCTGTGATTATAGCAGGCACCCCTTCTTGGATGAACCCTCATTCGAGATGGAGCACCTGGAGAGGACTAAAAAGTAGAAGACTGCTTCGCTGAGTCATCCAATTGAGAAATGGGCTGCCATAGACGTCGATTCTGAAGGTGGCACAGACTGTATGCTTGACGTGTTGACTTATAAACATATTGAGCATCCTCCCTTGGAAGTCAGTTTCAAGGTGAAATCTACCCAATTGCTTGTAACAAGCATAGATTACAACTGACAGTAAAGTACGACCAGCCTACTCAAAAGGGACAGCACTAGAATGGAAAATTTCCAAGAATATGTTTAAAACAAATTACAGACAAAATAAAGAATAGCTGCCGATAACATTTAGCTAACAACATGAAAAGTAGCCTACTACTAACAGAAAGAACATATGTTCCTGGTTCTTTGTGCATCCCTGTCTTCATAACCCCTCATAAATGTTCTAACTGAAAGGTGCTCTGCAGCATATGTCATAAATGATGCCAAAATAAGGCCTCCCATTACCATCAAACCTAACCTGTTAAAGCATGTATGTATGTATTATTGACTGAAATTAAATATAGCTCTGTTCACTTAACGTGTAATAGACAGATTAAAAAATGCATGCCAAATCTTATAGCAAACACAGTATAGATCCACAAGTAAACCTACTCAATTGTGGAAAAAAAGAAATGCAAGACCAAGTCGAGCAAATTAAACTATTCAAAATATGTCAAAATTCAACAGAATTTCATGGAAATAGAATCACATCAGAAACTGGATATTTCTTGTATTGCACTGATCCAGTTCAAGAAACTATACACAGAAGTGATTGAGAGTCTGGAAAGGCAACTTAAACTTATCGTGCATGTGTTGCTTGAAGGTCATTTGAACTTGAGTCCTTGACATGCGGAGAAATTGGGAGTAGATGGTGTGACTAGAATGTGAGTCACTTGGCACCTCCCCAACCCTTACAGTTGAACAAAGTAATAAAAGGGATCAAGCTAGTTTATAAATAAAAAGTGAAAAGTTCGATCCAGAAAGACCTTAAATGCCATAGAATGATACAGCTGTTCATCTATGACTGGACACTTTTGAGTCCTACTTGAACACTTGGCCCCTGTTTGATGGCCATTATTTGGGGAAAACAATGTTATGAATAGTGAATTTTTGTATAATGTGTGGTTAAAAAGTAGGAAAAGTTTTGAGTTTACGTGCAGAATATTTTATTGTGTGAATGTGTAGTTGAAAATGAGTATGTAGAAAAAAAAGTATTGAATTTAAGGCCATCAAACATGGGCTTAATTTAAGTAAAAGCTAAGTGTTCCTACTTGTTCACTTCACGCTTGGATTGGGAATGATCAGAGCAAAGTCAAGCAATTGGTTTTTAAAGCTTTGACTTGATACCATAACAGCCCCTAAATGGAGGTGAAACTAGGTTTAACTGCTTTATGAGATAATCTTGTACATTCTGTGTGAGTAGCTGTAGTAACTGTAGATGTATATGCCCATACATGGGCACAAAGAAAGTAGAAAATAAGGCACCAATGTGTAACCACAAAACAAGGGTGAAAGCCAATATCAAAATAAAAATATCTCACAAGTGTGAAGATTCAAGTGGTGGAAGTATAAATTTTGTTAACAAATGAGACTATTCCCCCAAATTTTAGTTTTCACTTCAGTCTGTTGTTCTATAGTTTTGAAGCAGTTAGGTGTGCATGGGTTAATGTCCAAGATCACGCAAGGTTTGCTAACTTCTATCTATCCAAAGGATACTACAACTAAGTGGAATCATACGGAAAACACCATTTCATATCTTTTGGCTAACCTCTAATGCATTTAAACAGCAGACTTGACACACACCAGGGAAGTATGTTCTCCTTATTTTTTAACCCGACACTTTATTCTTCTAGAACTTCAATTGCGAAAAGATATTTGTGATAGAGATGGATCCCAGCGTAAAGATGCTGAGGAACCCTGACCTCAACACTATCAAATTTAGGTCAGTTAAAAAAGCCACAATGAGCGTAGGGCACATTTGTTTAATACAAATTCTCAACAATTCTTACAATTGGGGAGTTGACTGTTCACAAGTCACCTTTTCATGGAATTTCATCTCTCACTGTCTCGTTGTAGAGGATATAACATAAGGTGGCTTTTTTTCGGCTCTTTAAAAAAATCTATGCCCGTAAAGACAAAAATGAGGTACACAGAATAGTTCTGCTAGAATTCCCTATTGCAGTGCAGACAAGTCAATTCAATTCGAGGAATAGGTTATTTATGCTTTGATAGATTCCACCACAACTTTTAGAAATCTTTTGTAAACCTTACTAACAAACTAATCTAAAATGAGCTTTAGTTGAGTTCAGTAACTATGTGCATTTTCATTATTTTCTTATTTTTTAGCTTATTTGAAAAAGCAACAGCTGATTGAAGCATAATAAACCTTCTCATTCTAAAATTCTAGCTCCACTCATTAGTCTAACAAACAGATCTCTTACCAGCCACAATGAAACGATTTCAAACTAAGCTTCTAGTACCTTGGTTCATTTATCAGCTCAGTTCCTCGCATGAAATGGAAAAAACTCTCTTATTCCTTAAACGGCATTGTTTCATTGAAATTAAATTCTAAAAAGAAGTAAATTGGGAGGCATCAGTTTTTTGTTGTGCACACCAATGTGTTTTGCTGTTCTCCAGAGCTCACTGTTCAAACAGATTACACCCATAAAGTTAGGTGACAAAATAAATTAATAGGAGAGACATCACAGGATAGCCGACTACCTGGCATGCCAAGGACAATACAATCAAGTAGACACAAACACAAATAATATATCACCACTGAGCCTCTTGTGGCTAATCTCAAGCAAATGTAACATTAGAGCTTTCTACAGGACTGGAAGCATAGTAGGTATGACATACTGATTTTTTTGCACCTTACCTATTGGTCCAATTCAACTCTACCAAAATGTATAGAGCAATGACTGTCCAAGATTATAATTCCCAACAAGTATTTCTTATCGATGGAAGATACAACATCACTCTATGGGTCCATTTCACTTGTCACCATTTCATGGATTTCAACCTTGTCATTCATCTCCTTGCAGACAATTTGGGCCTAGAATTCTTGTATTCCAGATGCAACTGAGTTATTTGGTACATGGCAAGAAGAACAAAGGAATTTGAAAGTTACAGGATTTAAACTCTCAAAAGCTTCAAACTCAGAATTTCAGATTATCAACGTAGTTCATCTCTAAGGCGAAGAAGCCCTTCAAAGGAAAAGAAAAGGCATAACTGATTAATGGGGTTCTCATTTTAAATTATTAAGAAAGGGTTTCTCCTCACGAAACACCTTTCATATTTTTAAGTCCTTAACAGGCATCAGGCAATTAGAAAATCCACTGCCTTTTTGAATTAATCTTCAATAATGAACCCGCAGGGACTTCGTCGTCATCTTTGTATCTATATTCAATCTCTTCTCTTTTTTCGCAAGTTATTCATTTAATCTCCAAATCCAAAAATAAAATACAATTTACTATTGTGCCACTGCCCCCAGATTAAATAAATTAAGAACTGAGAATATAAGCCAAAGAAAGCAGATGAAATTACTGGCGTACTGCATCATCTAATCGCATAATTGCCAGGTTCGATTTCTTCAAACATAATAAGAGGTAAAAATAAGACATAACGCATAGCAGTGTTTCTGATTCTACAATCTAATATATGTATAGCATGGCAAGCAATGTAAAGATAATGCATAAATCACAGCAGAATACCTTAAAAATAGAGCAGTGACCCCCAAAACAGAAGGTAAAAGAGGAGTTGCCAAAGCCAGAAATGCTGCCCCTAATCCATAATACCATGGAGCGAAATCACAAGACATCTGTCGGAAATGACCTAAAATACAAACAGATTTATGAATAATACTGCCATTCGAAGATAACAAGAATGGTAAGCTCGGTACTCCTTGCAATGTATGTACCTTTTCCAGAATCATATTCAACAGATTCAGGATGCGGGGAAAGGGACGCTGATTGATTGGCCACAAGTTTTCCCCATCGGTGGACTATATGCAGATAACTTCCAACCAATAAGAAGAAAATTGTGAATGTCCATTCAAACACAAGGAGAAAACCAGTCCATGGCATTACTTGCCGAGGGACAATTGATAGTGAAAGCACAAGGGACACCATAGCAGCCGTGAAACACACAACAACTGACATTGCACCCAAGAAAATAGGGACTTTGCTGTACGCCAAATTTGGGAACTGTATCAGTAGAACATCATGTGAAAATTTGTCAGAAATGTTGGAAAGCCGCTATATAATATTATTTGTAAATCAGAAAAGCATAACGGGTAGATAAAAAAAGATAGCCATGGCTGGCATAAAAAGGGATATTATAGACAAGACAGAATAGAGACTAATTGCATCCCATATCTTATACACAAAAGAAAGAGAGAAAAGAACATAAAATTGTAGATTATGAAATAAGGATAATCATGCTCTTGTTTTAATGTGTTGAAACATGATTTATGTGAAAAACTAGAAGAATACACAAACCTGTTGGTTAGAGTTGATATTAGAAGAAGTGACCGAGGAATAACCAACTCCTCCAGACCTCAACATGTAGTAGAGGTGTCTAATATGATCAAGCAGTGATCTTGTCTGGAATGCAATTAACAGTTTGACACAATCATTAAAGACGTTTTTAACGAGCATTTTCATTAATAGAAAATTTTATATGCTAACCTGTAGGAAAGATCGATAATAACAGAAAACCAAGAACAGAACTGGAAGTAGAAAAAGAGAGATAATTAGCAATTTGTCATTTGGATTTTTGCCACCTCCAGTCCCAGGAAGAGTTTCTTCAAGCTTTATTCTAACATCCTGCAGTTTTATCAATCGTAAGAAAGTCATACAATGGGTGGAAATGTGAATCTCAGCTCTGTAAATCAATTCGATGGTCTACAGAAGGAACATGGGATGCCAGCTTACCACCCCAGCCAAAAACAGTAACACAACAATATGCATGGCAACAGGTAAAACAGAACGGAGATAAAAAGAAAATGATATCTAGCACTTGATAAAAAGAATAGACCAACTTTAGGTGATGTATTGTGGAAGAAGAGAAGGAAATAAAAAGGACTAGTGGACGGAACGACAAAGCAGAAACTAAATTTATGAAAATGGAATGAGAAAGAAAATGATATACCTGCCAGACATCAACAGGTTTAACAAGCCAAGATGTCCACCAATCCCAGGGTTTTAGAGGGCCAAGTGTGTAATGAATAACACGGAGTTCTTCCTCATCCACCATCCACTGCAAATAGTACCACAAGGAATCAAAACATGGAAAGAACATAGATTTTACAACATTTCAGGACAGACTCTTTCGTCTGAAGCGTTCCTCTTAATATAATAAATAATAAAAATTTTGTTTTTCCCAGATTAAAACTACTGCATTATTCAGAATCTTGGCCATTCCAAGAGGACCAACCAAGGGTCTTCTTTTCTTTAAATAAGCAATCCCTCCTTCCCCAAAAATCTGCCTGTTTGATCTCCACAGACATTCAAATTTTATCACTTCTCCAAACTTACCCTCCTAAAGGAGGTAGTTACTATGGCATTTATAGCTTTAGTACAATAAAACTTCCACCGTTTTGATTTATTGAGGATATAAGAGGAATTTAACATTCTCAGGGAGGACTAGTACCCCCATGACTGGATCCATTTTGAACAAAGAACAACAAATTCTATCATGATTTTCGCATATGGGGAGTAGTTCAAAAGGAATTCATAGAATTTCTCTGTATCAAGATGGATGTTGCTCCTTCCCAGAAGAATCTGCTTGTTTGATCTCCACATAGACAAATTCAAATTTTTATTTCATTTCTCCAAACTTACCCTCTTAATGGAGCTAGTTACTATGACATTTATAGCTTTAGTTCAGTAAAACTTCCACCCATTTGATTTAATGAGGATTAACAAGAATGTAATATTCTCATGGAGGACTAGTACCCCCATGACTGGATCCATTTTAACCAAAGAACAACACATTCTATCATGATTTTCGCACAAAGGGAGTAGTTCAAAAGAAATTCATAGGAATTTTCAGTATCGAGATGACAAGCCAATAGCATCCATCTGACCCCAAAATTCTCTTTCTTTCTTTATTTTGGTTGCACTTTATACATTGTATCCATTTTAGCATACAAAATATTATGTTTAAAAAAAATTCATGATGTTGTCCTTGTCTACTCATTCTTCAATACACCCTTTTGATGTAGGACAATTCCATTTACAAATAGAACAGGGAATTATTTCTTTTTGCAATAGGATTTTCTTTCTTGTTTAGATTAGGGTTTATTTATTCTTTTTAAGCTTTTGATTAATTTTTTTTTTTAAGTTTTAAATACTTATCTTTTTAAGCTATAAGGGTTAGAAGATTATTATGCCTAAATAAACAAAGGCTTTAGAATTTTTTCACTGGCCAATTCATTACAATAAACTTATTCTCTACAAATTTTCAAGTTGATTCAACTAAATTCTTGTTTCACTGATTTCAATTCTGCTTCCACAACAAAATTGGTATAAGAGCAAGATTTTTCTCTTGGTTGATGACCACCTATGGTGGTAGTGACATGCATCCTCATGATGACAATAAGAGGATTGCAAAATTACTAACCACTTTAGAATCTGAAATGAAGGATGGATAGGTTTGAAGATGCTACTGACAAAAAATTATAGATTTTGACTGCTATGGATGTTGGTCATTTCAACGAGTCCACAACACAGCAACAAGTGGCTATAGATTTTTCTCAAGTCCAAGCTAAGTTCGAATCCTCACAATGAAAATTTGGAGATTTTCCTTCCAACCAAACTTGAGAACAAGTTTTTTTTTTCCAAGTGGGAGAAATTGATGTAGGATAGTTTTATCTCAAATAGGACACATAATTATTTCTTGTTTATATTAGGACTTATTATTTTTTTAGGCTTTTATTACTTTTTCTTTTAGGTTTTAATTGTTATCTTCCTTAAACTATTAGGATTTGGAGATTCTTTTGCTTATATAAATAAAGACTTTGTAACTATTTCAATGACCAATACATTTCAATAAAATTATTCACTACAAATTTTTGAGTTTGTTCAACTTTATTCTTATTTCAAAAACTCCAATTCCGCTCTGCATTACTTTTGGTTCCAACTAGACTTAGTAGAATTTTTTTCATGGTTAGCTTCACTCAGGATGTATGTATCCATGGTAAACAACCTCAAAACTAGTTATGTATGTTAAAATGTCCAAAAGCCTAGGAACTGATGGAAATTCATTCTTGAAGGTGATCATAAATCTTTGTGCAATTTCTTGTCAAACCTCTGGAAAATTGACGCCTTACGTATTTGAGTTGCGCTATAAATTCTGACAGGAGTATAAAATAAGTAATATGTCTGGCTTAATGTGATAAATGCACATAAATGACTGTTGACATATATACAAGAGCAGAGTCCATAGCTTAGTTTAATACTATCTAAGCTCCCAGCAACATTAATTTACACATTTTCAGCTCTTGAAGCACTCACTTCACTCTAATCTCAAATGATTAAGGACATAATGATACCCTCTAAACAATAAGTAAAAATAAATAAAGGAAGCATACACGAACACATTGGATGTACAGGACACCCCCCTCCATAACCAAAGCTACCTTGATAAGCAGCTTTTGGAGTGTACGAGGTTACTTAATAACATAAATAGTGAAAACAAGCAAACATCTATTCTTATTAGAAGCAAGGGATGTCACCTTGTTAGCAAGCATGTAAAGGCCAACATCTGCATTATATAAAGTGGAAAGTCTCTCCATTTGGGGAACAGGTCTAGACTTCAAGTCCTCTGGAGATGCATCTGGCTCAAAAAGGCGTGCATTGGCAAAATCGGAGTAATATGAGTTGAGAAACCCTTGGTCACCTGTTCGAGCCACGAAGAAAAGTGAGATAATTGGTATAGGGAAAAAAACTCACAAATAAAATGTAAACTATTCTTCAAGATTTTATTTATTTATTCATTTTGCTTCCAGTTATAGCTTAATCTATATGGAAAGAATACTTTAATATAGCATCAGCTTCCATGCACATATGCATAGAATAGTTGGAATACCGATCCCATTTTGCATCCCATGTCCATATATGCTACATTTATTCTGAAATGAAGTGAAGTTGAAACATGTTTAGACATAAAATCATGTCATGTAAATACTTTGACCAGTGACCACAGTAGGTCCTATGCCTAGTAGTAATTCAATGTCTAGACAACTACACAATATCCAATACCACAACGAGAAATTCTTCATTTACAAATACAAAACGGAACAGTTAATAATTACTATGTCTTCAATCCCATTACTACTACTCAATTTACTTCAAGACTTAGTCAAAGTGTCAATGTTTTTTTTGGGACAGTATAGACCATTTTTTTTTTTTTTTACATTTGTGATATTAAGCCCCCATTTGATTTACATTATTATCTCATTAAAATGAAAAATATGACCGTTATCCATCACATCAACATTTAAATTCAAATTTTCTATCTCTTGTGTGGCCCCAATAACGACTATATTTTTCATTCTCATTCTATAATAATTTGGATCAAACAGGGCCTAAACAAATTTCAACTTGTAATATTTATATGGAATAATATTCTAAGAGTTATATAAAAAATCAAGTAAATTTCATGCAATAACATTCAAAGAATATCAATATGATAGGTCAAGACAAAAGTATTACGTCCTTATTTAGCATTAAAAGACCATTGGCACTGGGCAATAACAGTGTACTACACCTCCAGTGTACGAATGCAAAGTGGTCACTTTGGTCATCATGTCATTGAAAAGTTCTGCAGATGGTTCAACAACCATGACTCCAGAATTCAGCCTTTCTGAATGTTTTAAGTTGGCACAAAATTTACGACATTTGAAAAGATCTTCAATGCTCTTAACCACAATAGTATCAGCATCAAGATATACCACTGTCAAAATTTAAATAAATAAATGAGAAGATTAGCAACAGTTCACTAAGCCATATACATTAAATAAAGTGAACTTCAACAGAACACATCATGGGGAAATCACTCCTACATGTTTTGAAAGCCAAAAGAACTTCATTTAAATTTTCACTCCAACAAGTTTACTTCTTCATATTTTATACTTCGCAAACAGAATTTAAGACAAAGAGTCACCTTTCTTGTAATTAGTCATGTTAAATATTTTTAGCTTCGTGTAAACACCCCAAAACCTCTTCGGGCGAACTTGATTAGGATTTTCCAGTAAACTAATTGTATTCACAATCCAACCATCAGCCTGCATAACAGAAACCAAAAACCTCACGTGAAATCAATCAACAGAGGTAGCAGTATTTTCATGTGCAATCTTAGCATCAATATTCAATAGCTCAAACAACCATTCTACTAAATGGAGTCACTACGTATTGAACCTCAAAATAATAGAATTTAATACTAGTTTCTTCAAGTATCAAGATAGCTTTAAACAAAATCTTCGGCTTCTTAGATGGTCAGCATAAAACCTAGATGAGTGGGCAGTATCTTATTCAGTCCCTACACTGCCCAACTCCTTCTTCCACTGTAAAACATTATTAAAAGTTATCAATTGTAATCAAAAAGGATGGTATTTTCATCACCTCACTCTTGTCTATTACAGCAACCTCCTCCGGTAATTGAAACTATATAATATGAGCCACTTAAGTGAAGTTTAATACGCAAAATCAAATCAATGACATTATAAATCACCATTGAATGCAATTCAGGATTTCCAGAATTTTGGACTTTGAGCTCCCAATTCCATCCACCATATAAAAGCATCAATAATTCTCCAATCCCAATTCAAAAGCAACAAATTTTCCAGCACCATAAACATCTTAGAAACTAAGCAAAAACTTCACAGATTCAAAAAAAACATATGCAGTTGCTTTAACATTACAAGGGAAGAGAAATTGATAAAAAGATGACCTGAAGGAGTTTTTTGGCGTAGTTGGAGACTCCATCAGATACCAAAGCAACCATGTCTTTGGTAGAACCCGTGTCGCGAATCGATTTCCCCAGGACTCGAACGCCCAGCAAGAATTCATCGCCATACAGAAGCGTCACGTACGCTTCTCCTGAATTCCGAGATCCCAAGGCCGCTCCACCGAAACTAAAGAGTGTAATCATTAATAATAATAGTAACGATAAGCTAAATCCCAATTTCGACATACTTTAGTTAGATTGTATACGATTGAGTAGAATTTTGATTTGGAAGAAAGTGAGATTGAAGATCTGAGAGAAGTGTTTGAACTTTGAGAGGTAATTCAAATAGAATCTTTTATATTACGAATTGACGAGAAGATATTTCGTGTTGTTTCGTCTTTGACGCACTCCAAAAATGTGTCGTGAGTACATGTTTTTTCTACAGAATTTTCACAAGAAATTTGAATTGAAAAATGCTAGTTGTACAGTTTTTTTGTACAGTCAATTACACAGCCCCCTCACACGGGGTGGGCCCCACAATCTGTGTAATTGACGGTAAAAAAAAGACTGTAAATGTAGCCTAATTCATTTGAATTTTACTCGCATGGGGTCCACCCCATGTGATTAAAAAATTGATTTTCTACGCTCAGAAATTTGAATTCTTGTACCCATAATAGAACTCGACGCACTCCTCGTCTGGTCTTCCTTGTCGTCTCAATAAATTGGTTAACCATAAAAAGTCACTTTAAGTAAAGTCGAAAAATTGAAAAATAAGTTTTACTAAATTAATATTTTTTTGACCGAAAAATAAAAATAAAAATTACTGTCTCCGAGCCAGTTTTTCTTGGTATATAGGAAGATGCAAGTTTTTTACAATTTCCGATAAAATGAATACAAATGGAGTAATGGTATTTAGTATAGTTGTATTATAATATCAGTTTAAGTGGAATTAAGTATCACTGAATGAATTGTACAATCAAATGACATAATTTCATATTTAAATGAACCTATCATATAATGCTAATAAACTGGTGCTTTAGCACCTATGACGTTAGATTAGCATTATTCTAAAAAAAATGTCATTTCGAAAATGAAAATAATTATTGTACATAACTATTTACATAATGTTTTACATAATGATGATGTGTTTAAATGTAAATGAGAAATTATTTGATTGGTAATATTTTGATTCAATTAAATTTCGTCACATTATATGTTGGTAAATCATTATATAAGTTGTTATGTATATGTAGCACAACCGTTTTAAAATTATGTGGTTTTCTCTTTTTATATTTCGTCACATGGAATAAATACATTATATGCGAAGATCTCAAGTTCAAATTGACTGAATTTGATTAAAGACTTTCAATTGACGTCCAGTTGAATAAATGGTCAAATTAACAAAATCTAAATCCAAATTAACCTCATCAAGACTTGAATCAATCATGCTCGAGTTTCGAAGCACAAGCATACTAAATGTTTGCATGTTGCATGTAATCTAATATTAGATTATCGCTTGCCATTTCAAAAAATTGCAACATTATTTTCATTAACATGTGCATTTTATGCGCTAAGGATGTTGTACGTGCTATTCACATTATAGATCAAAGAACCGAACTCCAATTCAAATAATACGAGTATATATGAACATAGAACTTAGGACACAATCATGATGTGGGATTTTTCTTTCAAGCAATTTTTAATGTTTGTGGCGATTTTGTTTCACTTACATTTATTTCTTGTTAAACAAAAAGTAACAATCGGATAATGAAACTTGACTTGTGCTATTTTAGTTTGAAAGGGCACCATACTATTTTTCTACTGGAGTTATATTCAAATCACATTTTTTATTAGTTGTATTATATTTTAATATTACTTGAAGTTTTCAATCTTTGTCGCACTGATGACATTAACCTTTTTCGATGCACTTCCGTTAATTAACACATCTCGTATTCGACAACGAATTTTGCCCAGAATGACTTATTTATCCATCATATATTAAAAATAATAAATACGAAAGCGTGACAAAATATTTTTCAGTAGGCAAATAGAAATGATTTCCTGCCCACCATGGACGGGAATAATTACACGATCACTGATGGTGACATCACGTCAGCAGTGGACAATTGTTATTCTGTTCACTGTGTACAAGAGATCGGTTCTAATAGTAATTACTTGAAGAGTAAAGATAAAATTTGATGCAAAAATGTTGACCTGAATTCGAGAGCTTTGCCGGCTGTAATACCATCTTACATTTAACGAGGCAAAAGAGACAAATAAGAGAACAATAAACAAAATCTGAAGCAAATTGGCAAGTTTGATCCCCTTGTGTGTCTTTTTTGCTACAGATTAAAAGCTCCAAAAACAAATATTCCTACTGCTGGAGGCTACCAAATTAAACTATATTTACTTCTTTGTTACTATCTCCTCTCAAATTTATTTGCTGATTTAGATTACTCTCTATATATATGATTTGGTCCGGAGATTATTTTTCATACCAAAAATTTTCATCAGTTCTCAATCTCTAAATTTTTCCAAGCATTTTTCTCAAATTCCATCAGCTTTCTTGTTCATTCATTGCCTGTTCTTGAAACAAATTATGGAAACCTTAAACTCCTCGAACATCGTAAGTCGAATGGCAGCATTGGATCTGTCAACGGTCGGATACTTGATTGTGGGATTGCTTACAGTTTATATTACTCACTGGATTTACAGATGGAGGAATCCCAAATGCAAAGGAGTTCTTCCTCCAGGTTCCATGGGGCTCCCTCTTATCGGCGAAACGATTCAGTTAGTCATTCCAAATGCCTCTTTGGACCTTCCACCATTCATCAAGAAGAGAATGAAAAGGTAAAGAATCATCTCGTCTAAATGTTTAAGCTGTTAGAAATCAACAAACTTATTTATTTAAATTACGTCTTCAGCACGTCACTTCACCTCACCTGATACGTGCACGATTTTCATAAATAAGTGGCTAAGAGACTTGAACTCGAGAACTATTTCGGGCTCTGATGTTAAAGCTACATCTCCTCGTCTAAAAGCTTAATTAGAGGGGCAGACAAACTTATTTATTTAACTTACATTGATCTGAAAATGTTAATAATATTCTTTTGGATGTCGGGAATGATTTAGTTTTTACGAGTTAAACTACCCGTGTATGTATTAGGTATGGACCTATTTTTCGAACAAATGTAGCAGGCAGGCCAGTGATAATAACAGCAGATCCTGAATTCAATCATTTTCTTCTTCGACAAGATGGAAAATTAGTCGACACATGGTCAATGGATACTTTTGCTGAAGTATTTGATCAAGCCAGCCAGTCGTCACGAAAATATACACGACACTTGACTTTAAATCACTTTGGCGTGGAAGCTCTCAGGGAGAAGCTCCTCCCTCAAATGGAAGATATGGTTCGAAAAACTCTTTCGAATTGGTCGAGTCAAGAATCCGTTGAAGTGAAAAGTGCTTCGGTTACAGTAAGTATCACTTATTTTCTATAGATTTTGGATTATTTATGGATACATAACATAGCAGATTACTTTCATTTTCCATGACAGATGGCTATTGATTACGCGGCGAGGCAATTATATAGTGGTGATCTTGAGAATGCACCACTCAAGATAAGTGATTTGTTCAGGGACTTGGTCGATGGTCTAATGTCGTTTCCCATTAATATCCCTGGTACCGCACATCACAGATGCCTACAGGTACGTGTACATGTATATTTTTCCCAGAGATTAGTCTAAAAATGACGAGAAAATGGTTTGTTCTGACTAAGAAAAAATGTTCAGACTCACAAGAAAGTACGAGAAATGATGAAGGACATCGTGAAAACTAGGCTCGAAGAGCCTGAGAGGCAATACGGAGATATGCTTGATCATATGATCGAAGATATGAAAAAGGAGTCGTTCTTAAACGAGGATTTCATTGTACAATTGATGTTTGGACTGTTCTTTGTCACTTCTGATTCCATTTCTACCACACTAGCATTAGCTTTCAAGTTACTTGCAGAACATCCCTTGGTTTTAGAGGAATTAACTGTAAGTATATACCTATATATGAACTGTCTTTATGTCTCGATTATATATAGTTTATAGTCATCAATCAATTTTCACTCTCCAGGCTGAACACGAGGCGATCCTCGAGAAACGAGAAAAATCAGAATCCCATCTCACATGGAATGACTATAAATCTATGACTTTTACACTTCAGGTCCATACATATACATCATTTTTGAGAAGACAACGAAGTTTTATTACTATATTTTGCTGTCTACTCTGACACTGGTCTAATGAAAAACTGCATATATGTAGGTTATCAATGAAGTTTTAAGGCTCGGAAACATAGCACCTGGATTCTTTCGTCGAGCTTTACAAGATATTCCAGTAAATGGTACATATATATAATCATAGAAACCGAAAAAAAGATAGGCATTTTCGCATAATGTGTTCAATTATTCCTAAATTAAAAAAAGTACAAAAAATATTTTCTTGCAGGATATACAATTCCTTCAGGATGGGTGATTATGATTGCCACTGCTGGCCTTCATCTCAACTCCAACAAATTTGAGGATCCTCTTAAATTCAATCCATGGCGCTGGAAGGTGTGCAACATTTTTGTTCTTTGTAACGACTACTTCTGAGTTCCACATCACTCGTCAAAATCCTTGTGGACTTATAAGCATATCGATCAAGCACCCTTCCATTATAAACCAAGTTTTACAATGACGGAAATAACAGATTTTTCACTCTAATTATACAGGAACTTGAACCGTCTGTTATAGCTAAATGTTTTATGCCATTTGGATCTGGTATGAAGCAATGTGCTGGTGCAGAATATAGTAGGGTGCTGCTGGCAACTTTTCTACATGTCCTCGTCACAAAGTACAGGTACTTTTTTGCATCATATTTATGGGATTTCTTCACTTCGGGTTGAACAAGCAATGTCACTTACATCTGCGCGCTCGCATTTGTATTATTACAACTGCTTAAGAGTTATGAACTATTAGAACTAACCATTCTCATTACTATCCGTGCAGATGGGCTATTGTCAAGGGAGGAAAAATTGTTCGTTCTCCGATCATAAGATTTCCAGACGGATTTCACTACAAGATCACGGAAAAAACCAACTGATCATCGGATTTTCATATTGAATCAAATAAAGTTATGTTTTAAGTTGAAAATAAAAGGCTAGATGAAAAGTTCTATTGAGTTTCTGTTTCAAATATGCAAGTTTATGCAGTTTGAGATGTAGACATTTCCATTTCTTGTAAAATAAATTTCAAGAAAAGTTTCTGCATATTTTTGAAGGGTTATTTCAGCACTTTATGAAGAAAACTTGCCAAATAAAGAACCCAACAAGAGATAGGAAAAAACCAAAAGAAAAATACCAAAATAAACGAAAAAAGGGAAACAAAAAATATTTTTGAAACGTTCACGGTGGGACTCGAACCCACAATCTCCCGCTCCGGAGGCGAGCGCCTTATCCATTAGGCCACGCGAACTCCTTTATTACATGACGAAAATCGATAAATAATATCATATTTTAAAGCTAATCTAGTTGTTTTAAATTAATTAATTGTTTCAAAGTCCTTAATTGTACTAAATTGAGTAAATCAACTAAAAATTTATTCAGCACATGAACGCAACTGTATGTTGATTATTAGTTGGAAAGGTCTGTTGAGTTATTAAAATAAATTTTACATAAATGCGAGTAATTTATTATAGATTAAATACAATCTTTTATTTACGCTTCCATGTTTGGCACGTGTTTAAAATATGATTATTATTTTTTTGTCAAATCATTTTAATTTATACATTTTGTAGAATTTACAAATGTTATATACTTATTCATCATTCATTTCTATATGTAATTTAAATCCGACTATAAACAAATTTTAAATATTAAGTTTGTGACATAGCTAAGTAACAACTAAAAAAATTTATTTCGAGTTGTTAACATAGTTATTAGAAGGGGTTCGATTCGTCCAAACAAGGTCGAAATCATTAATCGGGCGTAGTGCCAAGCCAATTTGAATATTTTGATCAGGTCAAGAATCGGTAGAACGAGTAAAAAATCAATAGAACTGATCGATTTTAATTAAAATCAGTCCATTATTACCACACTTTATACACTTAAAATATAAAATTATTTGACGATTTAAACCTGAGCTAATTATGTAATATATACTCTGTTGCTTACCACTATGCTGCTTGAACTTTTATTTAATTAAGATATAAGTGATATATATTTTGAATTATAGAAATTTAAAAGTTTTATTTTTCAACACTTTTTTAGGTATTCATAACTTTTATCTATTTTTAAAAAGTTTTAAAAGTTGATGAAATTCATGTGATTTTAAGACTAACGCTAACATAAAAGTATATACCATTTTTTTAAAGAAAAAGGTTTAATTTTTTTATTTAAATGTATGAACCAGCAATGACACATCGATTGAACTAGTAATCCAATGGCCTGTTGATTTGTCCAAATTGATTATCGGATCAAGTATTATAACTATGGTGATTAATAAGAATTACCGGAGTTACAATTTTAAAAAATAAATAAATAATAAACCGATTTACTATTGTGAAGCTTGCAAGATTACTTATAATTGAATAAATAATATTTTAGAGTAAAAGTTAAAAATAAACTACTTATTTCAATCGTGAATTAGTAAAATTTAAGAAATAACAAAAAGTAAGGACACATTTGGTTTACTATTTTGAAGTTATTTTTGATTTCAGTTATGTAAAATACCAAAAACTTCTTTGGTCTAACACTTCTGAAAATACATTATTGAAAACAATATTAAACTTATAACATAAAACTCAAAATATCTTTTTGACGTTTTTAGTATTTTCAATGAAATACCAAAAATACTCAAAACACGAAAAAAAAAACTGTCTAAATAAAAATATTTAAATAAAAATCTTCAAAATAAAATTTCTAAAAAATTAAATTCTAAAGAATTAGAACTATGAAAAAGTACATTTAAAAAATTTTAAAAATAAAATTCTAAAAAATAAAAACTTTTATTGGTTATTTAAATAAAATTTAAAAAATATATAAAAAATTTCAGTCCGTATCATTATCTTTTTATCTTTTTTATATTCTATATTTTGTCAACTTAGTTATTTGTTTGTTTTTAACTTTAGTAGCCAAAAAAAACAAAATCGTAAGATTAACCAAACCTAAAATATATGTGTATATGGTCACGATTTACTCACTAAAATAAAAAAATACTTCATAGTGCTCATTGAACTTTTTTCATTTGCATTACATCCATTACCCTATAAAATTTGTTATCTTATTCGTGAAATCATCTTATGTGAAATGTGACTTCCATGACCCCATAAACTTCCTTAAGCCTCAATATTACGTCCCCAATTTCAGCCCTCAAAAACCCTACCCCCAATTCACTCATCTCACTCAATTACAACTAAATTGTTATTGAGACCGAGTCGATTGTTAGAACGATTCGAGAAGCTGTTACTTAAAAATCCTATTCTCCAATTGTACCATCTACTCGATTGTTGAATATTTATGAAAATAAATATTTAAATTTTTGATATCATTAATATTTAAATAAATGAAAAGTAAATAACAATAAATTAATCGTGTATGTAGTGTAAATTAAGAATTTACCTTAAACAAATAATATATGCTATTTTTATGTGATTATTGTAGCCTTCAAAATAAATCGACTCGATTAGGTATTTTCTTGATTTGGTGTACTTTTTTATGATAATAATAATTGTTGATTGCAATTCAAATTGAACAAAATATTTTTTTAAAACATTAATCTTCGTCTCATATATGTGACTTCTTTTTGATAATTGCACATTCAAGTACAATCGATTGTGTAATCTTATATCCTCTTAACTTTTATTTTTGTCTAAACTACATGTGGGCTAAAATTCACAAGTGCTTAGCTTTGGGATTGAATGGTTCCAAATTTGATGAATTTTGTATGGGGGTTATTATACATAAACGTGGAAATTTGTTCAATTCTTTTGAGGGAATAGTAATCTTTCAGCAAATAATGTTAAGAGACTTAATTATTATACTTTCAAAGAGAAAATTAATTAAGTTTCTGCCAAGATGAATAGTAATAGAATAATTAGACTTAGAACACCATAAATAGTAATAGAATATTTGTTTTAAAACTCTGCACACTCCACATATTAACATTTTTGCAAGGATAAATAGACTGTAGCAAGGTCGGTTCATTAATATTCACAATCATAGTTTTTGAAAAAAAGCTAAATTGACTAATAAAATGTGAGATCATAAATAACACCACCAAAAAAATATCAAAGTTTATCTTGTTAGAATATGTTAAGCCGTGCTTTTTCCGTCTGAAAAAATAAATCAAAATGTTGCATCTCCCGCCATGTCCATTATGATACACCACTAAAATCCAGCGCATAGTAAAATAAAAAGAATTATGCTCCTTGTACACTCCTTTGCAAATTCAAAAATGAAGTGGTGGGAAAGTGTGTTGTATTTTCAAACTGGCCAATCGTGTTGCAACATGTGGCAAAATGTCAAACTTGATGTCAAAAATAATGTACTTGTAGCACGATTGAAATAAAAAATATAAAAAAACTTTCTTGAATAACCTATCGACAGAATCCAACCTTAAAGCATAACATTTGTTTTGCTTTTAGTAGTAAAGTGTCTAGATAAATTAGCAATAGAATCAATTTAAAAAGAGAACTTTTAAATTTATTTTGATAATTTGAAATGCCTTAATTCTTCTACGACAGCAAGTACAGCAAATACCAAAGTCATATACCATAACAAATCCAGATCCTTCGGTACTAAACAGATTTTAACTTCTTATTCATCGAATAACTACTATCGCGTACTCCTATATTAGTACGTATTGCGAAACAAGACTCTAATTACTTAATAAAACTACTTGCAGCACTCTCAGGCACCTATACAACTTCCAAGAACTCAATACCAAATAGTTCATCAATTGGTCCAATACAATGTCCATCCATTAACAAAACCAACATCATTTCAAGATTTTGAACATAATGTTTCTTTCCCATTCCTATTTTTTGACAAGTTCAACACAAACATCATCAGAAAATAAGCTCAAGCCAAAAATCTAAACAAGATGCAACCATCTTCCATGAATCCAAAACAAACCCACAATCCAAAATCTTCAACAAGACAAGGAAGATCCTATAAGATTTTGGAGTCCAAACAACCAATTTCCGGGCTCAGAAAACAACCAAACGAACACCAATCTACCAAAAGGCTCGACCCAACAACCCTCTGCACATTGGTTGCCTCTTTATGCCCTCTTCGGTTGCTCTCTGTTTAGTACCCACAAAGGACACTAAGTGGTGACTACAATGGAGAAGAAATAAGCCGTGCTTTTTCCATCTGAAAAAATAAATCTAAAATGAAGGGGTAAGTGAGGAAGCAATAAAATAACAAAAATCCAAACTTTTTCTGCCAACAGAGATGAACAAAAAATTAAGGTACATCCTGCATCCCCTTTTGAGTATATTACAACCAAAATGATAAAGCAGACACACTTCAGTTGTTTGACTCAAGATAAGCAAAAACTTGAAGCTACGGTATTTACTTTAGTCGGTTGATTATTGAAATATTCTTCTAACCACCAATAGATAAAGCAGATAGACATCTGCATACATCTCTCCAAATTCCAGAATCGAGAACAAAAATTGAACTGCAGTCAAGTAGTACTACTACCATATATCTAGAAAAAGCTTAACTTTAGAAAAAGAGAGAATAACCCAACAATAGAAAAAGATCAAAACAAAATGCTGAAATTAAACCATTGTTGGAAACACTATACACAAATCAAAATAACAAAAATGAAAAACAAGTATATGCTTGGGGTTCGGGGCTTCACCTTCTTTTTCTGCTGCTGTCGAAGAATCGATGGCGGCCGACGAAGTAGGTAAGCTGCGGCCTGCAACGGGATTGTCTGAACTTCGACGAGCAGAGAGCAGCAACCAAAATTGAATGGCGGAGGAGGCGGCAGGAGGACTGAGTGGAGCCGAGACTGGAAGAAGGCGGAGGCGAAAGGCCGGAGGCGAAGTGGAAAAATGGTTGTAATTTGGTAAGGGTATGATGAACCCATCTAGGGGTGTCCAAAAATCCCGAACCGAACCGAACCGAACCGGACCGGACCGAACCCGACCCGAACCGAACCGAACCGAGCGGTTCTTCATAAATTAAATACCCGAACGGGTACCCGAATCGAGAACCGATGGGTTTGGGTCGGGTCTCGGGTCTAAACCAAGAACCGAAGAATCGAATAAGAACCGAACTAAATAATTTTTTTTATTTTTTATATTGAATTAATTAAATTATTTTGTTTTTTCTAAACAAATTAGCAAATTAATTAAATAAATCAGATTATTTCATAATTTTAATTTTAAAGCCCAAATCATTTTTAAAACTCATTAGCCCATTTTAATTTGAAGCAAATGAATATACTTTATGTAGTGTTGCTATAATATTAATATCTATTTTTTGGTATTTGTATGCATTGAATTAATCTTATTGGACGGTTATTTATTTATATGTTTTTGAATTGTGCTACGTTAATTTGTAAAAGTTACGAATGAAATGTCATTAGTTGTATTTATGTAGTGTTGCTGTAAATATTAAAAAATTTAATTATGGTACGGAACCGAACGGAACCGACCCGAACGGAACCGAACCCGAACGGTTCCATAATTATATTTGGACCCGACGGTTCCATTTATTAAATACCCGAAAGTTTTGGGTCGGTTCGGGCCTCTTCAGAACTGAACCGAACCGACCCACGGACAACCCTAAACCTACCTAATGGTAATATAGGGTTTGTTTGTCTCCCACTACTGGGAGAAAAATATAATAATGAATAGTATTTTTTGGAGAATGTGTGATTGAAATTTAAAGTAACTTTATTAATTTGTGTGTAGAATATTTTATTGGGTGAATGTGTGCTGAAAAATTTTACTGTAACAAATAATTTTTTGGAATAATGGTAAACAAACAGGGGCATAGTACTGGGTTGAATGTCAATGATATTGGGCTAATGGGCTTCACTTATTGGTTAGGGGCACTAGTTTTAAAAATAAAAATAAAAAGGAGGGGGGGCTTCAAATTGGGCCCAGAAGTTCAGTGCATGCATGTGCCTGCATTGGACTTCATTGGGCTCCAGAGGTTGATCTGGATTGATTTATGCCTATTGCAGGAACTGCTTATAACTGCATCCACAACACTCTTTTTGTAAGTTTTGGCGTCTTACTACAGATGAAGAACATCTACACTTATTCAAGGGATGGTGCAGATATTTACATACGAGGATTTTTTATTTTTATTTTTATTTTTTGGCTAGCAAATTTTGTAATAGTAACTGCGACACAAATTCTCAGTAGCAACATTTGTTGGAGTACAATATAATTTCAAATTGGTGGTGATGGAATTCAATAACATTTGGTGCCTGATTGATATAAATTTTCATTAGATACATAGCCTTGAGGGGTTGCTCAATTGGTCAGGTATTGGGTTTGCTCCCCATTGGTCACCAGTTCGAGTCCCCTCAGATCTATTGGGGTGAGTACTCGACCGTAAAATTCGAGTCCCGTGGAATTAGTTGAGGTGCGCGCAAACTGGCCGAACATCCACGATTATAAAAAAAAAAATCGTTAGATCCACTTTAAAAACATAGTTTATGGACATTAAAAGCTTCAGTCAGTTTAGACGCTCATTTTCATAGTTTATGGATATTAAAAGCTTTAGTCAGTTTAGGCTTCATCCAAAAATAAGAGCCAAGCTAATTCTGCTAGAATAATGCTATTTGCACTCGTTCACTGCGGTAGTCGCCCTACACACACACATGTCAAGTATGTGTTTGATGCATTAATGTGGTAAAAAATCACCACATGAATGTATCAAATAACTACTTGCCATGTATGTGCCACGTAAGCGACTGTCGCAGTGAGCGACTATGAATAGCATTACTCATTCTGCTAATATATCATGTATCTATTTATGGTTCTTATCAACCTAGATTGACAATTCCCTACATACATTAAAAAGTGAGTTTTCAAGTTACCGTTCATAAGCCGAGTCGAGCCAAATGGCTTTATGGCTCGGCTCGACTAAGCATTTTTTTTTTCCGTTTTACGTTTGATTAGTTTTGGTTACTGTTTACAAGTCATTAGGCTTGACGGCTCGACTCGGCTAAGGCTTTTTTTTTTTATTTTACGTTTGATTCATTATTTTATGTTACAAATATTAGTTTTAAGCGATTTAAAATTTGTTGAAAATGTTGAAGTGCTGCCATGATAAATATATGATCGATAAATTTTAAATATCAAAATAATTTTACATTAATTGTGAAACGTAAAGTCGTGATTGTTTATGTTTCTTTTCAATCCCAACATCATTCCAATGTCCTTTTTTCGAACTTTATTTTCCTACAACTTTTCGTTTGATTCGATATTTCACGATATGAATATCCATTTGGATCGATTTCAAATTTAAAAAAAAAAACTTAAAATGTGATAATAATAAATATATTGTCGATTAAGCCCTTGTTTGGCCCCCATTAAATTACATTACATTACATTACATTAAATTTTTCTCTCTTCATTTCAACTACACATTCATCAAATAAAATAATATTACACACAAATCAAAAAAATCTCAACTACACATTCTCCCATCAACATTATTCTAAAAATTTTCAACCCCCAAAAATGCAAAATAATGGGGGCCAAACAGGGGCTAAGTTTAAATATAAAAATTATCTTAAATTATTAAACGTAAAATCATAATCGGTAATTTTTCTTTTCTACCCCACCCTCAACCTCCACACTCACACTAATTTCTCTCGATTTCATTTTTCTTCAGTTTTTACGTTTGGTTCAATATTTTACACTAAAAATGTTCATTTTCAACTATTTAAAATTTATTTAAGAGTTTAAAGGGCGGTCATGATAAATATATGATTGATAAAATTTAAATAACAAAAATTATCTTGCATGAATTATTAAACATAAAATCATGCTTTTCAATTTTCCTTTGAAATCTTGAAATGCGGCTATGATAAATATATGAGAATTATTACTATCTTTGTTTATAATTTACTCGCTTGCAAATTATATAGAAATTTTTAGTTGAAGTAAATTGGAATTTTCTTTCAATTATTATGTCGAAAACAAATTAAGGATTTTCTAATCAGAAATTCATTTTTCTTTTTTTATTAAAGGAAAAAGCACTTGCTACTCTGAAATTATTTTCTTTCTATCATGTAGTGATGGTTAATAATCTCTTATACTTGTTATTTGGAAGCATGTTACTAGATTTATTAGGATTTAGAATACGAGGATATGTGATATTGATAAATATTCTGGATATATGCTTCTTAGATTTGATATTATTAATGCGACTATATTTTAATAATTGGAGAATGTTGTGGTGATAGTTTCAAAAGCGAGCACATGTTTTATTATCTGTGCTTCCAGTTTACTGCTTTGGCCCACGAGATTATGGTAAATCTCTTAGAATTTGTGTTGTGATTTTTATGGTTGTAGGCTTTCTTAATTTAGTGATTTGGCTAACTTTATTGGGTCGGTAAAAAATGATAAATTTATGACGTCAGAATGGATATTGAAGGAACTCGACATTTTTCAGAAGAATCCTCCTACATCATACAGTGCTGATAGACAAATATCTTCTATGAAATAGATTATTTTGATTATTTTAATAGATTTAATGTACAGTATCATTAGAACATGTTAAAAAGATATTCGACGGAATTGATGAAATTAGGTGATCGTTTGTCATTCTTTTTGCCTCTATGATGGAAGTTTTCGTTGTGTTGTGGTTTTAATGTTGATAGAGACCCTTGATTTGTCTTAAATTTTGCACTGTATTATCATTAATTAATTAGTCTTGGCTACATACGTCTTGCATAGAGTCTTCGTAGAAAAATTAAATACTGGTGCAACTGATACATTTAATTGGAGATTCTATGAGCACGAGATGAATGGAACATAATGTCTTACCTCAATAGGTAAGAAAATGAGGGTTATGTTGAACTTCATTATCTCTTTAGTAGGGCATCAACACCTAAACATTTATGCCCTGTCTTTTTTTAAAAAGAACATAGAAACCTTCAAACGCAAAGTTTAGAAAATAAGTTTTGAATCAAATCTCTTAATATTATTGTTGTCACTTATCATCATTTCAAGTGTTTTAAGTTTAATGTAACTAATGCTTAAGACAAATAAATTTTTTTATATTTACGATATCATGTAGCCAACTATACTATGACATATGCATTGCACGTGCGTCTTACTAGTGGCTCAATAAAACAGGGCTTCTCAACTTTTCCAAGATTTACTCAAATTGTTTGGCAAAATCTAACGTTTTCTAAGATATAATAGCTACCTGCACATGCATATACATTGTAATTACACCATTGTGGTGAGCTGAAGATAGGATTTTATTTCAATTTTGGGATATCAAGAAAAAGAATGCTTACGAAATGTTTCTAATAGAATTGATAAATGAAAACTACTACACAATAACTAAGCATATAGTCGTGTCGTATGTTTCGCCGCATAAATATTATGTATTTTTCACAGTTTCTCTTCTGAAAATGTGGTGGAGTTTTGAGCGCAACGAAAAAAGTTGAGGACAAATTATTACGACAAAAAAAGATTGAAGACCTTGAGTATAATGAGAATGAATATTATAATCCTAGAAGGAATTTTACTTAATCCCTATTTGTCTTCCTTTCTTTTAAAACATTTTTTCTACATACTCATTTTTAACTACACATTCACACAATAAAATATTCTATATGTAAACCCAAAAATTTCCTTAATTTTTAATGACACATTTTCCAAAAAAATCATTATTTAAAATAATATTTTTCCAAAAAATAGCCACAAAACGGGGCTTACTTATTTTATGGGGGAAAACACTTATTTTAAGAAGGTTTGAAGTCTAAATGTATTTTAATTGACTTTTTACACTCATGTTGTAATATGTGGCTCATATAGAGTAGAACGCATGTTTATGTCTAAATGGAGTGGAGTGAGGAGAGCAGAGCACACCAAACGGAACGGAGCGGACAACAGGATATAGCAAATCACAACAAATTTTAATTTATATTGGTTTACACAATTGCCAGATTGATTGGTTTGTTGGTTTTCTTGTTGATGTAGTCAAATCAGTCTGTCAAAGAATTCAGCTTGGTGTTTGGTTAAGAACAATAAATTATCGAGAAGAGTCATAAAAGTAGTTTGTTAAATATGAGCCATTACAAATCTTGTATTTGCTTTCCATTGTTTCTAATTTCATTTTGTAAAATATTAATTTCGCAATTGAGATTAGAGAGTTTAATCTGCAGCAACTATTGTTTCACCCTTTCCCTTTCTTATTATTGTTTACTTTTTTATAATTTGTAATTATTTTATTTATAATGTTGACTTGTTACACCGTTTGACTTCTTTTTTCTATATATAATAGTTTGCTCATGGTGATTGCTATCTCAAAAGTGGCCAGAGCCCCCATAAGAAAAGATATCTACCAACAAGTGTTTATTTATTAATTTTCATTTTTTGAAACTTACTTTGTTGTATATAACTATTGAATTAAAAATTTTTTCATTGTTGTAAAAATAGAAGTGCAAGTTCTATGTGAATGGCACTTACAGGTATGGTGCAAGGTGCTGGGTAAGTATTTTAAAAAGAAATTTAATTATAATTTTATTAAACTGCTTAACATTAATTATTTTTATATTATACAACTTTTCAGTATAAACATAGCGACCAAGTACTAAGGTTCTGTCCCCTTTTTACTGCTACTTGTATTTTCTTGTAACAATCTACCAGCTGTAACTTATCAGCATATAACAAATATTTATTTTGATGATCACTGTTTCAAGCTCACCCCCACAAAAATTTTAGTTTAGTTGCCACCACAACGACTGACCATTCAATTGGCAGATGACTCTGATATTGCTTGCTTTAACCTTTCCATCACATGCTTGACGACTCTCTGCATACTACCATGCACTGCAGCATTGTCCATTCGACTTTTAAGTTTGTGAGGGTCATATGCTGCCCCTCGGGGCATAGCTCAGTGGTGCAAATGACATGAGTAAGGTAGTCTTAGCTAAGTTGGCAGCTGCAGTGTGAGTGTTCGATTTCTGCCTCTTACAAGGTATGTAATTGGACTCTTTGTGGGCACCAGTATGACAGCTCTTGTACCCTCGCTTGTTGAGGTACATCCCGCGATTTACCTCCTACATAATGCTCTAGGGACCCTCAATGTTGGGGTTCAACCTTTTTTTTTATAGTGAGTCATATGCCCTAGAAAGTGGAATATACATATATACCCCTCTGGCCTTTGCATGAGATTGTGTGAATTTTTATATGTAAATATTTGCTATGATGGCAAATAGGGCATACATTTTGTCTGCATTTGCACCTGCACCTCGCTAGGGAATTGCCTTAAATGCATGGATGAAGAGAGGTGCAGATGCTGGTACAGAGTCTGCAAGGAACTTCTCAGTGTGGAGAACACTTTAGTGGGAGGATTATAAATGCTCACAATTATTTTATTCTCTTGTTAAGTATGAATCACAAATAGTAGCTGAGTACAGTTATATCTTACCAAAAAACTGTTGGAAAATATTGAATGAAAACATTCAGTTTCATCATCCGTTCAGTTTCACCGTTTTCATCTCTTCAATATTGTAACTCCTTATTCAATGCATTAAAGAGCTGACTCCTCCTCTATGGGTATAAATAGGAGCGATCTCTCAGTTGAAACAACAAGGAAAAACAAAACCTTTCATTCCAGCATCAACCTTCCTCCTTCCAGTTTCAACTTTTCGTTTTGATTCCTTCGAGAGATAGAGTATATCACAGCTAGTTCGTAGGCCGGTTACATAGTGCAGTGTGAACCGACAACCGATTGTATCATGGGAATCGAACACTGATCAAAACCTCTTGCACTCCGGTGAGGCGGCAAATTCGATTTAAAGAAACTGTGAATACACAAGCCTTCGATTTGATTTGATTTTCCAATATTATTTGATTATCTAATATTTACCTACAAAAACTAATGTGAAAGCTTAACTAATAATTTAGTTTAAAAAATAATCAGATTATCACGTCAACTTTTTCCATTAGTCAAATTAATAGATGCAGTGGAGATACCAACTCAAAATAAGAAGTAACCAATACGTATAAAACCAATATAGGTGGAAATGATTAATAAAACCTTATCAATCTACATTTTTTTTACGATAAATGTATGAAAATAATACCTAGTTTAATATTTAGTTGCTTAGTTTGGACGTACTCGAAGTCTCAAACTTCATTTGGTACCTTTCTAATCTTGTCAAATCTATGAAATTACTGTGGTAAAAAGCAACTAAACTGTAATCACAATATTCAATTCACGATTTTATTAGGGGAAATCACCACTTACATAAAGTTGCATATTTCAAAAGTAATTTTTAAGTTACTATCAAAATAAGCAACTTGTATATCAAGAAATATTAAATACTGAAAACTTACTATTCAATTATTAGTAAACTTTTTAAGTATGTCCAAATATGAGCTTGGAAGAAGAAACTGGCTCCGTCAAAGAATAAAATTGTAAGAAATCTCAAAATATATAAAAAAATTTGTGAATTCTATTTGCGCGCTTCTTAGATTATAACACTTTGTTGGTCACCAAACTTTTAAAAAGTGTCACTTTAATCACCGATCTCTTTTTTAGCACGGAGAGTTACCATAGTCAAATAGTTATTTCAAATAAGTCATTTTTATATAAGAAATGCAAGTTTGGTTTTGAAACCTTCATGATCAGGGGCGGAACCCATTCGTGGTCCAGTGCAGGCTAAAGCATGAACTGAACTTTTGGGCCCAACCCAAATGCCTAAATATATTTTTGGGAAGATTTCAAAAGTAAGGGATTAATTATACACAATTCAAAAATCAGGTTTTAAGTTTGATTAATGCAAAAATCAAGTTTTAGTTAATTAATTAAAAATATTTATTAATTAAATATAATAAGGGTCACATATACATAATTATAGGTCACTATTCACATTTTTAAAAATTAATTGGTCACATATTATTTCGAGGTCACAAATAAAATTTTTTATAGGTCACAAATTATTTCGAAGTCACAGATTTTTAAATTAGTCAGTCACAGATTATTTTTGAATAACATATTATTAAATTTTTAGGTCACAGTTGAGTAATTGGTCACAGATTTTCAAATATTCGGTCACATACCACCAAATAGTAGGTTGCATATTATTTTTGAGTAACATATTATTATATTTTTAAGTCACATGTGAGTAATTGGTCATAGATTCGCAAATATTTGGTCACATACCACCAAATAGTGGTCACGTACCATCGTAACCAACACTACCACCACCACCATCACCACCGCCACTACAGCCACCTGCGACCACCCTCACCCGCCACATCCACCCGTACCATCGTCAACCCACCGCTCCTATCCCAACCTGCACAACCTACACCACCAGAACTAAAAAAATCTCAACCATCTCCACCACACGACAAACCGCCACCAAAAAAATCTGAAACCCGTCTCCACCACCACCACCTCAGGTTGCAGTTGCCATTTCTCCACCACTACCTACACAACCATCGTCATCACCGTCCACAACCACCACCCATAGAAAACTATCCACACATAGATCAGAAAATCGCCACCTGCACCACAACACACAGATCCGCCCTGACAAAACACCACCATAACCAGTTAACCACAGCCAACAACAGTCAACATCCCACGACAGTAACAAAAACCATGGTGCTTCTTGCAGATCTGCTTCGCGCAGCGGTGGCCTGTGCCGATAGATCTCATGCGCGACTTGGCCACCATCACTACCACGGGGCGATGTTCGTCGGAGTAGAACGCGGAACGGCATGAAGCGAGCTATGATGATGGTGGTGGTGTCAGGCTGCTTCGCGCTGCTCCACTTCGGTAGCTTCGAGTCCGCCGGGTCCTTTCTGACAGAGAGAGAATTGATAATAGAGATAGAGAAGTGAGCGATGTAGAGAGTTAAGGGTGGTGATGGGGCTGGGCGATAACGACGAGAGGGAGGCGATGGGTTGGTTTAAATAGAGAGAATGTAGAGAATAAATGTTTAGAGATAAAGAGAAAGAGAGAGAGTGTGTGTAGATAAGAAAGGGAGAAGAAAATGAATTGGGTCCGTCTTTCCCTGATTAATATATTAATAAATTATCAAAATAGTTAATACCTGATTTTTAATTAAATAAACTGTATATCTGAATTTTGAATTTAAAAGTTTAAGTACCTGATTTTTTGTAATTTCCTAGGTATTTTTTTAAATAACTATAAGCCCACATTTGTAATGTCCAGCCAAGAGAAGAAATGAGGAATCCCAATACCATTCGATTTCAATCGAACCCGTTCCTTCTTCCACAGCTCCTCTCCTCCTCCTCTCAGCTCCATCAATTCACGACTGGACACAGTCACTGAGTCACACAGCCGGACGACACTACTTCTCAATCTTGAATCTCAGCCATTCAATCTCCTCCAATCGCGGGATCTGTTGCGGCTCCGCCCTTGTTTTCGTGCCCTAGACGACAGTACGAAGACGCAGCCGCTGGCAGATGCCTTCGATTCCACATTTCTATCGGCGATTCGACGGCAGCACCTGCACAATAGAAGAAGATGGTGAAGCCTCGAAGCCTACTCATTTTTCTTTTCTTTATATTTTTTATTTTGATTTGTGTAAATTGCAACAATGTTTGAATTTTTTCCTTTTAACATATGAAATTAGCTCTTTGAATTGCTCTTGAAATTAGACCTAGAAGCTGGTGAAGCCTCCAAGCCCGAAGCCTACTCAATGCTCTTCAATTGCTTTTGCTTCCAATTCCAGTATTGCTGCCTCTGTGAAAACATTCGGTGAGTTGCTTACTCTGTGAATTGATTCCAGTATTGATGTGTGATTTGCCCTGTGAATTGCTTTGCTTTTGCTTCCAGTGTTTGTGATTCTGTCACTTGGAATTGCTCCCAGTAATTGGATGTTGTGAATTGCTGAGGAAATAAGATTAAATCATGTATCATTAGAGCTTGGTGAACTTAATTGAGAGTATTTGGCTTACCTAGCTTTTGATTTTGCTTTCAATTACTTCACTTGGGCTTAACTTGAAACATTCTTAATAGCAATAATAATGTTTAAATCTAGATATCAAATGAATGAAGAGATTCTTTCAAAGAAAATCGAATGTGGAGAAAAATATATTTTGAAAGATCGATAATGAAGTTATTGTACAATGACATCAAAGTATGAAAACTCGTAAGGAAAAAACATAATTTATAAATTATGTCATTTTTTGTATTGTCGTAATATTATTTTATATTTTTATCATCATTAAATCTATAACCAAAAACTCAAAATCCGACGTCAATTAAATTGTGTCCACACTGAACGAATTTTCTGACTCCACCCCTGTTCATGATAAGTGCTTTGGACTTTTATATCTATATCGATTTATTTTGTAAGCTTAGCGATAAAGTGGTTTGGAATATTACTTTGGTCTAATAACGAGTCTATGATCCTATTTTCACATGTAGTCATGGAACACGACCAAATGCGTCAAACAACTTGTTCAATTGGTATGAATTTTAGAAATATGCAACTTTTTTTAATGAGCATAGCTTGAAATATTTATAGCGTCCTTTCATATAACTCCTAGGAAATAGTAAAATTCTTGATCTCTCCCGATGTCTCTTAATTCATTAAAGATTTGAATTAGGCTAAATATATTCACACCGCTCTATTTAACAACTAGATTACATTTTAACTGTATGAAAAGTTCATAATTTTTATACACTATCACATTTATGTTATAAACTTTTTTTATAGCATTCTTATTCTCAAAATAACATAAATTGTTCATGATTGTGTTTTTCTTTAACATTGAGTAAAATAACTCATTTGTCCATTGTATTTTCAAATACGGAAAAAAAAGAAGCAAAAATGCGGTGAAATATTTGTCCTCATTAAAGCACGTTAACAATATTTTTGGACGAAAATCATGATTAAGGACAAGATTTTTTTTATTAATGAAATGTTAAAAATAAGAATGTGATGAAGCAAAAAAGTTAAGGACATAAGTGTGATAATGAATAAAGGTTAATGATGTTAATGTAATTAAAATATGGCGTATTTACTAAAAACAATTGGTGTAAATATAAAGTGAAAATTATATAAAATCAGGTTTTTTAAAATACAAGTGCAAAAATCAGTGTGGGAAGTTTTTTATTCAAATTTCAGGTTTTTTTTTTTAATTAAAATTTAAATATTGTCATTATCCAGAATAATCAGCGGTTTATCTCTCTGGCGGGTTCCTTAATTTTCGTATTTCAAACCTCCATTAACACCACTTCCATAAAATCAGTTCTTCTCTTTCTTTGTCTCTCTATCTCTCTTCACCACTACTCCTTCACCACTACTTCACGCAGAAATCCCCAATTCCATGCTTCATAAAAATCTTCCCACCAAGACTCCATTTCGATTTCACGTTCCATCGTTCAAAATTTGAGAGTATATGACATTTCACCCATTGTGTTGTGAATAAAAATTGAATTGAAATGGGTAAACCGAAGGGTGCAGAAAGCGTTGGTAATGTCAAAGGCACTAGTGCAAAAAGAAGAAGCAAGAGGAAGTCAGAGGCAAGCCTGGAAAAAAGGCCACCGAAAAAGCACGCAGCTCCTGTGACCGCGCGAAAAGGGAAATCGAAAAAGGTTTTTTCAATTTTTCGGTATTGTGTAACAATTGTAGGGATGAATTAGTAGGAGAATGGTTGTTTTTGAAGTATTGATCACGCATTTGACATATGTGACCAATTTTCGTCTGTAATTGTTGGATTAGGGTTTTGGGTACCATTAATATGGCGTTAAGGAATTGATTGTTTTTTTTAAAGTATGTGACCTCATGAAATTAATGTGACCAAGATTTTTGAAGTCTGTGAGTTAAGATTCATCATGTGTCCAAGATGTCACGTGTCTGTGACCGTATAAGTCACCATCTGTCCTAAGTTTCACAAGCAGGTTAACCTCATGATTCTGTATGTGAATAATAATCTATAAAAGCATGGATTAGTGATGCAAACATAGTTTAACAGTTGTTTTTGAAGTATTGATCATGCATTTGACATCTGTGACCAATATTTGTGCATGCATTATTCTTTGGAAATTGATTGTTTTTTGAAGTATGTGACCTCATAAGGATTAATGTGACCAAGATTTGTGAACTACGTGACCTAAGATTCATCATATGTCCAAGATGTCCGGTGTACGTGACCTTATGAGTGACCATCCGTCCAAAGTTTCCCAAGTCTGTGACCTTAAGTACGTCATTCTATATTCTTATTGTAGGTTTGGAAATTCGTTATACCGGAGAAGAGTGGTTCCCGGGGAAAGATAACGACCTCAGTGAGTAAGGGTGTTCTTACCACTATTCAAACGAACTTAAGCGAAAGACAAAAACGTATAATGATGGGAACCTGCTTTGCCCATTTCTTGGAGTGCCATGAAATTGTGATACAACCACAGTTGATTCACTACTTCCTCTTGAGCGAGTTATTCAATCGAATGCGGAAGAAATGTGGTTTTATGTGGCGGGCGATATGTCGGATTCTCTATATCCAGGAGTTACGTCTAGTCACGGGGCGAGATGTGATGGAGACAGTGACACGGTGTTTGAGGATAGACCGTCGCGAGATGAAGACAAAGTACTTTGCTCAAGTAGATAGTATAACACACGAAGATGTGAAGTCCACATTTTTATCAGCCTGCCTAATGCCTGATTTGGATCTCGGTGAAGCTCTTCTAGATAATGATATTGCTATGATGAGAATTTTGTATTTCATTACGGCTTATCTGTTCCCTAGAGATTACAAGAAAGTGGTTGACCACTATTTGTTTGTTCTCGTTGAGGACTTCTCCGCATTGAACCGATTCCCATGGGGTAAATTACTATTTGATATTACTTTGGGTGCATTGAGGGATGGATTGATTAGGAGGACAACACGCTACAAACTACGAGGTATCTTTGCTAGCCTTTCAAGTATGGATCTACGAGACATTTCCTAGTTTAGATGGAATTGTTGTGACACGTATATCAAGGATGTATCCCCGAATCAAAAACTTGGACCACGCAGAGCAACCATCTGCTACCAAGTTGGAGGGAACCGATCTTCACCAACCCTAATGTAAATCTTGATCGATTTTTAAGCTGCGATATAGTGAATTGTTGATATTTCTTTAACTCTACTAATACATATTGTTATATAGATGAAAATTTGTGACCTCGAACCATCGTAAATTGAAATAGCTATGTCATACATGGATGGTGTCCACTACAACAAGCCAAATCAACCGGAGTTTTCCCGTGGATCCAGGTAAGAAGAGTAACATAGAGAAGTCGGTGGCCGTCTTTGGGACGAGTGGAAACTCACCGATCTTGCGAGATGCTAGTATTGGCCGAGGATCGAGTCACCGACGATGATGATGATTTTGTAGATCCTCCACCAAGATGTCGAGTCATCTCCTTATGGAAAACCCCATGCGATGAAGGCGCGTCGATGCCCCTCGTTCTCCAAATGAACCACCATCTCAAGGGACACACTTGGGTGATGTAAGTCGGATATTTAGTCACATTTCATTATTTTCGGGTCACATGTCACTCATTTGTGGTCACATATATTTATTTAATGCTCACGAGTTCACTATTACAGTCACATATCGGTAATGCATGGTCACATGTACATATTTGAAGGTCACAATTAATTGTATGTTCTTTTATGTTTTCGGGCTTTTGAGGAATTGGTGAGCAAATCTCGATCTCAAGTCAAGTAATAAAGTGTTGACATTAGAGATTGATGCCATCAAGTCACGGATGTCAATTCTCAACGCCGACGGACAAAAAAATTGGATGACGCCGTCCAAGTGCAAGGACAAATAAGAAATGACTTGATAGAGATTCGGACAAACATGCAATTTCTGTCCGAATGCGACGGCAATGATTTCGAGTTCAATGGATGAGATTATAAGGCGGTTTAATGAAAAAACAAGTTATCATGTCTTGATGGAGCGAGACAAAGGAACTCAGTCTTTGGAGGATCCGATAAGACAGAGGAGGTACATGAAATGTTCACACTTTATTTCAATGACAATGGTTACATTTGACATGTCACACTTTTTGTAATTTAAAATACAGGTGGAAAATGTGGAACCATTGGTGGACAGGAAAGGGAAGGAGAAGATGTACTCGAGCGATGATATTGTCCTTCCCTATAGTCTTGAACCACCTTCATTTGATTTGGGAATCGAATATTCACAACTTTGATGTTTTACATTACGAAGACATTCGAAGCAAGCGATGTCTTTGTCATTCGATGTGGTGACAGCAACAACAAATGTTGTCACAGAGGTACTTACAAACTCATTTGTGGTCTGATAAATTTATTTCCCACTCACATTTCACTATTACAGGTCACATATCGTTAATACATGGTCACATATACATATTTGAAGGTCGATTAATTGTATGTTCTTTTATGTTTCGGGCTTTTGAGGAATTGATCGAGCAAATCCTGAGATCTTTGTCATTCTTGATGTGTTGACAGCAACAACAAATGTTGTCACAGAGGTACTTACAAACTCATTTGTGGTCTGATAAATTTATTTCCCACTCACATTTCACTATTACAGGTCACATATCGTTAATACATGGTCACATATACATATTTGAAGGTCACAGTTAATTGTATGTTCTTTTATGTTTTCAGGCTTTTGAGGAATTGACTGAGCAAATCCCTGCAGATGCTGTCATTGCTGATGTGTTGACAGCAACAACAAATGTTGTCACAGAGGTACTTACAAACTCATTTTTTTGTACTATACTGGACACATAATTCATGAACAATTAGCTTTCAGATGTCACATATCACACATGCTTAAAAACACGTTCGTGACTAATATGTGACTTGTACAACAATACACAGGTGTCACCTACTTAGAACCACTTCTTCATTACCAATTAAGCGAGTTTCGAGGCTGCGAGGATATTGCGATCTCCTTTCGTAGTAGGGAAAGGAATTTATTCAAGCATGATGACAAGTGTAGTTGTTTTTGAAACTTACAAAGACAATGTCGAAGAAGCCGATAGATCGGCATTCTTGGGGTGGTTCCGAGAGAGGGTACAAGCCAAAAAACGGGTATGTGAATGTTGCTTAACATCCCATAGTATCAAAGCAACTTAATGTTCAATGTTTGGATTCAGGAAAAAGTTTAACGAGCAGGATGACATAATCAAACCCGCATTCATTATCGGTTCATTCCCAGTCGGTCACAAGACATGGTTCCATGAGCTTATAGACGAGGAAACATCTTTAAGCAGTGCGGTACGGTTGCACTTATGCATTCTTTTCGATCGCATTTAAATCTTATCACACATCTACCACCGCATGCATACACATCATTCAATCAGTAGTCAACCGGTGGTCGCAGACAATCGGAACTTTCATGCCAACATGTCGCATATCAAACTCGAATTAAGTCGCGCGTGATCTTAATTCTAACTATTTCATGTCATATCTAATCTTTCCATTTATTGAAACAAGACATGGATGCGTGCTTCTATTACATTCGTCGGTGGCAAAATTTGGGAAGAAAATAGATATGAGAGCTACAACGACAAACACTTGGTTCCGAGAATAAGATAAAAGAGTTGTACCCTACTTTTACGAAGGATCCTAATGTTCGATGTCAGAGTCGGCTGATTGATGTCGTAGCAGTCACATACCTCTAAGCACACCTTGGGCCGATGTTGATTATGTGTTCATGCCAATCCCGCCAACCAATAAAGCTCACCTGGATGCTCGGTATGCTAATATTTAGATGCCATACGTTGACGATATTCAATTCGGGTAAAAGTTATCACGACTGGAAGGTCCTACAAGGTATTGAGCCATATGTGAAAATATTGCTGCTCTAATGAATGCAATGGGAATTTCAAAAAAGGACCACGATTACAATGAATCCGAATGCATGGAATTGAAGGTGATTGTCGATAGTACCCTACCTCACAGACAAATGGGTAAGTATGTGACAATTCATTCATGTTTAACTTGTAAAACAAACACACCAATAACATAATGTGTTGTGTTGTTTTGCAGTCACGATTGTGGGATATTTGTTATTTTGTACGCCTTATATATCATCCGTAGCGGCAGAAGTTCCATGCCGCATAAATTTGATGTCAGCAAGTGTAGATTGGATATTGCCTCACTCCTATACAAACACAGAGAGAGTTACGTGAAGAAGGCAAAGCAGGCTACAAAAGAGGAGGGGATAGTTATAGAATGAGTATTGGAACGAGATTTGTAAATGAATTTTATGACCTGCAGAATGTACCTTTTCGTATTTTGGCTATAATACTTTGAAATTACTATATTGAAAACTGCCACATGTTTCAATTTGTAATCTGTTGTCTTTTGTTACGTTTATGTTGATACCTGTTTCATGTATTGTGCATACGTGAATGTGAGTTACAAGTCACAGGTCACATTGTGAATGTGAAATCAAGGTCACATATGCATTCTTGACACCACAAATCACAGTTATTTGTGTAACTGAGTTCAGAATGCATATGCCGTTATGAATTCACAATTTCGTTAGGAAAGGTAGGTCATATATCAATGTTTGGCCCCACACGTGACTGGCATGTTTGAAATTATTTTGAAAGATAGATGTGGATGTGCAAGACATGTCACAGATTATTGTGAAATATGTGAAAAATAGGTCATATATCCTTACTTGATACAACAGGTCACAGGCATGTTTAGAACTACTAAAAGTAGGTCACATATACTTCCATTGACACCATATGAATTCAGGTCACACATACAGTGAGTTTATGACAAGCATGTCACATATACCTTTTTGGAGCAGGTCGCGAGATGAGGGTGAGTTCGTGTTAATCAGGTCACATATATTTGTTTTAAAGCCCAGGTCACATAGCAAAAAAGAATAAGCATTTGTGACAATGTGGTCACATAGATTTCACTGTGTAATTCACACCGCACTTTTAACACACCAAAACACATTTACACAATATTAAATGTGACCTTCAATGATGATTTTGATGTTTGATATTCAAAGAAATGTTTCAAATAAGATAATGTCATATAACATTTGTTGAATCTGTATCATCTATTTATTGTTTCCGATTACAGTGTTGTTCTCCCTATCTTCTCAATGCAATGGCATCAAACTTGAGCATCTCCTGCGGTTGTGACCATGTCCACCACAACGACCACATCTCACTTTTGGTTTCCCTTCTCTAGATGATCTCTTCCTCTTCTCAGTTGGTCTACCAGAACTTCGTTCTACGGTTTGGAGCTAAGACAACTTCATATTGCACGTTGTCAGACACTTTCCATTCGTCTGGATTTCCAACAGGATATATAGAATCTTCATACGCATTCACATATGCATTTCTAGTGTAATAATAAGAACAGTAAGCATATGGATCCCTCTTTGTATTTGCAATTACGGCCAAGGCGTGCGGGCATGGTAACAAATCGACTGTAGCATCACACGTGCAAGTACGTTGTTCAATATCAACAAAAAAGGTGGACTTTTCATCGACAGAGAACTCGATCGGTTGGAAGGAGATACCTACGAGAAAGCAAAATCAAGAAATAAGTTGTGAATACAAGCGGCAAAATAAGAAATCTTATACTTGATGTCGGAGTATAAGACATGTCACAGATTATTGTTTTATGTGAAAAATAGGTCATATATCCTTACTTGATAGAACAGTCACGGGCATGTTTAGAACTACTAAAAGTAGGTCACATATACTTCCATTGACACCATATGAATTCAGGTCACACATACAGTGAGTTTATGACAAGCATGTCACATATACCTTTTTGGAGCACAGGTCACAGATGAGGGTGAGTTTGTGTTAATCAGGTCACATATATTTGCTTTAAAGCCCAGGTCACATAGCAAAAAAAGAATAAGCATTTGCGATAATGTGGTCACATAGATTTCACTGTGTAATTCACACCGCACTTTTAATTCAGTTCAGGTTACATATACAAGATCAGACACATACATATCCTATCACACTCTGTATTCAAGGTCACAGACATATGTTTTTGGACACAGATGGGTTTAGGTCACAGGCACTTACATAGAGGATAAAATGCATTCTGACTAGCTCAAATATACAAGATTCATGCACACACATATGTTGTCACATTAAAAATATGTTTTCACAGTGTACATTCCAGATCACATGCATTTAGACATGTCACATTCATAAATATCAGCAGTAAAGTAAATAAGCTACCCTGAAGTTCCTTAACTCTACACTCATTCTCCTCATTTCGTTCTCATACTTGGTGGACAACGTCGTGAACGTTCCATGCGCGTCGTCTCTATGTTTACAGAACCAATTTTGTAGAGTCTGTCGCAATGACTCCAGTAAGGATACAATGGGGTAATTTTTCCCTGCCTTTGTGACCGCGTTGACCGATTCTACAATGTTTGATGTCATTGTGGAATATCTGTTAGTCGGCATATGGATTCGTGACCACTTTTCAGGTCCAACATCAGCCTGCAAAATGTATACCATAAATTAAAACTATATAATTGACATGTGACCATTTCTTATATATGTGACAATGTATTCGGATGTAACCAATACCAGATATCCACGAATCTTCTCATTCATTGTGTCCAGACGTCTCATGTTATATTCAAATTCTTCCAACGTGTAAGCGCGGACAGCTGAGTTGAAAGCATGTGTAATATTCATTCCGATTTTCCAAAATATGACTTCAAATTTTGCAACAAATGATACGAGCAAATACCATGATATGTTCCTGATAAACATGCTCTATTGCATTCTTTATACGGTATGACGATCCGACACAAAACACATTCCTTCCACTGTGACCATATGCCTTTTTCAAAGTTATCCAAAAACCATCTCAAGATTTGTCGTTCTCATTATCCCCAATTCCAAAAGCAAGAACGAATATGCTATTATTTGCATCCCGTGTACATCTTTGTGAAAAGGGTACCGCCGTAGTGACCATTCAAGTATGTACCGTCGACCCAAACAACAGGCCGACAATGCCTCCATCCACGTATTGATGCACCAGTGCCATAAAACAATACTTGAATCTCGTGACTATCAACCTCCAACTCTTTGTACCAGGATTCTTTTGCCGTTTGAGCACGTGGAAGAAGCTTGGTATCTTACTAAATGAATCGGTTGGATCACCCCTAACCATCTTCAAGGTATGCTCGCGGGATCTCCATGCTTTTGAATAATTCAAATAAACACCGTAAGTCCGCAACATGTCACTACATATATCCTTCGGTGTGTATATGAGTGTGGATGATGTGTACTTATACTTGATGCTAGAAGACACAAATGTAGTTGATACTTAACTGTGTGACCCCAACACGACATTCGATGCACATGTGTGATTACACACCTTTCGAATCTTAAATAGATTTGTTTTACCCCATTTTGACGATCTACAAATCCAGCCTACAACCTTCTTGTGAACACCTCACAACATATTCTTTCTGTCTTGTCGAGACCGTTCAACCATAAACTCAAACATGTTTTGTATGGCAAAAACCGATAGGCTCAATTTTAAAATTTCTTTATCTCAAAATCCTTCCTTCTTCGACCTCTCTAGCATCTGCAGCTGAGCACAACTCGTGATTTCGTTGTCCCAAATGTGACTGATTTTTCAATTCTTTTGCATATGTACTGTCGCCATATCCCGCAATGTACAAAGCTCACCACTAGTAGAAGGGTTAACCGGAACCGTATTAGAAGGTTTTTCTACTTCGCATCAGTCACATCAACAATTCTTTTGGGTATTTAGCAGGGTTCGCGGTCCATTTCCTTCTGGCGAAGGTATGATTGCACATTTCTGTCATTTTTTATCGAGAATGCCGGCAAATTATCATTCAAGATGATGACACATCGTCAATAATCGCCACCCTCGTCGGATCAAAACTAAACTACGTCATAACCGTGTCAACAAGGTTTACATAATTGCATCTACGGTCTACCAAAGCCAATGACGATTGAGCTCCATGCAACAGACATACATGCAAATACACCATTTCGCGACTTCAAATTCATCGCTTAATAAAGGCATTCATGATTTAAAATGAAGGCACATCTCCAAACAAGTCACATATGACAAAAATTGAAGGTGACATTGGGAGCCGCACAAAGTCACGTTCATCTACAACCATTATCTATTTGGGTGATGTGACATTATGGTCACATTCTCTACACTTTCAATATTTGCAGGTCACAGGTCGATCATGCATTGTAAGAGATAGCTATTATCATGTCACGGTTCTTATGTGTTCACAGTTTGGTCACATTTTGTTGCTTGCTAGTTCTTAGTTGTTCAGTCACGGTCACATATGTTTTCTCACTCCACAAATCAACAAAGGCAGGTCACAGGACGATCATGCATGGTAAATAATATCTAGTATCAGGTCACAGAAAATTAATTCAAGAATGCGAGAACTCACATTAATCACATTTCAATATTTTCGTGTCAATGCCTGATCATGCATTGTAAGAGATAGCTATTATCATGTCACGTTCTTATGTGTTCGGATTTGGTCACATTTTGTTACTTGCTAGTTCTTAGTTGTTCGATCATCGGCCACATATGTTTTCTCACTCCACAAATCCAACAAAAACAGGTCACAGACGATCACGCATGGTAAATAATATCTAGTATCGAGTCACTGAGAAAATTAATTCAGTAAATCTGAGAACTCACATTAATCACATTTCAATATTTTCAGGTCACGGGCCGATCATGCATTGTAAGAGATAGCTATTATCATGTCACAGTTCTTATGTGTTCACAGTTTGGTCACATTTTGTTACTTGCTAGTTCTTAGTTGTTCAGTCACGGTCACATATGTGTTCTCACTCCACAAATCAACAAAAAGTCAGTGTGACGATCACATGGTAAATAATATCTAGTATCAGTCACGTAAAAATTAATTCGATGAATCGAGAACTCACATTAATCACATTTCAATATTTTCGTGTCACGGGCCGATCATGCATTGTAAGAGATAGCTATTATCATGTCACGCTCTTATGTGTTCACAGCTTTGGTCACATTTTGTTACTTGCTAGTTCTTAGTTGTTCAATACGGTCACATACGTTTTCTTACTTCACAAATCAACAAAAAGTCACGGAGACGATCACGCATGGTAAATAATATCTAGTATCAGTTAACAGAATGTTAATTCAGTAAACCATTCGAACTAACATTAATCACATATATCTAGTATCAGGTAACAGAATGTTAATTCGATGAAACCATTCGAACTCACATTAATGAATGCGACTTACGTTTTTAATGGGACACAATCAGCTATTACGTGACCGAATTGGATTTTGTGGATGAAATCGTTCAATTTGAGTGAAATCGTTCAATATACGTGACCGGAACTGGATTTCCAAATGCGCGAAGCATGAATGTGGGTGAAATCGTTCGATCTATGTTCAAAATCAACGAAACAAATCACTTTGTTTACGGTCTCGGCACAAGTGAAATAGGTTCTGATCTCTCTCAAATTATGAATTTCAGACCTCAATTTAAGTTTTGGAAATTTCGAATGTAGTGAGAGAGAGTCGTGATATGAAAGGAAAGAGAAATCTATATATAAAAGGAATATATATATATACCTGAATTCTGAATTTATAAAGTAGGCACCTGAAGTTTGAAGAGGGGTAAAGTTGGCACCTGAATTTTGATTTTTTCCCAAATATAAATCTTTGAATTGATGCCCTTTTTACATTTTGATCGTATTTAAAAAATAAAAATAATATTAGAAATAAAAAAATAATTAAAGGAGTAAGTGGAGATATTTTAATCCCACCCCATTTTTGAATCACATTCAAAACACAAATAATGAATACCAATATAATCTCAAAAAACATTAAACTAATAAACAAACATCCCTAAAGATTCGACTTTTTCTAAGAATTGCCACAGTGGAATATAAAAATGTCGCAACTCAATATTTTTCCTGTATCATTAAAAATAAGGGAAATGCCAAATGTACATTCAAATTGTACATTAATTTACACAGTCCCCACACATGGGATGGGGCTCACAAAAATGTGGGCCCCACCCCATATGTGTAGACTGTGTAAATGACTGTACAATTTAACTGTAAATGTAGTAGGGTCCTAAAAATAAAGAGACTACGAATATGCACATCACATTTATACACAACTCCCTACCTAAAGACATTGATATTGCATAATATGTGTGTATTTGAGAGGTTAGATAATTATGAGTATTATTAAAAAAAAGATCATTTTAAAATAGAATAATACTATTTAGATCTATTGGAGTTATAACCTCAGTCTATGTGGTGGTAAGTGAGAGGCTAAATGGAATGTGAAATTAAATGACCCATTTAATTTTACTCATCATTTAATGTCACGTTATCGCCATATAGATTGAGGTTATAACTCCAAAGGGACAAAGTAACATTACTCTTTAAAATAAGCATTTATAGTTAATTGGCATACATATCCACACACACAGTAGTATTAGTATTACAACTCAGCATCCAACAAGGTTAAAATCACTTAATTAAATAAAATGCTTTAAAGATTTCAATTCATAAAATGTTGGCAAGCCTATCTACTTCTTCTATATATATGTGTTTGAGCCACATTATTTTGGAAGAATGTATTTTGGAATAGTAGACTAATGGAGAATGTGTGCTTGAAAAAAAAGGAAAAGCTATTGATGTGATGGAAAATTTTATTTTATTAAAGAATGTATAGTTAAAAATGAGTAGAAGAATGAGAACGAAAATTTTAATGTGGCTCAAACAGTGGCATAAAATAATCTATCTTCACTTTTTCTTAATGTTTTCGTTTTTTCTCCATACATATTTTGCTTTCAAGATCTTGCTACCTTCTTTTATCTTCTTATCTTCACATATTTTGTTATCGATCATGTCCTATTTGTTAAAAAAATATTTAAGTTTTCATTGATATGCAAATCAATCAAAGTGATGATGAATTCATCAAAATGCAGTTCAAAGGTGAAGAATTTTCTTTTAGTTTTATTTAATCTAGCACAAGAAATTTGTGCAAAGTACACACCAATCTAAAGGTGGTTGACTTTACTGTTTTTTAAATTGGAACATTCTATACATTGTAACGGAAAAAAAAAATTATCGTTGTACTTTGACATATCATAGTAGTGGAGGGGTTCAAGAAATACACGAGCATGGATGTAGAGGTCATATTTACTTGCATTCCTTTTACACTACTCTTTTTCGATGTGGGCTCGACTCGACTCGACAAAATTTTCAGATCTATTTATGTTGTATTTATCCAAGACAATTTACTTTTACATTCTATTTTTTTATTCTCAAACTTAACTGTAAATCATACTATTTATAAACGTTTCCCTTTTATTTTGCACCCCCGTTGGCCAAAATAGTTATGTATTAAGAGCTTGTTTGAGAGGAATTTTAATTCAATTAAAATTGAAAATATAGCTGTTATTGAGTCCCACTCGTCTAATAAAAGTCAACAATAACGGCTAGTTTTTCAATTTTAATCCGATTTTAATCTCTACCAAACAAGCTCTAAGTCTTTACTTTTATATTGATTTATTGTTTATTGGGCTCCAAGCAATGCAAGGCCCGCTGGTACGAGTGGCTGGATCCCTCCATCAAAAAGGCATGTACTTGATGGGTTAATTTCAGCATTTTGTTTTGATCTTTTTCTATTGTTGGGTTATTCTCTCTTTTTTAACAGTTAAGCTTTTTCTAGATATATGGTAGTACTACTTGACTGCAGTTCAATTTTTGTTCTTGATTCTGGAATTAGGAGAGATGTATGCAGGTGTCTATATGCTTTATCTGTTGGTGGTTAGAAGAATATTTCAATAATCAATCGACTAAAGTAAATACTACGAGCTTCAAGTTTTTGCTTATCTTGAGTCAATCAACTGAAGTTTATCTGCTTTATCATTTTGGTAGTAATATACTCGAGGGGATGCTGGATGTACCTTAATTTTTTGTTCATCTCTGTTGGCAAAAAAAGGTTGGATTTTTTGTTATTTTTATTATTTTATTGCTTCCTCACTTACCCCTTCATTTTAGATTTTGTGGAGTTATTATTATTGTTATTATTATTATTATTAGAGGGATAAAAATTCACACAATCTAATGCAGAGGCCAGAGGAATATATATATTCCACTTTCTAGGGCACATGACCCTCACTAACTTAAAAGTCGAATGGACCGTGCATGGTAAGTAGGCAGAGAGTTGTCAAGCATGTGATGGAAATGTTGAAGCACGTGATATCAGAGTCATCTGCCAATTGAATGGTCAGCTGGTAATTGAATTGAAATTTTTGTGGGGGTGTGATTGAAACAGTGATCATGAAAATAAATATTTGTTATATGTTGTCAAGTTACAGCTGGTAGATTGTAACAAGAAAATATAAGTAGCAGTGCGTAGTAAAGGGCGAAGATCTAACAAATATGAGGTTCTTGTTTCATATATAACAAATACAATGTGCAATGCTCATGTAATTAGGATAGATTGATGCATTGTGAAAGTAAACCACCTACATTAATAGCAATCCCTGCAATAATTGCTGCTGATTAAACTCTCTAATCTCAATTATGAAATTAATATTTTACAAAATGAAATTAGAAACACATGAAAGCAAATACAAGATATGTAATGGCTCATATTTAACAAAGCACTTTTATGACTCTTCTTGATAATTTATCAGTTTTCTTGTTCGCAACTAAACACCAAGCTGAATTCGACAAACCGATTTGACTACATCACCAAGAAAAACCGCAAACAAATCAATCTGGCAATTGTGTAAACCAATATAAATTATACAGAACATTCAATTGGTTATTTTTCAGTAATAACAACCAACTGTACTTTCAACAATTATTCCTTGCTCTTCTTAAAAGACCTAGTTAGTTTTGGAGAAAAATAATGCACACTACAGTATAATTTATCTTCATTAGACCTTGAAACTGCACAAACACATACACAAGAGTAATTATCTCGTTGTCTTCAACCAGTGAGTTTAAGTTGATTCACTATTTGAATGAACAACTACTTTAAATAGTGGTAGAAGAGAGTTCATATTTTTTTAAGTGAGAAGAAGATTCATTAAATATGTTGCATGGAACTTCTCTAAAAACATTTATGAATACAAGCTATGCAAGGCCAACAAGAAACCGGAAATGTGATACAACAATGAATATGGGATTTTCAATACAATCATCAAGTTTGATCAACTATTACATGTTACGTAGAATGAAATAATCAAAACAATGTATTTTATTTGAACATTGTGAGTACTCACTTTATAATTTATCAATTTTTCTGTTCTTAACCAAACAAAAAGTTGAATTCTTTAAAAGATTCATTTGACTACATCAACGACAAATACTACAAACCAATCAAAGCTAGCATTATGCAAAGCTAATGAAATAAGACTAAGATCATCATAAACTTTCACACGAGGGACCCAATCCTATTAGGTGAGCAAGATCTAAATTTTGGTCATTGGCACAAGATCCCAACCATTTGAAAACTTAAATACCTATAAAACCCAACTGAGCCTTGCATATCTTGTGATTATATAGTACATAGTAATGAACGTAACTACCTTTTCAAACACAGAGTAATATTGAAGAAATATTTCAAATTCAGTAGCCTAGTTATGCATTGTTTACCTTTCCTCCCAAAAAGAAAAGTACCCAAAACACTTTATATTTTATACATTGTTTACCTTTCTATACTCTATACAACTTTCGTATTACATCACAACTATTTCTTCTATATGTATTTTGTTCTTTTCTATACAACAATACACTATTCTCTTCCAGATTCAACAACTGTGCTCGAATGTAAAATTTCCTTTCATATGACATTCCCCTGTAGCAGCAAAAAAGGGATAGAACTGTGGTACTTGGTCGCTATGTCTATACTGAAAAGTTGTATAATATAAAAAATATAATTAATGTTAAGCAGTTTAAGAAAATTATAATTAAATTTCTTTTTAAAATACTTACCCAATACCTTGCACCATACTTGCAAGTGCCCTTCTCGTAGAACTTGCACTTCTATTTTTACAACAATGAAAAAAATTTAAATTCAATAGTTATATATAACCAAGTAAGTTTCGAATAATGAAAATTAATAAATAAACTCTTGTTGGTAGATATCTTTTCTTCTGAGACTCTTGCCCCTTTTGAGATTGCGATCACCATGAACAAGCTATTATATATAGAAAAAGAAGTCAAACGGTGTAACAAGTCAACATCATAAACAAAGTAATTACAAATTACAAAAAGGTAAACAATAATAAGGGAAAGTGTGAAACAAATCATACAAGATGGATTGAACTAATTTTCTGCAATGAACAAAGAGTACTAATTTTTAGTGAATAACAAACCAGCCAAATCGAGTGCAAAGATAATTTTGGCAAATTTAGAATCACTTTTCAAATTTTGGGCTTAATAACTAAATAAGAAAAAACAGAATTTCAATCTTTTTTAGAAGGAATGAAATATAACATGAAATAAACAAAACAACAAAAAACATAATTACTATTTGCAGTCACTCTAAATTCAATTCACATTGTATTCAAATACGTTCATGTCCCAGGGAGGAGATTGACATCAATAAAAATTGAAAGTGAGATTAATTCAAATTGTAATAGTAGAATTTATCAATTTTTTAATGGTAATCAATGAATTATTATTTTCAAACTTCCATACTTTTGGACTACATTCTATCTGACATCAACTGAAAATGTAATCTAATACAAAATGATTTCATAATGCATTTTCTCGTCAACTTAGGGACTATATAGCAAATTTAATATTTCTTCTCGTTTAGTTTGGCACCTTAAGCATAAAACATACGGTCATTTTGATTTTCAAGTTCATTTCTACGTCAATTCTCAGTTCTCATGAGCAACATCGGCACACTATGGCTTCTACATAGGGCAACATTAACAATCCAAAATTGAAGACACTTCTGTGCAAATTCTATCCTAATTGTGCAGAGGTGAACGTCAAGGTAACTTCAAACTTATGTTCCAGAAATCCATCTCTATTGATGAGAGTACAGAAGAACATTTATAAAGCAAAACTAATTTAAAAACCCCAAATAATCAAAGTTGATGTGAAAAAGCATTATAAAATATTTTGTATCACATTACATTTTCAATTGATGTCGGGTAGAATGTAATCCAAAAGTCTGGAAATAATAATTCATTGATTGCCATAAAAAAATTTGATAAATTCTACTATTACAAGCTGAATTAATCTCACTTTCAATTTCTATTGATGTCAATCTCTTCCATGGGACATGTATGTATTTGAATACAATGTCAATTGATTTTAGAGTGACTACAAATAGTAATTATGATTTTTGTTGTTTTGTTTATTCCATGTTATATTTCCTTTCAGAAAAAGCTTGAAATTTTATTGTTTTCTTATTTAGTTATCTTGTATGGTTTATTTCACCATTTCCTTTCCTTATTATTGTTTACTTTTTTATAATTTGTAATTACTTTGTTTATAATGTTGACTTGTTATACCGTTTGACTTCTTTTTTGTATATATAATAGTTTGCTAATGGTGATCGCGATCTCAAAAGGAGCAAGAGTCTCATAAGAAAAGATATATACCAACAAGAGTTTATTTATTAATTTTCAACTTACTTTGTTATATATGACTATTTAATTTAAATTTTTTTCATTGTTGTAAAAATAGAAGTGTAAATTCTACGAGAAGGGCACTTGCAGGTATGGTGCAAGGTGTTGGGTAAGTATTTTAAAAAGAAATTTAATTATAATTTTCTTAAACTGCTTAACATTAATTATATTTTTATATTATACAACTTTCCAGTATAGACATAGCGACCAAGTACCACGGTTCTGTCCCCTTTTTGTTGATATAGGGGAATGTTATATGGAAGGAAATTGTACATTTGAGCACTGTCGTTGAATCTGGAAGAGAATAGTGTATTGTTGCATAGAAAAGAACAAAATACATATAGGCGGAATATTTGTGATGTAATACGAAAGTTGTATGGAGTATAGAAAGGTAAACAATGCATAAAATAGAAAGTGCTTTCGGTACTTTTCTTTTTGGGAGGAAAGGTAAACAATGCATAACTAGGTTACTGAATTTGAAATGTTTTTTCAATATTACTTTGTGTTTGAAAAGGTAGTTACGTTCATTACTATGTACTATATAATCACATGATATTCAAGTCTCATTTGAGTTTTATAGGTAGTTGAGTTTTGAAATGGTTGGGATCTTGTGCCCAATGACCAGAAAAATGTCGATCAGAAAAATGGAATAGGAGGTAAACAACCCAATTTTCAAATCACATGATTTTTGTATTGTTCCCTTGATTGTCAGGTTGCTATAATATTGGTGCTATACTAGGACTTCGACAAGTTTTCATTGGAATTGCAAGAGTCATAACAAAAACTTTGTAGTCTTTACTATATTATAGAGAAACTATGCAAAGGACAAGTGCTAACTATAAATCTGTGCATTTGCTTTGCTAGTTTTCAATTTGATCAGTTGGTTTATTATTGCTTACCTAATAGGATTAGGTCTCTCGTGGGAAAGTTTATGATAGTCTTAGTCTTATTTCATTAGCTTTGCATAATACCAGCCTTGATTGGTTTGTAGTATTTGTTGTTGATGTAGTCAAATGAGGCTTTTAAAGAATTCAGCTTTGTGTTTGGTTAAGAACAGGAAAACTAATAAATTATAAAGTGAGTACTCACAATGTTCAAATAAAATACATTGTTTTGATTTCATTCTACGTAACATGTAATAGTTGATCAAACTTGATGATTGTATTGAAAATCCCATATTCATTGTTGTATCACATTTCCGGTTTCTTGTTGGCCTTGCACAGCTTGTATTCATAAATATTTTTAGAGAAGTTCCATGTAACATATTTAATGAATCTTCTTCTCACTTAAAAAATTATGAATGGTTAAAGTAGTTGTTCATTCAAATAGTGAATCAACTTAAACTCACTGGTGGAAGACAATGAGATAATTACCTGTGTAGTTTCAAGGTCCAATGAAGATCAATTATACTGTAGTGTATTATTTTTCTCCAAAACTAACTAGGTCTTTTAAGAAGAGCAAGGAATGATTGTTGAAAGTATTGTTTGTTATTATTACTGAAAAATAACCAATTGAATGTTCTGTATAATTTATATTGGTTTACACAATTGCGAGATTGATTTGTTTGTAGTTATTTTTGGTGATGTAGTCAAATCAGTTTATCAAAGAATTCAGTTTGGTGTTTGGTTGAGAGCAAGAAAACTGATAATTTATCAAGAAGAGTTATAAAAGTAGTTTGTTAAATATGAGCCATTACATATCTTGTATTTGCTTTCATGTGTTTCTGGTTTCATCTTGTAAAATATTAATTTCATAATTGAGATTAGAGAGTTTAATCAAGAACAACTACTGCAGGGATTGCTATTAATGTAGGTGGTTTACTTTCACAATGCATCAATCTATCCTAATTACATGAGCATAAACAAGAACCTCATATTTGTTAGATCTTCGCCATTTAATACGCACTGTTACTTGTATTTTCTTGTTACAATCTACAAGCTGTAACTTGGTAACATATAACAAATATTTATTTTGATGATCACTGTTTCAAGCACACCCCAACAAAAATTTCAGTTCAATTGCCTCCACAATGGCTGACCATTCAATGGGCAGATGACTTTGATATCACGTGCTTCAACATTTTCATCAACAACTCTCTGCCTACTTACCATGCATTGTTCATTCGACTTTTAAGTTAGTGAGGGTCATATGCCCTAGAAAGTGGAATATATATATCCCCATGGCCTTTGCATTAGATTGTGAATTTTTACATGTCAATATTTGATGTGATGGCGGAAGTGGCCTTCATTTTGCTGCATTTGCACCTCGCTGGGGAATTGCCTTAAATGCATGGATGAAGGGAGGTGCAATTATGCTCACTATTATTTTATTCTCTTGTTGAGTATGAATATAGTAGCTGAGTACAGTTATATCTTACCAAAAAACAAATGTGAAAGCTTAATTAGTAATTTAGTTTAAAAAATAATCAGATTATCACGTCAACTTTTTCCATTAGCCAAATTAATAGATGCGGTGGAGATACCAACTCAAAATAAGAAGTAACCAATACGTATAAAACCAATATAGGTGGAAATGATTATTAAAACCTTATAAATCTACATTTGTTTTTATGGTAAATGTATGAAAATAATACCTAGTTTAATATTTAGTTGCTTAGTTTGGACGTACTCGAAGTCTCAAACTTCATTTGGTACCCTTCTAATCTTGTCAAATCTATGAAATTACTGTGGTAAAAAGCAACTAAACTGTAATCTCAATATTCAATTCACGATTTTATTAGGGGAAATCATTTACATAAAGTTGCATATTTCAAAAGTAATTTTTAAGTTACTATCAAAATAAGCAACTTGTATATGAAGAAATATTAAATACTGAAAACTTACTATTCAATTATTGGTAAGCTTTTTAAGTATGTCCAAATATGAGCTTGGAAGAAGAAGCTGGCTTCGTCAACGAATAAAATTGTAAGACATCTCAAAAAATATATAAAAAGATTTGTGAATTCTATTTGCGCGCTTCTTAGATTATAACACTTTGTTGGTCACCAAACTTTTAAAAAGTGTCACTTTAATCACTGATCTCTTTTTTAGCACGGAGGGTTACCGTACTCAAATAGTTATTTAAATATAAGTCATTTAGAACTGTGAAATAATGAATATACTGTCATTTTTAAATAAAAATATATTTTTTTAATTTTTAATTTTTAATAATTTATTTGAGACTCATTTGCACTTTAAAAAAAAATTGGGACTATGGTTGAAATTAATTCTTTAACTTTTTTATTTAAATAAGAGGGTATAGTCGTCATTTCACATCTTTTTATTGAAAAATTGGATGAAAATTGATAGAAATGATGGTTTGCGCTATTGTGTAATTAAGACGAAAATGCCAAAAAAAAAGTAGGGACTTTTTTGCAATAATAGTGAAATGTTGGGATATTATGTGCTAATTACCCTTTTAATAATTTATTTGAGATTCATTTGCACTTTTCGAAAATAATTGGGACTCTGATTGCAAATAATTTTTTTTCTTTTTCCTTTTGTTTTATTTAAAGGGAAGTGTATATTCATCATTTTACAATTTTTGATTGAAAAGATGGATAAAAATGACCTTTTGTGCAATGAAATGTGAAAATGAGGGTGAAAATGTCAAAAAATAAAATGTAAGGACATTTTTCACAATAACAATGAAAAGTGGAGATATTATGTGCTAATAATCCAATCAATATTGCCATAAGGGACCACGTGCAAGACATTAGATAGTTTAACAGCTATTTTGACGATTTAAATCCTATTGGACTAACTTTCATCAAAATCAATAGTTTGGGATCTGAGCGATAATAACCTTTGAAGAAGGACTCAATTGCGATACTTGGTATAGTTTGTGACTTATGGTGCAAATATCTTTTAGACACATTACGTTGAACATAACCCCAGTGTAGAGATAGGGGGGAAATCAGATTACAAAACCATTTCACCTGTCCGAATCAAGTGGAGGGGAAAGGAATGGGACAATCGAGCTTCAGCTTTGTTCATCAATTTCTTGTTCTTGATTTTTTCTAGCGAAGAGAGGTATGAATCGACTAACAAAAGGGAGCAAAAATGAGGATTATGATAAAGGGTGGGGTATGGAAGAACACAGAGGACGAGATCTTGAAGGCGGCGGTGATGAAATATGGGAAGAACCAGTGGGCTCGAATCTCGTCCCTGCTTGTTCGTAAATCCGCCAAGCAATGCAAGGCCCGCTGGTACGAGTGGCTGGATCCCTCCATCAAAAAGGCATGTACTTGATGTCTATTGTTTGCTTCCTGATTTAATTGGCGGAAATTTTGGAACGTCATGGGTTAATTTCAGCATTTTGTTTTGATCTTTTTCGATTGTTGGGTTATTCTCTCTTTTTTCAAAGTTAAGCTTTTTCTAGATATATGGTAGTAGGACTACTTGTCTGTTGGTGGTTAGAAGAATATTTCAATAATCAATCGACTAAAGTAAATACTACGAGCTTCAAGCTTTTGCTTATCTTGAGTCAATCAACTGAAGTGTATCTGCTTTATCATTTTGGTAGTAATATTCTCAAGAGGGGATGCTGGATGTACCTTAATTTTTTGTTCATCTCTGTTGGCAAAAAAAAGTTTGGATTTTGTTATTTTTATCATTTTGTTGCTTCCGCACTTGCCCCTTCATTTTAGATTTTATGGAGTTATTATTATTTTTTTTAAAAATATGTCGGATTTGTGATCTTTTATATTCCGTGCAGACAGAGTGGACCAGGGAAGAAGATGAGAAACTTCTGCATCTTGCTAAGCTCATGCCCACACAATGGAGAACCATTGCCCCGATTGTTGGCCGTACTCCATCTCAGTGCCTTGAACGGTATGAAAAACTCCTTGATGCAGCATGTGCAAAGGATGAGAATTATGAACCTGGTGACGACCCCCGTAAATTACGTCCTGGAGAGATTGATCCCAATCCAGAATCCAAACCTGCTCGTCCTGATCCTGTGGATATGGATGAAGATGAGAAAGAGATGCTCTCTGAAGCACGTGCACGGTTAGCCAACACGAGGGGCAAGAAGGCAAAAAGGAAAGCTAGGGAAAAGCAACTCGAAGAGGCAAGGAGGCTTGCCTCGTTACAGAAAAGAAGAGAACTAAAGGCTGCTGGTATTGATATTCGGCACAGGAAGAGGAAAAGAAAGGGAATTGACTACAATGCTGAAATCCCATTTGAAAAGAAGCCTCCCCCGGGTTTTTATGATGTTGCCAATGAAGATCGGCCAGTTGAACTGATTAAGTTTCCAACCACTATTGAAGAACTAGAAGGTGAAAGAAGAGTTGACAAGGAAGCAAAATTAAGAAAGCAAGATGCTGCAAGAAATAAAATAGCACAAAGGCAGGACGCTCCATCAGCGATATTGCAAGCAAACAAGCTTAATGATCCAGAAACAGTCAGGAAGAGGTCTAAACTAAATCTTCCTGCACCACAGATTCCAGATCATGAATTGGAGGCAATTGCGAAGATAGGCATTGCTAGTGATCTTGTGGGGAGTGAAGAACTCTCTGAAGGGAATGCTGCGACACATGCTCTTCTTGCAAGCTATGCTCAAACACCACGGCAGGGGATGACTCCATTACGAACACCTCAGAGAACTCCTGCAGGTAAGCAAGACGCCATTTTGATGGAAGCAGAAAATCAGCGGAGATTGACTCAATCTCAGACTCCTCTACTTGGGGGAGAGAATCCTATTTTGCATCCTTCAGACTTTTCCGGAGTAACTCCTAAGAAAAGGGATATTGCAACACCAAATTCTCTATTGACTCCTTCAGCCACTCCTGGAAGCATTACCCCTAGGGTTGGCATGACACCTAGCGATGTGTATTCTTTTGGAATGACACCGAAAGGAACTCCTATAAGGGATGAGCTCCACATTAATGAAGACATGGATATTCAAGACAATGGAAAGTTAAGACAATCTTCTGATTCTAGAAAAGAACTGCTTTCTGGTTTGAGAAATCTTCCACCTCCCAAGAATGAGTACCAGATAGTTATTCAACCTGTTCCTGAAGACAATGAAGAACCAGAGGAGAAGATTGAAGAAGATATGTCTGACAGGATTGCTAGAGAGAAGGCTGAGGAGGAAGCAAGGCTGCAAGCATTACTTAAAAAAAGATCGAAAGTACTGCAGAGGGAGCTCCCTAGACCTCCACCTGCTTCATTGGACCTAATCCGAAATTCTTTGATGAGAGCTGATGAAGACAAGAGTTCCTTTGTTCCCCCAACGCTGATTGAGCACGCTGATGAAATGGTAAGAAAGGAGCTTCTACAATTGCTAGAGCATGATAATGTAAAATATCCACTCGAAGAGAAAACTGATAAGGAGAAGAAAAAAGGCTTGAAACGGGGGAAATCTTTACCTATTCCTGCAATTGAAGAGTTTGAAGAAACTGATCTAAATGAGGTATGTGTAATTCATCCCATCTTTTGTTGTGATAACAAATTCATGTCATTTATGATGAAAGTTTTTGTTCCTTGATTCCTTGTACTGGTTTTGATTTTGAGCTTTGAGTTGTTGCATATATCTTACTTTATATCTTAAAATGTTAATCCTACTGAAGTTAAGTCTCATTATTTTTGAAGAACTGCAAATGTAGTGATTATTTCGAGTAAAATACTGAAAAATTAGTGTGAAATTGCACAAGTAAATGATACTTTTTACTCTGACAAATACTGATAATGCTAAGTTTTGATATTGTTTGTGAATTCTCAGTGGTAACAATATTTGTTTCTTCTTGCTGAGAGACATTAGGTTACACATGAAATGTGACAGTGTTGTCTAATTGCAAGGACAATATAACCAATTTGGTGAGTTACAGTGAGTGAAAATGGGCAAATATGATTTATTACTTAGATAAATTGAACGAGATGGATAACATTTATGATCATATAAAGTGGTTATGTTTACATGCATGTAGATTATAATCACATGATATGCATGTATGATATGGGTCATACGTACAGTTAAGTGCATCGAATACAGCTTTCTGAACTCTTTTGTAGACTTTGTCGTGTATGTTTGTTTGGAAATGGTAGGGCTTTTATGCCCACGGACCATAAAATTTAACCATGGAACTTATTTTATATCTATATTACAAAAGGTAATATGTTTGTGACATTTACAACTTCTTCACGAAAGGTAAGCCTATAACTTTCATGTGCCTTTTGATATTAGCTTCTCCTTCAAATTTGCTAATGCTTGAAATCACAAATGCTCAAGATGAATTAATTTATCTGTAGCATTACCCTTGTCTTTCCAATTCTTCTGAAAAAGGACAAAGAAATTTAGAGATGGGAGGAAAAAAATTCAAAGAGTGATAAGAAATTGTGAGGAGCAGGAGTACTTTCTAATATTAAGATTCCTGCCCCCCATAGGTTCCGTATCTTGAGTTTCGATTGTTCTGTTTGGTGAATCAGAACTAGGGGTGGACATGATTTTATTTGGTTCTGGTTTTGGTTCCAAGAGAACTGAATCGAACCATGAACCAATGGTTTTCTGATAATGAAACCAAATGATTTTTTTTTAAAGATATGGAACCAAATAGAACCGAACTGTTCGGTTCTGATTTGGTTTGGTTTGGTTCTAGTTTCATTTCTTAAATTTTCATATTTGCATCATATAAAAAAATATAACTAACAAACAAAACATATTTATAATTTGAATACACAAATTAGTTTTTGTTCTCATACAAAAAATTGTTTAATAAGTAATAGCAACATTTCACTAAATTAATTGCAGCAGTTTTGAAGGCACACCCCTACAATAAAGAATGAATTATCAAAATTTTTACCGTCCACTTTTATAGGCAGCATTAACCGTTTTAATACTTAATGAATGTTTATTAGGTTTTCCTCTATTTGTGAAGAACACAAATAACTCATCAAACAATGAATGTAAAAAAATAGTTTAAAGACTTTTTAAGTAACTAACCAAGTTCATTTTTCGATCTTAAATGACACACCACTAACTTGATGAAATGCAGTACCAGCAAGCCGCGGCGTTGTGTAAATTGAAAATGAGTGAAAGAGAAATGATTTAACTGAATACAAAATTAGGGTGTAAGTAATTAATGAGCTGTCTGTCTCTAATGATCCAAAATCGATTAACAAACTTTATTCAATTAATGGGCTATCTCCAATGAATATAATTAGAGTCTCCACTAATTAATATATATAAAATTAAATATTAACTTTGGTTTTGGTTGGATTCTTGAACTATAACCGAACGAGAACCAAAACCCAATGATTCTCGGTTTAAAGAACCAAAACCATTAATTTTTTTTGATAGAACCGACCCGAACCGCTTGGTTTGGTTTGGTCTGGACATTTTGTCCACCCCTAAGCAGAACCTTAGACGTTACTTCTTTTCTTTGATCCTAATCCATAACATCAATTATTCATTAAACTTGCTTGGATGGCTTCTTCTTACTCCAATTTCTGCAGAAAAATTTAATGAAGTTCGAAAAAAGGAAAAAAATATATTTAGGGGGTGTTTGACACCCATTTTAGTAGAAAAAATGTGTTTTTGAATAGTGATTGATGGAAGAATGTGTAGTTAAAAAGTAAGGAGAATTTTTAGATTTATGTGTAATATTATTTTATTGATAGAATGTGTGGTTGAAATGAAGAAAGAGAAAAAAAATGAAAATGAGAATGAGAAAAAAATGGGTGCCAAACGGGGGCTTAAATAAAGCATATTGCAAGCAAAACTACAGCGAATACATAATTTGCTGCCACTATAACCAACATTTTTTTAACGACATGAAGAAATTTATGACTTTACCTCGAAGACACATTATGTGACTCCTCATCTTTTTGGTTGAACCATGCTTTAAAAGCCACTATTTGAAGGTGATTTATTTGAAATCAGTTTAGATATAAAAGACCTCTACGACAATTAAAATAACAAGAACCTTGAGAAAACAGAAGTCTTGAAGCGTTGAAGACCTTCAGAAACACTAGTTCATACCTGACGAAGAAACTCAGTTAAAATACTCCTTGGTATTTAAACTAGCCAACTGGTTGCATGTTTATATGTATCAGAGTTTGCCAATTGTGTACCAAATCATAGGTTATGTAGGATTCCTTGTACAATTTTGTGCCATTTTCGTTCAATTCAAATTTAATTTGAACAGTTCTTATCATGATCTTGTGATTCTGACAACTGTGCCTCCATGTCAGATATGTGCTTTCTAAGTTGATGGAGTTAGTGGTATTATGCCTACTGCTATTCTTGTTTGGTTCAATCCTTGATTGTTTGGGCGTTTTGAACTGATAAATCCAATGAGTTTAGCTTCAGTCTTCTTCTTCTTGTTGTTTTGTTTTTTTTAATACATAAATGATTGACTGTTATTTTCTCCATCATGTTCACGTATGTCAAATTAGCAAATGGAATTTTATATTGTTCTTTTGGGTCACAAGCGATGAGCCATTAAATTTTCTTGATTGTGTTTTTGTGGGAACTTTCAGTTTCATGTATGTCTGTCCTGATTTTCGCATTGATTATTGCCAAATGGATCGTATCCAGTGAAAATAAACTAATAAAATCCTATCATGCAGGCTGACAATTTAATCAATGATGAGGCTCAATTTCTTCGTGTGGCAATGGGTCATGAGAATGAATCTCTTGATGAATTTGTTGAGGCTCACGGAACATGCTTAAATGATGTTATGTATTTCCCTACTCGTAATAGCTATGGTCTATCTAGTGTTGCCAACAACGTAGAAAAGCTTGCTGCCCTACAGAACGAATTTGAAAATGTGAAGAAGACGATGGATGACAATACTAAAAAGGCACAACGGCTTGAGCAGAGGATAAAAGTTCTTACTAATGGCTATCAGGTTTACTATCCTCAACTTAACTAACTATTGTGGTTATATCATTTTTACTCTTAGATGAAACAGTTTTATTTTGTTGAACATTCTTAATATATGGTTGAACTTCGACAACCATAAACTTGTTTATTTTGTTGAACATTCTTATAATATTGTTGAACTTCGACAACCATAAAATTGTTGGTTTTGACGCATGTCAAATCTTAAGTTAAAATTTTTATGTCCCACCTTTGACCATCTTGAGAAAACAACACTCAAAGCACATCTTCACAAAGAATCATAAAAGGATTTTTTATGTTTCTAATTAAATTACAAGGCATTTGCTTGAGCTACGTAATATATTGCAATGTGGGAAAAGTTCCGAGTTAAATTCCAGTTATATGTAGGGCGTAAAATAGTTGAAATGATTATGTGAAGTATCACCGTATCGTATTTTTGTTGTGCAATTAAAAGACTGACAAATTAACACTTTTGTTTAGCATGACTTGTGAGAATTGGTCTGGATATTTTGTGGTCCTCTATGTAGCCTGACAAGGTTTTAGTATTATTATAAGGATTATGATAGCATCCATGTTTTGGTTTCCATTGCACGGAAAATATAAATTTTTTAAGTGGCTGAGAATATTTAAGCACGGCAATGATAATAGGAAGTTCCCCTGGCTAGTGATATACAATTGCGACGAGTAAATTTTTTTGTATTTATGGTTGTTGGGTTTTTATAAATCTCATGCTTAGAAGTTAGATATTGATTGGCACTGTATTATCAGATGCGAGCTGGAAAACTTTGGTCACAAATCGAGGCAACCTTCAAGGTGATGGGCACCACGGGGACAGAACTTGAGTGCTTCCAAGCTTTGCAAAAGCAAGAGCAATTAGCAGCAACACAAAGGATCGGTAGCCTCTGGGATGAAGTTCAGAAACAGAAAAATGTCGAACAAACTCTACAGAAACGATATAGCGACCTATTAGCTGAGCAAGAAAGGGTTCAGCATCTAATGGATGCATACAGAGTACAAGCGCAAATAGAGGAAGAAATAGCAGCAAAGAACAGTGCTCTTAAGCTAGCTGCAACTGAGGCTGCTGTAAGTCAAACTGTTGCACCAGATCATGGAACTTCCAATCTTGTAGCCACCACTGAGGAGGAAAACTCCATGCTGGTTGATACAACTGATGAAACGACAAGCCAACAGAAGGGTGCTGCTCAAGAACAGGCGGAGCTGAGTCCAAAACACGGGATGGATATTGATGCAGTGGATGAGAATACAACTTCGGCCACGGTTGACCTAACCATGCCATATCCTGTTAAAGAAAATTCTCTAACCAGTGATACACATGGGGAACCCATAACAAATGGCGAGGGCTTCGATTCTGCTGGTAGTGTTCAGTTATCTGTTAGTGATGAAAATCCAGCAACTGGGGATTCCACTGGAACTTCTCTCGACAAAAACCCTGATGTAATCAACATGCACGAGACTGCGAGGAGTGGTGGTGCTGTCATCAATGGGTCCGCCAATGACAACTTATCTGGTGACCAATTTGTAACAGAGGATACAGCAACAGTTGAATGTCAACAAAATGTGGCGGGAGAGAATGCAAATGGTGATATTGTAACTAATCAAGAACGCGAGGTTCATGAAACAGTTGAAGATGGTTTCACCAAAAGAGATACTAACTAGGCTACCAAATGTTCAGTTGAGAAGCTGAAAATAGAAAGATAAAATGCTCTGCCATTTGGTTTGCATTTCCCTGAAGTGGTAACTATGAAGAAAGTTTCTCGGTTTTTAAAGGCGTGTATTTGGGGCTCTCTTTCTGTAACTTCTCGACACGATTGCCCAATTTTTTTGGTTGATGTTTGAAAGATACAGAAGCTCCCCTTCACTTGGATGAAACTATCTTTTAAGTTATCTTCCTCAAATTATGAAGTGAAAATGTGAGGAAATAACATCATTGACAATGTACCGTGTATGTTTTCAGTTTTACTATATTAAACAAGGCACTGGAATACTGTGTGTTTTCATGCTTGATTTAAAATTTCATTTTCATGATTGGTTTCAGAAGAAAATATTAAAAGAAAAAAAAATTCACTTCGGCGGTTTTTGTGAACATTTAAAAGGTGTGAGGTTGCAGAAATAAATTTTAATATATCAACATTGAGATCACTTTCTTAATGATGAGAAGAAATTTGTTCTAACAAGTTAATTAGGCCCCGTTCGGGAGGGATTAAAAGCCAATTAAAATTGAAAATATGGCCGTTATTGAACCCCACTCGTCTAATAAAAGTCAACAATAACGGCTATATTTTCAATTTTAATCTGATTTTAATCCCTCCCACACAAGCCCTAGTAAGAAAATTGGGAGCAAAAAGGTTCAATCGAAAATCCTGTTTTGAATTTTTTTTATTATTATTTCAATTTTCCGAGGTGAACAATGCTATTCATACATCTCTTTCTAGTAGAGAAATAACATTACGAAAAGTGCCTCGGGGCACATCCGAGATGGCAAAGACAGTGCAAGGTTGGGCTTGCAACCCCAGTATGGGGAGTTCGAATCACGGAAGGAGCAGCCAGTGTTGTAATACCCAAACCATGTGGTGGAGCAGCTTGGTGTTGTAAAAACTGGTTGTAGGAGGGCTCTCTTGGGGCCAGGAGTATAAAGCTTGTATGGACACTGGTTTGATTGGGTATAACCCGTGATTTACCTCCGTCCAGAGTTGAGACACCGGTGATGGGCGATCCAGAAAATAATCTGGTGTAAGTTAAGATACATGGGTATCAAAAAAAAAAAATAACATTACGAATATCAAGAAAATAAAACAAATAGAGGCATGATAAAGCAACAAGATATCAAAATGCAGAAAACAGTCACATCATTCATAGAAGATACCAACAGTCCTTACGATCTGTTCACAAAAATATTGGAAATAGAACTTTGCTAGGGGTACATATATTTTCATGTAATGGTTCACATAATTACATAACGCACATATCCAACATTTAATTCAAGTCATACACTTTCACGTGAACTATCGGATTATCACATTACCCATATATGTACCTAAATTATCTGCAACAAGCATTATCCAAATCCCAATATGTGTAACAGTGATCTGAGTTACCTGGAAGCATTCAAGACCCTTCCAATATCAAAAGAGATGGAAGCATCAAGACAAGCATATTGCACTTAATCAAGAGACAAGTACTCATCATCCCACCCTCATAAGTTTATTCACCTCTTTTCCAAGCACATATCTTGCCAATTTCTTCAGCCTCGCATTATGGTACTCATCCAAGTTATAGGCGTTTACTTTCAGTCCCTTAAATCCATAAAATTCGTACGGTTCATCGTGATATTGTAACAAGAAGCGAGTTTATCCAAGTCATTATCAACCCCAACCTCTACAAAAGTGTACTCTTTCAAGAAATCCTTGAACAAAAGTGCACTTTTTCAAGAAATCATTGAACGCTCTTGGAGTAGACTAGGTGTGCAAGATTTGGTATATAAGACCGTGGTTGCCGACTCAGAGTTGAAGTGTGGCGACGCGGTTCTAATAGTTTCGACTGAACTCGACTTCAAGACCGACAATCAGACTATGGTTGTTGTAGCAGCGTCGATGGATTAGCTCGGTATTAGAAAGCCAGCCTACTACGTGGGTGGAGTCGTATGTTACTACGATTTTGATTGTGTCATCGTAGAATTCATGTTGTAGAGCTGTGAATGATAGCGATCGATGGTCGTCATCATTACTCCGGTGAGCAGAAGGTTTTCACAAGAAGAATTAGGAAGAATATGTTACGGCGAGGAGTAAGGCGCAATTTATGGGTTATAATTTGGGTGGGAAATTAGAGAAGGGTTTTCCGCTAGTTAATTGCAATTTTGGATTTTTATTTTTGTATTCAATTAGTTGTAATTCTAAATCTATTATTTTAATCAATCTCGGTAATGGGTAATAGGTAATAGGTAATAGGTAATAAGTCGCATCGTAATCGTGAAAAAGTCAAAAAATCAAGAAAAAGTCATTTGTTGTGACAAGTCAAATACTCTTATATATGGAGGATACACATTTTTTTGGGACATATCATAAAAATTGTTGAAAGATTTAAGCCCCTGTTTGACCCACATTATTTTTTTCATTCTTATTCTTCTACTCATTTTCAACCACACATTTTTAATAAAATAATATTTTCCATCACATCAATAACTTTTCATTTATTTTCAACCACATATTCTTCATCACATCACTTCAAAAAAATGCATTCTCTCATTTTAATATGCACCAAACAGGCTCTTAATTATTAAAATTGAATCGAAAGATTTAATTATCGAAGTTGAATCGGCCAATCAATTCATCCGTTCTTTTGCATTCTCACCTAGGAGAACAAAATTGAATTAAGCTAATGTTTGATTCAACTAAAAAATTTAAGTTAGAGTCAACAATTAATTTTAATTATACACTCAATCGACTCTTTATTAAAGAATATGCTATTTGCAGTCGCTCACTGCAGCAGTCGTCATATGTGGCACACACATGTCAAGTGTATATTTAATGCATTAATGTGTGTAAAAAAACTACCACATTAATTCATCCAATAACTACAAGCTATGTGTGTGCCACATAAAGCGACTGCTGCATTGAGCGAATATGAATAACATTACTCTTTATTAAAATCTACTTCAAATTTAATTTTTATTTTAACCAAAATATGGACTAAAATTCACTAGTGCTTGGCCTTGGGATTGTATGGTTCCAAATTTGGTGAATTCTGTATGGGGGTTATTACACATATCATAAACATAGAAATTTGTTCAATTTTTTCTGAGGGAATAGCATTCTTTCAGCAAATAAAGTTAAGAGACTTAATTATTTTACTTTCAGAGAGAAAATTAATTAAGTTTCTGAATAACTAGACTTAGAACACCATAAATTCTATAATAGTTGTGTTAAAACTCTGCACACTACCATTCTAAGGATATGTCCTTCACAATAAACTGTAGCAAAGGAATCAGTTCATGAATATTCACAATCATAGTTTTAAAAGAAAGTTAAATTCACTAATAAAATGTGAGATCGTAAATAACACGACGATAGAAAAGATGATCAAAATTTATCGTATTAGAACATGTTAGGCTGTGCTTCTTCTATCTACAAAAGAAATCAAAATGTGGCTTCTCCCACCATGTCCATTACGATGCACCACTCAAATTCATCGCATAGTAAAATAAAAATACAAAAAACATTCTTGAATAATCTATCGAAAGAATCCAATCTTAAAGCATAACATTTGTTTTTCTTTTAGTAGTAAACTGTCTAGATAAATTAACAATAGAATCAACTTAAAAAGAAAAGTTTTTAATCTATTTTGGTAATTTAAAAGGCAAGCTGAAATTGAAATATGCCTTAATTCCTCTACAATAGTCAATACAGCAAATACCATAACAATTCCACATCCTTCAATACTAAACATATTTTAAATTCTTATTCATCGAATTACTACTATCTCGTACTACTGTACTAGTGCACATTGCCAAACAAGACACTAATTACATAATAAAACTACTTGCAGCACACTCAGGCACCAATACGACTTCCAAGAACTCAATACCAAATAGTTCATCTACTAACAAAACCAACAGCATTTCAAGATTTTGAACATGAGGTTACTTTCCCATTCCCATTTTTGACAAGTTCAACACAAAAATCATCAGAAAATAAGCCCAAGCCAAAAATATAAACACGATGCAACCATCTTCCATGAATCCAAAACAAAACCACAAGAATAATGCTATTTATCATTATGATGATGGAATATCGATGATGTTGCGGTCTATGTGAAATAATGATATTGAGCAGTTCAATTTTTATGAGAGAGGGAGGAGAGAGAGAGAGAGAAAAATGTAAGAAATGATGGGTTGTCACGTTACCGATATTCTATCATCATGATGATAAATAACATTACTCAAACCACAATCCAAAATCTTCAATAAGACAAGGAAGAGCCATTATTCAATAACCATGGAACTTTTACCTAGGCCTTTGTCCCCTCCCTTTTAAATATTGAACACGTTACCAAGAAAATAATCAATATCCAAATTAATTGCTAATTACATGGCCGGTCCTGAAAACTTTGAGACCATAGGCGACTAATTATCATGAGGTGGTTAAACATAATCACTAATGCAACCCTTCGTATAATGGCAAACTAACATAAGAACTTTTGCAAATGGCCTTTTCAATTTATTTGTTAACAGAGGAGCTCATCAACAACATATTATTATAGCCATAACTACACAGAAAAAGTGCAAAGAATCATATTCCAAGACGTGTTCAAAGCAAGAGACATGTATTTTTCTAGTGGGCTGAATACATTTTAGCACAGCAGCAACGAGTGCTACACAATTTTGATGGCCGTGGTGGTAAAAAAAAAATTGTGGTGGAAGATAAATATATTTTTTTTCGTTTATCCCAATTTCAATTTGATGTTAATAAATACAAGGATAGGACGGAATCAATATTGCCATAACTGACCACGTGTAGGACATGAGATAGTTTAACAGCTATTTTGACGATTTAAATACTATTGTACTAACTTCCACCAAAATCAAAAGTTTGGGATCTGAGTGATAATAAATTTTCAACAAGGACTCAATTGCGATACTTGGTATAGTTGGTGGCTGATGGTGAAAATATATTTTAGATACATGATATGATGATAATGTTGAACGAGTTAAATGTTTGAATATACACCAAAATGTGCAGTCACATGGAAGATGGTACTTTAAATTGTACCTCATTATTCACTAAACTTTATACAGTAACACTCCATTACACACCAACTAACTTTCGTTTATAACTCATGCCTACGTGGAAAACGGAATTTACACGTGGCAGCTAACTCTCTCCAAAATAAAAAAGAATAATGTTATTTGCATCTCACCTTGGAGATCGCCTTACATTGCATACACGTGACGTTTAGTGATTTGATGCATTAGGCAATAAAAAACTACCACATTAATGCATCAAATCACCAACCATCACATGTATACCACGTAGGGCGATTACGGTAGCGAGCGATAGTAAATACCATTACTCAAATAAAAAGTGAAATGCCATGTCATTTAAAGAAACGCGCCTTAGCCCATTGAATTGAAACCGTGATCACAAGAATTAAAAATAGCTTTTTAGGCGAAGTGCGAAGTAAACCAAACACAGACACACTCATATTTTCTGCTCCAAAGCTCCATTGAAGGTCTATAAGAAATAAGTAGGGATTATGACAAATAACAAGAAACTTGCAGAGTAATTTCCGTCTGTATATGTTTCTATCTTTTGTGAAAGGATTTTACAACTTATATAGCGTTATAATGCTGTGTAAAAAGCAAAGAATCTATTACAAAGAAAACAGAAAAAATGGTAGAAAGAATGTACATAATATAATGCTAGTAAGGTAAAGCTTCTAGACTCCTTTGCTTCTAGATTATTCTCTCCTTGTTGGATCACCACTGAATGATTATATCACTCGAGCTTATGATTATATGGACAAGTCACTTGCCAGCTGATCAAGTTATTCTTCACCGTGTAACAACATCCGCAAGATGGAGAGTAGATATCAACTACTCACATTTGTTCATGTGTGAGTAAAGACTTGAAGAATTCAAAGCCTTGGTTAACATGTCTACCATTTGAGAAACAGTGTGAACATACTCAGTAGTGATGCTTCCACTTTGTATTTTGTCTCGAACAAGATAACAGATAATTTCTATATATTTGGTTCTTTCATGGAAAAAGGGATTTGTAGCAATATAGACGACAAAATTGTTATCACAATTTAACCTTGCTGCCCGGCTATGTTCAATCTGTATAGCTTCAAATAAATATCTCATCCACAACAGACTTATGTCATTGCTATGAATTCAGCTTTAGAGGATGATCTTGAAACCACATTTTGCTTCTTTGACTTCTATGATACTAGTGATGAACTTATGAAAACATAATAACATGTCACATATCTCCTAGTATCTGGACGGCTTTCCAATATGAATCTGAACAACCCTTCAGCTAGAGATTAGATATAGAAGGATAATATAAGACTTGACCTGGCGTCCTTTCAAGATGTCTCAACATTTTGTGTGCTATATGAAGATGTGGTACTCTGGACTAGTCCATATATTGACTCAATAACTGAATTGAGTAGGATAAATCTAGTCTCGTTATAGTTAGATATAATAGCCACCCTATTAACCTCCTGTAGATAGAAGGATCAACAAGTAAATCCCCTTCATTTTTGGCTAATTTAACATTTTGATCAAGAGGTATTTTGGATGGTGCTGAGCCTACGGTGCTCGAGTCTCCCAAAATATCCAGTGCATATTTTCTCTAACATGTGCATATCCCATGTTCTGATCTTGCCACCTCGATTCCTAGAAAATACTTCAACTTTCGTAAGTCCTTGATTTTGAACTTTGCATCTAGAGCAGCTTTGAGATTGTTGATAATATCCATACAGTTTCCACCCAAGATTACTTCATCAACATATACTAGAATAGTCGTGAATGAGTCATTAATGGTCCTAGTAAACAAGCTATAATCTGCGTTTGATTGAATGAAACCATGCTGAATAATAAAACTAGACAACTATGAATACCACTGCCGCGAGGCTTGCTTAAGTCCATATAGACTCTTGCGAAGTTTGCAATCTTTTGGACCCCCATCGGCAACTTAACCATGAGATAACTGCATATATACTTCCTAATCCAAATCATCATGTAAAAAAAAGCATTAATAACATCCAAATGATATAAGAACCATCCTTTTATGGCTGCAAGGGCAAGTAAACTTCGAACAGTAACAAGTTTTACCACAGGAGAAAAGCTTTTAGGATAATCCAAACCTTCTTCTTGTGTGTCCCCTTTGCAACTAGCCTAGCTTTGTATCTTTCAATACTTCTTTCGACATTAAACTTGATTTTATACACCCACTTATACCCTATTGCCTCTTTATCGAGTGACAAATCAATAATGAGCCATGTATCATTCAACTCAAATGCCTTAATCTCTGTCTTCATGGCTTCACACCATTCAGGATACTTGACAGCTTCTTGATAATCTTTAGGTTCAGTTTGTGAAGTTATGAAAATGACAAACGCTTTACGAGGGATGGACAACCTGTCATATGACATGTTACCACTACGAGGATAATGAGTACCTGAAAGAATGAAGCCATCTGCCTTATCCAAGTTCTGCAATGGAGTGAATGAAGTGGCATGTTGACGTATGAACTCCTGCATATGCAAGGGAGCTCTCCTGATTTTGGTGGATTTTCTGGGGAGTAGTGATATGATGTGTTTCCATATCGATAGATGCAAATCTGCTTATTGCATGATTTGGTCAGTTTGAAGATGAACGATATCAATATGTTGAATGTTTTGTATAGGGCTAGAAACAGATGAAGATGGGTTATTAGATTCTGTGGATTCTAGAGATGTACAATTATTCGGAATAGAGACAAGGGATTTTGAGGAAAGCACAAATTAGTGGGACTTGGTACATCATTACTTTCTGTGGTATTTGCTTCTTTGAAAGGATACAAAGTTTAATGAAAAACTTCTTTCCTAGATATGAAAACTTTGTTGGTTTCTAGGTCAAGAAGTTTTTATCCTTTAATTCCAAAAGGATATCCTAGGAAGACTCATTTCCTAGCCCTAGAATCAAACTTGTGTCTGCCTTGTATGAGAGCTGCAGCAAATGCAAGACAACCAAACACTTTTAGATGAAAATGTGTTGGTTTTCTTTAGAACAAAAGCTCAAAGGGACTTTTGTGATCTAGAAGAGTTGAAGGGGTCCTATTAATGAGATACATTGCAGTCATAACACAATCATTCCAGTATTTTAGTGAAATGCCACTTTGGAACCTTAGAGCCCTTGAAACATTCAAAATGTGTTGATGTTTTCTCTCAACTACGACATTTTGTTGAAGGGTTTCAACACATGTTTTCTGATGTATAATTCATTTTCAAGAAAAAATTGCTTCATATCAAATTCTTCCCCATTATCAGTTCGAATAATTTTTATCTTAGTCCCAAATTGTATTTCAATAATGGCACAAAAACTTTGTAATACGCTGGAGGCCTCAAATTTTAGATTCGGCATGTATACCCAGGTACATCTATTGAAATCATCAACTATTGTTAGAAAATAATGAGATCCATTAACTGATTTCATTGCAAGGTTTCCAAAGGTCACTATGTATTAAATCAAAACACTTTTTTGATTTGTGTTGACTAACAGGAAAAAGGGGGTTTGTGCATTTTAGCTGAGGGACAAACATAATATGATTTGGAATCATCAAGTTTAGGAACAACATCTTCAAAATGAAATACAGAATGTGATGGATGTCCCATTCTGTAGTGCCAGATATCAAAATCTTCAAATGGATTAATTACAGAAGATGAAATGGAAGGAGTTGTAGCCAGGTGAGTCAGGGTTTGCTGAAGAGCCATATGAAAGACCATTGTTCACAGGATATGATAGAGACCAGACTTCAATTCACCCGTTTCAGTCGTTGTCCAAGTCAAAAGATCTTGTATGTAGTAGTAATTAGAGAAGAAAACAACACAACAATGCAATTCCTAAGTAAGTTTCCTAACATATATCAAATTGAAAGAGAAAGAAGGGACACAAAGCACATGCTGAAGGACCAAATATTTTGTAACTTGGACTTTGCTAATCTGAGTTACAGGCATAGTGTTTCCATTTGGCAAAGCCACAAAGTAAGTAGCTTGTGATTTTGATAGAAGAAAAATATGATGGTGAATAGATCATATGATCTATTGCACTTGTATCTAGAATCCAATGAACACTAAGATTATTTGTGGATTTAGTTTTAATGGTTGACAAACAATAAGATATACCAGAAAGTTTTGGAACAAAATTGTCTGAGGTTGAAGTAACAACACTTTGGACTTGGTTAGCTAAAGGAATAAAGGGATGACTACTTGATAGTTTGAGAATGGCCATGTGTTAAAGATACTTGAGCTTTGTTATTCTGGTGTTTCTGATTCAGAGGCATAAAGGCAGAAGCTTGGTTTGCTGCTGATATATATTTGTTATTTCTTTCATGCTTATGGCTTGTTATTTCTTTCATGCTTATGGCTTGTTAGATATCCATGCAATTTGAAGCATTTGTCTGCCTTGTGACCATGCATTTGACAATGAGAACACACTGATCTATTGGGATTAGCCTGGATGCACCTCTCAAGGAAGTATCCTGCAACTTTTCAATAGGTACAATAGTAATTATCCTTCTTTTACAATGAAGAATTCTGCCTCCCACTTTCTTTTAAGTTTCCTCTAACAAGTAAAGATAAGGTATCATTGACATGACCTTCTATAGATATCATGTCGCCTCTTCTCATCTTGTTGTGTGTTGCATAGACTTCATTCAATGTGGAGAAATGTTTCATCAACAAAATTTCGGCCTTAAGATCCTTGTATGATTCATTTATTCCCATTAAAATTTTCATCGCCCAATCTCGCTGTTGATTTTGGACCACCACTTTCAGACCTTTACAAGTACAGTTGAGGATAGATTCATAGTTCAATAGCTCATCTAGAAGAGTTTTGAACTTAGAAAAATAAACACTTACATCATCCTGATTTTAAACCAGAATTACGATGGCTTGCTTGATTTCATAGATCTTGGGTATATTTTGCTATGCAAATTGTTGTGCCTCACCACCAAGGCTTCAGTCAAAGTGCCACGTCACATTCCAGGTGGAAATGAAAGTCAACAAAGACCTAATTGGTCAAATGCAAAGAAGTCAAGTAAAGGCTAAAGTCTATGCCGAAGCATTGCCTCAATGCAGCGCTACATAAAAAATCAAAGAAGAAGCCGAAGCTCTTCATACAGAAGACCACCGATACGAAGCTCCCTCCGGTAGAAGCCCTCAGTTCAACCAAAGTCCTTGAAACTGAAGCCGTTTTTTACAAGATTTGTGAGCAATCTTTAAGAATGATTGATGTAACGTTTGTAATAAAAAATGTCAGGTGTGTCAGCTTAATGCATAAGGCGATGACCCGTTGTCAATGTATTTAATGTATGATAGACTTAGTAATGTGAGGATTCAGTTAAGGGGATGAGGCCACGTGGTCCTGATCCAACGATCACCACATTGGCCAGAACTCTATTAATAGGTGTCTTTGTAAATTGTTAAGGATGGCTTTTTGGATATTGATTCTAATATACAAGAATACACTCAAGAAAAATACTCTCAATATACCATCTTGCTTGTTCTACATTTATTAGTTTGATCTTAGGTTATTGACACTTTGTTGGTGATTGTTTGTTAGCACAATCATCTTAGTCACTATCATCGGTACTCAAACATTTTTGTCTCGCGCTGTAAAGGCATCTCCCTCGTTCACTCGCTCTCTTTCTCCGTCCGGTTCTCTAGTCAAAATGTGTAGAAACTTGCTTGAGATGGCACGACTGGGCTCGACATCTGTTGTCCACGTTGATGTTACAAAAAACGGGGTCAACAGTTTAACGCTGTATGTAGGAATCCACACATTTAACCACGAAAGTCCTATGAGAAAAATCTAGTTGGAAGCAACTCTTATTGTGAAGTGATTTTCAAGCCTTTGAAAAAATGAGTGTTCATGAAGAAAGAGCCGTTGAGAAAGTCCAAGATAAATCGTTTGATTGAAAGCCATTCTAATCCTTGAAAAAAGGAATATCATTTGCCAGAAAAAAGCTTATTGTCATGAGTTCAAACAATGAAGAATCTGCACCTCGAAGGACTAGGGAACGTCCTAAAAAGGGAACCCTCGCATGCTGTCCCAACATCACAGACGAGGTGGGCATGTAATAGTTGCTAGGCTTACTAGGGAGGTGGCTGCAATGGCCCAAACATGAAGAACATAACCATGCATGAGCTTCTAAGGAGCATGAATGGCCAATGAGGATACCCATTTTTCATCCTCGGTCTAAAAGACACAAAATGAGCCGATTTATAACAATGTGCTTCGGAATCCTTCCCTAGAAATAGGCGCGAGAGGAAAGCATAACAGGCTAGGAGTCAAGCAAGACCTTCCCAACCACCCCCATAAACTCAGGTAAGGGAAGATGAAGATTCAGATGTGCCATAAAGGTCCTGCGATCTTGATGACGACGATGACAATCTACCATTTTCACAAAGGATTAGGAATGTCCCTGTACTAAACAACTTTGTGCTCCCTAAAATTCTCAAGTATGATGGAAGAGGCGATCATGCGAATCATCTCCATAGCTCCATGACCCACATGAGCCTAAGAAGAGCCACCCCGCATGAAGTGAAGAGCATTCAACTTAACCCTAAGTGGAGCGCTTGAAATATGGTATACCGGACTTCTGGAAAGAAGCATCCGAAGTTGTCCAAACTTCAAGAAAACTTTCCTTAAACACTTTGCAATGAGCAAGGAAGGTGAATGACCAATACAGCGCCTACAAGACATAAGACAACAATAAGACAAGTTATTGAAAAGCTTTCTGTCCCATTTCACTGATGAAATGACCTACTGTGTGCGAGGTACAGATATGGAAGCTCTGACAACCCTAAGGAGAGGACTGGACATGAACTAACTCTTTTGGAGAGATGGCAAAATAAAGACCCTATTAGTTATGATGTCTTACTGAAAATGATAAGACGGGAGATCATTAACCAAGAATTGAGAGATCATAAGATAAGATAAACCAAGGACTCTCACCACCTCAAATGCAAAGAGGAAGAGGCTCAACCTCACACTCGATGGACCACTAGGTCGGACAGTCGACCTCCATCAATCCAGGACAAGCATTGGTTGCAGCAACATTGAGTGCATGCCTAATTTGGCTTATGAGAAAGTGAATCCTAGTACTAAAACGTACTAAGGCCGACCCTACCAATAATTTTTCCAAATGGTAAGAGGTAGGGGACAAGGTGCTGAACCTAGATATATGGATGAAGCGGCCATCTATTGTACATATCATCACTCTTATAGCCACAACACTGGTGGCTATAGAGATATTACAATACATCCGCAAAATAACAATCCATGGAGAAATAAGCACCTCCGAAGAGACGTTCCTCCTTGGCAGAACCAAAGCCCAGAAATGTTGAACTGATGCACCCCAATAGAGACGATGTCCCTCAAAAGAGAGACGATGATGGAGAAAGACCTAGGGACAGTCAAAGATATAGAAGAAGCCCACCAACTAATGCTGGCCGTGAACCCGTCAAAGAAATTGACATAATTTTTAAAGGCCCATATATGAGGGAAGAGTCCAAAAACTCTCGAAGAAACTATGCAAAGGAAGCAAAGACCTCTCAATGGCGAGCTCCATAGTTAACAACAACCAAACCTCCATCGAGAGAATAGTTCAACCCATCACATTCACCAAAGGCGACGTAATTAGTGTACATTATCCACATTGTGAAGCCCTGGTGGTGAGAGTCGCTGTAACCCGCAATGGCCTAAAAAGGATGCTAGTAGATAATGGAAAATCTGTCAACATCATCTTTGGAGCCACCTTAGATAAAATGGAAGTTGACCACAAGCTGGCCCCAATGAATTCCCCCTTATATGGCTTCACTAGAAATAGCATCATCCGAAAGAGTAAAATTACTCTAGCAGTGGGGATGGGAACAACACCCTTAATTGCTAATTGTTTTATAGAATTTCTGGTGGTGGACAACCGCTTCGCCTACCACGGAATGGAATTATGGACCGTTATGTCCATTCACCATTTATATATGAAGTTGCCAACAGAAAATGGCATCGCCACTGTCAGAGCCGACCAGAGGAGTGCAAGGGAATGCTATTCGAACTCCCTTAGGAAAGCAGAACCGTAAATTGTCAATGTAATCCTAATAGAAATTGACATGGATGACGTCCCTGAATAAGGACAAGGGGAAGATGTTGAAATGATGGACGCCTTTGAAGAAGGGACAGTCCTTGGAGTCATAAACACCTCTGAAGAAGAGGCTGTCCAAGAATCGCAAGTATCAACTGAAGAATGAAGAGTTGCTAAAGAAGTAGCTAATTTGAAAGAACTGGACCCTCGCATCATCGATTATGAGCCTTGAAAAGTCCCAATAGAGGAATTGAAGAGTTTCCAAGTAAATCCCTTAGGATCCCTCCAAATGCTTGCAAGTTAGAAAAGATTTGCCATTAGAGGCCAAGGAAAAGTTGAGAAGCTTCTTGAGAAAAAACTTGGACGTCTTCGCTTAAAAGCATGAAGATATATCTATAGGTCATAGACAGAAAAGGAGAGCCATCTATCCAGAGAGATACGAAACCTTAAATGACGAAGTAAAGAAGTTAATCAACAAATGCTTTATTCGGGAATCGATGTATCCAAAGTAGGTCTCTAACCCAGTAGGTCTCTAACCCTGTCCTGGTCAAAAGCACAATGGCAAGTGGAGAGTTTGTATGGATTTCTCAAACCTGAATCAAGCTTACCCCAAAGATACATTTCAACTCCCTCGAATAGACCAACTAGTGGACTCAACAGCCAGACACGAACTACTTAGTTTTATGGATGCCTACTCCGGGTACAATCAGATCTCGATGTTCCCAGCTGATGAAGAGCATACGTCCTTCATAACGAACAAGGGTCTTTATTGCTATAAAGTCATGCCCTTTGAGTTAAAAAATGCAGGGGCCACTTATCAAAGACTTGTCAACAAGATGTTCGCTGACAAGATGTTCGCTGACCTCATTGGAAAGACATGGACGTATATGTGGATGACATGTTGGTGAAAAGCTTGAAGGCAGAGTATCATGTCAAGCACCTAGGCGAAACATTCCAAATATTGCGGAGGTACAGGATGAGGCTTAATCCCCTGAAATGCACATTCTCAGTTACCTCTGGAAAATTTTTGGCCTACACGGTCAATCAAAGAAGCATTGAAGCTAACCCAGAGAATATCAAAACCTTGATTGAAATGAGGTCACCTAGTAAACCTAAAGAGGTGTAGAGCCTTACGGACGTGTAGCTCCTTTGAACCACTTTGTCAAGATTCTGAATGAAGGAAATAAGTTCCAGCGGACGAGGAATGTGAGGTAGCCCTACAAGAGCTGAAGAAGCACTTAGGACAGACTCCTCTCCTATCCAAACCCAAAGCTGACGAACCACTACAATTGTACCTAGTGGTAACCCCCGACGCAATCAATTCAGTTCTTATAAGAGAGAAAAGTGGTCACCAGCAGCCCGTTTATTATATAAGCAAAGCACTTTTGGCAGTCTAGACTTGCTATCTAGACATAGAAAAGCTAGCACTCTCCTTGGTGACAGTGTCCCCGAAATTGAGGCCATATTTCCAGGCCCACACCATACACGTGCTAACTAACTTCCCTCTCATGCAAGTGCTACAGTAGCCGGATGCATCGGGAAGACTACTAAAGTGGGTTGTGGAAATTGGCAAGTTTGATATTGTCCCAATTTGTTCTTAATCCTAGAATGTGAAACCTTTTTTAGTTCACGCTCAACTGACTGCACATCTGATTTACATTCTCTATAAATTTAGTGTTTTCCAAAACCACTATCCGTAGAAGTTAGGATTTATATTACCTCTTTGCAAGATACAGAAAAATGTGAATTAATGACAAACAAACAAAATGAAGAATTGAAATAAAAACCTAGATCATATGAAAGGATAAGAAAGAACAAGAAAAATCTGACATCTGCAAATACAAGATTCACAAGGTATGCACACATTTTTTAGTCTTCTCTTCTATAACAAAATAAGGAGATATATGACGACAGACTAGCTTCATCCTTTCCACAACTTCCAACTCATCATCCCCAAGATTTCCATTCTGCACGATTGCAGATGACATACACTCCATCATGCATAGAAAATTACAAATGAAGAGTTCCAAAATGCATCATATTTACAGCAATAATGATGATTCATTCCTTACAGACTTTCTCCATTGCTTGCTATTAATTCCCCAATTTCTCGTTCACCATTTGCAGAGATAATGCCCACCTAGAATTCAGATACACAAATTAGAGCAAAAAAAATGAAAAGAAGACTCGTATTCTATCTAAGAAATTTCCTCCTGACATGACTAATAATCAGAAAGTAACAAGAATGGGTTATGGATAAGTTGATAATACTAGTGAGCCTATTGAAATGTGGGGTTGAAAATAAAGTTTGATCATTTATTATAAATTTTCTAGAGGCATTATCATAATTTTTTATCTTATATGTAAATGAAATCAATCTATTTGTAACTCTTATATTTATTTTTAATTATAACTCATGGTATAATAATATATATTATTATGATAATTATTTTCATAACGAGAATTGAATATAAGAGTTCCAATAGTCACCACGAAAACGACTTAACCATTTCATGTGTTATATACTTGAGATTCTACTAAACAAAAATGCTACACTTATTTGATGTGTAAGTATATAGAACTTGTTTGATCCCCATTTTGAAGAAAAAATGTATTTTGAAATAGTGATTTTTTGAAAAATATGTGGTTAATAAATAAGAAAGAGTTTTCGATTTATTTATAAAATTATTTTATTGAAGAATGTGTGGTTGACAATAAGTTTTGGAAAAAAAATATTTTTTTGTCACAAAGAACAATTTTGTCTAGATGGTTCGCATGAGAGCTTTTTCTTAAGTCTAAAAAAGCATGTTTAAAAGAAATTTTTAAAAGGGGAAAAAGAAAAAAGTTTCATCCCCATAATTAAAATCAAATGAATACTCAGTTAATAAGCTAATATAGGAAATGAATGCTAATTTAGGGCTCGACATAACTTTTAAAAAGTTAAAAGAAACTTTTGACACCTAAAAATAGCTTTTGAACCCGTTTGACTATTTATATGAAAGTGTTTCTTCTTGTTAGAAGAATTTTTAGAAGAAACCGATCCAATTTGATTTCCTTTAAAACACTTTTGGAATACAAAGTTCTTTTAAAAATTAATTTCCAAATAAAAATTAAGGTAACTTCTTCCAAAAACTCTTCTACAAGAAATGAAAGCAAAAGTAAAAGTAAATATACACTAAACTAAACTTTTTAAGAAAATTTACTTATAAGTAGAAAAATATTTATACTATATTGGTGAAAGTTAAAACATCTAAATATTTAAGTTACTTATTTTCTACACCAAAATAATAATTACTTTGGTAAAAACTAATTATTTTAAATTCAACATATATATAAGTTATTAAACAAAAAGTTGCTAAAAGATCATTTTAATTTTCTTTTTCTAATTTAGTCAAAAATGATAGTTGATAAGTGCGTTTTGGGCACTTATTTAGACCACAAAATATGAAAAATTGTCGATGTATATGTTGAAATATGACTTAATTCGATATAATTTGTATTTGTAGGATTGCATTGATTGATGGAATGAAAAATATGCAAAAGCGAGCGAAAAATGACCAAATTGGAAGAAAATGAAACTTTGAGGACCAAAGTACAGTTATTCAGAAGATGACCTGAATGACGAATCAAGCATGGACTTGAGCTAAGTAACACAATGTGATGTCAATGAATGCTAGAAGAAGATGGGGAAGGAATCAAGGCCAAAAAGTAAATGAAATAAAATTTGGGGATCAAATTGAACCAAACGAAAAATACTTTCTACCATATAGTCGCATGGTAGAAATTGCATGCAGTCGCTCAAGCACCAACAAGAGATGAACAGTGCCAAATTTATATAACCATGTTATCGCATGGGTTTATACCATGCAGTCGTATGGTTCAATATGGGCGCGAAAATTCTGGTTTCCTTATTTCGTTCCAACTCCTATGGAAACCAATCTTTTGACAACTACATAAATTCTTAAGTCGTCCTCAAACCCTAAGCAGACTTGAGAGGAGACTTTTGAAGCGTTTGAGAGAGAAATTAAGGCAAAAACAAAAAGAATAATATCACGACACGAAGAATCAATTCAAGAATCTAAATTGGTGATGTCGTTCTTTATTAAATTTTCTGATTTTTTTGCTTCTACCATGTTAGGCTAGATTTATATGTGATAGGTGAACGATGAACCTTGTGATATGATATTTTAATTCATAGTTTTAATTTATTGACATTAAAACGTTTTTTGAATTATTGAATGATTTATATACATTGTTTTTTCTCTACAATTATATGCGCAATAGTTGTATATATGATGACTTATTTTATGCATTCAAAAGGAGAGAAATAAGCTCGACAGGGAATAAATCATCGTATGGTCCGATATGGGGATAGAAATATACCGCTATGCTCTACGTATATCTCTAAATGTTTACAAAACGTACGTCATGCACTCTTATATATTGCATTTGTCATAGAAATATAGTCATATGGTATGCGAGAATATGTTCAATTCTACTCGAGAAAGATTATTAAATAAATTAGAAACATTGATTTTTTATCAATTCAAACATGTTGTCAATTTTGTAGAACTAGAATTAAAATAGATCATTGCATGGGGATTCGCGAATCTAGCGTGTTTCTTTTCTATGAGTTACTTCAATTTGCATTCAATCATATAATTTGCATTTAGTTCAATTAATTCATCCACTATTGCTTTCATTTAGTTTAGCTACAATTTAGTTACAAAACTCAACCATATTTCACGTTTCGGTTAAGGTCACAATAGGTAACATTGAACTAGTAAATCTCAGTGGGAACGATATTTGGACTCTAAAATCCATTTTATTACTTGAACGATCCGTACACTTGCGGTAGTTTTTATTCGAAACATATTTTCGATAAACACTAGTCGCTGGAGAAGAAAAACACAAAGAATAGGGATACAAAGTAAGGTTGAGAATTCACAATGATAAGATTTATGACAAAGTCTAGTTCAATTGTAGGGATGTTGCCGTCCATAACCCAAGGCAAATATCCTTGTCACATTATCCCGATTAAGCTGGGAGTGAAATAGACCTCGATAGGGTCAAACCAATTAAAATTATCATCCTTGATCAATTGACTCCTATAATGAAGGTTGATATCGAGCAGCAACTAGGAGACAACACCATATAGTATATATTTAACACAAAAACAACATTCCCATCTCGAAATATAAGTTTTGCTTATCCTAGATATTAACAAATTTCTACACTTCTCCCGCAAAAATTACAATGTAAAAACTTATTTATTTATTCTATTCAAGATATTACATTTTCTAGTATTTCTAATATAGTCGAGTAGCTCTGTCAACATTTTAGTATTCTTATTCGTTTTACGTTTCCTAATATGTACATTATTTCATTCTATTACATTATTATATTTTGTGGATCGATCACTTTTGGTCCCTTCTCGATAGCATGTGCCTTTTGTGTCTCTGAGTTTATATTATATCACGGGAGTATGATACCATTTTAAAAGACATAAACTATTTTTGAGAATAGGAAGTTATTTATGAACATGTTTTGATAATTTTCTAAAATTGCTTTGAATGGCTAGAAGAATTTCTAGAAAAAGTTGGTTTAAAGTAATTTCCTTACGAAACTCTTCTTAAAGAAATAGAAGAAGAACATAAATTCTACAAAATAGATGGTAAATATAGTATTAATTAAAATAAATCTAAGACGTAGAGTAATTATATTTATCACCTTCGATTATAATTGTTTAGCTCAAAAAATAGAAATTACTTTTTAATATCAACAATGCAGTTTTTTTGCTGAAATTTTGACCGAGCTTTTTCCCTTTTGAGATTTTTAAGTGGTTTTTTGGTGAGTTTTTTGTTTGAAGGAAGAAAGAAGTAGTTTTCAACGCATTTTCGATTCGAGAGGACACTTCAATTAGATAATATTGACCTTTCCAATAGTGTCGACTTTAATTTTTCCTCGGTTACGAGGCAAATTTTTAGAATAGAAGACCGGATCTTTAAGATTTTTTTGAGATCGTACTAAAAAATGGCATCTATATTTGAGGTTGTGCCAAGGCCTTTAGTTTTGCCATTTGGACAAGGCTTTCAATTTGTTCTTTAATTCAAGTGTTAAGGTCTTTGCTAGATGGTGCTTCAACAGCCATGACGCTTTAAGCTTTGAGGAGTCGATTATGCACTTCATGAAAAGGTCGAGGAGTCCATATTTAATTTTTCACTGAAGTTGATGTCAGATGCTATGGAGAATTATAGGAGAAGGGGGAGAGAAGAAGAGAAAGGAGGGGAAAAGTAGGAAGGTGACAGGTAGAGGAAGAGGATGAGAGAAATTGGGGAAGAAATTTAATTTATTTCCTAATTAAATGTTGTCTCTATTACAATGCAAAAGACCCATTTATATAGGGTATCAAATATACTATTCTAAATAAGAAATATCTAATAAAAGTAATTAAATCAAACCCTAATAATGTTTCCTAAAATACGAACGAACATTGGAAATTAAATATAATAATATTTCTTATAATATTGCATCATTTCTCCCCAGTTGAAAGAACTCGACTTCGACGAGTTAGATTGCACTTCTTAACCAAGGAGGACAATTTTTTTTCCTGACCAAATAAAGGTACCATGCATGCAGATGTCAACAACTGAACTTGAAAAACATTCCCAAGCATTTGAACTGGCCAAGGGGATCTATCTTTCCTTTTAACCAAGTAGCGATAAAAGACCTCAAAAGGCAACAATCTGTACAGCTCATCCACAAAATGTACCACAGATTCCACATGAGGAGCACGATGCACTGGAACTGTAAACTGATCTGCAAAAACAGATGAATGCAACACCGGTGGCTCGAATATGCCCCGATAAAGAAACGATTGTGCTATATTGAAAACAAAACTCTCATTTAAGTGCGATGGCCACTCAAATGGAATAAGTTCAAGTGAGAAATTCAATCTTTTCTTTACATATGTGGGAAAAGTGTTTGAACGAACAATGACATTGGACAATGTTGTAACCCAAGAAGCATTACAGAGTGGAGGTAAAATCATATCAATGTCCGACGTTAGAATCATGCAACAGATTAGGAAAGATCAACTTCGGCATGTAATTGAAGATATGTGAACTATTTAACTTAGGAGGTAACATTGTAGATAGGTCCTCATCCTCGTTATTAGAATATTTAATTGGCTCCACAATGAAAACTTCATTATCTTTCTCAAGAGGAATACAATTAGACTCGGGAAGGGATTGTTTAGACAAGGATGATATACCTAGCTTGTGACATGCTTGGCGAAGATGAAAAGGATATGTTCCATAGGTTAGCCTATTGGTAAGCGTCATCTAGAGATTGGAATGCAGGAATATCATAAGGTAAGATTTTAAAATTCAAACCATCAACAAACCTAGATGCTATGAGGTGAGGAGCATCATAAATATGAAAATTATTCAATAACTCTTCAAAGTGGGCTAGATATACACAACAGTGGATCGACCCTATTTACAATGCAAAAAGAATTGATTTAGTAATTGAATTCGATAATACATAGGAGCATCTTTATTATTTAGGATTTATTTCATCTCATCCCACAAAGTGACAGTAAGTTGACCTAAACAAATACGCGAATATGAAATAAGTCTTAGCGGAACCGACCAATGACATATTAGCATGAAAAATTTTACGTGAGTAACTCAAATTGTGATTGACAAGAATTTTTCAAGATTGTCAAGCCTATCAAGTAATTAACCTGATCCAGTAAGGCCATTAAAATCCATAGTTGTAATGCAACTTGCTTAGGAGAGTACATGTCCCTAAATAAGATTCCAGATGGAGAATAATTGTCTTGATAAGTGGAAGGGGAATGTACATGATCGTGATAGTGACTAAAAGATGTGTTATAGCTGTACGAGTATGATATAACATTTCTTTTAATAAGAAATTGATGGGGAACAGACATTAAAAGAGAAAGTAAAGCTCTCAAATAGCAAAATCGATATACCTCACGAGATGCCGATCGAGGCGGCAAGTGATATACCTTATAGTCCAATCCACAACTTTGCAAATTGGCGATCCACAACTGGTCCAAATCCAATCCCGCTGAAATCTAGGCTGCACGTTGATCTACGATGCCTGAATATCAATGGAATACCGCTGGTCCTTCTACAGAAATGGGTGAGTCTTCTGAAACCAAAATGGGTAGTCGGGTGGCTAATAAGTGCATTTTTGTGCATTTATTCGGGGCTATATTACTAAGTTTTTGTGTCGTTTTATTATTGTATTTTACTTAACTTAAGTTATTTTTATCTTATTTCAGTTTTGGACCCGTTTCTAAGCAATTGGAAAAGAAAGAAGGATAAATCAACCAATTGATGGAAGTTTCGGGAATAATATGCATTTGAGTAAAAGTTGAAGCACTAAAATTGAAGTAATTTGTGTAGAGGACCAAGATGGAAGAAAGAATGAAGAAAATGACTGAAAAGAAAATTTGTGAAAGTTTTATAACTGGGCAGCCGATCGCCCAGCCATCAACATCATCAACAAGAGCCATTTTTTAAGCTTGAGCGGCCGCTCCATTTTCTACTGAGCACCCACCCAGGCTAAATCGCGAAAATTTTTCTGGTTTCCTTATTTCAATAGAACTCTTATGGATATAAATCTTAAATCGTGTATTTAAACCCTATAGCCTTCTAGAGCGAGGGGGAACATATAAGGGTTTTGAGAGAAGAAAAGAAAAAAAAAAAAAGAGCAACACCACGAAGCGAAGATAAACTCAAGAATTGAATTGGTGATTTCATTCTTTATTTATATTTCTGATTTTCTTATTTCCACAATGCTAGGCTAGGTTAATTATGTACTAGGAGAACGATGAACTATGAAATATGATTTTTATTTCTTAGTTTTACATTCTTGACAATAAAAACACGTTTTGGATATTTGAATGGTTTATATGGATTTATTTTCTACACGATTATTGTGAACATTAATTGTGTGAGTGTGGTGACCTATTTCATGCATTCGAAAGAAGTGGAATATGTTCGACATATATAAATTGTCATATGGTCCGATAAGGGATAGAAATATACTACTATACCTTGTGTGAATATTTAAGTGTTCATAAAAACTCATGCATTTTTGTATATTCGCATTCGTCATGGAGATATAGTCTAGTCACATATTAAAATATGTTTGACTTTACTCAAGAGAGACTGTTAAATAATTTAAGAATATTGATTTTTCAATATTTCAATCGTGTGTCAAGTGTAGAACTGAGTTTAAAAATATTATTACATATATTAGAAGAAAAAACCTTCAACTTGCATTCGACATAAATCTTATTCTGTTTAGTTAAAGCATTCATAATTGCATCTGCAGCATTAATTTAGTTATAAATTCACCAAAACAAACATTCTCGTTCTTATTGTTTCGGTTAAGATCACGCTAATTAGAATTAGAATTAATCAACTCTTGTGGGACGATACTCGAACTCAAAAGTCCACTTTATTACCTGTTAATAAACCGTACACTTGCGGTGTGTTTTATTCAAAATATATTTCCGTGAACAGTGGCCAATAAAGATGGTAGGGCAGTTGTGTCTCTCTATTTTAGCTTGAAATCGGTAAAAATGGCGGTGGAATAATGCTTCGCATGTTGTAGGTGGTATGTTGTTGATGGCACTAATTGAGGGCAACTGTAGGTGACGGTGAGGCAGCGTTTGCGAAAGCAGTATATGGCGGCGGCAAAGGCGAAGAAGGTGATGGAATGTTTGGGAAGAGGTATTCGGTCTTGGATTGACCGAATGTTGGTGGCGAAACTGTGGGATATGGATTGTGATGCAGCGAATGGTAGTGATGTGATAGCAATGGTGTTGGATTTGAGTTTGGGTATTGTCGTTTGGGGTTGGATGTATTGATAACTTGTCGGCAATTTGGAGATTTGAAGGTCTGGATTATGTGTTTGCTCTAAAATGTAAAGACGACAGTAGTAGGCGGCAAGGGACAGAGTTATATGTTGGGTGATGGTTATTCGGATGATGAGGATTGTTTGGGTGGTTGCCGGCTATGTGGCTATGGGCCTATGGTTCATCAGTCGACGGCTTTGAGTTAAGGCCGGGGAAGACAAAGGTGGATGGGTGGTTGGGCTGATTTAGTAGCTAGGGTTGATATATTGGGCCTGGGTATAGTGGATATGGGCTAATAGGTTAGCTTAGGTTATGGGTTCGCACAATTGCAGGTTTTGTTTTGTATAATGGAAAGAGTTCACAAATCAGGCATTAAGAGCATCTTCAAGAGGCTCTATATTTTTAATGAGCATGTTTTATTATTTGGAGAGTATCTATAAATTAAGAGAGTTAAAATTTTGAAGTACTCCAGCAAACTCTTTATATTTAACATTTAATTTTACTTCCATAAAATATTTATTATTTTTTCTTTATTTTTTATTTTAACTAGTTTTTCTTTAGATTATTTTATTATTTTCTTACATTGAAAATTGAAACACTTTGAATATATTTAATTATAGAGAGTGAAATTTGGAGAGTCAAACACACTCTCTAAATTAAAATGTTAATTTAAAGAGTCTCTTGGAACATGATTTTAAATGTTGACTCTTTAAAATAGATAGTATCTCGTGTTTAAATCTCTTGGAGATGCTCTAACTTTTACAATTGCAAAAATCAGGTATTTAGTTAATTAATTAAATATAGTAAAATCAAAATTATACAATTCATGGTCACAAATGCATACTTACGAGTTACAAATTATTTACTGGTCACATATTATCAAATTAATTGGTCACAAATTATTTCGAAATCACAAATCAAAATTTTATACGTCACTATTTATTTTATTGGCCACAGATCAAAAAAATTATAGGTCACAATTTATCTGTCGGTCACATATTTTCAATTTTGTTACAAATTATCGAATTTTAAGATCACAGTTTAATGGTTAGTCACAATAAACAAAATAGTTGGTCACATACACCAAACACCTCACCCCCGATCCCGATCCACCAATACTTGGTCACAAATTAACCAAATAATTGGTCACAAACGTATCCCACCACCGTCTCCACCAACAACACAACACCACTACCAACATCCCATCACCACCACAGAAACACGCACCACTGTCGCCAACAACAGAAACGCACCACCACTGCCATCGAAAAAAATCACCACCGCCACCGCCATCGCCACCACCCATAAACGCCTATTCTAAACACCACACACCACCTCCACCTACAACTTCAATCAACCACCAACAGCCAAGACTCCACAAACCACCATCACATCATAGTGTCGTCGTCGCCTCCACCATTTTCAGCCACCACCACAACTACCATTTCCAACAAACAAATAAGATCCAAACCAGATCCCGCCACCATCAATCCGACCACTAGATTCGCCACGACCACCATTACCGCAACCACACCTCACCACGACCACACCTCCAGATCTGCCACCCAACACAGCCAACACTCCTCAACCATACCAACCAGAAACAGATGCAAAAGAGGGGAAAAAAGGCGATGCTACTGTAGCAGCGGTGAGGGCAATGCCATTCACCCAATTTTTCGACAAACTGCAGCGCTGCTCACATGGAGAGGACAAAGAAAGACGACATAGAGAGAGAGAGAGTCAAGAAAGTGAGTTGGGATTTTAATATTAATATATTTATTAAAATATAAAATAATTATATGATTTTTGAATAATTAAACTTTCAATCTGATTTTTGAAAATCAATCTTTAAACACCTTATTTTTTGTAATTTTCTCTTGTATAATTGGGGAATAATATTGGGTGTTCGGGTTTCGATTCTATGCCGCAAGCGCACGGCTCGAGAACAAGTAGTAAAAGTGGATCTAAAGAGTCCAAGTCGATCCCTCAGAGAGTGTGGAATTCAATTCAACGTTTATCAGTTTTAATTTTAACGACGACACACACAGAGATTTAAAAATGCTTTTAAAATTCTAAAGACTACAGTTAGACTAAAAACTAATAAAAAGGCAGATAAAAAAATAAAAAAGTTTTTGTTTTGAAAAGATGTTGGAATTTATGTTTTGCTTAACCTATATGTAGCGACCGCGAACTTTTAAATTATATAAATTAATTTTTCTCGAAAAACGTGTCGCTAAAACGTAACCCTAATTTTCTAGTGAAATGCGTTCGTCTAGCCGTTATAAATATGAATTTAAATTATTTCGAATCGAATCGAATCGAATGTTGAATAATTATTTTTATTTCAATTCGGATTTATTTTGTTTCAATCCAATTATTATTAATTTCAAGTCCAATTACATAAGCCCAATGTTAAAGCCCAATTATATAAGTCCAAACCTGAATTTATTTATTTTAGCCCAATTAGACACCCTACAGCCCAAATCCAAAGGCCCAACAATCAGGTCCAATTACCCACCTAGGGAATTGTGCCCTAATTCCCACTATTCATATATCAACTTCATCCATCCTCTCCATTTCCAAACATTCACGCAGCCAACTAAATCCATTTGGTAAGAAAATTGTCTATCTCTCCAACATTCTCTCTATTCCCAATGTGAGACACCATTGATGCTAGAAAATTCATTTCTAGCATCAACAGTGTAATCATCAAGACAATGCAGCTCACAACACCACTCACCATCAACAACCAAGCTCACCACCAAGCCTGCAACTCACCACCCAGACCACCGATCTCGAACCAGACATTGCAGCTAAAACCTAAGCTGCAGCCTGACCACCAAGCTTACTGCCCAAACTCCACGAAGCTGCTCAACACCAGCAAACACACGAGCCTCAGCTTATCACCAAACTCCCTGCCCATTCACCAAACCAAGACCAACCCTCAAGAACACCAAACCCCAGCTGCAAGCACACCACCAAACCGAGAGCACGACCCATCAAGCCAACCCACGAACCACCAGCCACCAAAACCGAGACCTCCAACCACCAAACCGACCACCTCAAACCACCACTGCCCAAAACCACCAAACCGAGAACACGACCCACGAAGCTGCCCAACACAACACCATCAATTTCGAACCACCTGTGGCAAAGCACACCGAAACCCGCCACTCCTCCACCTCAAACCGCCACTGAACAGCCCCTATTACACCCAAAATCAACACCAAATCATGAAATAAAAACCCTAAATAAGCTACCCATGAACTTACCTGGTTTCCCTAACCTTTTCCCGAGCTCGATTGTCACCAAAGAAACCCAAGAAACCCGAATGAAATCCGAGCCTCCAAGCCTCGGTTAACCTCCATTTTCGCGCCCAAAGCTCAAAATAAACCCCCAATCACCACCCCTATGATCGGCGCCACCACCGCCGGCCGGTGGTGGCGAGATTCGAGGAAAGGGCGAAGCCCCTTTCCCCCGTCGCCGTCTCTCTCTCTGGACGAGAGAGAGAGATGTTGATCCTTTTTATTTTATTTTGTTTTGAGTGTTGGTTTTGTTTGGTTTTTATTTGATTTGATTTTAATTTTAGATTTTAATTCGATTTTGATTTTAGAGATTTAAACCCTAAGCCCCAAAGTTTTAAAATGTTTATTTAAGTCTTTACAGTTTCCATTATTTTTAAATCAGCCCTTAAGTTTAAGTGTTTTAATTTCAGCCCTTACATTTCTTATTTTCAGTTTAGAAGTTATTTAATTTAGTCCCTAGTTTATATAAATTATTATTTCGGCCATTTAAGTTTTAATTTCAGTATTAAAATATTTACAGTTTAGTCCCTAACTTGTAAAATTCATCATTTCAGCCCCTAAACTTTTATATTCAATTTTAACAGATTTACAGTTTAGTCCTTAACTTATAAAAGTTCAATTTCAGCCCTTAAACTTTTATTTTCAGTTTCAATAGTTTTCAATTAAGTCCCTAGAGTTCCTATTTTTCACATTTAGCCACAATACTTTGAAAATAATATTTTTAGCCCTTAGATTTGTCAAATTCAATTTAATAAATTTCCAATTTAGTCCCTAAACTTTATTTTATCGTTTTAAGCTATTTATTTCAGTTTCTATAATTTTCAATTAAACCCTTAAACTTAATTTCAACACTTTAAAACTTTAAAGTTCGATATACTAATTCAAACTTATTTCCTATTTTTGGCTAGACGATACGTACGAGCAATTAGGAGCTTGAAGTTATTTTCCCGCTCCACTTTTCACGCAACTCGAAATATTTGATGTAGACTCGCCACCATTAATTAGTTTAAATTATAATTGCATGCTTTATGTGAATTACGTGATTTATATGCTTTATGCATAGGATGAGAATGTGTCATATGCGATATATGATATTGTTATGCTTGCCATAACTTATATGCTTAATTGCATGAGAAAGAAAGAAAGAAAGAATCTCTTATGAGATAAGAAAAGAATGTTATGCATAACTTATGTGCTTCATCCGCACAAGAAAGAAAGACTACCCATAGCCTGTATTTTAAAAGAGCCTATGATTTTCAAGAAAATGAACCAAAGATGATATCACGTTGTATATTGCATGAGTGTGTTTTCAATTATTCTGTAAATTAATTATCGGCGATGAGTCTACTGAGTATTTCTTCGAAATACTCATTCTGCTATGTTTAACAATATTTGCAGATTTCGGAGGCGATCGTGATTGATCCGGCAGTGGTGACATAAAAATTTGATTATCGAAATTATTAAATTTTCGAATTTATGTATTGAAATATTGTTAACGTGTTTTTCGTTTCCGCTATTCCAAAACATGATATTTAAATTCTGAACAATTATCCAATGTATTTTTCTTGCCGATGAAGTTTTCAATTGCAAATGTGATTTTAAAAATTAGGTTATTTCCGCAAAATTGATTGTCAAAATTAGGGCAAAAGACGATGACGTGGCAATCCGGGTTAACAGAACTCGGGGCGCTACACTATACTTCATTAATGTCAATTCATTCACATGCAAATGCTAATCATCAAAATAAGTAGTCAGACCCGATTTTCCAGTTTTAGCTAATACCCTCTTTCGAGCGAATATTAACCCTAATTAGTCAATTCATACCACATATTTCTATATTGATACAAAATTTACCAATTGCATGATTTTCTGTGAAAATACTCAGCGGATCACATGAGGTAGGTGTATATTTCTACATCACCTAAACGCGCTTGGAACACCAAGCAAACCCATGATATCAATCATTTCGGTCTAATTAATGCAATCATTGTTCAACAGTCACACACAATTACCTAATAATTTCATCTAGTTGTCAATTAGATGAATCGAACACTTTGATCTATTAAATGCAACTATCTTGCAACAATCACATTAAAATTAATTACAATCATTTAAGCGTCACAAAAAATAATGTAAAACCTAATAATTTCATCTAAGCGTCACCAAAAATGAAATCATTTTAAACATGATGATTGATACACTATTATTTTGATAATCAATGTATAATAAAATTCTAACAAACATATAATCAACATTAATGAAGCATTTGGTTAAGTTCTACCATAAATTCCAACAAAAATACTTAACTCATCATCATAAAATCATAACAAAGAAGATCAACAATATTATATATGCCAAAATATGGAAAATAAATGGAAGAATACAAAAGTATCAAGATACAACCCTTGTTGCCAAGTTTGAATCCTTCCAAGTTGATTTTCCAAGCTTCTTCAAGTGTTAATCCTCCTTGCTATCCACTTGTGATCAACAAATGAGCCAAGATCAAAACCAAAAGAAAGAAAAAGAAAATAAAAGGAAATATAAAGAGTAAAAAACGTGCCAAAGAAAGGGGAAAGAGAGAGATGTGTGAGAAGTGAGGTAAGGTAGTGTATTTGTAGAGAAATTAAGTTGCTAAAATATCTACAAAATATCTACTAATAAAATAAGCTAAGATAATCTAAATCTAATACTTAGCTAAGAAGGAAACTCATATAAGTGGTCAAAAACATAAGATAATATCAAAATAATTAAAAAGAAATCGAGATAAAAAATCTAAACCGCCATAGGAAATTAACCCTATGCGATCGCAAGGTTATAACCCATGCGATCGCATAGGCCAAAAATTAAAGGGTGCCAATTCCCTGCAAATGCTTGGGCGATCGCATAGGTCTGAGCCATGTGATCGCAAGACCCCAAGTTTCAGAAGTTGCACCTCAGGTCCCTCAACTTTGGCTCTTATACAATTTAGTCCTCATAATTTCACTTTCATATCATTTTGGTCCTTCAGAAATTGTACTCCAAGTCCTTCATCTTTGTGGCACGTGCAACTTGGTCCCTAACTTCACCAATTTGTACCATTTTAGTCACTTTCTTCATCTTTTCACTCCGTTCTTTGCGAATTCGGGTATCAAGCCTACAAACATACAAAATTACATAATTATGCATAGAAATCAACTCAATTTAAATTCCAATTAAATGCAAAAAGTGCTAAATAAGTGTGTAAAAACACACTTATCACTGGGCATAGGTATATTGGATTGGACCGGCTTGTGAAGAATAGTTGCAGGAACAACAGCACAGTAACGAACCATTTTTTTTTTTTTTTGAAGTAACCACTATTAATGAAGAGAACAAATTGTGTTCTTTTTTTTTTTTTTTTGCTCTTTTTTTTTTTTTTTAATGGAAATAACAAAAATTTACCACTACTAGGCCGGTGAAAATTTCCATTTTTTCCTAACATAGAACAAATACTAAAAAAATTGGAGAAGACAAGAAAAATTGCTACTGCTAATGTCCTATTTATTTCTATTAGGTGTTTTGGAAAAAGGTTATTATAAAGCTTGAGATGGGTTGTGGAAAGCGGTGCCTCGACGATGTGTATAGATTGGATGGAAATGGATTTGTTGGTCAAAGGAAAACGATTTGAGCTCTGATACCAAATTCACGCGGGATGCTATGGAGAATTATAGGAGAAGGGGAAGAGGGAGAGAACAAAAGAAATGATGGGAAAAGAGGGAATGAGAGAGGAAGAGGAAGAGGGAAATTGGAGAATAAATTTAATTTATTTCATAATCAAATGTTGTATCTATTACAACACAATAGAGCCCTTCATATAGGGTATCAAATACATTATTCTAAGTAATAAATATCTAATAAAAGTAATTAAATCAAACATAAATAATGTTTTCTAAAATAAAAAGGGAAATTGGAAATTAAATATAATAATATTTCTTATAATATTGATAACAAATTGTGAGAAATTGGGGAAGAATTTAATTTAATTCATAATCAAACATTGTCTCTATTACAACACAAAAGACCCCTTTATATAGGGTATCTGAGAAATTGGGGAAGAATTTAATTTAATTCATAATCAAACGTTGTCTTTATTACAACACAAAAGACCCCTTTATATAGGGTATCAAATATGCTATTTTAAGGTCTTGTTTAATCATTAATGCACATTATTGAGTGGAAAATACATTTTAAATAGTGATTTGATTGAAAATATGTGGTTAAAAAATAATGAAAAATTTTGAATTTGCGTATTATATTATTTTATTGAAGAATGTACAGTTGAAAATAAATTTTGAAAAAATGAATTTTTATAAGAATGTGGATCAAACAGTGTGTAAATAAGAAATATCTAATAAAGTAATTAAATCAAACATAATAATGTTTCCTAAAATACGAATGAAAATTGGAAATTATATATAATAATATTTCTTATAATATTGCATCAGAAGTGTTCTGAAGCTCCAAAAGTTTCATTTTTTTCAATTTTAGTTTTTTTTTTTTTTTTTTTTGATTTTGGTTTCATTTTTTTTTCTTCATTTTTTTTTTTCTCAATTTTTTTTTCTTAGCGAAGTACATGTGGATTGACGAAATAATCTTCAAACTCAAGGTTATGTGCAAGATATACGACCATTTAATAGAAAAAGTGATGGCCTAATTTAGCAGGGATGAACTTGCACTGAAATTGAAAGAATCAGACTTCAAATGTGAAATTTTGATCATGGTGACTGATGCGCTATCTTAGTCAACCTTAAAGAGACCGGACTGCAAAATTCTCAAATAAGAAAATCTTTTGCTTTTATGACATTCTTCAAAAAAATAAAGGCAAAGCAAAATCCAATTCGACTTCTTCAGACTTCAATTCGGTCTTAGCCGTTGGTGTTAGGTGCATTAAATTTCTATCTCCAGTTTGGATACTAGTCAACATGCAAACCCCAAAACTCCATTTCCTATATATATGCAGCATGAATGTTGGCTTAAGAATTATCATAAAATTCGCCGAGAAACAGGATAACAGTAAAGGAAACAAACCGGAAGAGCAGCAGCCGACCAAATTACTCGGTGAACGGTAAGAATTGATTGGACCGAAGAATTTTTTTTGATTACTTGTCAAACGCTAGTTAAATTTGCTCGTGCATATCTACGTAATGTCATTTCGGGTGTTGCGACAAAATTGGGCAAAATCGGGTTTTCTGGGCACTGCATGACATTAGTGTTGAGTCCGAAACCAAAATTGGGTGCTAAAGATTCATCTTTTTCAGTTCTGGTGGGGTAGCCGATAGGTTCCTAGGACAAAAATCAAAGACTTTTTTGGAATATTGTAAAGTGAAATGTTCATATATACCGATATAGGTACTGGAGTTGCTCCGCCTGATTTGATAGAGGTGGGTTTTGGGAATTTTGAGGTATTTCTAAGTTTTGTCAATATTCTTCTTATGGAGGATTGCATGCTTCCCCATTGATGTCGTTTTCTTCAATGTAAAGCATTTTGTTAATTGATTGGGTTTCCATTGTTTTGAAATTTGTTTCCTTATTACAACCCAATGATTTCGTTTCAATATATCACCGTTACCGTCCTTATTTCGCAGAACAGATAGAATAATTTTGCTTATCGAAGGCTGAAGGAAGAATATAATTTTCTTTTTCTGTTGTTTAAATTAGTTTTTTTTTTCTTTTGTTGAATCAGTTAAAATGGTAATGAGAAGAGTGGATCTGCGGTCCGACACTGTCACTAAACCAACTGAAACCATGCGGGCAGCAATGGCGAGTGCTGAAGTTGATGATGATGTATTGGGTTACGACCCAACTGCCGCTCGCCTTGAAATGGAGATGGCAAGGATCATGGGCAAGGAAGCAGCACTATTTGTCCCTTCAGGCACAATGGCTAACCTGATTTGTGTGCTAACTCACTGTCAAATTCGGGGAAGTGAAGTCATTCTGGGTGACTATTCTCATATCCACATTTATGAAAATGGAGGCATTTCCACAATTGGAGGCGTTCATCCGAGGACAGTGAAGAATAATGAAGATGGGACAATGGATATTGATCTAATTGAGGCTGCAATAAGAGATCCTGCATTTGAGATCTGTTATCCAACTACTAGGCTCATCTGCTTGGAGAATTCACATGCACAGTAAGTCTAACCTTTAAGCACAAGACTCTTTTGAATAATTGTTGTGGATTAAACCTTATTTCTAATCCCAAAAGCAAAAATAAATGAAAAATAACAGCAATGCACGTAGAAATACAGATAGTTCACTCTAATATGAAAGTTAAAGTCCACTCACCGCTGATGATTTTCACTAAGACAAGGAGAGAATGCAGTTTAAAATGGAGATCTCATGCCTCTCTGTTTGTCTCACACCACACAAAACAGTCCCCGCATACTCCTCTCTATAGCCCAGGAATCTTGGGTGACCGAGTTCAAAGAGATGGATGCCCAATATACCCCTTTCATGAAAAAGAGTTCCATCTCCTGGGGTCAGCGTTGAAATGGATAAGTGAACAATATAATTTGGATATACAAAGTAAAAAATATTCTCCTTATTACTTACCATATTATATTTGAGTTCCCACCTTCATATTTGTATAAATTATATTTGTGAGTACGGTTAGTTGTAACATTTTCTTTGTAGCCATTTTGCATATTCCCTTTCCCTGTCGATCAAGTGTATTATGCCATATCCACACGTGAATAAATTAGAAAGTGATTTGCTTAGAACTCAGTTGTGTGACAATGTTTTGCTGGTCAAAATGCCCTTTTAATTTAGGAAAATATGTTATAGAAGGGATTGCTTCAGAAAATGTATCTCTATTGTGAAAAATAAGAAAAAAATATGTCAAAACTGAAAATTCAAATTTTTTTCTTTCCATTTATTTCCCGTAGGAGTATACAAAGAGAAAAATGCTTCAGGTGGTTCAAGCATGTGACACCAGATGTACCTCTATGAAGTGTGTGTATATATATATATATATATTTTTTTTTTTTTTGTTGATGGTAGGGTTAGGGGAAGAAGATGGAAATACCACTTGAGGACATCATTAACAAGAAGTTATGACAACTTTTGGTCTATTAAGGAATTGTCCTGCAATGAAGCAAAATGAATGAAGACCTTTTAGACAGATTATGCTGGCTAGTTTTTTGAGGTTTTAGCTCTTGGTGAGTTATTAGGTCATACACAGTATTAACATGTGATCGTTTCATGCAGTTGGGATGTATCCAACTGTTTGTTATGCTCATGTTATACTTGCTTGTATTCTTTTCTGTATGAGGGTGAGGGAAACTTGGATAGATCTTCTGGATTTCATTGGCAGATGATGTTTTCCAGAAGAAAAGAAGCAGAAATTTATTTACTGTAGCATGTTCCCATAAACCAGAGATCTAATAAAATTTGTTTATGGCTCTAAGTATGAGCTGATATGGTAGTCATGGGGTTGTTAATCTTTTGCAGAATAGCTCATGAAAGTTAGAAGAATAAAACTTTGCCTAAAAAATTAGTAATTACAGTTGTTATTACCAGTTCTCTTCTTCTGTATATGCATAATTTTCGTGATGAAATTTTCTAATCACTACCTAACAATTTTCACTAGAACTTCCCCAGGAACATGTACAGAGGCATGATAGTGATTTCTAGTTAGATAAGGGAGTAAGGAGAGAGTATGTGAACACGTTGAAGTATATCTCATTTTCCTCTTGCTATTCAATTCTTCAGAAGTTGGATAACTTGAAGGATTAAACTGAGAAGGCACAAATGACTGGTTCAAACTTTTTACTCTCAAACCCTTTTTAGGATGGGGTAAAAAACTGAAGTATGAGAATAGTAAGTTCCATCCTTTCTCCCTTCATGCCATACTAGTATATATGTAGACCTTTAGTGCATAAGTATATGAAAGACATTTTTTGTTATGCTACTTTATGCCTGAGGATAACAGCACGTTCGTCCAGTTTGTCTGTGTTCTATGGTGTTTCATGTGAAGATATCTGTGGTTAGAGGGTATTTGGTGTATTTAATGTGTGCTTCATTTTGATCATACGTTAGAAAGGGGCTCCTTATGACAAGTTGATTTATTCTCATATTCTTGACTGTTTCCTAATGCTTATAAAAGATTTTGGAGATCTTTGAGGTAAGCTTTATTCATAGGATATGTCTTTCCATTGAAGAATTTTCCACAAGATTCTTGGAGGTTGGGTGTAGTTGACGGTGTGGGGTTGTGGACATTATCTTTTGTGCGTAATCTGTGTATTTGTTTAATGATTTATTCAGAAACATAATTCTAATTTTCTTTGAATAGAACTCACTATGGATCTAAACTAAATACTAACCGAAATGCATTTTTATTCATTTGAATAAAGACTATGGGTTATCTCTCTTCTTTACTGGAGACACCCTGTTTATGTCTCTCGGCAGTTCATAGGTACATAGTTAGAGAGCTAGTAAATATCAGTGTTTTTAAAAAAAAATTATTATTTAAAATGCATTTCCTTTGTGGAAAATCAGATTGTTGATTCTTCTTATGATGTGGTTGCTTATGGGGATTTTTTTCATTGCTGCAGCTCCGGTGGGAGATGTCTTTCTGTAGAGTACACGGACAAAGTTGGAGACCTAGCAAAGAAGCATGGTTTGAAGCTTCACATTGATGGGGCGCGTATTTTTAATGCATCAGTTGTGAGTCTAATTTTCTCTGTGCTCTCTGTAGGTATATGTGTATAGAAAGATATACATATATGGGCAAAAAGGTGCCCACTGCTTTGTGGAGAGAGTTCTTCCCTATTTTCTGTTATTTTGAAATCAGCTCCTCCCTTTCTTATTTTGCCTAAAACAGCCCAAATTTAAATCTGGAAATTTGAAGACAAGGGCAAATTAGGCCAATTCAAAAGTAGTCCCTACATCTCCCTTCTTCATCCTTTACCTACCTCTCTTAAACCCACTACAACATTCTTTTCTAGCATGATTCAATCTCTGTCATCTTGCACGATTTTTGTCATCGACCACCTTCCACTCCTCCATTGTTTCATGCCAGCCCATTGTGCCACTGATTTCTCCTAACATTAGTCCTTCAAGGCCAAGTCTGTTTCTCTTCACCATTCCCAACATTCAAGGATACAGCATCAACATTTTCATCCATTGCTAATTCATCCATATGTTCTGATCAATTTCATACTATTCCTAATGCCAAATCAATATTAAAAAATGATCATAGAAAAATAAACGAACTCAAAAATATTTTGCAAAAGAAAAAAAAATGCTTTATGCAATTTGAAATGCTTAGTTTTTAATATGAAAACAAAGTGTGCTGACCTTTTCATTATTTTTAAATATTTCTTGCTAGTCTATAAAGTTCTATTCTAGAATAAATATAGGGGCTTAAATGTTATGTAGATCAATCTAGTGTATTCTCTTCATATATGTGTATATCCCTATATTATGGAATTTATTTGTGTTGAGTGTTCTGGTATTCAAGTTTTCAATGAGCCAAATCAATGCGTCTAATCACCATATATGAAAACTTCATACATGAAGACATATAGAGCTCAAAATTTCAAAGCTGTTTGAAATGAATAAGCTAATCATAAACTGAGTTTGTGGCGTGCAAAAATTAGTATGAAGGTACACACCCACAAAGGACCTGTCCATGCTAAACTGCATCGTTCTGAGTCTAATGCGTGTGTTATTCAAAAACCTTTGAACCAACTCTCAAATTTAGAATTGAGCATTTGCAATATTGACTTCTGAACATGAGAAGTGCCTTCCTAAGCCTCCTTAGAGGTCTCACAATAGCAGTGATAATGTTGAGAGGAAACAAATGAAGTCTTGATTTTCTCCTATATTTGAACACCATATTCACTTGAGAGGCTAGAATGTCCCCATACTGGGTTGGTCTTGGTTTATGTCAGTTGATCTATGTCTAGGCACATTTTCAAATCTAGGAGATTGTTGACTTGTCATTAAGCATTACGGAGGTAAGCGGAGGGCTTTAAATTTTATGTGCTTTTGTTGTGTTACTGGTTACCGTTTTAATTGGATTTCTGTATTCCAGGCACTTGGAGTTCCTGTTCACAGGCTTGTGCAGGCAGCTGATTCAGTAACGGTAAGTCAATGGAAGCCAAAATCGAAGATATTTTTGTCCTTTCTAGTTTCAGCCTACATTTTTATTCATTTTGAGAATAATTTTCTAATTTTTCTAAAACACAAACAAAACGTGATATATCCACATATACCATCAACTCATCTTTGGTATACGCTATTGTATTATGTTGTATATTATGTGTCCTTATCGGCTCAATCCCTCGTGAAATGAGTGTGTGATGTAGGCTTGTTTATCAAAAGGTCTTGGTGCTCCAGTTGGAACTGTGATCGCAGGCTCAAGAAGCTTTATTGCCAAGGTAAAGGGTTTATTTTATTTTATTTTATTTTTCGTTTTCCTATTTTGCCAAGGCTTTGAGAAAGAATTCATTTTCTGTTTTCATAATTTGAAAAATACTTCCTTATCCTTTGGTTCTACATAAAAGGCGAAGATTCTTAGGAAGACTTTAGGCGGTGGAATGAGACAGGTTGGCATACTATGCGCTGCTGCTACAGTTGCACTGGAAGAAAATGTTAGTAAACTTGAAGGCGATCATAAAAAGGCTAAGATTTTGGCAGGTAACTTTTTCCTCCTAGGTGTTTCACATTAAAACTAATTTCCTTTCCAAACTGTGATTACATAGCCATATTTCCATATTACGTATTTGTGCTTTTTTTTTCAGAGGGACTGAACGAAATCAAAGGACTTAAAGTTGATATGGCTTCCGTGGAGACCAACATTGTAAGTTGCATTATTGTTGAAGTCGTAGATAAGTCAGCTTCTTTTCCACCATATTGTCTCTTTGTGGGAATATTTGCTGATTTTTTATTTTTTTTTTCATGATTCTGGATTTAAAGGCTTTGAGCTAATTTATGATAATCAATCCCAGCATAGTGACAAATTTGAGTCTGACATGAAGTTCTCTCTCTAAATATCTTAGAATCAAACCGGTTCATCTGATATAATGTAGTACTTTTTTAATTAATATTTTAAGTGGAAATAGATCACAAAAATTAAAGACCAGAGGAAGTTCTTTCTTGAAATTTCTTGGTATTAACGTTTGCAGTCCATGTTTTAGCAATGAGACTTGTATAGAATATACTTCCTTACAGGCAAACCCTTTAAAGAATTAAAATGGAAATACATCCTTGCATAAGGAAAGTTTTGTCTTGATTCTTCTTATAGCCAACCCTGATGGCGGATCCTCTGCCACAGAAATTATGGTATTCAGATTTCATTGCTCATACTTGACACAAAGCTTCACTTTGATTTTTCGAAACTTGGTATAAGAACCTATCCAGTTACTCCCTTGCAGAGACTTATTGCTTCCATCAAGATTTTGTTTAAGTTCAACAACTTTGCAATTTTGATTGTGCATAGATGAAACTTGTATGACCATGATGTACGTCTTTTATTGATTTTCTAACCTTACTTTGACTGAAAACTACCATTGATGATGCCTAGAAAGGAAGAAGGCATATTCACCTTTTCTTTTATGATATCAGGTGTATTTTGACATTCTTGAGGGCTCAAATATCACTGAAACTCACTTATGCAAGGTTCTAGAAGCACATGGTGTACTAACATTGCCAGAAGGGCCATTCAAGTGCGTCTGATTCTATGAATATTTTTCAATTATGCATGCCCTGGATTCAGTTCTCCCTACTTCTATAGGTTTTCCTGTAGATCATATATATATATGTGTGTGTGTGTGTGTGTGTGTGTGTGTGTGTGTGATGTCGAAGGCTAAGTATTATATTATCACCTCTTGAAGTGCCGTATACTACCCCAAGGGTACTTAGCACTTGCGGATTGACTCACCTCCATTTCTGATGGATGTGACCTTATATCATGTCATTGATTTGCTCGATAATTTTGGGCATAATAGAATGTTTTGAACCATATGTGCATTTGTAAAGAAATTGATGCTAAAACCTTTACATGGCAGACTTAGACTTGTCGTTCACCACCAGATCTCGGAAAGCGATGTGCAGTACACATTGTCTTGCATTCAGGTAATATTTACAGAATATTGTCTTAATGAATAACTTTGCTATGAGAATTGGGAGGTTTATTTGTGTCAATTTAATTTATATTGCAGAAAGCTGTAACTGGGTTTGTTGATGAGAATCGTGGCAAGTGAGGGAAGTTCCCTTTTTAGAAGATCATCGTTCTTGTTTAATGATGTTTGATGTTTATCAGATATTTGTAATCTTAAAGTAGCAACTCTAAAAACTTTATCAATCCTGTTGCCAGATTCTGTTTGTACGTGCAGTCCATTCTTATTGGCTCGTTTGATAGGGATGACAGGAAATAAAACAAACTAGAATCTTGTTTATATTCTGTTTGTAACCAAAACAATTTCCTTCCTTCACAACAAGTGCAATGCAATTCGATAGATGCATCTTAAATTTTGTTGACCTCAAAAATTGTTGTCAACAGATGCCATGCCCACTCGTGCACGTGTAAGCCTTGTCCAGCACGCTCGTGCCGTAGAACGGTCAGGAAGGCTCCGGAATCGGGGCGTGGGAGAGACTCGCCGCACGAGACTTTAGAGTTTGGGCGTCCGGCTAGGATGGAACTACGATTGTATAAGAAACCAATCGATAAAATAGCAATATTCGTGTTTGTAAAAGGCTGAAAATTGAGAACAAAGTGTTTTCAAATATTTAGATATTGTTCTTTGCACTGCCTTCCACTCCATTGTTTAGAGAATGTTTCATTACCCTTTTTGGATTACATGGTGGGGGTATTTATAGTGTCACAAATGAGATTGTGACCTTTGGATCTATCTACACGTGACCTTATCTCCCCCGCCAAAGCATCACACCTAGTTATCTAGTTGACTTCTCTAGCCTATCAAGGCATTTAATACTCTTACATTGACAAGACAAGACACCAGATACTTTACACCAAGGTCACATCAATCATTCAACTAAAGATTTTCATCATTGGTTGCTTTCCACGTAGGTCTTCAGGGGCTGCTGAAGAGCCTCGGTTGAGAATATTGTCCTCGGAATGAATAGGGCATGGGAATGAATAAGGGCCTCGGAATATACTGGGGCCTCGGAATACACGTCAGAGACTAAGAAAATATTCCCTGGCCCATATGGGCAGGTCCCACCTGCTCAATGCGATGCCACGTGGAGCCTCCATTGTACGATCCGTAACAATAGTCCCCCAAGTCCATGTGTGATTATTTATGCCATGCGTGGACTTCGATAATAAAGTTAGGAAAAATTTTAAATTTTTCACTACTCACAGCAGTCAGTCCCGCAAGTCCAGGCGCAGTTATTCATACTGGGCGTGGAGTTCAAGAAGTGGTGCAATGCATAAAGTTGGAAAGGTTGCCTTTCGGACGTTGTAAGTCCGTGCTGAGCTGGTCTTCCTTGAAGCGAGGCGGTTCCCTGAAGGAACTGGCCTAAGCTGAATTTCTTTGAGGCGAGGCGATTCCCCGAAGGAACTGGCCTAAGCTGAATTTGTTTGAGGCGAGGCGATTCCCTGAAGGAACTGGCCTAAGCAGATTGCTTTTAATTTCCTAGAAGATGAGGCGGTCCCATATGGAGATCCACGCCTGACATGACGGTTTCGCGTGTTTCCAAGGTAGGTGGTTGCATCGAAACGACATTCGATAACCGTACAGCCGTTCGCATTCAAAGCGTCATCATTGCTAATTATTTTGAAAGTGTTGTTGAGGAGTGCACATACGCGCCAGGCCATGCTGGTGAAGAGCACGCTTCAATCTAAGGCGTTGGCGTGTGAACCGTTTGAAATCTATGGCTCAGATTGATGCAATCGTGGACGCTTCAGATTAACTGGGTTTTTGATCCAACGGCCAGGGTTGGGCCCATCACAAGTATAAAAGGCAAGGCTTTGCCATTTTCACACTTTACTTTCGCGAATCACTCTTTAAAATCTTGCTTTCCAGAGTTTTCCGGCGATCTTCCGGCGAGTCTTCCTTGTATTCTAGGTATTTCCTTGTTGCAGTCATTTCTTTTTCTTCCAACACCATTTCTGCACTAGTTTTGCCATTCCTTTTAATTCATAATGTCTTCGGAGGCTTCTTTGGCCATCACTGTGGTTAGGAGTCAGTGTCTAGGGCTTCGGGAGAGTGGTACAGTATGACCGATGAGGCAATAGATTACGAGGCGAGTTGGGGGGCAGCCAAAATACCATCCAACATCACCTTTGCCAAATTAGCTGAGTTTAGGGAATTATACCGTATCCCTCATTACGTAAAGTTGATAGTCCCAGAGCCTCACGAACGAGCCTGCTTTCCGAGGCCAAACTGTGTGGCCTTCAGTGAACACCTGCTTAAGGCAGGTGTGCGTCTGCCTCTGCACCCCTTCTTTAGGGCGGTGCTGAGGACATTCATGTTGTCCCCCACCCAAATTCTTCCAAACGGGTGGAGTCAAGTCGTTCGGACTTACTTCCTGTGGAAGGAGGTGTCCCTAGGCGATGACTTGCCCCTTCACGTCTTCGAAACCCTCTTCCATGCCAGGGTCGTGGGGAAGGATGATTCTAAGGGGTGGTACTACATCACCCCTTGGGGTTCCCATGCCCCCTTCGTAGTAGGGCTCCCTTCCTCCATAAAGGGGTGCAAGGAGTCCTGGTTTTGGGTAACGGGGAGGTGGCAGATGGTTGATGGAGATGCTGTCCTAGCCTGCACCATGCCGACCCAGTACTACAAAGCCTATGAGTGCCTCGTCTTGATTGCTTGTAATTCATTTATAGCCTCGTGGTACTAACACTTGCATTTACTTTGCAAACGGCAGTTCGAGGTATGAACTCTTCAAAGCTGAGTAAGGTATTATTGAAGACATATACCAACGACCTCCGAGGCTCCGAAGTTTTGCCCACCTCATCGACAGGGACAGATACTTTGTGGATTTTGGACTGATGGCTCCAAAAGGTAAGAGGCTATTGCACTTAGCTTCTTCTTTGAACGAATAGGTAGGCACTTCAGTTCCACATGCGAAATAACTTCTTTTCTGAATGATTGCAGATAAATTTTTGAAGAAGGATTATGCCCTACCGACATGGCCAGTATCATGAGGGCCACATCCACGGCTGGGGCTAAGGCTCTGAAGCCCGGGTCTTCGGGGGCCAAACAAACCAAAGCCAAGTTGGATCGCCTCAGCAAGAATAAAAATGAAATGGAGGCTGAGGGCGAGGCCCCAAAAAGGCGGTTGAGGAGGCTCCCAAAGGAGGTAAACCGCCTGTTGCCAAGGGCAAAGGCGTGATGGAGAAGCCTCAGAAGAAGAGGAAATTGGTCCATGGGGACGGGTCAAGTTTTGGGACCACAGTGTCCCATTCTGCTAAAAGAGGGCCCCAACAGCCGAAGCTCCTCCAATTTTCCATTGACGCGGCGATGGTGGCTCAGTCCCGCAAAATCATAAAAGAGGCGACGGAGGCGTCAGAGGCCTCAAAGAAAGTTGAAAGGACCCCAGGGAAATCTGGGAACTTCCTGGGGGGTAGGGACGACAAGATCGCCCCTGCACTTATCGAGATGCTCCCATCCGAGGTGAGGGGTGCCACCAAGGGGTTTAACAAATTCTGGACTGAGAGGTGGCAAAATTATGTAGCCACATGTGATGCAGTGGATCTCACTGCCACTTTGGTGAGCCAAACGGCCAGGGCCTTTGGCGTGGGGTTGGAGTGCCAAACGGTCCTAGCAGATATTCAATCAAGGAACCGGGCCTCGCGTGATGAGTTGGAGGCAGTTAAGACGGAGCTCCAGCAAAAGAAAGAGATGAACATTGACCTAAGGGTCAGATCTGATGAAAATGAGGCCAAGCTGGAGTCCGCACTGGCCGAGGTAGAGGTGATGAAGAAAGAGGTCCATGAGGCCCAATGTGAGGTGGCTGCACTTACGAAGAAGGTGGAAACTTCTGACAACCACCAAAAAGTCACTGTCGAGGTTCTGGAGAAGGCAAACCTTGAGCTTGCTGGGGCACGGGATGCCAATAAATTTATGGAGAAGGAACTCCAATGGTATGGCTCCGAGGTGAAAAAGTACGAAGCGGATATTGTCGAGGCGGGTGCTATTGCAGTGAAGAATTACATAGCCAATTTCCATCTCACTGAAGAGTACCGCCGCTTCAGAATATACTGGAGTAAGGTGGCCTACCAGGAGGTCTTTGAGAGGATTGAGGAGTTGCATCCGGGGCTGGATATCTCCGATGTGAAAGCTGACTTTATTGAGGAGGAGGTTCCTCAAACCCCAGCTGAGAGGAGAAGTAATAGACCTCGAATCTGACAACACGCCAACCGAAGCACCTCAGCCTATGGAGGGAACCTTAGTGCCAGCTGAGGCCCCTGCTTCTGAAGCTCCAGCTCCCCCACCCCCTTCTGAATCATAAATTTTGTAAAGGCCTATGGCCTCAGCTCCAGTTGTAACTTATGTTTGATTTGAATGAATGAATGAACTCTTCTTTGCCTCACTTGTTCTATCTTGTCTTTTATATTTTCCAACTGTTTACGCTCCGTCTAACTGAATGACTTAACCAATGTAATAATTATAACCAACTAAAGTTAAAACTGAGTATTAACCTTTATCAATTGAAATTTGTCAGTCTTGATAGCTCTCAAATGAAGGCTCTGATATGCTTCATATTCCTAATCTATCTTACTGATGCTTCCTTACTTGGTGGATGGTTCATCCAAGTAAATGTTTCTCCCTTTGACGTTCAACTTCATCAAAGGGAGGCTTGTGATGTACGCCTCGGAGTTCGAACGAGGTGGCCTTCTTTTAAGGTTCCATCCTCTCCTCCGAGGCGCCCACGCTTCCCAGCTTGGTGGATGGTTCATCCAAGTAGAGGCTTCTCCCTTTGACGTTCAGCTTCATCAAAGGGAGGCTTGTGATGTACACCTCAGAGTTCAAACGAGGTGGTCTTCTTTTAAGGTTCCATCCTCTCCTCCGTGTCGCCCACGCTTCCCAGCTTGGTGGATGGTTCATCTAAGCAGTGGTTTCTCCCTTTGACGTTCAACTTCATCAAAGGGAGGCTTGTGATGTACACCTTAGAGTTCAAACGAGGTGGCCTTCTTTTAAGGTTCCATCCTCTCCTCCGAGGCGCCCACGCTTCCCAACTTGGTGGATGGTTCATCCAAGCAGATGCTTCTCCCTTTGACGTTCAGCTTCATCAAAGGGAGGCTTGTGATGTACATCTCGGAGTTCAAATGAGGTGGCCTTCTTTTAAGGTTCCATCCTCTCCTCCGAGGCGCTCACGCTTCCCAACTTGGTGGATGGTTCATCCAAGCAGATGCTTCTCCCTTTGACGTTCAGCTTCATCAAAGGGAGGCTTGTGATGTACACCTTGTAGTTCAAACGAAGTGGCCTTCTTTTAAGGTTCCATCATCTCCTCCGAGGCGCTCACGCTTCCCAGCTTGATGGATGGTTCATCCAAGCAGGGTCTTCTCCCTTTGACGTTCAGCTTCATCAAATGGAGGCTTGTAATGTACACCTCGGAGTTCAAAAGAGGTGGCCTTCTTTTAAGGTTTCATCCTCTCCTCCAAGGCGCCCACGCTTTCCAGCTTGGTGGATGGTTCATCTAAGCAGAGGCTTCTCCCTTTGACGTTCAGCTTCATCAAATGGAGGGTTGTGATGTACATCTCGGAGTTCAAACGAGGTGGCCTTCTTTTAAGGTTCCATCCTCTCCTCCGAGGCGCCCACACTTTTGTACACAGCATATTTTTGAAACACAATTTTTATTCATTTACAAAGGCTGGGGAAACACTTCCAGCAGTACATTACATGGGAAAGCACTTCATTGATAATACATTCTGAGATGTTCAATGTTCCATGGATGAGGTTGAGTCTTACCATCCATGTCTTTGATCCAGTAGGTGCCAGGACGAATTTCCTTTTCAATTCGGTAGGGTCCTTCCCAGTTGGGTCCCAAGGTGCCCACCCCTAGTTCCTTCGAGGATAGGAAAACCCTGCGAAGTGCCAAGTCATTTATCCGGAAGTACCTCCTTTTCATTTTTGAATTGTAATACCGGGTCATCTTCCTTTGGTAGGCAGCAAGCCTTTGTTGTGAATCATTCCTTCTTTCCTCAAGGAAATCCAATTCACATCTTCTGAGCTCCTCATTGGATATTTCGTTGAAGCTTAATCTTCGAGGAGAGGGTAACCCTACCTCAACTGGGCTCATGGCCTCGACACCATAAGTCATAGAGAAGGGGGTTTCCCCTGTAGGAGTTCTGCTTGTAGTCCGTATTGCCCAAAGCACGTGGGGCAGTTCATCCACCCAAGCTCCCTTGGTTGTGTCAAGTTTCTTCTTCAAAGTATGCTTGATAGTTTTGTTCACGGCTTCGACTTGGCCATTAGCTTGGGGATGATGAGGGGTGGAGAAGTGTTTCTTGATTCCTAGTTCTTCACAAAGGTCTCTCACATTCTTGTTGTCAAACTGCTTCCCATTATCAGAAACAATGGAGTAAGGGATGCCGAAGCGACAGATGATATTTTTCCACAAGAATTTGGAGGTGTTAGCCTCGGTGATCTTCGCCAAAGGTTCAGCTTTCACCCACTTCGTAAAATAGTCAATAGCCACTATGGCAAAGCTGGCGCTTCCTCTACCCTTAGGCAAGGGCCCAATGAGGTCCACACCCCACTTGCTAAAGGGCCAAGGGCCGGACACTGGAGTAAGCTCCTGGGAGGGTCGCCTCTACACGTTGGAGAAACGTTGGCACTTGTCACACTTGCGAACAAATTGGAGGGCATCTTTTTTCAAAGTAGGCTAGTAGTATCCCTGCCTCAGTGCTTTATTTGCCAAGGCCAACCCTCCGGAATGATTGCCGCAAACACCCTCATTAATCTCCCGAAGTACATAGTTAGCTTCTTCTCCCCCAACGCACCGAAGAAGAGGTGCGGAGAATCCACGCTTCTAGAGGACATCATCGACCAACATGAAATGGGCTGACCTCCTCCTGATTTTATACGCCTCTTCTTTGTCATCAGGCAAAGATTGATCTTTAAGATAGGATATAAGAGGCTGCATCCAAGTTGGGGTACCTTCAACCCACATTACTATTTTTGAAGATGTAGATGGTTTGACGAGGTGCTCAATTGGGACCACTGTCAATAATTCTGAGTCCTTGCTACTGGCGAGCTTGGACAAAGCATTAGCATGCGCATTTTCGAGGTGTAGGATCTGACTTAACTCAAATTTCTCAAAGGAAGGGAGTAGGCTCATTACCAATTTGAGATAGGAAGCCATGGCCTTGTCCCTGGCTACGAAGTTGCCATTCACTTGACCCACAACAAGCTGAGAATCACTGCTGATATGAAGCCTCTTTACTTGCATTTCCTTAGCTAGCTTAAGGCCAGCGAGGAGGGCCTCATATTCTGCCGCGTTGTTGGTGACTTTGAAGCCAAATTGTACTGCACTGTTCAGTGTGTGGCCTTCAGGGCTGACAAGAACCACGCCGCACCTGAGCCTGTTTCACTAGCCAAACCATCCACAAATAGGTTCCAGGTAGAAGGCTCAACGGGGGCTATAGCCTCGTCCACTACAGGAGCGTTAGTGAATTCTGCCACAAAATCTGCTAAAGCTTGACCTTTGATAGCGGTTCTGGCTTTGAAGAGGACCTCAAATTCGCTCAACTCCACTGCCCACTTCAGTAGCCTACCTGAGGCGTCTGTTTTTTGCAGAACTTGTCTGAGAGGGAAATTCGTCAACACGTGGATGGTGTGAGCTTGGAAATATGGCCTCAACTTATGGGATGTGATGATTAATGCCACGCCAACTTCTCCATATCCAGATAGCGAGTCTCAGGGGGTAGTAGTGCTTTGCTGATGTAATAAACTGGTAACTGTTTTGATCATTCTTCCCTTATAAGAACAGCACTTATAGCATCAAGGGAAACAACTAAGTAGAGTTGTAGTATCTCTCCAAATTTGGGTTTTGACATGAGGGGGGCTTGTCCCAAGTGTTTCTTTAATCCCTGGAAAGCCTCTTCACACTCCTCAGTCCACTGGAATTTCTGGCCTCCTTTCAATACCTTAAAGAATGGAAGGCATTTGTCTGTAGCCTTCGAAATGAAGCGACTAAGAGTAGCTACCCGACCTGTAAGGCTCTGTACCTCTTTTGGTTTCTGGAGAGACTTCATCTCTATCAACGCCTGGATCTTTTCTGGATTAGCCTCAATGCCTCGTTGGTTGACCATGTATCCTAGGAATTTGCCTGAAGCTACCCCAAATGCACGCTTAAGGAGGTTCAACTTCATGCGATACCTTCGTAGAATTTCAAGGGCTCCTTTGAGATGGGTTATGTGATCCTCCACTTTCAAGCTTTTGACAAGCATGTCATCCACATAGACTTCCATAGTGATGCCCAGTAAATCAGCAAACATCTTATTTACCAACTTCTGATAAGTGGCTCCAGCATTTTTCAGGCCAAATGGCATCATCTTGTAACAGTAGAGGCCTCGGTCCGTGATGAATGAGGTGTACTCCTCGTCGCCTGGGTACATGGGGATCTGATTGTAGCTAGAATAAGCATCCATGAAGCTCAGGGACTCATGACCAGCTGTGGAGTCCACTAATTGATCAATTCTAGGAAGTGGGAAACTGTCTTTTGGGCATGCCTTGTTAAGATCAGAAAAGCCAATGCACACTCTCCACTTCCCATTATGTTTATTCACCAGCACTGGATTGGATATCCACTTTGGGTAGAGGGTCTCTCTGATGAAGCCATTCTTCTGCACTTCCTCCTTTAAGGCCTCGTACCTTTCCGAGTTCAAAACTCGCCTTTTCTGTCTGTGTGGGGCAACTTTAGGATCAATTTTTAGGTGATGGCAACTGACTCCAGGGTCAATGCCCACCATATCCTCATGCCTCCAAGCCAAGACATCATGGTTCTTGCACAAAAATTCTTTGAGTTCTTCCTTAAATCCAGGGGTTAGACTTTTACCAACCTGTAGCAGTTTAGTGGGATCCCTTGAGTCAATAGGAAAACTCTCTAGTTCCTCCATGGGAGCCACATGGGAATCAGTCTCAGTCACTCGTGGATCAAGTTCTTCAAGTGTTGGCAACTCAGGGCCACTGGTGCCTGCCACCATGTTCATATCCCTAGGTTCAGCTTTCCTCACAAAATTGAGGTAGCATTCCCTGGCTCCTCTTTGGTCCCCTTTGACTGTTGCCACTCCTTGATCAGTTGGGAACTTCATGCACATGTGGTGAATGGAGGTTGCAGCTCCCAGGTCCTTTAGCGCGGGCCTCCCCAGCACCCCATGATAGGCTGATCTACTGTCAACTATCAAGAACTCCATGAAATGCATTGTTGACAGGGGAGGTTCTCCCATTTCCACGGCTAGGGTGATTTTGCCCCTAGGAATGATACTATCTCCAGTGAAGCCATATAAGGGTGTGTTGGTGGGGGTTAGTTCATTTTCCAGAATCATTTTATCAAAGGCAGGCCCAAATAATATGTTCACTGAACTGCCATTATCCACTAGCATTCGTTTCAACCCATTCCTGGCGATCACAGCTCTTACCACTAAGGCATCACAATGAGGGTAGTGAACACCTTCAGAATCTTCGTGGGTGAATACAATAGGAGGTGACTGATTCCTCCTAGAGTTGTTGCCCACGATATAACTTGTCAATGGGGGGCCTCTTGCCTCTCGAACATAGTTCCTTTGGGAGTTTCTGGTTTCTCCGCCAACATAAGGGCCTCCAAAAATGGTGTCAATCTCGTGAATTGGAGCATCATCTGGCCTATTTCAATGGCCTCTTTGTTGGTGTTCATCTGAATTCCTTCGCATTTCACGTTCTCCCCTGCGAGGAGACACCTCCCTATGAGGGGAAGGGGCCTCATCTCGCCTAGGCCGTTGATCATGCCTCGGCGGGGGCCTGCTCCTGGGTCTGGAGGCATCCTGGTTGTGACTCCTGGAGTTTGAACTCCAGAATGCAAGGCTATATCTCTACAATCCATAGTAGCATGGCTATATGAATGATGATAAGTACAATACCCTTGGAAGTTGGTCCTACCTTGACTCGAACCTCTTCCCCGGCCTCGTCCTCTACGGGGGGCCTGTTGTGATGGTGGATTTGCTTGAGTGCCAGTGGCTGGTACATCCTCGTAAGCCAAAGTAGGCACAGCATTTAAGGTGGTTGCAGCAAGTGCTTGGCCTGAGCCTTGGGCAACTTCAGCATTGGGTTGGATCCATTGCTGATCCATCAGGTGGGAGGTTGGACCTCTACCACGTTGCCTTTGCTGAGGCTGAACGCCTCTACTGGCTCTATTCCTGTGGCTTATCAACTCTTCGTTGATGATTTCCCGTCACATCATTTCCAGTAGTGCATCATAGGTGGTTGGGTCTTGGCTTTGTACATCCCTCCAAAACAGTGTGTTCATATTTAAGCCTCCTCTTAAGATAGATAGAGCCTCGCGATCAGTAACTTGGACGCAGCAAGTCATTTCATCCGTGAAGCGGGATAAAAAGCTCTTCAGAGTTTCATCAGGCTGTTGCCTCATGTAGGACTGGGCAAAATGTCCGAACCGAACCGAACCGAACCGGAATCGAACTGAGAGGGTTTTTTAAAATGAAATACCCGAACGGGTATCCGAATCGAGAACCGAATGGTTTGGTTCGGTTCTCGGTTCTCGACCAAGAACCGAAGAATCGAATAAGAACCGAATTTTTTTTATATTGGATAAATCAATTTCTTTTATTTTTTCTAAACAAATTAATAATTTTTTTCTTATTAAATCTTATTAGTTGAACAATTTAGAGTTTATTTATGTTTGTTAGTTGTGTTTTTTTCAATTTTTTCTTGTATAGTTTCTTAGTAGTTAGTATGGAAAGTCAACCAACTGATGATTACATTAAATAGTTGGTAAGTATTATCAATACTTTAAAATATTTTATATTTGTGACTTCTAATTTATATTTCACTTTTATGTAGATTTGAAAGTTTGAAACAAATGAATTATTGATATGAATATCGAAGTTTTATTAGTAATATTTACTTTTTGATATTTGTATTTGACAACTTATTATTTATATGTTATTAAATTAGATTACGTTAATTTGTAAAAGTTAAGATTGAACTTGGTATTTGTATCTACTTTTTGTTATTAATATTAGTATCCACTTTCAGGTGTATTTATGTAGTATTATTTTAAATGTTAAAAAATGTAATTATAGTATGGAACCGAACCGAACCGAAACCGAACTTGGAACCGACTGTTCCATTTACTAAATACCCGAAAATTTCTGGAACCGAAAAAAACTGAACCGAACCGAACCGAACCGAACCAACCCGCGCCCACCCCTAGCCTCATGTCTTGGAGGAGTTGGATAGGAGCTTCGCCTTCCTTGCTCACAACGAACCTCTTTAGAAAGATAGTTTTGAATTCTGGCCAGCTCCGAATGCTCCCAGGCGGTAGCCTACTATACCATATTTCTGCAGCTCCACTTAGAGTTAAATGGAACGCTCTGCATTTCACAGCTAGAGTGGCGCCTCTCAAGCTCATATGCGTCTTATAACTGTTCAAGTGCTTCACTAGGTCGCCTCTCCCATCATACTTGGGTATTTTAGGTATTGTGTAATGGTTCGGAACCTGGGCATTCCTTAGTTCCCTTGAGAATGGCAAGTTGTCATCATCATCATCTAAGTCACAGGATCTTTGGGGACCATCCGAATCATAATTAGCCTCAGCCTCATACCTAGGATGTTGCGTGGAAGGTCCCGCCTGGTTGCGAGCCTCCTCCTCCCTCCTTTGACGCTCGTGACGAGGCGGCATAACATGGGGTGGCACGTTCATGCCTTTCCTCCGGTTGCCAAGTTTCAAGAGGTGGGGGCTGTGGCCTGTTTCTGGGAGCTTGTGCTTCGTCCCATTGCCTGTGCCTTGGTTCGGCAGGGCTCAATCTGTCAAATACACTGGCGGACCTTTGGGGCCTCGGTTCCGGCTCATACTCTGGAGAAAAGTTGTCCTCCATGTTAAATGGGGCCTCGGAAGGTCGGCCAGATGCATAATTGGAGGAAATGTCAACTCCAACTTCCCTTTCTATTGGACTCCCTGCTCTTCGTCGCCTGGGAGGGCGAGCCCTCTGGCTTTGCACCTCTTCAGGCCTATATGGTTCTTGAGGGACATAGGGAGGAGTTGGGTAACCTCATTGGCCTTGCATCTACATCAGCAACTCCTGCATTGCTAGGTTTTGGTTGGTGATGCTCCTCATACTGGCTGCCATGGTGGCCATTTCTCTAGTAAGCTGGGCCGCTAACCTCCTACCACCTCGTTTATGATGGTGGTGAGGTCGGCATCGGACCGCTGGGGCCTCATTATCAGTTTCCCTAGATCGCTTGGGGGGAGCTTCCTCTTCTGAACTCATGCTTTTTGGAACTTAGAACTGTGAAAATTTTCCAACTTTGGGGGCTTCCTCTTGCTCTTTTTTCAAGAACAAATCTTATTTAAAGGGGGATGCCCAAAAATTACCTTTTTTAGTTAGCTTTTCCCACGGGGCTGCTCGTGGTTATAGTGTGGATTCCTACAGACGGCGCCAATCTGTTGACCCCAAAAAATGTTGCCAACAGATGCCGTGCCCACTCGTGCACGTGCAAGCCTTGTCCAGCACGCTCGTGCCGTAGAACGGTCAGGAAGGCTCCGGAATCGGGGAGTGGGAGGGACTCGCCACACGAGACTTCAGAGTTCGAGCGTCCGGCTAGGATGGAACTACGATTGTATAAGAAACCAATCGATAAAATAGCGATATTCGTGTTTGTAAAAGGCTAAAAATTGAGAACAAAGTGTTTCCAAATATTTAGATATTGTTCTTTGCATTGCCTTCCACTCCTTTGTTTAGAAAATGTTTCATTACCCTTTTTGGGTTACATGGTGGGAGTATTTATAGTGTCACAAATGAGATTGTGACCTATGGATCTATCTACACGTGGCCTTATCTACTCGGCCAAAGCATCACATCCTAGTTATCTAGTTGACTTCTCTAGCCTATCAAGGCATTTAATACTCTTACATTGACAAGACAAGACACCAGAGACTTTACACCAAGGTCACATCAATCATTCAACTAAAGATTTTCATCATTGGTTGCTTTCCACGTGGGTCTTCAGAGGCTGCTGGAGAGCCTCGGTTGAGAATGCTGTCCTCCGAATGAATAGGGCCTGTGAATGAATAAGGGCCTCGGAATGTTCTTACGCTTGGGCCTCAGAATATATTGGGGCCTCAGAATACACGTTAGAGGCTAAGAAAATATTCCTTGGCCCATATGGGCCGGTCCCACCTGCCCAATGCTATGCCACGTGGAGCCTCCATTCTACGATCAATAACAAATTTCATTCGACCTGTGCTTTCTAGCATATAGGAAACGTGATAATAATTCATTTTTGGGTTCTGGCGTTCTGCAACAAAAGAACCATATTCGTAACCATGTGAATCACTCGAGATATCCAGTTTCGTAAAGAAAATGACCTGTCCATGTTATGTTAAACAATTTTATCTTAAGTTTCGATCATCCTATGCTAGCAAAAGTCTTGGACGCACAAGTTTAATGAGTATTGTGACAGTAGGACAAGATTTGTTCGACCTATGCGTGTTTTCAACTGTATGGGAAGCTATAGCTGGATGAAAATCTGATGGTAGATTACAGACGGACTTTGTAATGAAGAACAAAGAGTTTCAACAAGAGTTCAAATACATTGAGTGGACTATCAGGGGAACGTTTGTAGGCTATCTTCGGCAGCTAAAACCTGGTCGTTCAAGTGCTCAGAACGCCTTTTTGCACAATTATCTAGAGAAGTCCACATGGAAGTAATTGAGAATGAGAAATCATGATTCTATTTATTCAAATAGCAATCATTTCTTAAAAATAAAAATAGACACTAAGGGTTGTTCTCTTTGTGTTTTGACTTTTGAATTCATTTTGGATTTTGTGTTTTGAGTGTCTATTTTGAGATTTTGGAAAATTTGTTCTTTTTGGCATTTTCAAAAACTGCATTCGAAAATAAAAAAAGGAAAACATGTTCTCTCTCTCTCTTCATTTCCAACTCATTTCGTCGTCGTCGTCGTCTCTCTCTCTACGATCGCAGGCGCTCCCGACGACCTCCCTGCGAGCGGCGCAGTGGTGGTTTGGGTTTGGGCGTTCCCCGCGAAATCCTTCTTCATCTTTTTTTTCTTTCTTTGATGCGGTGGTTGGTTGGGTGCGTGGTGTGCAGGCGATTTTGTAACCGAAAAAAAAAGTAGCGGTTCTGTTGCAGGCGAGCGTCGCAACTTGGCAGTGGTTGGTGCAGGCAGAGGCTGTGGCGATTTTTGCAGTGGTCGGGTCGCCATTTTTGATGTGGTCGGGTCGCCATTTTTCCTGTGGTCGTGTCGACATTTTGGGTAAATTGGAGCTATGGCTGGAGACGTCTGGAGGTGGGCAATCAAACGGTGGTGGTGAGCGACCTTGGGTGTCGTCGGAGGTGGAGATTTCGGCAGAAGCAGTTTGCGTCAGTTCAAATTTTTAGGATGATTTTTGATTGATTTTGGTATATGTTTGGGTAGTGGTTTGTGTAGTTATTGAATAAGGGATTAAGGGCTTCATAATGGTATGCAAATCGGCGGGGGTGGAGGAGGATGGCCGGAGTTTAGAAGGTTGGAAGTGGCTGCTCCATTGTTTTGGCAGAAGAGGGTTGGAAAGTGGAAAGTGACTGTTTCCCGTATTTTCAAGTTTTTCGTGGGTTTGACTTGAAAACGTCCAAAACGATGTTTTTTTCGTTTTGTGTACAAATTTTTTTTCGTTTTCAAAAACGCGTTTTCGAAAATATGAAAGAGAACGCGTTTTTACTGTTTTGAAAATTCGAAAACAGAAAACGACCCAAAAAGGTCAAAGAGAATGGCCCCTAAAAGTATAAGCCCATGTTTGGTTTAGATTAAAATCCAATTAAAATTTTAAGCCAACGTACATAATTAATTTTACACATTTTATGGGACCCACAATTTTTCAACCACATATTTCATCAATTTTTATCAAAATCTACTAAAAGTCTGATTTTAATCTTTACCAAACGGGGCTTAGGGATATGTCCCAGATCCAATCGATTTTAATATGTAAAAAATTTAATTGTTTAATAGATTTTTATTTATGACATATATATATATATATATTTTTTTTTTATTATTATTATTATTATTATTATTATTTTGACAAAGTAAATTAATAGATTTCGTATATTTAAGTCTTGATAACTTATTAATCAAAAGGAGTTGTGATCATGATATATAAATTATATATGACAGAATCTTAAATTATCCGTGATCATGGGTGATAACAAGATACAAATATCGTTATTACAATTAGATCACCACGTGTAGCAATTCTCATTAATGCAGTAAATAGTTGATCTCACAAACTAAAATGTAGTGGTATTTAAATGGACACGTGAATTTTTTTTAAGTAAATAAAATATTAGAGACTCGCTAAAGGGATCCCACATGGATACGTTGTAATACCCCAGACCAAGAAAGTTTAAGAGATTTGATAGGTACTACTCATACCACAAGGTGCACCTTCTTTTCCGGAAGTCCATCGTTGGAAACTCCACAGTTAAGCGTGCTTGACTTGGAGCAATTCTATGATGGATGACCCCCCTGAGAAGTTTTCTCGGGGAGCGTGTGAGTGAGGACAAAGCATGCTGAAAAAGACCCATGTTGGTACAGTGAGGACAGTACGTCGTCGATCTAACGGCCAGGACAGCCCGTTAAGTGGGACCCGGGTCGTTACATACGTATTACAATGTTAGTAGTTCATTTCTACATTCGATAGTGAAATTGACCGTTTGATTTGAAATCATCATAGTACCTTATATAGGGACTGTCATATTTTACTGATGCTAGATGTTCTGTCTAAAGTCGCTAATATGACATCGTTCGAGTATGGTAAGAATCTTATGAAGATTGTGAATAATCAATCCATGATTCATCGCTCTTAAATAGTAAGAGATTATGACATACGTTCACCTGCTTAGGTTGATAACGTAATCCTTGACAACTTTGTCTATTATGATTAGACAATAATCATTTTATCTCATCATTCATGCCTACCACTTGATTGATCTATCTACCTACACAATTTCACTATAACTTTTCAATTCACCTATATCAGTCAATAAAATACAATGCAATGCTAGAGATGAAATTTAGGAATTGGTTTGAAATTGTTACTTCAAAAGTATAGATAAAAGTTTTAGCATATTTGATTTTTTTTTTTTTTTTAAAAAGATGAAATGTATGATTGAAAATTTGATTAAAATTATAAAATACATAAAACATATGATTAAAATTTATTGTAAATTTTGACCTCAACTTTTTAAACTATTCCCGAATAAGAACTTACATGTAGGCACACAAATTTATACGAATACGGATTAATGAGTAACGAGACCGACTTTCGCAAAAATGCAAATTAGAAAAGCTAAATCTAGTAAAACATCGTCATTGTTGTAAATAATAAGTTTATTAGTGAGTGATAATTGTATCCATGCAGCCTTATAAATTATTAGCATTGTATCTCTAATCATTCCCTATAAATATAGGGTTTTGATTCTCATTGTAATACACACAAATCTATTGATTTTTATTCTATCTTCTCTTTTTTCTCTTTTCACAATACGTTATCAGCACAAATGCTTTTATTTTAATTATTTTTTCTTAAAAAATAATTAATTAGTAGGAAAAAAATAATTAATTAGTAGTCGAATATGTGCCATTCTATGCACTGTTGCAATTTGAAGTCACACGAGAGGTGTCCTTGGAATTGGCTGGGTATGAAATTGCTGTGGCATGGCTGGTGTATATACCTTTGGTGTGTTAGCCACTATCTTTGAAAAATGTGATTAAGTTACCTTTTGAATTGTTACATGTATGAATTATTTCACTGTTTCAATATTTTCGTGATTAGCAATCGTAGTTCAATGCTCTAATTAATTTTCAATCATTGTATTTAGTTTTGACATGTGCATATAATTATCTTGTTTTTATTTTCTGCTCAGGTCACATATAATTGTGCATATCCAATCACCGAATTTAGTTTTTTCTTGCTTATTGTTTAATTAATTATCTCATTCATGTTCATATTATAATTTATGAATTTAGTACTCTTATACTTGTCTATTATAAAATTATTGTTACTCCTAAAATAACATAATATTATAATTAATATTTCAAAAGAATATTACTTCTAGATCTATCTATAAAAAGTTTGTTATTGCTCCTAAAATAGCACAACATTATAATTAATATTTCAGAAGAATATTATATTTATTGCTCCCAAAGAGCTAAATTTTATACAGATAAATATCTTATAATAATAATTTATCAATTCTCTTTAAAAAGCAAAGCTCTGCAAATATTGTTCGCTGAAAATCGTACCGCAAGCGCACGGGTCGCGTTCAAGTAATAAAGTGGACCTTAAGAGTCCGGATTGTCGATCCCACGAGGAATGTATACTTTGGATTACACAACTTTAATCGATTTTAATTCTAACAACAAAAGGAAACACACAGATTTAAAAATATAAGATAAAAACTAACAACCTACAAAATAAGAAAATAAAGGTGTCTTGACAAATTTCGGAGGGAAGAGTGTGGTTGGAATTTACGATGTCGCTTAACCTATTGTTTCATTGATCTCGAACCAATTATGTGCCGATACATATTATCAAAATGCGATAGTTAGATCCGATTCTCCTGTTTTAGCTAATACACTCTTTCGAGCGAATATTAACCCTAATTAGTCAATTCATACCACATATTTCTATGTCGATACAAAGTTGACCAATTGCATGAATATCTGTGAAAATAGCTCAATGAGTCACTCAGAGTAGGTGTATATTTCTATATCACTTAAACGCGCAAAAGATATACTAATGCAAATCCGAGGTATCAATCATTTCGGTCTAATTAATGCAATCATTGTTCAACAGTCACAAATAATTACCTAATAATTTCATCTAGTTGTCAATTAGATGAATAGAACACTTTGGTCTATTAAATGCAACTATCTTACAACAATCACATTAAAATTAATTACAGTCATTTAAGCGTCACCAAAAATGATGTAAAACCTAATAATTTCATCTTGTCGTCACAAAAATGAAATCATCTTAAACATGATGATCGATACACTATGATTTTGATAACAACTGCATTTATCACTAAACATGTAGATATATCGATAATCAATTAAACAACTAGGTTAAGTTCAATTCATAAATTCCAACACAAAGTCTTAGCTCATTTTATATATATATGAAAACAAAGGAGATTCAACTTATAATACATTACAAACTTGGAAAATAATGAAAAGAGTACAAAAATGAAGATATAACCCTTTTTTGTGTAGTTTGAACTCCTTCAATGGATCTCCAAGTATTCCTCAAGGTGTGATCTCCTTGCTCTCGACTTTTGATCCCTCAAAACAAGCCAAGATCAACCAAAAGAAAAGAAAAGAAAAAGAAAAGGAAGAAGAAAACTAGAGAGAAAAAAGGAGAAAACTAAAATTAAAAAACTAAACTAATAACTAAGTTGTAAAAAAATAAAAAAACTAATCTATCACTTATCCTCAAAAAACACGTCCAGCCCATATATATAGGTATCCAAAGATATTTTGATAACTTAACAATTAAGTTATCAAAATATCATAGGAAAAATTGCATCTAAGTCCCCAACTTTTGAAAAGTGGCAAAATGGTCCCTCAACTTTAATTTAGTACAATTTGGTCCTTGACTTTTGACCTTCATTTCAGTTAGGCCCTTTATACATTACACTTCAAGTCCTCCAACTTTTGGGCTTGTGCATTTCAGTCCCCAACTTCAGCTTTTTGTCCATTTTTAGTCCCTTTTCTTCCATTTTAGCGCCATTCTTCTTCTTCTCGGGGTTTTAGCCTAAAAACATGAAAATTACACAATTATGAATAGAAATATACTCAATATCAATTCTAATTAATTTCAGAAAAGTGCCGAATAAGTGTGTTTTTACACACTTATCAAATATTAATATGTGCTAGATAATATAGTCTTGTATTGTTAATATTTCTAAATAATAGTTTATTGGTGTTCCTAAAGTAACAAACTATTATTGACAAATATTCCAGTTAAATTTTACTTATTTCTAAAGAGTATAATTAAATACGATATAACGTAAATTATATTTTTACTCCCGAAGAGTAAATTCATTGTATAATTTATTATAACAATATTTGATTACTCATGTAGAGTATGAATTATAATTTTCAATATTTTAGAAAAATATTAACATGCTGCTTTTGACTGGGCAATAATGAATACAATGTGGGGTTAATTTCACAAACGGTCATTGAACTTACCTAAAAATTACAAAACGGTCACTAAAGTTTAAAACTTGCAGAAACGATCGCTGACGTTTCATGCGCTTTCATAAACGATCACTAAATTTACTATTATGACTATTATGGTGTTAATTCAAACTTAAATGATCAAAACACATGGACATAGAAGCTTTAGGACCTCAAGTGCAAATTTGGTCGAAATTCTGCTCAAATTGGCCGAAATTCGACCCCAAAATTTGACAGACGATGGTTGTAATTCCTGTAATTGATTGAGTGCCCAATGTTTTTTTAGCCTGAATTTCAATTCCCCCATATTGATTTATATCTTGAAACACATTTGAGCCTCCAATCAATGGATGAAATTCAGATTCATGCGGGTGGACCGTTCTTGAAGCTAAATCCAAAATTGTTTCTTTTGACTGATGAAATGCAGCAATTGAATCCTTACGCAAGGCCAAATTAGGGAAGACCCATGCGCTCAATGGATGCGCCAGGAGGAGTAGTTGCCTGAGGTGTGGTTTGCGATCATGGGTCCCACCACTGACACCATAATCAGAAGATGAAGAATGCGTAGTGGTAGGCAACGCAACTAGAGCTTTCTGATTTTGATGGAGTTGATTATTTGTTGTTTGGAGGCTATGGACAGGGTCGCCTAGAAGAGGAGAATCGACCAGTATATTGGGCTTAACGTGGGTGTCGCCGGAATGTGTATTTTCGACCGTTTTGGGATGGGAATGAAATTTGCACTTGAGGTCCTCAAGCTTCTATGTTCACGTGTTTTGGTCCTTTAAGTTTGAATTAACATTATAACAGTCATAATAGTAAGTTCAGTGACTGTTTGTGAAAGCACATGAAACTTCATTTACCGTTTCTGCAAATTTTAAATTTCAGTGACCGTTTTGTAATTTTTAGGTAAGTTCATTGACCATTTGTGAAATTAACCCATACAATGTATTCTCGAAATAGCACATGTCTCGAAATTATTGTGTTCTTAAAGAATAAAAATTAAACAATTCAAAACCGATCGTAAATTTTTAAAGGAAAATAAGTTTTATTAATATTCAAGAAGAATATCAATTTTTCGATCCAGAAGAGCATACAATTCAATATTTCAATATTTTCAACTAATATCATACCAATGCTTCTGAAAAAAAAGTAAATTTTGAAATGCTAATAAAATTTAAAATAGATTATCAAGATATTTGTTTAACAGATAAAAGTACTTCTTAAAATTTAACATTAGCAGAAAATAATGTTAATATGATATCAGGTGTATCAAATATTGTTGAAGGTTCCGAAAGAGATTGTATTATTTTACCAAATAATACAAAATTATATATTGAAAATGTACTTTATTCTAGCAAATTCAGAAAAAAATTGCTTAGTTTTAAAGATATATGCTGCAATAGATATCGCATGGAGACGATGCAAAAAAATAATGTTGAATATTTTTGCATAATTTCTTTTATATCTAACCAGAATCAGATAAAAGAAAAAATGCATGCACTCTTATCTGGCATGTATTATATATTTATAAAAATGATCGAATAAAATACTATCACGAACCAAAAGTTCGTTGATCCAAAAAAATTATATTTTAGTATGATCGACTTGGACGTCCAGGAGCTATAATGATCATCGAATAATAAACAACTCACGTGAATATCCTTTAAAGAATTAGAAGATATTTTACCTAATGATTATCTATGTATAATTTGTTCGTAAGACAAATTAGTTATTAGACATTCGGTTACAAATGTCAATATTGAATATCTAATTTTCTTGGAATGAATTCATAGAGATATATGTAGGCCAATACACCCAACATGTGGACAATTTCGTTATTTTATGGTATTAATTGATTCTTTTACTAGATGGTCACATGCTTGCCTACTTTCCATTATGAATGTGGTTTTTGCTAGACTATTTACTCAAATCATAAAAGCAATTTCCTGATTACTCAATCAAAACTATTTGTCTAGACAATGCTGGTGAATTTAAATCACAAGCATTCGATGATTATTATATGTCAATTGAGATCGTTATTGAATGTTCGGTTGTGCAAGTCCATACATAAAATGATCTAGCTGAGTCATTTATTAAACGTTTACAACTTAGTGCTATACCATTACTTATGAAAACAAAACTCTCAAGCTTCCGTTTGGGTTAATCCAAATTACATGCTACGTTATTGGTTTGTATATGACCAACTACATATTATCAATATTCACCTTTACAACTGTCATTTGGTCATGAACCTAATATTTTCACCTGCGGGTTTTTGGTTGTACTGTTCAAGTCCATATTTCACACTCACAACGTACTAAAATGGGTCCCCAATGAAAACTTAGAATTTATGTGGGTTTTGATTCATCATCTATTATTAGGTATCTTAAACTTTTAACGGGTGATTTATTTATTGCATGTTTTACAAATTGTTATTTTAATCAAATGACTTTCTCATATTTGTAAGTGGAAAAATTACATCCTGATAAATAAGGTAAAATTTTTTGGAATGAAATAACTCTGTTTTACTTTGATTCCCGCAGGAATCAATGTGAGCAAGATATTGAAAAAAATATTCATTTGCAAATAGTTGCAAATCAATTATCAGATGTATTGGTTGACATAAGAAAAGTGACAAAGTCATATATACCAGCAGAAAATATTCCATCAAAAATTGATGTCCATGCAGGACAAATTGCTATAATAAATAAATCTCAAATACACCAGAAGCGTGGTCAACCAGTTGGTTCAAAAGATAATGTACCTTGAAAAAGAAAAGTACAAAAGAAAAACCAACCAAAAATTTCAGAAGTAACATTAGGAAAGATTGATCAATCAAATATTGAAAATATGGTTCCTGAAAAACCACAATGTCCGAAAATAATGAGATTTCAACAAATTATATGTTATTTTATAAATTATGGGAACGAAATGATATTGTTATAGACAATATTTTTGCATTTAACATGACTCTTGATATTATGCAAAATGAGGCCATGAACTACAATTTGTTAAAGAATGTCAACGTATAAATGATTGACCAAAGTGGAAAGAAGCCTACATGCGCGAAATTGAATTCCTTATAGAAACGGAAAGTGTTTGGACTTGTAGTTCTAACACATGAAAATGTAATCTATGTTGGATATAAATGAGTTTTTGAACGAAAGACAAACGAAAATAATGAAATTACAAGATACAAAACTCGACTCGTAGTTTAAGGTTTCTCACAAAGACCAAAAATTGATTATGATGAAACATATTCTCCTGTAATGAACACTATCACTTTTAGATTCTTAATTAGTTCACTTGAAGATGGAGAAAATGTTCTTGGTCCTGAAATACCATATGTTAACACAATTAGAGCATTAACTTATTTTGCAAACTGTACTCGACTCGACAAAACTTTTTTTGTAAATATCTTTGCAAGATATTTACAAAGACATTGGAATTGTGTTAAACATATTTTTCGTTACCTAAAGAGTACTATTGATTTGTGATTATTTTATTCTCAAAAGTCGAGATATGCTTTAGTGGAATATGCAGATACAAGTTATTTCTCTGACCTACATAAAGTTAAATTATAAACAAGATACATGTTTACACATAGAGGAACGATTATATCATGGAGATCTGTGAAACAATCCTTGACAACAACATCCTCAAATTATTCTGAAATTATTACAATTCATGAAGTAGGTCGAGAACATGTATGGTTGAGAAACATGACCCATCATATCCAAATATCATGCAAATTAACTTCAACAAAAAATAGTCCAATAATTTTGTATGAAAACAGTACTGCTTGTATTGCACAACTCAAATGAGATTATATCAAAAGTGACAAGATAAAACATATTTCTCCAAAACTCTTTCATGCACATGAGCTTCAGAAGAATGACGACGTTGATATTCAACAAATTCGCTCAAGTGACAATACGACTGATTTATTTAGAAAAGCACTGCTAACATTTACATAAAAAAATTGGCTCACAACATTGGAATGCGTCGACTCAAAGATTTTCAGTAATCAATATCAGGGGAGTAACTGAAATCTTTTTCCTTCGCTTATATTTTATCCCATCGGATTTTCCTAGTAAGATTTTAATGAGGCGACGTTTATCTTTAATATTCTAAAATAACTGTACTCTTTTTCTTTCGTTTGATTTTTTGTCATACTGAATTTTTATCAAACAAATTTTTAACTAGAAAAATATTTTGTAATGTGTCATTCAAGTGAGAGTGTTGTAAATAATAAGTTTATGAGTGAATAACAATTGTATCCCTACGGCCCTATAAATTATTATCATTGTATCCTTAATCATACCCTATAAATATGAGATTTTGGTTCTCATTATAAAACACACAAGTCTATTTACTTTTATTCCTTATTCTCTTTTCACAATAATCATAACTATTTCCTAATTTATGAGATTGAATTTTGCTTTAACCAACCAAATCTATGAAGTTTTAAATACTCACCATTAGTTAACATTGTAATTATATAACGGCATTAATTCTCAAGTTCACATGATGTAAAACAAAATCAACACATGACTACTCCAATTGTCTTACCAAATTGAACAACCATCATGCACAAGCATTTCTTTACAAACAATATATATGAGAATTCTCTTTCCCATTTAAATCCACTTGCCTTGATTATTTTTCTAAAAACATATCCAAAAAAAGGAAAAGAAGAAGAAGAACATAACTAGCTGAATATTGTGATTTGCTCCTTCAAAGAAAAAACCTATTGATTGGGGGCAGAGTGGTTCGATTATAAATACTTCAGTACTTGTCAACGTTTTAGGCGTTCAATATATAGTACTCTAGCCATGTATTGTCTACTAATGTAAATCAAAATAATAAATTCATGCAATACTATCGACATGTTTCATCTTGATACAAAATATTCTTTTATAAAAATCATTCACTAAATTAACAAATAAATATAATCAATTAAAAAACCATATTAAATTAGCATTTGACACGCATTGCTCATTGTCGAGTTATAATCAAAGTAGATCGAGAAACGGGACGATACCCAAACATATTTGACCCAATATCAAGAGACCAAATGTCCAGAATGAAACGAGTCAGGGATCTAGATGGCTTCTTGATGCTTTACGTGTCATAGAACATATAAAATATTAAGGTTTATTTATCACATTGCCTGCTTGTCTAGATTTCATCCAATCTTTTTTGGTGGCTTATATGCATAATTTGTTCTGTTTTTTATTCCATTCTTAGCTCTTTAAAAAATATCTCAAGTACTAAATTGAAATCGTACAAAAATCCTCAAAATTTAAGCAGAATCAAACCGGAAATACTCAAACCACCCAACTCCATTGGTTTCAGTAAGTAAATTCAATTTAGCCTTTTGTTTGACTCTCTTAAAATTAAAACTTTTTATTTCTCATATTCACATTCAATCACACAATAAAATATTCTGTACATAAATCTAAAATTTTTCTTTACTTTAATTACACATTTTTCAAAATATTACTATTTAAAGTATTATTTTCTTCAAATTTCTCGTTATAATAGCCACCGTACATGGGTTAAATAGATCTGTCAAATTAGAGTTATTTGTTTAAATGGTCACTAAACTTATGTCTATTTCTTCAATTGCTCACTAAAGTTTGAGATTTTGAATTTTGGCCACTAAATTTTGCAAAACGTTGGACGTTACTTATTGGTATAACTTCCATTTAAAACTTCTAACGGAATTGATGACGGAATGTACACGTGGTGTCCAATCACACTGTTAAATTTTAAGATAGTCAAATTTTGGAAACTGTTGACACACTAAAAATACAGCCCAAATTGGATAGCCCAAAGAGCGAAGCCCAATTGGAGGCCCATGACAAAGGCCCAAATGAAGTTGTTGGTAAGTGCAGAAGGGGCCCACGAACACAGTAACATCATCGCCCAAGCCCACACGACGCCCAGAATTTGGACGAATGGAGTGCCTCACCGTCGCTCAGCGCGACAGCCTCGTTTTCGCTCAGGCCTTCAAGTCACCCAGAATCCTAACATGTGAAATATTGTGGTCATCTGGAATAGCAGTTACTGAGACAGTTATCGAGCTAATTATCATATTTCACGATTTAAGAAACCTCTTTGAAAGCAATTGAACAACGAAAAGTAATGGCAGCAGTTAGAGATGGCAGTTCCACGACAAATTAGGCACCATGAAGAAAATGGGTAGCAGTTTCCAAACGGTTTATCACGTAGAAGTCGTCATGGGAGTATAAAAGGAAAGAATAGACATAGAGAAAAGACCCCGAATCAAACACTCCCAAACAGAGAATATGTAATTTTAATTTCTTAAATTAACTTTAATTAGCCTTTTTTCAGTACTCGTGTGCTTGCGCCCCTTAGAGGCATTCCGTTTAGTTCCAATTGTAACTCTCATCAATAAAACACTCATTTTTGGGACTCTGTCTCAAGAGGTTTGCCCCTTACACAATCGTCTGAATTTCTTTTTAATTGTTAGCGAATATCCGTGGAAAATAATTTGGCATGCCCAGTGGGACATTGGTGCTTAGTGTTTAAGATACAACAAGTGAAGCATTATGCCTCATAAACATTCGGATAAAGAACCAACAAGTCAGGGAGTAGTCCATTCTGTAATCGAATGATATGAAGAGCAGCAGAGCTCTCCATGAACAAAGGGACCAAGTCAAAGCAGTCATAGTCGTTACGAACCAATGACAGAGTTGAGTCCTCGAATCGTGCGTGTATTGCTCAGCGAACTCACACAAGATATCGTTGAACAGGTAAATCTATGAAATATTAATAATATGGAAAGATTTACCCAAAGTGGGAATGCACATTATGATAATATGGCCAAACAAATGAACACGTTGAATGGGATAATGAATAAGCTGGTAGGCCAAATATGTCAGCCAGTTATGCTTGTGGCAAACCACTTTCAAACTAGGACAATTGTGGGACATAATTCACCACATAATTCTACTGGTTTAAATTTAAATCAAGGAATAGAGCCACCCTTTGGTCCATCTACTTCGAACCAGGGGAGTAGTGGGATGTCAGACTCGAATGGTGGCAATGGGTTTACCAATCTCGGAGGCAATTCAATTATAAGGGATAATATCTTGAATGATAGACAGAACGCCCCACGTATTAATGATAGTTTAAACACTCAGTTCAATGGTAATAATGGCCCAAACAATGACAATTTTGTTACCAACCAAGAACCAAATTTTAGGCCTCAAGCAAATCAACCATTAAACCAACCCATAGGAATTCCATATGATCCCAATATTATGTTGAGGAATCAAATCATGGAGATAGTGCGATTAAATGGCTCTTGGGGTACGTCCTATTATTAGGCCAACTTATACGAAACCATATCATGATTGGGTAGATCAAGCATATCCATGGCCTAGGGGGTACAAAGTGCCAGAATTCTCATTATTCACTGGTTTAGGGGAAGTATCTACTCTAGAACACATATGGCGATTCACACTGCAGAGTGGTGAGGTAACCGACTACCATAAAATGAGGTTGTTCCCTAATTCATTGATAGGAGTAGCCTTTTCCTAGTTTATTAACTTGCCAGCGAATTCTGTTCAAACATGGCAACAATTGGAACAATTGTTTCATGCTCAGTTTTACAAAACTGAATCTGAAGTTACTTTGGTCGATTTGGCGAATCTACGTTAAATGCCAAATGAATGGGCGGAAGGTTTCCTTCAAAGGTTCAAAACAGTAAGAAGTAAGTGTTTTGTACCTCTGCCCGAAAAGAAATTTGTCAAAATTGCTCAAAACTGTCTAAGCTTCGATCTAAAAAAGAAGTTACAGGATAGGGAATTTCCAGATTTGTTCCAATTGAGTGCAAACGTGATTAGATATGAACGATTAATAAGAGAAGAAGAACAAATGAAAAATTCTAGCAAGAAGACTTATTATAGAGACCCAAATTTTGACGTTCATACCATTAATGATGAATACTTTGATCAAAATGAAATATGTTTAGACGAATTAATCAAAGGAGATGCATATACTTGCCCTATAATGGCTAAGCCTAGAACGTCAGACAAAGATGAGCCTATAAAAGATGAAGGCAGAAAAGTTAGAACGTTCTCGTTCGATGTAACCAAAGCTGACCTTATATTAGATAAATTATATAAGGATAAGCAGATAAAGTTGAGCGATAAACACAAGTTGCCAAACCCTAAACAAGTTAAGGGTAAAAAATATTTTAAGTGGCATAATGCATGGTCACATTTGACTAACAACTATTTGGTTTTCCTTCATGTGTTACAGGATGCCATCGAATCAGGACGAATTACGTTCGAAGATAAGAAGAAGATGGCAGTGGATGAGGACCCTTTCCCACAACCACTTGGAGTGAATATGGTGACAACTGGGTTTAAAAACAAGTTGCCAAAGTTCAAATTGGTCATAGATGACGGAGAAGAGGACTCTGAGCCACTCCCTAGTGTTTTCGAACGCATCAAAGGGAAGGAACCCAAGCAGGACGAAGACGTCCTATGTGCCAGATGTAAGGGAGAAGTGAGTGCAAAGATAGGAAGCTCAGGAACAAGACATCATTACCATCACCCTGATTTTATTCCAGACGCGCAGCCAATTAGAGGGCGAGGTACGTCGTTCCATAAAGGACCACCTTTTGAGATACAGTTCAGGCCAACAAATAATGTGAGAACATTTAGGCCGCAACCTCGCCAACCGAATGTATGGCATTCATTCCAGTATAAAGCAGGAAGATTAACGCCCTTCAACGAGTTGAGTAGAACCCAACAAAGGCGTTTTCAACGGAAGTATGGACGAATGATGAGGCAACAATAGGGATCGGCACGTCCTAAGGTGCCTAAGATATCTGAAGTGGCCAACCAAAATGTCCTCGGGGATAGTGAAGAGACTAGTACAGGCGAATCAATGGGAGACTTGCTAGAAAGTTCTTCTAGGAAATCGAAATTTGAGCGAGATAGAAGGGATGAAGAAAATACAGATCAACCCCTTACTATTCAGTTCGGTACGTTACCTCCCGTTATGGCTAATAATTATTTACTAGCCAATGAATTCAAGAATAAAGAGGGTTACGAAGAAGAAGCGTGTGTATTGGAATGTGAGGAAGGCCAAGCTTCCAGAGAGGCCAACAATGATGAAGAGGATAACGAAGAAGAAGCGTGTGTATTGGAATGTGAGGAAGGCCAAACTTCCGGAGAGGCCTACAATGATGAAGAGGATAACGAAAGAGAAGCGTGTGTATTGGAATGTAAAGAAGGCCAAGCATCCGGATAAGCCTACAATGATGAAGATGATGATGGTATAACAGACATCGAAGAAGAAATTGATCTGGACGCAGAAAGGAAAAATAGAGGAGTATCGCGTAATACTCTATTGAAGCAACTACATCGAGAAGGAGTTCATGAGATAGACTTGTTGGGGGAACCATCTGGGCGTTCTTTCGATTATTATGTGCTGTACGCGACTCCTAAAAGGAAAAAAAAGTACATCGCTCTGAAAAGTATGGATCACCTCCAAGAATATTGCCCCCTCCCACCGGTTGGGTAATTGAAAAAGAAGCTCCGGAATGTAGTAGAAAGGAAGCTCGAGAAGCAGAAACTCAGTGCGACATACTGCATGTCGACTTATCACAAAAGGATAATTCAACAGAAGACAAGCAAAAAGTGGAGATAGACGTTGTCGAAAATGTCATTTTCAGAGGGCCAGCCATGAAATTGACCAAACACTTAAGGCCACTATATGTTAAAGCTCTAGTTAACGACATACCTGTGGCGAAAGTACTCATTGATAATGGAGCAGCTATAAACACCATCTCATCTAGGATGATGAGGAAAAAATTGCAAAAACAGAGGGTGGTATGATTCCAACAGAAGTCATCTTTACGAGTTTCAATGAAGGAGCAATTTCAGCTAAAGGGATTATGTCATTAGACGTAACTGTTGGGACAACTGCTAGGACCACGGTCTTTTTTGTGATAGATGGTCCTACCGTTACAATGTGTTATTAGGAAGAGATTGGATACATGGGAGTTGCTGCATTGATGAGTGTTCTACACTCATGATATTTATGTCACTTAATTCGTTATTTTGTCATTCTTGAGAGAGTTTTAGAGTGTTTTTATGTGTGTTTTGATGTTGTGATGTAGGTTGATGAGATTGAAGAAAATAAACAGAAGTTGGAAAGGAAATGGCTAAATTGTAAGAGATCTAAAGTTCGGGGACTAAAGTGCAAATATTGAAAAGTTATACCGAACCTCACGATGAAGATTTGAGAGTGATCGGAGCCAATTGGATGAAGAAAGATGTCAAAGGGATCAAATTTAGTCAAAATATGATCACAAATCAATTTACAACCGAAAAGTTTTGCTCCAGATTTTTAGTCTCATATTGAGACTCATTTTTGACATAGTAAACGATTGAATTGGAGAATGATGTCTGAAGCAAAGTTGTAGGTCTTTGAGTTAGCTTTCCAACGCAACTTGAATCATCTCAATCGGATATCATGAGAAAGAGTTATGTTAAAAATATTGAAAGAAGCGTAAACTGAATTTCAGCGAACCGGGCACCTTGGCGCTCAAGGTGGGCGCCTTGGCGCCCACATTGCTGAAAATAACCAGAATACGAGGCGCCCAGGCGCCCAATCTGGGCGCCCGGGCGCCCGATACCGAGAAAGAGAAAAAATGGAAATTTTAAAAGATTTTCGGCCCGGTCCAACCCTATTTCGTTTTGCAACTTGTGGACACTATAAATACCATCATAAAGACCTAATTTTAAAGGTTGGGAGAAGGAGGAAAAAGATACAAAACGGCTAAATCTTCAAGGACAATAAGAAGAAGGATTTGAAGAAATCAAGTGAAGAAATGGTGGAAACATCAAAGGGGACTTCGATCAACACTCCAAAAAGAGTTTTTCTTACCTCCTCCTTTATGTTTTTCATTGTAGATTGTTTAGATTTTATGAATTTCTTCATGAACTAAATAATTTAGCTAGGGTTTGATGTAGCCACTTGAGATTATGATTTGATGAATTTATAATTACTTCTTTTGGATTTCCCACGTGTAGTTAATTGTGTCATGAATTTAATGCTTTCAAATACCTGATCAATAATTGAATGAATAGATGTTAGTCAATTCCGGCACTCGAGAGAGGGGAATTTAGGCGTGATCATAGGATTGACACAACGTAGGTTTTATGGGTTTCGAGAGAAAGTGTAAAATCTATGAAGCTTACTTCACAAAAGAATCGGGACTTTGATAAATTCTAGGCTTTAATTCGGAATAGAGATATTGTGATTGAATTGTAGGATTAATTTCTAGCCGGCACTCGAGAGAGGGGAGAGAAATACAATTGGATTCTTGCTTTAAAATATTGGAAAATTAATTGGATAATTTGATATCATTGAATCATAATTGAAAGTTGGTGAAATCATTCCCTACGCTTCTTCATTTTGATAATTTATATTCCTCAATTTTGTCTCAACCAATTTCATTACTTTAGTTTAAAACAATCAACCAATCATTCATCAATTGTCTAGATAAAATAGAAGTTGCATAATTATAGTACTTAGTGGAATTAAATTACAATCCCCGGGTTCGACATCCTAACTTTCATACTATATTACAAAATCCTGACACCGTACACTTGCGTATAAATTCACGTTATAGAAAACGCGGACAAGTTTTGGCGCCTCGTTGGATTGTTTAATTTAATTTTCACTAATATTATTATCAAGTAGCTTTTATTTTAATTTAGATTATTTTTATTATTTTTATTTTGTTAATTTTAGTCACCCACCTTGATCTCTTTTATATTTTTTCAAGTACTATTCAATAATATGTGCATGATTCTAACGTTGGCAAGAGAGCATAACAACTTCAATAAGTACTCTCGACATGGATAAAAATGACGTGCTTGTAGAAGACATCTTTTGTCAACTTTGCTACGGGATGCATTACACCGAGCAATGTTTGCAGAGACGCAACGACTCCCGTGCGATAAAGCTTCTAGGATTCATAGAATATTTAAGATGTCGAAAAGAAGCAATTGACAAATCGATGGATGCTACTTAACTCGGGAGATTATGTACTGACGATCGGGAATGAGGACATCACACTTGAGGGAAATGGTCCTCCTTTGTTTAACGAGAGGGTAATTGCAAAGTACTATAACAAACTTGCTAAGTTGGAAGAGTGCAACATACGTATTGGAGACTGGAGTTACTGGAATGAATTGAGAAGGTGGCAATACAATCCACTCGAAGGGGTTGAAAATAGAGACTTCTCGTTGCCCGTGGACTTACACTGTGAACTGATTATTCAACCTGAAGGAATATCAACTATTGAAAAAGGACAGAAAAATGAGGACAAATTAATCACAAAGGAACTAAACGAAGAAGCGGCAATTAATGAAGATGAATTGAACACATGTTCATTCGACTTCATTAATTGTCCAACAATTGAATTTGTGATTAAGCTTGAGGAGGAACAAGAAGTTTACATAGTTGAATTCGAATCAGATAGAATAGACAAGTCATATCACATTGGAGGAAACAATGTTAAAATTTGGAAAATCAACGAAGAATGGATCAAAGGCAAAAGAAGCAAAATGAGCAAGGCATCAAAAGCTTTCTTCAAAGTTCCATGATGCAATCACAATAACAGGCTAATGACGTTAAAGAAGCGCTTCTTGGGAGGCAACCCAAGCTTTCTTCCCCTTTTGATTTATTTTGCTTTTGAATTTATGATAGTTTAGTTTATTTTATAGTTTAGTTAGAATTCTTCAGCCATACCCCATTCCCCTTAGGTCATTGAGTATTTAAGTTGGTTGTTAGATGTTTGAATTAAGTAACACTTGTTCCATGCAATTAATCTCTAAAATTTGATTTTTCAGGAACATGACGTAGCGAAACATCCAAGCCAACATTGACAAGGAGAAAATGGGATGCATCTCAAGTTTGGGGGGAAAGATAGAAGAAACATCCACCAACACCAGCATCATAAACACCACAACGTCACGGGCAATACAGACATAATTCAAAGTGGAAGTCTCTTCCTTTTTCTTTAATTTTACATTGAGGACAATGTTTAATTTAAGTTTGGGGGTGTATTATAAATTGTGTCTAATTGCCTTAGTTTTTTTTTTTTTTGTGTGTGATTTGTGTGCATAAAAAAAAAAATTTTTTTTTTTTACACATTTTAACAGGTTTGTATGAGTTAGATAGCCTTGCCGGCATTGGTTTATGTAATTGAGAACATGCTTTTGTTTATGAATTGTGAATAAATTTTTTGCTTATTCATGAGAAACGGAAAATATTTATGCACGCGAGTTAATTGTGATGTTGTACATGAGTAGATTGATTCATGTTTATAGGTTGAAATAGAGAACTTGGATGCTATACCCACGTAACCAATAAACAAGATTCACATCCCTAAACTAAATATAGGATGTTTGGATGGTCGAACTTTTGTAGGGAGACATGGATGTAGATGTGGATTCCATGTGTGCTAAATGTTGTATGGACTGTCTGAGACCTATGGGATGAAAATTGGGTGAAAAACCTTAAGTTAGAGGTCAATTTTCGAGAATAAGTAAAGTATTCGAATTGGAGTAAAGTATCGACCGAGAAGTCAACAAAGTGAACTGTTTAGAAGAAGAAGTGCCTGTAAGATACATGGATGATGAAGTAATGAGGATCACCAAGTCTGGATATGCTCAAGCACAAGACCCTCTGATCAAAGTAAATATTGGCAATGAAGGGGAAGATCGCCCAACATTCGTCAGCCAGATACTCAATCAAGAGGTTAGTGATAAATTAATCGCTTTATTAAGAGAATACAAAGATTGTTTTGCTTGGGAATATGAACATATGTCTGGTTTAGATAGAAATTTGGCAGAACATAGATTACCAACCAAGCCAAGTTTCAAACCTCATAAACAACCCTCTAGGCGTTTTGCTTCTAATGTACTACCCGAGATAAAGAAAGAAATAGAGCGATTATTAAAAGCAGGTTTTATTAGAACGACCATATACGTTGAGTGGTTGTCCAATATTGTCCGTACTAAAAAAGAATGGTAAGCTTAGGGTGTGCATAGACTTTAGAAACCTAAACATGGCCACACCGAAAGATGAATATCCTATGCCTACAGTAAATTCTTTAGTAGATTCAACTGCCGGGCACGTAATATATTCCTTCATCGACGGGTATTCAGGGTATAATCAAATTTATATAGTTGAGGATGATATACACAAAACTGTCTTTCGATGCCCCGGATCTTTAGGATGTTTTGAATGGGTGGTTATGCATTTCGGCCTGAAAAATGTAGGAGCGACATATCAAAGGGTAATGAACTTGATTTTTCACGACATGATATAGAAGTTTGTGGAGGTGTATGTGGATGATATAGTGGTCAAGTCTAGTAAAGAAGAAGACCATTTTGAATAGATGAGATGTTCATTTGATCGAATGAAGCAGTATAAATTAAAATTGAATCCTTTGAAATGTGCATTTGGTGTTAATGTAGGAAATTTCCTCGGTTTCCTAGTGCACAAAAGGGGAATCGAACTTCACAAGAATAAAGCGAAGACCATTTTAGAGGTCAAACCTCCTAGCAATAAAAAGGAATTACAAAGGTTTATAGGTCAAGTAAACTTTTTAAGACGCTTTACTTCTAATTGTGCAGGGTGAATTAAAGCTTTTTCGCCCCTTTTAAAGTTGAAAAATCAAGACGAATTCATCTGGAAGGAGGAGTATCAAAAGGCTTTCGAAAGTCTAAAGACATATTTATCAAGTCCATCAGTACTGGTGTCACCAATCCAAGGACGGCCAATGAAAGTATATATACATCGGCCAAGCAAGAATCAATAGCTGGAATGGTTTCACAAGAAGACCAATGTGGAGAGGAAATGGCTATTTACTACTTGAGTAGACAGTTAACAAAATGTGAATGTAATTACTCTGCCATTGAAAAATTATGTCTTACAATGTATTTCACATGTACAAAATTAAGGGTTTATTTACGGCCTGTAACCGTTTATTTAATTTTTAAAGTAAATTTGATTAAATATATGTTCTCTCGCCCTATTTTATATCAAAGGATTGGTCTTTGGACTTTAGCGTTATCAGAGTTCGAAATACAATACATAACCCAAAAGGCGATAAAAAACAAGCTTTGGCCAACTTTTTGGCCGATCATCCATGCCTTGACATGTCTGAAGAAATTGAGCTAGAAATTAACTCATTTGAAATAAAACCCTGAGTTTTATACTTTGATAGGTCAAAAACCTCTAAAGGTGCAGGAGTAGGAGTGGCATTAATAAATCCTTTGAGAATTTGTTATAAGTTCGCATTCACTTTGGATAGAATATGCACCAATAATCAAGCTGAATATGAAACCTTAATTGTGGGTTTAGAATTAATGATAGATATGAAGGTAAGGAATGTGATTGTTAGGGGCGATTCTCAATTGGTAATTCACCAATTAATCGGTGATTTCAAGTGCCAGAGTGATTCCATTATAAATCCATATGAAATAGCCCAAGAATTGTTGAAAGAATCCGATCAAGTAGAACTTCAATGTATCAATAGGATATATAATGACATAGCAAATGAGTTGGCTCAGATGGCCTCGGGGTATTCAAAAATTTTAAATCGGGATTCTACTTGTGAATATGGAGTAATATTGCCCGTAGTCCAAAAAATGACGAATAGAACAGAAATTCATTGTATTCAAGATGGAGATACAATAGATTGGAGGGTAGAGATCAAAAGGTTCCTTAAAGGACCTAATAAAGGAGGTGATAGAAAAATGAGATTGCGTTCGCTAAATTACACATTGATAGATGAAGAGTTATTCAAAAAACGCTCTGATGGGATATTACTTAAATATGTAAGTTTGCAAGAAGCCAGAACGATCATGGTTGAAGTACATGAAGGGATATGTGGAGCTTATCAAGCTAGCCAAAGGATGAGGTGGTTGATTATTATGAGTGGATATTTCTGGCCCAAGATGGGAGAATCATATGTTCAATATGCGAAGAGCTGTCTAGCATGCCAAAAGCATGATCCAATACAGAGAACACCGGCAAGGAAGATGACACCCATGATCAAACATTGGCCGTTCAAGGGTTGGGCGATAGACCCGATAGGGAAAATTTATCTCCCATCGTCCAAGCAACATACTTTTATTATAGTTGCAACTGATTTCTTCATTAAGTGGGTAGAAGCGATACCTTTAAAAGAAATTACTCAAAAAAGTGTCATAGAATTTATCCGTGATCATATTATTTATAGATTTGGAATTTCACAAACTTTGATGGTAGATCATTGAACTTCTTTGGACGAAGATCAAGTGAAAGAGTTTTTGAGCGAATTTGGAGTTAAATTAGTAAACTACACACCATATTACGCTCAATCTAATGGACAGACATAATCTTCTAATAAGATTCTAAAAGGCATTATAAGAAAAATGATAAATGAAAATGCCAGAAATTGGCATGAATGTTTAAACAAAGCCCTATAGGCTTATAGAACATCACCTAGGTCAAGTACCAAGGTTACCCCTTTCCAACTTACTTATGGACAGGAGGCCGTTTTGCCTATGAAAATCAACGTGCAATCAATTAGAGTGTGTTTGCAACATAAGGTAAACGATGGTGAACACGCTGAGTCATTAATTCAAAACTTGTTGAAATTAGACAATTTAAAATTGGACGTCTTAGACAGATTACGAGTCCAGAAACAAAGAATGGCTAAGTTTTACAATAAAAAAGTTATAACCAAATCATTTAGTCTGGGCGAGTTAGTTTGGAAAACAATACTCCCCCCAAATAGCAAAGATCCGAAATATGGCAAATGGTCGCCCAATTGGGAAGGACCATATAAAGTAAACAATGTTTTACCTAATGGAGCCTATCATTTAGAAGATTTGGATGGCACAAAGCACGTGAGATTTATTAATGGCAAATTTTTAAAAAAATATGTTCATTCCTTATGGGAAAGTGAACAAATAAAAGTATAATCAATATTATGTCAAACAACCATGGATGAATAACGCAGGAACGAAATACGTTCAAGCAAAGTCCTTTATTATTATCAAATATCCATTACAGAATGAAATACAAAATATTGAATGTTCTAACAGCTACGATTGAGAAGAGACTAATTCCTAGGTCGATCGCCAGGTAAGAGGGTGAACTGGCCTTGATCGCCATCCTGATTGTACTGCTGCAAGGGCGAGTAGAGAGGCTGAAAAGTACTCTCAACAAGCAACAAGGAAGAAAATGACCCTCAAAATCGCCTTCCCAATTGCATTACTGCAATAATAGGCAAGGAGACTGAGAAGCACTCTCAGCAAGCGAAGTGGCCGGAAAGTCATCCAAAATCGCCTTCCATCATTGAACTCCTTTTGGAGGATGTGGAGACGATGGGAAGAACTTTATTGGCCAAAGAATATTTCCTATACCTCCCATACCAAAAGTAACTCAAAACCGATGACAAAGTTGGTGGATCAAACGATCCATTTTTATTTTAGATGATCGAAGTGTCAAAACGATGGCAGCAAATTAGTTTTCGAAGAAGAGGGTAAAAATAAAGTGTGAAATACATGTGCATTTATAGAGCCGTGAAAATAAAAGTACGGAATATGGACGGCCACATTCGTGTATAATAACTAAAATCAAATGGCCCAAAGTCTTGGGAAAAGAGGTGGGAATACCAAGAGAGAATGTACGCGAATTTTATCATAAAGCAATTAAATGCTTGAGGAGTTCGACGATTAAAGACAACGTCAATAAATACGCAAGTAAACAAAACAGTTGTTCATTAATGATAAAAAACAGTTGTTACATAAAAATTTTGCAACGGCATTTAGCGCGAAATTACATGAAGACAATTAAGGCACTGGATGTCTTAACTATAGTTCGCCCCAAGCCGAACGTATTTTTTCTCTAAGTTTTCCCCAATCCCCGCTCTGCTGAGAAGAAGCAATGTCCAGCTCGGTTACAAAATCGCCGTCAACGTCCAATTTTTTGTATTGCTCAACCAAAGCATTGGCTAGCTCAATTCCCTGAGAAGCATTACGCTTTTTGGCAGCTATCCTCACCTTACAGTCCCTCATCTTCGCCTGAAGCTCTTTCATCTCTGCAACCAAGCTTACCATCAGAGAATCTTCGACCATAACTTCAGAAGAGATTTCTTTTAATTCGTCCTCAACCTTTTTAATCTCTAACAGCAAAGATTCCCTTTCAGATGAAGCACGAAGATATTTAGTACTCATGGCCTTTAAGTCTGCATGCTTGGCCAATAAGGAAAGGATATCAGAGTAGACAACCCTAAATGTCGCTTTAAAGTCGGCAGAAACATTGAGCGAAGGGAGCGTAAGTTCTTGCGTCAACTTTACACTCAACAGTTCAAACTTATCCTTCTGTTTAGCAGCGCTGGCCTGGCCAATTTCCTTGTCCATGAAAGACATGTACTCAAATATTGACTACTTCAGAGACTTCATATTTTCTTCCGAAAAAACGGAAGATGAAGTAGAAGAATGACTGGTTGAAGTAAGGCGAGGTGTCTTTACTTGTTCCCAGGAAGTGAACAAGTCTTGGATAGAACGCACAATGTCATCAGCACCCTGCAAAGAAAGAAGCCAATAATAAAGACCTTCGCCATGACGAGCAAAGTGAAGATGAAAGTGAGTTAAAAGGTTACTGTATCATCAAGGGGATTCAGGCACGTCAACAGTTGCATCCATCACCTATGGAGATTTACACTTGTTTGGATGGGAAGACTCTGCCACAACGGGCAACTCCATGGGAGCCTCTGCATATTTCAAGAAAGCAACGAGTAAAAACCAAAAGCACAAGCAAAGGTAACACATTAGAATACTATTACCTTCCGGTTCAACACTTGGGGGGTCGACGGCCTGGGAAATAGATGGTGTTTCTACTTGCTGTGATTTTGCTGCTGGTTTCAATGAAGATTCTGGGACTAAAGGTTTGTCTTTGAGCACAGTCCCTTCATCAACTGATTTGGACGAAGCAACCTCTGCAGAAGGCAATGAAACAGGACCTACCAAAACTAGAGCCTTCGAAGGGGAGGCTAAACTCTTCTGAGGAATTCAGGTAAACCATTAGTACATAGGTAAGTATGTTTGTGAATAAACAGACTCAGTTACCTTTCTCCTAAGAATAAGAGGAGCATCATCATCATCATCATCATCTTGCAAAATGGGGGATGCTGAGGCTGGCCGTTTGCAGCTAGAGGTGCCTTTGGATGTGATGGTTTTAGCAGAAGGAGAAGAAGACGGAGGAATAGAACGTTTAACGCGAGTTGGTGAGGAAGGACTCCTAATGGACACAGGGACGGCCAAAACAGAAGAGGCAGAGGAAGTGTTTGACCGATCCAGTAAATGGAAAGAGCGATTAGCATCAGTTGTAAATAGTCTACATTTCACTGATGGCCAAAGCTATTCAAAAAGAGGACGTGTAACAGTGGTAGAACTGAAAGGGGCTAAGGAGAAACTTTCGGTTAAACGTATATTACGAATGTCAATGGTTTGCGCTTCAGTTTTGCTAATAATATGGAAACGCTTGGCCAAACTTTTGGAGTAACAAGGAGGGACAGGTCATGTCTGGCCGAAACCAAGTTGGCGAGCAAAAAATTGGGAAGCATATATCTCAACCTCTACTTTGGCATTTGTTCCTGTGACAATGTCATGGAACAATTCTCTTCCAACCAAAAACTGTAAAGAGGTGCTCACTTCAGCTAGGGTAGTAGGAGGTTGTACGTATGAAAGAATTTGATGTGGAGAAAAGGGAAAGAAAGAAGGCGTTGAATTTAAAGTATAAAAGAATGTGAAAACGTCCCTACTGGACATATTTACAGGGCTCATTTGATGAATGAATAGCTCGTAACAGCTAACTGTTCGAGGGGGAGACGGTGGAGCACCAAGTTGGGGAAAATAGGTTCTCAACCACAATTAAGCAAGCCAAAGGGGCCCACTACCGTAGGAGACGCACCATTCCGCAATTGGAATTGAAGGGAAGCCATGCCTCTATAAAAGGCGGCCAAAAAGAATGAGCACAAATTCAAGGTCTGCCACGTGCTAATTCATGCGACAGGGGCAAATAACTAAAAGAGGGTTTCAGGTTGGGGACACAAAGAATATATTTACAAAGCCAAACCTGAAGGAAAGCAACACGCTCAGCATGGGTAGGCTCAGAAATGGAAGTAGTATAAAGGCCTTGCATGCTTGAATAAGATTCAACTATCTTCTTGTCAAATTGAGGGGCAACATTGGAGTAATAGACATTGGGCCAAGAAGAAAGATAAAAGTATTGTACTCAGAGGACCAGAAACTCAGGGCGACTGGGAAGAGCACTGGGTCATAACTTGGGGGAGAAAGGATAATTTCTAACAAGTCCAAAATTTTAGCACGATCAAAAATTGCTTTGGTGGGACCATGATTCATCATACGTGTATGCCATCTATGAAAATTATGATCAGGTTTTGGCCAAGTACGAATACCTTTATCGCGGATTGGCTTCAACGGCAGAGAGTTCAGAAATGGAAGATCTTCGGTGCAAGGAAACAACTGGCCCACCGCCACCTGTTCAATGGCTTCGGCATTATTGAATGACGGACCTAAGTAGAATTCATTGAGGTCAGCGTTGGCCGATGCGAGGAAGCTTGCATTTACATACGGCCTAGCAAGGATATTCCGGAAATCTTCGAAACTAAAAATATCATCAGATTGAGTTTGTGAAGACGCCATTGAGTGCAAAGTGCAGTGGTGTTAAGGTTGAAACGTAGTGGATAAGCAAGAAGATGAACAGTAAAATAGTGGGGAAGAAGCACGAAGTACGGGAACGTGGTTTAGTGGGCAAAGAAATGGCGCGTCTTTTTGGGTTTATAAGGGTTTGTAACGTTGCACCTTTTGAAACTGAAAAAAGATATGATGATTGAAATTCTTGAGAATTTCAAATATTGTCTAGGAAATACAAGGTGAATATGGCATAAGTTAATATTTGGTATTAAATATGCCATATTGGAGGTAATTGTTGACACACTAAAAATACAGCCCAAATTGGATAGCCCAAACAATGAAGCCCAACTGGAGGCCCAGGACAAAGGCCCAAATGAAGTTGTTGGTAAGTGCAGAAGGGGCCCACGAACACAGTAACATCATCGTCCAAGCCCACACGACGCCCAAAATTTGGACGAATGGAGTGCCTCACCGTCGCTCAGCGCGACAGCCTCGTTTTCGCTCAGGCCTTCAAGTCGCCCAGAATCCTAATATGTGAGATATTGTGGTCATTTGGAATGATAGTTACTGAGACAGTTATCGAACTAATTATCACATTCCACAATTTAAGAAATCTCTTTGAAAGCAATTGAACAACGAAAAGTAATGGCAGCAGTTAGAGATAGTAGTTCCACAACAAATTAGGCACCATGACAAAAATTGGTAGTAGTTTCCAAGCATCTTGTTACGCAGAAGTCGTCATGGGAGTATAAAATGAAAGAATAGACATAGAAAAAAGACCCCAAATCAAGCATTCTCAAACAGAGAATATGTAATTTTAATTTCTTAAATTAACTTTAATTAGCTTTTTTTCAGTACTCGTGTGCTTGTGCCCCTTAGAGGCATTCTGTTTAGTTCCAATTGTAACTCTCATCAATAAAACACCCCTTTTTGGGACTTTGTCTCAAGAGATTTGTCCCTTACACAATCGTCTGAATTTCTTTTTAATTGTTAGCGACTACCCGCGCGAAACAGTAACTAAACTTTGAAAAATATCCCAATTACTCACTAAATTTTGAAAAACATCTTCTACTGCTTACTAAACTTTAGGGTGGTCGAATTTTGATCGCTGAATTTTGAGATGATCGAATTTTGGCCACTAAACTTTAAGTCATTGTTTGAACCTTATTATATTTAAAATACATTTTTCGCTTTCTTATTTTCAACCATAGGTTTTTCAATAAAATAATATTATACGCAAATCCAAAAATTTTCTTTATTTTTCAACCACACATTCTCTTAAAATTACTATTCCAAAATGCATTTATGGCAAAAATAGGGCTCAAACATGCATTAAAAAAGTTTTCGTTTGTTCACTAAATTTTTTAAAAAACGCTTTCTATTGTTCACCAACTTTGAGATGATTGAATTTTGACAACTAAATTTTAAAAAATGTTTTCTATTACTCACAATAAATTTGATTTAATTAAAATTCATTGTTAAGTTTTGGTTAAAAAATTTAATTTAATTTAATTCTAACAACAAATTCCATGTTTAGTAGGAGTTAATTTTTTTTTTATCAAAATCAAAGTCAATAATTAATTTTAATCACACATTTTCATTAACTTTTATCAAAATTTGCTAAAAATCTTATTTTAATCCCGACCAATCGGGGCTTATTGTATATTACATTATAAAATTCAAATATTAGAAGAAAAATTTAATTTAATTTTAATAACAAATTTATTGTGTATTTCATTGCAATCAGTAGTTACTTCCTTTGCACAGCTTTGCAAGCGTCGTCTATCATAATATTTGAATTATGCAACGAAATATACAATAAATTTGTTATTAAAATTAAATTGTATTTGAATTTTAATATTTGAATTTACAATGAAATACACAATAGTTAGAATTAAATCAAATTCAAAATTTAATCCAAATTATAACAATGAACTTGAATTAAATCAAAATTTATTGTGAGGAATGGAAGACGTTTCTCAAAATTTAGTGGAAAAAATTCGACCTCCTCAAAGTTCAGTGAGTAATAGAAAATATTTTTCAAAATTTAGTGAGCAATCATTAAGGGAAAATTGCGGCCGCGGTCCCAAACCTTTCATTTTGTTGCAGATTACACCCAAACCTTTAATTTTTGCAGCCGAAGTCCCAAACCTTTATATGTAATAGCAGCGTCGGTCCCAAACATTTACTTGTTGCGGTAGAAGTCCCAAATCTTTGTACATAATTGCAGCGTCGGTCCCAAACCTTTGTATGTAATTGCAGCGTCGGTCCCAAGCCGTGAATTCCGTCCATAAAACCGTTAGTCAACGTTGAAACAGTAATTTTGACTCGGAAAAATTACATCACCGGTCCCAAACCTTTCATTTTGTTGCAGATTACACCCAAACCTTTCATTTTTAAGTCCCAAACCTTTATATGTAATTGCAGCGTTGGTCCATTTCCAGCTCTTTTTTTTTTTTTTTGCAATGGAAACAAATTTCATAACCAATTGTAAAAAAAAAAAAAATTCACTTTAATGAACAATTTTCATGTAAAACGAAGTCAAACGAACACTAAACTTTGATGAAAAAATAGTTTTTGAGCAAATTTTTTTTTTAACTTTTTAGCAATGGTAACAAATTTCATAATCAATTGCAAAAAAAAAAAAAATCACTTTAATGGACAATTGTCATGTAAAATATGTCTATTAAAGTGATTTGAAGAAGAAAAACATTTTTTTAATAACTTGTTTTGACAATTTTGCGCATCAATTAAGTTATCATTTGAGTCGAAATTAGATTCCGTTTGATTGCAATTGTGGAAAATTGGTGGAAAGAAAATGAATTTCAGGGAAAGTAATTGCCTAAAAATCATTTTCTAGGGAATTGTTAATTAAATGTGTTTGATTCGTATAATTTTCCTCTAGGAAAAATTTTGAAATTTTAGATTTTTTTTTTGTTCACGTTTGACTTTATTTTACATGAAAATTGTCCATCAAAGTGATTTTTTTTTTTTTACAATTGGTTATGAAATTTGTTATCATTGCCAAAAATAAAAAAAAAAAAAAAATTTGCTCAAAAACTATTTTTTAATCAAAGTTTAGTGTTCGTTTGACTTCATTTTACATGAAAATTGTTCATTAAAGATTTTTTTTTTTAATAATTGGTTATGAAATTTGTTTCCATTGTAAAAAAAAAAAAAAAAGCTGGAAATGGACCAATTCTGCAATTACATATAAAGGTTTGGGACTTCGGCCGCAAAAATGAAAGGTTTGGGTGTAATCTGCAACAAAATGAAAGGTTTGGGACCGGTCTTTAATAATTTTTCCGAGTCAAAATTACTGTTTCAACGTTGACTAACGGTTTTACGGACGGAATTCACGGCTTGGGACCGACGCTGCAATTTCATACAAAGGTTTGGGACCGACGCTGCAATTATGTACAAATATTTGGGACTTCTACCGCAACAAGTAAAGGTTTGGGACCGACGCTGCTATTACATATAAAGGTTTGGGACTTCGACTGCAAAAATTAAAGGTTTGGGTGTAATCTGCAACAAAATGAAAGGTTTGGGACCGCGGCCGCAATTTTCCCAAAACGTTTTTCAAAATTTATTAGTCAAAATTCGACCACTTCAAAATTTAAGTGTGTGATGGGGCGCCATGTGTGCATTCCGTCAGCTACGTCATCAATTTCATTAGAGATTTTAAACAGAAGTTATATCAGTGAGTAACTTCTAATATTTTTCAAAGTTCAATGACTAAAATTTAATATTTTAAACTTTAGTGAGGAATTTGAAGACATAGACATAAGTTGAGTGACCATTAGAACAATTAACTTGCCAAATTAGCAGTGCGCTTTGCCAGCTAATCATCTACACCGTTCCCATACAGGAACAAAAATTTCTTCGCACACATACACACAGTGCTTTCCTCAATTCAATTGTATGATTAACTCTCTCATGAACCTATGTTTTGAATCCATAATCTCAAATACATTTATATAGGTTTCCTTTCCTACAATTACAACTTTATCCGTGTGTGCACTACACCATTAAATTCAACGTGATGCATTGACATCATATACATAAATTGATGCATGATGTCGACGAATTATAGTCCATCCAGAAGTCCAGCGAGCTCGAGAATGCAGTTAGGCGGAGGCGGCATATCGAGGCTGAGATCCTCGTCTATAAGGAAGCCCCCAGAGCCGCTGCGCCGAGCAGTTGCCGATTGTTTGTCGGCTGCCGCTTCGTCCCACCAGGCCACTTTGTCCACTGAAGCCTCCAGGATTTTACGGGTTTGAATTCTGGCCATGCTTTTACTCAGTTTTGCGCGTGTATTCAGATCTCGTGCCTCTCTTGCAGTCCTATAACCTAGGGTTTTGTATAAAATGCGATGTAGCCCCCAACTGGTGTTAACACCAGTCTACGCCAGCATTAAATGATATGATAAGTTCAATTAAATGTGGTGATATGGGACCCATCTAGTTAAACCTACATGCCACATGGATTGGTGTTATAAACACCAGTTGGGCTACATAGAGTTACTCTTTAGTTAAAGATGTTGGTGGGGGTTGCAATTTGGGAATGCCAATTATTGAGTGATCATGATTTTTATACAAAAATACTCTGATTTTGATATGAAAACTGGGTTTTTTAACGGATGGATTGAGTGGGAACTAAATTTTTGGTTATTTGATTCTCTATACAAGTATTCAGTATTTGGGGAGTGCAAGTATCAAGATATCGTATTGAATCTCGAATGTGGTTCTTAGTTATTATGTAGTCTTTTGTTGCTTGCACTTGATTCCATTTATTGTGGGGCTGTGTTTTCTATTCATGCTTGCTGGACACCCATCTCCCGCCAGAGGGACAACAGAGAAAATGAGATAATTTTTTGGAAGTTGAAACTGTAATAAATTGGCGTGCTATGCTATCTTTACAAAGTAATAATGCCCCAAAGTTTATCTAATGATCTTAGAAATGGTAAAGTAAATATGTGAAACCGATTTGGTGCTTTATCAACTTGTCATGAGTTTTTATTTTTGACTTGAAATGCAGTGGACATCTAATTTTTAATGGAAAAATGGTAACTGAATTCTCTATAATTTGATTTAAAAGTTGATTATAACTATTATGGAAAAATGTCTTTCGCCATGTCCATTTTAAATAGAGTCTTAACACTTCATATTGAATTCTTCAGTTCTAATCCATGAGAGGCGTCCTATCAATGTGTATGACACGTTGTTGCTTATAATTCAAAAGAGCAGCATTCTAGTCGCTCTCTCTCTCTCTCTCACACACACACACACATTGGATGATTTACATCGCTTTCTTAATGGCAGGATTATCTGGCAATGCCGTCAACAATCGACTTGGCATACAGTGTCATTCTAGATCACACACTTGCAGAGAGGGAAAGAAGGTACGCATACTGCACACGTGACATGCCTTTAATAATCCATTATTATACCAACACCATTATTGCTTTTAGATAGTGACTTACCAGTATCTTCTCTTTTACTCCACAATTACACTTTAATTATTTACTCCACAATTACACTTTAATTATTTACGAATCTTTTGCTGATGTTTCCAATTACGCATCATTTCACTTTACTGATCCCTATAAAGTTAACTTGGGAAAGTAATTCCAAAAGAGGCACTAAGTTCCTTGCCTTGTGCAGTTGTGCCAACTCATGCATATGGCTTTTTTGAGCTCCAATTGACGCTAATTTACATTGCATCTTGGTTCATTTTAGTGAAAAGATGAACGGAAGGTTTTGCTGAGATAAATTTTTGCGCTAAAACAGTAAAGCTCATTTTATTCACACAATTCACCGTAGTTTTGACTTTTGAGAAACATTGTAGAATTTTTACCGGCTACATATGAATTTCAAGAACATTCACTCATGTATGATGATAATGAAGCTGTACATTAGACCATGAAAAATATTCTTCTTTGCTGCTAAAATTATTTCCCTTCATTGCCAGATTTTGTCTATGGAACATGTTTGGCTAAGATTAAAAAGTTTACTTATAAGTAAATAAGTAAGTTCTAAAAATAAACAATTTTTTATTGTTTAAAGTATGATAAGTCACTTATTTTGACAGTAAGCTAAGAGTTACTTTCAAATAAGTATCTTGTTTTGCTTAAAACTAAGTTAATCAAAAGCATTTGGAAACAAAAAGTTACTTGTAGTAAGATTAGCTACACACACTGTGTCATAGATTGCATATAGCTTATGTGTGAGCTCTATTTTTTCAAAAATTCAATTTTTCTAAATCTCATTTTCAACCACACATTCTCCCATAGAATAATTTTACACGTAAATCCAAAACTTTTTTCCTATTTTTTAACTACACATTTTCCAAAAAAAAATCACTATTTCTAAAAATATTTCCTCCAAAAATGGGGCTCAAACAGGGCCCTAATAGCTAAATACCCTTTTTTTTTGCCTTGGTTGAAGTTTTGTTTGGTTAGTTCTTTTTGAGTTTTTGAGCAATATCCCTTGAATATTTTTGTACATGGTATACAGTCGAACTTTAATTTCTCTTTGTTTGAACCAGTCCAGCGGTAGTAGCAAGGTGTGTGGCACTTTTGAAACGATATCTTTTAAGGTGCGTTCGTCCCATATTTAAGATCATTATCTTCATTTAACATCTTGTGTAGACCAATAGAGTACATGTGATTTGAAACAGTGCTCGCTCTCTTAATACTTGTAGTGTGCTCATTGATACCAGTATCATCTGGTTATTGTGACTTTTGACACAAATTCAAAGGTACAATTGGAAAATTTAATATCTGTAGAATTTAAAATTCTATGATCATGGACCTGGACACAGTTTGGAGTCTTTGGACATGGAACTGGACATATAGATACGAAAACACAACCATTCTTGATAAAAGGACAGTTGGGACACAACTATTACACATAGATATATATATGTATGTGTATCAGTCTATATATTATGTGTACGTCGAGAAATAAAATCCAAAACATTTTTTTTTGATAGGTAATTAGAAAATTTTATTGATGAAAAAAGAATACACGGGAAGTGTATTATCAGTTTAAACAAGAAAGAAAAGATATGAAGTTAGGCAGCCCCTCTATAGGATTACCCAAAACATAAAACGTCAGTTTAAAATATTTCTGATTTTAATTTCCTTAAACTGTGCAATGTCCTACTTTCCCTCTATGTTCAACGCCCAAAACTTTTATGAGATCTTATAAATACCCTACATTTTCCAGACAGAGTGGGTAGTACCTTGTACCAGGTCCAATACCAGTGTCCTCATCCTTTTCTTTTTATATTTTGACATGCCAAGCTGTCTGAACAGCTGTTGACTGTGATCAGCACTGTCTGAACATGACAGACATGTGTTGGGTATTGCACATGCTCATTTCAACAACATTGGTGCTATAGATATAAAACTACTAGTCATGGTCTGATCTATCCACATGCTTAATTTTAAAATGTTTTATATTTTCTTATTTGGGAAATAAGATTGTTTAGTAAATAAAAATTTCATCAAATTGCGTTGCTACTCATTAAAGAAACATCAATTAGATTTTCTAATTTAGTGAACTTTTTCTTTAGGTTTAAATTATTCAATTGCGGTGTTATTGAATTTATTCAAAATTATAATTGGATAAAAGGTGATAGCACATCTCCTGGGAAGGGGAGGGAGAGAACAGGGAGGGATAAGATAGGAGGAGAGAAAATTGGGATGTGAAGAAAGTGGAAACTGCCACATGTACGCCAATTAAAATTTGCCATAAGAAACATACTGCAGAAATAAAATCACTTGCTCGAAGTTCTTTCCTCTCAATATAATATTATAGGTTACTGTTTGAGTGGGAAAGTTTCTTTCTAGTTATTGAATGGACATGTATATAATTGAAGTTCTGATACAAACTAGCATTTTGGCAACCTACAGTAGATGCTAGAGTTGTACAGGGGAATGATAACATTGGAGTAAATCAAGTGATTGCGGTGATTCCAGTAAACATGATCTTGATAATGGTGACAAGTGTTATAGAGTGGCACAAATTGACCGTTCAATTTTTGAATCTGATGTTGCCCGGGGAAAAAGGCTCCATAAATGGACATTGTAGTGCCTTTAAGTGTATTGAACAGCGGACTGAAGTGGGGATTGCAGTAATCTTTTTTGTTATGGGCTTGAAGCGTAGTTTTATGGTGAACTTCTGTCAGAATGGTGTTTCTTTGACATATGCAGTACAAGGTTGGAGGGTCTTCTTCCTCTATTGGTTTGTAATCTATAAATTTTTGAGGATTAGTAAAGCTGCTCTGATATAGTCACTTGTTACCGATTCATAATATCTTCAATTTCTTTCTGAGAAAAAGATTATTTTAATGAAAAACAACTGCTGCATGGACTAGTTATCTAATCAAGAGAATAAAGGGTAACCTGGGCCAATTTGAAGGAAAAGATTTTCCATGACTGGATAAATATTAAAAGGAGAGTTCTAGAAAGTCTCATGTAATGCTTTAGGCTCGTTCAATCTTAGGCAAGGGAATGTTTCAAAAAAGAGTTACCACTGCTTCTGGGCTCCAGAAAAGTTCGACTTTACACTCTTGAATTTAATTTGGTTAATGAACTCATTTCCAACTCCGCTTATAATTGCAGATATAAACCCAGCGAGGAAACTTTGCTACAGATTGATCGATTTTGTGTAAGCATAATTGCTGAGTGCGATGTGAGCATTAACAGTAAAGTGGCTCCATGGACACGTTCTTTGAGTCAACAATCTGGGATGCCAATACCCTCTACAAATGTGTCTCCTTTGCCCGTGTCAAGTTTTGCATCTGGAGCACCTGTGAAATCCTTAAATTATGTTCGTTCTCTAGTGGCTCAGTACATACCAAAGCGATCGTTTCAATCAGCAGTTTTTGCTGGAGCCGCTCTTGCATCAAGGCAATCACTTCCAACATTGTCTTCTATATTAGGCAGATCGTTCAATTCACAATTCAGCCCTGTAAATAGCAAGGATGCTTTGGAGAGCAAAGATACATCTATTACATCTGTTTCAGACTCTCCAATTGCTGAAGAAGTTGATGAAAAGGAAGATCAAGAGTTCTTAGCTCTTGATGTTTTCAGATGGCGCTGGTTTGGAGACCAGAAATCGTCAATTATCTTGCCCAAAAGGTATTATTTTCTGTTAAAAATCTTCTGTAATTCACCCAATTACGTTTATTGATTCAGTCTTTCCATCTTTGTAAAATACCCACTTACAGCGAGCACATTCTGAATCTCCAAGATCTACGTACTCATAATTTCCTAGAAGTAGGCGCAGCAGCTCTTCTTGTAGGGGATATGGACCCCAAAATGAAGGGTGAAGCTTGGAAAATTTTTGGGAGTGCAGATATGCCTTATCTTGATCAGCTACTGCAGCCATCATTGCTCACAACCGTTACCAATTCTGCTTCTGCTCGCGCGCATTTAAGAGCAATAACAGCACTGAAACGGTCTAAACCAGGGCCCACTCAAATTTGGTACATTCTTCTTGCTTAATTATTTGTAGACAAGTTTGTGGTTTTCCTGTCTACGACATCTTATTTCTATGGTTATATTTTCTCTATCTGGTGCCTGAGAATGCATGGCTTTTGTTACCTTTTATGATTTGTTTATGTGAAATGATGCTCTAACTCGTTATCAAAGAGTCATAATATTTTTGTCAAAAAGGCAAAATAGGAACTACTTACTCCATATGACTTTCAACTGCAAAGAAAATACTTCTACTTTGTTGGATGTGTCTCATGCTTAATAGGATTGAGTCTATCTAATATCATGTCAGTCAATTACTTTGATGTGCAATAAATTTAGAGCTTTTGTTACGTTACCTAAATTTATTTATTTTTTTAGCCGGTTCTAGATATTGGAAAATATCAGGTGCTTGTTGGTTTGACTCTGGTGTTTATATGTTTGTACGGTAATGAAATGGAATCAAGTGTGATATATTGCTGTAGATGGAATGGAATAATATTCAATGTAAACTATGAAATTGGTATACTGAAACGAAAGCAGTTACAGGCAAATGGCCAGCTTCCGTGATGCTGAGGCTCCCCCATTTTTATACTGAATGTTTTCTAATTGCAGGAGTCACTATAATGATTTCAGTAGGCCTTCCTTAAGGGATAAATTAATAGTGAAAAATTGTTTGATTTTAACAATGCTCGCTCCATTTGACTTCCTGGTGCTTTTTTATTCCTCCTCTCCTCTCCCCTCTTCTTGTTTAAGTTTTTTCTTGTTTGGGTGTTTGGCAGAGGTTTACATCATTTAGCTTGAACTGTTAGCAACAAATGTTGTATGCACTTTTTAGTTTCCTCCTCCTGTTCACCCCCACAATGCACCTGGTAAAAGGTAACTAAATTGGAAGGTTTAAGAAAAACTTAAAAAATAAAAATAAAAATCTGAAGAACCACCAAAATCTAGTGTAATTAGTATCTACTTACTATATGTTGCTTTAAAGGAGCTATTGAAGTGAAACTTTTAGTTGATAAATGGTGTAGGCATGCAAATATAGATCTCTATTATTCAAATTAAGACCCGCTGATTTGGTTTTGGTGCTCTCATCAACATCCAGTACTTTCTGATTTTGTACGAGTCACACAAACAGAAAAGAACAATACAATTTTTTGGTGGTCTGTTCCACCCTGCAGGTCTGTTTTTGACAATTTTTATTTTTATGCTCTATTATCGACAACATAATTATCGAGTTTTCCAATTGCTGATACTGTATATTCATCTATCAAATGGAACTAAAGTTGAATACTGGAAGGTCTTGTTCAACCATATGTCAAGTTTGTGCAACATAATATGATACTTGAATTTTGTCAGACTTCAATATTGATCTGTGGTCATCCTTTCTTGTTCCACAGGGAAGATTCTCCTATGAGCAACTTTCGTCCGCGCGTGAAACCACTGTTTCAATATCGTCATTACAGGTAAAGAATATAAGGTTTTTTTTTCCAGGTGTCATTGACCATCTTGACAATTAGAGCCTGCTGTCATCAATTGTTTGTGAATGTCTTCCACGATGCAACAGCAATAACAACGAGAATATGTGGTTTTCCCAATACTTGGGGTCAACTTCATGAATCTTTTTCTGTTGTTCCATTTGATCCAAACTTACCTTTTTTGACATATATCCAATGATGAAATCCTTTTGTAAATGTGGTGCGGAAGCGTTTAGAAATTCTTGTAATAAGAATTGAAAATAAGAATTATATTGGAATAAACTTGCTTTGTATTGATATATGATTGATTGATTAAAAAGTGTACAATACCTCTATATTTATAGGCAAAATTATCCCTAATCCTATTAATAAAAGAAAATTAAAATAAGGAAACTAAATTCTAAAAGGAAATAAACTAATCCTAATCTAAATAAAATTTAAGAATAAACCTATTACAATTAGAAAAGGAAGTTAGAAAAGATAATTTAAAAAAGACAAACTCCTAGATAAAGTGGAACTATTAATTGTAGTTGTGATGTACTATATCAATCTCCTCCACTTGAATAAAACTCGCCCTCGAGTTTTGTGGATGTAAGGAAAACCCATCTGGAGGAAAGTATTCGAAAATATCAGCAACATTGAAAGTATTAGAAATGTTCATATCAGCGGGAATGTCAATTTTGTAAGCATTATCATCAATCTTTTGAAGAATGCGAAAATGACCAATCTTCTTATCTTTAAGTTTATTGTAAGTGCCAACAGTAAAACGATTTTTACTGAGATGGATCATCACCAAATCACCCTCGTTGAACAGCTTGAGGTGTCGATGTTGATCTGCAGCAGTCTTGTAACGAATATTAGCATCTTCCAAATTTTGTTTTACTTCGTGATGAATTCTTTGTATACGTTCGGCAAACTCTTCTGCATTAGAATTGACATTCGGAAGTCGAATCAAATCTACTGTATGTCTTGGAACACTAGTGTAAACGACTTCAAATGGAGTCTTCTTGGTGGATCGATTAAGCATACTATTAAAAGCAAATTCAATCTGTGGAAGGGCAACATCCCATTGCTTTGGTTTATCTCTACTGACTGCTCGAATCATATTGCCAAGAGTTCGATTAGCCACCTCTGTTTGTCCATCCGTTTGTGGATGACTCGCGCTTCTAAACTTTAAAGAAGTGTCAAATATTCTCCACAATGTCCTCCGAAAGTGACTTAGAAACTTGACATCTCTATCAGAAGTTATAGAACGAGAAATGTCGTGTAGGCGAACGATTTCACGAAAAAATAAATTAGCCACGTAAGAAGCATCTGCAGTTTTCTTACAAGGAAGGAAGTGAGCCATTTTCGAAAATCGATCAATTACAACCAAAACAGAATCAACTCCTCGTTGAGTTCGTGGAAGACCGAGAACAAAATCCATAGTGAGATCTTGCCATATTGTTTCTGGAACAGGCAATGGGGTATAGAGTCCAGTATTTTGAGCTTGTCCCTTAGCTTTCTGACGTATTGGACAACGCTGAACAAAACGACCAATGTCGCTTTTTAGTTTGGCTCAATAAAATCTTTCTTCAACTAAGCTGATTGTCTTATCTCGACCAACATGTCCTCCTAATCCGCCTGCATGCAATTCTCGGATCAAGTGCTCACGCAAAGAAGAACGAGGAATGCATAATTGCGTTCCTTTAAATAAGAATCCTTCCTGAAGTAGGTAATCGGATATAAACTCTCTATTACAACTCTCTATTACTGCATCGAGTCCATATATCGCCAAAATCCTTATCAGTTGCATAAAGTTCCTTTAAGCACTCGAACCCAACTACTTCTGTACTAATGGTAGCTAAAAGAGATGCTCGTCGACTTAAAGCGTCTGCTACTTTATTCTGTTGGCCTGATTTATGCTTTATAGCAAAAGTGAATTTTTGTAAAAAGGTGATCCATCGAGCGTGCATTCGATTCATTGTTTTTTGAGAATTGATAAATTTCAAAGTTTGATGATCCGTAAATAACACAAATTCTCGTTGTATCAAGTAATGTTCCCAATGCTTTAAAGCCCGAATAACGGCATAAAATTCTAACTCATAAGTAGTCCACTTTTGCCGAGACTCACTAACCTTTTCACTGAAAAATTCGACTGGGCGACCTTCTTGAGATAATACTGCTCCAATTCCCATAACTGAAGCATCACAATCAATTTCAAATACTTTTTCGAAGTTAGGTAGTGCCAACACCGGTGTAGTGCATAATTTAGTTTTTATTGTCTCAAAACTATTTTCTTGCGCTTTACCCCACTGAAATTGACCCTTTTTCAAGCAATCGGTAATAGGTGCCATGATTGCACTGAATCCTCGAATGAAATGCCTGTAAAAAGTTGCTAGTCCATGGAAGCTTTGAACTTCTCTCACGGTTTTAGGAGCTGGCCATTCGCGTATTGCTTTCACCTTTGTTTCATCAACCTGGATACCATCTTTTCCCACCATAAAGCCAAGAAATAAAAGTTGATCAGTCATAAATATGCATTTTTTGAGATTGATATACAATTTATTATCTCGCAGGACGGAGAGAACTTCTTTAAGATGTGACAAGTGCTCATCTTCATTCTTGCTGTAGATAAGAATATCATCAAAATAAACCACCACAAATTTTCCCACAAAAGGACGAAGAACTTGGTTCATTAATCGCATGAATGTGCTTGGTGCGTTCGACAGCCCAAATGGCATCACTAACCACTCGTAGAGACCATCCTTGGTTTTGAAAGCTGTCTTCCATTCATCGCCAGTTCGAATACGGATTTGATGATAGCCACTCCTTAAATCAAGTTTGGTGAATACCACTGCCCCTTGTAATCTGTCGAGCATATCATTAAGATGCGGGATGGGAAAGCAATACTTGATTGTTATTTTATTAATAGCACGACTGTCTATACACATTCGCTAACTGCCATCCTTCTTTGGAGTGAGTAAAGCAGGAACTGCACAAGGACTCATGCTCTCACGGATCAATCCTTTATCAAGTAACTCATTAACCTGTCGCTGCAACTCTTCATGCTCAACTGGGCTCATTCGATAATGTGGTAAGTTAGGCAAACTAGCTCCAGGTGCCAAATCAATATGATGTTGAATGTTTCGCATAGGGGGCAACTCACTTGGTAACTCATCAGGTGCTATATCAGCAAAATCAGCAAGTAACTTTTGAACTTTGGCCGGAATCTGTATAGTTGCTTCCAAGTGACCTTTAACTACTAATGCTAATATAGTGCTCGGCTCTTTTACGTGGTCGAAGAATTCTGGGCCTGATATGTTGGTAAAAAGTGGTTTATCTTCCTTGATAGCAGGATTATTTTCCAAATGTTGAGATTGTGGTACTAAAACGATCTTCTTATCAAACCACCAAAATATGAAAGTGTTATCTCGCCCCTTATAAGTGGCATCAACGTCATAGTGCCATGGACGACCCAATAATATATGACAAGCATCCATATCCACCACATCGCACATGATCTCATCTTTGTAATATTTCCCAATCGATAAAGGAACCTTACAGATTTCTAGAACTTGAACTTCTGGGCCTTTTTTAATCCATGCAATCTTATATGGAGAAGGGTGTCTCTCAGTCTTCAGATTTAGAGCTTTTACCACTGCTTTGGAAACGACATTCTCACTACTACCGCTGTCAATGATTACGTTGCATACCTTACTACGAATAGTGCACCGAGTCCGGAAGATTTTGTGTCGTTGTGAGTTATCAGGCTTTTTGGGTGCAAGTAAAAGGCGTTGGACAATGCACGCCAACTCTTCCCCAGTATCTGCATCTGCAACATTACCACCCTCATAGTCACCGTCTTCAAAATTTTGTTCTTCATCACTTTCGCCCTCTTCTACAATGTTAATGGATCGCCTGTTTGGACAGCTATTTGAAAGATGTCTTAGTTGGTTACACCGATAGCACTTTCCAAGATTAGGACGCGCATAAGGGTCATTATTTGTTCGTTGCTGTGCTTGGTTTCTGTTTTGGATGTTAGATTGAACAGGAGCTGAAATTCCATTTTGATTCTGTGCCGAATTCTGAATTGGCGTGGTACCCTTACTGTTATTATTATTGTTGCCTGATGTCGTTGCACCCTTTGGAGTAGAATAAGTTTCTTGAATTGGTCGTCGAAAATTGCCTTGAGTACGGGCTGTGGTCCTATTCATCTGATTTTCCACTTTCATTGCTAAATTGACTGCATCGTCATGGTCCAAACCTCTTGAAGAGCTAGTCGATCTTGAATGACTAATTTTAGGCCTCCTATATATCGAGCAATTAATTGAGCTTCTGTTTCAGACAAATTAACTCGGGCATTTAAACGATAGAATTCCTCTGTGTACTCGTTTACTGTTCGATTGTTCTGTCGACAATTCTGATATTGCTGGTACAAAAATTGCTCATAATCTGGGGGGAGAAATCGTCTTTGCAATAACCGTTTCATCTTGGGCCAAGTTTGCACACGTTGTTTTCCTTGTCGTTGACGATTAAATTGAAGTTGTTCCCACCATGCCGAAGCTCCACCCTTTAATTTATACGCCACGAGCTTAACTTGGCTTTGTTCCGAGATATTCAAATAGTCGAAAAAATTTTCGACGGTATGGATCCAATCCAAAAAATCTTCAATATTTAATCGGCCGTCAAAACTTGGCAAGTCCATCTTCATCTTAAATTCTTGAACATTTGTACCACGATTATTAGCCCTTGGTCGAAAATTATCTTCTTCTTCGGATGAATAATCGAAACCCCGTGGTCTTCTTTGTTGAAAGCCTCTATCCCTCGGCTGAAAATTAGGACCTCGATCAAAATTGACTCCTCGGTCAACATTGTAACCACGGTCAACATTATAGCATCGGTCAAAATTGTGTGGGTCAAAATTGATTCCTTCCCTAAAATTAAATCGCGTCTCTGCCTCTCGCTCAAGATTTTTTGTCGAAGCTCGCGGTCGGTCACCGAGCTCCTTGTCGCCGCCGATTGGAACCTTTCACCGGAGGTTACCTTCATCTCGCCTGTTTCTTCGCTCGTAGATCCGTAGAGGGGCAGCCTCGCAAGGGTCGTGATTCGCGACTGGGTTCGCGCGCCAGACAACTTGATCATGGATTTCTGGATTCTGCTGCCGAAGTCGATTATCTGCAAGAGGCCGGAGTCCTTCCCCCACACCTGGGTCGACGTGGGGTTGGGTAATAGGGCGCGTCTCCCTTCTTGCTAGAACTCTACGATTTCTTACATTCAAATTTGCATCCTCATCATCGGAATCTGAGTTGATATCTCTTTGTACATATTTCTGCCCACCCGTCTGTTTTGCCCTGGGTGCATGATACTTCTCAATAGTCATCGCAGTTAGCATCTGCGTGATATTGCGAAGAGCTTCATCCATCCCTTCTAGTCGTTGCTCAATTTTTTCAAACCTCCGTTCGTTGTCGGTGGTTTGTTTGCTACTCGAATCGTCCTCAGCCATCAGATTGAGGTGAAGTCCTTGCTCTGGTACCAATTTTGGTGCGGAAGCGTTTAGAAATTCTTGTAATAAGAATTGAAAATAAGAATTATATTGGAATAAACTTGCTTTGTATTGATATATGATTGATTGATTAAAAAGTGTACAATACCCCTATATTTATAGGTCAAATTATCCCTAATCCTATTAATAAAAGGAAAGTAAAATAAGGAAACTAAATTCTAAAAGGAAATAAACTAATCCTAATCTAAATAAAATTTAAGAATAAACCTATTACAATTAGAAAAGGAAGTTAGAAAAGATAATTTAAAAAAGACAAACTCCTAGATAAAGTGGAACTATTAATTGTAGTTGTGATGTACTACATCAAAATGTATCTAACAAGGTTTTATTTCTTGTGAATGCAATTTTTTTCTAATTTTATTTTTTATTTATTTATCTGAGCGAGATATGACACAATTATCTACATTACTCCTTAATGTATCCTCAATTATTTTCTTTTATGCATCCTAGTGTCACGGCAGATCCTTCTTAAGATCATCACTTTTGCAACATTCATCTTAAGAACATTTGGTAGCCTAACACTTGCTACAATTGAAGGTAGTTAACCTAATAGCTGTACAACCTGGACTGCATAACTTCTGTTTTCACCCTTTTCAGTTTTCTTAAAATTATCCTATGCATTTCGTTCTCTTCAAATCTCCGTTCTTTATTTATAATTGAGCATAAGTATCTAAAACAATCGTCTTCTGTGACACCGCGATCCTTTTCTTAAGTTTCATATTCATCCTTATTAATACTCTAACAAAAAGGACATTACATATATTCCATCTTATTTCCACACAACCCCAAACCCACCATGATTCCTTCAATCAAATTTATTGATGAATAACAGTGATGGTTATGTTTTGATATTACTTCTAATGGTAACTATGTTTCATCCATATGAATCTCGCATAATATAGATTTCATATGGATGTATAACAATTGCACATTAATTTAGATACTGTTTCTATATATTATGATTTATAACCACTGCAAACTATTTTCATTTTATAATCGGCAATTGGAATTTAAAAGAACCATAGTATGAAAAAACATATCTGTAGATACACTTGCAACTATTTTTTTCTTAAGATAATGCTTAGATCTATTAATGTACTGCATGCATAGGCATATACATGCACTCTGAACTTTTTATGTATCTGTGGATGTGTTGGTTTTAATTTTTCTCTCTCTAACTTAATATTTTGCGTACATCAGTGAGCAACAACCCTTGCGATTGAATCCTGAGGAGATATGTGAGGTTATCGTTGCAGTGTGCACGGAAACTCCTTCGACAAATTCTAATCTCACAACAATCTCGTCTAAGTTAAGCAACAATGGAAGGCCATCTCTCGACGTGGCTGTGAGCGTTCTTGTCAAACTTATAATTGACATGTATGTTCTGATGCATTTTGTTAATACTATAGGACTTCATTGAACTTTTTCTTTCTCCATTTATGATTGAGTAGTGACACTGCATGGTATGATATTATAGAAATGAGACACTATCATTATCCAATACAGAAGTTAGATCCTTTCTGGACCCTTTCTGGGTGTGTGGTTCAAATTGCTTTCAATGTTGTCGTCAAAAGGACGCATCTGGTCTTCAGTAACTTTCTTGGTTTAAAGTCTCTAATTGTTCATTGCTGCGTAATATGATTCAAATTTTCTCCATGCTCTCGTATAATAAGCCAAAGTTAGACTTCTGCTAAGTAAAGGAAAACAATTTATGCTTTTCATCTATTACGCTATTTCTTGACTGCAGTCAATGCTAGCACACAAGCCTGTATCTTGTTTTCCCAGCTGATCTTTTCTAATTCCATTTTGTAGGTACGTTTTGGATTCTGTGACTGCTGCTCCTCTAACTTTATCGATACTCGAGGTGCTGCATACTTTGCACTTGTTTTTGTGCAACATGTAGTTATAGCTACTTATTTTGCACATAACTTATTGTAGGATATGCTAAATTCTCCAAAAGTGATGTCAAGGGCTCAAGCTTTTGATTTAATTTTGAACCTCGGAGTTCACGCACATTTATTGGAGCCTCCAGCACCGGATGACACCTCTGCAATTGAAGAAGAGTATTTGCACGAACCATATTTTGAAAATGAAACTCAACTTTCTTCAAAAGGAAAGAGAAAATCTGACAATTTTAAGAAAATGGGGAATTCGTCAGCTACTGATAAGTTTGAGAATTGGATATTGGGCATTCTCTATGAGGTTCTTCTTCATCTTGTTCAGGTATGTGTGATATATATACTCATTTTTTCTCAATAAAATGAATATTTTTATTACAATTTCTATGACACTCATGTCGGCCTCAAGTCTATAAAATAACCAATATGCATCTCACGGAATTGAAACTAATTAACGAAAAGACACATAATTTCATAAAATAAAATAAAAGACTGAAATTTGAAGTAGAGAAGACATGAAATTTGTTGGGTTTTTAACAAAAAAGAAGAACTCTAGTTAGATTTAGGCTCAACTGTTGTTGATTATGAATATACAGATGAAAGACTGATTGGATTTGTGTAGTGAATGACAAATATGACACCATCACATTTTTTCTTTTAATTGGTGTTATCTATTTACCTAGGTTATGATTCCAAGAATGGACCAAACAAGTCAACATTCATTTTCTTTTATAGACAATAAATATTTCTTGTAAATCCTCCATTTCTCGTACAACCAAGCCCTTGTATCAACTCTATTCATTTTTCAAGTCCATGTTCGAGCATCTCAATTGCTTCATATTTTGTGCTCTCTCTGTATGTGTGATATGATGGTACACATGTTAAAACGGAGGTCTAGATAATACCACATAGCTGCTATATTAATCTAGAATTTTATCTGATTGGTTGTAGTAAACTTCTAATGTCTGCATTTGTTTGATTCATATTTATAGGTTGTGCTGCACATTTCATGTATCTTCATTGACTAATACATGCTTATTTCTCAGATTGAAGAGAAGGAAGAATCTGTCTGGGCTTCAGGTCTAAGTTGTTTACTCTATTTTGTTTGTGATAGAGGGAACATTCGAAGAAGCAGATTACAAGGTCTTGATATTAGAGTGAGTATTTTTTGAAGCATTGTTTTGTTATCATCTGTGGGCAAATAAGTTTTATATGCAATTCAATTTTGGAATCATTGTACTACCGACAATATTAAGTGAGTATTCTGCATTGTGAAAAGGGGAAAACTCTCTTAGGTACATGTTGCGTAGAACTTGTCTAAATTCTGGATGGGATGTTTTGATATGAAAGGAAAGTGTTAAGAGAACAGAATGACTAGCAAAAGAGAATGGCTTCCTCCCACCTTCAGAATATCTTAGGTGAATGAAAGGGATTCATACAGTTAGTTGCAGATAAGTTGGCAAAAGCAAGCTTGAATGGTTTTCCTGGCTTCTGGTTAGAGAGCCTTAAAATTTCATGAAGTATGGTTATCTGATGATGAAATCTGCAAGGACTATTCCTTTTCAAAGCCTTCAAATTACCAAATGCAAAGAGAGGATGCCATTTGTGTGTAATATTCTACTTCTAGGTCTCCGTTAATTAAAGAAAAGGATGGTTAATGACTCACTGGTAGTTTATTTTTTAATGTGGAAATGAGTTTCCAGATTGTTATGGACTTATGGACAATTGATAATTTTGTGTTTTAACCAATGGAACAATAACCTGAAAGAATAAAAATGGTTAAAGTGGTTTACTATTCATCTATGGTACTGGAAGTTTGGCACATGATGGCTTCATTGGTGGTTAAATAGGCAGATTTTCAGCATCTCACCCAAACATGAAATGAGATGGAATTCCTCTTCGTGAAGCCAATCAAAGCATATTTAACAAATGTTTATTCCTCAATATTCAATAAATTTTGATGTGCATGACCAATAAATTTTATTTTGTGTTTTCTACTCCTATCTCTGTACTAATCCAATATTGACTGCATCTACTCTTACTTTGCTCACAGGTTATTAAAGTACTGGTACAGATTAGTAGAAGAAACTCTTGGGCAGAAATCGTTCATTGCAAGCTTATTTGCATGATGACAAACATGTTTTATGAAGTTCCCGAAGGCCCCGATAAAGTTGTTTCAGCTACTCCAATCTTTCTTGTTCAGCAGTTTGATCTGATTGGAGGGAATGAGTTTATGTTTGAAGAGGTAATATTCTATTAATTTCTTGCAAGTTGAGAGTGTCTTTTTAAGAGAAAGTTCATATGCTGCTTTATGAATGAACTAAAATATGTTGAAGGGAATTTTTGCTTATTCAAATATTTACTAGAAATTATTGTATATATTTTTCTACCAAAGTTGGAAAGATCTTTTATCTATGTATGTTTGGGCCGCCTGTGGAGATTTGGCTGCTGGTAAATACTATATTTCACAAAATTGAAATTCTTATGGATGAAATCATAGATGATAAAGAAAATCCGTGCCCTCTCATTCATATATTGGGTATGCTTGCTTGCCTGCATATCCCTACCACTACCCCCCCCACCCCCACCCCCCCAACCCAGAAAAAAATAAATAAAAGAATTCTTCTATGATATAGACTTTGACCAGAAGAAAGTAATTTCATAAAGACCAAGTTTTTGGAAGTCTTCTATGGAACATGGTCAGATCCAACAGAGTTTTGTTATATTTCATATTGCACTGCCACCATGACTTGAAATTTCAAGCTCTTTTTCTAGTTACAATTGTTTGAAGACAGTTGAAGTAAATAAATTCATTCCTTCTTAGGCAACTTGATATTTTAGATCAGCTAGTTCAACATCGTACCGGAGCAGGCTTCCTTTGAAGGATGGTCCTTGCTATGGATTGGCCAACCTATGATTGGAAGGTTCTGATTTCTGAAGAGGGCTGACCTTTTAGGTAAGGAATGGAAATTATCAGCACCTCTTCTTGGCCTGAAAAGGCAGGGGCACCAACCGTATTAAATCCAAAACAAATGACCTCCCCGAACCCAATTTTGTACTAGGGTCTTCTACTGGTTCTGTGAAGTCACCGGCTAGAAATGTGGGTTGCAATGGACGTTAATTCCAAAAAGAAAAGTGAATTGTAACAACTCTACTCCTCGTCACTGGATTAAACTTTGGCTTTGAACTTATAAGTTAATCGGGCACCCTGTCCTTACAAGCCAGTGTTAAGGGTTCTGGCCAATGTGATTGTAATAATGGTATGACTGTATGGGAGCCCAACAAATTCTACAGAAGCTAGTACGGGAGTAGGTTCTCTTCTCCAGAAGTGATTCAGAAAGTTGTTCTCAAGTTTCGCCACCACTCATTTATGGAAGCCATTTAAATCATGGGAGGTGTTGAAGATAAAGTTTAATTAAATAAATAATTGTCTCGTCTCTAAATGCTTAATATTTTAAATGATGTGGTTGATCGACATAGAACATAAGAAGTATGATTGCATGTTCTAGAATGATCTGTTTCCTTGTTTAACTCCATCCTGCTACTTTTCAGTTTTCTCTTCTGATCGTTTCTTTTTTTCATAATTTCGAACTGTAGCAATCCATTTATATGGATCACATGGTAGGACGATAGGAGGAATATAATTTGTTTGTTTCTCTTAATTCAACCTTATTTTCTCGTGTGTACTCTCTCGAGGCCTTTCCTCTTTCCATGTCACTCACTCTCTCTGGCCTTTATATTTGAATCTATAATCTAAAACAATGAAGAATTTCTATTATTAACTAGGGTGTTCAAGTTGCATAGGGATCTTTATCTTTTTTCTTCTGCTACATTCCTATCACAGTTCTAGTTTAGTTTTAGTTAGATCGAATGACCTCGAGTAGTTGCACATTTGCTTTGGATTCATAGCTTAGTAGCTCTGAACTGAAACCAGTTAATGTTTAGTGTAGGTGGATGCCCTTGGATCGGTGGATGGGATGAACTGATGACATTACATTATAGTGAATTTCTTTTATCTTAACAGATCAGGTATATAAAGGAGATATAAATATCTTCTTATACGTAACAAACCCCAAAAGGAAGACTTCCGGAAGTCCTGCTTTACTCAGTAATGCATTTATATAGACATTGTAAAAAATTATTCCCTGAATTAAACATCGACAAACCACTAGCATTTAATAGATGACAAAGAACGTTTTTTATGTGTATATTTATTTTTATTTACACCATAATATTTCAGTCTAATAGCCTTTGCATCGCTGATGCAGTACAATTGCACTTGATGCTGTCAATATATTTTATCATACCAATATTATTATCAAACCTGTTACTTCTGAAAGCATTGAGCCGAGTTGCTATGGTGGTTCAGTTATTACTTTGTGTTTTTGAAGTCGGTAGGCTCCATTTATTTTTTTATCTTCAATGAAATTTTTGTTGATGGAAATGTAAGTTTCCTGTGTTTGAAATCACTTTTCTGCAGAGTATTTACAGTGATCTTCAAAACATGAAAATGTTCTTGGTGAATGATAACATTGCCCTGTTTTATCTAAATGATCATATATGCATTAGTGTATGTTTTCAGACTCTACTATGGTCCTAAATCAAAATACTGGTACTAACCTCAAGTTGTGGGGTTGGTAATTTCTGCTCTCAATCATTTTAAGTTTTTCTATATGCAAACAGAATTTCATTTGATAGCAATTCAATGACAGCACATCTGTATATATTTCTGAATTTACAAGTTATGATTTTATAAATGCAGTTGGCACTTTCAAACTCAAGAGAAGAACGGAGAAATCTATATCTGGTTCTTTTTGATTATTTATTGCATAAGATAAATGAGACATGTATAGCTTCTGGAGTGTCCGAGTACAGTGATGACGAGGTTCAACCTATTGCTACCTTGCTCATGCTTGCAGATGCACCTGAAGCTCTGCATTTATCTGTCAAGTTAGGAGTTGAAGGCATGGTGGAGCTATTGAGGAGATCAATTTCTACAGCATTGTCCAGATATCCTAATAATGATCGGCTTATTACAGTAATGTTCCATGTCTTTAACGTTTTCATCTGCATGAACAAGAGCTTAATATTTCTTTTTAGCTTGTGAGCAAAGACTAGGGAAGATATCCAAATTTATAATTGATTTATATATCCATACAGTACTCAACGGTTGTATGCATTTTTGTTTTAGTGTCAACGTCTTCATGATATTCGGTGTTTTTTCAGATAGGGACTGTAATGCCTGTGGTCTGTTACCTCTCAGGATTTTCCTCATGCATTTACTATGGGAAATAGGGGTAGAAGACCATAAAAGAAAAACATAGAATAACTTCAATTTAAAATCTGTATCTTGAAATGGCGCGTAGAATTGGTTGGTTTCAGGACATGGAACTTGAATGAAAGTAATCTTGCACTTACTCAACATATTTGCTTGCTTGTGATCTACGTGTATAGGTTCTTCCCTCTAATGGTGGCCACATATCAGCCTTATGGTTAACCATGACATTTGACCTTGATGTGTTCTTTATGTCTGAATATAACCTTGTTTTGCATTTCAAGTTGATTGTATTTACTCTTTGCTGTCTCATCTTTATTAGTGGACTTCAGGCAATTGCGTGTCTATGCATCTAAATTTGTGGAAGTCTAATTTTGTTCGCTATCTGTCTGATTTTATTTCCTTGTTTTTTCACTTTTGCTGCTGCTTCTTTAAACCTAAGAAATGGCATGTATAGTTAAATTGTACTGCTTTATTTTCTTTCTAATAATTTGTTTTGAAGGTGGATTTGTTTGGTTTCACTTTTTCTGGCTCTTTTCCTCACACGAACACGCACATACATGTTTGTAGCCACATATGCATCCAAAAGAGGAATTACACGACCTTTAATTGTATTCGAATTGTGTTTTCTCTTGCAGCTCTTGCAGAGTATGGTAGAGAAGTTTGATATGCTCATGAGATCATTTACTCATCTAGACAGAGAATTTACCCAAATGGTTCAAATAACCAAATCATACAAGTCTTTAGAAAGCATTGATGAAATTCACAGAAACAGTGTTGGCATCAAAGCAAATCTCTCTTGGGCCACTTTACATTCTCTTCTTCATTCTGAACGATCTGCTTATCGGCACAATGGGTATCTCTGGTTAGGAGATTTGCTCATTGCTGAAATAAGTGATGAAGGGGACGAGAGCCTGTGGTTGAGCATACAAACCTTGGAGCAAAAAATCAAAATTGCCGGTGTTAATGATTATTCAGCTTCTTTAGGCGTTCCTTTACCCATTTGGCTTATGTGTGGGCTTCTAAAGTCAAGAAACAATCTTATCAGATGGGGCTTTCTATTTGTTCTAGAGAGGCTGCTCATGCGATGCAAATTTCTGTTAGATGAGAGTGAAGTTCAACATGTTATCAGAAGTGAAGCTGCAGGCCACATGCACGCCAAGAGTCGTCTTGAAAAAGCAAATGCTGTGATAAACATCATGAGTAATGCCTTATCCTTGATGGCCCAAAGAAACGAGACTGATCGTATGAATATTTTGAAGGTAATGTTGTTGCCTGATTCATCTCGAACCTGTTGTAACAGTGTAACTGTTTCAAAGTTACCGTTCTTTTCACAGCTATAGCTACCATTTGGATGCTATCTATTTTGGCCTAATGATGCATTTATATTATTGGGATTGGCATAACACTGAAGCAGATAAATGTCACATTTATCAGTATCTGCTGTCCATTATCTCTGCATTGACCATTTGGATGTTCAAAATATATTCTAAATACCTCTTTTCCTGAAAAGTATAATAATTAAATTTTTTTAGTAGCATATTGATGATTGCCCAAATACTTTTGTAGTGGTGGCAACAAAAATATTTGATGCCTGGCGGAACTTGGGCCTTTCCCCCTATTGTCATGTTTAATGGCTGAACAGTCTTTTGTTGGGTGGATTTCTGCACCAAAGTGTTAAAATGCCTTTCCAAGTGGCACATCTTTTTAATTGCTAACTTGAGCTTTGATTTTGTAAATTAGTTGTGTGGTCTGAATTTTCCATGGTTTCATCATAACTTTGAAAAGGAAAATCACAATCAGTGAAACTCGTGGTGCTCTTCCCAATACTCTTCAGAGGAACAAAAAGGAAAAAAAGAAAAAAAGAGCAGTTGCAAGCCAATATATAGTGTTCATTTATTTGCTTGATTCTCTTACATTTGATTTTTTATATGCATGTGTGTGTGTGTGCTGCATGCATGTCTGAATCATATTTTTCTCTCTTTTATAACCTTACATAATTATCTTTCTTGATGTATTTGAGCAGATGTGTGATATTCTATTTTCACAATTGTGCTTGAAAGTAGTCCCCACAACTGCGATGCTGTTTGGAGACACACAGATTAATGATTCTAGTAGTTCAGAATGGAACAAGGCAGGAGCAGAATCTCTCTCTCAAAAAGAGAACCTTGGCCGGGAAGAATCCATGGGGGATTCTGACAGCAAAATTGGCAAAAGTGTAAATCCTAAAATCTGTGGTACTGCATCCATGGCAGCACTGCTGCTTAATGGACAAGCAATTGTACCCATGCAATTGGTTGCACGCATTCCTGCTGCTTTATTTTACTGGCCTCTGATCCAACTTGCTGGAGCTGCAACAGACAATATTGCATTGGGTGTCTCTGTTGGTAGCAAAGGAAGAGGGAATATACCAGGTGCCACGTCAGATATAAGGGCTACCCTTCTCTTACTCTTAATTGGTAAATGTACAGCAGACCCTGCTGCTTTTACAGATGTTGGTGGTGAAGAGTTCTTCAGGTAACTTTGTAGTTTAATTTAATAACTCTTGTACATGGAAGTCACGTTCCTTGTAAATGTTTATGAAGGAGTTTTACATCAATGGATATTCGGCAGGGAGTTGTTGGATGATACAGACGCAAGAGTGGCTTACTACTCTTCTACCTTTCTTTTGAAGGCAAGTGTTTGATCTCTTTTGCTTACCTCGAGGTATGAAATGTTCAAGCTATTGTATTGAATTTATTTGAAATTTAAATTTCGCAGAGAATGATGACAGAGGAGCCAGAAAATTATCAACAGATGCTTCATAGCCTTGTTTCAAGAGCTCAGCAGGTGCATTCTTATTTGATATTTCATCCGAAGAATATATGGCATTTCTGGAAAACTATTGTTACTTAGGAACATAGTTAAAAAGGTGTGATTGGAGCTCGCCTCGGTCTGAGGCGGTGAAAAATAGCACTGAGGCACGAATATTTAAGGGGAAAAATGAGGTTTATGCCTTTGGTGGTTGAGGAGGTGCACGCCTCAAAGTGAGTGAGGCATGCGACTCTCCTTAAATATCTTGGGAATTAATTTTTTTTTTTTTTTTAAGTTCTCTTCTTACATTGGCTGACTTCATTGGAAATCTAATATATATTAAAATAGCATTGGGAATCTACTAAGTTTTAATAAAATCTTACCAAAGTTCATTGGATATCTGCCACAAATTATCTTTTGAAATCCATTATATATCAAAACCTAATTAATTTCTTTGATTATATAATGCACGTCATAGATAAAAATATGTCACAAGTTCTAACACACAGAACACAAAAAAAAAACACTACAACCCTAGAATTGCATCATTTCAATGACTGCTCCTTCGGCGAAGGAGACATCACTCCGGTGGAGACTTGATTGCATTGGTACTTTAAGTTGTTCTATTAAAATTTTATATAGTATTAAGTTTATTTTTGTACATTTTTTTTTGCTAATTTTTTGTTCACAAGTCTTACGCCTCACTTCACAAAGGAAAAATGCCTCTGTAGGAAGCTCCAACACTGACATAGACACATCTACATGCAATTTTTCAATAAGTATAGATGTGTCCTCGACACATTGACTAAAATAATATTTTTATTTTATTTTCATATTGTGAAGTAAATTTATTTTTGTGAATTCTGGTGTGTCGACAATATATCTTTCAGCGTGTTGGCAATGTATCGGTGACATGTCCAGCTCTACAAAATAAAAAAACTAATTTGAATACGCCACCTGGCATCATTGACATATGTTGGCAACGTGTCAATGTCCCACACGATTTATCTGCCAGCTTGTTGGCAATGTATCGGTAACATGTCTAACTCTACAAAATAAAAAATAATTTGAACATGCCATTTGGCATCATTGACCTATGTTGGTGACATGTATATCCTAGCGTGTTGGCAATATGTTGGCAGCATGTCCAATTATACAAAACCAAAAGTAATTTGCTTGTAGGTGACACACGATTATCTCCCGGATTATCGGCAATGTGTCATCGACTTGTCCAACTATACGTAACTAAATATTAAATTGGAGATACCACATGGTGTTTTAGACATGCGTTGGTATCATGACATGTACTCAACAGCACCGGAAGGGTTATCGGTGCTTCCTAGATTGTTACTTTATTGAGTGTAGGAACACCATTTGTGAAGTCCAGTACTTTTTTTGATAAGTAAAAGAGAAAATTACGGATTTGTACCTCCTGCACGCGCAAATGGAGAGAGCCTCTATGCTACACATGATTAATAAAAAATGTGAAGTCCAGTACTAGGTAGTAGTATCCTATAAATATGACGCCACCAGAGAGTAAACAAAATGAACAGTAGAATATTCAGAATGGGAAACTCAAAAGTTTATGCTGCATCATTTGTTTTCTAACTGGGTGACCTAGCTGAGTTGAAAACGAGGTAGATTATATTGATCACACGAGGGATTTTGCATTTTCTGTTGCCAGTGCATCAGGTCTACCATTTTTGCAACATGACTCTGCCAAGATTATCAGATTTCTGATGACCTTATTTAGAACTCGTCCAGCTATGACTGATTGCATTAGCTCGCTAAAGTCTGAGTTTTCTAAGTCACTCAGTCATGCCAGGTTACTTTTAAGTTGTGAACCTGATTTCTTAAGCTACGGTCATAATGGACTCCTTTCTTGCTCCATTTTCTTCACTTTACTTCAAATCCTTGAATGCACAAGCAATGTTGTCTACAGTTGGTGGAGCATAATCTTTATACATTGTTTTGTATATTTGGGTAGAAATATTCAAGAAAATACAAAATAACATATCTGAATAAGAAAACCGATTGTTTTACTCACCTGTACGAAAGCTGGCAGCAGCACATACTGGAGAGGCAGAGATGTTGGTTTTTTTAATCTTTGTTTGACTATTTCGTCAGTTTCTTGAAAGTGAAAATGGAACCAACTGTAATATCACCTTTTAGTCTTGTAAATTGCAAATACAAGAATCCATACTCAAGAAGAGCAATGAAAAAGATAGGTTTTCGTTTTATTGTTTATGAAATTATTCCATCCCTCGTTTGATCTATCAACTTACTTCATTTGTTTATGGTAAGGAGTTCCTATTGGTCGTTCCTCTCTATAGCATGTGTAGTAACATTAAACCCTTTCATTTTATGATCGTCAAGATTTCAAACAAGTGCTTAAGGTTTATGAATCTCCTTACAGAGTAACAATGAAAAGCTGTTGGAGAATCCCTATCTTCAGATGCGTGGCTTACTTCAGCTGTCAAATGAATAATTTGGAAGCTCTGAGTTGTTCTTGATTTGTTTGGTTTCATTTGGAGAAATTTATTGCTCTGTGCTCCTGATGATCAATGTATTCTGGTGGGGCAATCCCTGGTTAGATTGTGAATTAGTGAGATACAAGATGCTTAAAGAGGCATCAATTCACAGCTGTATTCTATGCAGCCAAATTGAAATCAAGAGAACAAGGTGCTTGTACATTAAACTTGGCCGCATACTTTGTCTGCCGTTGTATATTCTTTAAGAGCCTCCGTTATGCTGCAGTTTGGATCACATTAAGAGACAGTTCCATCTATTGGTTGAAATGATGAAAAATCACTCGTACATATGAAAATAAAGCTTTGCATTCGTTTGAAGTTTATGAATTGGCACTTTTGTGCGTACAGTTGCCAAAGCACAAACTATCATTGAGCTTCTATTTGCTGAAACCTTCTGATGGTGGCTGTTGAGCCTTGTCCAGGTACTGCGTTCAAGTCTGCTCTTTCTATTAAATTCCCATATTTTCAAAATGTTGGCCATCAGGAAAAACTTTTCCAATTGTGAATTTTCGTGTTCGTTACCATTTAATAACTTGAGTTAGTAATAACTATTTGCAATGTGCAATTTTGTTCAACTGTGCTTTTTTGGCATCCTTTCAAGAACATTCCTCTTCCCTCGTGGAGCTTTTGGATCAAATCTGCTTGATTTATTTCTCTGTAATTTTCTTACAGCGTAAAAATATGTACACGTATCTATTGGTATTCAGTGCAAGTTTACACAACTTTCTTTCTGACGATTCTGTGGTCATTTTCTAAGTGGAAAGCAGTGTATTGGCATGTCGCCGCTGAGGAATGTTAATGGAGTCTTTGATAAAGAGAAGATTTTCATTTTTTTCTTTCCGAAGGACAGTATTCTTCAGACGAAGCTCTCGATAATCAGTCACTCACTTCTTAATGAGTGCAAGCTCAGCCGCAAGGATTGGGAAGTCAAGACAATAGACGAACATCTCATTGCATGTGAAGTCTCTCAATAGGGGCACATTGGTATATAAAGTTTTCTTAAATTTGTGTTTACTGGTTTTTGTAGTTTTGCTTTTCATTGTGTAGGCATTTTGCATTCCCATTTTCCTTAGCTTACAAAATTACGCCAGATACAAGAGCATAAAATATTAAACTCTCACTGTTGTATAATTGCTGTTGATTTTAACATGCATAATAATTATATGCTTGTATTTTTGTGCCTGAAATTTCAAACTTAATGCTCCGGGTTCGACTCCCTTTTACTCTGTATATTTTTCAAACGACGATATATTTTCTTTCACTACATAATTCTTAGTTCCAATTTGGAGAGCATATTGCGCATTTGAGTAAACTGCATCATCATCTCCATCACTTAATAAGAGAGTGAGAATTACCTGATCAATGATTCGCATCTACTAAACCAACAGACTTTGCTATACTCCGCCGGACGTGGAATAGTGTCATTTCATATTTTCAAATGATAAATAATATTATTAAAATTAAAAATGTATTATTGAAAAAATAAAATATTCTTTCCGAGATATGAATTTCAAATAAAGGGCAAATTAGGTTTTTACAACCCAACGCCCCAATTTTCCGAGATATGAATTTCATTCTGTGCGCGTCACAATACATTAGGAAAAAAAAAAAAAAGTGGCCCTACATCGTTGAAGGAGAGAATCGATTTTTTGCCCCAAAAAAGGAAAAAAAAAAAAAAAAAAAGGAAGGAAGAAGAGGAGGAAGAAAATTGGGACTAGACAGAACTAGTGTTAACTAGGAATGTCATTTCGGCTCCAGCAGTCCGGCGTCTTGACCCATAAAATGTTCGTGTTCGCTCGGCTCAGCTCACCTCTCGATGGAATCGAGCTAGGGCTCGGGCCAAATCTCTTTTTGAATGACGGCTAGAGCTCGAGCCGACTCGTGTGGCTTGTCGAGCCACACAAGCTGGCTCGTACATGCCCAATTGGCTGCAAGCAAGCTGTCGCCCATCTTTGTTTAAAAAAAAAAGAGTGGGCTCAACTTGATAAGGCTCGAGCTAAAAGTTCAAGCCAAGCCTCAATTTTTCAATAGAGCTTTGGCTTGGGCCAAATAAGCTCGAACCATTTTTTGCCCCAGGCCACACTCGAATTGTAATATTCGGCTCACCTACTGTTAAAACCTAAACGCAAATGCTTTGGATCTCCCCAATTTTTTATATTTATTTTTCAGCTTATATTTACTCATCAACAGTAAGAGGCTCCGATGGCATAGCCTAACACCAGACACTCGGCCATCGAAAAATTGATCGATCTGAGGAAGAAAAGAGGGATTTGAATTGGTTACATATTTGATTTTGGGAAGAAACGGAGTAGACGACGTGAAGTGAGGTGTATTGTGATGGTAGGGTGAGTGTATTGAATAACCTAAAATTTGATTTTAATCTAAATCAAAGTCAAACAATCAATATTAATCACATTTTTCACGGGTTCTACAACTTTTCAACCATACATTTCAAAAACTTTTATCACAATCTACTAAAAATCTAATTTTAATCCCCACTAAACACCCACATATTATTGTACTTGGTTTTTGAAATCTAAACTTGAAACTTGAAAGGTAGGTTTGAAGGTAATTTTCACTACTTTTTTTCATTGTTCTAATAAAGAGTGATTAGACGTGAAAGTGAAGTTTCAAACTTTATGAGGTTAAGCGAGCTTAAGCGACGTCTAGGAGTAAAAAAACTTTTTTTTATTTTTATTCATTTTAAATATTAATTAATAATTATATATATCAAACATCTAAAATTATAAAATACTATCTTACTTAATAAATCCTATAATTAGTCAATAATATAATTTTCAAATTTTTGAAATGCAAAAATTAGACTAGTTTTCGCAGTTTTAATTTTCAACTAGACAAATCTTACTTTATAGATTTATAGGAACTTCATACATGCTTTTGAAATTTTTAACAAAATAACGAGTTTCAAAATCGTAATTACATATGTAATAGCATCGTAGCTTAATCTTACTTTAACTCTTTATCGAATATCATTTTAAACGTCTGTTTGACCAGCATTATTCCCAAATGAAAATGAGAAATAATGCCGTTGGACACCAAAATCAAGGATTATGTGAGGGGTAAGTAAAAAATAATCAGCAGGTGGGGCCCCCTCAACGGTACAAATTTTTCTAAAGAGGAAGAAATAATGCAGGCCAAACAGGGGCTAACTTTTTATATAGATAAAGTCTTTTAAAAACTAGAAATTAAAATAAATGAAAAGTTTTTTAAAAAAAATAAAATTAATAAAATGCCTAGGAGTGACAAAAGAGAGAGATGAAAAAAATTCAGCCTTTTTGGAAAGGCAAAAAAAAAAAGGTCAAGGCACAAAGCGAGGCGCTTTGCCCGAGCTTTGGCCGAATAGGCGAGCTTTTTTCTGCAAATAAAATGTGAAAAACTTAGATATTTAAATGTATTTATAAAATGTAGAAAACTAGATATTTTTAAAAAGAATTACTTTTAAGTAATTTTAAGTTTGTAAAGGCACAGCCAAACATGGATTAAGCACATAATTTCCTAGCAATTTCCTCTTCTCTGTCGGTTTGCTCCTCTTTCTTCCCTTCCTCGCATCTTTACCGTGTGGTGGGTAGTACATAGCACGTGGAATTCCACAAATATCATTATCTCATTTTTCTCTCGTCTGCTCTGCTTAATCACGTCTTCAATCATGGAGGATGGTATATTCTCTCTCTAAACTCATATTTTCTAAAAGCTATATACATAAAAGTGTTATGTGAGTGCTTGTAAGCAGCTTAATCTTTGAATTATGAGAAACTGCCGTGGTATGATCTATTTATGCTGTTAATGTAATTCAAACTAGCTAACTTCATAAAGAATCGAATAAATTAGCTTCTCGGTCGTTGAATGTTGATTCAGCGAGCGAATCTGCTTGAAATTTGAAAAGAGTAATTTTTTATTAAAAAAAAAAGGAAACTTGTTGCAGGAAAACTAGATGCCTATTGTGTATGTGATTACAGAAGTTTGAGGAAACTTGGGGTTTCGTGACTGATTTTGATACTGAGAACTGCCTGTTGTCGAGATAACATAAAATAGAAACCACATATAGAGAAAAATGAATTTACTGTTTTTTCTTTCCTTCACAGCTTTTAGACTGTCACTGTAATATTTCGCAAACAATGCATTTTAGGGAAGGTATACAGAATAAGCGCCTGATCCTAGTACAAAAGCACGCAATAATATATTTTCAAATATTCTCAAGAAGGTTAGATATTCTTGGATTGTAAATAATTCATGTTAGGTGGTTACCGTTCTTGTTTTCATTTTCACAGAAACTTTGTGTGAAAAATTGTATTTTGTAGATACTTGGAGGTAAGGTTTTATGTTCCCCTCCATGTACCATTTTCATGTTAATTCACCAAGGTAGTTGGCAATGCCAAAACCCCGTTGAAGTGTAGTTAAGTAGGCCTAATAAACCCTTACCTCACTTGGATAGACTTTACCGCAACCACACCCCCCCCCCCCCCCAAAAAAAAAAAAAAAACCCAGGTTTTTACGTCCATAATGTGTTGTGGTTGCTTAAGATAAATTTGTTATTGATTTGGAATACAGACATAGCATTGGACAATAGAGACTTAGAGAAAGGGTTGATATCAGCAACAGGAAGCCAAAACTCTCCATCTGAACCGTCTCCCGCGCCATCACCATCCGCAGCAACTCCTCCAGCTCTGGTTTTATCGAATTCTGGGAAGCGAATTGATCAAGCTGGGAGAAAGAAATATGTGAAAAAGGTTACTGGCAGGCACAATGACACGGAGCTACATTTAGCGGCTCAAAGGGGTGATCTTGTGGCTGTGAAGGCGATACTTAATATTGATTCTCAAATGGTGGGGACTCTAAGTTCAACAGATTTTGATCGAGAGGTTGCAGAGATCAGAGCCTCGGTTGTGAATGAAGTAAATGAGTTAGGAGAGACAGCATTATACACTGCAGCAGAGAGAGGGCATTTTGATGTGGTAAATGAGCTACTGAAGTATTCTAATAAGGAAACACTTGTGAAGAAGAATCAATCTATGTTTGATCCTTTGCATATAGCTGCAAGAGAAGGCCACCATGGTGATTATCTGAACTTATTGTTCTTCTTTTTTTACCTCATTTTGAAGTATTCTAGATATTCCTCTCTAGTTGCCCCTCTGGTTTCAGTTATGTGATGGTTTATTACGTTGGAAACTTGGCCCATAAAAATTATCTTAATTTATTTAAAGAGATGAGGGACAAGGTTTTAGCAGTGTATATAAGTTTTGAATTTGATTTCAGATTCTTGGATGTTAATTATATTTGAGAAATTCATTTGCTGTCTTCGATCTGTGAATTCATAGAACCTGAGGACGCATACCCTGTTGAACTCTGCTCATTATTAGTGGAGGGCATATTGACAGCATGGAATTTGGATATAAAGCACAGGCTGAGACCATTTAGCATTATCTAAAGGTTTAGTTCACTATAATAGGTTGACTTTGGACTGATGGAGCGTGTTTTACATTTAGAGTTGAGCAGAAAATATTACATGCCTGCTATGTGTAATGAGAAAAAAGCATCCCCTGCAGTCACGTGGAAACAGCTTCCATTCATTTCTTTTTCAGATCCTGGAATGTTAACATTTTCCTGGTGATATGGATCGACCTGATTGCAGTTTTCAAAATTACAGCATTGCTTGCATCTGGCACAATCAATCCACTGGAAGACGATTCATTGAAAGTGCATGAGCTTATGTTATGAAGTCCTTGGTCAATCTTCGAAATTGACCGATTCCCGTCTAACCTTTCTTTTCTGTGTTGTGTCTTTGTTTTGTTGTTTCTATCAGGCCTGACACTGACATCGAATCATTTAATTTCAGCAATTGTTCAAGTGCTTTTAGACCATGACCCTGAACTAAGCAAAACAATTGGTCCTTCCAATGCAACCCCTCTTATAACTGCTGCTTCAAAAGGGCACATGGATGTAGTTAATGAACTGCTGTCTAAGGATTGTAGCTTGCTGGAAATTTCCAGATCTAATGGAAAAAATGCATTGCATTTAGCCTCTAGACAGGGGCATGTGGACATTGTCAATGCATTGCTTGAGAGAGATCCACAATTGGCTAGAAGAAAAGACAAGAAAGGACAGACTGCATTGCATATGGCTGTGAAAGGGGTTAACTGTGAGGTGGTTAAATTGCTCCTCGACGCTGATGCAGCTATTGTGATGCTGCCAGACAAATTTGGAAACACAGCATTACATGTAGCCACAAGGAAAAAGCGAGTAGAGGTACGTTTTAGTTTGCTGTTTTAAAATTTATTCTATTAGTGTACCTTTTACTTCAAATACATGAATTTTATCCCAAACCAAATTGCTTGTTATCCCTCATTGAAAATTAATACAAATTTACTCTTATCAAGTTTCATAAGCACATATTTTCATATGCTCCATAAATTTTCTATATGAGTATACTTATCCATTATTATCATATGAAATCCCTGGAGAACTTTGAACGTTGTATAACTCATGAATGCTGTCTAGTGAAAAATACATCTATTTGTTAGTAAAGAGAGGCCATTTGATAACCCGGTTCTTGTGTTTCTAATGTTAAAAAAATGAGAGGCCATAAGTTAATTTTTTTCTTTTGGTTTAGAAAACATAAGCAGAAGAGAGAGAACATAATTGAGAAAAACTTGTTTTTGAATGTAGTTTAGTCATGGTAATTTTAATTACAAGGTAATTTTGCTGCATTCTTCTAAAGAAAAAGAAAAACAATTTACCTTGTATTTAGAAAAGAAAAACAACAGGCTTTATTCATATATAACTTTACTGTGGATTTTCTCCCTTTCAGCTAGCAACCTAATTACTCTTTTATCAATATTGCCCCTGTTCCATGCCTGCTTTTAGAACTTCAAGCATGTGGCCAATGCAATGCTGATATACACGCATACACATGCTATATTTCTTAATTTAGTTGTGGGGAATTTTTTTCCTTGCAGATAGTCAACGAGTTGTTAAGCCTTCCTGATACCAATGTCAATGCACTGACAAGAGATCACAAAACTGCTCTTGACATTGCTGAAGATCTTCCACTCTCCGAAGAATCTTCACAAATAAGGGAATGCCTTTGTCGTTATGGTGCCGTTAGAGCTAATGAGTTGAACCAACCAAGGGACGAGCTACGGAAAACTGTAACTCAAATCAAGAATGATGTCCACTTCCAGCTTGAGCAAACTAAGAGAACAAACAAAAACGTCCATGGAATTGCCAAAGAGCTTCGGAAACTCCATCGAGAAGGCATCAACAATGCTACCAACTCAGTAACTATAGTGGCGGTGCTATTTGCAACAGTTGCCTTTGCAGCCATTTTCACTGTGCCCGGTGGGGATGACAACAATGGGATGGCCGTCGTCGTGAAAAGTATTTCCTTTAAGATCTTCTTCATATTCAATGCTATTGCACTTTTTACGTCCCTTGCAGTTGTGGTCGTTCAAATTACATTGGTTAGAGGCGAGACGAAGGCTGAAAGACGTGTAGTAGAAATTATTAACAAACTGATGTGGTTGGCTTCAGTGTGTACTTCAGTGGCATTCATGGCATCTTCTTATATAGTGGTTGGGCGCACATACCGGTGGGCTGCAATAGTGATTACAGTTGTTGGTGGAGTTATAATGGGTGGGGTTCTTGGGACCATGACTTACTATGTGGTGAAGTCGAAGAGGATACGATCAATGAGGAAGCAGGCTCGAAGTGGCTCCAACTCCTGGCGTCACTCCGAGTTTTCTAATTCGGATGCCGATCGGATTTATGCCCTCTGATCGAAGAAATTACCATTATGAGAATGTGGACGAAGTAGAATTGAGATTTTAATTCCTGCTCAGAGGACCAAGTATAAACATGAATATGTAGTTGACTTCTTACATCACGTCAGTTGCTGATTTATATTTGACGTGAAATCTATGTTAGTTAAATTTTCACTTCTCACTTCGTATTTTCTTAGTTTATATACAATACTTCTTCGAAAATTAGAGAAGAATTTATTATTTGAAAAAATCTAAACAAACCTTCATCATAATATAGCACCTTTTATTCTTTGAAACTCATCTCCTTGGAAATGAATTTTTTCATCTTTAAAGACTTATGTTATACATTATTATTAGTCGTGATGAACACTTAACTCAATGTAATAAATAAAAGAAATAATGTTATTTACAATGGAAACTATCGATAGTTGCTTTACGTTATATACATATGGCAGTTTTTTATTTGATGCAATATGATGACTATCGATAGTTTTTACTATGAATATTATTATTCTAAATAAAAATTATTCTCGACTTTATTATATAATGTGACATTATTTTTATTTATTGAACAATGTGGATGACCTTGACACATGGTCATATGTTGAGGTGCTAATGACAAACATCATTATTTACATTAAAATTATAACACAAAATATGGAAACAGGACCAACGGTTTAAATTATAAAAAGCAAAAAGCTTCTTGTATAAAAATTAAAGGTAATTTTATTTTCATTCATTTTCTTGGTCAATTTAAGGTCTTTTCCCTTGAATAGGGGAAAATGAAGACACGGTTTGATTTTGACTGTTATTGAACAACTTTCAAACCAAATTATTCCGAACAATTTCAAAATACAAACCGAATCAAACCATTTCTTGCGGTTTGATTTGAGTTCAAACCATGATTTTAACGGCACAAAAATAACATATTGCAAACTAGTAAAAAAATAAAAGTATTAATGTGAAATTTCAGAATAACACTTAAATGGTAACATTCTACATATAAATGTCGTAATACACGTATATTTATCTCGATACAAGCTTAAACAATAAAATTAAAGTAAGGTTCAACAATAAAATTTGAGCTTGTAAATTCACTTTTTTTTTTAAAAAAAAAGAAAATATTATAATAATTATTATTTCCTTTTAAGCCTATAGAATCCATTATCAAGTAAATTAACAAGCATAAATTCAATTAATAGATAATATATTTTGAGTAAAATAATTATTACTTTTTTTTAATTGAGCGAATAATTCAATTTGTTTTTTTTAATTATTTTTTTAACAATTGAAATTTAAAATCAAACATTTCCAAACAGTTTGATTTAATTTAATTTTGCACCTAAATCAACTGTATTTTTGTACTCTCCACGATTAGGGTAACCGTTGATAAATAACACTACATTCGTCTATCCGCTGCCTCCCTCCATTGGAAGCTTAAACCTCACAAAACCCTCGACGGAGAAATTTACACAGAATCCTAATCAACTTCTACTGATTTCTTGTCGCATAAATTGAGAAAAAGGAATTGCAATGAACAATCTCAAGTTATCATGGGAGGTGTCATCGACGCTGCAGTTACGGTCGGAGAATGGAGAAGAAGAAGTCCTCCAGTTATTGGCCATCGACATGGAGCGCAACCGCCTTTTTTTCTCCTCATCGGCAAACTTTATATACGCCACTCAAATTCCTTCACCTCAAGTAAGAAACATGTATTAGTCTCCATTTTATAGGTGTTTATGTCTCCTTGCATTTCCGTGCTTATTCATCAAGCAAAATAAATCGAAAGCGTTTGATTTTATGGTTCCAATAGAGCATTTTTTAGCTAAGCCCAGGACAAGAAGTAAAAAATTACTTTTTTTGTATACTCTTATTGAAGTATCAAAATAAATAATTACTCTCACCAATAAAGAAATTACATTTTAACTTTTAACTGAAAAGAAATTATTTTTAAGCTTATCCAATCTTGCTCGTAATCGCATAGTTATGCATATCTAATTGTTTTCACAGTCTTTAGTGTTTATTTTTGAAAAGTCTTTCTTTCTAGCCAATCAGTTGTTTTAGGTTGTGTGGGATGATGAAAAATTGATACGTACAAATTGTATTTATTTGATGATGTTGAAGTTAATTTTAAACATGAAATGGGTTCCTCAAATTACTATTTTACATAAAATTTGTTTTTTTGCTATTGTTTTCCAGTCTTGCATTCTCATTCATATCAGTCTATTGGAAACTGAAAGGAAGGGATTTTGGTGTGCAACCTATTAAAGTTAAAGTGAGCAAAATGTTACATGTTTGGACGGACTTTATGAACTTAGGTTGGTTAATTGAATGGTGGAACAGCCTCATTTGAGTTTGAGCTTGTTGTGGATGCAATTCACATGCTGTATCACTTCTCTTTAATCATGCAGGCTATTGATATGGGTAAGCCAAAACCATGCTGCATGAACTTGGCATCGAAACAATCTAGTGAGAAACGAAAAATGAGAAGATTAAAAACTAAACAGAGATTTGTTTATGATGAAAATTTAAGAGTGAACTAGCAAATGTCCACATATTTTTCTGAAGTTGCTCATATATTATACTGATAATATCAAGAGTTCTTGGATGATTATGCATTTGTGTTTTCCTCCCTTTCTTTCCTACTTTCTTTCTTTCTCTTTCTAACAAGTTGGTTGTGACTTAAACCAGATTGCAGGAGCATGGAGTAAAACCTTGTTACCTGCTTTTGTTCAGCTCATTGATTTAGAAAATGGAGATTTCATTACTTCCTTGGAATATCTTATGGAGAAGGAAGCCTTGATCATTGGAACTTCTTTTGGACTTCTGTTACTTTATAATGTGGAAGAGAATGCAACAGAAATTGTTGGCCAAGTGGAAGGTGGTGTAAAGTGCATCTCACCTAGTCCAGATGGAGATCTGCTTGGTGTAATTACTGGTTTTGGGCAAATTCTAGTGATGACTCTTGATTGGGATGTATTATACGAGATAGCCCTCGATGATCTTCCTGAGGATGTTCATGTACGCAAGGACTTCTTACAGTATTCGCCAATCTGTTAGCATGCTTTTCGAATATCTTTAAATCCTCACTAACCTTTAATATCCTTTTGTTCTGTGATCTTTCGGATAAATTGTACTGTGTAATTATCCAATGCAGAATGTGTTGAACCAACATTTGAACTGTTCGTGTGGACAATTAGTTAACTGTGCCGTACGTAAAAAACTGGACTAGGTCAGGTAGTCGAACTGGAAGACCAATGAAATAGGTATCAGATCAGTCCAGGTGGGTCTATTGGATCACCTTGCTAACATTCCAGACCTGTCAAACCTGGGCTGGTTTTTGAGCGACCCGTTTGCAAACATACCAGACTAGTCAAACTTGGATGGTTTTAGGTAAACTGGTGACCCAGTGTGCAAACATACCAGACCTGTAAACTTAAGCGGGTAAAACAGCATCACCCTTCGCCAAGAGGGAAGAAAGATTCTGGTAAACAATTTTCATTAAGAAAATAACTGTCATAACCAAGAGAGCCCTATAGAACTTACGCTTCTTGCACCTCTAAAACTTGAAATACGTGTATTAAATGATTCAGTTTCCGGACCATCGTTGTTCTAAGTTGTGGAATTCAGATGACATTATTGTATCTATTACTGGATAGGGTACGATTATGTCAGGTTCACTCCAAAATAATGATGTTGACTAATGATACTGAAGTTGGGGGGGATCAAGTTTAAAGATTCACCATTGTCATCAGTCATGTCAACTTTGGAGTCTTTCTGACCCTAGAACACACTGTAGCTTGGAATGTCATTGATTATGAGAGTTGTTGGTGAAGGTCTGCTTTAGTTATATAATGATGCACGGACACTTACTATGGCAGTGTGTTCGTGTTCGACACGTGTTGTGTTGTGTCGAACACGACACTCTTCGGAAACTCAAGGACTTATATTTAACAAGCCACATGTCCTTGTCCCATTATGTATATTTTTCAAATTATCGATGCTTGATAGATACATTAGAGACACCTCTCTGGAAAGTGTCAAACATGTCATGTGTCATGTCCTATAGTAAAAATTATAGAAATAAATATATAATATCTGAATTTAAAATTTTAAAGAATTCATATGGACGTGTCTGTGTCCTACTTTCTAGACAATTCACGTCTTGGCATGTCCATTTCGTATCCATGTCTGCAACTACTTATATTTTTTAGTTTTATTTCAAACAGTTTCTTGTAGATAATGTGCTCAATTTAGCAAAGAAAGAAGTCTCTTCATTTACATAAAATAAATAAATAATTTTTTTCCTTTACATCTAGTGAATAACACTTGTTTGAAAGAATGATAGTTTCAAATACTCGTATGGTGTAACAATAGCATGGAAAATTGAGTTTTACTGCCTTATATAATTGTTTAATGAGTCATTATATTGAACTATATTTATAGGAATCAACATTTTCTTCTAGCTATTCATTTGGAAGTCCCATTTCATGGAGAGGGGATGGGAAATTCTTTGCGACGTTGAGCAAGGTGCATGATTCTTTTCCCTTGAGTAAGAAGCTTAAAGTTTGGGAACGTGATTCTGGGACACTCCATTCTGTCTCAGAATTAAAGCCCTTTATGGGATCAGCTGTAGATTGGATGCCAAGTGGAGCACGAATTGCCACAGCTTATGATCGGAAGGAAGAGAAGCAGTGTCCATGCATAGCTTTCTTTGAGAGAAACGGTTTAGAAAGAAGCTCATTCAGTATCAATTTAGGAACTGATGTGACCATAGAAATCCTTAAGTTTAACTGTAACTCAGAGCTTCTTGCTGCTGTCATCAGAGGTGAAACATTTGACACCATCGAGATTTGGTTATTCAGTAATAATCATTGGTACTTAAAGCAAGAGATCAGATATTTAAAGCAGGATGCAGTTAAGTTCATGTGGGATCCAGCAAAGCCTTTACAGTTGATTTGTTGGACTCTTCATGGCCAAATTACAACTTACAAGTTTTTCTGGGTTACATCTGTCATGGATAACTCAACAGCATTTGTCATTGATGGCTCAAAGATACTAATAACTCCACTTTCTTTATCCTTGATGCCACCTCCTATGTACTTTTTTAACTTAGAATTTCCTGCCGCTGTTAGGGATATGGCTCTGTGTTCAGATGTTTCTAAAACTCATGTAGCTGCATCTCTGTCAGATGGAAGTTTGTGTATAGTAGAGCTTCCTCTGCTTGATCAGTGGGATGAGCTAGAAGGCAAAGAATTTAAAGTTGAGATTATGTCCTCTGATACTGGTTTTGGATCTTTTATACATCTCGCATGGTTGGATTCACGTATGCTTCTTAGTGTTTCCCATTTTGGTTTCAGTCATAGTAATTTCACCAAGGGAAAAGATTTTAACAAGGATTGGTGTGCTGGATATTACCTGCTAGAATTTCAGCTTACTTGTTCTGAAAATCACATTCCTGGATCAATGACATGTTCGGGCTGGCACGGGAATGTTTCCAGTCAAATCTATCTTGAACAGATAGTAATTGGTATAGCTCCTAAACCATTTAATAGATATTCAGCATTTGTTCAATTTGATGGTGGAAAAGTATTTGAGTACATATCAAAATTAGGCGTGGACAAAGAAGTTTCTCTTCAGAGATGTGATGACATGGCTTTTTTAACATCCTGCCCATATATGGTCATTGCTCCTATTGGAGGCTATGATGAGCAAGAGAAAGATTTGCTTTTTGGGCTCGATGACAATGGCAGGCTGCATCTTAAGGGAATGATAATGTGTAACAACTGTAGTAGTTTTTCAGTTTACTCTAATTCTGCTTGCAAAAGGATTACACATTTGGTACTTGCGACTAAACAGGATCTATTATTTATTGTTGACATTGATGATATTTTGCTTGGACAATTAGAAGAGAAATATGATAATTTCCTGCCTGTTATGAAGAATGGTAAGGGTGCAAATGAAAAAAATTGTATAAACATATGGGAAAAGGGGGCACGGGTTGTTGGAGTCCTTCATGAAGATGAGTCTGCTATCATAATGCAAACAACTCGAGGAAATCTTGAATGTGTCTATCCAAGGAAATTAGTCCTTGCTTCAATTGTCAATGCTCTGGTCCAAAGGCGTTTTAGAGATGCATTGCTCATGGTACGGCGGCATAGGATAGATTTTAATGTTATTGTCGACCATTGTGGTTGGCAAGCCTTTCTTCAGTCAGCTGCAGAATTTGTGAAACAGGTTAATAACCTGACCTATATAACTGACTTTGCTTGTGCACTGAAGAATGAAGATGTCATGGAGACAATGTACAAAAATTATATGTCCCTACCTTGCATAAATGAAGATAAATCTGTAGGACATGGTGGACCCAAGGGTTTGGATGATAGCAACAAAGTCTCTTCTGTCCTGATGGCTATACGTAAGGCTCTTGAAGAGAAAATTGAGGAAAGTCCTGCGAGGGAGCTCTGCATTTTGACTACTTTAGCTCGAACTGATCCCCCAGCTCTGGAGGAAGCTTTGGGAAGAATAAAGGTTATCCGAGATAGGGAGCTCTCTGTAACAGATGATACCCTGAGAGTGTCCTATCCTTCTGCTGAGGAATCTCTGAAGCATCTCTTATGGTTGTCTGACCCGGATGCTGTCTTTGAAGCTGCTTTAGGACTTTATGATTTGAATTTAGCAGCTATTGTTGCATTGAATTCCCAAAAGGATCCAAAAGAATTTCTTCCAATTCTCCAGGAATTGGAATGTATGCCAACAGTTTTGATGCAATATAACATAGACCTTAAACTGCAAAGGCATGAACATGCTCTCAGGCACATTATGTCTGCAGGAGATGCTTACTATGAAGATTCTATGAACCTGATGAAGAACAATCCCAAACTTTTTCCCCTGGGGCTTCAGCTGATTGGTGATCCTCATAGGAGACGGGAAGTTCTTGAAGCATGGGGAGATCATCTTAGTTCCACGAAGTGCTTTGAGGATGCTTCTTCCGCTTATTTGCGTTGTTTATGTTTAGAAAAAGCTTTAAAGGCTTATCGTGCTTGTGGGAATTGGAAGGGGGTTTTGACAGTTGCTGGTCTTCTTAAACTTGGAAAGGATGAAATTTTGCAGCTGGCACATGAGCTCTGCGAGGAACTTCAGGCTCTTGGTAAACCAGGGGATGCTGCCAAAATTGCCCTGGAGTACTGCTGTGATCTTAACAATGCTATCAGCCTATTGGTCTGTGCAAGGGATTGGGAGGAGGCTTTGAGGATTTCTTTCTTGCACAGGAGAGATGATCTCATTTCAGAAGTGAAAAATGCTTCTATTGAGTGTGCAAGCACGCTTATTTGTGAATATGATGAAGGACTGGAGAAAGTTGGTAAGTACTTGACTCGATATCTAGCAGTTCGCCAAAGAAGATTATTGCTTGCTGCAAAGATCCAATCGGACGAGAGATCAGTTAGCGAACTTGATGATGAAATTGCTTCACAAGCTAGCAGTAGTTTCAGTGGAATGAGTGCATACACGACTGGGTATGTTTTGTATCTGTACTTGGTCGTGCTTCATTATGCCTTCTTTTCATATGCATTTTCCTTTTTTGTATGCACTCATTATCAAAGTGGAATTAATTGGAACTGTTTGTGTATGATAACAACTATAAATCCACAAGGATTTATTTGAAGGTAGGTTGGGATACAATTGTGAGGAGGTCAAGAGTACATTAAGAGGTTAAATTGGACAGAATGCTGAAAAGCTGCATTTGGTTGTTTGAATGTTATTATGAAGCTATAGTGTTTGATAATAACTGGATTACAGGAGGGAGACTTCTGAGGAAACAAAAAACATAATGGCATTCTAAAGGTCTTGCTGATAAATAATTGTCACTATTTAGTTTTAGTGTACATGAATATTTGTTTATGACATAAGTATGAGCTGTATACTGGCTTTCTTTCATGAGCAGGACAAGAAAAAGTTCAACTGCATCTTTCAGCTCAAGCATATCTACCAAGGGCAGAGATTACAGGCGTCAGCGAAATAGAGGAAAAATTCGTGCTGGAAGGTACATGTAAATTCAAGAATTTCCTTTTTTGTTTCTGTTCATGTTTGTTGCATCTTATGAAATGCATTTTGTTATCATCCAGCCCTGGTGAGGAGATGGCTTTGCTAGAGCATATAAAGGGGATGTCTCTGGCCGATGGAGCAAAACGTGAACTTAAATCTCTGTTGATTTCCCTTCTGATGCTTGGAGAGGAAGACGCTGCTAGAAAATTGCAACAAGTTGGCTTAAACTTCCAACTGTCTCAAATTGCAGCTGTAAAATTAGTTGAGGATGCAATGTCCAGTGACCAAATCGATGAGAGTGCATTTTCCTTGGAGAATTACATTCAAAAAGAAAGAGTAGGACTGCATAATTCAGAGGCATTCTCTTGGTTGTCAAAGACACTGCTTTGAGATGAGAGGTAACTAGAACCAAATCTCATACTTCAGTGTACAAGATTGTGTGAATTTGTTACACTCCATTATATTTTCGTGCTAATTCTTTGAGGTGTGCGGATACTTCTGTGTGATGCCAACTGAACCAATCCAAGATGAACCAGAGCTACGCGTTGTCTATGCTTTTTTTGCTAGGCTAAAGGGCTTTTAAAATTTGGTTCGGCTTCAATAGCGGGATTGGGTTGGTTTGGGTTATAATTTACCCAAACCGACCAAGTCGGTTTTGGTTTCAGATTGGGCTCAAAGCCAACCCACCCCGAACCATGCCCAGGTCTAATTATATATTTCATTGTTGTATCCAATTCTGATCAATTTGAGTGATGAACGTTCATTTTAATAAGGAACCCTATCTTGTCATCTTTCATGGAATTGGTTCGACATCATGTAATTTAATCACTAGTAAATATTAATTCTTCAGATATACTATTACATATATTTTCAAGGGCCTGAAACTTTTGGTGCTTTTGCAGTTATGCTGGATGGACAAATTTCCCTTTCTTTCGGAGAAAGCATCTTCATGTATATCAAAGCATCGCAATGCTACTATGGAGCTTGTTTTTGCATTGCATTGATGTTATTAATGCATCGGTATCATACACTGTTTATAGGCTCTCCATTTATGTATTTTACTTCTCTATTTATCATACACTGTTTATAGGCTCTCCATTTAAAGTAACTATCATTTCTGTTTTCTATCTAATGGAAAGAAAATAATGACTTCCATAACTTTATTAAAATCATTTTTGGAAGAATAATGTTATTTGCAATCGTTCACTATTGTAGTCTCCCTACGTGACATATATATGACTATAATTGATTTGATACAATAAAAAACTATCACGTTAATGCATCAAATCACTAGCTATTACGTCACGTATGGTGACTACGGTAGTGAGCGACTGCAGAGAACAGTATTCTTTTTGGAATAAACACGACCGACTTCTTGTTAATTCCATATCCATCGAAATAACAAACAACTAGCCGTTGCGTAGAATCTGTAATTGGAAATTAAGTGCTTGTTTGGTAGGGATTTTTGGGGGAAGAATTAATTTTTGAATAGTGATATGATGGGAAATGTGTGGTTGAAAAAGAAGAAAAAATTATTGATGTGATGGAAAATATTATTTTATTGAAGAATGTGTGGTTGAAAATGAGAATTGATTTACTGTAGAATTTAAGAATAAAAAACAAACACCCCCTAAATATATATAAAAAACAAAATTTGGTCCAAACAAAAACAAATCCGTGCACATATATTCCAGTCAAGGAAAACCGAGTTTATTGGTGGAATTAGCATAGGACAGTAAAAATAAATTCTTCGAACCTTATGTATGATTAGCTTCTCAAGAAATTTCGAACCAAACAATATGTTTCAGTTTCATTTTTTAACGTGTTCGACTCTGTCATTCTTCATTACATAGGTACAATCGATAAAAAAATGGAGACAACTAATTGAAAAGGCCATTACTATCCATCTATCTAGAGGTGTCAATCCGGGTGGTCCAGGCCGGGTCGGCCCGCCAACATGTGAGCCCGGTAACGGCCCGCGTGAAAAAAAGCCCGCCCGCTGCGGGTTTCGGGCCGGTTACGGGTCGGCCCAGAATTTTGGACTACAACCCAGGCCCGCCCGCTGACCCATCCGGGTCGAGCCCATGCGGGTCACGGGTCGCGGTTCGTTCCGGTTTGGCCCGTATGATTATATAAATAAAATTATAAAAATATAGAATTTTTCCGGTTTGACCCATATGGAGAGCAACTATCATTGAAAATAGGATTTTGAGAAGAAGAATTGGGAGAATCCATAATATAGTAGGATTAAAAATTTTAGTAGTGACTAGTGAGAACCGAGAAGAAAGAAATAAAATCAAGATGATGATGATATTTGCAATTGAATAATTGTAATTTTAGTAAGGTAGTAACAAGTATGAACTATGAAGTATAAATGTATAATAACTAATGAGAGGGTATTGTAAAAATAAATGTAAGAATAAATTAGAATTTATCGATGAAGGGGATGATATTACCGTTACAAAATTTATATTACCATTAGTTAAAATTTAAAAAAGAAAATTGACCATGCAGCAGGCTACGCCTTTTTTTGAATTTTTATTTTTTGAATTTTTTTTGTATAGCTCTCCCCCCCCCTTTTTTTTAATTTTTGTTTTATTTTCTTTTTTCAATTTTTTTTTACGGGTCACGGGTTAACCGCGGCCCGTGGGGGTGCAACCCGCGAAGCCCGCGGGTTACACCTCCTTGGCCCGTGAACCGCTCGCACGGGTCACGGGTCGGCCCGCGGTCCCGATTTTCACGGGCCGATTTTCACGGGTCATGGCCGGCCCGTCCGTCTTGACACCTCTACATCTATCGTGATATTTGCCCTTGCTTGGTTCGAATAAAAATTAGATTTTTATTGAATTTTGATAAAAATTATTGAAATATATAGTTGAAAAGTTTTTGGTCTCATGAAATATGTGAATAAAAATAATTTTAGAAAAAAACGAATTTTAAGAAATGGAGGTCAAACATGATTAAAATTTTATAGAATTGATAATTTTCAGTTAAGCTTATTCGGACAAGTTACTTATTTGACAAATAATATTTATTTTATTGTTAAAATATGCAACTTACTTATTTTTATATTAGCTAAACCAAAATTTATCTACTTATAAATAATTTTGTAAACTTAATTATATCCTTATTTGGTGGAGATTAATTTTTTAGTAAATTTTGATAAATGTTCATAAAATATGTTATTTACTTGATTTGATAGGGCTCCTTCCCATCTAACTTGATCGGGAAGAGGGGGGAGGCCCCGCCCCGTCCTGCCCTGCACTGCACTGCACTTATCTATTTTGATTTTGAGAGATCCTCAAATTGTGGAGGCTTTTCGAACTCGTAACATACGGCTAAAAACAAGAAGATGGTCAGTAGTCTTTGGCGTTGCAGGTCCTTCTCCTTCCAGTAAGACGCTTATTGAAAAATTATGAACTCCATAAAATATACGATAAAAATTAATTATTAATTCTAATTTAAATAAAAAAATTAATTTTTATCCGGACAAATAGGCTATATATGAAAAAATGATTAAACTATATTTTAACTTCGAAAATTGTCTGCTATCCTTGAGAAACTGTCCACGGCCGAAAATAGAAGAAAAATGGAAATTGCTTATTTGATGAGAGAAATAGTCCACTTTCGAATACGAATTCATGTTATACGCGCACAAACGCGGTTTACTTTATGTACAGAGAGAGAAGAGAGGGAGACGCACGCACCCTCTGCGGAGATCCCCATCGGATTTGTGTGCAGCTTCACCACATGTCGCCGACGATTTGCTAACCTTCGCCCCCGGGTATACTTTTCCCCCTTCTCTGAATTTTGTCGTTTTAATTCGATCCTCACATTTAAATAAATCCCGTTTCTGTTCCATTACATAGATATATATGTATAGAATGTGATTAATTGGTGGAGATTTTTTTTTTTCGCAGAGATGAACATCTAGGGTTCCGTATTGGTGATATTTATATGTGTATACGCATATTAACAGAGATATAAAGAGCGAGGAAGAGAGTGAAGATGGCAGCTCCACCAGCCAGGGCTAGAGCCGATTACGATTATTTGATTAAAGTGCTTCTCATTGGTGACAGCGGTTTGTATCTGCTGTCTATTTTCCTTATATTCTTCACCTATCAATAATTTGTGAGATCTGTTGGATCGAGTGATTGCCAATCAAGGTGCATTTGATTGTGGATGCCGATATTCTTATGATTTGTGGACAGGTCTGCTTTTCCTGAATTATTTCTGTAATGCGGTAGAGCTTTGTGTAGCCTTTAGTAAATGCTTGATTTAGATTTTATTGGCATTTTTGAGATGCATTCTTCATTGCTTCAACTGTTTCATGGAAGCTCTGTAGAAAATAATGCTTTATTCAATAACTCCAAAAGATCAATTTTTAGGCTGCATAAAGCAGTTAAGGGAAATATACCAACTTACAAAGGGGTTGCTTTTGAAAAATGAAAAATCATATCCTGATTTTGGATTTCAAACATGGCAGCCTGAGACATAATAGTTTAACTATTGACATCATTCTATCTCATGAAGGTTCTCATTGCTTTTCATCATGTGGGATTTTGTTTTAAAGTTAATATACATGCTTGCAGTCACCAGAAATTCAAGGGATGTAATCCTAAACTGAATAAATGCTTCAGCTGTTGAGATATATACTTAAATGCATTGGCTTTCTCATCCCTGCCTTCAACCTAAAATAGAATAAAATGTAAATTAGAGACAATAGAAATGCAACAGTTTTATACATCTCAGAAGTTGGATCAACGAACAGAAAATGGTACTGTTGCTGCGGGCCTGCGGCCCTGAAAAATAAATAATAATAAAAAAAAAGAATAATGTTTTTATGTTTTGCTTGCTGTCATGAATTTTTTGCACATTGTTCTATTTATGGCCTTCTATTTTTTTTGATATGTTATGTAACTGGTCCTTTTAGGACAACGCAGACGTATATGCACTTGCTTGGGATCAATTTCAATAATTTTTCACATTCTCCTTTCAAAATCCTCCCCAACGATCAACAGAAACTATTTATATATATCTCAAATTGCCTTTTCACTTCTAGATATTAAGACCAGCTAGCCACATTTCTTTTTCTCCTGCTTAGATGTTATACACAGTTCAGGTTGTGTTAATTTGATGTAGTTTGGTACTGTTGGATATAGTCTTTTCATTCTGAAGAATGCACATGCTATCTTTTCTTTCTTTACTCTCGAAAGTAAATTATTTATTCTCTTCTGCTGCATTTGTCACGAGGTCATGATGTCATTGCTGCTTTCTGGTCATGCTGCACGAATTTCTTTATACTTGCCATTGGTTTTTTATGTTCAAATTGCTAACTATGTTTAATTTTTATGAAATTTTTGAACTGTTTATACATACCTCAGCTGACAATTATTTGAGTAATCATCTTGTTTGGTGTAGCTAGAAAATTCAATCTTTTACTCTCTTGTTTTTACAGGTGTGGGCAAAAGTTGTTTGCTTCTACGTTTTTCGGATGGTTCCTTTACAACAAGCTTCATTACCACTATCGGGTTTGTAGTTTTGAGACATCATGTTTCTTTGTAGCTTCAATCTGCTATGAAATGGACTATCAATATCTGGAATGTCAGGAGTTAGCAATAGCTGATGCCAATGCTTGCTTTTCTTCTATTCCAAATTTAACTATTGAGTAATCACTAGGATGCACGCTATAAGGATTTTGGATAGAGAAGTCTGAATATTTTTCCCATGTGAATTTTTAACTTGTTCAGGTTTATATAAGCAACAAAACTGTTAGATTGTTGACCATCTGCCATTAGTGGGCCAAAGGGTAATAGAAGGATGTTTGGACTTTGGATGCCATTATCGTTAATACCTGGATAGACTGATAACAGTCTAGAAGTGTTTCAGATTAATTATATTGTCGTGTGATTTAAGTGGCCTGATAATATGTCAACATACAGATTGAAGAAGTCAAGCTCTCTGATGTAACTGGCATAAGATATCCATTTCCTTCATTTATTTTTCAATATTTTAAAGTGATGCTTATTGTACAGCATTGATTTTAAGATAAGAACTATAGAGCTGGATGGCAAACGAATTAAGTTGCAAATTTGGGATACAGCTGGTCAGGAGCGGTTCCGGACTATCACAACAGGTGTGTAGTTAGCTTCACACTCTTCAATTTATAAGTCAAGCATTACGGATGGTGCTATATCCTAGTGCCAACTACATAGCATTTCATTAGCTAGGAGAGAATTATTGTGAACCTTTAATGGTGGCAATATTTAAGTTTTATGTCACATGCTGAGCAGGTTGCTTAAAATGTGGTCAAAATACACCTGCTTATATGAGTGACTGTGTTTAAGCATTTTTTGCTACCTCCATTCCCTGACAAATGTCTCCCTTCCTATTTGTTTGTAAACAATAGCCTGTTTTTAAATAAAAATGCTTTTTTTTATTCACCCGCTTTCTTCTGTAGGTATCCCCGTTAAAACATTTCATGATACTATATAATGTTGTCACAGCTGCTGCTGCCACAGCATACTTCATTTGGGTCGCCACTACCATTGCCAACCCAACTTCCAAACACCTACGGACACCCCCGAGGTCTCGAAACCCACTGCTATAGTTTAGAACCACCACCATCATAGGATCGAAAATCTACCTCTCAATCACGAAAATTTCCAAACTTCTTGATGCCAAGCCACCTAACTTTTTGTTCATTTTCTGTGGCTATTTCACTTGGAGGTATTCTGATGTAGAATCAAAGGGAGAAAAGCAATAAAAAAGAAGGGGAAGAGAAGAAACCGTGAAGAAAGAGGGGAAGAGAAAACGTGGCTACGGCCAATCTCAATTTTAATTAATCATCAACTGTCTAAACTGTAATGTAAAGCTGTTTAAATAGTGAAAACCTAGGTATTGACGGGTTTGGGCTAACCCACTAATACAAGCCCAATAACAATAAAATTAGAAGACATAAATAAATAAGGTCCAATAACGATAAAAGTGATTCCTGATGACAATGAAATAAATGCCGGGGACCCAACGATGTCCGCATCAACTCTCCCGGGGTGGAAGAAAACTCGACCCTGTCGAGTGGGTAGGTAAAACTGCTGCAATCAATCGCCCAACCATAAACTCAGGGGCTGGGCAAGCATCCTCCGACGTCGGTAAAAGCGTGTCAGCGGTGGTCGGGATCTGATATCCCCACCAATGTCCCGTCGATACATGGAAGAAGAACTGGGCAAAGGAAAATCCTGCTGACTCCGATAGTGCTCCAACAAGTCTGGGTCAAGCTGCTGTAGTGTTTCTCTAGTAATCCATGTGCAATCAGACTCAGGTCGATCAACCCAACGAACAAGGAATCGCTGAATATCCCCATCTTTAGTCAACACCACCTCTTCATCTAAAATAGCATCAATTTTATCTTTGTGTGCTGGGAAATTTGGCATTGGATTAGAAGTAGCAAGAGATTCCGGGTCAAGGTCCACGGATGGAGGTAGGAAAGGATCATCGGAGGGATTGAAATGGCCTTTATAAGCAACCAAGTCCTCAACATTGAAGGTAGGGTGGTAGCTAAGATGTGGCGGAAGGTCAAGAACATAAGCATTTGGGCCAACTCGCTTTAAAATTTTAAAAGGACCAGCACTACGAGCTTGCAATTTAGAGGCGGGTCCATGTAAACGCCGCTCTGGTCGGATTCGGATCATAACATAATCCCCAATATTAAAATCAACATGTCTTTTATGTAAATCAGCTCTTAGTTTATATGATGCGTTACTAGCTTCAAGTTGTTTATTGATCTCAATATGCAAATCATGAAGATGTTGTGCAAATGCTTCAGCTGACATAGACACTCTAGCATGTGGGGACATCGGAATGAGATCTAAAGGCTTCCTAGGCTTAAAACCATGAACAACTTCAAATGGACTCATACCTAATGACCTATTTATGGAACTGTTATATGCAATTTGAGCTGTAGGAAGAATTAAATCCCAATTTCTAAGATTTTCTTGGACCAGGCATCGTAACAAATTACCAAGGCTACGGTTAACCACTTCCGTTTGCCCGTCAGTCTGTGGGTGATAGGCAGTAGAAAATTTTAACTTTGTGCCAACCTTGTGCCACAACGTTCTCCAAAAGTGACTAGTGAACCTAACATCCCTGTCTGATACAATAGTGATGGGGAGGCCATACAATTTAACAATCTCATTAAAGTACAATGTGGCAACCTTGGACGCATCTGAAGTTTTGCTACAAGGGATAAAATGAGCCATCTTTGAAAAACGATCCACTACCACAAAAATAGAATCATGTTTCTTCGGGGTACGTGGAAGCCCTAACACAAAGTCCATGCTCACATCTTGCCAAGGGCAATCGGGAACGGGAAGAGGTGTGTAGAGGCCAGTGTTTTGCTTCTTTTGTTTGGCCAACTGACAGGTGTTACAAGTGCTAACTATCTTGGCCACATCTTTCTTCAAACTAGGCCAATAGAATTGACGCTCAATCTCCTCTATGGTTTTATCTCGCCCAAAGTGACCGGCTAAGCCTCCCGCATGAATTTCCCAAACTATGAAATCTCGCACTGAAGTTCGAGGGATGCACAATTTATTAGCTCGAAAAAGGTAACCCTCCTCAAGGCGAAAACCGTCCACAGTATCCGACTGTCCATTTTGCAAATCAAGAAAGATATCCTTAAAGTCAGGACAAGTGTCGTACTCTTCCTTAAGTCGTTCAAAACCTATGACTTTAACGTTCATGATCGACAGAAGGGAGATACGACGACTTAATGCATCAGCCGCCTGGTTTTCAACCCCTTTCTTATGTTTCAAAACAAAAGAATAGGCCTGTAAATACTCAACCCAGCGACCGTGCCTAGAATTCAATCTCTTCTGGAAGGTGAGATAACGGAGGGCCTCATGATCTGAATAAAGAACAAATTCTTGGGGTAGCAAATAATGACGCCAATATCGCAAAGCCTGCACAACTGCGTACAATTCCTTATCATAAGTCGAGTACCGTTGTTTGGCGTCGTTCAACTTCTCACTGAAATAAGCGACAGGGTGGCGTTCCTGACTAAGGACTCCCCCGATGCCGACCCCGGAGGCATCACACTCAACTTCAAAAACCTTGGTGAAGTCAGGAAGGCGCATGACAGGAGCTTCCGTCATTCGTTTCTTAACTAGTTTAAAAGCCTTAGTCGCTTCATGGGTCCAATGAAACTCTCCCTTCTTCATACACTCCGTAATGGGAGCCATGATTGTGCTAAACCCCTTGATGAAACGACGGTAAAAGGTTGCTAGGCCATGAAAGCTCCTGACATCATGCACAGTTTTAGGCTCAGGCCAATCAACAATCGCCTGAATTTTGGCAGGATCGGCAGAGACCCCCATAGATGATACAATGAAACCTAAGAAGACGACGCTATCGGTGAAGAGCGAACATTTCTTGACATTAGCATACAATTTTGTTGCCCGAAGGGCAGAACAAACTTGCTGGAGATGATCTCGATGTTGTTCCTTCGTTGTACTATAGACGAGAATGTCGTCAAAGTAGACGACAAGGAACTTACCCATGAAAGGACGAAGAGTTTGTGTCATTGCTCGCATAAAAGTGCTCGGAGCGTTAGTTAGGCCGAAAGGCATAACTAACCACTCATAAAGACCATCTTTTGTTTTAAAAGCGGTCTTCCACTCATCACCTGGGCGGATCCTGATCTGGTGATACCCACTCTTCAAGTCAATTTTCGAAAATATCGTAGCGCCAACCATCATATCCAACATGTCGTCAAGCCTAGGGATAGGAAAGCGATACTTTACCGTGATCCTGTTGATGGCACGACTATCTACACACATCCTCCAAGAGCCATCCTTCTTAGGAGTCAACAGCGCCGGAACGGCACAAGGACTTAAACTCTCACGGATGAATCCTTTGTGAAGGAGTTCATCCACTTGCCTCTTCAGTTCAGCGTGTTCAGTAGGATTCATCCTATAATGAGGCAAATTTGGAAGCGACGCTCCCGGGACCAAATCTATGGCATGTTGGATGTCCCGTAAAGGAGGTAGTTCGTCAGGTAAGTCCTCGGGAAACACATCCTGGAACTCTCGAATGATCGCCTGGGCTTCAAGAGGGACTACGGAGGAGGAACTCGATGGGGCCTCCAAGACAACCAATGCAAACACAATCGAATCGCCCACAAGTGTACGCTCGAACTCCGTAGGATTAATGATGTGTAATCCCTTTCGTTCCTCACGTTTCTTTGTTTCATGTGAGCCAACAGGTCTCGGTGGAAGAGGGTTAAGGTGGATCTTCTTGCCATTAAACACGAACGAACATGAATTGGATCGACCATAAATGGTTACATCTAAATCGAACAACCAAGGTCGACCAAGAATGACGTGACCGACATCCATGGGAATGACGTCACACCATATATGATCCTTGTACTCGAGAAACTGAATAGGCACCAAACAACGTTCCTTTACAGCTATCGAGGAAGTATCAACCCAAGAGACACTATACGGCCGAGGTGGGGTACGGTGCAACCCCGTACGGTTACAGTAGTCATCGACACCGCATTAATGCAACTACCACTATCCACAATGACTTTACATCCTTTATCATTGATCTTGATGTAAGTGTGAAAAATGGCGTGACGTCGCCAATCGTCAGCATTTTTGGGCTGAGTCAAGGTACAACGTACAACACCCAATCTCGACGTATCTGGGATAAAGGGCCTTGACTCTAACTCCACTGGAAGGGTTCGAATACAACCTAAGAAGGTATCTTCAAGTATCATCCAAGTCCTCAAACTCTTCAAACTTAGGTTCGTAAACTTGATCCTCCAACACACCATCCTCTCTACTTTCACGTTCTTCCAGAACAAGGGCTCGACTAGGACAGTTAGAGGAAATGTGACCAAAACCCTTACAGTTAAAACATTGCAAGCGGGACGATGTCCTTGGAATTTCTGGACCCCTTCCTTTATTTTCCCCTACAAGAGGACCCTTAGATGGGGAAGGCCCTAGGATAGACTTTTGGGGCGCAGTGGGCGCTGCAGAACTGGGTGTTGAAGAAACAGGGGTACGGTTGTCACCACGACTTCTAAATGGAGTCCTAGTAACTAACTCATAATCTCGGACGAAGGCATAAGCATGGTCAAGAGTAGTAACGCCCCGAAGGACAAGCTCACGTTTAAGATCATCTCTGAGGCCTTGCCGAAACCTGCTTAAGGTCATGGCTTCATCCTCAACGACTTGACACCTCATCCTAAATTCATCAAACTGAGTGACGTACTCAGTCACTGGTCGATTGCCTTGCGTGAGAACATTCCATTGATCCAACAAATGACCCTTATACGATTGGGGTAGATACTTCTCTTGAAGGCGACGTTTCATTTCATCCCAACTCCCAACAGGAGGAGCATGACGACGCTCCAAGAGTTCCTCAACGCTCTCCCAAAAGAGTTGAGCGGTGCCGGTTAGCTTCAGACTAGCAAACTGAACTCTCCGGTCTTCTGGAACTCCATACCAAGCGAAGAAACGGTCCATATCTCTAACCCATTGAGTAAATACCCGAGGGTCTAAACAGCCATCAAAGGTTGGGGCATCCAGTTTAATATTTCTAAAGAAACGGTCATCGTGACGAGGAGGAGACTGAGTATCATGACGGAGATGCTCTCGCTCCCGTTCACGACCGTGATGCCCATCCCTACGGTTTTGCCTAACGTGTTGTCGGACACCTTGGGGACGACGATAATGCCTATTATGGGACGACGCTTCCGAGTTTTCAGCTTCAGTCAAGTGTGGGATTTGTTCAAAGGTGGACATTCTAGCAGCTAAGTCTCTAGTTTCCTCACGAGCAGCGGCAATCTCAGTTTGGATAGCCGCGACTTGCGTTTGTAACTGTTGTTGACTAGCGGCGACTTGTGTTTGAAACTGTTGTTGACTAGCGACAAGTTGTGCTAATTGACGAGTAAGGGCATCAAGTTGAGGTGGGTCCATGGTCAAGTTAAGGGAATTAGATGTGACAAGACGACCACTACGCAACTGCATGCAATGCACTACTAGCTAAATGAAATGTATAGAGAGATCAATTGACAACTCGGTTTAAAGTCGAAAATAAAACCTGATTGAATTTATTTATTTTTTTTTTGTCGTATTTATTTATTTATTTATTTTGGGAATTATGTTGATCCAAATATGGCAAGCTAGTATCGCTGATCGATGTAAAATAGCAAAGCAAAAGTCAAATTCTAGTCAGCAACGTGAACTCGTAAAATAGACAGGATAAAAGTGGCGGTAACAAAATTTAGAATGTATGGGCGGAAATTGTAGGGAAAGAATAAAATAACAGAAGACAAAATTTAATTGAAGCAATTTTAAGACGAACTTGAAGAATATAAACTAAAGACAAAGAAATAGTAGCTTCCCTGTCGTTCGGCGAAGTAACTGAGCGCGAAATAATTGACCTCCAAAGGTAACGAAACAGTAGCTCCCGTTTTATTTGTCGAATGAATTGAACTGACCCGTAGATTAAAGAGAAGTACCTGCAAAATATTAGGAAAAGATTTTTTTTTTTTTTTTTTTTTTCTTCACTCAAAATAAAGTACAAGAATAGAGGCCCAAATCGAAGCCTAAAATACTAATAAAGTTACTATCCAAACCACCTTAAGCCCAACAACAAAAATACTCTCTTTTTTTTTTTTTTTTTTTTTTTTTTTTTTTTTTTTGGCAAGTAGAGAGAGGGTCGACGGCTGCGAACTGGGAAGTTGTCGGAGTTGTGGGCTGAGTCTAGCAATTCGGGAAGATGACAAAATATGGTAAAACAGTAAGGTTTATTGGTGGTGAAATATGACTGTAATGTTTATGGGAAGGGGTGGACAAAGACGTCAATAGTTCCCAGTTTGTGTGGTTGTCTGCAGATGTTCCAACTTTAAGCAGCGCCTTGATGAATGAATCCAGGTTTTGGCTCTGATACCAATTTGATGTAGAATCAAAGGGAGAAAAGCAATAAAAAAGAAGGGGAAGAGAAGAAACCGTGAAGAAAGAGGGGAAGAGAAAACGTGGCTACGGCCAATCTCAATTTTAATTAATCATCAACTGTCTAAACTGTAATGTAAAGCTGTTTAAATAGTGAAAACCTAGGTATTGACGGGTTTGGGCTAACCCACTAATACAAGCCCAATAACAATAAAATTAGAAGACATAAATAAATAAGGTCCAATAACGATAAAAGTGATTCCTGATGACAATGAAATAAATGCCGGGGACCCAACGATGTCCGCATCATATTCATTAGCGATTAATTTTGGTTCTTATGAAATTGATGGCTGTAAATTGGGTGGGTGGGTACTAGGGGGTGTTGTAGAGTTCCATTGATTGTGATTTGGGTATTTTGTGGCTGTTTCAATGGTGGAATTTTGGTTAGTGGTGTTGATGTCAGTTGTTTAAGGACACGTCGATGGTATACATGGCGTTTGTTTTATCATCTGTGTGTGTGTGTGTGTGTATTGGTTGATAGTGGTTTGGGGGGTTAGATGACAGTGTTTCGCAAGTAGTTTTTTATGGGGGAAGGTGGATTGCTGGACAACTAGGCAAAGAGGAGGGGGTCTGAGGACCAAAGGATAAAATGAGAGGCATATTTCCTTTTTTTAAATTTAGAATGAACTGGGTTATCCCACTTGAGCAAGATGAAAATGGATCATTACACTAGAGAAAGACCTCAGATAGGAAATCAATTCAATTCAAATGTAGGTACTCATTTTGACAAGGAGCAATAATTTCCTTTTTTGAACTTTATAATCAATAATTATGGCATTTATCTTTACTTTCAGTTTTCCGCTTAAAAGTTGTTACCAATAATTTGCTTTTTTGCAGCTTACTACAGAGGAGCTATGGGTATCTTGCTGGTGTATGATGTCACTGATGAATCATCTTTCAATAGTAAATTCTCTTTTACCTAGAACAGTTTTCGTAGCCAATCTCATGCCTTGGCTAATCTTTTTCTAATATGAGAATCCATCCATGTCACTTACTCTTCGTGTTTTTTTGCATGTCATTATTGCATTACTTTTTTTACTGTGTTTGACCGGCAGAATTAATTTTATTTTTGGCTATGTTCAATTTTATTTTATTGTTTTTCTTGTTCAGATATTAGGAACTGGATTCGCAACATTGAGCAACATGCTTCTGACAATGTTAACAAAATATTGGTGGGGAACAAGGCTGACATGGATGAAAGTAAAAGGGTAGGTGGTTGCGTTTGTAGACCTTGACACGAGAGATTTTACTTTCTATTCTGATGCGAACTAAGTTGATGGAGCATGCTGCTTCCCTTTTATATATATTTGTGTCCCTGATCTGAAACTGAAAATCATATAATCTTTCCTTCGTGGAGCTCGATGAAAGTTAAGATGCAAAGTATCTTTGCATGTGCCATGGTTATTAATATTTTCTTTTTCTTACATTTGTTAGGCTGTGCCTACCTCCAAAGGTCAAGCTCTTGCCAATGAGTATGGTATTAAGTTCTTTGAAACAGTAAGTAGAACTCCATTGTGCTTGATTGGATGTCTAGCCTAGCTATTTAGTTTATGTCAACTTCTAACTGATATTCTACTACAGAGTGCAAAGACGAACATGAATGTGGAGGAGGTTTTCTTTTCGATTGCTAGAGATATAAAACAACGGCTTTCAGAAACTAATTCTAACACCGAGGTACAAGTTTTTTTCTTAATAGTTATATCATTCTTTTATTTAAGAATAAGGATCGAGAAAAGTATCCAACTTTAAGTTATGAAAAAATGTCATTTGATCTATGTTCAGATACCATGGGGAAGAATTATGTTAAGCCCCTCCATTTTAGTCCCTCTGGGTACTAGAGTGGAACGTATGTCTTGAAGACAAAATTAGCTAAATAAATTGTTCTATCTAACCACTTAAGCTTTCAGATAAGATGGTTTAACATAGTATCAAAGCATATAAAAGGTAATGAGTTCAGTCTTCGCGCTGTCCATTTAGGTCGTGTTTGGTGCATTGAATATGACTAGATAACAATTTAGTATAAAATGTAACGAATATTGTTAGGTAGAGGGTACATTTAAAATAATTCACTTACTATCTCTTTTTTATCTGACCTAAAAATGTTCCTCCAATCTCTTAATCATGTTATACAATTGATAGTCATCTTTTGAATGAAAAAAATTAGAGAATTTTATCCAACTTAATCTGCCATGATACCGTCTGCTATCCATTATAATTTTGTATGGCCTAATCTGGTGCACCAAACGTAGCCTTGTGAATAAGTATTAGAGTTTCGATGAAAAAATGAGTTCAGTCTACACGTGAGAGGCTCATTGGAAATTAAATTTAAATAAAAATAAATCCGTCCTCTCTCTAACAAAGTAAAGCTTTTAGACAATGTGGTTCAATGCATTAGATTCTCTTTGCCTTGATATTTTTATGAATGCACAATATTTGGTTGGTTACTGCAGCCTCAGGCCATTAAGATCAACCAATCAAATCAGCCATCTTCAGGTGGTGCAGCTGCACAAAAGTCAGCTTGTTGTGGTTCATAGTATGGGAATTTCAACTATATTCAGAGCATTAGAGGGTGTGTAATTGACGTGGATGAAAATTGTTCATCCATATTTCAACTGCCTTTGTCCATTTTATTGATTTCCTTCTAGCTTCTTCTCATGTATTGAAAGTTTTTTTATTTGCGAATACGCCTGTTCGACTCTTCATTTCACTCTTCATTTGTGCATGTTCGTGTATATGTTACCTTGTGCTCTGCTATCTTTTTGCCCTTTTAAGGCAATATTACCCTGCTGCTTTTGACGTAAAGGAAAATAATGAATAATGTTATCTAGCACTAGTAGTGTCAGACTATGTGGCATTATGTGATAGATTCAATTAAGCCCCTGTTTGGCCTCCATTATATTACATTCCATTACATTAATTTTTTCTCTCTCTTCATCTCAACCATACATTCATCAAATAAAATAATAATATACACAAATCAAAAACTTTTCAACCACACATTTCCCATCAATCACTATTCTAAAAATTATTTACCCCCCAAAAATTTAATTTAATGGGGGGCAAACAGGGGCTAAAAGTGAAATTATGATACATTTAAGTAGAGGTGTCAAGATAGACGGACCGACCAGATCCATGAAAACTGGCCCCGATCGACTTAGGTCCGCGGGCCGACCCATGACCCGAGCGGGCGGTTCACGGGTCAAGGAGGTGTGACACGCGGGTTTCGCGGATTGTACCTTCACGGGCCGTGGTTAACCCGCTGGCCCCGTGAAATTTTTTTTTAAAAATTTTGATTAAAGGAGTGGGGTGGGGCTGAAGAGTGAAGACTTAAAAAATCTTGCCGTTCCTGAAGATTGATTGGAAAACAAATATTAAAATATATAATTTTTGAACAACTAAATTATAGTTAAGATTTACGTAGGTGCCAATCTAATTGAGATGTACTTATGCTATAAATATTTGATAATAGTAATTAGAAGTGCATTTAGTTATTTGTTTAAGTTAAATTTAACTTTGCAAAGTTATAAATAATTCATGTAATATTAAATTTGAGTTATATGTAAACATTTTTTGGTTTAAATATGAATTTATCATTTTGTTTAATTTTTAGTTAACATTTAACAAAAAATTTTTTTTTTGCTATAAATATGAAAAATTATACATTTTTATAATTTTATTTATACAATAATATGGGTTAAATCGGAATAAATCGCAAATCGCGACCCTCGACATGCATGAGCTCGACTCGGATGGGTCAACGGGCGGGCCAGGATTGTAGTTCAAAATTTGCGGGCCGGTCAGGATCGGCTCGGAACTTCTAGCGGGCGGGCTTTTTTTCACGCGGACCGTTTTTGGGCTCATATTTTGGTGGCCTGGCCCGACCCGGATCACTCGGATTGACACATCTACATTTAAGTGTATCTATCATGTAATGCCACAATAGTGCTATTTAAATTGGTGTTTTAATATCAATAGTGCTGAATAACATTAATCGAAAAGAAATGTCGATGGGTAGTGATATAGGTATTGATGAGATTGCACCCTATCATCACTACTAATGAATGCTTGTTTGGTGGTATTCTTTTGATCCAAGAGAACATTGTTCTTTTGAAATACTTTTCAATTCTTTTAATACTAGCTAAAGTGAAGAACGTCTCTCGTCACAATTTCATTAATTTGTACTTTCTTTTAAACAATTGTTAAAAGAACAACTGTGTTGGTAGGGTGGTGATCGAAAATAGGATATCTAAAAGATAATCTCTCTTTTTTTCTCAATTCAAAAATTTACAATTCTTTTCGATATCTTAATATATCAATAAAAGATCAAGCCAAATCCAATTAACATTTTTTAGTGGAAGAAATTTCACTCTAGAAGCTCTATGCATTGTAAAAATTACAAAATTGATGATTCATTGCCTGAAATTTTGAGTGGAGATTTAGAAAAGAAAAGAAAAATATAGTTCTCCTCTAGAGGCATTTGAAGTTCACGTGCCAATCAAATGATTGCTTTGGAAGATATATGAGTATATTGGATCATGAATCCCGTTATTCTCAAAATTCATAAAAATAGTGTTACACGTAAATTTAAATTTTTTTTTTTTTTCATATTTTTCAATTACACATTCTTCGTATTTTACTATTTTAAAATTCATTTTCTTGGTAAAATGGAGCCCTGGGCCTAAGTTAATTATTTTATTATTTTATAAAAAGTAATTTTTAGAAATTAACCACAATCGAAGTCAGATCATGAGCTATTTTCATCATTTATGCATAATTGGAATTCGAATGCAATTTTCCCTAAATATTAAAGGTCTATATTTTTGTACTCTTCTGACGCTTGTTATTTTACCGCCGCCATCGCACCAGCGCCGCCTCGGCAATTAATCGGACCAATGACTCGACAAGCCACAAGACTGATTAGCAACTTCACGTCAAAACTGTTGTACTCTAGGCAGCTCCAACAGAACCGCAACTTCGGATCGGCTCCACCTCCTCCAGCTGTGTTTGTGGACAAGAACACCCGTATCATTTGCCAAGGCATCACCGGCAAGAATGGCACTTTCCACACAGAACAGGCCATTGAATATGGCACTAATATGGTCTTTACTCTTTAACTATCATTTCTATTTTAAAATTTGCTAACCCTCTCGTCTAAACTTTTACGAGGGATATATATTTTCATTTAAATCTTGCCTATAATGCGCCCTCATGTGTAGGCAGAGATCATATTTTCCAATCAAAGCTTAACACGTGCACAAATCATCTGTGTATCCACTTGGTATCATATTATTTTCTTGCGTTCATTTGTATTTGATTGTGGATTTATGCTTTCTACTGTTTTTGGTTTCAGTTAGTGTTTCCTGGATCCATACGGAAATCTTAATATTGGATAGTTTACTGAATGTAATCTCTTGTATCAATTGCTTAGCAAAATGGTCGATTGCACTAGTATGAATATACACACAGATCATGTATGATTGAGGTCATCGAACTTGATTTTTTTAGAAGGAAATGGTATGATAGAACATCAAGTTTTATGACATGCTGTTTGTAGATTTGAAGCTATGAACTATATGGGTTTATATTCGTATTTCTTAAAGATCTATACTATTGACTGAAAACAAGAAAATAAATTTTATTTATGGAGAACATAAGTTTCCATCCCGATGTTTAAATGATCGTGTGTAGTTGCTGAGGTACTGAGGTAGCACTTATTAGCCGAAGAGGAAGGAGAAGTGGTGAATACTAAACATTGAAAGTGTGGCTACCATTTCAAATTTCCAGAAGTGTAGAAGATACGTATATATTTAACTTGAGGAATTGTTTTTTTATTCCAGAAAAGAAATATGAACCAACATATATTCTCTCTTTTACAGCCTAAAGACAGATCGGAGGAAGGGAGGGGAGGGGAAGTGAACTGGATAGATGGGCAAACAGAAGGAGAAATTATAGAAAAATAACATTGTTTCCTCCCTGTCTTCTCTTCCCTGTATATAATTTCTGTGAGAAACTTTTATACTTCCAAGTTCTGTTTATATTGGATGGTTTGCTCGTATTTTCCTCACATTTCATGTCTGCTTACCTAGGTTGGAGGGGTTACTCCAAAAAAGGGTGGAACCGAACACTTGGGACTTCCTGTTTTCAACTCTGTAGCAGAAGCGAAAGCTGAAACAAAAGCTAATGCATCAGTGATTTATGTTCCTCCACCTTTTGCTGCTAGAGCCATTATGGAGGCAGTGGAGGCTGAACTAGATTTGGTTGTTTGCATCACGGAGGGCATCCCTCAGCATGACATGGTATCATAAAATTTATATAGAGATGAATAACTTTCCTTTCCTTTCGTTCCTCAACAAAGAAAATTCAATTTATGAGTATGGAGCTAACTCCAATTATGAAGCTTCACTTAACAAAGGTCCTTTATCTAAAATCTGGTATTATATATATTATGTATAAGTTATAACTTAAACTTAATTGCATAAATGCTCTAACTACTGTTTCTATGAGAATGATGAGACGCTTCTCACCAGGGATAGATACAAACACATGTATTATTGTTATTTCCAAATGTTCTCTTCTAAGTTTAATTAGGTTAGCTGTTGGATATATTTCCTGCTCTGCTTAGTGTCCTGTAAGTTTGTGATTTCTGATTTGTCCATGCGCCCCTTATCCAAGAAAAAAGTATTTCCAGTGGGGCATAACTTGTTTACAAGGGATGAAACCCTTTACATTAGCTTAAATTTCTCTTTATCATGTATTTCTGTAACTGTTCAGCCTCCTCAATTGCAGGTTCGTGTCAAGGCTGCTCTCAACCAGCAGTCAAAAACTCGACTCATTGGACCAAATTGTCCTGGCATTATCAAGCCTGGAGAATGCAAAATTGGAATTATGCCTGGATACATCCATAAACCTGGACGTATCGGAATTGTTTCACGATCTGGAACATTGACTTACGAAGCGGTTAGATACTTTTATTATCTTGTCTTTGAATTTTTTGTTGCTTCTTAAATATCTCTTATGATTCAAGCCTTAGAATTCATAGCTCTCTGATTGGGTGATAATTTCTAAAACAGCAGCAGTTATAAAATCCTATAGGTTGTAGAGATTGGTGCTTAGTCGTTTTGTTTTGCTGTGTGGTTCGAGGTCTTTAAGTTAAATAAAATAAAACCCCCCCCCCCCCCCCCCCCCCCACGGCCTTTTTCTCTCTCTAAATGGGCTATTGAACTTTGGAGGTTGGCTTTGTAGACCATCCAATAGCCCTTGAAATCCAGTCTAATCTACACTTGTGAAATTTGATACACTTACATGGGTCAATGGCCAAAGTCCATGCAATTACTGAAAATCTTATATCTTAAGATAGTTGACAAACTCCATGGATACAACTTGTAAACCTTGAATTGTTTGAAGTTGAACTTCCAGAATTGTTTTACCGTTCATAGTTAACACTTTGTTTTGACTGGTACCATCCGTTGCAATCCTTTTGTCTTGACAACATTTTGATTAATGCTTCAATCCATTAATATTTTTCAAATTTATTCAGGAGAAAATTGACACTATGTAACGCGCTTCAATATTCAAACAAGACTGTGCAAAGGAATACCATATGTTCTTTTCCATTCTTTTCATAACTTCCAATAAATCATGATGCAAATGGTCCTGTGCATGATTCATATATAATTGCACTGCATGGCAGTGTTTAACTGGGGGCTCATAGTTTTGGATAGTTACTTTTTGAAACCTAACAAGTTTTCAAACTTTAAAGATTAATTGTGCATGATTTTGTAATTTCACGTCTCCTACTATTAACTTTACTATGGCTGCTGTCATCTATAACTCAACAGCCAACCCAATCTCATCGGACCTTAATCGTTCATAACTCATATTTCTACATCGCGCCAGCTCCACGCCATTCTTCAAACCTCCATTCACTAAATTGTAGCTCAGCATTCATCAGAAACCTCCCATCCACAAATTATTTCCATTCCATGTGTCGAAGAATCTAAAATTTATCTAAATAACAAAGTTTACTTCCTTCGGATCACATTGATTTCCACCATTTTAGGTTTTATGATGCAAATGAATGTGGATTTTCACTGTGGTTGGATGCTGCGACAAAAGTAATAAGTCAAATCTCAATTGTAACAAGTTAAGATATCACCTTGGAAGGTCCTTGTTACGTCTAGCACTTTAGGGTTTTCTTCAGAACATCGAAACCTTGTTCACTGGATCAAAAAGTTGGATAATCCTACTTTTGTGTAGGTAATATATTCATTTTTTGCAGCTTTCTTCATTGCCTCTCAATCCGGCAAATTTGACTAACTTTTGAAGTGTTGTATGAACGATATTCTCATTTCTTTGGTGGAAGAGGGTTATGTTTTTCACAGCCAAATTTTAAGTCATTGATATTAATTGGAAGATCAAATCAGAGAACATGACAGTTGTATATACTGTTTAAGTTTGTGGTAGCAGTTAGGATTGTCAATGAGATTGAATAAAATTACGGAGATCGTAAAAAATTACGATTGTATTATTATAATTGTATTAGATATAGATAGATTGTTTTTACCATTAATTAATATTGTAATTGATTGCTTCCATATTTAGTTGTTATTTTAGTCCTATTTAATGAGAGAACCTCTCACAAAGAGGGGTATCGAGTCTTTTATTGAGTATATTTGATATGGTATCAAAGCCGTTCTAATTCTAAACAAATTAACCCTTGAATTTCGTTTCCGGTGGGCGGTCTTGTGCTGCTCGCCAGGCCAAATTTTTTTTTTTTTGAATAAATATGATCATTTTTTGCAGTTTTACAAGTCAATACGTATCTCCACCTAAACAAATTAACCTTGTTCATCTCTTTTTTTGGATTGAGCTTTGTTTTTTTCCCCTTCATATGGTGCTTCGTGAGTATAGAGAGACATGGGAGTGCACATCATCGCGTTTTGGTTGCTTAGGTGACGAACTCAAGTTTAGGCTGTTTCGTAGGATTTCTTCCACCTACAGCATCTGGAGTATTGACCAGTGTTCATTAGGACTTTTGTTGGAACACGAATTATGTGTTCGACTAAGTTCTCCCGACAGATAGAGCTCACTGTGTGTGTTGGTACACTTTGTGAATTTCTTTTGGAAATTCTTCTTGGGGAGTGTGAGTTCTCGTAGTATTTTTGAAGTGTTCTTGGAGTGACTTTGGAGTAGTTCTTTGTTATTTCTGCATTATTTGTTGTTCTTGGTCTCTCGTCGTCACCAATTTTCATAGTTCGTTGCTTTGATTTTGATTTCTTCTTAGTGGGCACAAGTATTGTCACCGTCGCTAGTTCATGATTGCAAATTGATTTTTTTGCCAACATCAATTTGAGGGGGGATGTCAATGAGATTGAATAAGATTACAGAGATCGTAAAAAATTATGATTATATTATTATAATTGTATTAGATATAGATAGATTGTTTTTACCATTAATTAATATTGTAATTGATTGCTTCCATATTTAGTTGTTATTTTTTTTGATAGACATATTTAGTTGTTATTTTAGTCATATTTAATGAGAGAACCTCTCACAAAGAGGGATATCGAGTCTTTTATTGAGTATATTTGACAAGGATTAAAACTAGGGCACCGTTCTAGGAGCATAGCTGAGTTATTGGTATGATAGGTAATAAGAACTAAAAATTCAATTTTCCAAAAATTCTCTATCGATCACCAAAATTCTCCACCTACAACTAAAATAAGACAAAATTAATGTATCACGGAATAGCTGATTTTGGTTGCTAATGTTCTTTTATAACTGATTATAAGTAGAGTAGTACTCTTGCATCTCTTTCTCTGAATTCTATTTATGTTGTATATTTATTTATTATTATTATTATTTTTTATTTTGGTGCATCACACTTGTAATTCTACGATGTATGAGTTTTTAAGTGTGTAATTGTTTGTTTTATTGTGGACTACTCGTCTCAATTTATACCATATGTTTGTTAGGTTTTCCAAACCACTGCTGTTGGTCTTGGGCAATCTACATGTGTAGGAATTGGTGGGGACCCTTTTAATGGAACAAATTTTGTTGACTGCGTAGAAAAATTTCTCGTGGATCCACAGACAGAAGGTAATTTCTTTGCCAGGATCAGCTTAATCTCAGTTGCCACGTAAGATATTTGCCAGGAAGACTTTTTCTCATTTGCAAAGAGCATGCTTTAATTATTCATAAAGATAGTTACAATCGCATTGGAGGTCTATCGTACTCCAAAGTAAATATTAAATATTATTTTTGGGGAAAATGTCCATCTACATTCCCCATTCTATACACAAATAAGCACTGGAGTCCCTATTGAACTTTCCTGGCATTTGGGCTTCCAACCTTTAATCTGTATACCATTTGGGTCCCTAATGCTGGTGTTCTTACTCCTATTTGATCTCTTTTTTCCCAAAAGTATGTGGATGTTCTCTTTACTCTGTTTAGTCTAGTTCTCACTTTTTTCATTGCTCGAAGCTATTGTTTGGTTTCGTTTCTGACAAAAACAATGCTATGCTCAATTATTATTTGCATCTTACATTTCAGGCATCGTTCTTATTGGCGAGATAGGTGGTACAGCTGAAGAGGATGCTGCAGCCCTTATAAAGGTTAGAACAATATCTTTCTTCAGATCTCGTGATAGATTAGAACTTACATTGTTTCTCTACTTATGGATCATGTTTGTTTCCAATTTAAAGCCTGCAGTCTAGCGTTATGTTCTGTATGTAACATAATAAGTTCCCCAAAAGTTGGAATCCTTCTAGTTTAGGATTTGAAATGCTTATCGATAATTTTTGTTTAGTTATAAGGTCAGTAGACACCAGAGTCAGTTTGGTATGTAATTTACTATCAGTGACATGATTATTGAGTTATTTCAGAGTTTTTGAAGTTTTTTTTGCCCCCTCTGACACTATCACGATTCTCTGTGTAATGCCTTTGGATCCTAGTGGTGTTTCCGTGCATACATTTCTTCTCTTTTTCCTTGTACCATCAACCTTCACCTTTTTTTGAGAATAGGCTATTTCTTGGTTCAACAAATACAAAACTAGTTTCTGATTTGGCATAAAGTAGGGCAACCATGATGAAAACAAATGCTAAAACATAAAAAATTCTCATTTGTTTAAAGAATTCAAGCAGAGATATGATAAAGACGAAAATTCAGTTGTTATAATGTGGCAATTTTTACTTATTTATGGCTTATTTCAATGAAATGAAGATTAATTATGTTAAAAATTGTCTGCGTAGGTACCTAGGTAGGTTCAGATTCAGTGTTTATGGGAACATCTTATATCGTTCAGTATAACACATTGTTACGATTTAATCCAAAAATGGTATTCAATCTTGTAGAAATATTTTATTGAACAAACAAATATGTTGCTACATTAAGAGGGTAAATAAATATTACCTGTGGTAAAACAAACAAAACGTGACAATGCAAATACAAGGAAAAAAAGTAACTTGTAAATGTTTCATATGGATTGAATTTTAAATTAAGAAGTTGGTTTTCTGGAATTATTTTTATTTTGGTAAAGCAAAAACTGGTTTTGTTTCTCTATCTTTATAAGGGGACATATGCTCTTTTTGGTGCTGTCTTATCAGATCTTTTCTTGTAAAGACAAACGCCAAAGCATTCTCTTGTATAAGACGATATGATAGAATAAATTAGGAATATTTCTTTTCTGAAGGAAATGCGGAGGTATTCATGTTTCACCTTGTAGAATGGGGTAAAATGGAGTTCTTTTAAATGTACTGCTTTTTTATTATGGAACACTTTCTTTGTTACATTGCTGTGTACACGTATGCTAACTAAACCTTTATTACACCCCCCCTTGGTGGCCTATCTATGAATTAGGAACCTCTAAAAAAAGGATAATATATTAGAGAAAGAAAGGAACATGGCTCGTTCGTTCACTTCTTCATGAACTCGCAGCTTCCTTTAGGGGGGCATGACGGCAGATGGGGACTACCTGCTCATGTGTTCACGGGACAAATCCTATTTGAAATGGATGCTGTGAGGATCAAGAAGGCCAGATTTACCTTTAAGAACCTCTGCATGAAGTGGTCGAGTACACTCCTCCTATTGCCTTTGGAGAAGGCGGTGGTGAGTAAGAGCTGGTGGCAACTGAATACCTTTCACACCTAACCCAGGCTTTTGCCAACAACCTTTCTTTCAAAGGCCAATCAATCCTATCCGTTTTGAGGGAGTGAATTCTGTCAGTAATCGAGCAATTATGAAGAAGGGCTCTCTTTTTATTCTGAAACCATTGTGGAAAATGATTTACCTAAGGCAATTTCATGTTGTTATTCCATGTTAACTAAGAACTTCGCATACCATCTGGCAGATTAAAAATTTATAAATCTTTGATCGATGTCTACGTGTCTTTGCTTGTAGTTGGATTTAGAAAATGTTTTGAACTTTTGACTATTTAATGTCAGATATCTCATTGTTTCTATTTGTCAAAAACATTTGTTCAATTTAAAACAGGAAAGTGGAACAAAAAAGCCTATTGTTGCTTTCATCGCTGGACTTACTGCTCCACCTGGTCGGCGAATGGGTCATGCAGGAGGTACTGTATTTTTGTCAATTCTCAAAATTCAGCACTTCTATTCGTGGCATATTGTTTTATCTGATTTCTGATCAACCTCAAAGTGAAAGCACATGAACATGATGAAGGAATTGTTGCTTTCTTTTTTCTTTTTTGTTTGATGTCTTACAAAAATATACTGGTTATTTTCTATTTGCTTCCATGTAATGAGAGCTAATCATGCAATAACATTTTTTTCATTACCAAATAGATTTTCCATTTTCCTTCCACAACTGCATATTTTATTATATGAATTTGCATGTCGATTGAAAGAACCGGAAGAAAACGTTAAAGACTGCAATGTGATTGCACTGCCTGCTATCTGATAATGAAATCAATTCTTTTTGGATTTGAATATTTATAGATATTCCATTCTCAATATTTATGATATCACTAATAAATCTAGAATACGATATATAAAAAATAAAATCATAGTTCGATGTTTTCCTTGTGGGAGCCAAAATCAAATTGACGGGCTCTACTCCTTGAATTTACAGCTATCGTATCAGGAGGGAAAGGTACAGCGCAAGATAAAATTAAGACCCTCAGAGAAGCCGGGGTTACTGTAGTCGAGTCACCTGCGAAGATTGGCACTGCAATGCTTGAAGTCTTCAAACAGAGGGGTCTTGTTTGAGCCAGTAAGAGAGAAATTTATTAATGATTTTCTTTCATTTTTCTCCATTTTGGCAGACGGGAAATAGCTATCCGTTTGTCAATCAACTCCTGTTACTGCTTATGAAGACAAAATGATTGAAAATGATGCATTATATTGCCTATCAACCTTGAGAAAGCTTCAGAGTTGTTCTTGATATGCTATTTGGTTTCATCATCGTCAGTAGGTACATATTATTCCTCACTTGAACAAGTTTTGAAATAATGATTTTAACTTCAGTTGTGTTACGTGTACATAATAAGTTTATATAATGAGTTTACAAACACATGATGTAGTGAAATATGATAGAGTCGGAATTTTTTCAACTAAGAAACAAAAAAATAAAAAATTTCTTCACTTTTTTTGATACATCATTTGTATGTAAGCAATTATGTAACCATTTATGTACAAGTAATATTATTCTTTTAACTTTGTCAGACCGGGACGGGCTTTTCACTGGTTACTTACCTGGGCTTGGGGCTGTTCTGCCCATTTTGACACTAGCATTAAGTTTAGAGGAAATCAAATTGATTTACAGTGTAAAAAAAAAAAATAACTATTTTAATTGGAGTACGAATAACAATTTTTTTTTCTAAATTCACAAAACAATATTTCACCAAAGCAATGCACAGATTCACCTAGGGTTTGGTTGTATTTTGTTAGGCGTTTTCTATGAGGGTTCTCAAATGTTTCTTCTCAGCAAGGATTTTCAGAAAGTTGAACAAAAAGGAAATGTAATTGTGTTTCCCCTGGAAATTATCTGTTCTCCATTTTTTGAATTTTTCTTCCCCAAGATTTTCTCACTAACAGCCTCGATCAAGTCAAAGAATTATTAGCAAGGGATCCCTATTAAACGGCCAAAAAGAGGGGTATTTAACAGTGTAGACCTATCATCTTTTTTACCCCTCCCTCCATCCATCCACCCACCCACCACCGCATTATTTTCATACCATTAAACTAGCAAACAGGGGAGCGAAATCCCCCCTAACTTCCTAGTTAAGCCTTCCCCCCAACCCAACGAATTCAGGGGGGTTATAGACCCCCTACTACTGCAAAATTTTGTGAGATTTCTCCTCCCATTTTCCTCCTCACTACCATTTATTTCTCAATTGGTGTTTTTCGTAGTATGATAATTATTGATTTTTTTTTTGTAAAAATTAGTAGACCCAAATTAGGATGAATGAATTGTAAGAGCTAAATTGAGGATAGAACAAATGTAGCAATCAAAATTTTACATCTCAAAGGATTTTAGTTAAATTATCTAAATTGTTAGATTAATTTAAATCAATGGGTGAGTTCTTTTGTCAAATGTATTTGTCAAAACTATTTGTAGGGGGAACGTTCCCCAACAAATAATACACATATCATTTATCATGCTAAATTTATTCCATCAAACCCATCCTTAAATTATCAACCAATCTATTAAGAATTGGTTCCATCTTAAAAGGTAGACCTTATTAAGAGGAGTAACACAATTCTTTATAAGTTGGTTTATGTTTACATCTTTATTCGATGTGAGATTCTATCTCTTAATATGAAATCGCAAGATGGTGGCTTGTTTGAGCAGACCAATCTTAAAATTCGTATGCTCACTTTTGGAGTCTTAACCGAATCGATCGTTAGACCTTAATGGGCCTGATACCATATTAAGAATTGAGGTTTCATCTTAAAAGGTCAACCTTATTAAGAGGAGTAACATAATTCTTTATAAGTTGGTTTATGTTTACATCTGTATTCGATGTGTGATTCTATCCCTTAACACAATCAACACACCCTTAATTTATGCCCCCAACAAAATGCCACTAAGAGCATCTCCAACAGACTCTTTAAATATGAGATGCTCTCTATTTTAAAGAGTCAACATGTAAAATCATGCTCCAATAGACTCTTTAAATTAAGATTTTAATTTAGAGAGTGGGTTTGGCTCTAAACTCACTCTCTATAATTAAATGCATTCAAAAAGTTTCAATTTTCAATGTAGAAAAGTAATAAAATAATCTATAGAAAAACTAGTTAAAATAAAAGATAAAGAAAAATAATAAATATTTTTTGGGAATAGTAAACTTAAGTGTTAAATATAAAGAGCTTGTTGGAGTACATCAAGATTTTAACTCTTTAAATTTATAGATGCTCTCCAAATGATAGAATATGCTCTTTAAAAATAGAGAGTCTCTTGGAGATGCTCTAACTTAAGTAAATTAGCACCAAAATCCCTAAAATTATGTCTATTCGTATACCAAACAAAACACATCTCCGAAATCTCTCTCTCACTCTCTCTCGCTCACAAGAAATCTCAAACCTTAAAATGAATGATTAATCTTCTATAGGTCTTACGCGTAGTGTAATCAACACTATATTACAAATCAACCATTTTGATTGTTATTTCATGTTACATCTCCCATGGGATCAATATGGGTAGTGAGCAATGTCGGGGAGACTCCATTCTAGGCAGCCCGAAAATGATGTTTGTCCATGGGTACCATCAAGACCCAACAAATAGGCAGTGCTTCCAAGTCCTGTGAGATAATCGAAGCCAAGAATAAAAAAGTCAACACCCCTACTTGTCGCATTACCCGTTCTATTAACATATCATCACAATCGAATGTTTCCAACATCCGTCCATCTATTGCAAGAATCGTGAACACCAACTCTGAAAGTTTGGGGATTATGAACCACTCGAAGGACAAGGGTAAGAGGCCCATTGAAGATGTACCGGCATATCAAAGCACCAGAAAGCCAAAAAAAATAAAAAATAAAGGAAATCGGAGCCCCACACAAACCACAAGTATATTTTGCAGTGTCTACACATTTGTTCCTTTATGCCAGTTATGCTAGCAAATTTTTATGATACTCAACATATACGATTTTATGGATTCAAGTGAATAGATACGGGGTGTATGAGTTGAAATATTATAATTCTTGATTTCATATGTAAATATGGTTTTTTACTGCACATACAAAATTGTTTATGGCCATTCATTTTAGATAAATGAAATGACTTAAATGTATATGAATATATAACGATGTACAAAGATGTGAAACGAAGTCTCATTACGTAATGTAGGAACCTAGAAATTCAGTATTAAGTTGTTACAATTTGATAGTGGTTGATATCGTTACGGAGAACGGTGTCGAGCACCAATTGTGTATGACAATGTGATAGTAGCTCTTGCAATCATAATTTAATTGTTAAAATTGAATGTTTTTACGACAAGACAATGGAGGTCTTCAATACATGTTTGTCCCGGAACACTTAATTATCACGAACACATTCCACGTCAGGCTTCGTGACAACACACTTCATCTCCTCAACTTCAACCTCACATGCATCAATTGGTGATATATTTAATATCACAGAGTAAATTATTGATACAGTGATATATTTACTATTTTCTAGACATTGCTTTCTTCGTTTTTATTTTTATTTTTTTTCAAACACCTATTTTGAAAATTTTAAATTCTTACAAGCACATGAATTTATGGGAGTGTTATCTGACCAATGAGGTCAAACTCAGGGACTGAAAGATTTAAAGCAAGCCCGCTACAGGAACAGGCTCATTGACATGCTTTTTTACCCTTTTTTCTTGCCTAATTCAAGCTAGGCAGACTTGGGCACATTCATCTTTGGGAAAATTTCATATTTAAGTGTGTAACTATAATTTCAAAACCAAGAAACAATGTTTAAAATTTTAAAAATCAGTTATTATTAAATTTTATTTATAAAATAATTAATTAAACGTATATTTTATTAATTAAATATATTATGGTCACAATCTATACAATTTGATCACAAATTATTGAATTAATTGGTTACAAATTATTTCTCAGTCACAAATAAAATTTTTTATAGTTTACAATTTATTCATCGATTATAAAATCAAAAATTTTGTAGGTTACAATTCATTTATTGGTCACAAATAATAAATTTTATAAGTCACAACTTATTTAACGGCTACAAAATAATTCTTCACAAGTTATATCTCGATAACAAAATAATAAATTGTAAGTTACGGTCAATTTTTCAGGTAAGATATTATTGGTCTTGTCATAAAGTAACCAATTTATTGGTCATAAATACTCTTCGTCCCACTCGATTGCCGTCATTGTCGTCGCCACCAACACAACCTATACCACAATTGTTTGTGACCATCACCTCACCAGGCCACCACTGCCAACAACACCAGATCCAACACTACACCACACCACCTCACTAGTCCCAAAATCCACCACTATCGCCAGATCTACCTATACCACCGCCAACAAAAGAACCACAAAAATTACAGTGATTGCGTAAACAGGCCCCAAAAAAACCACAACAAATCCATCTGCACCAACACAACCTGCACAACAGACATCGTCAGATTACCAATCAACGATATTTCGAATTTGAACGTGAGAGAAACTTTATAACACGATACAAATATGTTCGAGTGCCAATAAGAGATATGAGAGTAATTGAGCGATAAGGAACGATCAACAAAAACCCAATTAAAAACCAAGATCAAACATCTGAATTTATCAACAAAAGATTTAACTCAAGAGGAGAGAATATAAAGTTTATAGTAGATACATTTGTATTACCCCCCAAATGACACAAATAGGGTAATATTTATAGTATTACATATAAAATGATGTCCATAGGATGAGAGGACACATGTCCTCATCTTCTTAACCGAAACATCTTATTTTAGGCATCATTTTTGACTCAATTAGCCTGTGGCGCATTAAATGCTCTAAAAAATGGATAACCACCCTATAACTTATGTTAATAAGATTTCAACGTATTACTCATTATAGGAGTCAAATCAATCATTCAAACAAGATTTTATAAACTCAGGATCTTCAAATATAGGTCATCACTCGTCGTGGTAGAGTTGCTGGTCCCTTCTATGAGACTGCTTCAGTGAAAGTGCCTTGGTTACAAGGGGATTTCAATGGGTCCTACGCACTCCACGTGGGATACTACGTGGCTTCAACAAAACAAGCTTCGGTAGGTCAATTGTAATCCTCGTGGGATGTCGATAAGCCATGAGGGAGCCTCGATGGCAAAACGTGACAAATGATATTGATTTAAATAAATAAACTTTTTTGATTTATAAAATAAATAAACCTTCTTGATGTCAATATTCTGCTGCAATTATTTAAATAAATGAAACAATAGTGGATTTAATATAGTTATTTATGTTGTCTTAAATACTGTCCTCCAAATAACGTATTTTTATTGTGTGCCAAAAACCTGACTTCATATGAAATTTGGAGAAGATGGCCACTTTGAAGTTTGAATAATCTGTTTAAGAAAAATCTTCTTCAAGAAATTTCCTTGTAATTTCAAAATTTCTACAATAAATTATAAATTTACATCAAAAGTTTGTTTGATTTTAAGTTCTCTGTCTTCTTCCTACCTGTCCCCCTAGGCCATTTTGAGACGTTTCAAAAATTTAGGGGGTCTTTGAACGTCATTATTTTTTAAAAATATATTTTGAAATAGTAGATTGATGGAAAATGTGTAGTTAAAAAAAAAAAAGTTTTTTATTTGCGTGTAATATTGTTTTAATGAAGACTGTATGGTTGAAAATAAAAGAGAAAAATATATTTTGAAAAAAATGGAAATCAAACACTCTCTCAATAACATAGATTGTTCGACACGTTATAATTATTTAAATACTATTATTTTGAAGTTTAGAATTAATTTCAATGCTTAATTTTTGAAAAAATAACTTTTTAAAAGTATCGAAGTTTATGTTTCAATATCATTTTTCTAAAAATACATTTTTTCAAAACTCATTTTCAACCATACATTTTTCAATAAAATAATATTACACGCAAACTCAAAACTTTTACCTTAATTTTTAATCACACATTTTCCATCAACCCATTATTTCAAAACCCATTCTCGAGCTATAGTATATGCAACGAGTTATCAATTTCCTTTATTGTTAGATACCCTCAACAATCAGGCAAAAATTTAATTTGACAAAATTAAGCATTTCATGTAATATTGGATTATTGAAACATAAACTTAAGGTAAAAGTTTTGTAAAATATTATAACCGTGCAATTAGTTTTCAAAAAAAAAAAAAAAAAAGAATCTATGTCTTATTTAACTATCAATTTAACCCTTGTATGTTCATCTTTATGACGATTGAATTCACTTTCTACCTTGAACGTTAATTGAAATTTCTTTTTACAAGGTGACTTGAGAATTTAATGACCATTTTGTCATTAGGTTGATAATGGAAGATTGAGAATGAAGGATTATTTTTTATTTTTTATTATTATTATTTTTTGAGAACTAACTTCTTATAAAATTGGGGGCCAATTGTGAAATTTTGTAAAATATGAAATTTGAAGGGCTAAAATGCAAATTTGGCATTTCAGAAACTCAACGACTCTTCGAGAAATTTCTGGAGAAAGCCAGAAAGCGAAATGTAAATTACACCTACAAGCCAATTCAATGGCTGGAGGACACAAGAATGTTCTAGGCCTCTCCAACTCCACACTATTTAAAACTCTTCCGACTCATTTTCCACGCTATGAAGTAACGCACAGTTCTGCTAAAAGATTTCCTCTACATTTGTCTTCTGTTTGTTGTTTTTATTGATTTTTGTGATTCTGTTTGTTATCTGGAACAATGGCTGGAAAGGGTGAAGGGCCTGCGATTGGAATTGATTTGGGAACAACGTATTCGTGCGTGGGTGTTTGGCAGCATGATCGGGTTGAGATTATAGCAAATGATCAGGGTAATCGGACGACGCCATCTTACGTAGCTTTTACTGATACCGAGCGCCTAATCGGAGATGCTGCCAAGAATCAGGTCGCCATGAATCCCGTGAACACTGTGTTTGGTAAGTTTTTCGATTCTTTCTTCTTCCATAATTCCATTTAAGAGTAAATGTTGTTTGAAATTTTTGAACGGTGTCTTAATTTAGCAAGTGCAATAGGTAATTTTTGCATATACTTATGTCTTAAAGCTAATCGTTTGATTCTTCGGATTGTGATGTTTTGGAGTTCATTATTAAGCGATTTTAAGTTTATAAATGATTTATAATTAAAAATTTTAGCTATAAGAAGTTTATAATTAAAAGTTTATAAATGGCTTAATCAATGTCCAAAAATACTAATGAGCACCTGTTTTTCCAATCTCTCTAATAATTGGTCCTAATGTGAGTGCATACCTGGTGTGTAAAATTATTGAATAATTTGTTCTGCTAATGCTTAGTTCGAAATTAATTCGATTTGCTGTTCAATCTGAATGGTGTACATAGTTGCTTACAAATTGAGAGTTTAATTTGAGCATGTTTCTGATTTTCACTTTGTTCATATTGCTCTCGAATTTAATGATTAGGTCATTAATTCATTTCATTAAACCTATTATATTTTTGGGTGTATGATTATGGTTCGTGAATTTGCTGTTGCTTACATATATTCGTTCCTATATACAGATGCCAAGAGGTTGATTGGTAGAAGGTTCAATGATCCGTCCGTTCAGAGTGACATGAAGCACTGGCCATTCAAGGTTATTGCAGGCCCTGGCGACAAACCCATGATTGTTGTCTTATACAAAGGTGAGGAGAAGCAATTTTCAGCTGAGGAAATCTCATCCATGGTCCTCACTAAGATGAAAGAGATTGCCGAGGCTTACCTTGGATCGACGGTTAAGAATGCTGTTGTGACAGTACCAGCCTATTTCAACGATTCTCAGCATCAGGCGACAAAAGATGCTGGTGTTATTTCTGGTCTTAATGTGATGCGTATAATTAATGAGCCTACGGCTGCTGCCATTGCTTACGGTCTTGACAAGAAGGCGGGCAGTTCATCTGAGAAGAATGTGCTGATTTTTGATCTTGGAGGTGGTACTTTTGATGTTTCTCTTCTAACCATTGAAGAGGGTATTTTCGAAGTGAAGTCGACAGCTGGTGATACGCATCTCGGAGGAGAGGATTTTGATAATCGGATGGTGAATCACTTTGTACAGGAGTTCAAGAGGAAGCACAAAAGAGACATTAGTGGCAACCCGAGAGCTCTTAGGAGATTGAGAACTGCCTGTGAGAGGGCAAAGAGAACGTTATCATCAACTGCCCAGACTACTATTGAGATTGATTCTTTGTACGAGGGTATCGATTTCTACACGACTATTACTCGTGCTAGATTTGAGGAGCTTAATATGGATTTGTTTAGGAAGTGTATGGAGCCGGTCGAGAAGTGTCTGAGGGATGCTAAGATGGACAAGAGCAGTGTCCATGATGTTGTACTTGTTGGTGGGTCAACTCGTATTCCGAAGGTACAACAATTGCTACAAGACTTCTTTAACGGAAAGGAGCTCTGCAAGAGCATCAATCCTGATGAAGCTGTTGCGTACGGTGCGGCTGTTCAAGCTGCGATTTTGAGTGGTGAGGGCAATGAGAGGGTTCAAGATTTGTTGTTATTGGATGTTACTCCTTTGTCTCTTGGTTTGGAGACTGCAGGAGGTGTTATGACTGTTCTTATTCCGAGGAATACAACAATCCCAACTAAGAAGGAACAAGTTTTCTCCACGTATTCAGACAACCAGCCAGGTGTCTTGATCCAAGTATACGAAGGTGAAAGAACCCGAACCAGAGATAACAATTTACTCGGGAAGTTTGAACTCTCTGGCATTCCACCAGCGCCTCGGGGTGTTCCTCAGATAAATGTCTGTTTCGACATTGATGCCAATGGCATCTTGAATGTTTCGGCTGAGGACAAGACAACAGGTCAAAAGAACAAGATTACCATTACAAATGACAAGGGAAGACTGTCCAAGGAAGAAATCGAAAAGATGGTACAAGATGCGGAGAAATACAAGGCTGAGGACGAGGAACTCAAGAAAAAAGTTGAGGCCAAAAATTCTTTGGAGAATTACGCCTACAACATGAGAAACACTATCAAGGATGAGAAGATTGCTTCCAAACTTCCTGTTGCTGACAAAAAGAAAATCGAGGATGCTGTGGAGTCGGCCATACAATGGTTAGAAGGGAATCAACTTGCAGAGGTTGATGAATTTGAAGACAAGATGAAAGAACTGGAGAGTATTTGCAATCCAATTATAGCAAAAATGTATCAGGGTGGTGCTGGTGGTCCTGACATGGGCGGAGGCATGGACGAAGACGGCCCTTCTTTTGGTGGCACTGGTCCAGGCCCCAAGATTGAGGAAGTTGATTGAGAATGAAATTTCTTTCTTCCTTCCTTGGATGATTCAAGTGTTCATGTTTCGAGTCTTTTGAACTAGTCTCTTGTGACTCGTCTTTATTTTGCTTGGCAAGAACACAGTTATCATTGAATATATGTTTGGTTTTGTATTGTTTTGGTGTTTACCTTTAAATGGTAGTAGATTTTGTATAGCCTATGATTTCTTGCTCGTCGTCTGGAAGTTAATTTTGGCAAGTTCATTTTTAACCTTTTAGATGTTAAAAGAGTAAACTCTGCAGATACAACATTATTATCTGGAGACTTTCGCCAATATAATGGAACTACGACTTTGTTGTATTAAACCACACAAAGCAATAAATAAATAAATGTTCGTATTTATGGGGAAATGATTTATAAGAAAAAAAGTAATAAATAAATTTAATTATTATTATTCTCCTGCATTACGCAAGAAAATAATAATATTACAAATAAATGAATTAGTCCTGAAGTTGTTTTTTTTTTTTTCTAGAATACATTTTGGAATAATAGATTGGTGTAAAATGGGTGGTGAAAAATGAGGAAATTTTTTTGGGTTGTGTAATATTAATTTTATTGAAAAATGTGTGATTGAAAATAAGAGAAATAAAAATATACTTTTAACAAAAGAAGGATCAATCAAGGTCGTAATTTTAAAAGTTCACTAAATAGGAAAAGTCACATGAGACTTGTAGTCTAGTAATTTATAGAGTACGATCTTTATAGTGGTACCCGTAGTGATATAAAATTTTGGGTTAATTATAAAAATTGAATAATCAAAATCATTTTTCAAATTTTGTCTCAGAAATATTGCCTCTTAAAATTATGTGATAGGATCAAATGTAACAATAATCAATATTTTTGACAAAATTAACTTCTTAGATATAGAAATTCGTGACACAACATGCTACAAGTTACGTTATTTGTAATTAACAATATTGTTTTCGACTTCCACTAATTGGTTGCCATCCGAGAGAGCTTTCAGAATAAAGTTTCCCTGGATTCAGTCCTTTAGGAGCTTATGATTAAGGTTTATGATCAATTCCTCTTCTATATATACTAGTTATTAGCCCGTGCATTGTTCTTTTTAAAGTAATATTAGCGTCTTGAATGCTTTGAATACTAAGATTAGATGAGAGATTGTATTACAAAATTTCCACACATTTGTATAAAAGAAGAGAATGAATGAACGTTGGAGAAGAGATTTTTGACATGAGAACAAATGGAAACTGCCATTAAAAACTCGGTCGTATTGGCAAATATATTTACAATATTAGTTATTAAGAACTTGAAGAGTTCGGTATGATAGGTGCAACGACGTGTTTGCTCTTCGCCACCCTAACAAAAAAATGTATTTTGATTTTGAACTTGGAATTGAGGATAATAAAGAGCCTGAAGAGAGAGGTTTAAAATTCACAGTATTAATTGCTAGGGGATTGAGTTATATACCAGGATTCCTGGAACTGATGGAGGCACTCTCTTTTTGAGCAGGGTGAGTGTATATTTGTCAATGGTGTTTGGAGAAGGCTTCTCTTTGTCCTCAGCACTTGGAGTTACCAACTTACCATGCTAGGTTTAAGTAGAATGCCTTGAAAGACAAAATTGTTCTCTGCTAAGTAGTAGAAAACCTCTGACAACACATGTTCTGCCACTTCCAAGTGTCCTCTCAATTGGGTGGTCTTGATCAAGAAGAATTTCAGGTTCCACAATAGGCACGAGACCATAATATCATCTGTAGAGAAAGCTTTACTGCAAATGATATTACATAATTTATAGGTAAGCTGAAACAGAAAACTTCATATGTGGTATACTTAATCTGAAGCAAACGGGCTTAGAATTTGGGGTGAGGACATTGCTGAATTTGATTTAATTATATGCTGTACAGAGATTAAAATTTGCAAAATATCTTTAATGATTCAAGCATTTTTTTATCACACATTGTCCTAAAGACAATGAACAATGTTAGATAGAAGTGAAATGCACAGAAGAAAGGTGGGAGACTCATTTTCATTCAAAATTTTGACACATGTATAGTCTGAGTTCTGGTTTTCTATTCCAGATGGCTTCATACAGGCAACTCCATTATCTTTCAACGAAGAATATCGTTAAAATGGAAATTTTATATTGCTTATGATTGCAATGTGTAATTTTTAAATAATTGGTGTAAAACTAAAAATCATATATCAAGTGTTTCCATCATATCATATGGAATGGATAATCCACAAGATATGGTCAAAACCATTTCAACTCATTGTTGGATTGCATGGCGTTGCTCTTCTTTTGAGTTTGATTAAGTAGGACAATGGCAGCTAAAAAAGAGTGATTTATGAACTCGGCCATTTGCATTAGTCCCACGGCGAGTATATTATAAAAGTAGTTATTCCCTAGCCTCAAGTGAAGGAACCAATGAGATATTGTTCAATCGATTAGGCATCTAATTATTTGGATCGGGAATTAACCTCCTTCTTACCTAGTCTTTTATATACACATCTCTAGAGTGAAAGTAAGGCAACGAGGTGGAACCAAAAATGTCAAAGTACAAAACAAGGATCCCATTGGAAACAAACATCAAACAGTTGATGTGCAATCAATAGCAGCTTCAATGGTTATGATTTTGGAGGTGGGTTGGTACCAAATCTGAGGCAAATGGAAGGGCTAAACAATGTGTACAACAGAAGTAGTGACAACATGTTAAAGCAATCTCTAATGACGTTCTCTCTTTCTTCTTCTATGATCCTAAAGTAATTCTAGAATTTCAGGGACAAAATTCAAACATATATTCCTTTGTTTCAACATTAACAAACAGCTCTAATGTAGTCCTACATCACTTCTGCTCCAATGGCGCTTAAGATAATTCACCACTGGTTGAAGTATAAAAACAAGCTGGACTTAGGAAGACCATTTGTCTCAATCTCTTTCAATTAGGTTGGCGTTCGACATCCCATTCCTAGGCCTTCTTCCATATCTAAAACTTCTGAGTCCACATACATAGAATTTATATAATTATAGCGTAGTGATGAAGTGCTGGTCAAGTAGTAATACAAGTATGCCATTTACATGATCTTAATTTCTCACCTAAATTATCTGTTTGTTTTCTTTTGGAAAGCACATCGAGATAAACATTTGATCAAAATATGTCAATGTTGTTTGTATTATGGCCAGGTCAGTGATTGGAAAGCAAATTAGAGAACATCCACGATCTCCTTTATGATCAGTAAGATGATCAAACATCATCTTTATTGCAACATGATAGTTTATAAACATGCAGATCGTGAGGCCTTTGGCAAGTTAAACTCCCAAGGAATTTTTCATTTTTACAATTTTACTTGAATTTAAATAACTTTGTATATATTTACCATAAAAAGTGCGTTCAGCATTCAAATTTAGCTTGACTACAAGATATGGCATTGAATAGCATCAGTTCCTTCTGCAATTTGGGTCTCACCACATTAATTTTAACAAAAAAAATTCACTTTTTCCTTCTGAAAATAATGAAAATTTGCATTTGGATGTTTTGCTTTTCACTTCTCCAACTGGGAGTGATTGCAGAGTTTAAAATTAGTTAATACAGAAAATAAGGTAGTGTTGAAGTTAGGAGATCAAACATCATTTATCTTAATCATCTTTGCAAATTTATTTCCTATTTTCTATGTACTTCTCCATTAATCTTTATACATGTTTGATACATCTGATTTTCTAAAATTTTATTAGAAGAAAAACGCAACGAAATAGAAATGTACTGACTCATCACATAACTTTCAAAACAATAATGCTTTGTGAACACGGGAAGCCCTAATAAATTTGTTTCGCTCGAGTTATCGCTAACAATTAAAAAAGGATTCAGACGATTGTGTAAGGAACAAACCTCTTGAGACAAAGTCACAAAATGGGTGCTTTATTGATGGAGATTACAATTGAAAATAAACAGAATGCCTCCAAAGGGCGCGAGCACACGAGTACTAAAAAGAGATGTTTTAAAGTTAAACTAAAAAATTGAAATTACATATTCTCTATTGAGAGTGTTTGATTTCGGGGTCCTTTCTTCTATTTCTTTTTTTTTCTTTTTTTATACTCCCTTGATAGTTTTTTTGTGAAAAAACTGTTTGGAAACTGTTTGGTGCTCTATAACTAACCACTTTCTTCATGATGACTGACTTGTCAACGAAACTGCCGTTTCTAACTGTTGTCATTACTCTTGTCGTTTAACTGCCTACAACCGGGATTCTTGGATTGTGGGTTATGATAAGGTTACTCAATAACTATTGTACTGGATAATCATAATACCTTATATTCGCTCAGATTTTGGGCGACTAGAAGGTTTGGGCGAGAACGGGATCATCGCTCTGAGCGATCGTAAGACACTCTATTTGCTCAGATCTTGGGCGTCTTGCAAGTTTGGGCGATGATGTTACTTTGTTCGTGGGTCTCCACCACATTCATTAATGATCCTATTTGGACCTTCATCTTGGATTTCCTAATTGAGCTTCATTCATTGGGTTATTCAATTTGGGCTACACTTTTTGTATGTCAAAAAAATCCTAATAACGTACAAGCACTAAAGTTCTCCTTGTAGTGAATAGGAATAAATGTCAACCTGTACCATAAATAATAATCACCTGTGTTGTAGGCTGATGAGGGCCTCCTCTTTCACCATCTTCACGACCTTCCACATAAGCTACAAAAGAAAGTAATGTATGAAATTGAGTACTTCGTCCTAAAATTCTCAATCTCATAAAAATTCAAACCCCTTCATCAACAATTCAAATTTCCCACAACCCTAACCGGAAATTACCCCCTCAATTCACGAAAAACACAATAACATTGAAAACATCTTACACCCAAACTGAAAGAAAATAAAAGAACCTTCAAATTTGGTTTGGTAGTCTTGCCTTTGCAGACAGTAAAACACAAGCGCATCAAGAATTTTTGCTTTTGCTGAGAGTGAAACACAGGGCTTCTCAGGTGAAGCAGTGGGAAATGTCTCAAAAATGAAGGAGTGGGAAATGATGGGGGCTTTTGGAGGGCACATTAGTAGGAAATCTTTCACAAGTAAGAAATGATGAAGAAATGAAAGAAAAAGTCACAAAATGAATAGTACTTGGTGAAAAAAAAAGATATAAAATCAGTTGAAATGTGCTTTGCTTCTTAGAGGAGCGGAGAGCAAAGCTCTCCACACTTGCTCTGTGGAGTGCAGAGCATTTCTCAATAGAGTGCGGATACGTAAAGTTTTTTTTTTTCTTTTGGGTACTAAGAATAATATATAATAAAACAAAATTATTTAGATGTTGTATATTTTAAGGCCTGTTTGAGCCAAATTATTGTAGAATAAGAATGAAAAATATAGTCGTTATTGGGCCACATAAGAGATAGAAAATTTGAATTTAAATATTGATGTGATAGATAACGGTTATATTTTTCATTTTAATGAGATAATAATGTAGATCAAACGGGAGCTAAAAGTGTACAACATATTTAAAATCAATATGAAATAAATTTACAAATACATATTTTTATCAATTGCCTCTGAAAAAAAAACTCTATAAATGAACTTTAACATATTCTTTATGAAGCATTTGAAGTAAAAATATTATATTTTGGCAACGTGAAATTGGGTAGACGGAGAGTGAATTATTTAGAAACTATTTTTTTTATAGTAAAAGAATTTTAATGGTTGTGTGTTTAATTAAGTAAAGAAATTGGGATAGAATGAAAAAAAACATTAATTAGTGGGGGATAAAATGAGACGATAAAATACTGCGTAAATAAACAGTAAAATAGTAGGATAGTCAACAATTGTGGCACTGCAAAGGAGGTAAAGGTGAAATGAACATAACCCGAAGTGACACATTGAGGTGAAACCTCCAGGTTCTAGGCGAACTGCAATTTCATACTTTCAAAAATGAGCCTTTGTTCCACAAGACGTCTTTTATAGCATCGATTCGTTTAAAAGATCTTTCGTACATTTGATTGATTTGATATCTCTGCACATTTTTGTAGCTTTCGTTCATGGTCCATGTCACATTCAAATACATTTATGTAAGTTGAGTGGATTGATCGTTGGAGTTCCCATGATGACCTTCTCCACAGCGGGAGAAAGCCATATGCACCTAACATTTGTCCAACTGTGCTGCAACTTGACACGAGGATGAAAGTAGGAACTTCTTACGGCTTTGCTATCCAGTTGGAAATCGAGATCAACATGTTTCTCACTGTGTTTTATGCTCTCCCTACCTAAATATTAATAACTTTTTTTTAACAATACTAATGAATTGATAAAATTATTGAAGTTGGGGATGGTGAAAAAGGCTACAAATTTCGCAAATCGATTCTGTACGTCGCAGGAAAATCTCTGCCAATGCTGAGATCAAACTAGGGTTTGTATTTCAGTTTTTTAGACTAGTATATATAAACTATATGCATTTGTAAAAATCTGGCATTATACATTAATTCCCCTCTATCCATGCAATGAAATTACCCAGCAATTAGTTTAATAAATGTTCTTGTTATAGTTTTATGTGTATTCTAATAGTAATACTCAATCACCAGAAAGGCATTTCAATATTTTTATCCTCCAAGTTTGCTGCACCAATAATGCATAGTTAACAACGAGTTTGATACCCTTCCATGTGATAGCGATCTACACCATTGATTTTAAAAATATTTATTCTATCACTGTCCAGATTCCTTTTACTTAAGGAGATGTCATCCTTTGTATCAAACAATAATGTACATTGTTGGGTTTTTGATACCCAATAAATCCGAGCGATGATGTTAAACCGTTTATGTTGGATTAGTCTTCATAGGCATCGACCGATGATTGAAGTGGAATGTCGACACCACAATGAACGTACCATCCCGACACCCTAAGTGTGTCATTTGAAGTAGTCTAATTTGTTTAGTGTTACTCATGGCTCGACCCATTACCTTGGAAGGCTTTTAGTTGATAGCCCACTCGTTTGTTGAACTTATTGGGCCTCTACTTGTTTAACCTAAAAGCCGACCCTCGTGATATATATATTACCCGGTTTCTAGTGTGTGAGTGTGTGGGAGAAATGGAGCCGTGAGAAAGAGGGGAGGATCGTGCTTTGTGCTCTTGGGTCTTGCTTTGTGCTTGCTCTCTTCTCTAGCCTTTGTGGCTGTCTCTTGGGGCTGCCATACTCTTCACATCGAGTCCTTTGTGGGCTGTAGAAGGCTAGAGCAACCGGTGGATGGGTGGTGGTCGGATTGGAGAGTTCGGTTTGTTCTTGTGGTGTTTGATTGTGGTTTAATCTGAACGGGTTTGGTCGATTGGAGGCCCCAAATTTCGACAAATGGTATCAGAGCGGGTTTAGGAGGTTTTTCAGACCAAAAATCGAGCAGAAACTGAAGTAAAGAAGCTGTCCAGATTTTGCCAAAAATTTGGACTTGCAATCGTGATTTCCGGCCAAATCAGTGGTCGGTTGGTGAAACAGACACCACCGGTGTGTTCAGCAGGGCGAGGCGCAGCTGGTTAGGTGGCGCGTGTTGGTCACGTGCCGACGCGTCTGCCGGCGCCTGAGGCCCACGCGCAGACGCGTGGGTGGAGCGTGCGGCACACGCGTTCTGAATTTAGAAAAGTGGTCTTCAGGCAGTTTGTTGGGGACATTGAGACGGACCCAATGGTGTTGACGGATTTCAGTTTGGGGTACTACGGTGAAAGTTAGACGAGCTTGCGTTTGGACGTTCGGGTGCCGAGTGCCGTTTCGTGTCGACGGAAGCTTTGGGGAGGATTGCGGTAGTCCCAAAGTGGTGAATTCGCAGCTCTCAATATTTACGGACCTTCAGACGTGGTCCGCTCGGTATCGTGTTTTTTACCTTTTATTATTGCAGTTAAAATTATTGTGTAGGATAATTTATTTTTCGTATTAGAAGTCATCGTGTGGGGTGACGTTAGGTTTGTGGTTACCGTGAAGGGGTAACCATTGTCTGATACTAGACCTAGGAATTACTTGTTAATTATTTGCCTTAAATTCTTCGTGAATTTTTTGTCGATTTATTTTTCATATTTAGAATTGCACGTGACTTTAGGAAAGTTTACTTGACTATTCTGTGTGAATTGTGTCGGTGATTTACTTGTCGTCGTTATTGATTGTATTTTATGTTTTGTGCATTTGTTGGGTAAAATGACGACACATTATGAGTTGTGCATGTTTTAATGAAAAATATGATATTTTAATTTGACAAATGTGGTCTAAGGCATGTGCGAAAAATAGGATGTGTTTTAACTGCAGTTATTTGGATATTGTTGAAATAAACTGTCTTAGGGATGATAAAAGGAAAGTTGATGAGGGTGGTGATACGAATTCTATTTTTGGGTCGAGTGATGACCCGGGTGAGGTTTATTGAGTGTAAACCTGGTTACTGCTATGTGCATCTGTGTGTAATCCTTTCTGCATGTGTGTCATTGCTCAATTTGGTTGCATGATTATATGTTGTATTTCAATGTGTTTGATATGTGTATTAGCATGAATTGAAGTGATCTTATTACTTGGTGTAATTGGTTGCATGCATAGTGGGTTGAGATCTATGGCGTACTCCGTTTGCTCTGTGAGTAGTAGTGAGAAGTAAGAGGGGCAGCCATTTTCTCCTTCATCTGTGTGAGCCTGTGTGGTTTGTAAGATTATGTGGGGCAGTCTGTGAGGGTTATCTCCGTTCTCTGTATGAGACTCTTTTGTGAGTGTTGTGAAGTAACCAACTCTTTCTTCTATCCTCTTTGTGAGTGCCACTGTCACCCTTCCCTTTGTGGGTTTTATCTTTTGTGGATTTTTTGAGCGTGGGTGTTGGAGTAACCTTGTTGGTGCGTGGGTCAATTTAAATTGAGCCCTAACCTTAGTGGTCGTCGAAATGTTATGATTTGCCATAGTGGGGTTGTGATGCGTTTGTAGTGTGTTGGATGTCTTTTGGTAAGGTGGAGTATAGATGTCTGAGGGTACATTGTGGTTTGTACTGTAGGATGTGGAGTGTGAAATTTGGATCACGATGGAGATGTGATCAAATGTTGTAATCCTTTATCTGTGAAGAGACCCTGATCAGGTGGAGTGCGAGTGAGGCACTTCTATCACTTCTATTAGGTGGAGACCCATTATCCACGTTGGTTGGAAGAAGTGATGTGGTGATAGAGGATTATCCCAAGAACTTAGGATCTATGAGTTGAGTGATTAGTCTAGTGAGCATTGTGGGCAATGAGGTGAGATATGTGTTCTCGAGGAGTGACCAACACGGAATGGGATAGGATAAGTGTGGTGAGATCTTCTTCATGAGGTTATTTATGCGTTTGTTGCGTATGTGTTGGCCTGTTGATTGACTTTGTGTTAATCTATTGTTCTGTGTGAACATATTTGAAAAGATCTGTGTTATCCTACATGATATTTCCATTGCATGTTTATTTGCTCTTGATTGATTGCTGTGAGTATTTGCTTCTACTTAGGTGTTCTTGACCTTAGCCCTAGTGAGTATATGGAGCAGGTATGGTATGTGTTTCAGGTGGAGACACGAGGTAAGGTCTGTGATACCAATTTTATTGGTTACCTTGATCGTGCGAGTATAAACTGTGTGTTTTTTATTGCTTGCAGATTTATTGAGATCAAAGTGGAGATTTGTTGGGTTTTTGATACCCAATAAATCTGAGCGATGATATTAAACCGTTTATGTTGGATTAGTCTTCATAGGCCTCAGCCGATGATTGAAGTGGAATGTCGACACCACAATGAACGTACCATCCCGACACCCTAAGTGGGTCATTTGAAGTAGCCTAATTTGTTTAGTGTTGCTCATGACTCAACCTATTACCTTGGACGACTTTTAGTTGATAGCCCACTCGTTTGTTGAACTTATTCAAAGAGGGGAGGACCGTGCTTTGTGCTCTTGGGTCTTGCTTTGTGCTTGCTCTCTTCTCTAGCTTTTGTGGCTGTATCTTGGGGCTGCCATACTCTTCACACCGAGTCCTTTGTGGGCTATAGAAGGCTGGAGCAACCGGTGGATGGGTGGTGGTCGGATTGGAGAGTTCGGTTTGTTCTTGTGGTGTTTGATTGTGGTTTAATTTGAGCTCGGTTTGATCGATTGGAGGCCCCAAATTTCGACATACATTTATCTTAATTCTTACCGAATGAAGAAGACAAAGCGTAGGGAAGGCTATGGGTAAGTGTGGAGCCGACTCACCCTGTTAGGGAATTTCAAGAGGTGGGTCAGCGGCATGATGTGTCTTAGATTAAAACACCTTTATATATAGTTTTGTCTATATATACACGGAAAATTCTGTTTGTACTAAAAAGTTTTATACAGAAAATTTACAGACACTCACATGGGGGTGGGCCCCACGTGAATTAAATATTGTAAAAAAAAAGGGCCCCACATATTGCATGTATTATGTAGATTGTCTGTATATTTTTCTTGTGTACACACATCATGTTTCATATATGCATATGATTTCAATTGAAAACATAATGATAAAATGAAAAGACCTAGTACGGGTTTGGGGAATTCAGGAAGGACCATTTTTTTGTCCTCACCCTATTCAAGGTGGGGGCAATACAAGGCTAGTTGGGAGTGAAATTTTTTTGCATCCTTACCAAAGTGATGAAATTTAAACTTAAATGAAGCTTAATGGCTCAATCCCTACTTAAATTTCATTTCAAAAATTAAATTTTAATTAATTTTTTAAGGTGTTAATTATATTTTTTAAAAACAAATACGCTCAACTTTAATTATTTAGTTATTATAGATATGGTGATTCTACTCCTTTAAAAAGTTAAAGTATGTTTAGCATGTAGTCATGTACTATTGAATAAGACTGAACAAAAAAAATTCGAATTTTAGCTAAATCAAACAGGAGAGTTACTTTTTTAAGAAAGTAACGTTTTACTTAAAATTATAATTACCGAACAAGTTTGGGCAAACAATAATTTTACTTTAATTTATGTTCACAGAATATTTTATTCCTCACTCATTATTGAGGGTGGAGTCAAGTCGAGTAACACGTGTAGGTGCAGGGAAGGAAGGAAGAATTAGGAAGGGAATAAACTATTTTACTAATGCACTCATATTTGGTGGAAATTAAAATTTTAATTTAAGTTGAAGTTAATAATTATTTTCAACCGCAAATTTTATTGGATTTATAATTTCTATATTTTATTAAAATGTATTAAAAATTTAATTTTAATTTTCAACAAATAAGGGAGTAATATATTTCCATATACACGGACCTGACCTTGACCAATTTCAAATGAAGCATCTCATATTACCATATATGAGCAAATCAAAATTAAGATTCATTCAGGATTTGACCCAACGGTAAAAAATTGATTAAATCAGTGTTTAACTAGGAAACTTTCCTTGTTGGATCAAACTTTCCTTTCGTACTCGGACTCATCTCCACAAACTCTGTCTCTATATAAAGAGCGATACTTTCATACATTCTTTGCAACAAAAATCAGATTGAATTGAGTTTTCACTGCTTTTTCCCTTGATAATTAATTACCCAGCAAGACCATGTCCAAGTTCTTATCAAAAATCCTTCTTCCTATATTGATGCGCGAGGCCGGGATGTGTGATGTTGATGAAGAAAGCATGATGATCTTAAACCCTAATATGATCATTGGAAAGTTGCAAATTCATAATATTGAAAACAATTGTGGGCCGGTCGAAGATGTTGAAGAAGAAGAATATGGGTGTGGAGAGACAGAACAAGATGATGATGCTGCTGCTGCTGCATGCAAGAAACTGAGAGAAAATCCTGTCAAGAAAATCATTGAGAATAAATACAAAGCAGCCCTTGAAGTTACATTAAGAGAAAAGTCTCCCAAGAAACCTGTTGTTGAAGACCCATTGGAGAACGACTCGTTGATTATGTCCTCTGAATTCAGTGAGAGAAAAAGAAAGAAGGAGACAAAAAGGAATGGCAGAAGTGGAGAAGGATATTCATCAAGAAACTTCAAGAAAAGACGCATTAATCCGACGGAAGAGCCAGCGCCTCCATTGCCCATACAGTTCAAAAATGCAATCCTTGCCCTAGCACAAGGTAGAACTGTCTCGGAAGTAAAGTTGGTGATACAGAAGCAATTGTTCGCTAGTGATATGGCTAAGGATCAAAATCGGTTCACCATTCCGGCAAATCAGATTAGAGAGGAGTTCCTGAGCAATGAAGAGAAGATAAATCTGTCAAAGTACGTGAGTAAGGGACGAAAAATGGCTATGACAGTGAAGATAATTGAGCCATTGCTTGGTGAAGGAACTGTGGAGTTGAGAAGATGGGACTTGAAGAAATATTCAGGACGTTCGAGCTTGTCGTACGTGTTGAATAAAACTTGGGGGGAAATTCTGGAGAATAACAAACTCGAGATTGGGAATGTCATGCAACTTTGGGCTGCTCGAGTTGATGAAGAATTGCTGTTCGTGCTTGTCAAGCTTGCCTGAAGAGGATGACCAACATATTTTTGTAGTTAAATACTGCATTATTGTTACTTTTTTCTTGTTGGGTTTAACTGACGAACAATTTGTATATTCAAAGTAAGTTTTAGACAAAATATATTGTAAATTTGGAGACGACAATTGCATGAATCAACTTGTAATTTGGTTTTTGCTTTCGAATACAAGTCTGTGGGGGTTGGGATTATCAGAATTGCTTGATGACTGAAAATGATAAGAATTCTTCACTTTTCTATATATAAGACGCACGTAAAAGAACTCGTCCACGTGTAGCCACACATTTTCCCGCCCTTCGAAGTTTTTCAGTTTATATATGCGTATTTACTTGACCAAATCTGGAATATTTCTCGCGTTTCCCATTCCAAAATATACGAAAATATATACGCAACTTCTTCTCTAAATCTCGAAAATCGAAATTGGAGGGAAATCTTTCACCAGGTTGTCAATCAACGAAGCGTTTAGTTTCGAATATTTTTACCACTGAATTTATGATTTGATGAATTGATGGGCGTGGGTCTGGATTTCAATAGTGATTTAGCGAGCCTTGATAACAAAATGTTGCAATTTCCCGAGCTGGAGGTGCCTATTCTGACCATCCAAGCCAATCGTCATCTCGCCGAGAAGCTTTTTGATCAGTGGCTTTCGCTTCGGGAAACAAATAATTAGGTAAAATTGTTTTTATTTTGATTATTATTTTCAGTTTTGGTCTATCAATATGTTGGACGCTTTTAGTGTGTATAGGTTGCTGTTTAATTAATTGTGAGTTTCAATTTGGGATTTTTTTCCTGTGAGTTTCAATTTGGGATTTTTTTCCTTTCTTTTTTTTTTTTGTTGTCTATTAAAGGATTGGCGTGTGAGTTAATAAATAAGGTTAAAGGATGAATGCTGCTTTACACGCAATGATGTTTGGGTAGAGAAAATGAGATAAAATACTGGGGATTTCATAGAGGAAATTGTGATTTTTGTTTGAAATTCCATCTCTGTTTCCTGTTGCTTTTTCAAGAATCGTTCGAAGGGGAACAAACTTGTTTAATTTCGGAAAGTGAAGGAACGGAGAATTATAGCCGGGTAATAGAGATAGGAGGTTGAAAAAAAAAAAAAAAAAACCAAAACTCTACCCAGTTTTAGCCCATGCAATTGCATGGTAAACTAAAATGGTATGGCTTTTTGTCCTGCATTATTTGCGGGAAGGACCTGTTCGCCTATTATTTATTGCTATCTATTCCCCATATTTTACAACTATCTATGAATTGCAAGTAAGATATTTGCTCTATAAGGCGAAGAAAGATCATTCTTTGAATGTTTCTGGACCATCATCTATCGCAAATGCTGCAGCAAACAATTTTCTTCCTTCAGTGTTTCTTTCTGTCAATAAACGACCACTTTCACCAGAAAGTCCATCCGGATCACCTAGTGTCAAGAAACAGAAGGCGGACCTGCCTGCTTTAGGCTCTCCCAAGAAATTAGTGAATGACCCTAGCAAAGAGCTTACACCGCAGGTCGGAGTAGTCAATAATATCATTGTATTATAGTAGCAATTTTTAGGTTTTTCCCTCTGCATGTGGTGCTTTTGCTGAAACTCAACTTTGAATATTGACGTTATGCTGATAGTTGTGATGAATGCAGTTCTATTTTCAAAATGGCTGTCCACCCCCCAATGAATTGATAGAGGAGTGCTTGTCTAGAATTAATCAACTATTTCCTGTTGACATGAATGGACTTCAAAGCAACAGTGAGAATTACGACATATTCTTGTTTGGCACAGTTGCACCGGACATAAACACCGAGGTTCTCATTGCTATTTGTTATGTTCTCTTCATACATCTGAAACTTACAACGTAAGATGTGAAAAAAAAAATTGTGCACCAGTGTCTTTATGCTGTTTATATTTTCATGGATGTTAGAATTCAAACGAGTTACAAAGGAAATATGCAAGCTCCCATCATTCTTCTCCACTGCACTTTTTAGAAAGATTGACATCAACTGCACCAGCATTGTGACCAGGTAGATGTCATGTTATTATTTTCCTTTCTTTCCTTTTCTTTCTTTTCATGTATGCACCCAAGTGAGAAAATATTGTCTCGCACCAACTCAATCCAAGAAAAAATTAGTTATATTATTCATTAGTTCAATCACACTTAACCTTACTTAACTACTTTAGTTTTGAATGAGGAAGCCAATTGTATATTGTTAGATTTCTCTCTGTCCTTTCATACATGCTCACAAATGAGAAAATATTGACTCACACCAGGTAGTTACGGGAATAAGGTAGTTTTATTAGGTGCATGTTCTATCACATTTGCGCCTCTAACTTCTCATATACCTTGATGTTCAATCACATTTACATTTCTAACTTCTCAAGTACGTTCAATTACGAAATAAGTTTTATGTGTAAAAGCAATTATTTGTTTTTGATTAATTACGAAATACGTAGTAAAAATTATACGAACTTGTGTCTCTTATAATTATAAAGGGAAAGACTCTAGCTATAAGGTTACAAATAATCAAAATTGGAAAGCTAAAACTACCTACCATAATCTTCCCTAGTAAGAGTTGTTATAATAATATGTTCAGTACAAACAAAAGAAAACTAGATTGAATATTCTAAATAAGGAGACAAATATATAATCCAGCTTGTCTAAGATAGACTGAACCAGTGAAATCAAATATTTTGACATGTAAGAGGAGGTGTAAGCTTCAATACAAAAATAAAATAATTAATAAGATATAAGAGACTCAAAATTATGCTTGTAATAAACTATAAACCACGGTGAAAGTTCACATAAAACAATTTAGTAAAAGTAAATGCCTGATTTGCAAATGAAAATAAATAAATCATCGAAGTAACGAATAATAAATCAATAGAAAGGGATGTGTTTATTAGGGGTGAGAATTGTTTCAGATATACTTCTAATCCATAATCACTTTATTGAACCTTTTAAGCCATACTTATGCACTTGAATCTTCTAGCATTAGTCTCCACAGAATTAGATGTGTCCATTGTATGTTGGATCAACTGAAACTCGTTCGTAAATTCAAACTTAACTTCTGATGCTAAACACCAGCATTTACTGCATCAGTCAAAGTTACTGGTGGTTGACTCGTGCATATATCCTGGATTAATTACTGCTTTTACCAATCATGTTTAGATTTGATTCATCCTCTCTTAGGCTCTTACTTTGTCTTCCAATGTGGAAATAGAGATACATTTGTTGACTTTTGGATTATCGGTAACGTGTTGATAAAAGATATAGCAGCCCGGATATACACAATCTTGAAGCAGTCCAATCTCAAATACTTAACTCAGGTTATACGAGTACCAATAATGATATATGTTTATAGAAAATTAAGTTTAGCAGCATCATTAATACAAGTCAACTTGATACTAGGATGACTTTAAACCTGTGCTCGGGGAACTTTTGGCATCTCATCCAGGGTTGCAGTTCTTACAGAGTACATCTCAATTTCAAGACAGATATGGTATGTTCTAAATCATTTGCTCGACTTTTTGTAGTGACTTTGATCAATTTGGTTTGAATTACTTAGCTATATGTTTTGAGTAATTTTTCTGATTGCTTATTACTATTGCAATAATATAATTCTGTTAGCGTCTAGAATAACAGAGGAATACCTAACATTAGAGTTAAATTATAATTCAAAATTCACTAATTTTGTATGGGATTCATTAACCTAAGTTTTCCTGTCAAATCATACCAAATATGAAATATGCTTCCGTAACAAGTGAGCCTGTGAAATTTTTCCTTCAATACTGAAATTCTTTAAATCCCATGGTTCAAAAAAGGGGTATGAATTGTAGTTGGTTACCTTGTGTCCATGAAAAGAAGATCTTGTATACTTTTGGAGTTGTTGACTGTTTCTCTTTATACCTATTAATATGTCATGCATGTGGTGAAGTGGAATTATCTGAAGATTAATTAACTGAATTTTCAATTCATTATAGGCACTTCAAGTTACTTTCGTAGTATATTCTATTCTGTTTCTACATGCATTTGACACCAATATCTTTTATCAGGTTCAAGTGCATAGATTTTGATGCAAATGGAGATATAACAAGGAATTAAATGCAATACTTCTACAAGGATCTGAAGCATAGAATGGAAGACCTGCACAAAAAGGCTGTGCCTTTTGAGGATATTTTGTGTCAGATAGTTGACATGGTTAATCCACGGGTGATCATCCATTAGATTGTATTTCTTAAAATTTTTTTGCTAATTTTTGAGTTTCTTGCCTATGTTTTTTTATTACCACTTTTAATTTAATCTTTCTTGTGCTTTAGGCAACGAGTAGGTTTGAGGAACCGCATGACCAAATTTTTTTTTCCTGAAACAAATTTTGTCATTGTTGTCGCTTATAATTCTTTTCTGATCATGCCTTTTTATTTTACCATTGGAGACAGCAAGATCTTGAAAACCTTTTTCTAGCTATTGAATAAAATGCCATGCTTGTTTCCAAAAAGAAACTTTCTTCTACATCAATGTACAATTGAGGGTTTCTGTTCTCCCTTGCATAATTTTACCCTGGTGTTATTGTCAGGGTCAGAACCATTATCTGACATTTTATAAATTATGCTTAAAGGAAACAGAAATGAAGTAGACTGTGATATGGTGGTCCTCTTAAAAAAGGTATTTTGGCATACTAGAAAGCAGCACTAATATGGAATTTCTGGACAGTATTGGTGGAGAAAAGAATGGTACATCTGCTGAACTACTATGGCTGGAGAAGCTGCTTCTATTGTCACTTTCGGTTTTGATAAGATGTCTGTGTTCAGGTCTTAGATTTGAGGTGGTGCTTCCACATTAACACTAATGAACTTTGATGCACACTAAACGCTTTAACTCTGCAGTGGGCATTTTCTTGTTACAACAAATGCTGCAGCAAACAATTCTCTTCCTTCAATGTTTCTTGCTGTCAATAAACGACCACTTTCACCAGAAAGTCCATCTGGTTCACCTAGTGTCAAGAAACAGAAGGCAGACCTGCCTGCTTTAGGCTATCCCAAGAAATTAGTGAATGACCCTGGCAAAGCGCTTACACCGTAGGTCGGAGTAGTCAATAATATCGTTATATTATAGTGGCAATTTTTCCAGTTTTTTCCCTCTGCATGTGGTGCTTTTGCTGAAACTCAACTTTGAATATTGACGTTATGCTGATACTTGTGATGAATGCAGTTCTATTTTCAAAATGGTTGTCCACCCTCCAATGAATTGATAGAGGAGTGCTTGTCTAGAATTAATCAGCTATTTCCTGTTGACATGAATGGACTCCAAATCAACGGTGAGACTTACGACATATTCTTGTTTGGCACAGTTGCACTAGACATAAACACTGAGGATCTCATTGCTATTTGTTATGTTCTCTTCATACATCTGAAACTTGCAACGTATGATGTGAAAAAAAATTTTAAAAAAATGTGCACCAGTGTCTTTATGCTGTTTACATTTTCATGGATGTTAGAATTCAAACGAGTTACAAAGTATGCAAGCTCCCGTCATTCTTCTCCACTGCACTTTTTAGAAAGATTGACATCAACTGTACCAGCATTGTGACCAGGTAGATGTCATGTTATTATTTTCCTTTCTTTCCTTTCCTTTTCTTTCTTTTCATGTATGCACCCGAGACATTTCTAACTTCTCAAGTACCTTGAACTAGGAAATAAGTTGTATGTGCAAAAGCAATTATTTATTTTTGATTAATTTGGATTTGGGCATGCATGATTCCTATAATAATTTTGTGCAGTCAACGAGGAAGTGCCAATTTTATTGAACTTTTGTTTGCTATAAGCTGACCTTATTTTTGTATGTCTGTCTGATCATTGTAAAACATTGTGCACTCTTGCATTGTGTTGATTTAATTCTACAGATTGTCTATTTGTTTATTGTCAAACTTGGTGCAAACTTGTTTTCCATCTAAGAAGCAAAATTTGCATAGGATTATAGGTATTAATTGTGTTGAAATTGGTTTATATGAGTTGGTTTTGATTAACTTTGACTAATTATCTGTCTCCATTTGGCAAATTTAAGAGAAAAAGTCCAACCTTCACCTTGACCGAATACATTCTTTGCATTTCTTGTAGAATTAAATTAATCTTTAATTCTAATACAAATATTGTTGCTTTTATATGCACGTCAAATCAGAATATAATATATGCACTACATTTTACCAGCAAATTCTTTGGAAAAAAATTAGTAAAAATTATATGAACTTGTGTCTCTTATAATTATAAAGAGAGAGACTCTAGTTATAAGGTTACAAATAATCAAAACTGAAAAGCCATCTTACATAGCTTTTACTGATACCGAGCGCCTAATCGGAGATGCTGCCAAGAATCAGGTCGCCATGAATCCCGTTAATACTGTGTTTGGTAAGTTTTTCGATTCTTTCTTCTTCCATAATTCCATTTAAGAGTAAATGTTGTTTGAAATTTTTGGACGGTGTCTAATTTAGCAAGTACAATAGGTAATTTTTGCATAGACTTATGTCTTAAAGTTAATCGTTTGATTCTTCGGATTGTGATATTTCGGAGTTCATTATCAAGCGATTTTAAGTTTATAAATGATTTATAATTAAAAAATTTAGTTATAAGAAGTTTATACTTATAAGTTTATAAATGGCTTAACCAATGTCCAAAAATACTAATGAGCACCTGTTTTTCCAATCTCTCTAATAATTGGTGCCACCCTAATGTGAGTGCATACCTGGTGTGTAAAATTATTGAATAATTTGTTCTGCTAATGCTTAGTTCGAAATTAATTCAATTTGCTGTTCATTCTGAATGGTGTACATAGTTGCTTACACATTGGGAGTTTAATTTGAGCACGTTTCTGATTTTCACTTTGTTCATATCGCTCTCGAATTTAATGATTAGGTCATTAATTCATTTCATTAAACCTATTATATTTTTGGGTGTATGGTTATGGTTCGTGAATTTGCTGTTGCTTACATATATTATTTCCTGTATACAGATGCCAAGAGGTTGATTGGTAGAAGGTTTAGTGATCCGTCCGTTCAGAGTGACATGAAGCACTGGCCATTCAAGGTTATTGCAGGCCCTGGTGACAAACCCATGATTGTTGTCTTATACAAAGGTGAGGAGAAGCAATTTTCAGCTGAGGAAATCTCATCCATGGTCCTCACTAAGATGAAGGAGATCGCGGAGGCTTACCTTGGATCGACGGTTAAGAATGCTGTTGTGACAGTACCAGCCTATTTCAACAATTCTCAGCGTCAGGCAACAAAAGATGTTGGTGTTATTTCTGGTCTTAATGTGATGCGTATAATTAATGAGCCTACGGCTGCTGCCATTGCTTACGGTCTTGACAAGAAGGCGGGCAGTTCATCTGAGAAGAATGTGCTGATTTTTTATCTTGGAGGTGGTACTTTTGATGTTTCTCTTCTAACCATTGAAGAGGGTATTTTCGAAATGAAGTCGACAGCTGGTGATACGCATCTCGGAGGAGAGGATTTTGATAATCAGATGGTGAATCACTTTGTACAAGAGTTCAAGAGGAAGCACAAAAAAGACATTAGTGGCAACCCGAGAGCTCTTAGGAGATTGAGAACTTCTTGTGAGAGGGCAAAGAGAACGTTATAATCAACTGCCCAGACTACTATTGAGATTGATTCTTTGTACGAGGGTATCGATTTCTACACGACTATTACTCGTGCTAGATTTGAGGAGCTTAATATGGATTTGTTTAGGAAGTGTATGGAGCCGGTCGAGAAGCGTCTGAGGGATGCTAAGATGGACAAGAGCAGTGTCCATGATGTTGTACTTGTTGGTGGGTCAACTCGTATTCCAAAGGTACAACAATTGCTACAAGACTTCTTTAACGGAAAGGAGCTCTGAAAGAGCTTCAATCCTGATGAAGCTGTTGCGTACGGTGCGGCTGTTCAAGCTGCGATTTTGAGTGGTGAGGGCAATGAGAGGGTTCAAGATTTGTTGGTATTGGATGTTACTCCTTTGTCTCTTGGTTTGGAGACTGCATGCGATGTTATGACTGTTCTTAATCCGAGGAATACAACCATCCCAACTAAGAAGGAACAAGTTTTCTCCACATATTCAGACAACCAGCTAGGTGTCTTGATCCAAGCAAACGAAGGTGAAAGAACCCGAACCAGAGATAACAATTTGCTGGGGAAGTTTGAACTCTCTGGCATTCCACCAGCGCCTCGGGGTGTTCCTCAGATAAATGTCTGTTTCGACATTGATGCCAATAGCATCTTGAATGTTTCGGCCGAGGACAAGACAACAGGTCAAAAGAACAAGATTACCATTACAAATGACAAAGGAAGACTGTCCAAGGAAGAAATCGAAAAGATGGTACAAGATGCGGAGAAATACAAGGCTGAGGACGAGGAACTAAAGAAAAAAGTTGAGGCCAAAAATTCTTTGGAGAATTACGCCTACAACATGAGAAACACTATCAAGGATGAGAAGATTGCTTCCAAACTTCCTGCTGCTGACAAAAAGAAAATTGAGGATGCTGTTGAGTCGGCCATACAATGGTTAGAAGGGAATCAACTTGCAGAGGTTGATGAATTAGAAGACAAGATGAAAGAACTGGAGAGTATTTGCAATCCAATTATAGCAAAAATGTATCAGGGTGGTGCTGGTGGTCCTGACATGGGCGGAGGCATGGATGAAGACGGCCCTTCTTTTGGTGGCACTGGTCCAGGCCCCAAGATTGAGGAAGTTGATTGAGAATGAAATTTCTTTCTTCTTTCCTTGGATGATTTAAGTGTTCATGTTTCAACTCGTCTTTATTTTGCTTGGCAAAAACACAGTTATCATTCCATATATGTTTGGTTTTGTATTGTTTTGGTGTTTACCTTTAAATGGTAGTAGATTTTGTATAGCCTATGATTTCTTGCTTGTGGTCTAGAAGTTAATTTGGGCAAGTTCATTCTTAACCTTTTAGATGTTAAAGAGTTTACTCTGCACAGATACAACACTGTATTATCTGGAGAACTTTCACCAATATAATGGAACTTAAGACTTGGTTGTATTATACTACACAAAGCAATAAATAAATTAATGTTCGTATCTATGGGGAAATGATTTAGAAGAAAAAAATGTAATAAATAAATTTAATTATTATTATTCTCCTGCATCATGCTAGAAGATAATAATATTTATCCTTGTACTTTCTAGCCTATATACAAATGAAAAGTTTTTGGATTGTGTGTAATATTATTTTATTGAAAAATGTGTGGTTGAAAAGAAGAAAGAAATAGTTATATTTTGAAAAAAAATAGAGATCAATCAAGGTCGTAATTTTAAAAGTTCAATGAATAGGAGAAGTCACGTGGGACTTGTAGTCTAGTAATTTATAGAGTACGATATTTATAGTGGTACTCCTAGTGATATGAAATTTTGGGCTAATTATAAAAATGAATAATCAAAATCATTTTTCAAATTTTGTCTGAGAAATCTCGCCTCTTAAGATTATGTGATAGGATCAAATATAACAATAATCAATATTTTTGACAAAATTAACTTCTTAGATATAGAAATTCGTGAAACAACATGCTACAAGGTATGTTCTTTGTAATTAACAATACTGTTTTTAATTGGTTGCCATCCGAGAGAGGTTCTAAGTTTTCCTTGATTCAATCCTCAGGAGTCTGTGATTAAGGTTTATGATCAATTCCTCTTTTATATATACATTTTATTAAATAAAATATTTATCTACATTGTCCACACTCCACAGTATTTTCGCTCATGTTATGTTGCCAAGGCTATCTACAAAGGAAGTAAAGGTGAAATGCACATGACCAGAAGTGACACATTGAGGTCGAACCTCCATGTTCGAGGCGAACTGCAACTTTATACTTTCGAAACAATGAGTCTTTGTTCAAATCATCGATTCGTTTAAAAGATCATTTGTACATCTGATTGATTTGACATCTTTGCACATTTTTGTAGCTTTCGTTCATGGTCCATTTCACACCCAAATACATTTATATAAGTTGAGTTGATTGATTGTTGAAGTTCCCATGATTACATTCTCCACGGTGGGAGAAAGTCATATGCACCTAACACTTGTCCAACTGTGCTGCAACTTGACATGAGGATGAAAGTGTTGGGAATTTACTTATCATGCACAGCGGAAATTAAACAATTTTCAATTCCCAAACGAGGATCTGCAATGTGTTTAGATAGAAACTGTGATGAGAATGATACCTTTGATGAATTCCACAAACTCTTTTGCTTTTCTTGAACTCCAATGATCACGATCTGCAATCCAAGCTGTCCAATTGTCCAGCCTCCAATGGTGATCCACACAGAGAATAAGAATGACGGCTAGGGTTTTTCTTTTCTTGTGCTAGCAAGAATAATAAAATTCTCTACAGTTTTTCAAACCCTAACAGCTTATTAATATAAGTCCAGATGGGCTCGGCCCATCTATTAAACTTAACCCGGTCCAAGATTTAATTAATCAAATTAATTAAATCTGGTCCATGAATTAATCAATCCAATTAATTAATTCGGGCCTATTAATAAACAACCCAATCAATTAATTATCCAACACTTGTCAATTAATAAATTGGTAAATCTCATTCTTCTGATTCTCTTTTGTGTGTGACCCATTAGGTTCCCGATCACGATGCCGAACGACGTGAATTATTATTTTTGATCTAATCAAAATCAATAAATTAAAACGCCCCTTTTAATTTATCACTAATTCATTTTTCGTTGTCCCAGATTGACATCTAGCAATGTATCAGGGCAACACATGTGACGGGAAATATCACGTAGCATGACAAAACCAAACTTGTTCGTTTACCGTGAAACTATAATCCTTTCGTCAATATGATCCGATCAATTATGAGATATGGATATGTGTCAATCTCAATTATCGATCATATCTTTTATCCTACTGTTAAGTCAATGTACGTCGAAAACTCTTTTCCGACTTATGAGTTCACCTTGGCCAAGGATTTCATTATCAACTTAACTGAATAAAATGTAGATCATAATCTCTTACTATCTAAGAGTGACGAATCCTCTATTGATCATTCACAACCTTCATATGATTCTTGACATACCCGAACGATGCTGTATTAGCGACCCTTGACAGAGCAACATCCAACATCACCAAAGTATGACTGCCCTCATATAAGGTACTATGATGACCTCAAGTCAAAGGACCAATTCCACTACCGAACGTTAGAGATTAACCACTAACACTTAGATAGTTATCCAAGTGGAATCTCTCAGCGTGTCTCCAATGTTTTGTTCTATAACAAAACATCCACGTGTTCATTCAAGTGTCACCACACTTTAGCTTGTGAGATCAGCTACTTACTTCACAAGTAAGAATGCCACACGCGATAGTCTATCCGTAATAACGATATCCGTATCTCGTTATTACTTCGACCATGAACGATTTAAGATTCAGTCATATGTAATTTGTATCTCACAATCACAACTCCTTGTGATTAACAAATCACCAAGACTTGAATCTACGGATTCTATTATTTAATTTATTAGAATATTAATTAAATAATAGATATTGCCATATATATGCATTGATTATATATATTCAAAGTGTTTATGTCCAAAGTTGATTGGACTAGGGCATAACACTTACAAACTCCCACTTGCACTAGATCCAATCACTTATGTATCTTATACCATAAGAGTCTACATGACGATCATGTTTATACTGCGACAACTCTTTGTCAGTGGATCTGCAATTTAATAACTTGTGGGAATTCGTTCTTTATTTACGTCATTTGTTTGTATTATCTTTTCAATGAGATAACACTGCCTTAACATATGTTTAGATCATTGATGAGACCTTAGTTCCTTCGCTTGCACGATGGCTCCATTGTATCACAATGCATAAGCGTGTGATCAACAATGTTAGGAACTACTCTAAGTTCAGTAATGAACTCCCTGATCTAGACCATAACTTTTGTTGCTTTGTAAAGCAATGATGTATAAGGCTTCCATTATTGAATCAACGGTTATTTGGAACATTTCCAACACACCGCTTAAGAGTAAACCAATATCCTATTTGAGATGTGCTATTATTCCAGTCTGACTAGAAGTTAGCATCATTCTATCCATGAACTCTCAGTTCATTTTCTCCATATAAAATCTTCTCGAGATTTTATCTCAGATAGATTGGGATGAGTTAAGCAATCTTCTAGATCTATCTCTATAGATCAACTTGCTTCTCCCACATCCATCACGGAGAAATTATTTGACAACCATGATTTCAACAATTGAAATATAGAGACGTCGTTTCCTATAATATGTCTCATACATATAATATCAGGAATGCGACAATGCTCCCACTGTCTTCTTGTAAACGCACATTTCGTCTTCAATTTTTGATAAAATCAAACATTTTGACTTTTGCATCAAATCGAAGATTCCAGCTCCAAGAGGCTTGTTTCAATCCATATTGACATTTTCTTGTAAAATCATTTACAACCTATGGGTTCTAATCCATTAGGCAAGTCGACCAAGGTCAAACCTCGGTTACATACAACAAGTTCATCTCTTTAAGTCAACACTTGACTTTATTTCTATGTAATTAGTAGGTTCATTATCCTTGATTAGTAATCATGGATTCGTACCTTCTAGGAGGTCAAATGATCCTACAAGATTTACACTGAGCTAACGTGTTCTCAGAAGTCTCCACTTCTTAATCAAGAGTATGTCCCTCAGCTGGTGTGGGATAAGACTCAGGTTCATCTATTCGGTCAATTATATCCGTGGACTCTTGAACTATTTCAAAATTTATTCTACTCCCACTGTCTCTCTTAGAGTAAACACTTTCTCTAAGAGTACGACATGTACTGAGATGAACATCTTCTTCTCAACGGGATTATAGAATTGATATCCAATTGTCTATTGGATATCCACAAATATGTATTTAACGGATCTAGTTTCAAACTTATCTGATCCAATATGCTTCACATAAGCATCACAGTCCAAACTTTCATATGAGATAAGTTGGGCATTTCCATAACTCGTATGAAATTTTGTCAACCGATTTAGATGAGACACGATTTAGTACGCAGCACGTATCAATCAGTGCATGACTTCAAAACGACTTTTGAATGTTTGCATGGCTGGTTCTCTATTGCACTATAACTAATAGTGCACGATTCCTCATTTCAGATTCATCATCATGTTGCAATGTATGTGGAGGAATCCACTGCTTGAGAACTAATTCTCTTTTAGATAATCTAAAATTCTCCATTTTAGATATTCTTTACCTCGAACAAGTCTTAGTGTAAGAATATACTTACCTATTTGTTTATCAACTTTTAGTTTGAATCCTTTGAACATTTCAAGAGATTCATGCTTGAATTTCACCAAACATATATGATCATTTCTGAAATGATCATCAGTAAATGTGATGAGATAAGATAAACTTCACCTGACATTAATTGATATGGATCTACATACATCACTATGTATTAGACCTAATAATTGCGCAGATCAATTTCCTTTTCAAGTAAAAGGAGATTTGGTCACTGTGTCTTACAGACATGATTCGCATTTGTCAAATGATTCAAAATTATTTGACCCAAATATACATCTCCATGTAAGTTTGGAATTGCATTCTCATTTATGTGACCAAATCTGCAATGCCAGATATAGGTGTTATTCAGATTATCATTTTTATGCCTTTAAATTTCTATACTCATTATAGAACACTCAACATTTAGAATATAAATGTCATTTTGTAATTTGCCATAACCATTAAGATCTTATCAAGATAAAAAGGAACAACAATTGTCCTTAACATTAAAATAATTCATGTCAAAACATGAAATTTATTTAATGCTCTTGGTAATGGTGAAAACAAAATTAACATTTCTCTAATTCTAATATCGAGCCTAGAGGCAATGGCAAGAAATATGCTTCTACAGGCAATGCAGCAACTTTTGCTCATTTTCAACGTGTAGGTCAACTTCTCCCTTCTGCAGCGATCTACTTTTATTTAGTTTCTGCATATTTATACAAATATGAGATCTACATCTAGTATCTAATATCCATGAAACTAATGAAGTAGATTTAAGCCTTGCAATTTCATTTCTAATGACCCACCATTCCAAAATGATAATAAAGATCATCAGATTTGGTATTGTCCTTATTCGCTTTAACTGTCTTAGTCATTTTGGTTGCTTTCCTAAAGCATCCTTTAGACTTCCTTAGGGGAATCTATGACTAAGATTTGTCCACTACAAACACAGATGTTGGACTTAATAGTTTTAAGCATGTTCAGCAACTCAATGAGCGTGCTTCGAGTTTATTCATATTAAATTCATAATTAGTTATGAATAACTCTTTGACAAAGATTGCAGAACCAAGTCTATACTAAGTTCACTGTTCATGACTGAACGCAATCAAGACAATTCTCAAAGTAGTCTGCATCTTCAGCACACGAGCACCAACTGAAGATTCTTCTGCCATTATGCACCGGTATAGTTGCTATGAAATATCATATATTTCCTCGTATGATTGTTCATCATTCAACACATTGAGATGAAAGATCATGTGTTAGCATCTATACTCTTATGTTGCTTTGTAACTCAGGTGACATAGTTACAAACATCGCATATGTTGAAATACTATCGTCATCACTGTGTTTATTATAGCAGCCACCTCTTCTTTTATCGAGTCATCAACAGGTGTCTCTAGAAAGGACTACTCAAGGACACAACCAGTTTTTTTCATGCCTGAGAACAATTCTCAGATTGCGGCGTCAATCAAGAAAATTTGCTTTGGTTGTTGGCATACAATATGCCTCTTAAATACATATGGTTACTCATGATTCAATAAATGTAAACGACGAAAAGTAAAAGAAATAATATATATATAATGCATGAATTAATTTAACATGGCATTTCATTAAATTAATTTCGCTCCCACTGTTTAACTCAAAATTTATGACCCTCTCACATAAATTTATGGAATCCGTACTTGATTCCCAGTGGGCTGGGATCCCATTTGTTATATTAAAACCTTGAGTGTACTCAACAAGCCCTAATAAAACATTTGGGTAGATACTATTATCAATTGTATCTCCATACAACTCCCAGATCATTAAGCCGACAACTCTTTGTCTTCACACATCTTATGTATTAGCTTAACATGCCTCTAAGATTTATCTCCTTGAGTGTACTCAACAAGAGATAAATATTAGTTAAATCAAACCCATCATTCAGAAATATCTAATATTTCATAGTGTCAAACATATCCCTAATGGACCAGCCTTGAGTGTGCTCAACAAGCTAAGATCGATTTAGGACTCTCGTTTTTCACTATAATGATGGAAGGCAAATATAAATATGACTTAATATTTTAACACGCCTCTAAAATTTGTCTTCTTGAGTGTACTCAACAAAAGATAAATATTAGTTAAGTCAAACCCATCATTCAGAAATATCTAATATTTCATAGTGTCAAACATATCCCTAATCGACCAGCCTTGAGTGTACTCAACAAGCTTAGATCGATTGAGGACTCTCGTTTTTCACTATAATGATGGAAGGCAAACATCAAATTGACTTAATATATTTTTTTTTTAACGAGGGGTTTTGCATGCAAAAGGTCTCATCGTAATAGTTATATATATTTTATTATACATCTAACATGCAAATAAACATACATATAATAGTGTGGACGATTATGGACTTATACTATCTAGTCTTCCCGAGCCATAAGGAAGACTAGTCGGTCAGTTCCTAGGGGGTATAACATTGATTCATACAATGCTCCATCTCTATGGTTTCCTCCTCTTCTTGTATCTCCAATTAGTCCAGCTGCAACTTGTATCCTATACTAGTTGACACGCAGACCTAAATAATATTGGACACGCAGGCCCAAAATAATAACACGGACTCGCAGGTCCAAAATAAATAAGAGCTCGCAGGCCCATAAAACAACAAGAATAAAACTAACCATTCAACACATCCACATGGTCGAGTCCATAATCATCCACTAATAAAACATTCATCATATAAATGCATTCCTATAATATCTAATATTATATGCAAACACGTTTCAAGTTTCTAGCAATTAAAGTCGTCTAAACTAATTTAGACAAATGGATCGGAACAATTAAATAATTAATTAATCAAATTAATTAATTAATTTAATTAGCGGACTTATTTAATTAAAATCAAATTTCAATTAAATATCAAATTAGAGTCCAACTCTAATTCCACAATTATAGGGCGTGACTATTTAATTAAAATCAAATTTTAATTAAATACCAAATTAGAGTCCAACTCTAATTCCAATAAAATTTTAGGGCAAAACAATTTAATTAAAATCAAATTTTAATTAAATGTCAAATTAAAGTTCAACTCTAATTATAATCAAATTAATACGGTTGAATTTAATTAAAATCAAATTTTAATTAAATACAAAATAAGAGTCAAACTCTAATTCTAAAATATTAGGGCGAACTTATTTAATTAAAATCAAATCTTAATTAAATACCAAATAAGAGTCAAACTCTAATTTCAAAAACAATTTAGGGCGAGACAATTTAATTAAAATCAAATTTTAATTAAATGTCAAAATTAGAGTCCAACTCTAATTTCAACAATATACTAGGGTGGATAATTTAATTAAAATCAAATTTTAATTAAATACTAAATTAAAGTCCAACTCTAATTTAAAATTGAATTAATATTTTAATTTAGGATAAAACTCCTAAATAAAATAAAATCCACTTTAGGGTTAAAGTTTAATATTTAAGTTAAAATCTAATTTTAACGAAAATATAAAAAGTCGTCAATTTTAAATAAAATTTTGAACGGGTCAAAATTGGATTTTAGGTCAAATCATTTGAAAATCAAATTAAAACCATTTTAATATTTAAATTCAAAACTATTTTGAAAATTGTAAATTGACCCAAGTTCCAAATTAAAAACAAACCCCTTCAATTTCGAAAATTGCAAGACGGTCCTTCATTTAAAAAAATTGCAAACTTAACCCTTTATCCATTATTGCAGGCGGGGGCCTGAAATTTCGAAAATTGCACAAGAGGCCCCCGCCTCCACCTCTCACTCTTCGTTTCAGAGAAACCCTAGAAATCGCCCCCCCCTTTCCCTTCCGTCGGCCGAGCGGCGGATCGTCGCCGCTGTCATACAGCGGCGACGTTCCGCCGCTGTAGCAGCAGCGCTTCGCGCTGCTGTAACGCAGCGCGAAGCGCTGCAATTTCGTCGCAGCGGCGACAATCGCCGCTGCAATTTGCAGCGGCGAGTCGCCGCTGCTTTTCCCGAAACAGCAGCCGGTGCTGCTGCTGTTAGCAGCAGCAGCACCTGGCGACGGGCGCTGCTACGGCAGCGGCGCCGTCGCCACCTCCCCGCTGGCGGCGAGCAGCTGCCGGCTGCTTCGCCTTGCCGCCTCGCTGGCGGCGTTGCTGCCGGCGAGTTCTTGATCCAATTTTTTTTTTTTTTTAAACAGATTTTAAAATATGGAAAATCAGATTTTCTTAATTGCTAGAAACATGAAAAATATCAACAATCAACTTTTGATTATTTTATAATTCGAAACAATTTCTAACAAACACAAAGTAGGCTCTGATACCACTGTTGGGAATTTACTTATCATGCACAGCGGAAATTAAACAATTTTCAATTCCCAAACGAGGATCTGCAATGTGTTTAGATAGAAACTGTGATGAGAATGATACCTTTGATGAATTCCACAAACTCTTTTGCTTTTCTTGAACTCCAATGATCACGATCTGCAATCCAAGCTGTCCAATTGTCCAGCCTCCAATGGTGATCCACACAGAGAATAAGAATGACGGCTAGGGTTTTTCTTTTCTTGTGCTAGCAAGAATAATAAAATTCTCTACAGTTTTTCAAACCCTAACAGCTTATTAATATAAGTCCAGATGGGTTCGGCCCATCTATTAAACTTAACCCGGTCCAAGATTTAATTAATCAAATTAATTAAATCTGGTCCATGAATTAATCAATCCAATTAATTAATTCGGGCCTATTAATAAACAACCCAATCAATTAATTATCCAACACTTGTCAATTAATAAATTGGTAAATCTCATTCTTCTGATTCTCTTTTGTGTGTGACCCATTAGGTTCCCGATCACGATGCCGAACGACGTGAATTATTATTTTTGATTTAATCAAAATCAATAAATTAAAACGCCCCTTTTAATTTATCACTAATTCATTTTTCGTTGTCCCAGATTGACATCTAGCAATGTATCAAGGCAACACATGTGACGGGAAATATCACGTAGCATGACAAAACCAAACTTGTTCGTTTACCGTGAAACTATAATCCTTTCGTCAATATGATCCGATCAATTATGAGATATGGATATGTGTCAATCTCAATTATCGATCATATCTTTTATCCTACTGTTAAGTCAATGTACGTCGAAAACTCTTTTCCGACTTATGAGTTCACCTTGGCCAAGGATTTCATTATCAACTTAACTGAATAAAATGTAGATCATAATCTCTTACTATCTAAGAGTGACGAATCCTCTATTGATCATTCACAACCTTCATATGATTCTTGACATACCCGAACGATGCTGTATTAGCGACCCTTGACAGAGCAACATCCAACATCACCAAAGTATGACTGCCCTCATATAAGGTACTATGATGACCTCAAGTCAAAGGACCAATTCCACTACCGAACGTTAGAGATTAACCACTAACACTTAGATAGTTATCCAAGTGGAATCTCTCAGCGGGTCTCCAATGTTTTGTTCTATAACAAAACATCCACGTGTTCATTCAAGTGTCACCACACTTTAGCTTGTGAGATCAGCTACTTACTTCACAAGTAAGAATGCCACACGCGATAGTCTATCCGTAATAACGATATCCGTATCTCGTTATTACTTCGACCATGAACGATTTAAGATTCAGTCATATGTAATTTGTATCTCACAATCACAACTCCTTGTGATTAACAAATCACCAAGACTTGAATCTACGGATTCTATTATTTAATTTATTAGAATATTAATTAAATAATAGATATTGCCATATATATGCATTGATTATATATATTCAAAGTGTTTATGTCCAAAGTTGATTGGACTAGGGCATAACACTTACAGAAAGTAGGAACTTCTTATGGCCATGCTATCCAGTTGAAAATCGAGATCAACATGTTTCTCTCTGTATTTTATGCTCTCCCCACCTGAATAGAAATAAGTAACTTTTTTTTTTAACAATACTAATTGTAGAGGCCCAAACCACACGATATTAAAACAAGATATCAAAGAATCAATCTCAGAACAGAAAGTAAAAGTTGCAGAAATTAAGAGTGTGTTTGGTAGAGATTTTTGGGGGAAGAATTGATTTTTGAATAGTGATATGATAGGAAATGTATGGTTGAAAAAGAAGAAAAAAGTATTGATGTGATAGAAAATATTATTTTATTGAAGAATGTATGGTTGAAAATGAGAATTGATTTACTGTAGAAAATGAGAATCTGTACCAAACAGGCTCTAAAAATGAATACAAGATATGTTTTGGCCTAAGCCCCGGAGGTTCAGCGACCGGATCTAACGCCTACATCCCCCATTGAGCATCCAAATAATGGATATTGCTCGGTTGCACAAAATGGCCAAAATATGGCAACAAATAGTTACAATATCTGTTCAAGAATACAAGACAAAATGCCACAGAGACTTATCTTTACAAAAGCCTTTAGATCGAACTCCCTTAAGGCATAAAATAGGCTAGATCACAAAGTTGTGCCTAACACCTCATTCACTGCTCGAATCACAAAAGATTCAGCACCCAAATCACTCAAAGAATACTCACTTCACGACAATCAGAAGTAGATCTAAGAGAATATACAGTTTACATGATTCAATCACTCAAGAATGTAAACCTTAGAAAGAATGAAGTTATTCTCTATAACAGACGCGAGAGAACCAAGAGCCAGAAGAGAGAACCAATAATGACCCAAAAGGCGTATCACAGAAGATAAAGAGTCGAAGACTCTAGAATCACATCCAACGGCGAGAGAGGTGCCAAGTGTCAACAATCCAGCCATTGTCTCTAACTAATAAAAGTGCCATTCCAGAAACACAATTTTAACACAGAATGTTGGAAGCACATTAATAGGCAGGTCACAGGTTCGAAACTCAACAATCTCCACCTTACTTTGAACAATTGGTTTAGTACAGCCAAGAGCAACGTCACAGATTATTTTTCATTTGCTCCAAGTACCTGTGAAAATTACATAGCATCAATAGATAACAACTTTAAATAGTTAAGAAACTTATTTAAAGGTATTATCTTAGTTCCCATATCTGAAAGATTAATTTGAGTAGGAATCTTACCAATCTTCATAATTCCTTTTGATATGACATCTCTAATAAAATGATATTTAATGTCTATATGCTTAGTTCTATCATGAAACATGGAATTTTTACTCAAGTGTATTGCACTTTGATTATCAGAATACGCATTTTCATCAACAAAACCAAGTTCATTTAATAGTCTACTAAACCATATTCCTTCTTTAACAGCATCTGAAGCAGCTACATACTCTGCTTCAGTAGAAGAAGGGCAACAACCTTTTGCAGTTGGGATTTTCAGCTTATGACAGTATTACACAAAGTAAAGAAATAAGCAGAAGTGGACTTTCTATTGTCCTTATTCCCAGTAAAGTCAAAATCTGTAAAACCCTTTAACATAATTCCCCTTTTATCAAATTTAAACAAAATTCCTAAATTTAAAGTTCATTTGAGGTATTTTAAAAGCCATTTCAAAGCATTACAATGTTCTTCACCAGGATTACCCATAAAACTACTAAGTATGCTAATACCATGTGCTAAGTCAGGTCTGGTACAAACCATAAAATACATCACTGAACCAATAACATTTGCATATGGAACTTTTGACATTCCATCAAATTCTTCATCAGTTTTAGGACATAAATCAGATGATAATTTAAAATGATTAGAAAGAGGCAGTGTCACAGGTTTACATTCAGACATGTTAAATCTTTTCAGAAGTTTAACCACATAATCATGTTGATGCAAAAATAACATGTCCCTATCCCTATTTCTCAAGATTTACATGCCAGGGATCTTTTTAGTTTGACCAAGATCCTTCATATCAAATTCAGATTTTAACATACATTTGATGTCATCAATTTCAGTTTTATTGCAGCTAGCAAGCAACATGTCATCAACATATAGTACTAAGTATAGAGAATTCTTACTTCCATTACCTTTATAGTACAGACATACATCATAATTGCTTCTTTGAAAACCATGTTTCAAAACAAAAGTGTCAAACCTTTTATACCACCTGAGGGCTTGTTTAAGCCCATAGAGAGATTTCTTTAACAAGCAAAGAACATTTTCAGGATTACCATTAACAAAACCAACAGATTGTCTCATATATATCTTTTCATCTAAATCACCATAGAGAAAAATAGTTTTAACATCTAATTGATCAAGTTCACACCTAAATTGAATAACAAGAGCAAGTATGCATCTAATGGTGGTATATTTAATAACATGGGAAAATATTTCGATGTAATCAACACCATCTTTCTGTGTAAAACCTTTTGCTACTAATCTAGCTTTATACCTTACACTGTTATTCCCTCCTTCACCTTCTTTTACTTTGAAAATCCACCTGCAGTCAATAAGCTTTTGGCCTTTAGGCCTTTTAACAAATTCTCAAGTTTTATTTTTAAGAAGAGAATTCATCTCATCATTCATAGCAGCTTTCCAACACATAGAATCTTTACAGTTTATAGCATCATCATAGGAGTCAGGTTCATTTTCAGATTTATCTTGATAAGTAAATAATAAAACAAACTCATCATTATCAAACCTAACATGTGGTCTAATCTGCCTCCTTTCTCTATCTCTTGTAAGTTGATAGTCATCAAGAGGTAGGTCGGATAAATCAAATTGTTCTTCAGATTCAGAAATATTATCAATTTCAACAGGCAGATTATTATCATCAAGATCAGAAACATCAACAGCAGGTGCAGGTGTTCCATTATCAGCTAAGGGAGACTCCACCTCAATTTGAACATCATTTTCATTCAAATTATTTTCCTTACCTTTTAAACATGACATAATAGATTCATTGAAAATAACATCTCTTCTAACAATCACCGCATAGCCTTTTTCATTTTTAACCCATAGTCTATAACCCTTAACATTTTCTCCATAACCCAAGAAAACACATTTAAGTGATATGGGTTCTAATTTTCCAATATTTTGATGAGCATATGCAGCACAACCAAATATTTTTAAATGAGAATAATCAATAGGATTTTTAGACTACACAATTTCAGGTACTTCAAAATTTAAAGCACTGGTAGGTGTTCTATTCACAAGATATGCATCAGTTTTTACAGCCTCACCCCAAAATAGTTTAGGCAAACCAGAACTCAAGAGCATGCATCTTACTTTATTTAATAAAGTCATATTCATTCTTTTAGCTATGCCATTTTGCTGTGGAGTGTAAACTATTGCTTTGTGTCTCAAAATGCCATATTCTTTACAGAAATTATCAAACTCATAGTTGCAAAATTCCAAACCATTATCTGTCCTTAGAATCTTTATCTTATGATCAGTTTGATTTTCTATTTGTCTTTTCCAATCCTTAAAAATAGAAAAGTTTCATCTTTTGATTTTAATAAGAAAACTCAGATTTTTCTAGAAAAATCATCAATGATCAAAAGATGTTACGGGTTAAAGAACAGAACGGACACGTGGCGTCACATCACGACGGTGGGACCAGCTTAATTCGATCAGAATATAATTCTCTAGCTTCAGTTGTGAGTTCCGAGGCCCTGGCTACCAATCCGAGGCCCTCGTTATTACTCCGAGGCCCCTCCTTCTAACGTCCGAGGCCCATCAAAGATCCACTTATGAGGATTCGGCCATGATGAAAATCTCTTACAAATGATTGATGTGACTTTTGTGTAAAGCTTACTTATGTCTTGTCTCGTCAATGTCAGAGCATTTAATGTTAGTACAGCTAGGAGAGTCAACTTGATTGCTAGGATTTGAGGTCTTGGTCGAGGAGATGAGGCCACGTGTAAGTTGATCCAAAGGTCACAATTTGAGTTGTAACACTATAAATACCCCAACCATGTAACAAGGAAAGGACTAATGCAAAATTGGAGAATAAACTGAATCTTTTGGAGCTATATTTCTCTCGTTTCAACATCATTTTTACAACATTTTATTACAACGCAACCCTGTTATCTATCGATTGGTTACTTATACAATCGCATTTCTTTTATGCCGGAGACCTGAACGGAGACGTCTCGTGCCTTTGTGCTACTCCCACGCTCATTCTCTGGAGTTTTCACGACCGTTAATCGGCATTAGTGTGTTGGATTAAGCTTACGTGTGCACGAGTGGGCCCGGCATCTGTTGGCAACATTTTTTGGGGTCAACAGATTGGCGCCGTCTGTGGGAAACCACACTATAACCATGAGCAACCCCGTGGAAAAAGCTTTCTGAAGCATCTTTGGGCATCCCCCTTGAAAAAGGATTTATTCTTCAAGGAAGAATAAGAGGAAGCCCCCGAAGTTCAAGTTTATTCAAGTTTCAAGAGACATGAGTTCAGAAGAAGAGGCTCCCCCCAGACGAACTAGAGAAGCTGACAATGAGGCCCCTGCGGTCCGACGCCGACCCCACCACCATCACAGGCGAGGTGGTAGGAGGTTGGCGGCCCAGCTTACTAGGGAAATGGCAACCATGGCAGCCAATATGAGGAGCATTACTAATCAAAACTTGGCAATGCAAGAGCTATTGAGGCAAATGCAAGGCCAGGGAGGTCCCCCACCTCCCTCCTTTGTTCCACAAGGGCCGTATCAACCTGACGAAGTTCAGAGTCAAAGAACTTATTCCTCCAGGCAGTATAGGGGAGGAAGCCCAGTAGAAAGGGAAGTTGGAGTCGATATTTCCTCCAATTATGCTTCCGGCCGACCCTCCGAGGCCCCGTTCAACATGGAGGATAATTTCCCTCCCGAATATGAGCCGGCACCGAGGCCCCAGAGGTCTGCCAGTGTATTTGATAGGCTGAGCCCGATAGGTCAGAGGCGAAGACAAAGGAATGCAGCCCACGCTTCTAGGAATAGGCCACAGCCCCCACCTCCTGAGGTTCGGCAGCCGGAGGAAAGGCAAGAACGTGCCCCCCGTGCTATGCCACCTCGTCATGAACGCCTTAGGAGGGATGAGGAGGCTCGCAACCAGGCAGGACCCTCCACGCAACAGCCCAGGTATGAAGCTGAGGCTAATTATGATTCGGATGGTCCCCAGAGATCCTGTGACTTAGATGATGACGATGACAATCTGCCATTCTCACGGGAGCTAAGAAATGCCCAGGTCCCAAATCATTATACTATGCCCAAGATACCCAAATATGATGGGAGAGGCGACCCAGAGAAGCGCTTGAATAGCTACAAAACACACATGAGCCTGAGAGGCGCCACTCCAGCTGTTAAATGCAGGGCCTTCCATTTGACTCTAAGTGGAGCTGCTGAAATTTGGTATAGTAGGTTAACTCCTGGGAGCATTCGAAGTTGGCCAGAATTCAAAACCACTTTTTTGAAAAGATTCGCAGTAAGTAAAGAAGGCGAGGCCCCAATCCAACGCCTCCAAGATATGAGACAACAGCCAGAAGAAACTTTGAAAAGCTTTCTGTCCCGCTTCACGGACGAAATGACTTACTGTGTTCAAGTCACTGATCGCGAAGCTCTATCCGCCCTTAGAGGAGGCCTTAACATGAATACCCTGTTTTTGAGAGATGTGCAGAATCAAGATCCCCCAACTTATGATGCTTTGTTGGAGATGAGGCGACGTGAAATCATCAATGAGGAACTGATAGAACATCGAAACAGGGCAAGTAGGGGTCTACAACCCCAACAAAGGCAACGTGGTAGAGGTCTAACCTCCCACCTGATGGATCAGCAGTGGGGTCAACCCAATGTGGAAGCTGCCCAAGGCTCAGGGCAGGCACTTGCCGCTGCCACATTGAATGCTGTACCAACTTTGGCCTACGAGGACGTACCGACTACGGGTACCCCTGAAAACCCACGAACACAACAGGCCCCCCATAGAGGACGAGGCCGGGGAAGGAACTCGAATCAAGGCAGAGGCAACTCCCAAGGCTATTGCACTTATCACCATTCCTACAGCCATGTCACCGCCGATCGTAGAGACATAGCCTTGCATCCCGTAAATTCGGATTCCGTGTAACAATCGGAACAACTCAAGACCGAGGAGCAGGCCCCCGCCGAGGCAAGATTCACGATCTAGGCGAGGCGAGGCCCCTTCCCATCACAGGGAAGCATCTCCTCGTGGAAGAGAAAGAGAAAGGAATAGAAACCCAAATGAACAGCAACGAAGAGACCATCGAGGTAGACCTGATGATGTCCCTGTTCATGAGATTGACACAATATTTGGAGGTCCTTATGTTGGTGGAAGCACCAGAAACTCTCAAAGGAACTACGTGCGAGAGGCAAGGGCTCCTCCATTGACTAGCTACATTGTGGGCAGCAGTTCGCGAAGGAGCCAATCGCCTCCGATTGTGTTTACACATGAAGATTCCGAAGGTATTTATTACCCACACTGTGATGCTCTGGTAGTAAGAGCTGTGATAGCCAGGAACGGACTGAGGCGAATGCTGGTAGACAATGGCAGTTCTGTGAACATCCTATTTGGATCTACCTTTGACAAAATGATCCTGGATCATGAGTTAACCCCCACCAACACTCCCTTATATGGTTTCACGGGGGACAGTATTATCCCAAGGGGCAAAATTACCCTAGCTGTAGAAATGGGAGCTCCACCCCTAGCAACCACATGTTTTATGGAATTTTTGATAGTGGACAGCAGGTCAGCCTATCATGGGGTATTGGGGAGGCCCGCATTGAAGGACTTGGGAGCAATTACCTCCATTCATCACCTATGCATGAAGTTCCAAACTGATAGAGGGGTGGCAACGGTCAAAGGAGACCAAAGAGGGGCAAGGGAATGCTACCTTAACTCTGTGAGGAAGGCTGAGCCTAGGGATATGCACATGGTGGCAGGTACCAGTAGCCTCGAATTACCAAAGACTTGATGAACTCGATCCACGAATAACCGAGGCTGATTCCCAGGCAGCTCCCATGGAAGAGTTAGAAAGCTTTCCTATCGATTCAAAGGAACCAACCAAGTTGCTGCAGGTTGGAAGAAGTTTAGCCCCAAGATTCAAAGGGGAGCTTAAAGAATTTTTGTGCAAGAATCACGATGTCTTTGCCTGGAGGCATGAGGATATGGTAGGCATTGACCCTGGAGTCAGTTGCCACCACCTACAAACTGATCCTAAAGTTGCCCCGCACAGACAGAAGAGGCGAGCCCTTAACCCAGAGAGGTATGAGGCCTTGAAAGAAGAAGTGCAGAAGCTTGTTAACAATGGCTTTATAAGGGAGGCCCTCTACCCAAAATGGATATCCAATCCGGTACTGGTGAAAAAGCACAATGGGAAGTGGAGGGTATGCATTGATTTCTCTGATCTCAATAAGGCATGCCCGAAAGACAGTTTCCCGCTTCCCAGAATTGATCAGTTGGTGGACTCCACTGCTGGACACGAGTCCCTGAGTTTCATGGATGCCTACTCTGGTTACAATCAAATTCCCATGTACTCGGGCGACGAGGAGCACACCTCGTTCATAACGGACCGAGGCCTTTATTGCTACAGAATGATGCCTTTTGGATTAAAGAATGCTGGAGCAACTTACCAGAGGTTAGTAAACAAGATGTTTGCTAATTTGCTCGGGAAAACTATGGAGGTCTATGTAGATGATATGCTTGTTAAGAGTCTGAAAGTGGATGATCACATATCCCACCTCCATGAAGCCTTTGAAGTTCTGCGAAAGTATCGCATGAAGTTGAATCCCCTGAAATGTGCCTTTGGGGTAGCGTCAGGCAAGTTCTTAGGGTACATGGTCAATCAACGTGGCATCGAAGCAAATCCGTAAAAGATCCAAGCGTTAATTGAGATGAAATCCCCCGTAAACCAAAAGAAGTGCAAAGTTTGACGGGTCGTGTGGCTGCTTTGAGCCGCTTTATATCGAAATCCACTGATAAGTGCCTCCCATTCTTTAGAATACTCAAGGGAGGACAGAGGTTTCGATGGGCGAGGAGTGTGAAGAGGCTTTCCAGGGGCTCAAAAGGCACCTAGGGCAGGCCCCCCTCCTATCAAAACCCAAACTTGGCGAGGTGCTACGACTTTACTTAGCAGTTTCCCTCGAGGCTATAAGTGCAGTACTTGTGAGGGAGGAGAATTCAACTCACCGCTCGTTTATTATATCGGCAAGGCTTTAATACCTCCCGAGACGCGATACCCGGACATGGAAAAGTTAGCCCCGGCATTGATCATCGCTTCTCGTAAATTGAGGCCTTATTTTCGTGCTCACACCATTCATGTACTGACAAACTTTCCACTCAGACAAGTTCTACAAAAGCCAGACGCCTCGGGTAGACTACTGAAGTGGGCAGTGGAGTTGAGCGAATTTGAAATCCTCTTCAAAGCCAGAACTGCTGTCAAAGGGCAAGCTTTAGCAGATTTTGTGGCAGAATTTACCAACGTGCCAGAAATTGGCCAGGAGGCGGAGCCTTCCGAGCCCCCAACATGGAATTTGTTCATAGACGGTTCGGCAGGGGAGACAGGCTCAGGTGCTGGCGTAGTTCTTGTGAGCCCTGAAGGTCATATGTTGAATAGTGCAGTACGGTTCGGCTTCAAAGCCACCAACAATGCTGCAGAATATGAGGCCCTCCTCGCTGGCCTCAGGCTAGCCAAGGAAATGCAAGTAAAGAGGCTTCACATCGCAGGCGACTCCCAGCTTATAGTGGGACAGGTAAACGGCAACTTCGTGGCAAGGGACAAAGCCATGGCCTCATATCTCAAATTGGTAATGAGCCTACTCCCTTCCTTTGAGAAATTTGAATTAAGTCAGATACCACGCCTTGAAAACGCGCACGCTGATGCTTTATCTAAGCTTGCTAGCAGCAAAGATTCTGAATTGCTGGCAGTGGTCCCAGTGGAACACCTCTCCAGGCCGTCCACCTCCGCAGAGGTGGTGATGTGGATAGAAGGTACCCCAACTTGGATGCAACCTCTCATATCTTACCTCAAAGATCATTCCTTACCTGATAATAAGGAAGATGCGTATAAAATACGTAGAAGGTCTGCCCACTTCTTGTTAGTGGACGACGTTCTATATAAACGTGGATACTCTGCACCTCTCCTTCGGTGCGTAGGAGAAGAAGAAGCTGATTATGTACTTAGAGAAATTCATGAGGGCGTTTGTGGCAATCACTCTGGAGGATTAGCTTTGGCCAATAAAGCATTGAGGCAGGGATATTACTGGCCTACAATGAAAAAAGATGCTCTCCAATTCGTTCGCAAATGTGACAAGTGCCAACGTTTTTCCAACGTGCAGAGACAACCTTCTCAGGAGCTTACTACAGTAACCAGCCCATGGCCCTTTAGCAAGTGGGGTGTGGACCTCGTTGGCCCATTACCTAAGGGCAGAGGAGGCGCCAGCTTCGCCATAGTAGCTATCGATTATTTCACGAAATGGGTAGAAGCTGAGCCTCTGGCAAAGATCACTGAGGCCAACACTTCCAAATTTCTATGGAAGAATATCATTTGTCGCTTCGGCATCCCTCACTCGATTGTCTCTGATAATGGCAAACAATTTGACAACCGGAAGGTCCGGGACCTCTGTGAAGAACTGGGAATCAGAAAGCACTTTTCTACGCCTCATCACCCCCAGGCCAATGGCCAAGTGGAGGCCGTCAACAAGACCATCAAACACACCTTGAAAAGGAAGCTTGATACAGCTAAGGGAGCTTGGGTAGATGAATTACCCCAGGTGCTATGGGCGATACGAACGACGAGCAGAACACCTACAGGGGAAACCCCTTTCTCCATGACTTATGGCGCTGAAGCGATGAGCCCAGTGGAGGTAGGATTACCCTCACCCAGAAGATTAAGCTTCAATGAGATATCTAATGAGGAACTTCGAAGGTGTGAGCTTGATTTCCTTGAAGAAAAGAGGGATGATTCCCAGCTGAAGCTTGCAACCTACTAGAGGAAGATGAGTCGATACTACAACTCAAAGATGAAAAGGAGGTCCTTCCGCATAAACGACTTAGTCCTTCGCAGGGTTTTCCTATCCTCAAAGGAGCCGGGGTGGGCACCCTAGGACCCAACTGGGAAGGACCCTACCAAATTGAAAAGGAAATTCGGCCCGGCACCTACTGGATAAAAGACATGGATGGCAGAATTCAACCTCACCCGTGGAATGTTGAGCATCTGAGAATGTATTATCAGTGAATGTAATCAGTAGCTGGATGTTGTTCCCCAGCCTTTATAAATAAATAAGTTTTCTCCAGTCTTCGTCAACTACCATAAGCATGGGCGCTTCGGAGGAGAGGATGGAACCTTAAAAGAAGGCCACCTCGTTCGAACTCCAAAGCGTACATCACAAGCCTCCCTTTGGTGAAGCTGAACGCTAAAGGGAGAAGCCTCTGCTTGGATGAACCATCCACCAAGCTGGGAAGCGTGGGCGCTTCGGAGGAGAGGATGGAACCTTAAAAGAAGGCCACCTCGTTCGAACTCCAAAGCGTACATCACAAGCCTCCCTTTGGTGAAGCTGAACGCTAAAGGGAGAAGTCTCTGCTTGGATGAACCATCCACCAAGCTGGGAAGCGTGGGCGCTTCGGAGGAGAGGATGGAACCTTAAAAGAAGGCCACCTCATTCGAACTCCAAAGCGTACATCACAAGCCTCCCTTTGGTGAAGCTGAACGCTAAAGGGAGAAGCCTCTGCTTGGATGAACCATCCACCAAGCTGGGAAGCGTGGGCGCTTCGGAGGAGAGGATGGAACCTTAAAAGAAGGCCACCTCGTTCGAACTCCAAAGCATACATCACAAGCCTCCCTTTGGTGAAGCTGAACGCTAAAGGGAGAAGCCTCTACTTGGATGAACCATCCACCAAGCTGGGAAGCGTGGGCGCTTCGGAGGAGAGGATGGAACCTTAAAAGAAGGCCACCTCGTTCGAACTCCAAAGCGTACATCACAAGCCTCCCTTTGGTGAAGCTGAACGCTAAAGGGAGAAGCCTCTACTTGGATGAACCATCCACCAAGCTGGGAAGCGTGGGCGCTTCGGAGGAGAGGATGGAACCTTAAAAGAAGGCCACCTCGTTCGAACTCCAAAGCGTACATCACAAGCCTCCCTTTGGTGAAGCTGAACGCTAAAGGGAGAAGCCTCTGCTTGGATGAACCATTCACCAAGCAAGAGGTTAAAAACAGTTTCATCAAGGATTAAGTTAAGGTAGTTTCAGAATGATACCCTGGAAAGCAGTTGTCAAAAGTTTTGTAAAGGAGCTTCAGTTAAGTTACCTCAGATTTGCTAAGTTTGCTTGGTTGCTTTGCTGAATAGTTTGCTCAGTTATCCCATTCTAGTTATTAATTATTTAAGTATGGCAAGGCCTTGATACTGTTGCATTAAGTTAAGTTCATTGTAGAAAAGATAAATGGCAGCGCAAAGATGAAGCAAAATCTGTGTTATATTGATATGCCGAATGAATTACAAAGTAATGAGTTAAAATTACAAAAATGTATCAAGGAGCAGGGGGTGGGGGAGCTGGAGCATCTGTTGCTTGAGGTGCTTCAACAGGTCGAGGCCCTTCAGTAGGCTCATCTTCAGGATCAAGTTCCACCACCTCACCTTCTTCAGCAGGTGTCTGTGGAACCTCCTCCTCCAAGAACTCAGCTCTCAGTTCAGAAACATCGAGCTCTGGATGTGCCTCTCCCAACCTCTCAAAGACCTCCTGATAGGCCACTCTGCTCCAATACAGGCCGAAGCGTCGATACTCTTCAGTGTGATGGAAGTTGGCTATATAATTCCTCACTGCAATATCGCCCGCCTCGACCACGTCAGCTTCATATCTTTTCACTTCGGCCTCCAGCCACCTCAGCTCCTTCTCCATGAACTGCCCGGCGTCCCTAGCCCCAGTTAACTCAAGGTTTGCCTTCTCCAGTGCTTCGGCAGTGACCTTCTGGTGGTTGTCAGAAATCTCCACCTTTTTGGTGAGGGCAGCCACCTCACATTGGCTCTCGTGAACCTCCTTCTTCAGGGCCTCAATCTCTGCCAGGAGAGCATCGCATTTCGAATCATCAACATCTCTCTGAATTCTCAGTTCAATGTTGGCCTCCTTCTTCTCCGCCAGCTCTGCCTTCACTTTTTCCAGTTCGTCGCGAGAGGCTCTATTCCTTGATTGAATATCTGCCAAAACAGTTTGGCATTCCAATGCAACTCCCAAGGCCCTGGCAGTTTGGCTCACCAAAGTAGTGGTGAGGTCCACAGCATCACAGGTGGCCACATAATTCTGCCACCTCTCCGTCCAGAACTTGTTGAAGCCCTCAGTGGCCGCCCTCACCTCCGGAGGCAACATTTCTATTACAGCAGGGGCTATTTTGTCCTCCCTGCCCCCCAGGAAATTCCCAGACTTTCCTGGGGTCCTCTCCACAACCTTCTTCTTGGTGGCCCCCTCTACTCTCGCCACGTCATCCATGACGATCTTCCTAGACTGGGCCACCATGGCAGCATCAATCGAAGATTGGAGGAGCTTCGGCTGCTTCGAACCCCCCTTCTCAAAGGACACAGTGGTCCCAAAACTTGACGACCCCCCACCTGGGCCCAGTTTTCTCTTCTTTTGTGGCTCATCAGCCACCCCCTTGCCCTTCGCCAATGCTGGCTTGCCACCTTTTGGGGCCTCCTCTTGCACCTCCTCCTCAGCCTCTTTCTCATTTTTGTTCTTGCTGAGGCGGTCCAGCTTGGACTTTACCTGTTTTGCCCCAGTGGACCCAGGTTTTAGTGCTTTCGCCCCGGCAGTGGAGGTGGCCTTCATTATACTGGCCATATCAGGCAGGGCATAATCCTTCTTGGTGAATTTATCTGCGATTACGAAGAGAAGTCAGTTCAAATCATTAAAGGGGGCAGTTAGTTAAAAGTAGAGGCGCCTCTTACCCTTGGGGGCCATCAGTCCGAAATCAATGAAGTATCTGCTCCTTTCGATTAAGTGAGAAAAGCTTCGGAGCCTCGGAGATCGTTGGTAAATGTCTTCTACAATGGCCCACTCAGCCTCAGAAAGCTCGTACCTTGTGCTACAATCTGCGAAAAACGGGCAGTTATCAGTATCAGAAACAGGCATGTTGAGGCTATAAGAACTCAAGACGACACTCACAAGCCTCGTAGTACTGGGTCGGCGCGGTAACAGCTGGGACAGCATCTCCCTCCACCATCTGCCACCTACCCGTCACCCAGAACCACGACTCCTTCTACCCCTTTATGGATGAAGGGAGCCCAACCACAAAGGGGGCGTGGGAGCCCCAGGGAGTGATGTAATACCACCCCTTTGAGTCATCTTTTCCCACGACCCTGGCGTGGAAGAGGGACTCCAAAACATGAAGTGGAAGGTCCTCGCCCAGAGACACTTCCTTCCACAGGAAGTAGGTCCCCACGACTTGGCTCCACCCATTGGGAAGAATTTGGGTGGGGGACAACATGAAGGTCCTCAGCACAGCCCTAAAGAAGGGGTGCAGAGGCAGACGCACACCTGCCTTAAGCAGGTGTTCACTGAAGGCCACACAATTGGGCCTCGGAAAACAAGCCCTTTCGTGAGCATCAGGGACTAAGAGTTTGACGTAATGGGGGATGTTATAGGTCTGCCTAAGTTCGTCTAGTTTGGCAGAAGTGATATTGGATTGGATTTTGGCTGCCCCCCATCCCGCCTCATAATCTATAGGCTCTTCGGTCATACTATACCACTCACCAGAGGCCCCAGACACTGATTCCTCCCCACTCCTAACTACTGTCATGGCTAGAGACGCCTCGGAAGACATTGTTGTTGGAAGAATATGAATAGTGCAAGAAAAGGGTGTCTAAGGAAAATAGGAAGACAACTACGTAAGGAGAAAGTACCTAAAGCGAAGGAAAGACTCAGAAAGTTCGCCGGAAGTTCGTCGGAAAATGATTGACAGCAGGACAGTTTCAGAAATTTCAGAGTGTTTCGTGAAAGTAAAGTATGATGACAAAGTTTTGGCTTTTATACTAGCGAAGGATTCAAATTTCACTGTTAGATCAGATCTCAGTTAATCTGAGGCGTACAAAATTGCACAAATCTTGACCCTTGAAATCAAACGTTTTCTCTACATCAACGCCTCAGATTTGTGCGTGCACGAACCAACACTGGCTCACGCGTGAACTTGTCCTCGAAACTACACACCCCAATAATTAGCCATCATTGTGCATTAAATAAAAACAGCTGTACGGCTATTGAAACTCGTCTCGATGCAGTTCATTGGCCTTGGAAACATAAGAAACCGTCACATCACAGGCATCAATTTCTATGAACGTCGCCTCGCCTCATCAAAAGGAAATCAGCCTCGGCCAGTTCGAATATGAACTCGCCTCATCAAAAGGAAATCAGCCTCGGGCAGTTCGAATATGAACTCGCCTCATCAAAAAGAAATCAGCCTCGGCCAGTTCGAATATGAACTCGCCTCATCAAAAGGAAATCAGCCTCGGCCAGTTCGAATATGAACTCGCCTCATCAAAAGGAAATCAGCCTCGGCCAGTTCGAATACGAACTCACCTCATCTCGACGTAGCTCCCAAAAGAACTTCAATTTCACAGGCGACTTTCTTAGAAATGGCGTAAAGCACAGAAAATTCAGACTTTGAAAGTCCACGCCTGGCATAAATGACCACACATGGACTTGGGGGACTATTGTTACGGGTTAAAGAACAGAACGGACACGTGGCGTCACATCACGACGGTGGGACCAGCTTAATTCGATCAGGATATAATTCTCTAGCTTCAGTTGTGAGTTCCGAGGCCCTCGTTATTACTCCGAGGCCCCTCCTTCTAACGTCCGAGGCCCATCAAAGATCCACTTATGAGGATTCGACCATGATGAAAATCTCTTACAAATGATTGATGTGACTTTTGTGTAAAGCTTACTTATGTCTTGTCTCGTCAATGTCAGAGCATTTAATGTTAGTACAACTAGGAGAGTCAACTTGATTGCTAGGATTTGAGGTCTTGGTCGAGGAGATGAGGCCACGTGTAAGTTGATCCAAAGGTCACAATTTGAGTTGTAACACTATAAATACCCCAACCATGTAACAAGGAAAGGACTAATGCAAAATTGGAGAATAAACTGAATCTTTTGGAGCTATATTTCTCTCGTTTCAACATCATTTTTACAACATTTTATTACAACGCAACCCTGTTATCTATCGATTGGTTACTTATACAATCGCATTTCTTTTATGCCGGAGACCTGAACGGAGACGTCTCGTGCCTTTGTGCTACTCCCACGCTCATTCTCTGGAGTTTTCACGACCGTTAATCGGCATTAGTGTGTTGGATTAAGCTTACGTGTGCACGAGTGGGCCCGGCATCTGTTGGCAACATTTTTTGGGGTCAACAAAAGATAATATCTAAAACCAGATAAGGTGCACACATAAGCAGGACCCCACGAATCAGCATGCAGTTATTCAAGTATTTGCTTGGATTTATGAGTTCCAGGTAAGAAGGGTAATTTAACTTGCTTTCCAATAACACACTGTTCACATGCATCAAAATCACAAAAATTTTGTTTTCCAAAAACTCCTTTATTTTGTAAAGATTTCAAACTTTTCTTGCCAATATGGCCAAGTCTTTCATGCCACGGTTTGGCCAAAATAAAATTGTCAGATAGGACAGCAGCAGTTAAACCAAGTAAAGGCTTTGCATTCAAGAAATAAAGATCATGTCTCTTAAGAGTGTTTATAATTAAATTAAAACCCCTAAGAATTTTAATATGTCCTTGACCCAATTTTATGTTAAACTCCATATCATCCAACATTCCTGAGATACCAGGTTTCTCTCTAATTCAGGCACATATCTGGTCTTTTTTAAGAAGAGTACCTTTCCAGTTTCAAGAAGCAGTTTAATAGTTCCTATTCCTTTCACCTTACAAGTCATATTATTTCCCATTATAACCAGGCCCCTAGAGGTGGCTTCAAAATCAAGAAAACATTTTTTATTGGGACACATATGAAAGGAACAGCCAGAGTCCAGAATCCACTCCTCACTCAGCTTCTTCTCATTATGAACAAGGACTAAACCATATTCAGAATCAATCTTATTATAAGCTAAGGCAACATTCCCATCAGTGAAGCCTTTATCTTTTGCTTCATTCTTTTTCTTGTAACAATCTTTAATAAAATGACCTAATTTACGACAATGTAAACATTTCTTACTTTTAGCCTTATTCTTGGATTTATTCTCGTCATTCCATTTGGTCATGTTTTCATTCAAAGACTTAGTGTGAAAATTAGGTCTACTAAACTCTTTACCTTTAGCAAGCAGATTTTCTCCATTATGATTCCTATTTTCAGACTTGATCTCTAGGGCCTTATTTCTTAAAGCACTAATAATATCATCAGTAGTTATCTCAGCCCTACCATATTCAAGAGCAACCTTGATGTCTCTATATTTGTCATTAATGGAGTTTAACAAAACTACATCCAACTGATCTTTTGAAAGTTTTTCATCGCAGTTGGCTAAGTCAATGGTCAGTTTAGTAAACCTGTTCAAGTTTTCGTCCAAGTCAACAGAGGGATCCATTTTAAAAGAAAAGAGTTGTTTCAACAGAAAACATTTATTTGGGATAGTCTTAGACACATATTTGGATTGAAGTTTAGCCCACAGTTCAAAAGCAGTTTTGGTTTCACCAATTTCTCTTACAACATTATCAGATAAGTACAAGAAATTAGTACTACATGCAACCTCTTCAAGTTCAGTTTTCTTAACAGGTAGTAAGTCTGTAGGCCAACTATTATCAAGTGCTCTAGCTACTCTCATTTCCATTAAGATAGCTTTCATCTTTTGGCACAATATATTAAAATCACATTTACCATCAAATTGTGAAACTTCAAACTTAGCAGAAGCCATGTTTGAAAACAGGTATGATGCTCAAGTAGGAATTCAAGATAATAGAAAACAATCAGAGACTTACAACAATTTCAGCAACTCAGGAAATCACAGTATAACTCGTAGTAATACAAGATATCAAGTATCAATCAAAGAGATCACTAAAAACATACAGAACAAGCTCAATTAAAGAACACAACAGAGATCACATTCTATGTTTCATAGATCACTCCAGCAAGATTCTCCAGAAAACACATCCAAACTTGATTTATCTCAGATTTTAGTAGTCTCGCAGGAGCCACTGGACAAAGATTAGTCTCAAGGGGGTTTCAACGGTGTTTTGGTAAATCAAGGGTATGATCAAGAAACCCTAAAAGAATTTAAAACTTTTACAGAAATAGAAGGAAAGATCTCACCCAGCAAGTTAGCAAAAAACTCGAATTCTTTAACTTGCTTTTCAGCAGTTCCAAGAATTTTGATCTACAATAGATCGAACCATTCGTCGAAGATCCAGGTATCTTGTCCTTTCAGTTTCAGGCTCTGATACCACTGTAGAGGCCCAAACCACACGATATTAAAACAAGATATCAAATAATCAATCTCAGAACAGAAAGTAAAAGTTACAGAAATTAAAAATGAACACAAGATATGTTTTGGCCTAAACCCCGGAGGTTCGGCGACCGGATCTAACGCCTACATCCCCCATTGAGCATCCAAATAATGGATATTGCTCGATTGCACTAAATAGCCAAAATATGGAAACAAACAGTTACAAGATCTGTTCAAGAATACAAGACAAAAGGATACGGAGACTTATCTTTACAAAAGCCTTTAGATCGAACTCCCTTAAGGTATAAAATAGGCCAATACAAAGTTCTTCCTAACACCTCATTAACTGCTCGAATCACAAAAGATTCAGCACCCAAATCACTCAAAGAATACTCACTTCACAACAATCAGAAGTAGATCTAAGAGAATATACAGTTTACACGATTCAATCACTCAAGAATGTAAACCCTAGAAAGAATGAGGTTATTCTCTCTAACAGACACGAGAGAACCAAGAGCCAGAAAAGAGAACCAATAATGATCCAAAAGGCGTATCACAGAAGATAAAGAGTCCAAGACTCTAGAATCACATCCAACGGCGAGAGATGTGCCAAGTGTCAACAATCCAGCCATTGTCTCTAATTAATAAAAGTGTCATTCCAGAAACACGATTTTAACACAGATTGTTGGAAGCACATTAATAGGCAGGTCACGGGTTCGAAACTCAACACTAATGAATTGATAAATTTATTGAAGTTAGGGATGGTGAAAAAGGCTAGGAATTTCGCAAATCGATTCCGCCACAGGAAAATCTCTGCCAATGCTGGGATCAAACTAGGGTCTGTATTTCAGTTTTTTAGACTACTATATATAAACTATATGCATTTGTAAAAATCTGGCATTATACATTAATACCTCTCTATCCATGCAATGAAATTATCCAACAATCATAATAGTTTAATAAATGTTCTTGTTATAGTTTTATGTGTCTTCTAATAGTAATACTCAACCACCAGAAAGGCATTTCAGTATTTTTATCCTCCAAATTTGCTGCACCAATAATGTGTACATCATAGTTAACAATGAGTTTGACACATTTCCAAGTGATAGCGATCAACACCATTGATTTTAAAAACATCAATTCTATCACTGTTCAGATTCCTTTCACTTAAGGAGATGTCATACTTTGTATCAACCAATAATGTACATCTATCTTAATTCTTACCGAATGAAGAAGACAAAGCGTAGGGAAGGCTATGGGTAAGTGTGGAGCCGACTCACCTTGTTAGGGAATTTCAAGAGGTGGGTCAGCGGCATGATGTGACGTAGATTAAAACACCTTTATATATAGTTTTGTCTATATATACATGGAAAATTTTGTTTGTACAAAATAGTTTTATACAGAAAAATTACAGACACTCACATAGGGGGTGGGCCCCATGTGAATTAAATATTGTCAAAAAAAATTGGACCCCACATATTTTGTGTATTTTGTAGGTTGTCTATATATTTTTCTTCTGTACACATAGCATGTTTCATATATATACACATGATTTCAATTGAAAGCATAATGATAAAATAAAAAGACCTAGAACGGGTTCGGGGAACTTAGGAAGGACCATTTTTTTGTCCTCACCCTATTTAAGGTGGGGCAATACAAGGCTAGTTGGGAGTGAAATTTTTTTGCATCCTTAACAAAGTGATGAAATTTTAACTTAATTGAAGTTTAATGACTCAATCCCAACTTAAATTTCAAATTCAAAAATGAAATTTTAATTAATTTTTAAGGTGTTAATTATATTTCTTAAAAACAAATACGCTCAACTTTAATTATTTCGATATTATAGATATGGTGATTCTACTCCTTTAAAAAGTTAATGTATGTTTAGCATATAGTCATGTACTACTGAATAAGACTAAACAAAAAAAAAAATTCGATTTTTAGCTAAATCAAATAGGAGAGTTACTTTTTTAAGAAAGTAATGTTTTACTTAAAATTATAATTACCAAACAAGTTTGGGCAAACAGTAATTTTACTTAAATTTATGTTCACAAAATATTTTATTCCTCACACATTATTGAGGGTGGAGTCAAGTCGAGTAACACGTGTAGGTGCAAGGAAGGAAGGAAGAATTAGGAAGGGAATCGACTATTTTACTAATGCACTCATATTTGGTGGAAATTAAAATTTTAATTTAAGTTGAAGTTAATAATTATTTTCAACCGCAAATTTTACTGGATTTATAATTTCTATATTTTATTAAATTTTATTACAATGTATTAAAAATTTAATTTTAATTTTCAACAAATAAGGGAGTAATATATTTCCATATACACGGACCTGACCTTGACCAATTTCAAATGAAGCATCTCATATTACCATATATGAGCAAATCAAAATTAAGATTCATTCAGGATTTGACCCAACGGTAAAAAATTGATTAAATCAGTGTTTAACTAAGAAACTTTCCTTGTTGGATCAAACTTTCCTTTCGTACTCGGACTCATCTCCACAAACTCTGTCTCTATATAAAGAGCGATACTTTCATACATTCTTTGCAACAAAAATCAGATTGAATTGAGTTTTCACTGCTTTTTCCCTTGATAATTAATTACCCAGCAAGACCATGTCCAAGTTCTTATCAAAAATCCTTCTTCCTATATTGATGCGCGAGGCCGGGATGTGTGATGTTGATGAAGAAAGCATGATGATCTTAAACCCTAATATGATCATTGGAAAGTTGCAAATTCATAATATTGAAAACAATTGTGGGCCGGTCGAAGATGTTGAAGAAGAAGAATATGGGTGTGGAGAGACAGAACAAGATGATGATGCTGCTGCTGCTGCATGCAAGAAACTGAGAGAAAATCCTGTCAAGAAAATCATTGAGAATAAATACAAAGCAGCCCTTGAAGTTACATTAAGAGAAAAGTCTCCCAAGAAACCTGTTGTTGAAGACCCATTGGAGAACGACTCGTTGATTATGTCCTCTGAATTCAGTGAGAGAAAAAGAAAGAAGGAGACAAAAAGGAATGGCAGAAGTGGAGAAGGATATTCATCAAGAAACTTCAAGAAAAGACGCATTAATCCGACGGAAGAGCCAGCGCCTCCATTGCCCATACAGTTCAAAAATGCAATCCTTGCCCTAGCACAAGGTAGAACTGTCTCGGAAGTAAAGTTGGTGATACAGAAGCAATTGTTCGCTAGTGATATGGCTAAGGATCAAAATCGGTTCACCATTCCGGCAAATCAGATTAGAGAGGAGTTCCTGAGCAATGAAGAGAAGATAAATCTGTCAAAGTACGTGAGTAAGGGACGAAAAATGGCTATGACAGTGAAGATAATTGAGCCATTGCTTGGTGAAGGAACTGTGGAGTTGAGAAGATGGGACTTGAAGAAATATTCAGGACGTTCGAGCTTGTCGTACGTGTTGAATAAAACTTGGGGGGAAATTCTGGAGAATAACAAACTCGAGATTGGGAATGTCATGCAACTTTGGGCTGCTCGAGTTGATGAAGAATTGCTGTTCGTGCTTGTCAAGCTTGCCTGAAGAGGATGACCAACATATTTTTGTAGTTAAATACTGCATTATTGTTACTTTTTTCTTGTTGGGTTTAACTGACGAACAATTTGTATATTCAAAGTAAGTTTTAGACAAAATATATTGTAAATTTGGAGACGACAATTGCATGAATCAACTTGTAATTTGGTTTTTGCTTTCGAATACAAGTCTGTGGGGGTTGGGATTATCAGAATTGCTTGATGACTGAAAATGATAAGAATTCTTCACTTTTCTATATATAAGACGCACGTAAAAGAACTCGTCCACGTGTAGCCACACATTTTCCCGCCCTTCGAAGTTTTTCAGTTTATATATGCGTATTTACTCGACCAAATCTGGAATATTTCTCGCGTTTCCCATTCCAAAATATACGAAAATATATACGCAACTTCTTCGCTAAATCTCGAAAATCGAAATTGGAGGGAAATCTTTCACCAGGTTGTCAATTAACGAAGCGTTTAGTTTCGAATATTTTTACCACTGAATTTATGATTTGATGAATTGATGGGTATGGGTCTGGATTTCAATAGTGATTTAGCGAGCCTTGATGCCAAAATGTTGCAATTTCCCGAGCTGGAGGTGCCTATTCGGACCATCCAAGCCAATCGTCATCTCGCCGAGAAGCTTTTTGATCAGTGGCTTTCGCTTCGGGAAACAAATAATTAGGTAAAATTGTTTTTATTTTGATTATTTATTTTCAGTTTTGGTCTATCAATATGATGGACCGTGGTTGCTGTTTAATTAATTGTGAGTTTCAATTTGGGATTTTTTTCCTTTCTTTTTTTTTTTGTTTGTCTATTAAAGGATTGGCGTGTGAGTTAATAAATAAGGTTAAAGGATGAATGCTGCTTTACACGCAATGATGTTTGGGTAGAGAAAATGAGATAAAATACTGGGGATTTCATAGAGGAAATTGTGATTTTTGTTTGAAATTCCATCTCTGTTTCCTGTTGCTTTTTCAAGAATCGTTCGAAGGGGAACAAACTTGTTTAATTTCGGAAAGTGAAGGAACGGAAAATTATAGCCGGGTAATAGAGATAGGAGGTGAAAAAAAAAAAAGCCAAAACTCTACCCAGTTTTAGCCCATGCAATTGCATGGTAAACTAAAATGGTATGGCTTTTTGTCCTGCATTATTTGCGGGTAGGACCTGTTCACCTATTATTTATTATTGCTATCTATTCCCCATATTTTACAAACTATCTATGAATTGCAAGTAAGATATTTGCTCTATAAAGCGAAGAAAGGTCATTCTTTGAATGTCTCTGGACCATAATCTATCGCAAATGCTGCAGCAAACAATTTTCTTCCTTCAGTGTTTCTTTCTGTCAATAAACAACCACTTTCACCAGAAAGTCCATCTGGTTCACCTAGTGTCAAGAAACAGAAGGCGGACCTGCCTGCTTTAGGCTCTCCCAAGAAATTAGTGAATGACCCTAGCAAAGAGCTTACACCGTAGGTCGGAGTAGTCAATAATATCATTGTATTATAGTAGCAATTTATAGGTTTTTCCCTCTGCATGTGGTGCTTTTGTTGAAACTCAACTTTGAATATTGACGTTATGCTGATACTTGTGATGAATGCAGTTCTATTTTCAAAATGGCTGTCACCCCCCAATGAATTGATATAGGAGTGCTTGTCTAGAATTAATCAACTATTTCCTGTTGACACGAATGGACTCCAAAGCAACGGTGAGAATTACGACATATTCTTGTTTGGCACAGTTGCACCAGACACTGAGGATCTCATTGCTATTTGTTATGTTCTCTTCATACATCTGAAACTTACAACGTAAGATGTGAAAAAAAAAATTGTGCACCAGTGTCTTTATGCTGTTTATATTTTCATGGATGTTAGAATTCAAACGAGTTACAAAGGAAATATGCAAGCTCCCATCATTCTTCTCCACTGCACTTTTTAGAAAGATTGACATCAACTGCACCAGCATTGTGACCAGGTAGATGTCATGTTATTATTTTCCTTTCTTTCCTTTTCTTTCTTTTCATGTATGCACCCAAGTGAGAAAATATTGTCTCGCACCAACTCGATCCAAGAAAAAATTAGTCATATTATTCATTAGTTCAATCACACTTAACCTTACTTAACTACTTTAGTTTTGAATGAGGAAGCCAATTGTTTATTGTTAGATTTCTCTCTGTCCTTTCATACATGCTCACAAATGAGAAAATATTGACTCACACCAGGTAGTTACGGGAATAAGGTAGTTTTATTAGGTGCATGTTTTATCACATTTGCGCCTCTACCTTCTCATATACCTTGATGTTCAATCACATTTACATTTCTAACTTCTCAAGTACCTTGAATTACGACATAAGTTTTATGTACAAAAGCAATTATTTGTTTTTGATTAATTACGAAATACGTAGTAAAAATTATACGAACTTGTGTCTCTTATAATTATAAAGGGAAAGACTCTAGTTATAAGGTTACAAATAATCAAAATTGGAAAGCTAAAACTACCTACCATAATCTTCCCTAGTAAGAGTTGTTATAATAATATGTTCAGTACAAACAAAAGAAAACTAGATTGAATATTCTAAATAAGGAGACAAATATATAATCCAGCTTGTCTAAGATAGACTGAACCAGTAAAATCAAATATTTTGACATGTAAGAGGAGGTGTAAGCTTCAATACAAAAATAAAATAATTAATAAGATATAAGAGACTCAAAATTATGCTTGTAATAAACTATAAACCATGGTGAAAGTTCACATAAAACAATTTAGTAAAAGTAAATGCCTGATTTGCAAATGAAAATAAATAAATCATCGAAGTAACGAATAATAAATCAATAGAAAGGTATGTGTTTATTAGGGGTGAGAATTGTTTCAGATATACTTAATCCATAATCACTTTATTGAACCTTTTAAGCCATACTTATGCACTTGAATCTTCTAGCATTAGTCTCCACAGAATTAGATGTGTCCATTGTATGTTGGATCAACTGAAACTCGTTCGTAAATTCAAACTTAACTTCTGATGCTAAACACCAGCATTTACTGCATCAGTCAAAGTTACTGGTGGATGACTTGTGCATATATCCTGGATTAATTACTGCTTTTACCAATCATGTTTAGATTTGATTCATCCTCTCTTAGGCTCTTACTTTGTCTGCCGATGTGGAAATAGAGATACATTTGTTGACTTTTGGATTATCGGTAACGTGTTGATAAAAGATATAGCAGCCCGGATATACACAATCTTGAAGCAGTCCAATCTCAAATACTTAACTCAGGTTATACGAGTACCAATAATGATATATGTTTATAGAAAATTAAGTTTAGGGCTTGTTTGGTAAAGATTCTCCTTTTCTACAGTAAATCAATTCTCATTTTCAACCACACATTTTTCAATAAAATAATATTTTCCATCACATCAATACTTTTTTCTTCTTTTTCAACCACATATTTCCCATCAAATCACTATTCAAAAATCAATTCTTCCCCCAAAAATCCTTACCAAACACACTCTTAGCAGCATCATTAATACAAGTCAACTTGATACTAGGATGACTTTAAACCCGTGCTCGGGGAACTTTTGGCATCTCATCCAGGGTTGCAGTTCTTACAGAGTACATCTCAATTTCAAGACAGATATGGTATGTTCTAAATCATTTGTTCGACCTTTTGTAGTGACTTTGATCAATTTGGTTTGAATTACTTAGCTATATGTTTTGAGTAATTTTTCTGATTGCTTATTACTATTGCAATAATATAATTCTGTTAGCGTCTACATTAATCTCTGCTGCCAGGCTGTCACAATCACCAATACCACCTCTGCACTACTGGTACACTTGAAAATCTTGTCAATTATGTATTATTAGTTGCTGATATGGATTACTAACAAGTAATTCATCAACCCAATTGAAACAAAATGAAGTTCTATTATACACTTGAAATTGGGGCAAGTATGGTGAAAAATATACCATTAATGTTCCTTGTTTCTATTTCTCTTGTCATTGTGTTGCATGCTGTTAATTATAAAGCAAGATAACAATCATAAATTGTTGGCTGACCTTTCGATAGCTGGTCCAATGTTTATGATTGCTTTCCATACTTTCTAGTGAGATCGCGTTGCTTGCAATAATCAGGAGGTAAGTGTCAAGTTGGTATGAACATTTCACCGACTTTATATGGACTACTCTTTTCCAGTAGAGGTGTTCACCTATAAGAGAAGCACTTTCCTTGATTAAATATTAACAGTTCAATTTACTGCAATGGCCAGCTGAAACGGTAATATACAGAATATTTTACGACGTTGACCGTTCGAGCAACAGTCGTCTCACCCACAGAGAGCTGAAGCGTTCGTACTTAATTGCTGCAATGAAATATCTGGATGAGCAAATGTATGTCAACCAATTTTTAAGGTAAAATCGAAGCTGTTTAATTGATTTTACATAGAAGGAAATGTTCTTGTTTGGTTTTCTTAAAATGCTAATAATTATATGATTTCTTGGTAAAGTTCCTACAATAGGTTATACAGGAGACATTCTGATTTGTGCTGTCTGCTGAGTCTAGGATTGATTTGCAAGATTGATTTTCTGAAAAAGAAAACAGAATTGCTTGTTGTTTAATGAGCTTACCTAAAGAAACGATTATCTCAGATATGTTACCAGAGTAACATTTTTAACTCTATTCAACAATTATCTCGCTTAGTCGAGATCAGATATGTTGTGAGTAACAGTATTTTGCTCTATGCAAGAAGTATTGACTCGTTTATCTTAAATAATATACAAATTTTTGTTTTCCACTTTTATCGTACTTTGTCTGGTATGACATCCTCAACGCCCCCCCCCAAATTTCATCTCTATTAGCTTTAATTTCCATTTTGCCATTTCCTGTAGGTACTTCTCTTATGAACACTTCTACATGATCTCCTGCAAATTTGGGGAGCTGGATATGGACCACGATTTTCTGATAGATAAAGAGAACCTCATTACATATGGTAACCATGCACTTACCAACAGGATTGTTGATAGAATATTTTCTCAGGTTTGTCTTCTCCTGCTTTATTTATGGTAGTCCTCCTTTGTTGAAGTAACTAACTGTTGCTTCTTCATCTCTTTAAGTAGTCTATGTTTTGAAATTGTGAAAGATTCCAAGAAATTTCAGCAGTAAGTTTGAAGGAAAGATGGGATATGAAGATTTTGTGTACTTCATATTGTCAGAAGAGGATAAATCATCTGAACCTAGCCTTGAGTATTGGTATGTATACCCTTGTTGCTTCCTGAGTATTTTTTTTTTCCTTTTACAAATCATCTGAAATCTATGAATAACTTGAATCCATAGGTGTTGAACTCTTGTTGCCAATGAGATTCTTTCAAGTTAGGCTTGGGGAAGTTATAGAGTCCATTTGGAACTATATCTTAATAGAATTGGGATTTGGATTCTATTTCACGCTTGAAATTATAAGTAAATGTAATTCCAAGAAAACAGAAATGGCTATTAATTCTTTTTCCCTTGACGTCTTAAGGGAAATAAGGACAAGGTGATAATGAGATATCCTTCTTAATTATAAATCTACATTTTCTGCAAGAGCAGTTTCATGGATAAACCGCATATGGATTGTCCCTCAGAGGTCCAGAATAACAGAGGAATACCTAACATTAGAGTTAAATTATAATTCAAAATTCACTAATTTTGTATGGGATTCATTAACCTAAGTTTTCCTGTCAAATCGTACCAAATACGAAATATGCTTCCGTAACAAGTGAGCCTGTGAAATTTTTCCTTCAATACTGAAATTCTTTAAATCCCATGATTCAAAAAAAGGGTAAGAATTGTATTAGAATCCCACATTGTTTGGGAAAATATAAATGATCAACTTAATAAAGTGAGGGCAATCCTCCCCTAATAAGCCGGTTTTATTAGGTGGAGTTAGGCCCAATATTCATAACATGGTATCAGAGTTAGGCCCAATTATGCAATGTTGGGTGCTACCCAATATCAATTTATTCACAGTTGTTTGGCATGGTCCACGCTGTGCGTGAGGGGGCGTATTAGAATCCCACATTGTTTGGGAAAATATAAATGATTCACTTAATAAAGTGAGGGCAATCCTCCCCTAATAAGCCGGTTTTATTAGGTGGAGTTAGGCCCAATATTCCTAACAAATTGTAGTTGGTTACCTTGTGTCCATGAAAAGAGGATCTTAGGCCCAATATTCCTAACAAATTGTAGTTGGTTACCTTGTGTCCATGAAAAGAGGATCTTGTATACTTTTAGAGTTGTTGACTGTTTCTCTTTATACCTATTAATATGTCATGCATGTGGTGAAGTGGAATTATCTAAAGATTAATTAACTGAATTTTCAATTCATTATGGGCACTTCAAGTCACTTTCGTAGTATATTATATTCTGTTTCTACATGCATTTGACACCAATATCTTTTATCAGGTTCAAGTGCTTAGATTTTGATGCAAATGGAGTTATAACAAGGAATGAAATGCAATACTTCTACAACGATCTGCAGCATAGAATGGAAGACCTGCACAAAAAGGCTGTGCCTTTTGAGGATATTTTGTGTCAGATAGTTGACATGATTAATCCACCGGTGATCATCCATTAGATTGTATTTCTTAAAATTTTTTGCTAATTTTTGAGCTTCTTGCCTATGTTTTTTATTACCACTTTTAATTTAATCTTCCTTGTGCTTTAGGCAACGAGTAGGTTTGAGGAACAACATGACCAATTTTTTTTTTTTTCCTGAAATTTTCTTTGTCATTGTTGTTGCGTATTTTTTTTTTTCCTGAAATTTTTTTTGTTCTTGCGTTTTAGGATTTGTTCTTGGTTGACGACGACGTGGCAAAACTGCCTCTTTTATATGTAGTAGGGAAAAAAGTTCCAGTTGCACTTTAGCTACCCTTCAGAATTATCTTTTGTACATTGCATCTAAACTCAAGTTGACATTTTTTTTTTCCAATAGCCAGTACTTTATTCATTTATAGGAAAAATAATCTGTGGCAAAAAACCATATCTCGAGTCAGTACAAAAGTCCACCCAAGAATCTATACACTTTGGAACGGAGTAGGGGCTCCAAGAATATCATAATGAAAGGGAAAGACTACCAATATTTTGCATCTTTCCAACGTGATATCCTCCCTCAGCACTTTCAAACTCTGCTCTTTGCAAATAACATTTACTGGCTTCCATTCCAGCCTGATATAGATTCCTGCCAAATGCAATTCCAGCTCAAAGTCGTCCCCATTTGAAATAAACGTTACATCAGCCACAATTTAACTTCTGTTTTCTGAAACTTTAAAAGTAATCCAGGATTCTCTTTTATCATTAATTTTTTGTAGTGTTATGCTCAAAACGATAATAGCATTCATACTGTATTTGGCGGATAGACATTTAGAAGATTGTTAGTTATATATATGTCAGAGGGTTTACATTAAAAAGTTTTTGCAATGGTTTAAAATGCTACTTGTTCTTGTTGATGTAACTCCTACAAGACTATCGTTAAGGGGGAAAAAATAAAAACCGGATCATTGTTGTCAATTGTTGAATGTTTGAAAGCGTGCTAGTTTGTACAAGAACAAGACCTAATATTAGATTTTTACATTGAAGGTGTGTCCGGTGCAGTTGAAAGTTTCAATTTTCATCCCCTTTTTTGACCGCTTCTTCAGGCAGGTCCCACCTCACTCGCATGTGGTCAAAAAAGACGGCTCAACGGGCAAAAAATCCATTTAATCTGGACTGAAATCTGCACCAGACACAACCTGAGTTTGTTAGGACAATATAAAAAATTCATGAAACACCTTAAAAGAGGTATCAAAAGATAACAAGGTGCGTCCAAGGAGTTGAGACCATATGCTTATATATTTTCATTCTGACTATTTTGAGGTAGTGGGGTATTCATGCTTAACAAGAGATGTCTTGGAGAAATGCTAAACATACAAACGTCTATCACTTCCTCCACTGTTGGAGCTCAACCCACAAGACTATATGACGTTACGTCAATAGTGTTCTTATTTCAATGGTGAAAGTTCTCGATTTCATTACAAAATCACTATTGTCTATTGTTACAGTTCGATTGTAATATTTTATTTTATTTTATTCTTTTTAATGATAAAGGCGAAAGTTGCTAAAAACATGATAATTTAAGTAATAGCAATTAGCAATCATGTTTAGAAACAGAGTAATGCTATTCATTCCCACTGGGGTTACAAATACAGTTTATGTAGCGTTAATGTAACATTAACCTATCATTTAGAGTCACCTAAACTATGTTTGTAATCCCACTAGGAATGAATAACATTATTCTTAGAAACATAAAGTCAATATTTAATAGCATTCAACTAACTATATGTTAAATGATACAATCATGCTACATGTACATAATCATTCACACAATCTTTTATACCCCCCTCACATGGAGGGGGGTCCCACACACAATAAAATATTCGCGCACACTATTCATGTGAGACATGTGTACGTACATTTGGTGTACAAATAACTTTATCCTAAACGATAAGATCCCACATCGAATCAAAATGAAAATATTGATCAATTTATAAGGACTTGAATTATTTTTCTTAATAAAGTCGACTTTTTAAGATAGAATTCCAATATTTAAAATGGTATTAGAACCCATTAAATTAATTTCAATAAACAATTTGATTCGATTGAGAGTAAAAAACGAGCATATGGATTTCAATGTTAGTATGTTCAAAAGAGCCATCATATTGATAGGCATGTTAAAGATAAAATTTCGCATATTTCTCTTAATAAGTTTGATTTAAGTCTTAATAATATACATATTTCTTAACAAAAATCTAAACTTTGCGATGATATTCTTCAACGGTGTGAGAATTTAGGTCATATAATTAGGTAAAAAAAGACGCCTCAACGGGCAAAAAATCCATTTAATCTGGACTGAAATTTGCACCAGACACAACTTGAGTTTGTTAGGACAATATAAAAAATTCATGAAACACCTTAAAAGAGGTATCAAAAGATAAAAGAGTTATCAAAAGATAACGTTACGTCAATAGTGTTCTTATTTCTATGGTGAAAGTTCTCGATTTCATTACAAAATCACTATTGTCTATTGTTACACTTCGATTGTAGTTTTTTATTTTATTCTTTTTAATGATAAAGGCGAAAGTTGCTAAAAACATGATAATATAAGTATTAGCAATTAGCAATCATGTTTAGAAACAGAGTAATGTTATTCATCCCCACTGAGGTTATAAATATAGTTTAGGTAGCGTTAATGTGACATTAAATGATATGTGAAATTAAATAAGTTATTTAATTTCACCTTTCATTTAACCTATCATTTAGAGCCATCTAAATTGTGTTTGTAACCCCACTAGAGATGAATAACATTACTCTTAGAAACATAAAGTCAATATTTAATAGCATTCAACTAACTATATTACGATAAGATCACACGTCGAATAAAAATGAAAATATAGATCAATTTATAAGGATTTGGATTATTTTTCTTTAGAGTTAATTTCACAAATGGTCACTGAAATTACCTGAAAATTTCAAAACGGTCACTGAAGTTTCAAAGTTTCAGAAACAGTCACTGAAATTTGAAATTTCTTTCAAAACGGTCACTGAATTTTCAGATTTGTTGGCCAAGTTTGAGGCACTTTTTCGGCAATTTCCGACCACCAAACTCGCCGATTTAGGATACTGTTGGAAAGCCCACGATGTCCTCTTCAATTAACACCAAAAATCTCCCCAAAACTCCAAGTGATTCGGCCAGAATAAAGCCACGAAGTCGGCAACCGAAAATTGTGAAAATCTGCCCAGATTTTCAGATTTTTTGGGCAAGTTTGAGGCAATTTTTCGGCAACTTCCGACTACCAAAACCTTCGATTTTGGATACCGTTGGAAAGCCCACAATATCCTCTTCAATTACCATCAAAAATCTCCCCAAAACTCCAAGTGATTTGGTCGGAATAAACCCAAGAAGTCAGCTACCCAAACTGGGCAGATTTTCGGACTTTTTTGGTAGCTGAATTTGTGGGTTTATTCCGGCCGAATACCTTGGAATTATGGGGATATTTTTGGTGATAATTGAAGAGGACATTGTGGGCTTTCTAACGGTATCCTAAATCGAAGGTTTTGGTGGTCGGAAATTGCCGAAATATTGCCTCAAACTTGCCCAAAAAATCTGAAAATCTGGGCAGATTTTCACAATTTTCGGTTGCCGACTTCGTGGATTTATTCCGGTAGAATCACTTGGAGTTTTGGGGAGATTTTTTGTGGTAATTGAAGAGGACATCGTGGGCTTTCCAACGGTATCCGAAATAGACGATTTTGGTGGTCGGAAGTTGTCGAAAAATTGCCTCAAACTTGCCCAAAAAATCTGAAAATTCAGTGACCGTTTTAAAAGAAATTTCAAATTTCAGTGACAGTTTCTGAAACTTTGAAACTTCAGTGACCGTTTTAAAATTTTCAAGTAACTTCAGTGACCATTTGTGAAATTAACCCTTTTTCTTAATAAAGTTGACGTTTTAAGATGGAATTCCAAAATTTAAAATGGTATTAGAACCCATTAAATTTCAATAAACAATTTGATTCGATTGAGAGTAAAAAACGAGCATATGGATTTCAATATTAGTATGTTCAAAAGAGCCATCATATTGATAAGCATGTTAAAGATAAAATTTCGTATATTTTTCTTAATAAGTTTGATTTAAGTCTTAATAATATACATATTTCTTAACAAAAATCTAAACTTTGCGATGATATTCTTCAACGGTGTGAAAATTTAGGTCATATAATGTTTTAATTTGTTCCTTTTTAATTTTTTTTAGCAATTAAAAGTCTTTTTAAAGTAAAATTACATTACGTGCAATATTTTCAAGAAGGAAAAAATGTACTTGAAAAAGTGGAATGAAATGCCAAAAGTAATTGGTCGTAAGTGAGAATGTTTCTTTATTTAATTCATTACGTTTTATTCTTTATGGATAAAATATTATATTTTTTTGTTTTCATAATATAAATAATAAAGATAATACAAATAAAACACAATAAGGCGATGGACCTCACATGTCCTCGCAGCATGCTAGGTCAGCATCAGTCCAGGAAATGTCAGTTAAATGTCACAAGTGTGGTAGATTCGTAATTTTCCTTAAAGTCAGAGGGTAAATAACTAAATCTCCCTCCACTTACAGCTAAACAGTAACTACACGCCAATAGCAGCCAGCAGAAAAAATCATTTACAACGCAAATCCAAATCAAAAGAAAAGATATAACCGGAGCCTTACATACAGCCTCCTGTATGTATGTGCATATTTAGAGAGAGAGAAAGAGAGATCTAAGTTCAACGGCTTCAACTTTCTCTCTCCAGATCAGCTCAATTTTGTATCTCGGAGTGGCTTTTCGGGTAATTTTTTATTTTCTCTCTTTTTTTATTGTCTTTTAAGAAATCACGGACGAACTCTTGTTTTTCCTTATGTTTTTTAAAGTATTATTTGAATTGTGCTGAAGGTATAGCTAGATCGAGGTTTTCCTAATCTCTTGCTATTTTTTGTTGTTTTATTTTATTTTTTCGTTATATTTAACATTTGTAATAGTGGAAATTGAGATCGAGATTTTCTGGGGTTTTGTCGGGACGAAATTTAGCTTAAAGCTGTGCAATGTTGAAGAAGATATATAGTGAAAAACTTGGAATTTTGATGTAGAAGTTAGAGGAAGCTTTGTGCAATAATTCTGGATCTTTTAGAGCTGAAACCTCAGATTATTTTTGGTATTTTTTTGGAATAAGATTGTGGAAAGTGTGAGCTGCATTTTTGAAGAAAAGTGGGAGCAGAGGAAAATCCAATGGAAGATTGGTCAAAATATGCACATAGTACTGCCCATTTGGCAGTAGTGCGTCGTGACTATGCCACATTGAAACGGATTGTTTCTGCCCTTCCTATGCTGGCGAAGGCGGGGGAGGTGACAACTGAGGCTGAGTCATTGGCTGCTGAACAGGATGCTGATGCTGTGTCTGCAGTGATTGACAGACGGGATGTTCCAGGCCGGGAAACTCCTTTGCACCTTGCAGTGCGCCTTCGTGATGCAACTTCAGCTGAGATTTTGATGGCAGCAGGTGCTGATTGGAGCCTTCAGAATGAGAATGGATGGAGTGCTCTCCAAGAGGCAGTTTGTAGTAGGGAGGAGAACATCGCTATGATCATCGCCCGGCATTATCAGCCTCTTGCCTGGGCCAAATGGTGTCGTAGACTTCCTAGGATTGTGGCATCTGCAGCCAGGATTCGTGACTTTTATATGGAGATAACCTTCCACTTTGAGAGCTCAGTTATACCATTTATTGGGAGAATTGCACCATCAGACACTTATCGAATATGGAAACGGGGTTCTAATCTCCGTGCAGATATGACCCTTGCAGGGTTTGATGGGTTTCGTATTCAACGGTCTGATCAAACATTTCTATTCCTTGGAGATGGGTATTCTTCAGAGGATGGCAATGTAAGTTTGGCTCCTGGCTCTTTGATAGTGCTTGCCCATAAGGAGAAAGAAATCACAAATGCTTTGGAGGGAGCTGGTGTTCAACCATCGGAAGCTGAAGTTGCTCATGAAGTGTCCCTGATGTCTCAAACTAATATGTATAGACCAGGAATTGATGTTACTCAGTCTGAGCTTGTTCCCCATCTGAATTGGAGAAGACAGGAGAGGACTGAGATGGTTGGAGCTTGGAAGGCCAAGGTTTATGATATGCTTCATGTGATGGTAAGCGTGAAGTCAAGGAGAGTTCCTGGTGCTATGACTGATGAGGAGCTCTTTTCTACAAATGATGATGATAGAACTGCAAATGGGGGTGAACATGATGAGTATGATGATGTCTTGACAGCTGAGGAAAGAATGCAGTTAGATTCTGCTCTTCGCATGGGAAACTCTGATGATCTTGGTGAGGATGAGGAACCCAAGGTTCTTGATTGCCATGAAAATTATGATGGGGGTTCATATGAAAGTTGTGAATCCAGTGGTGTGACAAAAGAGAAGAAAAGTTGGTTTGGCTGGAACAAAAAAGGTTCCAAGAACTCTGGAGATGATCCTGAGGATTCAAAGATTCTGAAGAAGTTCTCAAATTTGGCACCTGATGATAGCAAGCAGCGATCCAATGACAGCCGCAGATCATCATCTGAGTTTCCTAGGGAAGATATGGGAGACCTTAAAAAGTCCAAAGATAAAAGCAGCAAGAAGAAAAAGAAGAAAGGGGCCACAAGTGAGCCAAAAAGTGAGAGTGAGTATAAGAAAGGTCTAAGACCTGTTTTGTGGTTGACACCAGATTTCCCTTTGAAAACAGAAGAATTGTTGCCTTTGCTTGACATACTGGCTAACAAGGTAAAAGCTGTCAGGAGACTGAGGGAGCTTTTGACTACTAAACTTCCTCCTGGCACCTTTCCTGTCAAGGTAATTATTGCTGCTCTTGTTTAAGTCGGTTCATTGGGTATGGTTTTTTTTTTCTTCTGTTTATATTTTCGTTGTGTGCATAAGCTCCCTTCTCTATTGTTTTTATATCTGCAGCTGGCCTATGCTTATTTCTTGCTTTTATTGAGTACTGGATAATCTGATGGAGTTACTTGTTTGGTCATCCTGAGGGTTTTGAAGTGTTATTTCCATGTTCTTGTCAAGTGAGTAGCATTCCATGCAAAGTACCAACTCCCAAGCCTTTAACATACAAGTCCAGAATAACTAATTTACAATTAGTTTTACTAACCAAGTACTAAAATTTAGTATTTTTTCATTCTTAAACTAGTTTCCATTTTACTTGATGAATGATGTGTCCAAATCCACATCCATCTCAAGATCCCTTTTTACTGAATTATGGGTCATAGAATATGACGTCACAACACTAAGCTCTGCAGCCATGTGTAATCCTTATGCAGAAGTCTCAGCAACATAGGGAAAATCTGTTGTACATTTTAACTTGATGCAGAAAAAACTTTGGATCCTTCTACTAGGCACATTATCACTCTAATCTTGGATTTTAGTCTGTTGCCTTAGGGAAATATTACTCTGCTCACTGAACCGTGTTCTAAGTCTAACCATTGAATTAGGTCTTGTTCAAATAGGTTTTGCCTCAATTATGTTATTCAAAAAAATAAAAAAAATGCTTTTTCAGTCTCTCTTTCTTTTGCTATAAAAAGGCAGTCAAATTGACTGTAATCCTTAGATGTTTCAGTACTTTATGAGTTGTATTGTGCAGATGAAGACTTGGGGTAGTTGTGAGTTTTACGTTCAGTATCTTGGATATTTAGTATTCATGAGGATGACTTTGTTTAAAGTACATTCTTTAGACTCTTTAACTATATAGGGTGAGAAAGTGAGAAATCTGAAATTTTAGTTTTCCTGCTGCAGTTGCTGTTGTAATAGTTGTCTGTACCTTGCTGGTGATGAAAAGTTGTTGCGCAAAGGTGTGTTTATAGAATAGGTGCTAAATAAGCTCAGGTAGTCTAAAGGGCGCTTGGGAACCAGGCATTGTGAACTTTCTTAAACTAGAATACAGAGGCAGAGCAATTATAGATCTTCTTTTAAGAAATATTTCCTTTTTTGGTGGAAACGTCCTTGCACCTGAGAATGCATGTCAATCTAAGGAACTACACTTGCAAAAGATACCATGGATGAATCAAGCAAGCAAAGGGTTGTCCAATTATTTAAAAAACCCTCATTAGTAACCATATATTTATCCATTAGATATCATTGCAACAAGTTCTCGTAGCTTTGGGAATCAAAATCAACATTTAGCTAGCTGAAGGAGGCTAGGTATCAAGACCTAGGTATTAGATGTCATTGAGGAACATTGTACTCTACTGTATAATGATAATCCATGCACATGATGTGCCCGTGCCTGCAGATATCTTGAGTATCAATGTCCATGCTATAGGTATTAATACCTGGGTTACCTTTGCGTGCGAATGAGCCAGTTTTTGAGTTATGAAATATATAACTACATATAATTACCCTCCTAGTTCTCCATCCCAGAAAGTCGAGTTACTTATTGAATCTTTGAAGAACATAAGCAGGCATCGATTTCACCACCCTTAATTATATGTAGAGGTGTAGAGAAGCTCCAACCAATGAGAATTTTTTAACATTCAAAACAACCAAAATGCTTGTGTTTTTTTTTTTCTTAGGCTACCGCTGGATATTGGTGTTAGAAATTGGGTTTTTCAAGATGGTGGTATTATCTCCAGAAAAGTGTAAGAAAGAAGAAAGGTTGGATGCTTATATAGCTATGTGGATGTATTAGTGTCGAGGGACATTTATACTAGTGGAGATTGCAGAAATTTGTATTTCTTGTTGTTCAGTCCTACCCATCAGTTATGATCAGATGACACCCTAGCATCAAAGCCATACTATATTTCAATATTTTCAACTGTATATTAGTTTCTAGTGCATCAACATCAAATTTCAACACTATGACTAAAACCACAAAACAAAATTGTCACAGTAAATTCCATCTAAAAGCGCCTTAATCAATTAAACTCATTATTGACCACCATCATGTTTCCAAGGGAGATTGAATAGTTATATTATCGAAGTCGTAAAAATCCTTATATGGCATTCATCAGTCATCACATCATCATATCACCATATAATTAAGATGCTGAATGGAAAATAATTTACAGACACATGCATGATTATTATAGCCTTCAAGTATGGTAAGGGCTAGGGTATCGCAATATTGACTTGAGCTGATTTCTGTTAGAAAATGCCTTGACAGTCCAATTCTAGCTATCTAGGTTCCTAATTTTGTTGTGCTTTATGGTTGTCACTTGTCATGCGTTATTTGTACCTTTTTGCAATATTAGCATTATGTGCTGCTTTAGTTCTTCACAGCATAGAAGGATCTGCTAAAATATCTATTGTTTTTTCAGTCATAATTCATGTATACTATCATCTTACTTTCGGAGCACATCTAAGTATATTAAGCCCCTGTTTGAGCCCCATTTTATGGGGAAAATAGATTTTGTAATAGTGATTTTTGGAGAACAGTTGGTTAAAAAGTACGGAAAATTTTTGGGTTTACGTGTAAAATTATTTTATTGGAATGATGTGCGGTTGAAAATGAGTTCGAGAAAAAATAAGTTTTATGAGAATGGGGCTCAAACAGGGGTAAAATCCTGCATGAAGGACTGGGCAAAAGGGAAAAACAAAGTTTTTGGGTCAAAGTTAAAATCTGTCGGTACTTTCAACCAATGGTAATATCTCAACCAGTCTTGGATTTTGGAGCATGAGAGTCTAGCACTTTTGTTTTGTGGGAATACCCACCTCGAACATCAAGCAAACAAGAAAAGTGACATGTTTTGGTGGAATTTGCCCAAAATTCTCTTCAGCGGTATCGTGAAACTTGTTGCGTCAGGGCTTGAGAATGATCAGTTTTCTTCTTTGGGTTCCTCTCCTTTATGCTTAAAAATTGATCCATGCCCTTGCAAGTCATAACCTAAACTCCAAATGAGCATGTGAACTATTTACTTTGCCTGCTCAATTCTCATTGTTTTCTTGTATCTTTTGGCGCTAAACTGACACGTGAATGGGGTATCGCACAGATTGCCATCCCAATTGTCCCAACTATACGGGTTCTGGTAACATTTACAAAGTTTGAGGAGCTTCAGCCAACAGAGGAGTTCTCGACCCCCCTCTCAAGTCCAGCTCATTTCCAAGATGCAAAGTCAAAGGAGTCAGAGGGCTCTACATCATGGATTTCATGGATGAGAGGAAGTGGCGGAGCACAATCAACTGATAGTGAAAGTCGCAGCTTCCGAGACGAGATTGACCCTTTCCACATACCATCTGACTATGCATGGGTTGATGCCAATGAGAAAAAACGTAGAATGAAGGCTAAGAAAGCAAAGAGTAAGAAACATAAAAAACATGCTACAGCTAGAAATCAAGATAATACGAGACAGTTGAGCGAGGATATTGAGGAATAATGGCAACAAAAGATTAAGGTTGGCTGGAGCTCACGTTTGGCAGCATCTGAATCCTTTTCGAGGAAAAGAGGTTAAAGCTTGTCCTTGGATGTCTGACCTTTGTATTTCCTAGTGATATAATAGAAGGCCTGGATGTTCAGGATGGCCTCATTTGTTGTATTTTGAGGATGTTTTATCTTCTTCAATTGTTGTATTAATGTTATTTGATGTGGGAATTGAAACACGACACGATCTATTTTTCTTAAGCTCGTTTCAAATGTGTATTCCTTTTTGCTTCTGACTGGAAATCAATTTAAAATTAATACTAGTCCATGCAACTTCTTGCTATATTAATATCATTTCATCTTGATTTAGCATAATTTAAATGACTTGGAAACCAGATGCTATCCCGTTAATGATATGTTTGGTATGATGGATTTTGAATGGTACTTAACAGAGTTGAGAAAGAAATAGAAGTTCCATTGTCATGTGTCAATTGTGCTGCCGTGTGTATCGAATAGTTAAGGACGAATACAAGTTAAAATGTTCGCGTGTTATTCGTGCATCCGTGTGTATCGAACATGCTCTACTTGTCAAAATCCTGGAAGAAATGATCATCGCAGAGTAAGATGTGAACTCGAACATCTGAAACAAAGGACGTTTGCCAAATTCGTTTTGGGCTTCTTTGAAGTTGGATTGGGGAAGATAAAATTAGTGACCAGCTTAACTTTGTGTCAATTTCGATCATATTGTATTATCTCCACATAATAATTAAATTATTTATTTAGTATGTCCTTGCCTTTGGTCCGTAAATCCAGCTCGGGCATAGGCCTCCTTTGAGCTTATTTAACCGTTGTCTTAAGCCATAGTATTCGAGGAAAGCACCACCACCTCTCACTGGGTCTATGCCTATTTTTGCCTGCACTGCCGTGAGTTCAAGTCTCCATCGGGTCTTGTCACATCTGCTATGTTAACTATGTGGCTCGTCTTTCTTCTAGCTTCGTTTGTTGGTTTTCTCATTTCAAGGCTATTTGGTGTTTAATGGGAGTTTTTCCAAACTGTTAACATCAAAACGCATTTGGTGTTCCGTGATAAAAATAGCAAGCACTATCAATTTCGGCACAAGAAGTTCGCTTGGCCACCAGAAACTGTAGAAATGGACAGCCGATCACTCTCCATTAGTAATTGGTACATAGTTCGAAAATTAATTTGGATAGTTTCAGCAATTTTTTCAGAATCTTGCTGGTGAGACTCGGGAATTTACATCGAGAGGGCAAAGAGGACATGCCTTCTTGTGAGTGCTAGTCAACTACGACTTAATTGTTACAGGTTGTTCTCCCGTAAGAAGTCCTTCCTATATCGATGCATATTTTTTATCCTTTTGAGACGCAAATACCCAATTCGCTCAGGGTGGGATGGCTTCCAACCAAAGTGGGGTTGCACCGTAGGGACCCGTAGTCTCCAGAGTTTTAGTCTGCAGGCAGAGACTTGTCATCATCCCAACGTCAAAACGCTTTCAATCCAGTAGTATACTTCTAGGTGTCCAGTCTTTGAAAGCAGACCGCAGTTAAAAGCCCGTCAACTAGCTAGCGTACCCTACCACTTAGAAAGACGGTGACGAAAAAGTTGTCACAAATCAACCCTACTTCCTAGATAGGTCTCATTTTCCTTCTTTGAGACTGTTTGCACCACCGTGAAAGGAGACAGCACGCTCTAACAGAATATTTTTAGACATATATTCTTGGCTAGAGTATGACAGTCACATCACCCTTAGAATTTGAAGGTGATCGAGTACTCGGTTAGAGGGTTAGACAAACTGTGTCACTACATGACATTTTAAAATGTCGTAGTATGCTAAAGTATTTTACATCACTCTGTGCACTCAACTTTAGAATCAGGATACCTTGGTGTCACGCTTGCCTTCTTTGACCTCCGTAGGCCGCTGGCTCGGCTCTTTAACTTGACTTCAGGCGGTCAAGCTAGCAAGGCTATGTCTACAATATCTCCCCCAACTCTTGTAGATCTGTTCTGGCATTTGGGTAATTATTCACGGTGGTTTTGCTATTACATGCAGTAGTGCTCAATCTGCCGACAACCATAATCTGCAACTGGCCATTGCAATTGGATCGAGTACAAGAAAATATCCCGTTTGCCAAACATTTCAATTCAAAAAGTCTTGTGAACTAACCATTGAGAGAGGGACAAGTTGAATCTGGATATCCAAACACTACTTTCACAGTTTCTTTCTACATGATCCCGCTCTCCACTGTGAGAACACTCGTTCTTCAGGTCTCCCACCTTGCAGTCTCGCGCCCATTGTCCTTCATTTCCACAGTTGAAGCAGCATCCTGTTCCTCGTGAAGACCACGTGGAATCTAAATTGCAAGTCAAAAGCCATTCAGCGTATGCACCACAAAGATTTCATCTCTTCAAAACAAGGGAGAATACGTGTTTTTGTTTTTTTATCAAGACGAGATTTCCACAACCACGTCCAAATGAATATTTCACAAGAAACACTGCAGCATATTAAAAACTAAAAATAAATACATCACTTCATACGTGTATAAGCTTGTATAACTTGCCAATAACCCTTGAGCTTGAATAATATCTTTATTTCTTGTGTAATCTTCTCATAATTTTCATAAATCAAGTCTAATCTGAAGTAGAACATGTCATTCAACATCAAAACATGAATGAAATTCATATTTGAACAATGTCCATGATCAAGTGAGAAGAGCTTAAACCATGAAACTTGTACCCTTTTCATGTTCAACTATAATGCAACTCCCATCAACTTCCCATCCATTTAAGATTGCATCGTCAGCTTCTCGAGGAACGCTAAATTCTTACAATCGGGATAAGACCAAAAGAGAGAGAAGATTGCATTTACAAATACACAACGCAAACATGAGAATAAATTGTTGCAATGTAATGTAAACAAATAAAGAGCAAAAATGTGTTCCACAGTGCATGACCGCACTTCATATCTACATCACGTACTCTGTGTAAACCGATGCCACAAACAATAAGGACATCAAGACAATACTACCAACAACACTATCAAAAGAATCGCCAAAGTCACCTAAACACACTGTACGAATATAACCACCAAGGGGAACACCTTTCACCAGACCTCCAGGTTGGCAAAAAATCCCAGAGACCTTCAGAAAGATGAATCAAGTTAAAATCATTTAGACACTGGGACGTTTTCTTTGATTTTGAACATAGAAGTTATAATTATTATTGCCAAAAAGAAAAGGGTGGTTGTAAATTACAGTGGCACTTGTTTCCCAACAACACCTTGATGTAGGCTCATCCAAGGACTGAGACCACAGCCAACTAGACAAGGGTCACATGAAGTTAGAAAACTAGAGAAAATGATGCTTAATTCGATGGTTGATCATTAAATGCATACACCATTATATACAAGATTTGAGCAACAAATGAAAGTTCTAGAATTGAGCTACCAGCAGGGACTAACTAACTGTCCTAGCTAGCTAACAATATGAGATTCCATTCCTGAAAATAAGGAAGAGTAGTGCACGGCCTTCTTTTGTTTTTTTCTGGCAGCTGGTAATTTTAACTCCCCCCCTCAAGGTGGAGTGTGATCCAGTACTCCAAGCTTGTCTCTAAGTAGTTGGAATCTCGAGTGTGATATTGGTTTAGTCAGCAAGTATGATGTTTGGTCTGAAGATGGGATGTAGTGTATTTTCAACTTATTATCAAGCACCTATCTCTTACAAAGTGAGAGTCTAATTCTATATGTTTTGCGCGAGCTGGTATACAGGATTAGAAGCTAGTGCACTTGCACTCGAGCTATCACACCAAATAATTGGAGTTTGCTGCTGTGGTATTCTCAACTCCTCCAACAAGGATTGGATCTAGGTTACTTCTGCAGCACAATGAGCCAAGGCTCTGTATTCAGCCTCAGTGCTGGACCGGCGACCACATGCTGCTTCTTGGAACACCATGACACCAAGTTATCTCCAATATACACACAATACCCAGCAGTGGACCGCCTATCATCTGGGCAGGAGGCCCAGTCAGAGTCATCAAAGGCAGTGATATGAAGGCTGTCATTCTTTTGTCTAGTTAGTCCATGATTTAAGGTCCCCTTCAGATATCTAAACACCCTCTTAAGTATCTTCCAATAAGAGTCAGAAGGTGCTTGAAGAAATTGACTTAGTCTATTCACAGAGTAGGTTAAGTCTGGTCTAGTGTGAGCGAGGTATTGGAGACCCTCTATTGCACTTCTGTATAGAGTAGGATCCTTCATTGTTTGTCCTTCATCTTTAGAAACTGGTTTCCCTATAGCCATAGGTGTTAGGCTAGGCTTCAGGTTTTCATAGCCAAACATTTTTAGCAATTCCATTGCATATCTAGTTTGCTTCAGGTGAAGCCCCGGCTGCATCTCTCTGAACTTCAATTCCCAGAAATCTACTTAGCTTTCCCATATCTTTAAGTGCAAAGGTAAAGTTCAATTTGTCAATGAACTCTTGTAGTTGTTGATTATTGTTACCTGTTATCACTATATCATCCACATATATCAGGGAAAAGATTATATCAGCTCCTTTTGCCAAGAAAAACAAAGAAATGTCTGCCCTATACTGCCTGAAATTCCATTCCAATAGGGTGTGCTTCGATTTGTCATGCCAAGCCCTTGGGGCTTTGCCTTAAACTATATAAGAGAGTTAGCCCAGTCTCAGTGATGTGCCCGTGCTTGCGTTCAACTCTACCATTCTGAACAGAGGTGTAGGTACAGGAATGCCTAAGGTCTATACCAAATTCTGCAGCTATTTTGCTGAAACTTCTGAATTCACCACCCCAGTCAGATTGAAGAGACTTAATCTTTCTGTCTAGTTTGTTTTCTACAAGGTTTTTGAATTGAGTAAAGATGGATAAAGCTTCAGACTTATGTTTCATTGGGTAAATCCAAGTATATCTGCTATGATCATCAACGAAGATTATGTAGTATCTATGTTCAGTGGTAGAATTTAACGGGGCTGGTCCCCAAACATTAGTATGAACAAGATCCAAGGGATTCAAAGCATGTGAAAGTGAAGTGTTAAATTGATGAGCATGTGATTTACCAATTTTGTAAGATTCACAAAAAATAGGAATTTCATTAGATTTAACATCTTTATTACAAGACTTTAGAACCTGACTCATAACATAGTTTGAGGGATGTTCTAGCCTTCTATGCCAGAGGTCAAGTTCAGACACTGAAACATGTTTAACTGAAGAACACTGATCATCACCAAACACTGATCGTCACCAGTTTTTGCTGTGAAGCAGTGATGGTTATTTTGGAGGTTGGACTCGTTGGTAGTGCTTTCTAATTTGAGGTTAGGTAACTGCAGCTGGTACAATCCATCCTTAAGTACTCCTTACAGCAGAGTCCTCTTCGTTTGGAGATCCTTAACAACACAACAATTAGAATAAAACTCCATAAATACATTGTTATCATTAGTGAGCTGAGAAACACTAACTAGATTTCTTTTGATTGAGGGAACATGCAATAGTCTGTTTAAATCAAGTGATTTATTTGTCATGGTACTGATGTTTCCCTTTCCAATATGTGCGATGTGTAGCATGTCTCCATTACCAACAAGCAACCTTTCCTTACCTTCATATTTTTTTAAAATACTCATGTTACCTTTGTCTGTTGTCACATGATTACTTGCACCAGAATCCACAAACCATGCTGGATCCTCAAGAGTTCCAGGTGTAGCTACATAGGCTGATGGTGATGGGTTAAAAGTCTGTTGCCCAGAATTTGTTGGCTTGCTCCCCATATATCTTTCATCATACCCGTTGTACCACCAGCTTGCAGAGTGGTTACTAAGCCCACAAATTTGGCATGGACCTCTAGCTTCATTTTGCCTACCAGCTATAGTTCTACCTCTGCCTCTTGTTCTACCCCTGAAACTTGGTGATCTTCCACTACTAGTTCCTTTATAACCTCTGCTAAATCCTGGACCAGCTCGATGTGCCAATTGGACACTTGATTGATTAACATTGAGTGATGTAAAGTTGTTCCTCACCTGATTCAGATGTTCAAGGCGACTTTCAAAAGTCATAAGCACTGAGGACAGCTCATACCAGGACATGTTTTCTCTGTTATTTATCTGGACCACAATGGGTGTGTATTCCTCATCCAAGCCTGATAGGACTTGTGTAATCAGGTCACTTCGATCAATGATCTTCCCAGCTATTTCCAAATTATCAGCCAATTGTTTGATGGTAGTCAAGTACTGATCCATTGTCAAGGATCCTTTCCTGGTTCTTTGCAGTTTGCCTGTGAGAAACATAACTCGTGATTTGTTTAGTATGCCAAAACTCTCCTCCACTGCTGTCCAGAGTTCGTTTGAACTGGTGTATCACATAACCTTCATGGCTATCTCTGGAGTCATGGATGAATACAACCATCCCATGAGGAGTAGTTCAGCTGAAATCTACTTAACAAACTCAGGATTTTAAGTCATCTCAACAGCTTCTCCCTGACCAACAGTTGTTTGGGTAGCCAAGAACACCGGTGGACACTCCTTTGTCCCCATCAGGTATCCTTCAAGGTTATGCCCCTTGATTATGGGCATTATCATATGTTTCCATAGCAAGAAATTGTTCTTGTCAAGTTTAACTGCAAGTGTTTGAGTAATATGCATTCCAAAGGACTGATTCTGGCCAACAGCTGCCTGAGTAGTTGCTTGAGCAGTGTTTAACTCAGACTGTTTGTCGGATCCGGTGTTAGCCATTTTTTGCTCTGATACCAAGTTAGAAAACTAGAGAAAATGATGCTTAATTCAATGGTTGATCATTAAATGAATACACCATTATATACAAGATTTGAGCAGCAAATGAAGGTTCTAGAATTGAGCTACCAGCAGGGACTAACTAACTGTCCTAGCTGGCTAACAATATGAGATTCCATTCCTGAAAATAAGGAAGTGTAGTGGCCTTCTTCTGTTTTTCTTCTGGCAGCTGGTAATTTTAACTTACATTGGCACTTGTTTCCCAACAACACCTTGATGTAGGCTCATCCAAGGATTGAGACCACAGCCAACTAGACAAGGGCTACTTGATAGGAAAGAAATTGCATCCAAATCAAAAACCAAGAACTCACATATACAACATAGAGTACTCACATTAAAGTACAGTTGCAACCTTGTTCACCTCCAAACATAAATTATCAAATGAGCAAGACCTCCAGATCACAACATCTGGTCCTTGAAGACAAATGCCAACATAGAGACTTGTTGTGTTACCATAGAGGTCGTCTTAACGAGGGCATTTCACTTATTATTCTCTGAAACAGACTATAGAAATCCAGTTTCATCTAACACCTGCCAAAAGCATGCATCAACTAGATAGCAAGCTTGACTGCTGATCTATTTAAGTACATGAATAACATCAGGGTGAAACAAGCTTTCCAAAAGCACCAGCTTATGTACAATAATTATGCAAATTAAGCTCCTACCTTATATCCTGAATTAAACACTGCATTTTAGGAAAAAGGTATTCCACTAAAATATCAATGAAGAGATATTTTGTGCAAAAGCTATTGGATTAGTGATTAATTGAGATACTTGCGATAGGATTAGTTAGGTAACTGAATCTATCCCAAAATTAGTGGCGAAAAATCTCCATTGTCGCCTATGCATTGAAGAGCGAAGAACCTGATGTTTCAAATGGGAGCAATTAGTAGTGAAAAATCTCCATTGTCGCCTCTGCGTATTTTAAAATATGTGATGATCAGGTAATTCAGACGAAAAATAGAGACGCAGATAATAATAAATAGAGATGACAACCATGTCGAGCTACCAAATGCATAGATTCTCCACTCGAACAATTTTATAATATTAAAACATTCATAAATTTTATAGCTTATCGTGTTATCTCCAATCTATGCTCGACGAGTCATCATAGGTCTAGCAGACAACCTCGTGCATAATATGGCTATTGGCTAGCTGCTTTCATATCTGTTCATGGATTCTAGTTGGCTGATATAGCCCCAGTTAATAGGTCTACATGACATATCATATAGAGCTATAGAGCATGTTTGGCATAAAATGTTGCTATCTTATAAGTTGGGCACCTTCAAATTGTGGGAATCAAAAATCACACAACTATGAATCCCGGGCTTATAAGCTAGATAAATTTAAAAAAAAAAAAAAATTAATTAATTTTTGCCAAACATGCTCATCGTCTTCCACATTGCTAAAAAATACTAAAATTCCAAAACGAATGAATGAAAAAATTCCACGAGTCAAACATCCCGTAACTCACGTCGATTTGTATGATATTTTGACTTCTCTTTAGTAGGTCGTGGGAAGGTGGATTTAGGTAAGACTATTTAGTATTTACCCCATGCTGTACGAGTTGATTGGTCACCCACAATTCATTTTTATACATAAAATAGCTTTGTTAGGCTAAATTTAAGTAAAATTTTTAAACAGTACGATAGAGAACTTTCACGAATTTCTTTTGCCTTATTGAATGCTGGGTTGTACTGATGAGACATCGTCCGGCTTAACCCATTTCCTCTAGTGAAAGACCCTAGCTCTATTATGTTATGGTCTCCCACATTATCGAGTTTGCATACAATCTCAATGAAGGCTAGGAAAAAGAGGGGACAATATTATTGCTCGCCCCCACTTTGATAAAAAATAATAGCAGGTAGGAGAAGGTACATAAGAAGAGTCTAGTTCAATTCAAAGATGCATCATTTAGGTAATTGCACAACTTTTAACATTAAAAAGAAGTCGGGGGTAATTCGATGGTTCAACTCTGATTCAAATGAATTCTGAGGTATATCTCTGATCTGATTTAGTCGAGGGTGTTCCATCGTTTGAGTTCTCAATGGCCTTTTTATTCAATCTTTCCCACTTGAGCTTATTCAATCTTTCGCACAATAAAATATTTTGGACGTAAATTCAAAACTTTTTTCCACATTTTAACGACGTTCTCTAAAAAATTACTATTCAAACAGGGGCTTAGATAAAAATGTTACATATAGATAAACTTTCAGAAATTTTTTTTAGGTATCGCCTCTTTTAAAATTAGCAATTTTTTGCATCATAAAAATTGGAGTGAATTTAAACTTCGAAATACTTCTAATCGAAACCAATCACTTTTGTTTGTCTTCATTGTATAAAACTAAGGAATGGGGCGGTCGAAAATGGAAAGATAATTTGACAACATTCCAATGTAAAACATGTAGGTTAATTATACAATTTTTTTTTTTTTTTTTTTTTTTTGCATTAATGAAACTTAAGTTTCTTAAAAGGGTAAGACTAAGAGCATGTTTCGTAAAGTCTAAAATAAAAGTAAATTTGTTTTGAAGCAAGTTTTAAGGTTAACCAAACAAGTTTCTAGATTTATGTAACGCCTCGAAAATTTTCTATAAAACTTTTATTTGTTTTACATGCTATTTTAATATTTTGAAAAAAAAAATGAGGATTAAAATGAAATAGGTTTTAAAAATCAATTTTATTTTTGGGTCAAATAATTAGGACATGTTTTCTTTACCATTTTCAAGTCGTTTTCTATTTTCGATTTTTCAAAAACAGTGAAAAAGTGTTCTCTTTCCTATATTTGAATACGCGTTTTTGAAAACAAGTTAAAAATTTACAAAGAAAACCAAAAACGACAAATTTGTCGTTTTGGATGTTTTCAGTTATAATCTAGTCAAAATTTTCAAAACCAGTTTTGGATGTTTTCAAAACAATTTTTCAAAATATCAAAATGAACATATTTTTAACAATCTCAAAATGGACACTTAAAATACAAAACAAAAAATGAATTCAAAACTCAAAATACAAAATTGAAATACAAATAGAACAGCCCCTTAAATTTTGATATAGCGAGTTTTAGTATATCAATATTGGACTTTTTTTGTAGCTCGTAATTAATTAGAAGTCTTCGATTTGAGAAAAAAAAATTGTTTTGGATAAGAACACAATAAGTTAGATCCAATTGAAAGAAAAGAAGGATAAATAGAATTTTAAATAATTTATAACTCAATTCAATTTCTGTGTGGGTGGGATGATAAATGTTGATTTTGATAATGATAATCTTTTTGTGATTTGATAAAGTTTAATAATAATTATAATTTTATTATTTGAAATCAATTATTATCTAAATTCTTTATATTACACTGTTTTTCAATTATAGTTGCATAAAAACTCAATCGTTAATTTCAACTATAAATATTGTAGGAATTTTCATTATTTCACCACAGAAAATAAAAAGAGCCACGGTAGAGAGAGTGTGAGGAAAGAGTATAGAAAAATATTAGGAAAATTTTTACGTGCAAGAATTTATTCTTTTCAACATTTCAAAATCAAGATAAGATACTTTTGTACAAGTAGTTTGTTTCCTTATACTTTTATATTCAGTAATTTATACATGAATTGCAAATGAACCTTCGAATTCTTCATTAAAAGATATGAGATCCTACGAGAATTTAAGATGATTTAAGATAGATGTGTCACTTAATCACCAATATACTATATAAGAGAAGAGTTGTATGAAATGTTTATTTTATTGTTATATTTTTGTGTATAGAAATTGCATGTATCTTACTTGATATTTTTAAATCTCAATGTTACAAAATTTTACAGGTGAGTTCAAGTTAATTGGAACAGTGGCGTGATGGTGATGCGGACTGTCGGAGGAATTGAAAAAATAAAAACATTAAGGGTCCATTTAATTGCAAGAGTGAAAATTTGGGTGGAAAGAAAATGAATTACAGATAATTGAATTGTCTAAAATTGTTTTCCTGAGAATTGTCAATTAATTGCGTTTAATTGACATAATTTTTCACCTGAAAAATGTTGAAATTTTGGATTTTTTGGTATTCGTTTGAATTTATTTTCTATGAAAATTGCCGATTAAAGGGAATTTTTTTTTTATTTTTACAATTGTCCATTAAATTTGTTTTCATTGTTTTCATTGCCAAAAAAAAAAAATCCTGGAAAACCTAATCCCATCAAATTGGTGGGAATTCATTTTCATCAAAAACAAGGAATTGGATGCGTGTGAGCCAAACTAAGAAAATGAATTGCCAAGAAAAAAAAATGTATCAAAGATGCTTAAAGTGGAAGTTGGAATTTTTTTTTCATTTTCCATGAAAAATTTGGGTGGATCAAATCGGGGCCTAAGTTTTTTTTCCTTTAATTTAGTAGTTAGTTTTATTTGTTCAATGACATATTATTTAATTAGTGATTAAGTTATTTTTTTAACGATAAAATTTTCATGTTTAGTTTAAAATTATGGATATTTCAAGTATTTTTTTTTATTAAAGAATATTATTTAATCGTTTCGCCTTTGATAGAAAGAAAATTGAATTTTGGTAACACTCCAGTGTTTATAAAATTTTGGGGTGTTACAATCTAAAACTTACTTTTAAGCATATTTCTTCTCTAGTACAGTACTATTTGTTATTTTAGGACGGACCTTTATTTGGTCCCCATTATTTTCAAAATGTGTTTTTCTCTCTTATTTTCAATCACACATTTTTCAAAAAAATAATATTATATGCAAATCCAAAACCTTTTTTTTATTAACCGCACATTTTCCATCAAATTATTATTTCAAAATGCATATTTGGCAAAAAAAAAAAATGGTTCTTAATTTTAGTCTTAGCCAAACATGCTTTAAACTTATTTTGAAAGTAACGTTTAAGCAAATCCTAACTAATATCCACCGAGCACTTTTCTGCCTCACAAATGCGCCGACCAAAGAGTTCCATTTTGCAATATGAAAATGTTTCCTTCAGCAAAAAATTTTATGTAGTCAAATGTTTCCTAGGTCACGTGCCCACGTGAGTCAATTTAAGATGCACAAAAAATTGTAGTTAGGTTTTGAATTAACATTTCTTAATTTAATAAAGCATTAAATTTGCATGGTAGGAGAGAAAATTTTAAGTAACTAATTTAATTGTGTTAAAATATTACTTTTCAATTTTGTCAATTGTGAGATAAAAAGATGGATTAGTGAACTACATATCTCATTTAAGTGTCATTTTCACTTAATTCGATGTGTGTTGCGTATAAAATGTAAATTTTATCTAATGTGAATCGAATCACAAAAGGGGTAAGATGTGCATTATGTTGGCTCACATTGCCCAAGTGTACGTAAGATGTGCATTACGTTGAAGGTAAATCTCACATTATTAGCGAAATTTAGAGTGATGAATTAGGCCTATAAAGTTGGGGTATTTACAAAAATACCCTTAAAATTAGGGGTATTTTGAAAAATCATGTGAAAGATTTTTAGGAAGTAAAAAATACTGTGTAAAATAAAAAAGTGACACAATGTCACTTTTTTTTATAAATATTGTCACTTTTTTAAAAAAAGTGACACAAATTCAAAAAAAGTGACAATTCAAAAAAAGTAACACACTCAAAAAGTGATACAAACTCAAAAAAGTGACAAATGCTTAAAAATGTAACAAAACACCAATCAAAACATATGTTTGTTATTAAAAAAAAAGTGAGAAATAAAAAAAGGTGACAAACAATAAAAAAAAAGGTGATAGAAAAAGTGAAAAACGTTAAAAAAGTGACATGAATTAAAAAAAAAAGTGACAAACGTTCAGAAAAGTAACAAAAGTTAAAAAAAAACTACAAACATTCGAAAAAGTGACAAAACACCAATCGAAAAAGTGACAAACCATTCATTCACAACTTTTCTTCTCACAAAATCTTACAAACAATCATAACCCACAACTTTCAGTTCCAAAAGAACCAAATGAAGGTATACATCAACACTAATGTACAACAATAGAGGTTTATCCATTGGGATCCATCGCCACCAAACTACAAAGCAACATCATTTCAATAGGGGGCTCCTTCCAAGCTCCATCTCTACCAGTGGCATTCCTAAAACAAAGTAAAATTTCATCTCCAACCATATTCTTGGGAAACCGTGACCGGCCAGCCCGCTCACCGCCACACATATCCCTAATTCGACGTTCAACCAACTCGTCGGAATTTTCATAGTCGGAATGATGGAATCCTTGATTGATTGTAAGAGTTGTGCCCAAAACTCAAAAGAGAACGTGAAAAAGAGCCTATAATTGACCGAACTGTGGAAGTTGTCAAAAATCAACAGAGAGAAATCAAAATTTAGAGTTTCTTTTGGGTTGGTTTTATTCTCACAGAAAATGGAAAAATAATAATTGCAAAAGTGATTTTGTCTGGTACACAGCAAAATTTAGGATTTCTCTATGTAATCGATTGGTTTGGGGTGGGTGGAAGGGGGGGGGGTTTGGAAAATTTTGGGGCGTAATTATTACGGTTGTTAGAGGTTTTAATTTGTTTTAAGTGTATTAATCTAATTTGTTTACTTTTAAGAGTATGGTGCCTAATTTCCTCTATAAAGTTTATTATTGTACTAGAAGTGGTTTATTTATGATGTGTTAGGTTTATTTCTCTAATAATGTCAAAACAAAGAGTGTTTAGTACTTCCAAACCTAGGGTTGAGGTGACTTAGCATGTCTTGTATTGCCTAGTTGCAATTGAGATGCAGTTGAGATCTGCTATGTATAAGGTGAAATGTCAACTTCGCGTTGTAAGTCAATTTTATAGAAATGACTTTCAAAAAATAAGTCAAATGAATAGAGTTCAGTTTGAACTAGAAAAGCAATACGACACTATTTTTTTGTCAAAATGATTTGACAAAAACTAAAATGAGACTTTTATATATATGAATATGATCATGATAGGGGTGTTAAGTAGCGCAAGATAACAAGGTTGCCCAAGCTGCCCTGCCCCACCAAGGGGCGAGCTCTTGGCGATATGAGTCTAGTCATTTAACATCCTAATTATGATTATACAAATCGATGTCAACATGACATAAAAAAGTGGAAGTTTGAAAATACATAAAATTGCATAGTTCTAAAAGCAAAAAAAAATTAAAAAATGGTAAAACCAATTAGAAGATTGTCTTTTTAAGTACAATTTTTAGACAAACACGAAACCAGTACGTGATTCGCTTTTTGTCATTGATATATAGATGCAATGAAAGATAAATATGTTAAATTTTGTGTGGTAGCTTAAGACATGGAGTTTGTCCATAGAATAACCTAAAGAAACCCGAAGTTCAATCAGCTAACTAAGAAAATCTCCCAACACACGAAACATTTTATAAGTTTTGCTTCAAATTTGTTCAACATACAATTGGCTTGTTTTTTTTTAGTTATATGGATTGTATAATATTAGACGACATCAAAAAAAAAAAAAAAAAAGCTAATATTTTATTTATAGATCATAATAGGATATTGCACGTTCAATATCGCGTGCCAAATTTATTAAAAAGAGTAAATATCTTCTTAAGCATGTTATTTACATCGAACAACATTATATACTATTATATTTTTTCTTCCTTCATTAAGTTAACGTCCAATACAATTCAATCTATCATGCATATGTTACCTTAATCATATTTCGAACAGGGTTGATGTTCTTAACTATACGGTATTTGGGCCTTTTGGACAACCACACATGTCAAGCACTGGACAACGTACATGCTTGCTTATTACGTACAAGCACGAAAACACCTCCGTTGATTATCGAGATGTTGGTAAGTCTCGATAATTTTGACATGAAATTTTATAGTAGATGGCTTGATAGTCAAGTCTCTCCTCTTTAACAACTCCATGATCAATTTATGAATATTTATGAGGAGGTAAGTGATGTAACTAATAGAGTCAAAATAGAAGTAGAATAGTAAACTTGATCCTAAGACATTTCTCAATCAAAAATGGCATTTTAAATTAAAGGGTTGTTTAATTATGTAGATATTTTTTGTAAGATTTTGCGAATTTTTTATTTTTTTTATTTTTTAGTAAAAATGTGTGGTTAAAAAATATGGAAAATTTATGGATCCACACATAGACAAAATATTTATTGTAAAAATGTGTAATTGAAAATGTGTTTGAAAAAAATGAGTTTCAACGAAATTGTATCGAACAGCCACAGGGGCTAATACTTAATTTGAGTTGCTTGACATGAATTACAGTGTGATCTTTTTGCTAACCGTAGCCAAATATTCTCTAATTACGTAAAAGATTTGACATTTAAGATTAAAGCCTCCTTATGGGAAACATTTATAAATTATTTAATTTATAAGTATAAATAAATTAGCGCTAAAATAGCATGGATTTATTAAAATGTGAGGTTCAAATAAAATTTGATTATTTATAAATAATTTACAAATTTTGCGTTTGTCAAACAAAGGCTAGTCGTGAAGTCAATCCTGAGACGAAATATATTATCAAAAAGACCTTAGAACTCGAAATATATACACATTGTTACCCTTCGAGGTGTGCAACTCATGCTCTTATTGATTCTTAACCTTCTCGACCTAACTAGCTTGTCCCTTCGCTAGGTCATGAAGATGACTTTTTGAATATCTGAACCACTTAATTCAGGCAAAAACTAACACTAATATTATAAATTAAACCCCTGCCTGGAGAATGAATTACCTATACCGTAATTGAAAGAACATCAAGTTAAAGCATTGAAAGAAGGAACAGCAACTTTTAAGCCAAGACTGAAGGTTTTTAATTAAACAAATATGACAATAACAACGAATTATTTCAAGGACGATTTGTAAGACAGCCCCCGTAAATACATGTTTTCAATAAATATATATGTGAAAATATTATAAATTTGTGTCGAGTAGAAGATCTTATTTACAGAATTATAAGTAACTCTAAAAGGAAATATTGTGTGATAAACACACAATGAACTACTAAGGAAAATAATCTCACACAATTAGGAAAATATATTTCAAGGACGATTTGTAAGACAGCCCCCGTAAATACATGTTTTCAATAAATATATATGTGAAAATATTATAAATTTGTGTCGAGTAGAAGATCTTATTTACAGAATTATAAGTAACTCTAACATGAAATATTGTGTGATAATCACATAATGAACTACAAAGGAAAATAATCTCACACAATTAGGAAAATATCATGAATAATGTTGAGAATCCAACCAAATAATTAAAGACGACAAAATAAGGGTAATATGAAAATAATGGATTATAAAGAAAACAAGATTTATGTGGAAGATAAGAAGAATTTATTATACCAAGAAATTAAAATTGTGATTACAAGATTTGATACTCTCAATTTAAATTTAAACAATTCTCCCAAATTTTTAATATATACAACAATGATCTAATTGTTATGTTGAGTATATAAATAGCCTACACCTCATGGAGTATATATAGGAGTCAAATCTTAAAATTATGAATGAAGTAGAACACAAAAATGCGGCCAAAATCAACTAGGAGTCCATTTTTCTCTTGTCCACGTGGCATCGCCTCGACGCCAAAGCCACGCCCTAGTTCCCGGGGTCGGCCTTCTGTCCCCTTGCGCTCCCAGTGCCTAGGCGCCGCGGCCTAATGCCTTTACACCTCGTTTCGAACATTTCAAAACACTTTTTCATCTATCCAAAAATTCTTTTCCGAATCAAACTTTCAATATATGATAAAATTTGATCCCTTATCAATTCGAACTTTCAAACCAAAATTATATAGGCTGCCTCTATGAATTAAACTTTCAAATTAATTGGAATTTGAGTGTCAAACATAAAAACTCCACATTGACACAAATTCCATAGCAAGGAATTAAGTCTTCACTCTTCAAATCATTCTCCAACTCTTTTACCATGCTTGTGTCGGGCATACTCATCAATTGTAGATTAAATCCAAGCCCTACTTACCAACAGGACTACCTTGCACGTCAGCCTTGCTTGAATCATCTCATTCCCTTCCAGCTCTATCCAAGTCACCAAAACTGCCTGAATCACCATGAGCTAGGTGGTGATTAATCACAGGCAACAGTCTGTGATTAAGAAATTGTTGGAGACCTGTATTGAAGTGGCGATGGTGGACGATACAGTAGTGACAATGGTGGTTAGTCGGTGCAATAGTGACTGGGCTCTGGATTTTCATTTTGGGTTGGGTTGGGTTGGGTTGGGGTGGGGTGGGGGGTAGGCAGGGGTAGTTTGTGACCAAATGTTAGTAATCTGTGATCAAATGTTTGGTAATTTGTGACCAATTACTCAATTATGACCTAAAATTTTAATAATGTGTGACTCAAAAATAATCTTTGACCAACTAATTTAAAAATATGTGACCTCGAAATAATCTGTGACGTACAAATTTTTTAATTTGTGACATCTAAATAATATGTGGTACAAAATTTTTAATATGTGACCTCGAAATCTGTGATCAATTAATTTTAAAATATGTGACATGTGACCTATAATTATGTATATGTGACCATTAATTATATAACTATGATCTTATTATATTTAATTAATAAATATTTTTAATTAATTAACTGAAAACCTTAGTCAAACTTAAAACCTGATTTTTGAATTGTGTATAGTTAATACATTACTTTTGAACTCTTCCCATAATTAATCCCTTGTTTGACATCTATTTTTTTCTCTTTCTTCATTTCAATCGCATTCTATCAATAAAATAATATTACACGTAAATTCAAAAAATTTTATTACTTTTTAACTACACATTCTTCCATCAGCCACCATTCCAAATCAAATTCTTTTCCAAAATGGGTTTTAAACGCAACCTAAATTAACAGCAATCCGTACGGCAAAAGAAAAATAGACCACAATCGAACAACAATTGCTGGAATCAACGGAAACCAAAGGCAGCACAAGATTTTAATTAGACCATGTTTGGTACACATTATTTTTTTCATTCTCATTCTCATTCTTCTACTCATTTTCAACCACACATTTTTCAATAAAATAATATTTTCTATCACATCAATAACTTTTTCTTCATTTTAACCACACATTTTCCATCAATCTACTATTCACTAATACATTCTTTCAAAAAAATGTGTCCTAAACACACTCTTAAAAGGAATTGAATCAATTCCTCAATTGAGGCATGTATATAATATGTTTGCAGTGTGATGGCAACAAAGGCAGATACAAAGCCGACAATCACAGAGTCGGCAAGAAAGAGGGGACAATTAAGGTTGAGTTTGAGGGGAAAAAATAGCTTGCTTAAGTAACCCAAAAAAATTTGGCTGACGAGCGGAACAAAGGTGAGCTCCCGAAATTGAATTTGACTGTGAATTTAACCCAAGACAAGAGGTTATGATACAACGTTAGAATATTATAAATTGTATATTCTTGTCATCGTTACAAAGTAAATGATCTTATATTACATATATAACTCTACAAAGAAAGACAATCAACTATTTAGAAAAATAATACCCCACATAATTGAAAAAAATATCAAATAATCTTTATTATTGTAAATTTAAGATAACCTTCACCATACAAGGAACAATGATTGAATAGTAGAAATCATTTGGGTATATATTTAGATGAGAAAAAACTAACATCAAAATTCCAAATTCAAGGGACTCGAACACACGAGATTTTAACTTACTCTTAATAATTTCTAGTTAATCAAACATCGAATTTTTTTTTTTATAACTGTGAATGTCCGGGCTAGCTTTTGCGCACATCGACTAATTTCAAGAGGCCTTGAGGTTTACGGTCGGGTACTCACCTCAGTGGCTCAGAGGGGACTTGAACTAATGACTATTGGGAAGCAAACACAAGGATTAAATATCGAAAAAAGTAACATCGAAAGAAGTAACCAAAACCAAATTCCGTTGCATTATAAGTAATATAAGAGTACATGTAAAAGTAAAAAACACAAAGGAACGTGCTTATTTTTCCGCCAAGCTGTATCTTTTCTTCTGCAGTTAATTTACCTTCTCTTGTTCTTGCTTCCCAACAACAAAGAGAAGTAGAAGAGAATCCTAAAGAAGAATCCCCATGCAACTGTAATCCACAAGCAATCCCATTTGCTCAAATCAGTAATCCCTTCCTGCTGCAATATATCAGCCCCTGTAGTTACACATGTAGTGCTTGTAATATTCATCCCTAGAGAACTACTTAAGCCGTTCAGAAGCTTCTCCTTCAACGCCAAAGGTACTGCAGCTAATGGTGTGTTGTCGAAAATCTGAACTCCCCTGACGAAACACTTTGTGGAATCTTGGAATTCGTTCTGTAGAACTGCTTCGTAGGGATATTTGACGAGGGAGATGTAGTGAAACCAAATCCAGTAAGCTGGGATTCTATCCCGGTTTATGAAGAAGCCACTGAATAGAAGAAAATAGGCTAAGATTGCGACGACAATTGTGTAACCGAGCATTACGTCAGGAACAACGCCGGAGAGGAAAGTGACAAAGGAACTTCCGGCCCAGAATGAGGCGAAGATTATCGAGAAGTAGAAGAAGAACCCCGATGATCCACCGTCAAGGCCGACGGCCCAGAAAGTGGTTGCAGAGAAGGCTAAAGAGAGGAATAGTAAAGAAGGCAATGCTACTAATGAATGGGATAAAACGTAAGATGGTCTTCTATAAGCATTGTATGCAGTTTCTCTCATGAAAATGTACCTTTCTTGAAGAAAAACTGGCAAAGCATCTGCACAAGTGTAGAATGTTGTAGACATGGCGAATGCAAAGAATCCGAGCCTTTCTTGAACTCCTTTTGGTGAATTATCGAGGTTCCAAAACACGGTGGCTAGAATAAATCCAGTGATTAAAACCGCCCCAAGTCGGACGCCAAAAAGCTCTGGCATCCTGCGTGAGTTTGTGAAGGATCGGTTTGATAAGACTGCCAATTCTATCCATAACGGGTTTGCGAATGTAGGAACAAGAGACGTAGAAGTGGCATCGTTTGTAGCACCAGAAACCAACTTACCTTTGGATATACTTGCACTTATTGCTTCTTTTAATGATAAACCATGTGTTGACATTAACGTCGTTTCCGAATTAGGAATACTGGATCTTTTTGTCTGCCAAGTTTTATTAAATTCCACCAAACTTTTGGTTCCACCAGGGGAGCCTTCGAGTTCTCGAATCAGATCAAGTGCAAACTCTGTTCGATTCTCGTTTTCTGGTATTGGGTGCCCAAAGTCTGAGAAAAACAGTGGCAGATTTGATGGAGATCCACTGTAAACAGTGTGTCCTCGTGACAAAAAGATCATTCGATCCAACAATCCAAGAATCCGATAACTGGGCTGGTGTATCGACATGATTACTATACTTCCACTCTGAGCAATTCTCTGTAAAACCTTCACCACCATGTAAGCACTGGTTGAATCTAGCCCTGAAGTTGGTTCATCAAGAAACAACAAAATAGGATCATGAATAATGTCAGTTCCGATGGAAACTCGCCGGCGTTCTCCACCGGAGACACCACGGTGGCCTTCATCTCCAATGACGGTTTTCGCAGCATTTCGGATGCCTAACTGATCGATTAAAGCTTGGACTCGCATTTTTTTCTTGGATTTGGAAAGAGTTCTAGGGAGTCTGAATTCAGCAGCAAACATGAGAGTTTCTTCAACAGTGAGCATTGGGAACAAAAGATCATCTTGCATTACATATGCAGATATAACTTTCAGTAAACTGGATTCCAATTGCTCGCCGTTGAGTGTGACTGTTCCCTGTAAGCTTTCTTTGGCTATTCGATTCGCCAAAGCATCGATCAGAGTTGATTTTCCCGAACCCGAGGCCCCCATGACTGCCATGATCTCTCCGTCGCGAGCCTCGCCGGAGATATCATTGAGAAGAACCTTCGTTCTCGTGAAAAACGTCTCTCCGGCAACTGGGTCAGTGGCAGTGGCGGCGTTCCGACCCTGGAATAAACTGGACCACGCCATCTTCCGGCTGACTTTGACGCTATAAGTGAGATTACTGAACGACATAACAAACGGAAGTGACCGTGGCTCCATCCCATTTTCTCTCATTTCAAGCACCTGGTGCGTCGGAGTCTCATCACCAGTAACCTCCTTCCGCATATCTCCAACAACTTTTAAAAGATGTCCCAACGTGGGCGATGCAGCTGCACCGACTCCTGCCGTCTCCATACCCTCCCTACTATCAAAAAACGGCACTCTATCTCTCGCCGGTGTAGGGGATAAATTCTCTGCAACTACTCTTGACATGCCCTTTATATTTTAAAAATTCTCAACAAATATATATTTATATAATGAAGATTAATTTGTATCATGTAGAAAGCAAAAGAGATTGAAGAGACAAACTTAAAGAGGAAAGGTTTAAAGGAAATCCATGGCAAGTTGTGCTTGGTCTGTGTGTATATCTGGAAATTGTGTGTTTTATATTGACATAACCTATTGAGTGACATAGGGTTTATGGGTTGGATTATTAGTGTTTTGTGAAATGAGAAATGGGATAGATATGAGAGGTGACCTAAATTTCCTAATCTTTCATCTACACGCCTGGTTTTACTAATCAACACACGTGGCAAATTTAGGTGTGGATGGTAATCTACTGTTTTCATATACAATATCTATGGGTGTAAACTTCAACCGTGGAAGTCAAATTTGTAGGTCATGAAGGGTATTTGTCAAAGAAATATCCTAAGTGTATAATTTTGGGTAGATAATAGTGTCCACACGTTCACATGGGGTGGATGTGAGTATTTGAACGCCATTATGTACATAAAATTATGTACCCGTAGACAAACCCTTTGTCAAAGTTTAAGGCATCAATTCTTAACCTTTACAAGCATAGATGAAGCATAGGTATAATAAGAAGTTTTCTTGTTTTTAATATTACTTTAATTATTGTACATCAATTAATAAATAAAATGACGAAGCGTAATTAGGTGTTTTCTTATTTCGTACATTACTTTAGTTATTGTACACCTAATAAAATAATACATACGTTGAAAATTTAAAGGAACTTCATACATATTTTTCAATTTTCAACAAAAACATAATTTTCAAAATTATAAATGTTTTAAATCAATAATGTTTTGTTCGTGGGTAAAGAAAGCAATATTCGAACGCTGGGTTTGGGTTAGTGTGAATTTGTTACTGGACTCGTCTCTTTTTCAAGTTTTAACAAGGATTATGCATTTTGTTGAGTTGTGTGTAAAATAAGAAAATATCACTTGTCAAAAAAAAATAGGTAAGTGCCTTTTTCAGTCTGGCTCATCTTCGACGGTCAACATAGAGTTGACTAACTATCCCTGTCTAGATGCGAGGTGGAGCATTTACTCCGAGCCTTGAGCCTAGGGGTGCCTAAGCGGAGTCTAGATGGATTTTTTAGAACAGTAATATTTGGTGTAGCATACTTTATATCTATACTCATATGAGTTGAGATCTATTCTCTTGAGTCTTGAACACAAATTTTTTTAACACTTAGACAAATTACAACTGGACGCCTTTTCCATTTGTTAAGAAGAGACAATGTTCAGTTTGTCAAAAATGTATTAGAAAAGGACACTAACGTTTGGAAGAGCAAATATGACTTTTGAGCATGGTACATTAAGGTCTAGCGGGATTAAAAAAAAAAGTGCAATTTGTGATGATCGGGATTGTTGATTTCTCCTATTTTACATATGAATAATACTATTTAGAACAAGTAATGCTTAATATAAGTATATATGACAACGAAATCTCTTTACGTATCCACTCGTTGAGTGTTTTATATTGAAACTTAATTAATTGTTCAACACTGAATTATTATGAAATAAACTTTATTTAACCTTTTCGATAAAATTAGATTTTGGAAGAAAATGTGTTTTGAAATTTTTTTTTTTTTTTATTTGAGAACGTGAAGTGAAAAAATAAGAAACGGTTTGATTTTACGTATAATATTATTTTATGGAAAAATGTACATTTGAAAAAAATGGAGTCCAAGCGGGAGCTTATATTCTTTATGATTTATACATAAATCACAAATATATACTGTATATGCTGGTTGGTCAACAATATATACTGTATGCATATCAAAGCCTAAAAGTGGTCGGTTTCTATAATGTATTTATTGCTGAATTTGTTACTTTTCTACCACGAAATCCTAAAAGTGGCATCGAATTCATCTAATTCGATTTTCTAGATTAAAGCTCTTGTCTTGGCCAGCATTATTTCCAATTTTATTCTCATCAAGTCATCTTAATACAAAAAAAGAAAAGAATTATGTTACGTGTGTAAATTTAAAATTATGTCCATTTGTGACGTGACACGTGGTGATTATGAGATTCTTTAAATATATGAATACTCATATTAAGATCATCTTCGATTTGTACATATAGCAAGATGTATAGCAGAGCAGGGGATACAAGAAACTACATGCCAATGAAAACTAATATATGTGCCTGCGGCATTGAAGAGGACGATGAGAGAAAGAAAAAGTACTGTGGGGAATCGAATTCGAGGCTTTGATTAAACCCAAAGCTCGCTTCAATAAATGCACCATATTTTCAGTTCAATTTAGAAGGATAGAGAGTGTACACGGGGTAGAGAGAGGTAATTCATGGCTGCCGGTGAAAAATAGCTAGTCCCTTTGCTAGGTCAACTGGATTGGATAAAAGAATTAGAATGTTATAAGTCTACAAAGAGTGGAATTGAATTCCATGGAAAGAAAATAACTCGCAGAACACTTTTAGATATAACTAATCAGAGTTGAACGTGCAATTCTGAAATATTTTATAAGTGTTGTGAAAATAATATTTGATTTCCATTTACCCTTTTAATCTAAATATGAGAGAAATGCAAAATCTTGAAAATAAATGTTAATTATTATACATGCACGTAAATAGTGAAATGCATACTTGAATCGCTACAATAAAAATGGTATTTTGTAACACATAAAAAGCAACATACGGTAATTGAATGTTGTTAAGGGTGTTTATCGCAACATTCTCATAAGCGAATATTGCAATTGGTTAACATAATTACGATTTGGGAACATTTTTAAAATGGACGTTAAATTCACATTTTGCAACGTTTATTGAGTGTTATCAAAAGTTTTATTTATTGAGTGTCATATTTGATCTTCATTTACCCTTTTAATCTAAATATGAGAGCAATGCAAAATCTTGAAAATAAATTTTAATTATTATACATGCACGTAAATAGTTAAATGCATACTTGAATCACTACAGCAAAAATGATATTTTGCAACACATAAAAGACAACATTCGGTGATATAGTGTTGTTAAAGGTGTTTATCGCAACATTCTAATAAGTGAATGTTGTCATTGGTTAACATATTTGAGATTTGGCAATAATTTTTAAATGGACGTTGCAAATGTCACATTTTGCAAAATTTATTGAGTGTTATCAAAAGTTTTATTTATTGCAATGTTTAGTGGGTGTTGCTAAAAAGTCATTATATAACAACATTTACTGACTATTGCTAATATTTAGATATATAATTTTCTGCAACATTCGCTTAATGTTGCGAAATGGTTCTATTTTTGCAACGTTTAATGTTTATGAAACTTTGTTAATAGAGTTGTGTAGACTAACTTTTTGCACCAATTTTTAAGCGTTGTTAATGTAGACTTTTCGCAATGTTTTTGAACGTTGCTAATAAGGTTAAATAGGCTAAGTTTTTGCTGCGTTTATTAAAAGTTGTTAATGTGATTATATACAATTTTCTGGCTCATTTAAAACAACCAATCCAATTCTAACTCACAATCCACAAAATACCCAATTCAATTCACGCTCACACTCAATATAAAACCTCACAATAGCATAAGCCAAAACTCTCAGGAACCCTAGCTCCTCTCACGAACCCTCGCGCCTCTCATGAACCTAGAAGCCACAACCCACAATTCTCGCTCCTCAAGCTACGTCCTCGCACCTCAACCATGTCCTCACGTTCACGATATTTTTGGAAAGGGCTTTTACTGTCTATATCGCAGATAAAAAATTGAATATAAATATCGTTACCGCTGACAGTTCCCTGATTTAGTCATCATTTTGAGTTCAACAAAAACATCTAAACATTGTCTTACTAATTTAATGGGCAGTGGTTGACTCAAGGCTTCACGGATTTGAGTTGTTTTCTAGCTGATGTGTATTTTCAATAAGAACTTACTTGGATGTGGTTAGAAGTTATGTAACTATTACTTCCAAAAATTAATTTTTTTAGTCAAAAAAAAGCAACTTCAACGCTCATGTTTCTCATTATAATGAGGAAGAAAATGGGAATCAAACACTTCCTTAGAGAGAAAACCTATATGGATATATACACGCATTTACTTATAGAATGATTTTGAACTTCTAACTGACCAAGTTCTCAACTCATGATTTTGAACATATTTAATTCTATATTTTCCAATCATAGGCCAAAAAATTAAATCGTTTTTATTAAAAATATATTTAAATTAATGTTATGATAACAATTTAGGTAGTACCAAGTGATATTAAATAAAAGGCACACTTAAAAGAGTTACATATTTTTACTTCTTATTGAGTATATATAGTACCACCTAAATTAGTGCTATAATATTAGCAATTATGTTATATGTACGCCATGTTTTACATCAAGTTTGACATCGTCTGAGTTGGCAATTTTTTGTACATTGATATTAACATTATTTTTCTCAATCAATGGCTAGATATTCGATACATAGACGGAATGTCAAATATAGTGTCATCCACACGTTTACAAGAAGCATAATTCTAATATTAGTTTTGTTAGATATCATTATTCAACAATTTGTTGAATCGTATTGGAACAATTACAATGCAGTGATTTTAAGAAGTCCAAGAGCATGCCCATATTCATCTACGTGTAAAATATTCTGTGATGTGGTTGCATAATCGATCTTTACCAACCCTTATAATAACAACCAACAAACTCTATTTTCACAATATGTTTAGCCCTTGTTTGATGGGCTTTTTTCAAAAAATTTTATTTTGCATACTCAATTGTCAGCCAAACATTTATACAATAAAATATTATACACGTAAATTCAAAATTTTTCCTACTTTTTAACTGTGAATTCTCCTAAAACACACTATTCAAGACATTGTTTTTGTCAAATAATGGCCATCAAACAGATATTTGTAACATGACAAATTCATATCAACATTATATTCATTGCAATAATTTAAAGTTTGGTACGAAAATTAATTTTCTTAAGTTCCCAATATAAATTCTACCAAGCATAATTGACAATCATATACACACACTTGCATAATGAACTAATTGGAATATAGAAAGCATCACACTAATAACAAGTACACCGACATGTACATGTAACAATTCCGTAATGTTGTCACAACAAGTGACAAGTCCTACCTTTTTTCATGGTATAACCGCAATAATTGTAAAATATTCATAAAACGTGATATATAAGTTGTTGTCAGATAAAATTTTGCTTCGAACCCACTAATTCGATCGATACAAGAAACTTTTATTAGATAGATTCTAAAAACACAAAGTAAAATTACACGGACCACCACCGAAATAGAAAAATGATAAAACATCTCCACTATTTTTTTTTCAATAATTCATGCTATATGTATAATTATAACTTATATTTTTAATGAAAATTAATTTAAAATTTATTTTTAGTAAAAATAATTTAATGTTTTTGGCCTATGATTGGAAAATATAGAATTAAATATTTTCAAATATATTAGTTGAGAACTCTAGGGACAGCTCAATCCAAACAAATCTCTCTGACGCCATCAATGTATCTCTTCTTAAGAGCCTGTTTGGTACACATTAAAATGAGAGAATGCATTTGTTTAAAGTGATGTAATGGGGGATATGTGGTTGAAAAAGAAGGAAAAGTTATTGATGTGATGGAAAATATTATTTTATTGAAAAATGTGTGGTTGAAAATGAGTAGAAGAATGAGAATGAAAAAAACAATATGGGTCAAACAGGGGCTAAATTTAGTCTGACTCTCGGCTTCTAGGCTTTCCACCCGGTTGAGAGAAGCAAGTAATGAGTGTATGCTGGACTCAAGTGAGGAGGCGCCAACTGCTGGTCTAGACTTTCCTTCAATTGAAAATATTTGATCCATATTGATCCACCTTTTCAATTAACGAAACTCTCTCAAAAACCACAAGAACCGTTGATTTCATAGGCAGCTGGAAACCTCTTATCTTTGCACCCACCCAACCCCATTCTATATGTAAATACGTGTACATTATTCATATAGTTTCTCTCTCTAAAACTAAACAACAATCACTTCTTTAATTAAATAATGTTCAAAAAGCATGTCACCTTATCATCGGTTAACGATGTTCAAAAAGCACGTCACCTCATCATCGGCAAACGAGGTTTTATAGAGTTATGCACAGGTAAGTTAACTCTGCTAGAATGTAGATGGATCGTTTCAAAATCGGAGTAATTTACACTTCTAGTTATGAAAATGACGTAGCGGAAGATTATAGGAAAGATGAAAAACCTCACAAATATGAGATAAACTCACGAAAGTTTTTATTCAATTCAATAATGCCTGCCTCGAAGGGCTTACAATGGTTTAAATAGCAAACACCTAGCAAATTTCGGAAAATAAATAATAAAAATAAAAAAAACGATATTTTTCCATAAATGGAAAAATTCGAGATTCTAACTTAAATGGAAACTCCTAATATTCAGGATCGTCCTCCAACAAACGGAATCAAAATCCGAATTTTATTCAATGAGATATTACCAAAATAAAAATTACCATAAACGGCAAAAACGCGTGATCGAGAGCCTAAACGATGGAATCTGTCCGAAATCCGACGTACGTCATGGCCAAAGGCTATGAGTTGTGATCCTTGGCCCGTTTCCACTCAAATTAGGCTATTAATTCGTCAAAAACGGACAAACCCAAAGTTATCATGAAATCATTATTTTGCCTTGCGATCCCACTTCATCATAAATTCTAACTCCTTATGCACTTCATCATTCTCCCCAGGGTGAGAAAAATTCACCCTCGAATTTGACAGGGAGGAAGTCTCATCATCATCAGAATTATCACCACGAAATGGCACCAGATGCTTGACATTAAACACGTCGGATGTGCGAATATGACTTGGCAGCTTTAAACGATAAGCATTTGGATTAATCTTCTCAATGACCTCCAATGGACCAATCTTCTTGGCGCAAGCTTGTTGTATTCATGAGCAGTGGATACGATCTTTTGTCAACACCGCCCAAACAAAGTCACCCACCTCAAATTCAACATGTCGACGCTTAAGATCTCGCATCATGCTTATATTTATTAACGCACCGCAACCGAGCATGAGCTGCGAGTGAATCTGTCAGAATCGTTGAACAAAGTCCTCAGCCTTACCATGCATTTTAACAGAAGCAGAAACTGGGGCCAAGTCAAGGGGACCACGAGGAACGAGACCATAAACTACCTGAAATGGACTAAAACCTGTACTCCGGTTGACAGCATGATTATGAGCAAATTCTGCCTGACACAACTTCTGATCCCAAGACTTGATGTGATCACCAACCAAACAACGTAGTAAATCACCCAATGAGCGATTAACAACCTCTGTCTGTCCATCTGTCTGAGGGTGATATGCACTGCTGAAGTCCAACTTTGTATTGACCGAGCGCCACAAATTGCGCCAGAAGTGACTGAGGAAACGAGTATCCCGATCAGACACAATAGATGTAGGCAGTCCATGCAAGCGATATACCTCACGAAAGTACAGTAAAGCCACATTGACAGCATCCGTAGTTTTCTTGCAGGGGATGAAGTGAACCATCTTTGAGAACCGATCAACCACTACAAAGATAGAGTCAAAACCACGCTGAGTCCTGGGAAGCCCCACAACGAAATCCATGCTAACGTCTGTCCAAGGCTGGGTTGGGATAGGAAGGGGCATATACAAGCCAGCATTCGTCGCCTTGCCTTTGGCCAAATGACAAGTCCGACAACGCTCCACAAACTTACCGACATCCTTGCGCAAAGATGGCCAAAAGTAAGAAGCAGCAACAAGCTGCAATGTTCTGTCACGACCCACGTGGCCCTCATTGTGCAATTCTTGAACAATCTTCAACCTCAGACTGCCTTCTGGAATACATAACTGGTTGCCATGAAAAAGGAAACCATCAACCCATGCAAACTCCAACTGTACACCTTCCTGCAACTTCCGAATAACATGGGAGAAATATGGATCAGTAGTATATAAGTCACAAAGACCATCAAAATCGGGAACCTCCACTCGCATTTCTGTCAGGAGAGTTTGGCGCCTACTCAACGCATCTGCCACTTTGTTAAGGGCACCTGCTTTGTGCTTAATCACGAAAGTAAACTGCTGCAAGTAAGCAATCCAAGAGGCATGTCTAGCAGATACCTTATCCTGAGTACCAAGGTGCTTCAGGGCATCATGATCGGTATACAAAATAAACTCCTTCTGGAACAGATAGTGACGCCAATGTCGAACTGCCTGGACTATTGCATAGAACTCCACATCATAAGTACTGTACCGAGACTTCGGACCGTAAAGCTTCTCACCGAAGTATGCAACGCGGTTGTTTTGACTCAGCACACCACCAATACCCACCTTCGAGGCATCACAATGCAGCTCAAACGGTTGGGTAAAGTCAGGCAACACCAAAACTGGAGCAGTAGTCAACTTCTGCTTAATCAACTGAAGAGATGCCTCTGCTTCGGGGGTCCATTGAAACTTTCCATCCTTCATACAATTTGTAATAGGTGCCATGATACTGCTAAAATGTGGTATAAACCTGCGATAAAATGAAGCAAGGCCATGAAAGCTGCGCACTTCTGTAACAGTTTTAGGTTGTGGCCACTGGCTTATTGCCTCTACCTTGGATATGTCAACCGCTAACCCCTCCTTTGACACCACATAACCAAGGAATACAACACGATCAGTCAAAAACGAACACTTTTGCACCGCAAAGATAAAAGTGATCCTGCGAAGAACCGAAAGAACTTCCCGAAGGTGCTGGATATGATCATCATCGGTAGCACTATAAACCGAATATTATCAAAGTAGACGACAACAAATTTACCGATGAATGGACGAAGAGCCTGATTCATGATCCGCATAAATGTACTAGGTGCATTTGAGAGGCCAAAAGGCATGACCAACCATTCGTACAACCCTTCTCTCGTCTTAAATGCTGTTTTCCACTCATCTCCAGGTCTGATCCGAATCTGATGGTACCCACTCTTCAAGTCAAGCTTGCTGAATACGCAAGCACCAGTAAGCTGGTCTAACAGATCATCCAGGCGAGGAATAGGAAAACGGTAACGCACCGTAATCTTATTGATCGCCCTACTATCCACGCACATACGCCACGTCCCATCCTTCTTCGGCGTAAGGAGAGCGAGAACAAAGACAAGGACTAAGACTCTCCCTGATGTGCCCTTTTGCCAGAAGCTCCTCCACTTGTCTACGCAACTCTTCATGTTCAGTGGGGCTCATCCTGTAATGCGCCCGGTTAGGCAGAGAAGCATCAGGCACCAAGTCAATCTGATGCTGAATATCCCGCAGTGGTGGCAACCCATCTGGAAGCTCTCCTGGGAAGACCTCATGAAACTCCTTTAGCAATGGCTGAACCCTACAAGGAACCTCCCGCTCGTCAATTGACTTTCCCACCAAAGCACATACACGACCCTGCACTCCTCCATCTCTCGTTTCAAACTTTGCTCGAGTCGCAATTGGCGCCTGTCTCCCATCGTTTTCACCGAACCCTTATCCCGTAGTAACACAATCTTCTTACCCCGAACGTAAAGCTGTACGTGTTGGTATACCCATCATGCAGCGAACGTCGGTCAAACTGCCACGGTCTCCCTAACAGCAAGTGGCACGCATCCATCTCTACGACATCACATAATACATGATCTTTGTAGGTAGGCCCAATGGAGAAACTGATTCGAGCACGCTGAGACACCTCTACATCGTTACCCCTCTTCAACCAAGCTAATTTATACGGTTTGGGATGCTTCTCAGTCTGCAAACCCAGCTTCTTAACGACCTCTTCAGCCACCACATTTTCACAACTACCAGAATCAATAACAAATCTACATATCTTACCCCCAACAGTACACGTCGACTGAAAGATATTATTACGCAGCCAGTCAGTGTTATTCTCCAGGGGAGTCAGAAAACTCCGCCTCACCACCAACGCTTGACCCACATCACCAACTACAAACTCTTCCTCCTCTCCGACTTCCTCGATGTCATCATGGTCAAATACAGGTGGACCTTCATAATCGTCATACCTCTCATCAACAAAGAGTCCTCTGCGCGGATTCTTGGGACATTCAGATTGTCTATGACCTGTACCACCACATGCAAAACAACGAATACCACCTCCAGGACGCGCTGGCTGTTGAACAGGGTTAGGTCTAGGAGGACCAGGTTGAGTAGGATTACCAGGACGTGTCATCTGCTGCTGTAAATTATTGGAAGAACTGCCTGCAGAAAAAGGAACTGTATTTCTCCTGGCCTGCTGTTTCTCTATCTGTAATGCCCTCTGATATGCCTCAGAAACTGTCACAGGATCAAACATATTCAGAGTGTCTTGTATTTGGGGACGAAGACCACCCACATATCGTGACACCAACTGCTCCTCTGTCTCCATCACCTCATTCCTCGTAATCAACATATAAAATTCCGTTGTATAGTCACTAACCGTTTTGACGCCTTGACGCAGATTCTGCAGTTGCTGGTACATGGTCCGAACATAGTTGTAGGGCAGAAACTGCTTCTTCATATGCTTCTTCAATTTATCCCACGATATAAACTTGGATTTCCCTAACCTGGATCGCGTCACTTTGGTCTGTTGCCACCACGCTGCTGCTCTCCCACGAAACCTCGTCGCAACGAGAGGCACACATTTATCAGCAGGAACCTCCTTAAATTCCAAGACCTCCTCCACTGCAGTCACCCAATCCAAGAACTCTTCTGGACTTAATCCACCATGGAACTCAGGAATATCAACCTTGAATCCTGATTCCCAACGCCTGTTCTCATCCTGACCACCCCCCTTCCGTCGAACTGGCAGATCTACTGGATGTTCAGGTTGTACAAACGGATTCTCATCATCAGAATCCTCAACCGGCGGGGCCACCGGCGCATGATGTTGCGGCATGAGTGCAAAGAAATTGTCGTGTCGACAACTCCACTTGTTGACGCAGCTGTGTGATTTCATCACGTCTATGTACCTCTTCTACTGGGACTTCACGAGCTTCTGGACGTCTCCTTGGCGGCATGGTGAAGGAACGACTTCGGCTCTGATACCAACTGACGTAGCGGAAGATTATAGGAAAGATGAAAAACCTCACAAATATGAGATAAACTCACGAAAGTTTTTATTCAATTCAATAATGCCTGCCTCGAAGGGCTTACAATGGTTTAAATAGCAAACACCTAGCAAATTTCGGAAAATAAATAATAAAAATAAAAAAAACGATATTTTTCCATAAATGGAAAAACTCGAGATTCTAACTTAAATGGAAACTCCTAATATTCAGGATCGTCCTCCAACAAACGGAATCAAAATCCGAATTTTATTCAATGAGATATTACCAAAATAAAAATTACCATAAACGGCAAAAACGCGTGATCGAGAGCCTAAACGATGGAATCTGTCCGAAATCCGACGTACGTCATGGCCAAAGGCTATGAGTTGTGATCCTTGGCCCGTTTCCACTCAAATTAGGCTATTAATTCGTCAAAAACGGACAAACCCAAAGTTATCATGAAATCATTATTTTGCTTTGCGATCCCACTTCATCATAAATTCTAACTCCTTATGCACTTCATCAGAAAACACCCCTTAATCCTTCTATGTTTATTTTGAACAATAAATTTATTTTTCACATTTACTATATAAAGCATGTTTGAGTCCCATTTTTTGCTCAATGTGCATTTTGAAATAATATTTTGTTGAAGAATGCATGATTTGAAAATAAGGAAAAATTTTGAATTTACGTATAATATTATTTTATTAACGAATGTGTGGTAAAAAATAAGGGAGAGAGAGAGAGAGAATAGAAAACTTTTGTCTTCCCCAGTAGAATTGTTAAATGCAATCTTTTTAGTTTATTTGATTTTCCTTTAATATTGACAATTGACGAATGCAAATTTAACAGGTAAAAGAGTATCATTAACATAAGATATTATCATTATGAGAATTACAATGTTTGTACCAATTGGTACCCAAAAAAGGAAACCATTTCTTCAGTTTATATGTTTTTTAGCAAAATAAAAGAGTAGCAAAGGGGCAAAAGTTTACATCATTTCTTGTGACCGTCTTACACATCGACTAACTTTTTTCTTGAAATTGTCCCTCTGTTCTCTCCATTCCTTCTGCAGAAATCAATCGGTAAACAAAGGAAAAAGGAAAATCAATGATCTGCGGTATGAACGGAGAAATGAACTAGAGAGTGCACATCCATACAATTACAGAATACTTCCTTTTTAGTTACTTGATAAAACTTCAGTTTCATAGATTATCACACTGGTTGGAGAAAATGTGCATGTCTAAATGTTAACCATGCTACGATTTTCATATTTCATCACTAAAGAGAGGAGCAACTTGTCGAAAACCAAAAAAGAAAGAAGCTCCGAGATAGAGAAGCCATTGACAACAAAACATCATAGAGATCTATATTGGATTATCAAACCACGCATTGCAAATTAACAAGCACAAGGGCCTGAATCTCCAAATATCACGAATAGGAACACTAGTGGTCATGAAATGAAGTAGGTTTTGTGAATAATCGCTTTCAAGTTAAATTCATATGCAGCAGATATCAATAAAAAGAAACTGATAGTTGAAATGAGTGACCAAACCAGATTACGTTATTTCTTAACAAAGAATTCCATTTCAAAGAGAGTCGAGAGTCAAAGATGACCAGCTACTAATGGTAGAAATGGAACACAGTCGCCCACCTGCACAGCAAACCAGTTCATGGGCCGGCTCATGAGAGTTCGATCCATGGGCAGGCTCGTGGATATTCTTATTTAATTGCATTAAAATTCCTTGATTTTATAATGTAGTTAATTTTTTCTATATTTTTATTAAAATTAGTCTCAAGAAAAGATTCGAAAAGCTCGCTGGCCGACCCTGCTAGGCTCATCTTCGCCCACTGCTCCCCCTACTACTTCCAAGAAGAAAGTAACACCTGAGAACATCTTACAAGTGACAATTCTTATTCTGTAGTTTCCCAAGATTCTTCCAAAAAAATCAGAATTGTGCTCCTAGATTAATATTTTATGCAAGGAACAATAATTTACTAATTCTTCATATAAACTATTATACTAATAAGAAAAAGGGGGGGGAATAGAGAAAAATTGTCTTAGGAAAAATAAAATAGAGAGAAATAAGCAAAAAAAGGGCAAAGATATAATTAAAAGTGATGGTGGAAATAATCATAAGAGCAATCATCAGATGTATTGACACTTACAGCAGCTTCGACATTCGCAGGAGATTCATCATTAGGACTTGAAAGCATTGATATGATGCTTAGAACTATACTTTCCACCTGCAAATTAAAATTAATTGTATCAATTTGTATCATATAGATGTGAAGCCGACATGAAAAGGGTTAGTATTACATTGTGATATAAAGTCAGTCCTACAGAACTGACTGATGTCAGTTGACCATGATACACAAGGAATGTTATAAAAAACTGGAAGCAGTTCGTTGGGGGTGCCCCCAGTGCCAATGACAACACAGACAAATAATTACTCCTCTATGAAATGAAGCTCAAGTAAATAATATCCAGAGGAATAAACAACAGTCCCTAAACCAAGCCCGTATGGTATGATCATTACTCAACCCCTGACGAAATGTTTAAGAGGTGCTTCTGACAAGCTGAATCGTTACCAAAAAACGTATACAGGTTCCCCATCTTTCAGTTTGTATTTGCAAATTTATGTGTGTCATCAACAACGGATAATAGAGAGAGAAACTTATCACTGGTGCTAAATCCAAAACTATTTCTTCTAAAGAGGTCCAAGAAAAATCAAATCTTTTGGGCATTTAAAGCATTTATCTGTTTCATCTAACATCCAATATAATCTTTACACATTACATTCCCCACCCTATCTTCCTTAGACATATTCAGAGTACAGCACATAAACAATCACCCTTCAGTCAACATACTACTACACTTTGACTCCACAACATCGTTGTTCCAAGTACAACTGAACTTCTAAAGGAACTAGAGCTATATTATCAGCACATTAATTAAAACTATATTATCAGCAAATAACATAGAAAAGTGCCTCCTCTTGGATATGTAAAGTAATCACATCTACGAGTATAGTACAATTTTGATACAAATCAATTGCAACAGAAAATTTCCCAGCAATATCTCCTTATTTCACACGTGATTTCTTACTCATGCCGAAAGTGAGGAAGCTATCTTGACTAAATCACAAGGAATTAATGGAGCAGTGAACTTTGCAGCAGCCAGTCTTTTACTATCCCAAAAAATAATGATTAAGGTAATATGAGTCTCTCTTTTAGCAGCACATAACCACTTCCCTAAGAACCTTATGACAAGCTTTGAGTCCTACTGTTTTAAATACTTTCCCATCGATCTCCATATTATTAGATAGCATCCAAAGTAGATCTTCCAAGAATAAAACCATACCTTTTCTCCTCTACATTCTATTTGTTTCTATTTCTTCCTTGAATCACATTATTCTAATAAAGTTTCGTGGCACTCATGAACTGAAGACCTATATAATTTGTGCAATATGGTATATCTTCCTTATTCTTATAGGTAGGGCCTACAACATTCTTCCCCTATTCATCGTGTAATTGTTAACATCTCCATAATAATTGCACTAGCCACAAAATATTCTCACACACTTCAATACTTCTATACTCTCATTTTAAGATCTAAATAGCATAATAAACATTTAAATTATTAAAAATCAAAAGATCCCACGAAGCACAATTTCTTCAATTAAATAACATGTAAAGTTAATTCCTCCTCAATACACATTATTTATGACTCTACTCCTTATATTTTGACGAGATATCTTGTAAAAAGCTCTATCCTCATCTTCCAAGATGAGTGTACAAGTGTATAGATTTCTCATAAGCCCAATAAGTTTCTAATATTCATGCCACCAGTTAACTGCATAAAATATATTAGAAGTTGAAATAATTTAGGACATACTCTCGACCCAAAATTTAATGGCAATTTGATTACAAAGACCAGAAAACTAAATAGCTGACAAGATCCAACTAGTTTAACAATACGCCAGACGTAAGACGAATGGATTAATTTATCTCGTACCGTATGGACAGGTGACCAGCGCTCACTAGCAAGCTCATACCCATTTGGATCGTCGCCAGGAGGATGAAGAATTGAAATACAAACCTTCCCGTCTGAATAAACTGCATTTCACGTGAAGTTTCACATAAATACACTAGAAAATCTAGAACAACAATAGTGTAGGTAACAACACATTCTTATAGGTGAAAACCATTAGGATGCCACATCTCCGAGGTAAATCTCACTGTCGGAGGACTGTTCGGGTAATTTTGGGGGAAGCTCATAATGGCATTGAAGAAACCACCCTCACTGCATATGAGATTTTAAAACAATAATGATCAGAAGATGAATCATGCAGCATCTTTCAAAACATAGAACTATTGTAACTATACAGACAAAATCATCAAAATTTTAAAACAAAACAGAGTCTAATCATCCTGCCACATATGCAATAAGATGATATAATTTATTTAAGTTCAACTTGGTCAACATGTCTGCCATGTCTTTCATAAAAATCTTCTCATGTTCTTATCAGAGAAGAGCCAGTGTTGCATTTAACGGTCGTCAATCTCTCTATATCTCTCTCACACACGCACGTTCATCCAATAATCCAAACATGGATTGACTCCTGAACTCACAAACGATCTATTTTGAACCATCTCACCCCATCTCTCCAATATAGTTCCACCTCTCTATTCCAATGCTTACTTCAACTTTCTATATGACAATACATCAAGTATAATACATCCCTACAGCAGGCACAGTTTCCCAGACATATAAAGCATTAAAGCTGTTATTGAAAAAAGTTATATTTTCCTGTTTGTAGTGAAATATCCTAACGATTAAAATATGTACACATCATGATCTGCTCCTAATATTTCATATTTGGTAGTTTACTGGAATTTCATCAATATGAAAACTGATTCAAAATTTGTCCTTTTGCAGCAAACAGCAATAACAAAACTCTGGAAAAGCTTCATATTGAGATACCTATCTGAGCAGAAAAGGGGAATCATAGTTTTAAGTGTGTGGTGCCATTTCAATTGGTTGGCCCCCAGCTAAACCGCAAACTTCTTGCAGTCTATGAAAGCAGGAATAATATACCAAAATTTTGGTATAGCATAGATAATGTGGCAGAAAAGAATTCTATGAAAACAAATAACTGAACTCATCGAGTTCTAACCACCACCAGCCCCTCAAATCAATGCTTACCCCATTTTATCATAGCTACATGAAAACCTAAAATTGGATCTTTATATTCTTGTAGACTCCTTAGTTGTTATGACTTGTGAAATTAAATCGAACCACTCACCTACGAAATCTTAATTTCACCATGAAAATAAAACATATTTTGGAATAGATTCAAGAAGGTAAAACATCAATTCGGATGTTCCTATTAGAGTATGCCTTATTTCATTTCTACAGTAGAAGGATGAAATACAGCTCAAAGAGAGATTAAAGCTACTCACCTACCAAAGACAAATTGAAACCCCTGCAAGATCATAGCTTTAAAGTACAGATTCTGTGTGTGCCCGTAAGCTCATATATATTAATGCAAAATATAGTCGTTTGTTATATTTATCCATATAACATAAAACATAATAAGAAAATATATTTCCCACCAAGTGTTATTAGGTTTTCTATGTGACTATTATTGTTTATGCTTGGCCATTTGCCAAGACAAAACATAAGACAGGTCATGTTCTCAAATATACATTGAATTTATATGGACAATGAATCTAATACTTACTATAACATTAGTTTGAATTGTAGCTTTCTACTGGGGATAGAAATAAACATTTATTCATACCTATAGCAAAGTGATAGAATTTGAGTGTGACCCGAATTCCTTATTGAAATAATTGAAGAATTCTAATTGAAGTGCACGTCAAGAAGAATTTAGTTTAGAATGATATTGGAGTCCCATGTCAAGTTGAAGTTCTAATTTGGAAGCACATTGGGAGTTGGAATTTATTTTGGACTCGATTTTTTGGTATCCTATTTCATCAACGACTCTACGAGGAGGGTTTGGACATCCCCTACATGTTCCCTATAAATATTAGGCTCTTTTATACAATTTTATAAGATATGAGAAAATAAATTACTAGAATTATAGGATCCACTGTAATTTTCTCTTTTCTCCATTATTCTTCCGTCAATAAAATATCATAATTCATTTGTCATATTTTCTCGTCTTTATTATTGTGCCATATAACTTCAAAATCTCAATTCAGTGGTTGGTTTCACAACAAGTGGTATCAGAGACTAGGTTCGGCAGTTCTGCAGAGCCAAGGTTTGATTTGTTCAAAATTTTTGTTCGTGATGGCTTCCATGAAGTATGGCAATCCGCTTTTGGATCGTAGTACTAGATTTTCGTTACGGCAGGTTAAAATGCGTACAGTACTCACACAGCTGGATTTGGATGATGTGTTGCTGGGAATTGACAAGATGCCATCAACTTTGATCGCGGAGGAGAAATTACGGAAGGATAAGAAGGCAGTTTCTCACATTCATCTTCATCTATTGAATACCATTCTTCAGGACGTTTTGAAGAAAAATTTAGCAGCTGCTTTATGGTTGAAGTTGGAGCAATTGTGCATGACTAAAAGTCTGATAAGCAAGTTGAACTTCAAGCAGAATTTATACTCTCATCGGATGGCAAAAGGAGGATCGTTGGAAGATCACCTGACTGTATTTAAAGAGATCGTTACCGATTTGGAAACTTTGGAAGTAGAGTATGATAAAGAAGCTTGATCATATTGTGTTCGTTGCCCGTTTCGTTTTCTTCATTTAATGACACGATCTTGTATAGTCGTGATACTCTCACCATAGAGGAGGTGTATGATACTTTGTATTCAAAAGAGAAGATGAAGCATCTAGTTTCTGAGGCCAGAGATGGAGAAGACCTGGTTGCTCATGGTGGTTCTGGAAGGGACAGATTGAAGTCTAAGTTCAGTAATCAGATTTGTAACTACTACAAGAAGAAAGGGCACATGAAGAAGGATTGCTACAAATTGCATAATAAAGAAAGGATGGCTGCAAGTGGATATTTAGATACTTCAGGCGAAGCAGACCTCGCGGAGAACGTTATAAGTGATGAAGATCTCTTAGTTATTTCTGACATTAAGTCTAAACCGGAAGATGATTGGATTCTTGATTCAGCATGGTGTTTCATATGTGTCCTAATAAGGACTTGTTTACTACATATGAAACTGTTTCCAAAGATGTCGTGGTTATGGGAAACAACGCATCTTGTCGGGTTGATGGAATTGGTACAGTCAGATTGAAGCTTTTGGATGGGACAATTAGAACACTGACTAGATTCGACATGTTCCAGATTTGAAGAAGAATCTCGTCTCGTTGTCTATCCTTGATTCAAAGGGTTATGAGTTTTTTTTTGAGGTGGAGTTTTGAAGATTTGTAAGGATGCTCAGGTTGTATTAGAGGGACAAAAAATGTCTCAGTTATACATCTTGCAGGGTCGTGCAGAACCTAGAAAAGTCAATCAGTACAAGTTCAGTACAGTGGTGGACATTAAGTTTGGTACAATACCTTTAGGAGCTTGTAAAGGGTCGGATTTGAAGAATACTGCTCAGTGGAGTTTACAAGATACGGATAATGCCGCTTTGTGACCATCACCTACGGTGCCATTGTATTCAATTGTTAGGGAAGGACACAGTAGAAAAGGGTACGTGAATGCTGATTTTGTTGAGCATGCTTTAAGTGGAGTAGAAGGTGTACAATCTAGCAATGGGCCTTCTTTAAAAGCAAATGGGTTTGATTCTGCTTTGTTACAACTCAATTTGGTAAATTATAAAATCATTATGATTTTTTGAAAATCTGAGATAATTCTACAAGAGTGGTGCTTTGATTCATTGGAAGAGGTAGAGTATTGTATTTTGTTGGAGAAATTAATTTTCTGATTATTGTTGAAGAGTCAATTCATTCCTTGCAGATGGATTTTCTTCTCCAGGTGGAGAAAATTTTGGAGCATTGTTCGTTGTAGTAGAATTCGTGTCAATGTGGAGACTGTTAGAATTTTGGTGTGATCTGAATTCCTTATTGAAGTAATTGAAGAATTCAAATTGAAGTGAACGTCAAGAAGAATTCAGTTTGGAATGCTATTGGAGTCCCATGTCAAGTTGAAGTTCTATTTTGGAAGCTCATTGAGAGTTAGAATTTGTTTTGAACTCGATTTTTTGGTATCCTACTTCATCAATAACTCTACTGGGAGAGTTTGAACATCCCCTACATGTTCCCTATAAATATTAGGCTCTTTTATACAATTTTATATGATGTGAGAAAATGGATTACTAGAATTATGAGATCCATTATAATTTTCTTTCTTCTCCATTATTCTTGAGTCAATAAAATCTCTTAATTCCTCTGCTATATTTTCTTGTCTTTATCATTCTTTTGCTTGATCTAATAATTCATTATTGTGTCATATAATTTCAACATCTCAATTCGGTGGTTGGTTGCACAACACAATGTAAACAATGGATGTTGTCATAAAGGTCATTTTATGGAACCATTTCTAATAGTATGTCAAGCTGAATTTTTCTAATTACTCCTTTCCCCATCTTTTTGTTCCATTTTGAGATTTAAATTGTGCTCAACTGCTCAAATGTCTTTTCAACACATGAAATCTTAACAATTTTGTGTGGTTATATTGTACATGAATTTCTTTGGAAAGCAATACTATTTCTGGCATAGCATTGGATAAATTAACTAATTGAAGATTTTAGCATGCCTCGAGGCTCAAGCTAATTCTAATTAAGATGCTATTCTTCAGAAACAAAGCAATTTTAACATGCCTAAGGCCAATTTTGTTTTAAACTCAAACAGACTGTAAACCAGTTCGCTCTTGATTGAACTTGTGTAATGTGGATTAGTTTTTAAGATTTAGTTTCTCAAACTTCTCAAAGAAACAACTTCATCCATGAAATCCTCAAATAATAACCAAATGCCAAAAGGCTCCAAGTCTTGAGCTAGAATAAGTAATTAATCTCCAGGAGAACTCCAAAAACTCTCACATAAAACTAGTTTTTGCTACATTCATTATTTAATGAATTCGCATTGGATGGAAAAAAAATTGAGCACCTGATTTCTTGTGTTTGACACGAAACCTAAAATCTACTAATCATGGCAATTTCTAGCAAACAACCCTCTCATGCCAAATAAAATCACGACAAAACTCAGCAGGTTTTACATTCAATGCATGAATGGATACGTATGTAACTTCCTGTAATCCATTATTTGATCAAGAAAATAAATAGAGACGCTCACTATAGTGTGTCAGGAGGCCCAATAATTGTCACGCTCCATTCAAAGAGGTTCTCTTCATCCAGCAAACCCGCTGAAAATCCATCCACTGGGTGTTTACACAGATCTACAAAGAAAAAAATAAATGAACATGAACACCCACAAATTATCTAAAACCCAAAAGGGACAACGCCCAGTTCCAAAAAATAATTCAAGAGAAAAATAAAATTATGGATCTTGATTAATAAATACCTTTGAGCTGCTTTTGGAGGAGGAGGCTACCTTGAGACGGTGAAGCCATCAAAGAAAGTAAGGGACAATTCAGAAGAGAAGGTTCTAGCGACCGACGATATGGAAGGAAGAGAGAATTTCGGGGATTATTTATTATGAGCAGTAATAATTAATATAGGCGTGGCCGCGTGATTAAGATACAGAAGAAAGGTAAAAAGAGAGAGACGAGATTCAGCTTTTTCCTTATTGCACTTGATTATACTTTATTCGTGTATATATTACAAGATTGCAGACGGAATCGAAGTCCCACATCACGAGCGCAGGTGGTGCGGGTGTGTATTATTTTGCAGCCAAACTTGATATTATTAAAAAACTACGCTTATTGATGCAATATCACCACCTTTTAACTTATTGTGAAATATTCTTATTTTTTTAAATTGGCTGAAAATTCTCCTATATTACTTTTGAGTTGCGACTTGCGAACCACCCTCTTTTCGTCTACTACTGTTATTACTGTCGCTAATTCCAACTAAGAGGGCTAAAATGAATAATTTTAAAAGGGCAAAATTGTCTTTCCAATTTCACCACTTATCAAGGGCCTATTTGCTTAGAATAAGCATGTATTCTACAAGAAACGAATAGTCACACCTAGAGATTTACTTTTGGTGCAAACTCACGATCGACGTCGATTGTTCGTTCCTCCACCCATGATTTGAGCGATTTTTTTTTTTTTTTTGCTAAATGTCTCTCACCGCAACATTTTGGAATCAGTTTGCAATAGCAAGTGAAATTTGCAGTATTTGTATTTCGATTTTTGCATAGAAAATTTAAATTTTGAAATATGTCTCTGGAATTAGTTTATTTTTGTTATGTGCATAGTTTTTCCTATATATCGAAAATGTATGCTCCTACAATAAAAGGTTTTGAAGATGAAGCTCATGAATATGATTAGTGTCCCCATTTTGCATTTCAAAATGATTTTTTTGGTTCATTTTTTTACCTGATATTGTTGACACACAAAACAGGCAGCCCAAATCAAATGGCCCAAGAGAGAAAATGGCTCTAAAGAAGAAGCCCAGATAAAGAGATCAGGGTAAAAGCCCAACCAAAAATATCATTAAATATGAGGAAAGCCCAAAAAGACAAAGGTACGACGTCGCCCAAGTCGGCAGGACGCCCAGATATTGAGCGAAGGAAACACCCTACAATCGCCCAGAGCAGAAGATCAATTGTCGCCCAGGAATGCCGAGTCGCCCAAAGTCCAAGAAATGACCAAAGTTTGTTGTTATCCAAAATCACGATCTAAGACGGTTTGAGCACGTCATAATTACGCCCCACGATTTGAGAAAGTTGATGGCAAGCAGTTATGAAGAGAGCGAAATGATAGAAGTTGCACACAGAAGTTTTTAGCCAACCGACCATGATGAAAGAAGTGGATAGTTACAAGCGGTTGCTAAACGATCAAAACTGCCCAGGCCGTATAAAGGAAGGAAGAAGACAGTGAGAAAAGGACAGACAAAATTTACTCTCAAAACAGAGAATATGTAATTTACTTTTCTTAGATTAACTTTTAATTACTTCAAATCCCTTGTACTTGTGTGCTTGCGCCCCTTGGAGGCATCTTGTTCGTGTCCAAACTGTAGTCTTCATATTCAATAAACGCTCCTTTTTGGGACTTTGTTCCAAGAGATTTGTCCCTTATACAATCGTCTGATTCCCTTTTTAATTGTTAGCGAGCGAAAACGCGCGAAACAATTTGGCACGCCCAGTGGGATCCTTGGTGTTTGAAGATGCAAAAGGAAAACATTATGCCTCATAAAAATTCAGATAAAGCACCAGCAAGTCACGGAGTAGTCCAATCTGTGATCGAGCGATATGAAGAGCAGCAGCATTCTCCTCGAACGAAGGGCGGACTCAGCGATCATGATCGTTATGAGCCAATGACGGAGCTGAGTCCTCGAACCATGCGTGCATTGTTGGGAGAACTCACACAAGACGTCGTTGAACAGGTAAATTTACGAAACGTCCATAATATGGAAAAATTTACCCAAAGTGGAAATGTTCACTATGATAACATGGCCAAACAATTAAGTGCGTTAAATGATCTCATGAGCAAATTAGTAGGCCAAGTATGTCAACCAACCGTAGGAAGTCATTTCCAGACCAGAGCGATTGTGGAACATGCTTCACCACACAATTCCTCTGGTTTGAACCCAGGTCCTGGTTTAGAAACATTTTTTGGCCCTTCCACCTCAAATCAAGGGGTTAATGGAGCACCAAATTTAAATGGTGATAACATGACTACCAGCCTGGGGGGTAATCCAAATATGAGGGATAATATCCTGAATGGTGGACATAATTTACCTCGTGTTAATGAGGGAATGAATACTCAACATAATGGGTATAATGGTCTGAACAATGGTACTTTCCCTGCCAATCAAAGACCAAACCACAGGCCACCTCAAACAAACCAACAGGTGAATCAACCCATAGGAGTCCCATATGATCCAAATGTTTTACTAAGAAATCAGATTGCAGAAATAGTACAAGATCAAATGGCCGTTGGGGTACGTCCTGTTATTAGGCCGACTTACACTAAACCATATCCTGATTGGGTAGATCAAGCGTACCCATGGCCTAGAGGGTATAAAGTGCCCGAGTTCTCATTGTTCACTGGTTTAGGAGAAGTATCTACTTTAGAACATGTAGGACGATTCACATTACAGAGTGGTGAGGTGACCGATTACCACAAAATGAGACTATTCCCTAGTTCATTAACAGGAGTAGCCTTTTCATGGTTCATTAATTTGCCAGCAAATTCTGTTCAGACGTGGCAACAAATGGAACAATTGTTCCATGCTCAGTTTTATAAAACAGAATCTGAGGTCACACTGGCCGATTTGGCGAACTTACGTCAAATGCCAAACGAATGGGCAGAAGGTTTCCTTCAAAGGTTTAAAACAGCTAGAAGTAAATGCTTTGTACCCCTGCCCGAAAAAGAATTTGTCAAAATCGCTCAAAACTGTTTAAGTTTTGATTTAAAGAAGAAATTCCAGGATAGGGAATTCCCTGACCTGTTTCAACTTAGTGCGAACGTAATCAGGTACGAACGTTTGATAAGAGAGGAAGAGCAAGTAAAAAATTCTAGCAAAGGGACTTATTATAAAGACCCACACTTTGGCGTTCATGCCGTAAATGATGAATTTTATGATCAAACTGAAATATGTTTGGCCGAGTTGACCAAGGGGGATGCATATACTTGTCCCATAATGGCTAAGCCTAGGGATATAGCCAGAGAGGAACCTGTAAAAGGAGAAAGCAAAAAGAGCAGAACGTTCTCGTTCGATGTGACGAAAGCTGACCTTATATTCGATAAATTATATAAGGATAAGCAGATAAAATTGAGCGATAAACATAAGTTGCCAAGCCCTGAGCAGATTAAGGGTAAAAAATATTGTAAATGGCATAATGCATGGTCACATATGACTAATTATTGCTTGGTTTTCCGTCATGTTTTACAGGACGCTATCGAGTCAGGACGAATCACGTTCGAAGACAAAAAGAAAATGGCAGTGGATGAAAATCCCTTCCCACAACCACTTGAGGTGAATATGGTGACGACCAATGTTACAAATAGATTACCAAGGTTTAAGTTGGTCATCGATGATGAGGAAGACCCTGAGAAACATGCCAGCGTGTTTGAACGTATCAGGGGAAAAGAACCTATGAAGGATGAAGAAGTCTTGTGTGCCAGATGTAAAGGAGAAATGAGAGCAAATGCTGAAAAGCCAGAAGTATGGCAGAATCACCATCGCCCTGAGTTTACTCCAAACAAAAGGCAGGGCACATCGTTTTATAAGGGGCCGCCTTTGGAAAGGCAGTTTAGGCCGACACGGCATGAAAAATCGTTCAGACCACAGTCTCGCCAACCTAATGTGTGGCACTCATATCAGTATAACGCAAGGCGTGTTGTGCCTTTTAATGAAATGACCAGGACTCAGCAAAGACGATTTCAACGGAATTATGGACGAATGATGAGGCAGCAACCAGAAAAGCCACGTCCTAAAACACCAAGAATGCTGGAAATGGTTAATCAAAATGCTCTCGAAGATAGTGAAGAGACTGGCACTGGAGAATCAATGAGAGAAATGCCAGAAAGTTCTTCTGGGAGGTCGAAGTTTGATCGAAACAAAAGAGAAGAAGACGATCCGGAACAACCTCTTACTATCCAGTTCGGCACCTTACCTCCCGTCATGGCTAATAATTATTTGTTGGCCAACGAATTCAAGAATAAGGAGGGAGAAAGAGGGGATGAAGAAGAAGCGTGTGTGTTGGAATGCGAAGGTGGTCAGACGTCCCAAGAAGTACAAGGCGAAGAGGATGATGGCATGACTGATATTGAGGAAGAGATTGATCTTGAAGAAGAGAGGAGAAAGAGAGGAGTATCGCGTAATACCTTGCTGAAACAATTGCATCGGGAAGGAGTTCGTGAAGTAGATTTGCTTGGAGAACCATCTGGGCGTTCTTTCGATTTCTACGTACTATATGGGACACCTAAAAGGAAGAAAAGGGTACCTCGTTCTGAGAAGTACGGATCTCCTCCAAGGATACTACCTCCCTCAACAGGTTGGATAGATACGGGAGAAATACTAAAAGATAGAGGTGATGCCCCACAGACTGATATTCAGCCCGAAGTATTGCAAGTTGATTCATCACAAAGGGATAAGTCGACAGGAGACAAACAGGAGGTGGAAATTGATGCAGCAGAAAAAGTTGTCTTCAAAAAACCCGCTATGAAATTGACCAAGCATTTAAGGCCACTTTATGTGAAGGCCTTGGTAAATGGTGTACCCGTGGTGAAGGTGCTTATTGACAATGGGGCTGCCATAAACACTATCCCATTAAGGATGATGAGGAAGTTCGCAAAAACAGAGGATGACATGATCCCAACAGAAGTCATTCTCACAAGCTTCAATGGGGGAGCCACTTCAGCCAAGGGAGTAATGCCACTTGATATAATTGTGGGTACGACTACAAGGACGACTGTCTTCTTTGTCATTGATAGTCCTACCAGTTACAATATACTTCTAGGGCGAGATTGGATTCATGGAAGTCGCTGTATACCATCGTCGCTCCATCAGTGCTTGGTTTTTTGGAATGACCAAGGGAAGGCAGCGGTGGTGCAGGCAGATCATAGACCTTTTGTTGCAGAAACTAATTCGGTAGAAAGGTTCATGTGTGAAGGGAATTACGGACCTGTTAGAATAATCCAAGATGGAGAAGAAACTCAAGTCGTCGCACAGAGTGAAGAACCCATTTTCGGTAGAAGCACTAGCTGAAATGTTCAGTCAAATGAGGCCAAACATAGTGGCCCTAGAAGAGCCAGTCATTGGCAAAAGAATGCTCAGAGAATATTAATGACTTGGCAACCAAAAGAGCATGTGGCCGAGATTCAGGCCTTTAAAGCCAGACTAGTGGCTTTCAATAAAGAATGTCAGGAGAAGATCAAAAAAGAGGTAGCATTGAAAACGCTGGGAGACAAATTGGCAGTATTCAAATTGGAACAAAGTATTGACCAGGAAGTTAATAAGGTAGATTGCCTAGAAGAAGAAATATCTGTAAAGGATGTGGACGATGAAGTAATGAGGATCCACAAACCTGAAAACGCTCAAGCACAAGACCTGTTGATCAAAGTAAACATTGGCAGTGTGGGAGAGGATCGCCCAACATTTATCAGCCAGATGCTTAGTCAAGAGGTTAGTACAGCATTAATCGCTTTATTAAAAGAGTATAAAGACTGTTTTGCTTGGGAGTATGAACATATGTCTGGTTTAGATAAAAGTTTAGTGGAACATAGATTACCGACTAAACCAAATTTTAAGCCCCATAAACAACCTCCTAGACGTTTTGCTCCTAACGTGCTGCCTGAAATAAAGAAAGAAATTGAGCGATTATTGAAAGCAGGTTTCATCAGGACAGCTAGATATGTTGAATGGTTATCTAACATCGTGCCAGTGTTAAAAAAGAATGGTAAAATGAGGGTGTGTATAGACTTTAGAAATCTGAATTGAGCAACACCTAAAGATGAGTATCTCATGCCCACAGTAGATTCCTTGGTTGATTCCACTGCCGGACATGTTATGTATTCTTTTATGGATGGGTACTCAGGGTATAACCAAGTATATATAGCTGAAGAAGACATACACAAAACTGCCTTTAGATGCCCAGGGGCCTTAGGATGTTACGAATGGTTAGTTATGCCTTTCGGCCTAAAAAATGCGGGGGCGACTTATCAAAGAGCAATGAATCTAATCTTTCATGATATGATAGCCAAGTTTGTTGAGGTGTATGTAGATGATGTCGTTGTTAAATCTGTTAAAGAGGAAGATCATTTCGAACAACTGAAACGCTCATTTGAGCGAATGAGACAATATAAGCTGAAATTGAATCCTTTGAAGTGTGCGTTTGGTGTCAGTGCCGGTAATTTCCTAGGCTTTCTAGTACACCAAAGAGGGATTGAACTTGATAAGAATAAAGCAAAGGCCATTTTAGAGGCCAAACCGCCTAGCAACAAAAAAGAATTGCAAAGATTTCTAGAACAAGTTAACTTTTTAAGGCGATTTATCTCTAACTGTGCAGGGCGAACAAAAACCTTTTCACCTCTTCTAAAGTTGAAAAATCTGGACGAACTCGTCTGGAAAGAAGAACATCAAAAGGCCTTTGATAGCCTAAAGACGTATTTGGCAAATCCACCAGTGTTGGTGTCACCCATCCAAGGACGGCCAATGAAGGTGTACATATCGGCTGAACAAGAATCGATAGCTGGAATGGTCGCGCAGGAAGACCAGTTTGGTGAAGAAAGGGCAATATACTATTTGAGTAGACGTTTGACGAAGTGCGAATGTAATTATTCTGCTATCGAGAAACTGTGTCTCGCTTTGTATTTCACATGTACTAAATTAAGGGCCTACTTACGGCCTGTAACAGTTTATCTGATTTCTAAAGTTAATTTAGTGAAGTACATGTTCTCTCGCCCTGTTTTACACCAAAGGATAGGCCTTTGGACTTTGGCATTATCCGAATTCGAAATACAATATATACCACAAAAGGCGGTAAAAAATCAAGCATTGGCTAATTTCTTGGCCGATCACCCGTGCCTTGATATGCCTGAAGAAATTAAATTGGAAATTGACTCATTCGAATTCAAGCCATGGATCCTATACTTTGATGGATCAAAAACTTCCAAAGGTGCAGGAGTAGGGATAGCTTTGATAAATCCTCTAGGAATTTGTTATAAATTCGCCTTCACATTGGACAGAATGTGCACCAATAACCAGGCCGAATATGAGGCATTGATTGTCGGCCTAGAGTTATTAATTGAAATGGAAGTAAAAAACGTGATTATCAGAGGCGATTCCCAGTTGGTGATTTACCAACTCACCGGCGATTTCAAATGTCAGAGCGAATCTGTTATAAGCCAGTATGAAGTCGCCCAAGAATTACTAGAAGAGTTTGACCAAGTAGAACTCCAATATGTCAACAGGATGTACAACGACATAGCAAACGAACTGGCCCAAATGGCCTCGGGTTACTTAAAAGTCTTAGATTTGGAGCACACTTGTGAGTATGGAACAATTTTGCCTGCTATACAGAGGAGGGCAAATAAGATTGGAATTCATTGTATACAAGAGGGAGATGCAATGGATTGGAGGGTAGAGATCAAAGAATTCTTGGAAAGACCAAATGAAAAGAACAATAGAAAGATAAAGCTGCGATCAATGAATTATACATTAATTGAAGGTGAATTACTCAAAAAACGCCTAGATGGGGTGTTATTAAAGTGTGTAAGTTTACAAGAAGCCAAGGTGATTATGGCTGAAATGCACGAAGGAATTTGTGGAGCCCACCAAGCTGGTCAAAGGATGAGATGGTTAATTATTAGGAGTGGATATTTTTGGCCTAAAATGGGAGAAATGTGTGTCCAATATGCGAAAAGTTGTCTGGCATGTCAAAAGCATGGGCCAATTCAGAGAGCACCAGCTAGAGAAATGGTACCTATCATTAAGTCATGGCCATTTAGAGGTTGGGTGATAGACTTAATAGGGAAAATTTATCCACCATCGTCCAAACAACATACATTCATTATAGTGGCAACGGATTTCTTCACTAAATGGGTAGAGGCCATACCTCTAAAAGAGATATCTCAAAAAAGTGTTATAGAATTCATTCGCGACCATATCATCTAGAATCCCACAAACCCTGATGGTGGATCATGGAACTTCCTTGAATGGGGATCAAGTGAAAGAATTTTTGAGCGAATTTGGGGTTAAATTGGTAAATTCCACGCCCTATTACGCTCAATCCAACGGTCAGGCCGAGTCATCTAACAAGATCCTGAAGAACATCGTAAGAAAGATGATAAGTGAAAACGCCAGGGATTGGCACGAGTGTTTGAATCAAGCTCTGTGGGCCTATAGAACATCGCCACGCACAAGCACTAAAATTACCCCTTTTCAACTAACATACGGGCAAGACGCAGTGTTACCTGTGGAAATTAACGTGCAGTCAATAAGAGTACGTTCACAAAACGACCTGGGTGACAACGAACGCGCAGAATTGCTCGTCCAAAATTTGTTGGAATTGGACGAATTAAGGTTAGATGTTCTGAATAGATTACAAGTCCAGAAACAGAAAATGGCTAAGTTTTACAACAAGAAGGTCGTAGCCAAGTCCTTCAGTTTGGGCGATTTAGTTTGGAAGGCAATACTCCCTTTGGATAGTAAAGATCCAAAATACGGTAAATGGTCACCAAATTGGGAAGGACCATACAAAGTGAAAAGTGTTTTGCCTAACGGAGCCTACCATTTAGAGGATCTAGATGGTACCAAGCATGTGAGGTTCATCAATGACAAATATTTGAAGAAATATGTTCCTTCCTTATGGGAAGACGAATAATTACAAACTTAAAAATGTAAATTCTGATGAGCGATGATAACCAAATAAAATAAAGGACGAAATACGTCTAAATAAAATTTTATTAATCAAATATTGGTTACATCAACAGAATATGAAAAGTACAAAGCCTTCCATGTGCGTGAATTTGAAATCTCTTTTAAGTTACAACTGAGGGTAAACAATTGTAGGCCCTTGGCAGCAACGGTGAAAATTGTGGACTGGGATCAGTCACATTCCCAAGAGCATTGCTGCAATGGCGGACAAAGAGGCCAGAGACGTTCCTTCTCTCCATCGATAGATGGGAAGAATTTTGCAGCTGGCCAAAAAACTTTTCCTATATCTCCCATACCAACAGACGTATCAAGTCAGACGGCACACAAGATGGATTAACTGATCCATTTCTACAGGAAGTCAAAACCGGAGAGAGTGTTGAGATATTGGACAATGGTGGTAGAATGATTCTGAGAAAAGGATTACGAATGGGAATGATAAGTGTGGAAGGCACAAAAGTATTTATAAGGAAACGAATATGAAGAGTCAGGAAACGAAAGGCCACATGCATTGAATGGCCCAAAAATCTGAAGGGGAGGAAATTGATATGCATGAATCTTAGCATGTAATTAAGTGCTTGGGGGTTGACGATTCAAAGAGTAACGTCAAAATTCGAGCATACAATTAGCACGTAATTAAGTGCTTGGGGGGTTGACGATTCAAAGATAAACGTCAATTAATATTCGAACATGCAAAATAAACTGTTCATTAAAGGCGAAAGCTGATGTAACAGTTAAAAACTATGATGAATAGATTCATGAATTTACAAGAGAAGGACATAAAATGTCTCAATTACAGTTCACCCCAAACAGATCGCATCTGTTCCCTAAGCCTCGTCCAATCCTCATCCTGCCTTCGAGAAGCAGTATCTATATCGGTCACCACCTCTTCGTCCACTTTTAGCTCCTGGTAACGCTCAACTAATGGTTTGGTCTGTTCTGCCCTTTGAGAGGCGTTACGCTCTTTAGCAGCTCTCCTGGCCTTGCAATCATCCATCTTTGCTTGAAGCTCCTTCATCTCTGCAGCCAAAGTCATCATTAAAGAATCTTCAGCCTTAATTTCAGAAGAGAGTTCGTTCAATTTAGTTTTAGCCTTGTTGATCTCCTGGAGCAAAGATTCTTTTTCAGAAGAAGCACGAAGATACTGAGCACTTTTGGCCTTCAATTCGGCACATCTAGCCAACAAAGAAAGGACTTCGGAATGAATGGCCCTCAACGTCGCCTTGAATTTCGGAGAAACATTGAGCGACGGAAGCGCAAGTGCTTGTACCAATTTTGCGCTCAAGAGATCAAATTTATCTTTCTGAGCAACAGCACTGGCCATGCAAACATCCATGTCCATGAAGGCAACATACTCAAGCATCGATTGTCTAAGAACCTCCATGTTTGCCTCAGAGGAGTCTGAAGGATGACCGGAAGAAAAGCAGGATGTTTCCAATTGTTCCCAAGAAGAAAGCAAATCTTGAATGAAGCGCACAACGGTACTAGTATACTGAAAGAAAAATGCCAACGTTAAAAATGTCGCTACAACAGGTCAATCAAGTGAAACCAAAAGAGTGAAGAAGAAACATGAGATACCTCGTCAGCAACTTTCGGACGTCCACGATCATCATCAATTGGTCCCATCATTCGTGAAGACTTCCCTTTCTCTGAATAAGACAAACTCGCTGCTACGGGCAAGTCTGTAGGAACACATGCACACAGAGAAAATAGGTTAGAAATTGCTGAGTCAGCAAATAGGGCGAAAGTGTCAAGAAACAGCCAACCTGCTGGCGCAGAAATTGGGGGGTGCACGTCCTGAGAAGTCTGCGATGCTTCAGGGGATTGTGATGAAGTTTCTGACACTAGAGGTCGCTCTATGGGAGGATCCCCTCCATCAGATGACCCTGTCAAAACAATTACAACAGCAGGATTTGGAGCTGGAGTAGGAGAGTCTGTGGCTAAAGCTTCTAAACGAGAGGATGAACTTTTCTGGAACCGTCAAATGGAATAGTCAAATGAGGCATCAGTCCATGAAGATTAATAAGTCATGTTTAAACAAAGCCGTTACCTTTCTCTTGTAAATGAGGGGGACATCAACATCATCACCACCATCGTCACCAGTGTCATCATGCAAGATTGGAGAAGCTGCAGCTGGCTGTTTCTGGCTAGAAGTACCCTTGGTAGCAACAGCCGGGGAAGTCGAGGAAGCAGAAGGAAGATTTGAACGTTTGAGGGAAGCTGATGGTGATTTGGAAGGGCCCTTGATGGACAGAGGAGTGGCAAGGATAGGGGAAGAAAGGAGAGTTTCTGAACGATCCAATGAATGAAAGGCACAATTAGCGTTGACTGAAAAGAGCCTACGCTTCACAGATGGCCACAGTTGGTCAAAAAGAGGATGCGTGACAGCAGTAGGATTAAAAGGAACAAAAGAAAAACCTTCAGCCAAGCTTTTATTGCGAGCATCTATAGCCCCAGTCTCAGCCTTACTAATAAGGTAAAAACGCTATGTGATATTTTTGGAGTAACAAGGAGGAACAGGCCAAGTTTGGCCGAAGCCAAGCTGACGAGCAAAGAAATGAGGAGCATATATCTCAATACCAGCCTTAGCATTTGTCCCTGTCACGATATCATGAAACAACTCCTTCCCAACTAAAAATTCAACCCATGTAGACAAAGATGCAGTTGCTTCATCCATGGTAGAAGGAGGACGAACAAAGATGGGGATTTGATGAACGGGGAAAGGAAAGAATGAAGGAATGGAATTCAGTGTGTAAAAGAATGTGAAAATCTCTCTGGCAGACATATTTACAGGGTCTAACTGATGAATAAACAACCCATAGCAAGCGACTGATCTAGGAGGGGAGGGCACAGCACCAAGTTGTGGGAAATATGCCCTCAACCACAATTGGGCCAACCAAAGAGGTCCACTGCCTGTAGGAGAGGCATTATTCTTCAATTGAAATTGAAGGGAGGCCATACCCCTATAAAGAGCAGCCAAAAGGAACGAACATAAATTCAAGGGTCGACCACGTGCTAGTTCGTGTGATATGGGCAAATAACTCGTAGAAGGCTTCAGACTAGGGACGCAGAGGATATATTTACACAGCCAAACGTGGATAAAAGCTACACGCTCAGCATGATTAGGTTCAGAAATGGAAGCAGTGTAAAGGCTTTGCATGCTCGAATAAGATTCAGTAATTTTCTTGTCAAACTTTGGAGCAGCACTAGTGACCAAGATACCAGGGAATATGGTATCGCCCAAAGGTGGGAGGTTTACTAAAGCCCCTACATCCCTCAGGGTAATAGACATCGGGCCAAGGGGAAAAACAAAAGTATTATACTCTGAAGACCAAAAGCTCAGCGCGATTGGAAAAAGTGCCGAGTCATAAATTGGAGGATGGATGGTAATCTCCAACAAATCAGAAATCCGTGCACGATCAAAAAGTGCTTTTGTGGGACCATGCTTTACTAGACGTGCATGCTAAAAACGAAAAGAAGAATCAGCTTTGGGCCAAGTGCGAATACCTCGCTCCTGAATGGGCTTTAACGGTAGTGAGTTCAGAAAAGGAAGATTTTCCGTGCAAGGGAATACTTGACTCGCCGCTACTTTCTCTATTGATGCAGCATCATTGAACAATGGGCCAAGATAAAACTCATTCCGGTCTGGGTTGGCCGGTGCAAGACGAGAAGGGTTTACATACGGCCTGGTGAGGAGATTCAAGAAGTCTTCGAAACTAAAAGGGGAATCCGAACGAGTTTGAGAAGTTGCCATTGAACGCAAAATACGAGTTTGTCTGAGGTTGCTTAAGAAACGTAGAGGAGAAGCAAAACGATGAACAGTAAATAAAAGAGGGAAAAGACGCGAAGTAAGAAGACGTGGTTTCGTGGTGCAGTGAAGTGGCGCGATGTTTGGGTTAAGAGGGGTTGTAACGTCACACTGTTTTAGACAATCAGAAGAAAGTGATGATTGAAAAACCTTGGAAATTTCAAACGTTGCTGGAAGACACATAAATGAATATGGCGAAGATTAAAATTAATTCCGCCATATTGGGGGGTAATTGTTGACACACAAAACAGGCAGCCCAAATCAAATGGCCCAAGAGAGGAAATGGCTCTAAAGAAGAAGCCCAGATAAAGAGATCAGGATAAAAGCCCAACCAGAAATATCATTAAATATGAGGAAAGCCCAAAAAGACAAAGGTACGACGTCGCCCAAGTCGGCAGGACGCCCAGATATTGAGCGAAGGAAACACCCTATAATCGCCCAGAGCAGAAGATCAATTGTCGCCCAGGAATACCGAGTCGCCCAAAGTCCAAGAAATGACCAAAGTTTGTTGTTATCCAAAATCACGATCTAAGACGGTTTGAGCACATCATAATTACACCCCACGATTTGAGAAAGTTGATGGCAAGCAGTTATGAAGAGAGCGTAATGATAGAAGTTGTGCACAGAAGTTTTTAGCCAACCTACCATGATGAAAGAAGTGGGTAGTTACAAGCGGTTGCTAAACGATCAAAAATGCCCAGGCCGTATAAAAGAAGGAAGAAGACATTGAGAAAACCCCGACAAAATTCACTCTCAAAACAGAGAATATGTAATTTAGTTTTCTTAGATTAACTTTTAATTACTTCAAATCCCTTGTACTTGTGTGCTTGCGCCCCTTGGAGGCATCTTGTTCGTGTCCAAACTGTAGTCTTCATATTCAATAAACGCCCCTTTTTGGGACTTTGTTCCAAGAGGTTTGTCCCTTACACAATCGTCTGATTCCCTTTTTAATTGTTAGCGAGCGAAAACGCGCGAAACAGATATTATTCGAAATTTGGTTTATTACGTGTATGCATGTTGATTGCCGTGGGTTTTGACCTATTTCCAGTAGTAATTAGTTCTTTTCATGATCATCCAGATGGATATAACGAATACTTCATAATGACAATTCATGGTGCGGGTGTTTTTTCGATAAGCCGAACAATATGAAGTAAGAACATGGTACGGTGATGTTCTTAGACTATGTGAAACTTGCTTTTTTCAATAGGGATTGGTTTGAAGCATTTTCATATGTTCGTTCGTGGATATTGTAAACCTCTATACTTCTACTTTAGGATGTAGAAAGATAGTTTGTGGACACGAGGCATATGAACTACGGATACCATCCAACACCACTACCTATGCTACTGGAAGTTCATCAAGGAAAGGAATAGTAATGAGGTGTGGACTATGTGATAAAGTTGGGCACAACAAAAGAAGGTGAAGCTGTCGGAAACCACCTGCTGCAAATTGAAAAATGATTATTGATTTGCCTTGTATTTTATGTTTACCATTTTGTTGGATTATGTACTAAGAATGATTATGATCTTGTAATTTGAACCTTTGTTTTTTATGGTCTATATATGTTCATAATGTTTTGTTATTTTTCTGTTGTTCATTGCTTTTGTTGTATATGGATTGAATTGATTCATTAGTCAAGGTTAACTTGCACAAGCTTTGTAATTCTAGGAAAATTTTGCGCAAATTTTAATAATTACAGGGTTGCAGTGCTCAACACTTGCCATACGCAGGATTGTATTATACAATATTTCACGTTTTCAAGGTTGTTTCTTGCATCCTTTCCCATTTTTAGGGGGGATTTACCGCAGTGAAATTTGAACACAAACACTGCCATTATATTATCCAATACACATGACCAACCAAAAAAGAACACACGAAAAATCAGGAAATTGGAACATTTTATTGCACACCAGGTACTTAGGAAATCAAAATCATTATGAAACGTCTACTGGAGATCACAACATTTACTAACATTCATTCATTGCACAAATGAACAAGACTATTAAAGCTCTATTTTCCACCAAAAACCCACATCATAACACACCCACATAAAAACCTAAAAACCCAGCTCCTAAATCCAAAAGCATTATTCAGCCTCTACAATTCCAGGTCCTATTGTTCATATGCATCTTGGATTTTAGCAGACCAGGTATGATCTCCACATATTTATGACACATAGGTGATAGGTGGGTCACACAATGAGAAAAACCCATAACTTCCATTTTGCTACAGAAAAAAATCAGGGATACACTACCAGGCATCATGTGTATGTCAAGAACTGTCCACGAAATCTTCTGCTAAAATTCAATCCCACACCTGCAGAAACGATACTCCATTGTAGCTTCAGATAAAGTGAGTTACTGAAAAATGTTTTTCCATGCTTTATATACCATCCTTACTCCAGGCAAATAGTCCCTTAATAAGTGGTAAACATGGAAAGATGGTTTTTGCTCTTTTAAAATTATCCATTTTGACCATCTTTGATTGGAGTTAACGACAACAGTAACGGGAGGTGGTTCTCACTTCAAAAGTCATATAGGGGGTTTTCAGCCAATTTGAAAAAGATAGGGGGTATTTCACAATAGGTCAAAAAAATAGAGGTATTACGCCAATAAGCCAAAAAAAAAAAAAAAAAAAAAAAAAAAAATAGATAGAAATGAATTGTTATGAGTAAACAGCAAATGTGATCTCTCAAAATGCACGAATGAAATGTAACTTCAATTGTTATAAATCATTTACAAACATGAACCATACAGATAATAAGTTCAGAGAAAACTAGGTTTACGATCTTCAATATCTCTGAGTCAAGTTTAAAGAAATACAGATTTAGGATCATCAATATTTATGAATCAGCATGTGCGGGTATGTTAGGTTCAGAAGGCTTCTTTAACGCTGATAAGCTTTATTGGATAATAAAAATATTTTTTTCTAAATAATGATTATTTTACCGCATTCAAAAAATATGGACAGGGCATAGTCCGATTCAGTTTAGTTTCAAAGAGAATCAAAAAGAACTATGTACCAGTGGGTATCTTATAATTGGATACATCGATTCCATCTCTAAAAATGGCACATGTTGAATTTTGGTTCTAGTTCGATTCAGTTCGATTCTTTCAATTGAGTTTCTCAAATTCAATAACCAATGTAAATGGATTATACAAATATAAAAAAATATTAATCTATAATTAAGTATCTAAATTCTCCATAATCTCTCTATTATAATAATTTATGTTGATGCTAATAATTTGCGTTTTTCAAGTTTAATTAAAAGCGACAATTTACGTTAACATGTTTACTAGAAGCATAAAAATATCTCTAAGAAATTCTCTAAATACAAAATGCTCTCTATTTTAAAGAGTTAACATTTAATATTATACTACAAGAGACTCTTTAAATTAACATTTTAATTTAGAGAGTGGATAGAGCCGTAAATTGATTGGATATGGATCGGATCTGCCTATATCTGATCCAATCCGATAAGAAAATTATCTGATCTGATCTGATAATTCAACGAATATTTGATTATTAAATCCATATCCGATTTGCTATGTATCGGATATCCGATCCGATAATCCGATCTGAAATTAATAAAAATTAGGAAAAAAATAAATGTTCTTTAAAAAAATTTGAACTAACTTGAGGCCCACCTTTTTTTACTAGCAAGCTCAATAGTGATTTGTATCATCATGATATTTCTTTTTAAAGGAGAGATTCTCTTCTACTTTTCTATTGATATTCGATATAGGATAAAGTAAAATTGAATTTCAATTTCAATTCTAAATATAAATATTTTATTTCATTATTTCCATTAACAAATCAAATTATTTATTACATATTAATTATTAGTTTTTGAAATTGTAAAATAAATTACAATAATAAATTTAATTAAGAAAAATATAGATATTTATTTACTTTAAATTAGTAAACTAAAAAAAATCTATTGTTTTTATAATATTTTACATTTATGTGTATAGTTATTTATTCAATTTGACAATCGGTTCGATACCAATTCAACCCCGATTCGACTTTTTGACCCTTGACCCTCTTCCTTTTCTGGATCGATACCCGAGTCGATTTTAACACATTTATGTGTATAGTTATTTATTCAATTTGACAACCGGTTCGATACCAATTCAACCCCGATTCGACTTTTTGACCATTAACCCTCTTCCTTTTTCGGATCGATACTCGAGTCGGTTTTTAACACATTGGTTGAAATCAACTTTTTTTTTCTTCAAAATTTTCAATTCTTAAACAGGTTTAATAATTATAAAATTTTCAACTTTTTATGTTTTGAATTTGATTACTTTTTTATTCTAAATTTATTTATTTTCTCATTTATTTGTTTTAGTGATAAATAATATGCCATGAAAATATTTTACCGATTCAATTATTTATAATAAATCGAATCGGATTGACCTATATCCATGTTTGATCCATTTAGTTAACGGATCATCGGATTCGGATCTTGATCGGGTTATCGGACTGAAACCCTAAATCCATCTCTCGTTAATTTCGTCGGATTCGGATCGGGTCCGGATCAAAATCCAATCCATTGACAGTTCTAAGAGTGAGTTTGGCTCTCCAAACTCACTCTCTATAATTAAATACATTCAAAGAGTTTCAATTTTCAATGTAAGAAAACAATAAAATAATTTTAAAAAAGACTAGTTAAAATAAAAGATAAACAAAAATATTAAATATTTTTTGGGAGTAGTAAAATTAAGTGTTAAATATAAAGAGTTTGTTGGAATACTTCAAAATTTTAACTCTCTAAATTTATAGATACTCTTCAAATGATAGAATATGCTCTTAAAAATAGAGAGTCTCTTGGAAATGTTCTAATAGTGTTGAATTGAATAAGTTCTTGAAAAATATGCTTCAAACTTCCAATTTCTATAGAATTCGAGGAGTCAAAAATGCTAAGTTATATGGAAAGAAAGGAATTCAAGCATCTTATTAATCCAAAATTATATCTATTAAATTTAAATCATTCATTAGTAACACCATAATGAATTGAATATGAATTGACGTATTATTCTAAAGTTTAGAAGAAAATGTAAAATGGTAGGTGCATTGCACTGACCACTATTTATAATAATAACATAATGAATTGAATATGATTTAACGTATTATTCTGAAGTTTAGAAGAAAATGTAAAATGGTAGATCCATTGCACCGACCACTATTTATAATAAAAAAAAATAAAGTTTCGATTAAATCGAATTTTTTAGTTCTTGGTATTAGTACTGAGAATCATATTGGAACATTGGTCAATTCTCATGCTTAGAATCGTTCTATAGTAGCTCAAATTTCGATCTTTCTAGAAAAAACTCTGAATTTAGTTTATACGAGAAGCGAAATTCTCGTTTTTATTAAATTTTAAAATTGAAAATATCATTTTTGCTACTTTTCTAACATATGATATTGTAAGGATGAACTGTAGTCATAGACCCAAATCTTTTATTTTCTCGTAGACTTTAGATAAATATTTAGTTTGTCCCGTCTATAGTCACAAACCTATCATTTCGCTGTAACAGAACGACATATGGATGGATTCCATCCATTTGACCATTATTTGACCAAAAAATTAAAAATTTCACCTCTTTTGATCAATAAACTGAAGGGCAAAATCGTCTCTTTTTATTTTTCAACTTTAAAAAAATAAAAGAAATATTGTTACCTTCTTTCCCAACTCCAAATCCTCCCACCATCCCTATTCCCACCCCACCCAATCAAACCAATCTCTGAAAATCGTCACCACCACTCACCCACCTACCACCACCATAACCTACCTCAACCACCGCCATCCACCTCTAAAAATCATTTCCTTTGAGTTTGAGCAACTTTAAACCCCAAAATCCTTTGTCACGTCCTCTTCGTTACTTTCCAATTTTTTTCTAGCAAGAAGAAGTGTTGTACCATCCCCGTTGGAGTTGGCCACTACTTCCTTTGGACGTTCAATATTTATGAAAATTTTGATAGCAAGTCCCACCCGCCTTCTTTTAACATCTTTGTCAAGGGTACTTTAGTCTTTTCCTAGCGCTCTCCATAACTCGAATTTGTTTCTCGCTCCAGCACTGACTCAAACCTCTTGTTTTACTTGAATGATTCGGAGACTGACTTTTTTTACAGCATTGCCACTGATTCACGATTGTTGGGTCCCTACAATTAACCCAAATGCTTACCATTTTGACTATACCGAATTCTAGCAATTACATATTGGTAAATTATGGTAGGTTTTCATCCGGTTCGGATCAATAGGGCACTGAATTCAACAATGACATAGGTTTTGACCAATCTTAGCAATCCAGTGCTGACTTTCGAGCAATAGCTGTGGCTATTGTTACTAGGGCAACAACTAAAGCCATTTAGGCCCTATTTGGTACACATTATTTTTTTTCATTCTCATTCTTCTACTCATTTTCAACCACACATTCTTCAATAAAATAATATTTTCCATCATATCAATAACTTTTCCTTCATTTTTAACCACACATTCTCCATCAATCTACTATTCAATAATACATTCTTTCAAAATAACGTGTCTCAAACACACTCTTATTCTATAAAAAATATAGTGAATGTTAAAAGAAGTCTAAATTATTTCCCTGAAAAGCTATATCAGACCGTGTTGAGTGCGATGGGGAAGGGGATGGAGCCCCGGAGTATGATTTGTTTATGAATGTTGTTTAGGATCGACGAGGTTACTAAGATACCACTTGTTAAGAATTATGTATTTTTTCGATCCACTTGTTGTAATTCAAGATTGAAATATTGAAGTTGTATAGCAAAATATGAAGTATATGATCGTAAGCAAAAGAATAATAAAAGACAAGAAATATGACAGGGGAATATGGAGATTTTATTGACTCATGAACAATATCGGATAAATATACAATTGATTTAAAGTTCTAATAATCATCGAGGCTAAATTATCATATATTCTCAAAACCTCTGTACTAAATTGTAGAAAAAAGCCAAGTATATATAGCAACCATGTAGGGCAACGTCTAAACCCTAATAGATGTGTTGTAGTTGCAGTAGAATGCAAAAAACGTGTTAAACGCGAAAAGGGTCTGGTCCGAATAATTCTGTCGCTCGAGCAATAAGTTAGCGACAATTCAATCGCTCGAGTATCAGGCGAGCGACCAAGTCTCGGGAGAAAACCTGCAGGTGTTACTCGAGCGACCAACTAGCGAAAATGAGGTGACTTTTTTTTCCGGTCCACCTCTTCAAATCCAATACAAATTTCAACTCCCAATAGGGCTTCCAAATAGAATTTCAACTTGAATAAGACTCTAATAACATTCCAAATTGAATTCTTCTTGTCGTGCACTTCAATTACAATTCTTCAATTACTTCAACAATGAATTTGGGTTACACCCAAATTCTAACAATATCCACATTGACACAAATACCACTTCAACGAACAAAGTTCCAAAATTTTTTCCACCTGGAGAAGAAAATCCGTCTGCAAAAAACGAACTGAACTCTTCAAGAATAACTAAAATTAATTTCTCCAACAAATATAGAATACTCTACCTCTTCCAATAAATTCAAGCACTACTTTGTAGAATTACCTCAGATTCACAAAAAACATTAAGTTTTTTAAATTTACCAACTATGGCTGTAACACACCCTGAAGTAGAATCAATCTCAAATGCTTTTACAGAAGGTCCATTGCTAGATTGTATACCTACTACGCTTAAAGCATGCCCAATAAAATTAGAATCCAAATACCTTTCTCCACTGGATTCGTCCCTAGCAATTGAATATAATGGCATCGCAGGTAATGGTGGCAAAACGACATTATCCATATCTTCTAAACTCAACTTAACAATATTCTTTAAATCTGACCTTATACAAAAATCTAAAGGTACTGTACCAAACTGAATGTCCACCACGGTAGTGAACTTGTGCTGATTCACTACTCTAGATTTTGCACTACCATGTAAGATGTATAACTTGGACATTTTCTGTCCCTCCAATACAACATCGGCACTTATACAAACCTTCAATGCTCCACTTCCATCAAAGAACTTATAACCCTTTGAATAAAGGATAGATAATGAGATGCGATTCTTTTTCAAATCTGGAACATGTCGAACCGGCCAAGTGTTCTAATTGCCCCATCCATTTGCTTCAATCTAACCTTACCAATTCCTGCAATCCGATAAGGTGCGTTGTTTCTCATAACTACGACACCTTTGGAAACTGTTTCATATGTAGTAAACAAGTCCTTATTAGGACACATATGAAACACACATGCTGAATTCAGAATCCAATCTTCCTTTGGTTTAGACTCGACGTCAGAAACAACCAAAAGATCTCCCTCATTTACATTGTTCTCCGCGAGGTCTGCTTCGCCTGATGTATCTGATTGCTTACTATTTCGATTTGCAGCCAGCCTTATTTTATTCTGCAATTTGTAGCAATTCTTCTTAATGTACCCTCTCTTCTTGCAGAAGTTACAAATTTGATTACTGAACTTAGACTTATATCTGCCTCTTCCAGAACCACCATGAGCAACAAGGCCTTCTCCATCTCTGACCTTAGAAATCAGACGTTTCATCTTCTCTTTTAAAAACAAAGCATCATACACCTCCTTTATGGTGAAAATATTACGACTATACAAGATCGTGTCTCTAAATGAAGAAAATGAAGTAGGCAACAAACACAGTAGGATCAAGACCAACTCTTCATCATCATATTTTACTTCCAAAGTTTTCAAATAAGCGACTATCTCCTTAAATACAACCAGATGATCTTCCAAGAATTCACCTTCTGCAATGAGAGTATAATCCCTGTTTCGGTTGTAATTTGCTTGTTAGACTTTTGGTCATGCACAATTACTCAAATTTCAATCATAAAGTAGCTACTAAAACTTCCTTCAAAACGTCCCGAAAAATGTTATTCGGGAGATGAAGATGAATATGAGAAATTGTCTTCTTATCCTTTCGTAATTTTTCCTTCGCGGTCAAACTTGCTGACATCTTGTCAATTCCCAACAACACATCATCTAAATTCATTTGTACAAGTACTGCTCGTATAACCTCCCACAGCATGAATCTGGCGCTCCGATCCAAAAGCGGTATGTCATACTTCATGGAAACCATCAAGATCAAAGATCTTGAACAAATTAAACCCTGCGCTCTGTAGAACTGCTAAAACTGGCTCCAATACCACTTGTTAAGGACTGAGGGGATTGCTAGGATACCCTTGTTAAGAATTATGTATTTCTTCGATCCACTTGTTGTAATCCAGGATTGAAATAACGAAGTTGTATGGCAAAATATGAAGTATATGTCGTAAGCAAAAGAATAATAAAAGACAAAAAATATGATTGAGGAATTTGGAGATTTTATTGACTCATGAACAATAATAGAGAAATATACAATTAATATGAAGTTTTAGTAATCACCGAGGTTAAACTATCATATATTCTTAAAACCTATCCACTAAATTGTAGAGAAGAGCCAAGTATATATATCTGCAACTATGTAGGGCGATGTCCAAACCTTAATAGATAAGTTGAAGTTGAAGTAGAATGCCAAAAACGTGTTAAAACGCGAAAATGGTCTGGGGCCAAGTAACCATGTTGCTCAAACGATAATCTAGCGATAGGTCCATCGCTCAAAAGCCAGGCGGACGGCAGGTAAATGACCAAGTCTTGGGAGAAAACCTCCAGGAGTTGCTCGAGCGACCAGCTAGTGAAAATGCAGCGACTTTTCTTCCCGGTCCACCTCTTCAAGTCCAATACATTTCCAACTCTCAATAAGGCTTCCAAATAGAATTTCAACTTGAATAAAACTCCATAGCATTCTAAACTGAATTCCTCTTGACGTGCACTTCAATTAGAATTCATTAATTACTTCAACAAGGAATTCAGGGCACACCCAAATTCTAACCTGAATGGTTCCAATTACGAAATACCTGAAGTATAAATGAGTGGTTTCAGGTACTGAAATACCCGAATCGATCCATCTGATGCACATGCCTAGGAAGGAAAGTGATATTAATGTTAGTCAATGAAGAATAATGGTAAAGCTAAGCATTATATATCTATAAATAGCTATTGCGGATTGAAGGCGAAAGTAGAGAGAACTCATGCATCCAAATTTTGGAGTAGCTAAAGATATTGTCTAAGAAATTGTTGCAGCAAAAAATTGTGAGGTTGAGAGGGAAAAAAACATAAAGAGAGGGGAAAGAAAGTGAGAAGAAAAATTAAAACCGTGTATTAAATGTTCTAGTTTTCTGTAGTGAGAGCTAAAAAAGGGTTTGGAGTTTACAATTTCTTGCTCTGAATAGTGAATTTGACTCTTCATTTCTCATGGTCATCGACGATTTGTCGAATCACGTTAAATTCGTGTTTTTTTCTTTTGTAATTATTTTTACGTTTTCATTGACGCAGCATTCAGTGTGCATTTGATAAGATTTTTATTATTACAAAACTCTCAAATGTTTTTCCATATCCTAAAACAAGATATTTGTCACATATCCCATAAGCAATTCAAATGCCTACAAATATCGTTTTGAGGGAAGTGCACATGACACACATTGCAATCTTCTTTCATTTGTTCTTTACTTTTGTGTTTCAACTTTCAAGTTCATTGCGGGTTTGTTTGAGTCCATTTTTGGGAGAATAAAATTTTGTAATAGCAATTTTTTAGAGAATGTTTGATTAAATAATAGGAGAAAAGTTTGTATTTACGGATAAAATTATTTTGCATTTGTTCGGGCTCCACTTTAATGAAACTTTAGGAGAAAACGAGTTTTGGAATACTTTTTTTTTTTAAAGTGTGGTTAATAAATAAAGAAATTTTTTCGATTTACGGATAATATTATTTTGTGGTAGAATGTGTAGTTGAAAATGAGAAAAAATGAGTTTTGCCGAGTTTGGACTCCATTAAAATTGTAACATATTTTTTTTCTCTATCATTTTTAACCACAAATTTTTCAATAAAATAATATTACACGAAAATTCGAGACGTTTACTTCTTTTTTAGCCACACATCCTTTAAATAATGTGAACCGAGTAGGGGCTTCGAAAAATTAGCGGTCAAATATAGGTTTTATTGAGAGAATATATGATTAAAAATAATTTTGAAAAAACATATTTTTTTAGATAATGGGACTCAATTAAGGAGCCCTTAATCATAATACTTGAGAATTACCGATATTTTAAAATATAATCTACTTTGAAAAGTTTCTTTGCAGTGTTTGGAATGTGCAAATGAAGTAACTTGGAGTCATAAGAATCATCTGTCACTCTGAACATTTATTCCCGACTTGGTCCCATTAAATTAAAATTTATTTTTTTTATCAATTATACATTATCCAATAAAATAATATTATACGAAAATATAAAAAAAATTAATTCTTTTTAATCCCACATTCTCAAAAAAATTACTATTCATCTCGTTATAATCTAAAATAATGAAGCCAAACAGGGACTTAAGTTACGCTGTAGCACCATTGACAGGGATGCCAGTCGCTAATTTTTTTCCCTGCTTGACCTTAATTTTTTTAAATTCATATTTTATCGTATTCGTATTTTACTGTATTCATATTATTATCCATTTCTGAACAAAAAATTATTAAAAATGTAAATATTATAGTAAAAAAAAAACCTAAAAAGTAATTTTCAAATTCACTTCGGGCAATAATTCCAACTTCCCAATCGCGCTGTCTCTTCTAATTGAACATTTCACAAGATTGTAGTAGAAGGAGAAACCCTAGCCATGGAGAAGGAGAAATCGAGCCGTAGACACAGAGATTCCGATTCCCATAGAGACAGAGAATTATCCAAAGACCACCATAAGCACCACCATCACCGGTCGAAGCACCGCGACGGTGAAGATGACCGCCACCGATCCGACGACAACTACCACAAGCGTCGCGAGCGATCTAATGACTTCGAGAAGTCAATTGACCATAGACATGAACGAGAGGGAAGCAGAGATCGAGAAAATCGGCACAGACGCGAGAAATCTTACGAGAAGGAGAGGTCTTACGAGAGAGAGGACTCCGTGGAGAGAAAGCAGTCGGAAAAGAGGAAAGTGAGGGGGGACAGTGAGGAAAGGAATAGCAGAAGAGGGGATGAGAAAAGAGCTAGGATTTCGGAAGAAAACGTAAGGGGAAGTCGGAGATTTGAGGATAATAAGGTGGAGGATGAAAATTTGGATTATGCTAAGGAGAGGAAAGTACAAAGTAGTTTTGGGCGTGAAGATCATCCATTTGACAGCGGCCAGAGTAATGGGACTGGTCAAATTACCACTGTAAGATCCTGTTTTCCTTTTTCCATCGTCTCTCGTTCTTTGAATTTGTTGGTTGTGTGTCTATATAATCGCTTTTGATGCTAGTGTTAATCTTCGTTGCCTAAAGGTAAATCCTGAAGTGATGCTTTGACATCATTGGAGCAAGGTACATATGTGAGTGTGTGTAAAATATAATTTTGTATGGGCAGGTATGTAGGATTTGGGTTTTCTGTACTGCTCTTTGTATTTGTTTATATGACGAAAGTTAAACGCTGAAGTCTGTGAAATACTCAATGCTGCTGCTTCGATATATTCTATTTATCTACCATGTATTAATAATTTTGATGAAAGCATTATTTGATCACACCCATGGATTTGGTTGTTTGTTTGCAGCAACCTGCTGTGTCTGATAGTGTCAATGCATCTACCATGTATTAATAATTTTGATGAAAGCATTATTTGATCACACCCATGGATTTGGTTGTTTGTTTGCAGCAACCTGCTGTGTCTGATAGTGTCAATGCAAGAGTTTTCTATGTGAAGAAAGTTCTCTTAGATTCTGTATTCAGTTGCTGGATAGTTAAGTCGCTGTCAAGTGTTTTTTTGTGGCACATGATTATCAAAATAGAACATTCTTGGTCATCAGCACGAAGGTCTTGTTTTTATGTGCCTTGTATAGTTATATTTCATCATATATCATTGATGATGGACAAAATGGTTGCAGGCTAGACATTTCAACTCATGGTGGTGGAAATCCCACTTTTTATGACTAGAGAAGATAGCCAAAGGATCTGGTAGTATTAATGTCATACCATGTGTTTTTTAATTGTATCCAAAAGAAATACTGGTATTTAGGTTTAGAAGTTGATTGAAACAATAAAATAGATATAAAAGCTTCATTGTGTGTGTCTCAGAAAAGAAATCTATGAACTTCTATGATGGAAGTACAATTGCAGAACAACATAGATAAGCTCTGCAGAGTTGGCCAAAACTATTTAGGGAATACTAATATGCATCGTCATTAGGTATTTACGCAGATTAGAGGCACATAAACATCTAGGTGCCATCGCTATATTATTTTCAGACTATGAAATTATAAGGGAGATAACCTGGAAACAGGGGCGGAGCCCTTTATGGTCCAGTGCAGGCACAGGCCTGCACTGAACTTTTGGGCCCAACCCAATCACTCTTAAATTTTTATTTTTTATTTTTTTTTCTGTAAATTACACTGAGTACCCTATTTAAGATATTAATTCCAATATTACATTTCCACATTTTATACTCCAAACATACTGACATTCTATAAGTAAAAAGTGCAAGTATGCTTCCCGTGATATGCGCTCAAAAAATTAGATCACCGAATCTTTCCCTTTTCAAAATTCCTAATTTCAAACTTTACCTTTCCTTCAATTGCATTCAGATTCTGTTTTCCATTTTTAATTCCTAATTTCAAACTTTACCTTCTTCCTTGATTTATCCAAATTTCCTTCAATTGCATTCAGATTCTGTTTTTAATTGTTATCTTGCTGGAACCCTAATCCCTAAAGCCAAGATTTAACATCTTGTGTTCTTTGTTGTCCACCAAAGATTTGACTTCAACTCCAAAGAAGAGAGCAACCAAATCCTAAGTAAATTTATCTCTTTTTATTGGATATTATTTTTTTTCTTTTAGAATTATCATTTGTATATTTCCCCTCGAAAAAGCTATTTTGGTTCTTCTTTTTTTCTTTTTCTGAAAAATTTATGAATTGCTAGTTGAAATTTTATATTGCATGAAGATTGTTCTGGCACATTCTGGTGATTGCTATTTGCTATGTGAACTGCAATTCTCTAATACTTCAATGATTTGCTAGAATTTGTGTTTGGCATTTAAGCTATATTCGTCTTGAAAACTTTGATCTCGTGGAAATTTAATTTATCACAATTGGTGTCTAATGTTCCCAATTTACTAACAAATTGTGTCATCTATAATATATATGATGATTATTTGATGGCCTCGGTTTAACATGGGTTGTTTTTAAATTCAGGCTACACTGGAATATTAGGATTCGTGAGGAACAAGTAATTTATAAATTAGGTCATTTTTAGTATTGTCGTAATATTGTTTTATATTTTTATCATCATTAAATCCATGGTAAAAAACTCAAAGTTTGGCGTTGATTAAATTGTGTCTGCACTGAACATTATTCCTAGCTCCGCCCCTGCCTGAAAACTAAGAGACGTGCTATGGGAAAGTGAACTTTGAGTCGAGATGTTGTGAGGACTTAAATTTCATTAAATTGTCTAGAACGATTTGAGATTCGATATACCTAAATAAGCCATGTTCGTCACCTGTACAATCCAATCACTGCTTGATAGCACTAAATGACCACGAGCGCTAGAAACCATTATAATTTTGCAAATGAATTTGGTTATGATTCATCTAATATAGATGGACTCTTGATTATGATAAAATGTAGTTCCAAAAAATTGTTTTTCTTGAATGCTTCTAATTTCTGTTTCAATTTTCAAGTTTTTGATGGATGAGATTTTCAATTAAAGAACAAGGTTTAATAGGTAATTAACATATATGAAGCACATACACGTCTGAGAGGCCGGAGTATCCGTGCCTGACACATGTTGGAAATGCCACATGGCCTGTCCCCTTGTTCTTTTCTTCATTCAAGCAGCCGACACTCTGGGGATATGTCAGATACACGGGGCTGAAACATTTATCTAGAAAGAAAGGAGAATTGAAAAGAATATAAGATGATCTCAGCTAGGTTGATTGAGAAAATGAGAGGGAGAGAGATCTGGAACGTGCAAAGAGGTAGGCAAGGGTGGATCTGTGAATTGGGGGAGAAAAAGAGGCAGATGGATGAATCTGGACAAATTGGTACTTGTGTTTTAACGTCTGTTTTCTTTTAGGGTTAAAGAGGTTTGTGGGACAAAAAGGAATTTGGGCAGCTAGAGACAGTTATTGACCCAGAATGAGATACTGTCGGACGATTAACTTTAGTTGTAAAATGTCTCATTTAATTTTTCAATTTAATTGCAAAAAGACATACAATTTAAAAGACTAACAAAATAAAAATGTGTTCCTACATTAAAAATTAAAAAATTAAAATATTTAAACATTATTTTATTCAGTGTGTCCCTTACATATCGTGTCCTAATTCTTTTGAAAATTTGGGTGACAGATTGTCAATGTTGGATAGGACGTGACCGGGCGTCCATGTCTGTGCTTCATAGATCAACATGTTCTGAAGAGAAGTAATAAATATAAATCTAGCTTTGTTTGGGAATATCTTTATTTTTACTCCTCTAAATCGTTTATTAATTGCGATATGGCAACAAGTGCTCTCACTGATTATTAACTCTTCATAAGTTAGAAACTTGGAATATAGTTCATATTTGTTTTTGGTTTGGTCGTGCATGGGATTCTTGATTGTTATGCCCACTACCATTTGGTCATAAATACTTATGTTTCTCAATATCATTTTCACGTACTTCATCTATACTTTCTTTTTGGATGATTGTAACTGTATGTTCTTGGTATCTTTTTCTGCAGCTGGTATTCTCTAACTTGATGGTGGCATTTGTCCATTGAATTCTCTTTTCAGCAGAATAATTGCTAATCAGTGCGAAAGCCTTCTAAGTACCGACTATTCGGCCAATTCCCTTAGATGCACTCATAATGAATGTTACTGCTTTGAGCTGAGATACTTTTCTCCTTTCTTGCGGGCTACTTTGAGTTTTTTAGTTTGAGGATAGATCCTGAAATGAGTGCTGCTGCTGATTTTGATGTGACATGTTTGCCTTGAAATGCTTGATAATCTGAAGATTTACCTGACATATCTCTAACTTTTTCTTCTTACACATTTCATTGATTGGGTGGATTAAAATTTGTCATTTATGTACTTCCAGGGTGATGCGACTGGACCACTTGCTATGCCATCCGGCGTGGTACCTGACAATTCTGGGGATCACAGTCATTCTTCTGCTACCAAGGTGTCTCCCATTTATACTAGAAATGAAAATAAGGGAGTTAATATTAGCAGATCTCATGAGGTTCCTGATAAATTGAGTACAGATGGGACAGCAGCTTCAGATGCTGGCAAGAGTGGGGGCTTATCACTTGATGCTTTAACAAAAGCTAAGAGAGCTTTACAAATGCAGAAGGAGCTTGCGGAAAAGATGAAGAGGATTCCTTTGGTAAGTTGCTGCTAAGATAGTTAGCTGTTGGGCACTTTAGATGTTCAATAACCTTCGTCCTATTTTTTTAATTGTTACATTGGTGAACTTAGTTTCTGGCTTAGCAAGAGATGATGATATGTTACAATAACTTTTCACTTGTATGCCATATCCACTTGTCCTTTTTCCCCATTGTAGTTGAACAAAACTGCTGGCTCAACAAGAGAGGGTAGTCCACAAATGGTTCAAAAGGAAGCTGCTAAAGTCCCACCCTCCAGTAAAGGTATATTGTCAACGCCTGTTGCTTTGGCAACTGCACCAGGTGTTTCTACTGGAGTAAATCCAAGCACAACAACTTTACCAGCTGTTGCTTCTGCGAACCCACCACCAAGTGGCTTACCTCATCTCACTGGGCTTACAACGCAAAAATATGAAGCTGTAAAACGTGCACAGGAGCTGGCTGCCAAGATGGGATTTCGACAAGATCCAGAGTTTGCTCCCCTGATTAATATGTTTCCAGGGCAGATGCCCCCTGATGTTACCATGCAGCCAAAGCCTGCCAAAGCTCCTGTTCTTCGTTTGGATGCACTAGGCCGGGAAATTGATGAGCATGGCAACGTTGTGAATGTTCCTAAAGCGAACAACTTGAGCACCCTAAAGGTATATGCATCCATAATCGATTTTTTCTCTCGTTTCTGGCTTTTTCTTACTCTTCACATATTTACCTTGCAGGTAAACATCAACAAGCAAAAAAAAGATGCTTTCCAAATTCTAAAACCTGAACTTGAGGTGGATCTGGAGAAAAATCCTCATTTTGATGCAAGGATGGGAATTGACAAGACTAAGCTTTTGAGGCCTAAGAAAATGAGTTTCCAGTTTGTTGAGGAAGGCAAATGGTCAAAAGATGCTGAAATCATTAAGCTGAAGGTAATCTTTTTTCTGTGTACTTTTATATATTAATTCTGCTTTACATAATTATTGTGGTCCAATTCTGTTTACATCTTTCACAGTCGCAATTTGGGGAAGCAAAAGCCAAGGAACTAAAGGTAAAGCAAGCACAGCTGGCAAAGGCAAAGGCAGAGCCAGTTATGAACCCAAATTTGATAGAAGTAGGTGAAAGGATTATCACCAAAGAAAAAAAGAAGGATCCAATTCCCGAGGTGGAGTGGTGGTAAGTTGCCTCATTTTTTAATGGGTTTAGGATTTTGGATAATTTTTTAAGACTTCTTTTTGTGTTACTATTTACAATAAAAATCTAAGAAACTTGGTAAGAAATGCAATTTCAACAAAAATGTGTTTAAAAAACTTTACTGTAGTTTCTTGGTATACTTTTGTCAGGTAAAGTTTCTGTTGTAAGCAGTGGAATTTTGTTCTGGTCTAAAATATGCGTGTGTTGAAATTAAATGTGTTACATTTGTGCGCTGATCTATTCAATTTTAAACTCAATTGATATCCTTATAAGAGAGGTTCTCTTTTCCCTTTTTTCTCCTGTATGAGGAGAGAGTAATAATCATGATTGGCTACATAACTCTTAAGATTGTACATCTTTCCTTTTTAGGTCTTTTTGAAGGGTTGGGGTGGGGTAGAAAAGTTTTATCCCGTTGTAGTTGGTCATCAAATTTGGGGGCAAGAATAAATAGTATTTTACTGTCATTATCACATGTTTTGCTTCTCTAATATTTTTTTGTTTCTGATTTGCAGGGATGTGCCTTTCTTACAACATGGTAATTACAGTGATATTGCTGATGGTACTGTAACTGAAGATAAACTGAAAATGGAAAAAATTACCATATATGTTGAACACCCTCGGCCTATTGAACCCCCTGCTGAAGCAGCTCCTCCTCCACCTCAGCCCTTGAAGCTGACCAAGAAAGAACAGAAGAAACTCCGAACCCAGCGTCGTTTAGCTAGGGAGAAGGACAGACAGGAGATGATTAGACTAGGCGTGGTAGAGCCTCCAAAACCAAAAGTCAAAATGAGCAATCTCATGAAAGTTCTTGGTTCAGAAGCAACCCAGGATCCCACTAAGCTTGAAATGGAAATCAGAAGTGCTGCTGCTGAGCGTGAACAAGCTCACATTGACAGAAATGTTGCTCGTAAGCTCACTCCTGCAGAGCGCCGTGAAAAGAAAGAGAGGAAGCTTTTTGATGACCAAAGTATGCTGGAAACTATAGTGTCAGTTTACAAGATCAATGACCTCTCGCATCCTCAGGCCCGATTTAAAGTTGACATTAATGCCCAGGAGAATAGGCTGACTGGATGTGCTGTGATTTCAGAAGGGATAAATGTCGTCGTCGTCGAAGGTGGTGCCAAATCTATCAAGAGATACGGGAAGCTTATGCTTAGGAGGATAGATTGGACTGCTACTGTCGAGAAAGACGAGGAGAACGAAAATGATGACGAGGATAAACCTGTGAACAAATGTGTGCTCGTCTGGCAGGGGAGTGTTGCTAGACCAAGTTTTAATAGATTTTTCGTCCAGGACTGCAGAACTGAAGCTGCTGCATACAAATTCTTTTCAGATCATGGGGTTGCTCATTATTGGGATCTTGCCATTAATTTCACAGATGACCAAGTTTGATCTGAGAGTTCATGTTGAAACTACATGTTTACATGAATGGATAACTGAAATTTCTAGTTTTTGCGGTACATTTTTGTTGTCATTCATAACCATTAAGTACTGGTTGAGAGTTCTAATTGTGATACACTTGCTTCGACTGCCATGATAAACAACCAAACGTTGTATCTTGTAGATTATATTGCATGTACTTTTTTCTCTATTTTTCTTTTCCCCTAAATGTTGCTAAATTTTTATGATATATGATTTTGTTTTGGTACTTCTAATTGGAATTTGATACTTGTGTTGCCAGTTAGTTATCCTAGGCCTCTATTCAGTTTCTAATTGTCATAATGCCATTCGGTTCCTATGTTTCAAACTGTTTATGGGCTTTTGACTGCCAAAACTCTTCTATTTACAAGTATATGCGCTTCGAAGTGAAGCATACTTTATTCAGTGTGAAAACATGACAGAATTTCAGTGTCATCTTGCAATGGCATTTGAGACTTGTGGTTTGAAACCTGTAGTGGGATGATGCACTTGCCTCCATTTGAACTGTACGAGACTGTACTTATTCTTCACTTGACCCTATGAGACTTGTGTTTCTGAAACCTGTGTTAGAATTATCCTAATCATGATGGTATTTGTAGCATAGTAATAGCATGTTTGGTTTTAGTTTGGATTACATTGGATACAATGCTCAGTGGCGTGCAAAATTATTGAACTTATGTTTGGCCTCAATTTATTTAAAATCTCAATATTTCAAAATTCATTTTCAATTACACGTTTTCCCATAAAATAATTTTAAACGTAAACCATAACTTTTTCTTATTTTTTAACTACAAATTTTTCAAAAAATCACAATTCAAAAACACATTTTTCCCAAAAAGATGGGGCCGACCATGGTCTTATTAAGCCAATGTTTGACAACCATATTCATTTTCAATACATTTACACAATAAAATATTTTATACGTAAATCCAAATTTTTTCATTTTTCAACTATTTAGAGCTCCATTTTCTCAAACAGGGGCTAAACATGCACCGAATATATGTGGAGTGAAGTCGCACACTTACCCAACAATAGCAGGATAAACAAAAAGAAGTTCCTTTTTGTTGTGCACCTAAATTGGATATTTTCTTTTGAAGAAGTAATACATAAAAGAACTTGTTCGAAAATATTTGAAGATATGTGAAGTCGCTGTGAGCTTATTTTAACAAGCCAACAATGGAATGCGTGTACAAGAATACATGAAATGATGAAATATTGCATTTCATAAATTTAAAGAACTCCCCTATCAATGCCATGAAATTAATTATTTGAAATCCAACAGGAGAACTTTCTAGAAATAGCTTTCAAACACAATTTCAGAGGCAACAGAAACGTGGCAATTTTAATTTCTTAAAAGTTAAAACTATTTTTCAAGAAAAAATTTAACTAGACAAATAATGCATGGAAAAGCAACAAATCTCCAAACTAGACAAATAATGCACAAGTTTTCACAAATATAACCATGAATTATTCAAACCATATAATAAATTTCGGATAAACGTACAAAAATGCGGTTATGATAGAGTATACAAGCATTGTGCTACTCAAGTATTCCTGTAATAACCAAACCTCGTGTCCAAGTCGTTATGTCATATGTATTTAGGGGTGGGCGCGGGTCTCTTCGGTTCGATTTTGTTCGGTTCCAGAAATTTTCGAGTATTTAGTAAATGGAACCGTCGGTTTCAAAATTAACCGAATATAATTTTGAAACCGTTCGGGTTCGGTTCGGTTCTGTTTTGTTCCGTACTATAATTAAATTTTTTAACATTTAGAATAATATTACATAAATACACATGAAAGTAGATACTAATATTAATAACAACAAGTAGATACAAATACCAAGTTCAATCTTCACTTTTACAAATGAATCATGCTACTCTGCCAGGCCTTACAGGCCTGACAGAGCAAATTGTGAGATGGGGGGGTGGGTGTTTAACATTTGGGGCGGGGGGAGGGGGTTTAATGAGGTGGGTCCCGAGGACCCACCTCATGTGAGTGCTCAACTATGCCAGGCCTTTTACAGGCCTGGCATAAGAGCTTAATTCTTTACAAATTAACGTAATCTAATTTAATAACATATAAATAATAAGTTGTCAAATACAAATACCAAAAAGTAAATATTACTAGTAAAATTTCGATGATTCATATCAATAATTCATTTGTTTCAAATCTTCAAGTCTACATAAAAATGAAATATAAATTAGAAGTCATAAAGATAAAATATTTTAAAATATTGATAATACTTACCAATTATTTAATGTAATCATCAGTTGCTTGACTTTTCATACTAACTAATAAGAAACTATATAAGAAAAAATTGAAAAAAACACAATTAACAAACATAAATAAACTCTAAATTGTTCAACCAATAAAATTTAATAAGAAAAAAATTATTAATTTGTTTAAAATAATGAAAGAAATTGATTTATCCAATATTAAAAAAAATTCGGTTCTTATTCGGTTCTTCGATTCTTGGTCTAGAATTGAGAACTAAACCAAACCATTCGATTCTCGATTCGGATACCCGTTCGGGTATTTCATTTAAGAAAAACCGCTCGATTCGGTTCAGACATTTTGCCCAGTCCTATATGTACTGTCCATTTTGAAGGGGGTAAGAGGAAGATGTCTTCCCAAAACGCACAATATGTATAACATAACTGCTTAGGCACAATGTGCAGATCGTTACAAAAAGCACGATTTTTTTATGACAATACTTACTGTTCGCTTTGAGAAGGCATCTGTTATCTTACACCTCATGACTTTCTATCTCGTCCATCAAGATTCAAACAAAAAACTTCAGCTTAACGAGAGACTTAAATTTAATTGTGGTACCAATTGTTACAATTCCCCTCAAGGAAGTTGAGGGAAAAACTATCGTTTTAATTCCTTATTTTACTCGATCGTTTTTCTCTTTTTCTCTCTTAAACTTTTACAACATATTCGATAACGCGAGTTAGTTATTACCATAGATGTCCTTCGAAGTGAAGGAGCCAAGATTTTTGTGGGGAGCAGAACATGGTCAAGTGATCGAAATATACATGTATTTATCTGTGTATTAAAGAAATATAAATTCTTTTTACATAGATATTTTTTTAAAAAAAAACAAAGAAAATTGCTGGTGGTCACCCACCGCCCTTGTAGATCCGTCTCTTACTGCCGAACCATTTCGCGTAGCGTGAAGGAAATATGCGTTTGATATTTTTGTTATCCTAATTCCTAAGAGAATTTCAAACTATACAATTGTATGGTAAATAAGTGGCCAAATTTTAAGTGGAGTAGAGTAGAGCTAAAATGCTAACCTAACTGAATTCCATGCAATCTTTAGTTGCCATGTGGCAGATGGGCAATCTTGATTGTGTGGCTTTTAAGAATGCAAAGGCCAATCTCTTTGTTTTGTCTACAGTCTACACTCTTCTTAACCAGATATAAAAGTCCCTCTCATTACACTTCAGACCAGCAACTCCGACCCACCACTCAAAGCTCTCTTATCTCTCTACGACCCCTTACTCAGCTGTGGCATCATCTACAGTAATGGCAGCTGCCATCTCGACTGTCGGAGCTGTCAACCGTGCACCGGTACGTAATTTCTTCGCATCTTGTTTAATATTGCGTACTAAACGGTTTCTTAGCTATTTATGGCATATTTGGTACAGAATATAGAGCTTAAAGAACATCAATTATAAAAAGGATTCTTTGTTTTCTTTGTTAACATTATCCAGTGCTGTCCAGTTTACTTTAGTAATAATAACAATTTTCTACTTATTTTCTTGGTTTCCTTTGGACAGTTCTTGTTCACTTCAAATAAAATTAAAAGAGCTATGTTAAAACAGAAGTTTTCTTGTGTGTTTCAAGATTATTTGTGCGTTTTGCTTTGTGGGCTTGTCGTTAATACGAAGGATACATATTTTTTCTCTAAATATTTTTGTTCAACACGCGCTTGGATTCAGCTATTCGTCAAAAGTACGTGTATAATTTCATAAACGTCTTCAACAGAAATATTGGAGAATATAACAAGTAGCTCTTTAAATTTATGTAGTTGAACTTGAATGGAGCTGCTGCAGTCCCCAGCTCCTCCTTCTTGGGCAGCAGCCTGAAGAAGGTGAACTCAGCATTAATCCCGAAGGTTTCATCCGGAAACTTTAAGGTTGTAGCTGAGATTGACGAGAAGAAACAGACAGACTCCGACCGATGGAAGGGTCTTGTCACCGATGCTTCCGATGACCAACAGGATATCGCCAGAGGAAAGGGTATGGTGGATTCACTCTTCCAAGCTCCCACCGGAATGGGAACCCATGACGCTGTCATGAACTCCTATGAGTACATCAGCCAGGGGCTTCGAACGTAAGAACAAACTGTTGAATTATTACGTTTTGAACTGTTATAGAGGAATAAATTAATTTAAGTGTTGTTTTTAATATAATCTTTACTCGATGTGAGATTTTAATTCTTAATATGTCTCGCAAGATTGTGGTTCGTTTGAGTAGACCAATCTTGAAGTCTGTGTGTTCGTTTTTAAGTTTTAATTAGATTGAATTGCTCGTTAGAATTTAATGGACTCCAGTACCATATTAATACTCGAATTTCCATTTTAAAAGGTCAATACTTTTATGCGATATGAGATTTTATTCCTGAACATGACAAACTCGTTTTTCGTAAATAGATGATGATTATATGATTTCATGTTAAACCACCCAATATAGAAACTTTTATTGTTAATCTAATACATGCACAATTTTTATAAATGAGTGACAAGTACTAAGTACATGAATTTGGGGCTACTCTATGCTAGACTCTCAATAGTTTCTATATTCTCTCCTTATTCAAACTCTTGGAGATTTTCTTTTATAATACACTATATGCATGTTTAGTACGCACTAACTATTAAAAAATACTGCAAATATTATGGACAAGAATAACTTTTTTCTTCCTTATTTTAGTTCAAAATGGTCTAATATACTAAATATCACCCCCCCCCCCCCCCCCCTCCATATTTGCGCAACGAGATAAAATTTGGGAACTAGTGGCTCATCCGACTTGGAATTTTTTCTTAACTTTTATTTATTGCATATCTTCTTCAAGATTTATCAGTGCTCGACTTCGATCATAATCTGATGTTATTGATGCTGCAGATACAATTTTGACAACACCATGGAAGGATTTTACATTGCTCCTGCCTTCATGGACAAGCTTATTGTTCACATCAGCAAAAACTTTATGACCTTGCCGAACATCAAGGTTACATTTCCTTCATTAAATCCATTATTATAAGAAAACCCAACTTAACGCAATCAGTTCGTTCATCTTACGACCATGTTTTGTACCCAGTATCAGACAACATAAGACTCGATAATTACTTGTCATTCATTATAACAAATCAGTGTTGTACAGTCCGTCTTACCGAATGAAACGCTTTGTTTTACAGGTTCCTCTTATCTTGGGTATTTGGGGAGGCAAAGGTCAGGGTAAATCATTCCAGTGTGAGCTTGTCTTTTCTAAGATGGGAATTAAGTGAGTTCATATTCCATGATTGATCATGTTCGAAATTTATGTTAATCAGATTTTGATCTTAAAATTAATGGCTATGATACAGCCCAATCATGATGAGCGCTGGAGAATTGGAAAGTGGAAATGCAGGAGAGCCTGCTAAGCTCATTAGGCAAAGGTACCGTGAAGCAGCCGATATCATCAAGAAGGGGAAAATGTGCTGCCTCTTCATTAACGATCTCGATGCCGGCGCTGGTCGTATGGGAGGCACCACCCAATACACCGTCAACAACCAGATGGTTAATGCCACACTCATGAACATTGCCGATAATCCGACCAATGTGCAACTCCCTGGTATGTACAACAAGGAGGAGAACCCCCGCGTTCCGATCATTGTGACTGGTAATGACTTCTCGACACTGTATGCGCCACTCATCCGAGATGGTCGTATGGAGAAATTCTATTGGGCTCCCACCCGTGAGGACCGTATTGGTGTTTGCAAGGGCATTTTCCAAACTGATAACGTTCCTGACGAGGATGTTGTCAACCTTGTTGACACCTTCCCTGGCCAATCCATCGGTAAGCTTGTCTAAAAGGCTAAAACAGTACTCTTTCTAACTCGTGCATTTTCAATAATTTCTAGTCGCATCTAGTATTGCATATTAAACATCTCATGAGAGTTATCTTGTGAGTTTTGCAGATTTCTTTGGTGCTTTGAGGGCAAGGGTGTACGATGATGAAGTAAGGAAGTGGATCGGTGGAGTCGGAGTCGACAACATTGGAAAGAAGCTTGTGAACTCAAGGGAAGGCCCCCCAAAATTCGACCAGCCCAAGATGACTGTCGAGAAGTTGCTCGAGTATGGTAACATGCTTGTCGAGGAGCAAGAGAATGTGAAGAGAGTACAATTGGCTGACCAGTACTTGAGCTCTGCTGCACTTGGAGACGCTAACAAGGATGCTATAAAGAGAGGAACTTTCTACGGTTAGTTTTCTTGCTCTTAGAAGCCTTAATAGCAAGTTCGCGTCCATAGCTAAAAGGGTTAAAAATGGCTCACCTAAGATTTTTTTTAAAAAAAAAACCTTCTTTAATCGAACTTTTAACGAAATGAAAATAGTTAATTAATTATTTTCCTATTGATGCAGGGAAAGCAGCCCAGCAAGTAGGTCTTCCAGTGCCTGAAGGTTGCACTGACCCAAGTGCAAATAACTTTGATCCAACAGCCAGAAGTGATGATGGAAGCTGCTTGTACACAATTTAGACCATATTTTTTCTGTATTTTGGGTGCTGGAAATTATTTGAAACTCTGGTTTTAATGGATTGTAATCCTAATCCTATGATTTTGTGTTGTGTAATTACAATGGGCCTTTTGACATGAAGTTGATTAGGTATTTACTCTGATGCACATAAGGGAAAAATTCATGGGTCAGGTATTTACTTTCACGAAATCAGAAATCAGGCCCCAACGTTTAGATTTTCAAAAATCAGATTTTTCATAAATTAATTAATTATATTTCACAATTATTATATTAAATTAAATATTAAACTGTAATATAATATAATTAACCCATCCCACTGCCACCTCTGCTCCGACGACTACTCCGGTGACCGGCAACCACTCCGGCGACTTTTTCGAGGTCACAGATCAAAAATTTTGTAGGTCACGGATTATTTCGAGGTCACAGATAAATTTTTTTGTAGGTCACGTATTATTTTCAGGTCACAGATAAAAAATTTTGTAGGTCACAGATTATTTCGAAGTCACAGATCTAAAATTTTATAGGTCACATATTATTTCGAGGTCACGGATCAAAAATTTTGTAGGTCACAGATTATTTTGAGGTCACAGATCAAAAATTTTATAGATCACGGATTATTTCGAGGTCACCGATGAAAAAAATTATAGATCACGGATTCTTTTTTTAGTTACAAATTATCAATTTTAAAGTCACAGTTTAATAGATAGGTCACAGACAAAAAAAAAAATCCATCACCGTCGTTGACTGCGCCACAACAATAACAAAGAACGATCACCACCACACAGATCACCATCACCACCACACGATTGCCACCACAGATCCACTACCACCGCCCAAAACATACCGCCACAGATCCACCACCACCACCACCACAACCACACATCCGAGACATTTTCCAAAACCAGACCCATCTTCCCAACAGCAGCCACAATATCTTCTCTAGAGAAAAATCAACCCACCAAATTAGGAAATGGAACTATATCTGCAGACTGTCATACTGTATAGGGAAAAAATAGCAGTACCTTTTCCTGAGAGCTCGGGTAGAGAGGAATTTATTCGAGCTAATCCGAAAGCACATCTGGTCATGGCGACCGGAGAGGCCTTGCGAGCTGCGGCACTGAGTCAACACGGTCCTGGAGTCCCTGATGCAAAAGAAACTTCTTCATTCAGATTGATAATCAGTATCAACATCCTTGATAACAGATATTGGTAATTGCAAACAGAACTAAAAAGGAGAAAATGATATGCATCATCACTTAAACGGCGGATCTGCACCGTGCGAAGCGCGGCGACATCGTCGGCAGAGATGGAGAGCAGGCGGTGAAGATGGGACGCCACTGCAGCCGGGTATCGTGCGCGAGCGCTGCTTCACTGCGGTACGCAGGCAGGGAGGGAGGAGGAATGGGAGGATGCGACGAGCGGCGAGCGGTGGTGGTGTGAGGAGGCGGCGGGCGGTGGTGAGAGGTGAAAGAGTGGAGAGTGTAGAGAAAGGGATTAGTTTAGGGTGGATAGATTAGGGTTTTAATTTATTAAAATAATAAAAACCTGAAAAATGAAAAAATAAAGTGAAAACCTGAACTTTTAAAACCTCAAACTAAAGACCGGGTTTCACGTAATTTCCTCTGCACATAATCTATGGGTACCAAACTTTATAGAAGTGAAGCTTCATATTAAAATTGAAGTTTGAGCCCAACTTAATACTTGAGGGCCTTGGGAGAAAAAGCTTTGAGGGACCTTTAACTTTTTTTTTTTTTTTTGTGAAAAAATAAATAATACAAAGTACTATGGGAAAATTCCATCATTTCATTAAATAAAAAAGGGAAATTTGCACTTTTCATCCTGAACCTTTGCAGAATGTAACAAATTAACACTCACGTTTTTTAAGCATAATTCATTCTCAAACTTTCAATTTTGTAGCAAAACTCATCATTTCCTTTATTTTGGCTATTAAATGATAGATATGTCATTCTCTTTATCCCTACTATATTAAAAGTGTGAACCCGCCGATCACTGTTTATTTATGAAGCTTTTTTATCCTTAATTTATCCCTACCCACGATTTGGATTTACATGCCGACAATTGTTGACTTTCAGCTTGTTTATATGTTATGATATGAATCTTTTTTAATCCCAATGCTACCTTACTCATGATTTGGATATTTCCTCATGCATTGGATTTTTTCATATGCAGTTTTTTTAATCCCAATGCAACCTTAGTCGTGATTTGGATTTTTCCTCATGCATTGGATTTTTTCCTACCACACATGCCAACAATTATTGACTTGTTACCCTTCTCTTCTCCCAGTGAATCCACCGTTTATATGCCTACTATTATTTGTTCTCCAATTTGTTTTATCATTTTCTTGCTACCTAAGTTGCCCCGTTGATTACTATTCATTTATGTATCTCTTTTACTATTCATTTAATTATTGACGACGATTTGGATTTCTGCCCATCTATAGCCACAATTATTGACTTCACAACCCACTTTGCATTCGCGTTGGCTCTTGAAGGATGCTTGAAGGCAAATGGCAATTTATTTTATACGTTTTGCCCATAATATCAATTCCAACTTTGCTGCGTAAATTCCCTACCGACTATTAGAATATTTTGTGCAAAAAAAAAAAAAAATTGTTGAACTAATAAAGAAAATTGAAACTGCAAAATATTATATATACCTCTTCATAATTGTTTGTATATAGAATTGAGAGATACGTTACAATTTGCAACTTCTCCTACACTTTCTCTGTTTTAGCCTATAACAATTATTTTATTCCCTGCTATTCAAATCCTCAACTTCTCAAGCATATAAGAATACTGCGAGGATTTTGATATTTCTATTGCAGTCAAGAAATCTGTTTACATCTAACGTAGGCGTTCTTGGGTATAATATAGCCGGTCGAAAACTGTGAGATAAATTAGATTTTATTGATTCCAATTTGTATGCAACTGCTGGAGTAGACATCCGAAGGTATGTGTATTCCCAAAAAAATATTAAAAAGAAATTTCGTTTAACCTATATAGCTTGCTTGACAGTTTCACTTATTCTTATTATTTTTCCACATACGCGAGACAATTAAGTATGTTAATATATTTCATAAGAACTTTTATTCCCACTTATAAAGAAAGTTTAAAAAGAGAGTTATATGTCAACCTTTTTTTAAAAAATTTTTGTTCATTGCTTTTAGCCTCAATTATTCCATAAGATTTATCGTAATGTTGTCATGGATGTTCCGAATACATGTCTCGACGGAGTTACTGCTCCTTTAAATTTCGAAATAATGTCGTATCGCCAACAACAAACCCAAAGGCAAAGAGAGCAGCGAAAAAGGCTTCGCACGGGAAGTATTGATCATCGTAAAAGAATATCTTATCTTATGTCACTTGGACATAATCTATCTGATGCTGATGTTATGTCATCCGGACATAATAATTCTAACCCTGTGAGAAAATATCCTACAATACATCATGATTTTCAAGATTTTGAAGCTTCTACTTCAAATAGAGATTTACGTAATATTTGTACATCTATATTTGAAAGTTATAAACATATCGAGCACTTCATATGTATTACCTACATGCGATAATTTCACAGGGAAAGCAAAGTCTTGTGTTGCTCCGACGAAAAAGTTTATCTTTCTATGCCTGATTCACCCATTGAACTGTACAACTTATTTACGTCCAAAGAACAAAAAATAAGGAATTTAAGAAGCTTGCAAGAGACTATAATAACAACTTTACTTTCACTTCATTTGGTGTTAAATACGACAGAAATCTTTTCAAATCATACAAAGGTATTTACATGTTTACGGTTCAAGGTCAAATATATCATTATGTAAATAAACTTGAGCCACAAGACAGTAAGCCTTATTATATGCAATTATAATTCTATGACACAAATAATGAACTTAAAAATCGTATCGAAATTTCAGAAAATTTTGTTCAACATACTTTACTTGTTTTAATTGAAATTTTGAAGACAAATCCATAGAGTAGATTTTTCAGGTCTTTAGCTAATATGTCTAACTTGCAAGATCATAAAATACATATAAATGCGATCTAGGACTTGATCAACTTGTTTTTAACACTCCTACAGTATCTCAAGTGGTTGCTGTAAGCCTGTATGGGTCGAAGATGATGAGAATACTAATTCTCGCGTCCGTGATATTATTAATATATGGTCATTCTGATGATATACATAGAGTTCATTATTATTACGGTTGTTATGATCATTTACAGTATCCATTACTTTTTCCTTATGGAAAATCTGGTTGGCATAAAGGCATTGGGAGATCGATGACAAGCCATGGTCAACTTGCTCATCAGTTTGTTGCTTTACCTTCAACGATTACTTCTGCAGCTGAATTTATTGAACATGAAAATGAAGGTTTGTAAATACATTTTGTTCTACATTTCACTTATTTATATGATGCACATGTTATAAATGAATACTCATTTTGTTTTTGGTAGTGCTTCTTGGAACTAAGCACGGATGTCAGGTTTCTTGCCGAGAATATTATTCATACAAACTACAAATTCGGCCTTCGAGTAAGTCTGTTTCGCTCCATAGTGGTAGATTGTTACAACAATATGTTGTAGACATGTATGTTAAGATTGAAATTGCAAGACTAGACTATTTTCGTAATAACCAAAAACAAATTCGAGTGAAACTTTACCAAGGTATTGTAGATAGCGTTCAACAGGGAGAGACGAGAAGTTGTAACATTGGAAGAAAATTTATTTTGCTAGTCTTTTACATGTGGCCCTAGAGATATGCTAAAGAGATATATGGATGCAATGACTGCTGTGCAGCGTTATAAAAAACCCGATATATTTTTTACTATCACATGTAATCCAAATTGGTTAGAGATTAGACAAGAACTAAAACACGATGACGAGATTCAAAATCGTCCAGATCTTATTGTATGTATATTTAGAGCAAAATTAGAAGAATTGAAAAATGATTTATACAAAAAACATATTTTAGGGCATGTCATTGAACACATTTATGTTATCGAATTTCAAAAAAGATGTCTTCATCATGCACATTTTCTATTGATTTTCAAGCATGACCATAAAATTTGTTCTGCAATAGATGCTGATAAAATAGTTTGTTGTGAGATTTCTGACCAAAACAAATATCATTATCTTCACTCTGTTATTGTCAAACACAATATGCATGGCCCTTGTAGGGATTTAAATCCAAAAAATTGTATGTATGGATTCTAATAAAAAATGCAAAAATAAATTCTCTAGGGACTATTGTAATGTTATTATATTTGGTGACAACTCATATCCTTTCTACAAACGTCGTAATACTGGTACCAATATTAAAGTTAGAGGTCATATGTTAGACAATCGCTGGGTTGTACCATATAATTGTTATTTAAATGCAAAATTTGATTGTCCCTTAAATGTTGAAGTATGTTCTTCTATTAAAGCTGTAAAATATTTGTACAAATACATATACAAATGTCATGATCGTATTAATTTCTCAATTGCACCATCTGAAACAATTAAAGAAATCGATGAAATTTTGCTTATCAATATGCTAGATGGATATCTCCACCTGAAGCAATGTAGAGAATTTTATCATTCAATTTAGCATAAATTCATCCAACTATTTATGTTTTACAACTTCATCTTGTAGATAATCAACAAGTGCACTACAGCGATAGAGATGATTTAACTACTATGTTGAAAATGAAAATACAAGACGAACAATGTTAACATAATTTTTTAAAGTAAATGAAGCAAATGCATTTGCTCGTACATTATTATACCGAGATATCCCAACACATTTTGTTTGAAATTTATCTAAGAAGATTTGGACTCCCAGAAAGAAACATATTGTCATAGGCCGAATTGTTTCAACAAATCCATCTGAAGGAGAACGATATTTCCTACGCACACTTCTCAATCATGTTCGAGGTCCTACATCATTTCATTATTTACGAACTTTAAATGGAGAAACTGTAAGCACATATTGAGAAGCAACGTTTTTACGTGGTTTGTTAAGTAGAGATAATCATTTTGAAGAGTGTCTATCTGAATCTATTGTTTACGAAATGCTTACTTCTTTAAGACGTCTATTTACCATACTTCTTACACTCTGTAATCCTGATCATCCTAAACTACTATGGAATAAATTTAAAAGTTATATGACTGATGATTACATACATGAAAATAAACCTCCGGATGTTGCTGAATTACAGGCTTTGGAAGACATTAATTCTATTCTCGAATCATTGGATAAAAACATAAATGATTATGAAATAGTACAATTCAACGTCAATGTAAATGAAAATGAGAGGTTAACAAGAATGATTGTAGAGGAAACAACAAATTTGAATATTGAAGGGGGTTATGCTTGCTCAATAAGTTTAAAAAATGGACAACAAATTGCATATGATACTATCATGGAAAAAATAAATAGTAATTCAAGTGCAATTTATTTCATCGATGGTCCAGGATGAATAGGTACAACTTTTTTATACAAAGCACTCTTAACTAGTGTGAGGTCACAAAATTTAATAGCTTTGACTACTGCATCTTCTGGAGTATCTGCATCTCTTTTACCTAGAGGACAAACAACTCATTCAAGATTTAAAGTTCTTTTGGAAACAATTGGACAAGTAAATTGTTCTGTTAGTAAACAATCAACTTTAGGAACTTTGTTAAAAATGTCGAAATTAATTCTTTGGGATGAAGCGCCTATGGTAAATCGTTGTGACATTGAAGCCGTTGATAAAACGTTTAAAGATATTACTGACTATAATTTACTTTTGGTGGGAAAGTAGTAGTATTAGGAGGAGATTTTCGGCAAGTTTTACCAGTCGTACCAAGGGAAAAAAAGATGATATCATGAAAGCTAGTTTAATTTTCTCTGATTTATGGCCTTTATATTCACACCTACCCTTGGTTGAGAACATGAAAGCAAAATTTGATCCAACGTTTTGTGATTATTTAATTCGAATTGGAAATAGAACAAAGTAAGAGCATAATTGTAATTGCATTAAACTTCCTAAGGATATAATTCTACCATTTGAAGATGAAATTACATCTCTAAAAAATTTGATAAATCATGTTTTCCCAAATATGGAAACATATGTTGATAATTTACAAACAATGGCAAATCGAGTTATTCTTACGCCTCGAAATGAATGTGTTGATCATATTAACAGAATTTTACTTGATCAAATTCCTGGTGAAATGTATACATATTTTAGCTTTGATGAGGCACTTGACAAAACAAAACAAAGTTTGCAAGAAGATTTCTTAAATACTTTGACCTCAAACGGAATACCACCACATGAGTTGAAACTTAAGCTTAAATGTCCTGTAATGTTATTACGGAATATCAATCCAATTGAGAGCTTATGCAATGGGATACATCTTACTTGTAAGAAATTTGATAAGAATGTAATTCTTGCTGAAATTACAGCCGATGAATATTGTGGAAAACATATTATTTACCGAGAATCCGTTTTGTACCTCTGAAAAGTGATTAGTCTTCAATTCTATTTAAAAGAACTCAATTCTCAATTAGACCATGTTTTGCAATGACAATAAACAAAGCACAAAGTCAAATACATGAATTTGTTGGTTTGTATCTACTCGAACCAGTTTTATGTCATGGTCAACTGTATGTAATATTATCAAGAGCTAAAACAAGCAAATGTTTAAAATTTTTGCTCAAACCATCAACCACTGAAATTATGTACATTAGATGTACTAAAAATGTCGTGTAAAAATAAATTCTTTCGTTCATACACACATAAAATTATAAATGTTTTGTAAATATTTTTTTCACATTTCTTATTCACTATTTTGAACCATATATGAATGTTGTACAGATTTATTTCTATAACATTTCACAGATTATTAAACAGCTGACATATGATTTTATAATTTTTAAAATTTAAAAAAAAAAAAAAATTTTGGGCGGCCCCGGTTCCGGCGCAACTTGATCTTTAGCAGCAAATTTCTTGTTGTTTATGACAGCTGAGATTTCTGCAGCGGCACAGCTGCATTTACCCTTGGTCCCTTAATGAGCTCATCTCACACTGTGTCCAAGAAGAGGAAAGATTGAAGCATGACAAGATAGAAAATGTTCATTTAGCTACCACCTCTAAGGATATAAGGAACAAGAAAAAGAAAACTGATAAGGAAGCTGCGGGTACAGCATCACAAAAGAAATAGCATAAGGAACCAATTGAGGGTGGTTGTTTCTTCTGTGGAGCTGCCGGTCATAGGAAGAAGAATTGTACCAACCATCACGCATGGCGTGCCAAGAAAGGTATTCTTCTTAATTTGGTTTGTTCTGAGGTTAATTTAACTTCGGTACCTAGATGCACATGATGGATAGATTCTGGTGCAATAACTCACATCAGTGTACACTATGCTGGGTTCGCCCACTATGAATGGTGTTGATGAAAGACGAAATAGAACTCTTAAAGACATGGTGAGGAGTATGATTACTCATTCTACCTTGCCAGAATCACTCTGGGGTGAAGCATTAAAGATCGCCTCGTATATACTCAATAGAGTTCCAACTAAAGCTACTGATAAAACCCATTATGAGCTTTGGACGGATAAAATGCCTAGTTTGAAGCACTTACACATTTGGGGATGTCTAGCTGAGGCAATGCCCTATATGCCAAATGAAAAGAAACTGGACGCAGGGACTATCAATTATTATTTTATTGGATATTCTGAAAGGTCTATGGGTTACAAGTTTTATGGTCCCACAACTAAGGCAATTTTCGAGACAGGAAATGCACGGTTCTTTGAGGATGTTGAGATTGCGGGGGGAGAAAGGATTACAGACTTTAGGGCTGTCCGTGGGTCGGTTCGATTCGGTTCTGAAGAGACCCGAACCGACCCAAAACTTTCAGGTATTTAATAAATGGACCCGTCGGGTCCAAATATAATTATGGAACCGTTCGGGTTCGGTTCTGTTCGGTTCGGTTCGGTTCGGGTCGGTTCTGTTCGGTTCGGTTCCGTACCATAATTAAATTTTTTAATATTTACAGCAACACTACATAAATACAACTAATGATATTTCATTCGTAACTTTTACAAATTAACGTAGCCCAATTCAAAAATATATAAATAACTAGTCGTCTAATAAGATTAATTCAATGCATACAAATACCAAAAAGTAGATATTAATATTACAGCAATACTACATAAAGTATATTCATTTGCTTCAAATTAAAATGGGCTAATGGGTTTTAAAAATGATTTTGGCTTTAAAATTAAAATTATGAAATAATCTGATTTATTTAATTAATTTGCTAATTTGTTTAGAAAAAAATAAAATAATTTAATTAATTCAATATAAAAAATAAAAAATTATTTAGTTTCGGTTCTTATTCGGTTCTTGGTCTAGACCCGATACCCGACCCAAACCCATCGGTTTTCGATTCGGGTACCCGTTCGGGTATTTAATTTATGAAGAACCGCTCGATTCGGTTCGGTTCGGTCCGGTTCGGTTCGAGACTTTTGGACACCCCTAACAGACTTTGTCTTTGATGAGGAATATGTTGAAATTCCTCTAATTGCCATTGACAATGATCGGGATCAGGTTTCTATTCCTAACATTGTTCAAGAAGTAATTTCAGATCAAGACAATATCATTGTATCTTCCTCTGAAAGTCAACAACTTGTTCCAGAAGAACAAACTCTACAGCCTCAAGAACTAATGCCATTAAGAAGGTCCACTAGAGAGAGGAGAAGTGTGGTTCCAGATGATTACATCGTATTTCTCCAAGAACATAAAGTTGACATTGGAGTGGTGGAAGAAGATCCGATCAACTTTCGTCAAGCCATGGAAAGTTCTAACTCTCAAAAGTGGCTCGATGCCATGAATGAAGAAATAAAGTCCATGAAGGACAACGACGTATGGGACCTCGTTCCACTACCTAAAGGTGCGAAACTCATTGGTTGTTGTTCACAAAAATATGTTTCGAATGTAAATCCCGCAAGTGTACGGATCGTTCACAAGTAATAAAGTGGAAATTCAAGAATTTCGAGTATCGTTCTCACGAGGATTGATTTAAAGTGATTTCTATTATGTCGACCTTAACCGAATCTATTAAACTCAAGATGATTGTTTTTGTGGTTTTATGATGAAATTATGACTAATATGCGAATTAAACTAAAATTGCGATCTAAATGCAAGAATAATGGTTGAATGCAAAAGTTGAATAAATTAATGTATTAAAAGCGTACTAGGATCCCGAATCCCCAAACAAAGTTCACCCTTAACCCCTATTTCACAATTTGACAGCACGAGGAATTGGTTGAAGAATCAATGTTTCTAACCTATCCAACAATCTCTTTCGAGTAGAATTGAACATATTCTCGCATACCATTTGTCTATATTTCTATGACAAATGCAATATACAAGAATGCATGAAGTTTTGTAAACACTTAGAGATTCACGTAATGCATATCGGTATATTTCTATCCTTTATGAACAAAACGATGATTTATACCTTATTGAGTTTATTTTCCTTCTTTCGAATGCATAAAATAAACCACCCAAACTCACACAATTATCGTGCACTATAATCATTGAGGCAAGAAAGTGTATATAAATCATTCAACATCCATCAAACGTGTTTGAATATCAAATTGCAAAATAGAAATTAAAAGATCACAATGCGAGGTTCATCGTTCACCTAATACATGAAAAGTCTAATCTAACATGGATAAAATAAAAGAATAATAAAAATAATAAAGATGAGACATCACCCAAAAACTAGGAATTAGGGTTGAAATCTTGAATTTTGAATGAAATCCCTTGTTCTTACCCTCTTCCTTGCTCTTCAATGGTGTTTTTCTCTCTGAGAATGCGTAGCCCCTCTTTCTGGACGAGATTAGGGTTATAAAGAAGTCCTAAATGTATTACCATAAGTGTTTGATTCAAATAAGAAAATCAGAATTTTCGCGCTCGGAATGAACCATGTGACTGCATGGTATAAACCCATGCGACAGCACGGTTATACAAATTTTTTACTGTTCAACTCCTGTAGATGCTTGTGCGACTGCATGGGTTTTCTACCATGCGACTGCATGGTAGAACTTGTTTGTCCTTTGATTCACTTTTGTCTCCAAGTTGGTTTCATCCACCTTTTGGCCTTGATTTCTTCTCCTTCTTCTTCTAACATCCCATGGTATCACCATATGTTACTTAGCTCAACCTCATGCTTGATTCGTCATTCGAGTCATCTTTTGAATAATTGCATTTTGGTCCTCGGAGTTTCATATTCTTCCATTTTGGTATTTTTTCGTTCATTTTCTCATACTTTTCATTCAATCCATCAATGTAATCCTACAAACACAAATTATATCGAATTAAGTCACATTTCAACATATATATCAACAATTTTCCATGTTTTGTGACCTAAATAAGTGTGTAAAACACACTTATCAGTTGCAAATAGATATTTAAGATCAAGAGAGATTCGAAAGGTAATGTGGAGAGATATAAGGCTCGTCTTGTCGTAAAAAGCTTTATACAGAAAGAAGGTATCGATTATAAAGAGACTTTCTCTCTGGTTTCTTCGAAAAACTCTTTCGGGATTATAATGGCATTGGTAGCGCATTTCGTCTTGAATTATATCAGATGGATGTTAAGACAGCGTTTCTCAATGTGACATTGATGAAACAATCTATATGGTACAACTAGAAAACTTTGTGTCGGATATTGCAAAGCAAATGGTTTGTAAACTAAAGAAATCCATCTATGGACTCAAACAGGCCTCTCGTCAATGGTATTACAAGTTTCATCAAGTGATCATCTCGTATGGTTTTGAGATGAATTTGGTAGATGATTGTATATACCATAAGTTCAGTAGGAGTAAGTATATTTTTCTGGTTTTATATTTCAATGACATATTGTTTGCCAGCAACGATATAGATTTACTGCACGAAACCAAGAGATTTCTAGTAAGGAATTTTGAGATGAAAGATCTTGATAACGCCTCTTTTGTATTAGGAATTTAGATACACCAGGATCGTTCTCGTAATATTCTAGAATTATCACAAAAGAGCTATATCGAAAAGGTACTCAAAAGATATGGCATGCAAGATTGTAAACCAGGTGACACCCCTGTAGCTAAATGAGATAAGTTCAGTTTAAGTAAATGCCCCAAAAATGATTTGGAAATTAAAGAAATGCAGAAGATTCCTTATTTTTCAGTTGTAGGGAGTCTGATGTATGCTCAAGTTTGTACGCGTCTGGATATAGCATACATTGTTGGGATGTTGGGGAGATATTTAAGTAACCCGGGAATGGATCATTGGAAAGCAGCCAAACGGGTCATGCAGTATTTACAGAGAACAAATGACTACATGCTCACATACAGGAGATCGGATCAGTTGGAGATCATCGGTTATTCTGATTCCGATTTCGTGGGATGCCAAGATAGTAGGAGATCCACTTCAGGCTATATCTTCCTGCTTGCGGAGGTGCGATATCCTGGAAGAGTGCTAAGCTGACACTCATAGCTACTTCCACTATGGCAGCGGAGTTTGTAGCATGTTATGAGGCATCAAATCATGGAATATGGCTACGAAATTTTGTCACTGGACTGCGCATTGTGGATAATATAGAAAGACCACTCAAGTTATTTTGTGACAATAAATCAGCAGTGCTATATTCCAATAACAACAGGAGTTCGACGAAGTCAAAGCATATAGAGATCAAATTCCTAGCTGTTAAAGAAAGAGTTCAGAGTGGCAGGTGTCAATAGAGCATATCGGGACAAACTCTGTGGTTGCGGATCCGCTTACTAAGAGATTGATACCCAAGGTCTTTCATGAGCACACAGTTCATATGGGTGTAATATCTCTTGAAGATATCTAGTTTCAAGGGGAGTTTGTATTTCTGTGCTTTTCATATTTGACACATGTACTGTCATTTTGAATATGGTTTATGATTAAAGTAATTTTTAGTTATAAAGTTTTTTTGGTTTATTATTTCTGAGCTCATTTGAAAATGATCTCACCAAGGTATTAAGGTGGACGAGTTGGAAATAGACATGTTAAGATCACATCACATGAAATTTTCATGCTTGATCCATGTCATTCAGTTATGCCAATATACGTGATCATTGATGAGTTTAGTTACGATATAAGTAGCGAAAGTCGCTTTGATCCTATTTTGATATGATTGATGGACCGGATTGTTTGGGAATGCATTTAGTAATGATAGCAAAAATTCTGAGTACTCATAAGGTTATGTTTAATACACAAATATAAGGTAACACATATAGTCCAAGTGGGAGATTGTAAGGATTTTAATCGAACATGTGTGCTTATATGTGAAATATTGTGTATTAAATTAAAGGCTATCAATTTTGGTTAAACCCATTTAAAGTGATCTAATAAGGTTTCGATATTTTGGGTTTTAAAGCATCTAATTAAAGTATGAGCTTATATGTGTAGAGATCGGGCCTATTCCTAATTTCATGATGGGCTGAATTAGGTCAATGGGCAATTAGTATAAATATACGATTATGGTCCCCGGATCACATGTTCTGTTCATTCTATTCTGACTCCCATCTTCAGAGAGAAACAAAGGAACAACGTGCTGATCTGGAATGAAGAGTGTTCGTAAACAATAAATTGGTAGATTGTGACCAAGATAAATTGTTTAATTTGTAACCAAAAAATAATATACTAAAAAATGTGACTGTAACTTATAATTTGTTAAGTTGTGATCGAGAAATAATTTGTAACCAATTAATTTGATAATTTGTGATCGTTAAATAAGTTGTGACTTATAAAATTTATGATTTGTACCAATAATCAAATTTGACATAAGTTTTTTGATTTATGAACGATGAATAAATTGTGACTTATAAAATTTTTAATTTGCGATCGAGAAATAATTTGTAACCAATTAGTTCGATAATTTGTGACTGAATTTTATAGAATTGTGTCTTTAATATATTTAATTAATTATTTCATAAATAAAATTTAATAATATCTTATTTTTGAAATTTTAAACTTTGTTTCATAATTTTGAAATTGGTCATAGTTAAACTCTTCTATATGAAATTTTTCCAAGATCAGGCAATAGCACACTTACCAACCGGACCAATTAGGCCCATATATCATCGTAGCCCAGGGAGAATAATTGGGCCGTGTTTGGCATCACAACCCAACAGAGATAAAGAAAATTAAAGGGAACAATACATAAATAAGGTTTTTAAGTATTACCATTTCAAAATTAAGATTTGAGATTTTAAATTTCAAAAATCAGGTTTTCATTAAAATTTATTTGTAAATTAATTAATTAATTATATATTTTATTAATAAATATATATAAGTCACAGATCTATACAATTTAGTCACAATTTAAAAATTTTAAGGTCACAATTGAAAAAATTTATAGGTCACATTTCGTTTATCGATCACAAATTAAAATTTTAAAAGTCACAATTTATTCATCGGACACAAATTACAAAATTTATAAGTCACACAATTTATTTTATGGTCACAGATTACTTTTATTGGTTACAACTTAATAAATTTTTAGGTCACACAATATTTATTGGTCACAATTTATTCTTTATTGGTCACATACCAACCAATTTATTGGTCACAATCAACAAACATTTGTGACCCACACCAAAACAACACCATCGTCTTCTCCGCCGACGCCGACGCCAACACCACAGAAACACATCACCGCCGCCAACACCACCACCACCATAACCATCACTTTTCAACAACAAAATCACCACCACCAATATCGCCGCTGCCACCACCACCTCCGTCGCACCCCACCTTAACCCCAATCCACTACATCCACCACCAAAACAACAAGACCCCACCACCACCACCCGTCCAAAACCACACCTACATCAACACAGCATCACCGTACAAAACTACACTGCACCACTCAACTATCAACCATCGCACCGCAACCACACTCCACTGCAACATAGCCCACCACATATCTAGATCGATGCGCCGCGTCGTGGTGGTCACCACTCAAAAAAAAAAAAAAAAAAAAACAGCATCACCACACAAACTACACTGCACCACTCAACTATCAACCGTCGCACCGCAACCACACTCCACTGCAACATAGCCCACCACAGATCTAGATCGATGTAGCCGCGGTGTGGTGGTCACCACGCAAAAAAAAAAAAAAAGATTTGTATCGCTGCAGCCGTGAGATCGTCGTGGTGGTCCGACGATTTGAGTGAGAAGATAGGCGTCGGCGGCTAAGGAAGGGTCTTTGTGGAAGCGCCAGGTTTTGTTAGGTCGGCGGTTGTGGTTGTCGTACGGTGGGTCGCTACCGATCTCTCCCAACCGGACACTAGGCCGATGTTGTAGTTTAGGGGCAAGGCTTGGACTCGGGTTGTTGGTGGCGGAGGGCCCTGTTTTGGGGTTGAAGTGATCAGTAGGGAGAGAGAGAGGGGGGGGGAGAAAACGGGCAAGGAGAGAGAGAGATAATTAGGGTAATTGTGTAGGATTGATTGAAATAAAAATTAATTTAAACATTATTAATTAAAACCTGATTTATGTATCATTAAAATTGATTCTGTATTTTTGAAAATGAAAACTTAAAAACAGGTGAGGGTGTAATTTCCTCAAAATTAAATTTATAGCAAAACACACACAAAAAAAGAATAAAAAGAAAAACTCACCTTAGAGTCCTCACGGCTCACCAATTAAGAAAATATATCAAAGATTCGTGGACAAGGAAACAATGGAAAATCTCGAAGAACAAGAGCACTTGTTATGCAAAAGGGTAATGTAAGTAAATCTTTTTGTGTACACCATTGTTGACATTAACATTATCCAACTAGTCAACAAATGATTGAACCAAAAAAAATTGTTTAATGATGTGTTGTCACGTGATAAAGTGTAAAATTTTGTGTACAACATGATGTAAACCAAGTATGATTGTATACAAAATTGATGCTTTGCTTGAAGTTTGTATTTAAGATTTTTTTTGGACTGTAATTTAGAGATTTATAATCAAAACAATAATTTTATCATCTTAAAGTCTATGGGGGGTTATTCAAGATGAAATGGTAAATAAAATTTGAAAGAGGAAACGTTTTTCCTACATAAACTGATTAGAGATTCAAGATTATAGCATGCAATAAAACTATAAGAAATAGAAGGATAAGATGGTGGAATAATATAGAAAAGTATAAAGAGTACATTTTATTGAGAATCAAATAGGAACGGCATAATATAAGGATCCGTTTAATTGCAAATGAGTAATTTGGGTGGAAAGAAAATGAATTATAGAGAATTGAATTGTTTAAAATTTATTTTATTGAGAATTGTAATTGATTGTGTTTGATTGGTATAATTTTTCACCTGAAAAATGTTGAAAATTTGGTGTCAGTTTGTCTTCGTTTTTCATGAAAATTGTTCATTAAAGTGATAAATTTTTTTTACCATTGTGTCTAGAATTTTTCCAATTGTCAAAAAAAAAAATTATCATACCGAATACCATTCGTTTGGTTTTATTTTGCATGAAATTTGTCAATAAAAGTGATAATTTTTTTTACCATTTTGTCTATAATTTTTTTCAATTGCCAAAAAAAAAAAGCTGAATTGGTGGAAATTGGTTTTCCACAAAACCAAGGAAAAGGTGACCGTGTGTGCCAAACCAGAAAAATGAATTCCATGAAAAAAAAATGTATCAAACAAGACAAAAGTGAAAGTTGAAATTTGCTTTCCATTGAAAATTTGGGTGAATCAAGCAGGCCCTACGCGTATGAAAATTTTGATTCCTTAGAGTTGACGCCCATCAGATAACGTGGAAGTCATTGTCGGTCCATAAAGAAGAAATGGAAGACAATGTCATTTATCACACGTAGAGGTGTCAAGACGGACGGGCCGGCCATGACCCGGGAAAACCGGCCCGTGAAAATCGGGACCGCGGGCCGACCCGTGACCCGTGCGGGCGGTTCACGGGCCAAGGAGGTGTAACCCGCGGGCTTCGCGGGTTGCACCCCCACGGGCCGCGGTTAACCCGCGACCCGTAAAAAAAATTGAAAAAAAAAATAAAACAAAAATTAAAAAAAGGGGGGAGGGGGAGAGAGCCAAACAAAAAAATTTGAAAAAATAAAAATAAAAAAAATTCAAAAAAAGGCGTAGCCTGCTGCATGGTCAATTTTTTTTTTTTAATTTTAACTAATGGTAATATAAATTTTCTAACGGTAATATCATCCCCTTCATCGATAAATTCCAATTTATTCTTACATTTATTTTTACAATACCCTCTCATTAGTTATTATACATTTATACTTCATAGTTCATACTTGTTACTACCTTACTACAATTACAATTATTCAATTGCAAATATCATCATCATCTTGATTATATTTCTTTCTTCTCGATTCTCACTAGTCACTACTAAATTTTTTAATCCTACTATATTATGGATTCTCGCGATTCTTCTTCTCAAAATCATATTTTCAATGATAGTTGCTCTCCATATGGGCCAAACCGGAAAAATTCTATATTTTTATACTTTTATTTATATAATCATACGGGCCAAATCGGAACGAACCGCGACCCGCGCGACCCGTGACCCGCATGGGCTCGACCCGGATGGGTCAGCGGGCGGGCCTGGGTTGTAGTCCAAAATTGTGGGCCGACCCGTAACCGGCCCGGAACCCGCAGCGGGCGGGCTTTTTTTCACGCGGGCCGTTACCGGGCTCACATGTTGGCGGGCCGACCCGGCCCGGACCACCCGGATTGACACCTCTAATCACACGCCACTGGAATATTTCTTGTGTGGGCAGAATTCAAAGGGGATAACGAACGAATTATATTGAAGTTGGCTCTTGAGAGAAGAGCTAGGCAGGGATATTTATGAATGATTCTACTTGTCCAATCACACTTCGACACCAATTCAAGTTTTTCACTTTGGGTATATTATCTTTTCTTGGGTCCATCTCTAATTTAATTTTTAAACAAAAAGGCATAGGATAATAGTAAAATTTTCTTAGAGAAAATGCTAAGTGTACGTAATAAATGTACATAATGAATGACATAATGTGATGTGATAATTATCCTGTCATTGATGTGAAAGTGTCATATTTGAATTAAAGGTTTTGATCAATGCCACTTGTAATTATGTAAATTATTATGTAGACAATTATGTTCTTGTGGCATATCTCTTTTCTTAGTAGTCAACTTTGTTAAAAGTCATGCTTTGCACGTTTGTTAAATATTTTTTGGAATAATAAAATTAAGAGCATGTTTGTTTTGGATTAAAATCTGATTTTAATTTAAGTCTAAGTATAAGTCAAACAATCAATATTAATCACATCTTTTATGGGTCCCACAATTTTTCAATCACACATTTTATAATATTAATAACTTTTATCAATTTTTCATTTATACATTTCATCATTTTTTTATCAAAATATACTAAAATTTAATTTTTAGCTAAACCAAATCTGAGCAAAGATGATTAGAAATAAAGAAAAATAATTTATAGCAAAAGACAAAACAAAAGAATAAGAAGATAAACTCACCTTATATTTCTCATGGTTCACCAAGTAAATATTTCAAAGATTCATGGACAAGGAAACTGTGGAAAATCAAGAACAACAAGAGCACTTGTAAATCAAATTGATGATTTGCTTGGAAGTTTGTATTTAAGAGAGGAATTGTTGCAATGGAGTACAAGGGTTGATTTCTCTAACCTAATATTTCCCTTTTCGCGCAAAATCATGTTGACTAGAGATTTTGTAAGTTGTTTTAAGAAGGTTTGAAGGCCATCTCCAATCTTATACCAAAATTTGAAGTAAATTTTGTATCATTTTCCACCAAACCTTACAGTGAATTCAAAACCCTCTCCAATTCAATACACCAAAACTTGCACCAAATGAACGATGTTTAATCTTTTTTTTTTTTTTTCATTTTTTCCATGCTTAACAATTCATTTATCTGAAAATTTATTCATTTATATAAATTACTAAATAAATAATTACGTTTAGTTAACGAAAATATTGAATTCATTAATAAATTTAAAAAATATAGTACAATTAATAGAAATACCACAATTAATAAAATATCAAGTCATGTTATTAAAAATCGGTGTAATACGAACTAGTTTTGTAGTTTAACAACAACAACAATAATATTAATTAAAAATTAAAAATTGTTGTATAACAAAAATGGTAGGACTGGACATGGTCATGTTCGATTTGGTTATAAATAGAACCAAACTCGAGCATTTAGTAAGTAGAACCGTCAGGTCTAAATTTAATTATAAAATCGATCAGGTTCAAGTTCGGTTTCGATCGATTCAATTTTGTTCCGTATTATAATAAAAAAATTTAACATTTACAACAACACTACATTAATCTAGCTCTAATAACATGTTCAATCTTAACTCTTAATAATAAGTTATTTAATAAGATCCATTTACCAATGTATAGAAATCACGAAAATATGTTTCGAATAAAATCACCGCAAGTGTACGGTTCGTTGACAAGTAATAAAGTGGAAATCCTAAAATTTCGAGTATCGTTCCCACGAGGATTGATTTAACTTGAGTTCTATTATTGCGACCTTAACCGAATCTATTAAACTCAATATGGTTATTTTTGTGACTTTAGGATGAAACTATGACTAATCTATAAATTAAACTAAAATTATGAATCAAATGCAAAAGTAATGTCTGAATGCAAAAGTTTGAAGAAATCAATGTATGAAAAGCGTACTAGGATCCCGAATCGCCAAGCAAAGTTCACTCTTAACCCTTATTTCACAATTTGACAACACGATGAATCGTTTGAAAAATCAATGTTTCTAACCTATCCAACAATCTCTTTCGAGTAGAATTGAACCTATCCTAGTATACCATTTGACTATATTTCTATGACAAATGCAATATACAAGAATGCATGAAGTTTTATAAACACTTAGAGATTCACGTAATGCATATCGGTATATTTCTATCCTCTATGAACAAAACGATGATTTATACCTTGTTGAGTTTATTTCCCTTCTTTCGAATGCATAAAATAAACCACCCAAACTCACATAATCACATGCATTTAATTATGGAGGCAAGAAAGTGTATATAAATCATTCAATAGCCATCAAACGTGTTTAAATGTCAAATTGTAAAATAGAAATTAAAAGATCATAATGCGAGGTTCATCGTTCACCTAGTACATAAAAAGTCTAGCCTAACATGGAGAAAATAAAAGAGCAATAAAAATGATAGAAAGAAAACATCACCAAAAAGTAGAAGTTTAAGGCTTGAATCTTGGATCTTGATGTGAAACCCTAGCTCAAGCTCTTCTCCTTGCTCTTGAAATTCGACTTTTTCTCCCTAAGAATGCATAAAACCTAGTCTAGGACGAGTTTAGGCTTTTATAGTTGCCCTAGAATCATTACCATAAGAGTTGTAGTTGGATAAGGAAACTTAAGAATTTCTCGCCCAGAATACCCCTTGCTATAGCAAGGTATATTTTCATGCTGTAGCATGGGCAAAGTAAATCCTTCCTGAAAATCTCTGTTGAGGTCTGGGCTATAGCAAGGTAAAATCTCATGCTATAGCATGGAAGAATTTTCGCTTCTAGTGCAAATTGGTCCTCAATCTTCTTTTCATTTCACTTTTGGAATTTCTTCCTCTTCCATCTTCTTCTAGTCATCCATAATATTGACAATTAGATCTTTAGCGAGGTTCCATGCTCGGTTCGTCGTTCGGGTCAACTTATGAATAATTGCGATTTAGTCCCCGAACTTTCATTTCCTTCCATTTTGGTCATTTTCGCCTTTTTTCGCGCATATTTCATTATTTCCATCAAAGTAAACCTACAAACACAATTCATATTGAATTAAGCCTTATTCAAGCATTTATATCAACAATTAATCATGTTTTGTCGCATAATTAAGTGCACATAACGCACTTATCAAATCCCCCAAACTTGAATTGGTGTTTGTCCTCAAACAAGATGATGACCTAACTTTACGCAAAACATGGTTTAACAGCCTGCCGTATCTCAGGATTAGAATTCAGTAATTAACCAGTGAAAAGTGTCCACAGTGTAAACTCAAATCAACCTCCACCTATCACATACAGAACTTGATGTGTATGTGTGTGCATAATCATGCAAAGCATACCAAACTGATGATGGGTGTAAATCCCGACCTGCAGTAGTTAAATTTTCTTTCTTTCCTTGCTCGAGAGATTCACACCCCCCCAAACTTATTCTTTTCACTCAACGACCCATGGGTGTGTTCTAGAGTACAGTTTCGGTTTACTTAGTCCTTACCCTCTCTGTTTGGATAGATCTCGCGGTCATAAGTTCACAATTCAACAAGCATGGATTCTCCTATTTCTTTGATTGTTTCAACCGTTAAGACTAGACTAGGTTACTTGCTTCGCATCAGAGATATGATTCTATCAACAAGATGTCTGGGGCTAATCAATGCATTTCATACATAGAAACATGTATAATATTCATCAAATGATAGATTTTTTTTTTTTTCCACATATATGACACCTTCCATTTGCTTTCTATATAACCCCTGTAGCGAGATTTAGGCCGATGACTCCCAAGTCAGATGACCATAGGGCACCAGGTTTTAAACCCTTACAGGCTTAATCACTCGAGTTATACAGGCTCGAACAGATGTCTTAGCGATTCAATGATTAGTGCAATACCCCTTTTTTTTAAGACATCTAATTTCTAGAACCGACCTCTGACTTGAAACTTTTACCTCGTTTTCGTCTCATTGATCTAATCCAATCCACACAACATAATTCTCACACATGGAATCCATACTTATCTCAATGTTCCCCTGTAACAGCTAAATCATCTCCAAACTTCTAAAATGATGCTTTTTTCGAATGGTGCAATAGAAGTTTTCGAGGTTGACTTCGAGGTTGACCTATCATGTTCAACTCCACTATGACTCAAACATCCCATCATTAGCTTAGCATGCCCAACACAATTATTGTGCTCAAAATGTCAAGTTTCCACATAGACAAGTATCAATCAATTTAACATGCACAATTTCCACTATCTATAGTTATCCTGAGTCCAATATTCACATCATTGCCGACAGGGCCATTAAACCCACACAAGCACACACAATTCTAAACTACAACTAGAAGTGCGTAAAACTAAGAATAATGAAAAAATGAATTTTTTTTTTCACACAACACAATCACACAAAAATAAAAACTGCAGTAACATAATGAATAACATATTAACATATTCCCACCCCCAAATGTATACAGAACATTGTCCTCAATGTTTAAAGAATAATAAAATGCAAACTTAGCAGCGCATAAAATTAAGGACAAATTCACAGAAGATAAAGAAGGGTGAGGAATACTCCCCTGATCGATGAGGATGCGAATGTGAAGATGGTAGAGGAAAAAGAAATGTGGACCATGCATAGGCTCTTTTATTACCTGTAGAGACAATGAAAAAAAAATCTTATTATTAAAAAAAAAACGTGAAGAAAAAATTACCAATCAAATGCTTAAGGCAAAATAAATAAAAGGGTAGAAACGATGGGTTGCCTCCCATCCAGCGCTAGTTTATAGTCTATAGCTCGACTCTACTGTGTTAGTCTGTTAAGGTACGTTGAATATAGCCTTGGAGGTCCTGATTAGCTTCTTCAATGACAATTTCTTTCTTACTGCAGCGTTCTTCCAGACGTTAGCCTTATCTTTATCTGTGTCATCTGTTTTTCCCTCATCAATTGCCTCAAACTCAATAATGTAGCCTTCTTGCTTCTCAAGATTTTGTTCAGGTTGAAAATGCACATTATGGTCATTAGCAGCATTTGAAAAGTCTTGAGACACAATTGTCTTCTGCAACACCTCTTCTACCACATCAATTTGATAGCAACTATCTGACTTGACAGGATCATCCATAACATTGAAGACGCTGAAAGTGATTTGCTCCTCGCCAAATCTCAAATTCAACTGACCCTTTTCAACATCTATTAGAGCTCTACTGGTAGCTAGGAATGGCCTGCCCAAGATAAGTGGGATAACTTTGTCTTCTTCCATATCCAAAATGAGGAAGTCCGCTGGAAAAATGAATTTGTCCACCTTAACTAGCACGTCTTCAATTATCCCCCTTGGATGTGCAAATGATCGATCAGCTAACTGAAGTGTCACCGTGGTTGCTTTGGCTTCGCCTAGTCCAAGTTTCTTGAAAACAGATAGAGGCATTAGATTAATACTTGCACCAAGATCACAAAGAGTTTAGCGGTGGCAAAAAAGCTCGGAGGCTCGGACGGCCCGGGCTCGGCTCGGAAAAAGCCCGAGCCGGGCCCGGCTCGGGCTCGGTGGAACCGAGCCCAGGCTCGGGCCGAGCCCCACTTTGGGGAGTCGGCTCGAGCCCGGGCCGGCCCGTGGCCCGGGCGAGCCTCCATTAAAAAAAAAAAAAAATTTTTTTTTGAAGACGGCAGCTGGCTGCGCAAGCGACAAGCTTCTTTGCCTGGTGCAAGGCAAGAAGTCGTCGCCTAGCAACTTGCTGCCTGCAAATGCAGCTAAAGAAGAAGAGAGGAAAAAAAAAAAACCAAAAAATCCGAGCCGGCTCGGGCCAAAAGCTCGGGCCGAGCCTCATTTTTTTTTTGCCGGGCCCGGCTCGGCTCAGCTCGGGCCGAAAAAAGCTCGGTCTAAAAAAGCTCGGGCTCGGCCCGAGCTTTTTTTTCCCGGCTCGGGCTCGGCTCGTTGCCACCGCTGAAAGAGCTTTATCAAAGTAGCATTCACTAATAGTGCAAGGTATAGTAAAACTCCCTGGATCTTTCAGTTTTGGTGGGAGCTTTTTCTGAATTACGGCACTGCACTCCTCTGTTAGCATCACCGTCTCATGTTCATCTAACTTTCGTTTCTTTGATAGAATATCTTTCAGGAACTTGGCATAGCCAGGCATTTTGAACAGTGCTTCTGCAAATGGGATATTTATATGGAGTTTCGTGAAAATTTCGAGGAATTTCTTGTATTGTTGCTCCCATTGATGCTTCCTCGACCGTTGTGGGAATGGAATGGGTGGTTCATAAGGATTCACTGAATTATCTGGAATTTGCTGTGGTATCACTGGTCTCTTTTACTGGTGTCTTCTTAGTGATGTCAGTCTCCTCTTCAGTCTCTTTCCCAGGTGGGTCCACTGTCTCTTTGTCTACTCCTGGCCTTTTCACATATATCTCAGGTAGCTGAACTCCACTTCTTGTAGTAATGGCTTGAACATGCTCCCTAGGATTCACTTCTGTATTGCTCGGTAAAGCACCAGGCACTCTCCCTGTCATTGAAAGAGCTAGCTGTCCCATTTGAGTCTCTAGATTCTTAATAGCTGCACCCTGATTCTGGAAATTTGTTTCAGTCTTTCTCATGAATTGATTTGTGGTTTCCATGTATTTATCGGTCTTTTCCATGAGTTTCACAAACATATCTTCCAATTGAGGTTTCCTCTCCTGCTGAAACTGCCCCTGAGCCCGATTATGATTCTGATTGTGATTCTGATTACCACCCCAAGAGAAATTGGGGTGATTTCTCCATCCCGGATTGTATGTCTCAGAGTGAGGATTATTCTGCTGACGTTGACCCCATTGAGCAAAATCCACCCGTTCCATCCTTTGTGTAACAATGGGACATTCAGCTGTACCATGCTCTGCTCCACATTCTTCACAACTGGGCTTCTTCACTTGTACTGAATTCACGATCTGTGTTATACCCTCTATCTTGTGAAACAAGGAGTCAATCTTTGCAGATAATGCCGAATAGGTATCTACCTCATACACTCCAACTGTTTTCTTTGCACCCACTCTATCTGTAGACCACATGGCTGAGGTATTAGCCATTCTCTCAAACAACTCCCAAGCTCCCTCGACTGACCTGGTGTTTAAGGAACCATTTGATGACGAATCTACCATGCTTCTAAAAATTGGTGTTAGTCCCCAATAGAAGTATGTGATTTGTTCTTTCTTGTCGTATCCATGTTGAGGACACTTTCTTAGCATGCCCTTGAACCTACTCCACGCTTCATCAAGTGATTCAGTTTCATGTTGGCTAAAAATTGATATGTCGTGCCTCAATCTCGCCACTTTAGCCGGTGAGAAGTATTTGGTGCAGAATTTCTGAGCCAAGTCATTCCAAGTAGTTATGCTCGCCACCGGGAGTGAATCGAGCCACTCAAGTGCTTTATCCCGAAGAGTTAGCGGAAACAGCCTTAGTCTGATTGCATCTTCTGATATCCCAGGGTATTTGAAGTGTTGACACATATCCAAGAAACGGGATATATGTGTATGTGGATTCTCGTTGGCTGTTCCGTAAAATTGATGTCCATTCTGAAAGAGTTGGATGATATTTGTCTTCAGTTGAAAGTTCGGCTGTCCGAATGCTGGGTAAACGATGCTGGACTGGCTTTGAACAACGTACGGTGCTAGAAAATCCCCAAGTATAGTATTCCCATCATCCTGAGCTTCAGCATTGGCCCGCGCTGCATGACCTATCCTCGGTTCCAGTTGTTGATCAGCCATTTCGATTTGTCCTTGATTGACCTGATGTGCTGCTCTTGCTTCTCTCTGTCTGCGATGAAAGGTTCGTTCAATTTCCAAATCAACTTGAAATAATTCACAGCTGATTGATCTTCCCATGCAATACCTGAAAAGCCAAAAACAGTAGCAGCACTTAGCTCAACCTAAGTAATTGAACGAAAAATAAAATAAAATAAAACTAAAGAAAACAAGTTCGAATTAGTGTCTAAATAACAAAAATCAAGTTAATACTCAATCCCCGGCAACGGCGCCAAAAACTTGTTCACGAAAATATGTTTCGAATAAAATCACCGCAAGTGTACGGTTCGTTGACAAGTAATAAAGTGGAAATCCTAAAATTTCGAGTATCGTTCCCACGAGGATTGATTTAACTTGAGTTCTATTATTGCGACCTTAACCGAATCTATTAAACTCAATATGGTTATTTTTGTGACTTTAGGATGAAACTATGACTAATCTATAAATTAAACTAAAATTATGAATCAAATGCAAAAGTAATGTCTGAATGCAAAAGTTTGAAGAAATCAATGTATGAAAAGCGTACTAGGATCCCGAATCGCCAAGCAAAGTTCACTCTTAACCCTTATTTCACAATTTGACAACACGATGAATCGTTTGAAAAATCAATGTTTCTAACCTATCCAACAATCTCTTTCGAGTAGAATTGAACCTATCCTAGTATACCATTTGACTATATTTCTATGACAAATGCAATATACAAGAATGCATGAAGTTTTATAAACACTTAGAGATTCACGTAATGCATATCGGTATATTTCTATCCTCTATGAACAAAACGATGATTTATACCTTGTTGAGTTTATTTCCCTTCTTTCGAATGCATAAAATAAACCACCTAAACTCACATAATCACATGCATTTAATTATGGAGGCAAGAAAGTGTATATAAATCATTCAATAGCCATCAAACGTGTTTAAATGTCAAATTGTAAAATAGAAATTAAAAGATCATAATGCGAGGTTCATCGTTCACCTAGTACATAAAAAGTCTAGCCTAACATGGAGAAAATAAAAGAGCAATAAAAATGATAGAAAGAAAACATCACCAAAAAGTAGAAGTTTAAGGCTTGAATCTTGGATCTTGATGTGAAACCCTAGCTCAAGCTCTTCTCCTTGCTCTTGAAATTCGACTTTTTCTCCCTAAGAATGCATAAAACCTAGTCTAGGACGAGTTTAGGCTTTTATAGTTGCCCTAGAATCATTACCATAAGAGTTGTAGTTGGATAAGGAAACTTAAGAATTTCTCGCCCAGAATACCCCTTGCTATAGCAAGGTATATTTTCATGCTGTAGCATGGGCAAAGTAAATCCTTCCTGAAAATCTCTGTTGAGGTCTGGGCTATAGCAAGGTAAAATCTCATGCTATAGCATGGAAGAATTTTCGCTTCTAGTGCAAATTGGTCCTCAATCTTCTTTTCATTTCACTTTTGGAATTTCTTCCTCTTCCATCTTCTTCTAGTCATCCATAATATTGACAATTAGATCTTTAGCGAGGTTCCATGCTCGGTTCGTCGTTCGGGTCAACTTATGAATAATTGCGATTTAGTCCCCGAACTTTCATTTCTTTCCATTTTGGTCATTTTCGCCTTTTTTCGCGCATATTTCATTATTTCCATCAAAGTAAACCTACAAACACAATTCATATTGAATTAAGCCTTATTCAAGCATTTATATCAACAATTAATTATGTTTTGTCGCATAATTAAGTGCACAAAACGCACTTATCATTTAACAACAACAACAATAATATTAATTAAAAATTAAAAATTGTTGTATAACAAAAATGGTAGGGCTGGACATGGTCATGTTCGATTTGGTTATAAATTGAACCAAACTCGAGCATTTAGTAAGTAGAACCGTCAGGTCTAAATTTAATTATAAAATCGATCAGGTTCAAGTTCGGTTTCGATCGATTCAATTTTGTTCCGTATTATAATAAAAAAATTTAACATTTACAACAACACTACATTAATCTAGCTCTAATAACATGTTCAATCTTAACTCTTAATAATAAGTTATTTAATAAGATCCATTTACCAATGTATAGAAATTACATTGATCAAAGTGGAGGAAATTCAATGAATGTGAGAGAAAAAAGTAAGATGAAGAGATATGCAGCCTCTCAATTTCGAATATTTGAGAAACGGTAGAATGATTAATTTTGATTATTTGAAATTTGAATCATAAAATTGGGTTTCGGCTGAAAATAGGAAAATTGTACTTTTGGGCTAAATTAATTAGTTGACAAATGAAACAAGAAAATGATATTTTTGGCTCAATTAATTAATTGACAAATACATTTAGAAAATTTTAAAATAATTTGGCTCATTTAATAAAAAAAAATTAGTGAGATTCGATTATTCAGTTCTTGATCTAGAACTAAGAATTGAATCAAATTCGTCGATTCTCCATTGTAATATCCGTTTAGTATTTAACTTAAGAAAAATCGAATCGAACCGCCGGTTCGAGTCTGATTCAATTGGTCCGATTTGAGTGTTTTGTCCAAGCCTAAAAAGTGAATACAACTACCCTTAAGGTGCAAAGTGAAAAAGAATGGCAAAAAGGTACTTAAAAATCATTTTGGTGCAAAAAGGTGCAATGGTTGGAGATGAATTGCACCAATCGGTGCAAAGAGATTGGGTTGGAGATGCCCAAAACATCATGTGAATATTCTTTTCAAGATCTTACATCATATTCACTTCAAACTCCGAGCATTTCTACATCACTTTAATGGATGGGTTCACATGTCTCCTCAAGCACGAGTTTCGCTAGCCACGAATTGTCAAACACAGAAATATTCCACGATAAAATATATATATATATATATATATATATATATATACTAGGTGCAAGCAACGTGCAATACACGTTTGCTTAGTTTATATTTAATATTTTTGTTTAATAATTAATTTGTTATTAATAAAGATGTAATTTTTTTGGTTAATTAACAGTGTGTCTGGGCGCCTTGCAAGGAGGAAGGAAAATTGATTATGTTACCGTTTTTTTCAAACCTACAGCCCTACAGTGAGAGAATTGGTCCAAAATTGGGGCTCCCAACGGCATGAATTGTGTTGCCAACGGCTTGATTTCTGCTGAAAAGTAGAAACAGACACCCTATAAATAATTAATGATGTAATATTTATATAATTGATAAATAATTAGATGTGTGATTTTGATATTGTGATGTAAGTTGGTGAGATTGAAGAAAATAAGCAAAAGTAGACAAATTTGGAGAAATAGCTAAATTGTAAGGGATCCAAAGTTCGGGGGCTAAAATGTAAATACTTAAAAGTTGTGCCGAATCTTACGATGAAGATTTGAGAGTGCTCGGAGTCAATTGGATAAAGGAAGAAGATGTCAAGGGGATCAAATTTAGTCAAAAGATGATCACAAATCAATTTCCAACCGAAAAGTTATGCTCCGATGTTTTAGTCTCATATTGAGACCTATTTTTGGCATAGGAAGTGATCGAATTGGAGAATGATATCTGAACTAAAGTTGTAGCTAGATGTGTTAGCTTTCCAACGCATTTTTCATTTCCTCAATAGGATATCGAAATACAAAGTTATGATAAAAATACTGAAAGAAGGTGCAGCTGCCTGTTTAAAACAAGAAATTCTGTTACATAGTCCGTTATATTGAGACCTATTTTTGGCATATAAAGTGGTCGAATTGGATAATGATGTCTGAACCAAAGTTGTAACCAAATGAGTTAGATTTCCAACGCATTTTGAATTGCCTCAATCGGATATCGGAATACAAAGTTATGATAAAAATACTGAAGGAAGGTGCAGCTGCCTGTTTAAAACAAGAAATTCTGTTACATAGTCCGTTATATTGAGACATATTTTTGGCATAGAAAGTGATCGAATTGGAGAATAATGTCTGCATCAAAGTTGTACCCAGATGAGTTAGCTTTCCAACTCATTTTGAATCCCCTCAATCGGATATTAGAATACAAAGTTATAATAAAAACACTAAAAAAAGGTGCAGCTGCCTGTTTAAAACAAGAAATTTCATTACATAGTCCGTTATATTGAGACCTATTTTTGGCATAGAAAGTGGTCGAATTGGAGAATAATATTTGAATAAAAGTTGTAGCCAGATGAGTTAGATTTCCAACGCATTTTGAATCGCCTCAATCGGATATCAAAATACAAAGTTATGATAAAAACACTGAAAGAAGGTGCAGCTGCCTGTTTAAAACAAAAATTTCCGTTACATAGTCCGTTATATTGAGACATATTTTTGGCATAAAAAGTGATCGAATTGGAGAATGATGTCTGAATCAAAGTTGTAGCCAGATAGGTTAGCTTTCCAACGCAATTTGAATCGCCTCAATCGAATATCGGAATACAAAGTCATGATAAAAACACTGAAAGAAGGTGCAGCTGCCTGTTTAAAACAAGAAATTCCGTTACATAATCCGTTAAAACAACAAATTCCGTTAGTTTTTCCGTTAAACCAACAAATTCCGTTATATAGACACTTTTTATATATAGAAAGATATATATATTATATTTCAATTATATAGAATTTCTTGCTCACTCAGATTCTCAAGTATTGTAGAAATAATTACATAAGACTATATAACACTCCCAATATTCTACTTTTCGTACAAATCACAAAGACTATCAAGAAAATTTCTTAAATGCTACCTATCTTTTTCTCTCAAGCATACAACGAATGGTTGTTAAATATTTGACTCGAGAAAGGAATAAGCCATTTTAACTGTATCTTTTGCCCAAATACTTGACAAATACAGTGTTGACAACAAATGATTGAGTGCAAAAATGAATTATTTAAAACAAAATGTGATACTCTATCGAGAAAGTGGGCAAATAATTCTCACGATGTAGCACGGTTTTTTAAGAAATTGCTCCAATGCAATTCACGTGCGCGAGTCAATATTCTGCCAGAGTTTTTTGCATTTTCAATTGTTTGACCTTCGGTATTTTTTCCTTCGAAGGATGGATACTTCTTATTTTAGGCAATTTTTGACTTGAGACTTTTCAGCTCTCAGTAACTATAATATTGAGGAAAAACATGACAATGAATCTTCAATATGTCGTCTTTGTGACTATTTGGTCATACTTTTTTGGCGAGGACGTGGCCAACTTTCCCATTATGTAGCATGCTTTTCTTAATGAGTAATGCTACTTACAGTCGTTCACTGCAGCAGTCGCCCTATGTGGCACACACATGGCATGTAATTATTTGATGCATTAATGTGGTAGTTTTTGACCACATTTAATGCATCAAATACACACTTGACATGTGTGTGTCACATAGGACGACTATTGCAGTGAGCGACTGCAAGTAGCATTATTCTTTCTCAATAATGTGACATTAAAATAAGAAAAGAAAAGCATTTTCTTCTCCTTACCTCCATACCCTTTGGCGAGGACTTAGCCAACTTTTCCATTATGTAACATGCTTTTCTCAATAAACATTTGGCAATGTGGTATTAAAATAAGAAAAGAAAAGCATTTTCTTCTCCTTACTCACCTCCATGCCCTTTGCAATCCACCGGCCTCCCTCTCTCACTCCCAATTTTAATCCTCCTTCACCCTTGCAATTTTGGTTCAGAGTCCATGTTGAAAAATGTAAAGTTGCGACCTAAGTAATGAACAATCTAAAAAGGAATCAAATTGGTTGCATCCAATTGTTCCCTTTTTTTTTTTTTTTTTAAAGTAAACTGGTAGCAACAGATAATTAAATCTATAAATATTGATCTACTAATTTTAACAATATTGATACAAGAATTAACTTAAATCTCTTACGAAGAAAAGCCCAGGGTTTGCATGCTGAGGAGTGAAAAAAATTCGTGAGGTACAAGATGAATAGATGCTCTTTCAAAGCGGACAATACGTACGATATCACACCTTGGAGACATGGTCGTGTCGTTACGAAAAACGGTGCATTTTTTTGTAACGACTCTACATATGTGCCCAAACTGTTATATCATAGGTATTTTATACTTTGAAATTTGCCCCTCACAGATTTCTATTGCATCACTCAAGTCTACAACGAATTAGTGTACTAGTGTAGAGTACACAATTGGAAGCGGTGTCTGTCGTCCCAAAGTGTACTAGATTCAATACTCACGACGAGCTTTCACCGCAATCAAAATAAACTTGCAGCAAAAATGAGTAAAATATCCGACTCTACGACCTTACTGAACAAAGTTTCAACATGTATTCACCAATCTATTATTCTTGATTGAAATATGATTTATATTGTTATGTACTTCTCCTAGTAGATATCTAGTTCTTTATCACAGCTCAATTGAATACACTTAATTGCATACTCATACTCATAATCATAAATACAATACGTCACTATTACTTATTTGACTACAAAGAAAAATTGTCAATAATCATACTTCTGGGTAATTAGCACATAACGTCTTTATATTTCACTATTATAGTGGAAAACGTCTGTATGTTTCATTTTTTGGCATTTCACCCTTATTTCCACATTTCATTATGCAAAATGTCATTTTTATCCATATACTCAATTAAAAGTTCTGAAATGACAAATATACTTTTCCGTTTAAATAAAATAAAAAGAAAAGGAAAGAATTAATTGGAACCATAATCTCAATTTTTTTTAAAAGTGCAAACGAATTCCAAATAAATTATTAAAAGGGTAATTAGCAGATAATGTTTTTACATTTCATTATTATTGTGAAAAAATGTTCTTATCTTTCATTTTTTGACATTTTTACCTTTAATTACACTTTTGACCACACAAACCATCATTTCTATCCAATTTTTCAATAAAAAAATTGTGAAATGACGAATATATCCTCATATTTAAATAAAAAATAAATAAATAACTACTTGCAACCGTAGCTCCAATTTTTTTTTTTAAAAAGTACAAACAAGTCCCACATAAATTATTAAAAAACTATAAATTAAAAATTAATTCTCTTTTTTATTTAAATAGAATGTTATATTCGTTATTTCACAACTTTTTATTAAGAAGTTAGATGAAAATGGATAGAAATGATAGTTTATGCAATCAAATGTGTAATTTAATGTGACAATGTCAAAAAAATGATAGGTATTTACGTTTTTCACAATAAAGTGAAAAATAGGGATATCATGTGCTAATTACCCTTTTAATAATTTATTTGAGGCTTGTCTACGCCTTTTTTTAAAAAAAAATTGGGACTATGATTACAATTAATTCTTTCTTTTTCTTTTGTTTTATTTAAATATAATGGTATATTTATCAGTTAACAACTTTTAATTGAGAAAATGGATGAAATAGACATTTTGCGTGATAAAATGTGGAGATAAGGTAAAAATGTCAAAAATAAAAGGTATGACGTTTTCTACGATAATAATGAAAGGTAAGGACGTTATGCGCTAATTACTCAAATCAAAATTGAATAGTTAATGAAATATATTGTTCAAAAATTGTGTATTTCATTAATTGTATGGTTAAAATGAATTATTGATTTTGAATTAAATTTTAAACAACCGTTTTAAATGAACCAAGAGTGTATATATATATGTATAACTCGTGTTCCCATGTGGAAAACCTAGTTGTGCCACTCAAATGTAGAGATGATCTTGAATAAAAAGAGACAAGATTCCTAAAGCTGGAATTTGATTACTAAAAACTCACTTTAATAAATTTATTTTAATACATAATATAATATTTTATTGTTTCCTATGAGCAAGAAAAGACTGTCCATTTGTTGATGTAACAAAAGAACCTTACTTACAGTTCTTTTATCTTCAAGTTGGTAAGATAAGACTTCCCACTATGAAAATGAGAACATTTCTTTTATTGTTTATTTACAAGAATATTACATAAGATTTTAAAGTTTTGTAGTATGTATAAAATAGTCACGTTCAGTTGATAATCGAAGATATTTTTTTATTAAATTAAATGGAGTTGGGAGTTATCCTCATTCAAATTTTATTTTCTATTTATAGACATAAGAGACGGTGATTCAATCCTTTTGAGAATAAACTCAACACGGTGATTCAAATTTGTTCACAAAATAATGAGGAGTTTGTGGGATACAAAAGTCCAACACTTCAAATATAAATGATTTATGAATTTAATAAAAATAAAATTTTAATTTTAATCAAATATTCATAAATATTACTCATTTATTGTTAGATTTGCGATTTAGGTCTTCAAGATTCAAGTTTCAACTATTTTGGTCCATAAGTTCCAATTAAAATGAAAAAGGTCCTCCAATGACCATTACTGAAATCAGATGATACTTCAGTGACCGTTAGTGCAAGTTTTAAACTTCAGTGACCGTTTTGTGATTTTTGACGTAATTTCAGTGACCGTTTGTAAAATTCACCCAATTCTCTATTTTTCATCTTTATAAATTTGTCGTAGGGGTTTAATGTATCAGAATGAACCCATGTGGTTAACATGCAGAGCGTGACTTTTAAGAAAGTTGACAGTAGAGAGAATTGTACTAGTAAAATATGTCTTTTTGTTCAAAATTGAGGGGTTTGTTTGACTAACATTATTTAACATTATTGTCAAAAGAATGCATTTTAAATATGTGATTGAAAAATAAAGAAAAATTTTGAATTTACGTATAATATAATTTAATTGAAAATTGTGTGATTGAAAGTAAATTTTGAAAGAATGAATTTTTTTAGAATGTGGATCAAACATGGCTGAATTAGAGATTGACCCATTAAAAAATAGAGTAATGTAATTTATCCCCCAGTGGGGATGAAAATACAGTTTATGTAGCTTTAAATGATAGGTTAAATGAAAGGTGAAATTAAATGTCACCTATCATTTAATGCCACATTAACGTCACATGGATTGTGTTTTCATTCCCGGTGATGATGAATAGCATTACTTTAAAAAATAATCAACCAAAAATTAGAAACTTGAATTGATGTCGAAGTATAAATGGACAAGTGTCATTAAATAATTGATTCTCATCATGTCCCGTCCCGTCCCCCACTCGCCTCGCAAGAGCCAACTTCAATATAATCGTTTGTCATCCTTCATGTCTCCCATCTGAACTCAGTCCACACAAGAAATGTTTTAGTGGCGTGTGGTAAATGACATTTTCTTCCACTTCATCTTTATGGACGGACTGATAATGAGTTCCACGTTATGTGATGGATGTCAACTTTCAATTTATTATTTTAGAACCAATCAAAATTTTAGTTTACTTACCAAAAGAATATTAGTCCCTATTTGATATTTTGATTTAACGCAAAGTCAACAATTAATTTTAACTACATATTTTATGAGACTCACAACTTTTTAATCACTCATTTTATTAAAATCTGCTAAAATCTGATTTTAATCCTCGTCAAACATGGGCTTAGTACAAGTTATTAAACGTTGACTTGTTTTGGAGTCCTGTTTTGTTACCGAATTCTAGAGTTTTCAAGCTGTCTGTGACTTTAAAAAATAAAAATAAAAATAAAAAATCAATGGATTCTTATTATGACGGCTAGCTTTGATCACTATCCACTCGGGCCATTATTTTTTATTTCAATGAATTATAAATAAGTAATAATACATTTGATCTGAGAACAAAAATACACGATGAAAGTTATAGAGCTGTTGAGATATGTGTCCGAACAGTATTTGGACATAATTATAATTTTTATCTAAATCACACACACCGCTGTTGAGATATGTGTCCAATAGTATTTGGACATAATTATGATTTTTATCTAAATCACACACACACACATATTATTTTGGAATTGATCTCCTAAATATTAGATCACTGGCACACTACAATAGGTGATGTAATCAGATTTGTTACAAACAATTATCTCTATCATTTATTTTAGTGTGCCGACTGATCTCCTTAGCACTGGTGCCTAACTTATGCTAAACATTGAATAATGTGGCACACTACAATATGTGATATGATTAGACAAAACTCTTGAACCGAATCGAACCAAATCGAATTAGACCAAACCGAACTTAACTGAATCAAGCGATTCTTCTTAACTTAAATACCCAAACGAGTATCTGAATCAAGAATCGACGAGTTTGATTCGGTTCTCGGTTATAAACTAAGAACCGAATTTCCCTAATTTTTTTTAATTTTTAATTTTAAATAAGTCAAATTATTTTATTTTTTTAAATAAATTTGCTAATTAATTTAGTCCAAGTTAAAAATATGATTATACTATTTCTATTTTTCAACAAAACGCAATTTAATCAAATTGACCTAAATTTTACTCAAATCTTTACCGTAATATTGTTTATGTCATTCTATTATTTTGAACTCGTCATTTTCCTATTCCCGTGATTTTAATAATCAATTTATGAAGAACTCAACAAAGAGACGTGTAAAAGATATCACGAGATTGAATTACGTTATTTTGTAAGAGTTAAGATTGAACGTGTCATAGTCAAATTAATGCAGTATTGTTGTAATATAAAAAAAATCAATTATTGTAAGGAAATTGGGAACCGAACAGAATCAAACCGTATGGAACCGAACTTGAACGGTTCTATAATTAAATTTAGATTTGACGGTTCCATTTACTAAAATTCAAGTTCGGTTATGTTCTCTTTAGAACAAAATCGAACTAAATCGAATCGGATCATATTCAGCCCTAATATGTGGTGTAATCAGTTTTGCAACTAAGGATTATCTTTAACCACCTATTATAGTGTGTATGTGACACACTACAATAGGTGGTATAATTAGTTTTACAACTAACCATTATCTACAATAGGTGGTATAATTAATTTTTCCTTTATAAACTTCTTTTAATCATAGAATTACTACAACGGCAAACGTGGACGTAATTTTACATTGAGACTAATCTCTATAAATCTTACATATTCTTTTGTCTCCTTATTTCTTTATTGCGATTTTATTACTTTCGACAATATATTTATAATTCTCAATATATTTCGTCCCACTTCCCTCTGCCTATACAAAGCATATTGGGAAAAAAAAAAAGGATTTTGAATAGTATTTTTAGGAGAATGTGTGGTTAAAAAGTATAGAATTTTTTTGGAAGAACGTGTGAAATATTTTATTGTCTAAATGTGTGGTTGAAAATAACTCTACAGCAAACAGTAAAACAAATTAATGGAAATCGAACAGAACCATAGAATAGTAATGCCTGTCAATGTCATACTAGACTTTTCTCACTTTCTTTCGACCAATAAGTATTGACTATTCACACTCGTGTCTGAAGAGTCTTCATCGGATTTTACCTTAATCGGTCAACTAGCATGGTCGGTTGACGTCCATAGAATGTTAATTCGCCTGAAAATCACCACTCGTATTTTCCTTTTTATACAATCCATAGACGCCAATTTTTCTTCTCTATCCACCCACCAACTCACCCCAGCGACATGGAAAAGAATCAAAACTCAAAACCAAATTTCGAACAAAAAATAAACGAAAAACCCATCAGATCTACTCGGCAAAGAACAAATTTGATCCCAAAATCCCTTCGTCAGTTCAAGAATTATCTATGGCCAAAAAGATTTGGACTTTGGTATCCCACAAACTCATCATTATTTTGTGGAAAAATTTGAAAAATATTAAAGAGAGTGAGTGAGAAAAAGAGAAATGTTTTAAATTTTATGTAATATTCTTGTAAACAAACAATAAAATATTATATTATGTATTAAAATAAATTATTAAAGAGTTTTTAATCCAGCTTTAGGTCTCTTAGTCTTTTTTTTCTTTCAAGATCTATCTCTTAACTGTCCATTTGGTCTCCACTGTTTCACATTATAATGAGCAATAATAAATTTTTGGAAAATGTATGATTAAAAAAGAAGGAAAACTTATTTAATTTACATATAATATTATTTTATTGAAAAATGTGTGAATGATAAGAAAAGAGAGAAAATGAATTACAATTTAATGGGGAATAATAAGGGCCAAACAGGGGGCTAAATACGAGTTGAACAACTAGTTTTTTCTCGTGGGAGGCACAAGTTATATAAGTAGTATGTACATACTCCTAGTTTTAAAAATATTGTTTAAAATTTAATTTAAAGTCAATAATTCATTTTAATTATACAATTAATGTGGTCCTTGACATTTCATTTCAATCACATATTTCATTAACTTTTGTTAACATTTAATAAAAAAAATGATTTTTTAAATCTAAATCAAACAGAGACATATATATTCTGTTAAGTTGTAAAACTTAATTATTGTTTCTATGCGGAGTCGTAAATTGATCTCTATAAATAGAAAATATAAGGTGTGTGATTTTTTTCTTATGAACTTCTTTTAATCATATAATTATTGCAAGGTAGACTTTGACGTAATCTTATATTAAGGCGAATCTCTGCAACTTTTATGTATTCTTTTTGTGTCTTTTTTTATTGCTTCTAATGATATAAATTAAAATTTATATTTTCAATATATTTCGTCTCGCGACCCTCAGCCCATACCAAACATAGATTAGTAAAGCATGTAAAGGTCAATTACGACTTTTCTCACTTTCTATTGACCAAGCAGGGTAGAACTGGGATATATTTGTAAAATAAGACCAATATCAATAATACTATTTGTACATAAATAATTTTATAATGATTTACGTACAAATAGTGTGTCCAAAAGAAAATTGATTTTTTTTTTATTTGATTAAAGAAATTCTAATCCAATTATGAGCATATTTGGCTAGGATTAAAATCAGATTAAAATTGAAATTAGTCGTTATTGTTGACTTTTATTAAACGAGTGAGACTCAATAACGACTATATTTTCAATTTTAATTGAATTTTAATCTTAGCCAAACCATTATTTAAATTTATTATTTACATATAGCACAATCCTCTATTCAACGTCTCACAACATAAATAATTTTCGATCATGCTACTTGTACAATTTATTAACAATTTGATTGCAACCTGTAATTCAAGCATCATATTGTTTTAGAAATCAATAATAAAAATCTTTGCAACACAAATATTGTCAATCAAGTTGTGACTAAAAGGGTTGTCCGGTTCTGATCCTCATTGTACTCGTCTCAAGCTATTAAACAGGCAAAATGGGGAACAGAGGTTTCCTGAATCATTTTTTTCGTAGCTCTATCAAGTAGGTACGCCAAACACTCATAGACCGGTATCGTTAAGAGTGAAGGTGGAATCCATTGCGATCTTGGGCATCGCCAAAGCCCTAGAACTCTCAGCTTCATTGACATTGGAGCCCTCGGTCTCAACTCCCGAGGTCGGTACCTCGACCCGCCTAGACAGACGACCCATTAGGAAATGGAGCTTGAACTCATCACAATGCTCTCGAAAAGTCTTGACTATTCTCACTCGTGTCTGAGTGTCTCAACAGTCTTGAGAATTTCCTATGCAAGCCAAATTTAATTCGGATCTTGGTCAACTGTGAATGGTCGGTTGGCGTCCAATGGAGTCGAATGTTAATTAGCGTGGAAATCACTTCTCACATTTTCCTTTTTATACAATCCATAGACAGTAAAGAAATGCCTTTGTTCTCTATCCACCCACCCAACCACTCACTCTCCCACGCCAGCAATCACAAAGAAAATAATCAAAAATCAAAACCAAATTTCCAACAAAAAAATTTCAGAAAAACCCATCAGATCTACTCGGCTAAGAACAATTTTAATCCCAAAATCCCTTCATCAATTCAAGAATTATCTATGGCCAAAAAGCTTTTACTTTTCTTGGTGCTTCTTTCTGTGTCTAGTCCTGTGTTTTCCCAGTCTGATGAGTTCACTTTTCATGGATTTAAGGGTGTGGGCAAGAACGTAAGTCTAAATGGGGTTGCTGAGATTGAACAAAATGGAATCTTGAGACTCACAAATTACGCATCTGAAGTCTTGGGCCATGCTTTCTATTCAATCCCATTTGAGTTCAAGAACTCCACAAATGGAAAAGCCTTTTCCTTTTCAACAGCTTTTGCTTTTGCAATAGTCCCTGAGTATGCAAAATTGGGCGGCCATGGATTTGCTTTCACTATTGCCAAGTCAAAAGAGCTCAAGGGTGCTCTCCCAAGACAGTATTTAGGGCTTCTGAATGCAGATGACAATGGCAATTTCTCCAACCATCTTTTCGCAGTTGAATTCGATACGGTTTCAGATTACGATTTCAAGGATATTAATGGTAACCATGTTGGCATTGATATCAATAGTTTAGTCTCAAATATTTCTGTCAATGGCTCCTGTTTTTCACAAGGTAATTCCATTAAGCAAGAACTATATCTGCAAAGTGGAAAGATTGTTCAGGCCTGGGTTGATTATGATTCAGTTAGTAATGTATTGAATGTTACCCTTTCACTTTCTTCATCAAAACCAAGTGTTCCAATTCTGTCATTTCCGGTGGATCTTTCACCAATTTTCTTGGAGTATATGTATGTAGGATTCTCTGCTTCAACTGGTAAACTTGCTAGTTCTCACTATATCTCTGGATGGAGTTTCAAAATTAATGGGCAAGCACAATCGCTTGATTTATCTTCATTGCCTTCAGTTCCTAGATCAAAAAAGAATAATCTCCCTTTAATTTTAGTTTATTGTTTATCAGCAGTTGTTTCTGTGGCACTTGCAATTGGGATAGTCTTGTACATGATCAAGAAACTCACGACTATGGATGTGATTGAACCCTGGGAACTTGATATTGGCCCGCACAGATATTCCTACAAAGAGCTCAAGAAAGCAACTGGTGGTTTTAAAGACGACGAGCTAATTGGGTTCGGAGGATTTGGCCGTGTTTACAAAGGAACTTTGCCTAACACAAATGCCAAAGTTGCGGTGAAGCAAATAAACAGTGGATCGAAGCAGGGTATGCGTGAATTTTTATCAGAGATTGAGACCATAGGACGCCTTAGGCATAGAAACCTGGTCCAGTTACTGGGATGGTGTCGACATAGAAATGATTTATTTCTCGTCTATGACTTCATGTCTAATGGGAGCTTAGATAAGTACATTTTTTATGAACCCAAGCTGATTTTATCTTGGGAGCAGAGGTTCAAGATCATCAAAGGTGTGGCTTCAGGACTGCTTTATTTACACGAAGAATGGGAACAAACTGTGATTCACCGAGACATCAAAGCCGGCAATGTGCTGTTGGATTCGGAGTTAAATGGAAGGCTAGGTGACTTTGGACTTGCGAAACTATATGAACATGGAACAGATTCAAGCACAACAAGTTGCCCAATTGGTACCAGGTTTCAACTTAAGTCTCCCATATGAGTTGGAGGTCTTGGGTTCGAATCTTGGGGGACGCGTCCAGAAAGCCGTGAGGGGAGAAGATCCCTCCCTATAGCGGACAGTACGTATAATGAAGTTAACGGCCGGAGAAAATTACTCGGGTCGTTAACTTCATTATACGTACTGTCCGCTATAGGGAGGGATCTTCTCCCCTCACGGCTTTCTGGACGCGTCCCCCAAGATTCGAACCCAAGACCTCCAACTCATATGGGAGACTTAAGTTGAAACCTGGTACCAATTGGACAAGTACACTGGGATATTTAGCCCCTGAACTAACCAAGACTGGTAAGCCTACAACAAGTTCAGATGTGTTTGCATTTGGTGCATTATTGCTTGAAATTGTGTGTGGGAGAAAGCCTATTGAAGTAAAAGCATTGCCTGAGGAATTGATTTTGGTGGATTGGGTGTGGGAGAAGTGGCAAGAAGGGTCTATTCTTGAAGTAGTAGATACAAGATTAAAAGGAGAGTATGATGAAGGAGAAGTTGTAATGGTTCTTAAATTAGGACTAATGTGTTCCAACAATGCCCCTGCCAAAAGGCCTAGCATGAGGCAGGTTGTGAGTTTCTTGAAAGGGGAAATGCCATTGCAAGAAGTCATGGTTGTTCCTGATGAATATGGTGGCAAGAAGTTTGTTAGCAGCCGGGCTACCAGCTCCCAAGCTGACAAAGTCTTGCATTCTTATTTAGAATCATCCTATATTGAGAAAGTTAGATCATGGTCATCTGTATATGACTGTAAAAGGGTTGTTGATCTTGAAGCCGGTTCAACATCTACACTGTCAGCTTCTTTTACAGAGGATGAATAGTTGAAAATTAGGTCTTTCTTTCTTTCTTTTTTCTTTTTTTTTTTTTGGGTGAAATATGTAAATAATTTTCATAATTGTTAATGCTTTAGTTAGCTTAATAACTTATGGTGAAGCACCCACTTTATTTTGAAGTTTAGTATTTTTTAGTTTTTAGTCAACCTGAATGCCTATGAATTTTAAAAAATTTCTCTGGTAAAGCTTGAGTAAGGTCAACAAGTCATGACATAGATCTCTTTCGTAATATACTATTTTCAATGAATTTGGGTTACCTAACATTAGTTAAAGAACAACAATATTATATGACCTTTTTGAGTGCAGTTGCAACCGTAGTCTTTTGAGTTGTATGTGCAAATATGTTAGCATTTTATTCGAGTGATCTTGCATGTGCCAATAAAATATTAGTTTTTTATGATTATGAAACATTTGGCTAACCATAGTAAGTGCTTTATTTGGCTAACCACGAAAACATGGCAAAACATTGTGCTCCTATTGAAGCTGGTTAAGAATCATCTTCACTTGCGGACCCACATGGGTCATGTGGGGTCAAGTGATCTCACAAAATTTTTTGAATTTTGATTTTTTTTTTTTTCAAAAATTCTATATTAACCCATCCTCATGTTTACAAACTACAGTTTACTCTATTATTCAATAAACAAAAAATAAAAAATAAAAATAAATCCTCCTCCAATCTCTATTCTTCGATCAGGTATGGAATTTTTATGTTTGAAATTAAAGGTTTTAATATTTATGTTTGATTTTCTCTCCTCCTCTCCTTTTTTCACTCAAATCTGTATCTCATCATTGAAGTTTGTGTTGTAATTGTCGAGTTGTTATTGAATTTGGAGCTTGTGTTGTCCGGTGTTGAGTGAGAATAGGTAAAATATGTAATCGGCAGTCTGCATTGCACTATTATAAACCTCTATTGAGGCATCGTGCAAGGCTCGAAGAAGACGCTTGAGCACGAATTACTGAAGCTTACCACCCTTGGAGCGCCTGAGTTCCTCTCGAGAGTCCTTAAAAGGCCCGCAACGCGCTTGATTCCGCTCGAGCTGTATTCTGGACGAGAAAATTCTAACTTTCATCCTTTAAAAAAAATATGGATGCAAATAGTGCAACAAATAGGCTACAATGTATTGACTTAATCTCATTAACGTTACTCCACCGTCCCAAATAGTGCAATAACTATAAATTGATGAGAAAGAGTCATATTTGAGTGAAAACAAAGGAATTATTTTTGACCGAAGGGCTAGAAGCCAGTGGAAAGTTGTAACTTTGGAACGTAAAATGTGAGATTATTAATGAAAAGGAAAGTGAAGTTTGTGGAAAAAAATTATCAAAAAATAAAAGAAAAACTAAATTGGATCATTCTGTTAGGTAATTATTTTTTATTTAAAAGACATACCCTTTTTGCTCCCAACTTCTCTTAAACAGACTTTGCTTTTTGGTCCTTTATAGGTCTTGCAAACATTTTGTGAATAATTAGTTACTGCTCTCATATTACTTTGCTCCCTATTCTTCTAATATTTGCTGATTTTAATTGTGGGATATTGACAGAAATGGTTACTAATCAATGACCCTTATGCGCTAATGGCCCGTAACTTTATATTCTTGGCCCTGACCCCCTCAACCTCATGATTTGTGCGCAAAAAGTCCATTTGGATTTTTTCATCCATTTTTGCCACTTAAAGTTATATGTTCTAGTACTTCCTTATTGTTGATTTCTAGTTGTTGACTTATTTATGCTCATATTGGATGCTATTTGGTGGCATAATTGTAGCGGATTAAGAAAGGGTTGAAATATGTATTTGGTATATTTTATTTCTTCTATTTTACGCTAGATATTAGGGAGATAATTTGTATGGTCAACTTGCGATATTTTTTAAAAAAATATTATGAGTAAAATCAAAATTGGAATCAACGTGTTTGTTTTGGTTCTAGTAATTATATGAACCCAAATGATTCCAATTATTATATACCCCGAAGTAATGAGTGATTTTGGATGGGGAAAAATGAAGTTGTATGATGGCTACAATTTGCATTTACACAATAATTGACTGCAAGAATGCGATAACAAATTGAATGCACTATTCTGCCTCTTGATTACTTCTCCAGAAAATCCTCCCAAATAGTGAACTCGACAAAATATGTACGAAAGGTATAATGATATGGACACTGTCTCGGAGTGAGACTTGGTGAAATAGACTTGTCGTGAAGATGCAAACTAAAAGAAAATTTTCTACGTTGAAAAAATGATGAATTGCACGATAAAATCAACAGAGACAATGAGATTTTCCCTTCAGGTGTAAGGGTTTTGAAAGGTAGAACTAGAAACAGAAAAGTAGAAAATAAAAATGGAAATGAAGACGAATTAGTCTCTAATTTTGAGTGAAATGAGAAAAGTCTCATATAAGGAAAGATGGATGATTATGGAATTTTCGTTCTTAAGCGTAACGAAACTTTTTTTTAATGTAAGTTAGTATTTATAGAATAAAAGAAGTTGATTATTAAATTTAAGATTTAGGTTATAATTAAGGTACCCAGTGTAATTTGCACTTTTGGATAATGAAATACCCTTGTGTGTGTGTGTGTATATATATATATATATATATATATATCTTCTATATATTAAAAGTGGCTATGTAACGGAATTTCTTGTTTTTAACGGAAAAACTAACGGAATTTCTTGTTTTAAACAGGTAGCTGCACCTTCTTTCAGTGTTTTTATCATAACTTTGTATTCTTATATCCGATTGAGGCGATTCAAAATGCGTTGGAAAGCTAACTCATCTGGCTACAACTTTGATTCAAACATCATTATCCAATTCGATCACTTTCTATGCCAAAAATAGGTCTCAATATGAGACTAAAACATCGGAGCATAACTTTTCGGTTGGAAATTGATTTGTGATCATCTTTTGACTAAATTTGATTCCATTGACGTCTTCCTTTATCCAATTGACTCCGAGCACTCTCAAATCTTCATCGTGAGGTTCGGCACAACTTTTAAGTATTTACATTTTAGTCCCCGAACTTTGGATCCCTTACAATTTAGCCATTTTTCCAAATTTGTCAATTTTTGCTTATTTTCTTCGATCTCACCAACTTACATCACAACATCAAAATCACACATCTAATTATTTATCAATTACATAAACATTACATCATTAATTATTTAATTAACCAAAAAAATTACATCTTTATTAATAACAAATTAATTCTTAAACAAAACTATTAAATATAAACTAGGCAAACGTGCATTGCACGTTGCTTGCACCTAGTATATATATGTGTGAGTGTGTGTGTGTGTGTATGTATGTATGTATGTATGTATGTATGTATGTATAAAATTCTAAAGTATTATGGCAATGGAAATTAAAATTTGACTATACTCAGTGATTTTGGATGCTAGGCATTAATTACCCTTGGAATGGATTTAGTTTCAATAATTAAATGGAAGTGGAAGTTAATATTTAGATTGTCTTGAAATGAAAAATCTTTTTTTTGACAATTTTATCCATTCAGTCCGACATTATGTATGTATCACATGATTAGGCTTGATCATCGATGGATTGTCCGGATATTTAAATATCCGGAACCACCAATTACTTCGGGTATTTCATAAATGGGACAATTCTATTCCATTTAATTATTGAAACTAAATCCGAATCTGTATCCAAACCATCGGTTTTGATAAGATCGGTTCTACCCGTATATTTTTGTTAAAAAATTGTGAGATGACAATAAAAATATCTAATAAAAATTAAAGAAATAAAGCATGTAACATAATACACATTTCAACACTTTCTTAATTTAACGCAAATATCCGTCAAATAACACCTATAAAAGCAACATGATTCAAATATTCAAATGAATAAATCTGATATATTATAGTACTTAATACTTGAGATTTACAAACTTGCTATTTGTTAGAATGGATCAATGTGTCAAGTTGAATAAATTGTAAAAAAACAAAAACCTTGTAAAAATGACAAGTTTCACAGTTAGGTACCACAATTCTAGTTTAAGAATCAAGAACCAACTCGATTTGATCGGTTCTCAGATTCGAGAAATCGAGGGTTCCGATTAAAATGCAAATCTTACACGCGAACATTTAACATTCAAATAACCGTTTTTCAGAGTTCACAATATGAAGGGGTGAAAACGCTGAGTACGGCAAATGATCGTTTGAGAATACGAGTGGACACGTAAACTCCCAGCGCAAGCAACCATCTCCAATTTCCACGAATATTACAGTAGAGAAAGTCAATGTCAATTTGGTTTCAAATATTCCCTAATTTATCAGATCCTTGAAACGGCCATTCAATTTCTTAACACTGTAATCCTCCTTTCCTTCTCCAAGTAAATCGTCCTCATTAGATTTGTATAACCAGACATATACGTACACATATAGATACAGTTTTTCTTCCCCCCTTTTGCATATTCAATGGCTCAATACACGCAACAATTTCTTAGTAGCGTCCTCTCGCAGCGGGGTCCGGCAGCGCTCCCGTACGCGGAGGATGTCAAGTGGTTTATCCGCCAGCATTTGGTATCTCTGACGGAGGCATACCCCTCGCTGCAGCCGAAGACTGCCACGTTTACGCATAACGACGGCCGCACGGTCAATCTTCTTCAGGCCGATGGAACGGTGCCGATGCTCTTCCAGGGTGTTACTTACAATATTCCGGTTGCTATCTGGCTCATGGAGTCATACCCCCGCCACGCGCCGCTAGTTTTTGTCAACCCCACCCGTGATATGATCATCAAACGCCCCCACCAGTTTGTTTCACCCAACGGCGTGGTTTCAATTCCCTATATTCAGAATTGGGTTTACCCAAGTTCTAATATTGTAGAATTGGCTCGGAATTTGTGTCACTTTTTTGGCCGGGATCCGCCACTCTATTCGCAGCGCAAGCCCTCAAATCCTAACCCCAGCCCTAATTATGCTAGTAATAATTTTTCCAGTGTAAATTCGTCAGTGGGGTCTGCTGTAGCTCGGCCAGCAATACCTCCTAGGGTCTATTCACCTCCACCTACTCCAACTTCAACTCCACCTCCACCTTATGGGACTGGGAGTGTTTATGGTTCGGGAAGGATAATGGACGATCCTGCTGAGGTTTTTAAAAAAAATGCTATAAATAAGCTCGTGGAGAGCTTGAATGGTGATATTAGGGAGTTGAGGAAGACACGGGAGGCAGAATTGGAAGGACTGTTTAGTGCTCAAGCAGTGCTGAGGAAGCGTGAGGAGGAATTAGGAAAAGGATTGAAAGAAATGCAGGATGAAAAGGAGGGGTTGGAGCACCAATTGCAGGTGGTTTTGATGAATAGTGATGTGTTGGAAGGATGGTTGAGGGAGAATGAGGAGAAAATGGGGAATAATGAAATTAATAGTCTGGATGTGGATGAGACATTAGAGCCTTGCGATGCCCTTTCAAAACAGATGCTGGATTGCACAGCATCTGATTTGGTTGTGGAGGATGTGATTTACGCACTGGATAAAGCAGTCCAAGAAGGGGCCATACCTTTTGATCAATACTTGAGGAATGTGAGGCTTTTGTCACGTGAGCAGTTTTTCCATCGAGCCACAGCTTCGAAAGTCAGGGCTGTTCAGATGCAAGCTCAGGTTGCCAGTATGGCTTCCAGAGCATCCCCACAATATGCATTCTGATGAAATTATTTCTTCTCCCCATATAAGCTCATTGTCATCAGGTTTTCCATGGAGAGTTAATTTGAATATTATATACAGTCTCTATGTATACATTTCATTGTAGTGTTGCACGGTGGTAGAAACCAAAATGTTCTCCATTGGTTTGTAAGAAAGTCAAGTTTAAATAAATTCTAATGTGCTGTTTTTCCTAGAAGTCATCTTTACTTTAATTTCTTTATTTGCAGTCTAAATTGTATAAACATTGAATATTTTTATGGAATTTTTTATCCTTTGATTTCATAATTATAGTAATTGAATATTCTGTTATATGAGGCAGCTTCTGATGTGTTTTTAAGTTTCAGGTCAGACTTTGTTTAGAAACTATCGAAGTTTATGCATTCCCACAAAACTTCAATAAAACATATTCAGAAATTGAGATGATTTAGTTATTTGATTGAGAATAATATTTCTTTAGATATACATGCAGGCAAATAGTCTAGAATACTCAAATGTGATTTTGATTTTATTTCATTTTTTTCATGGTTTCTGTTGTTTATAGAAAAAAAGAACTTCCTTATCCAATTGTATTTATTATTCATGTTGAACATCATTGGTTTTCTTCTCTTGAATGTATAACTAACTAGTTGAACCTCTTTGAATCTTTCTTGGTGCCCTGGGATGTGAATTTATCACTTGAATAGGACATTTTGGGAGATTGTCAACAAGTATGTAGCTCTTGACATGCTTTTAAAGCAAATGAGCATTACGGTTAGACTTGGGGCTCTTGTGGTTGATGAATGAGCTTCGTTTTGAGCTAGAAATGTAGGTTGAGATGACTTCATTATCTTTTCATTCCAATTAAAAGATTGGCTTTGTATATGGCTGTTTAGAGTTTCTACAAGCACTTGTTATGGACATCAAATTAGTACTGATTTTCAATTTGTAGGTTTCTAGAAATGACTACTTATTTTATTGCTCTTGCTGGAGTAGTTTAAAAATAGTGCATTCAAAAGATGGTCATTTGTTCTCCCAAATATCTCTGATTTCATAGATGCTATTCAGATATCTTTCCGACTTTCACATAGTCGGTATGTTAATGTTTTCTATTTCTATTTTTCTTTTAGCTTAAGATCTGTTCTGAATTTTCAATTTTAGCTTGTGTGAAGTGAGTTTTATGTTCTGGTTATTGATTGAAAAAAGCACTAATAATGATTGCTAGCAGATCTTCTGAAAGAAAGGATAGTAGACTGGGGAATGATTGTTGACTATATGAGAATTCAATTTCATTCTAAGTTTTCCTTTGTAAGGTCTAGGTTCACGTTTATACTTCTTCATATCCCATTCTCATGGCCGAACTCACGCCGATTTCGACTGGCACCTTGACTTTCATCCCATAATTCATCCCATAAGCTAAGGAGAAAGGGATTTCTCCTGTAGTGCGCCATTTTTGTTTTTTTTGGGTGGGGGTGGCGGTTCATTTCTTTATATGTTTAAATTTTCAATGAAAGATCTTTTTCTTGTAGTTCCTTGTAGTTCAATATTTTTTTGTTTTCCATTTTTAAACAGAGTTTTTTAGTAAGCTATTGCTGTATTTTTGTTTTTCCATAGTGCGTTTAACGAGATTTTCGGTAATGAATTTGTACTAAATTATGTTTGTTGTGATAGTTGATCCCTATATTATGGTTCTGCCGTGCAGGCGTCCTTCTGTTTGGATTCCGTGTTTTTGCCTCGCTTCCGAAAATCAAAGATCTTTCAGGTTCTTTCATGTGCAAATCTCGTTCGGTCGAGAGGAGAGTTATTTGTATTATTTTTTTCCTTTTGGTTTTACTTTCTTTGTTCTACTTTATTGATAAAGTAATTTACCAAATGAGATTACAAAGAATTTTCATGTCTCACCCCAAGATAGTCCATAGTATCTTAGAAACTGGGATCAGGAAAATAGGCTCATAACTAATCTCATTTTAATAGAAAACAATAAATCACTCTCAACACCACAAATTCTATACTACTAGGAAACGAACAATTAAAATTCAATACCTATTTTAATTAGGAAAATACGAAGTCAAAATCCTAACAATATGTACAAGACTAGATTTCTTTTGTGGTTGGTTCGATCTTCGACTCAGCCTCTCTTGGCCATCCTTCACATATCTTGTGCTTTTTTAGCTACGAATCTAATGTCTTGACGGGGTAAGACCTTGAAATCTAACAATGACTTAACTTCTCCTTTGTGCCTCGTACGCTCCTTGTGCTGCCAAAGCTTTACCTTTCCAAATTTGTATCAAAACTCATAAATTTTACAATGCAGACAAAACATACAGTCCAAAGTGAAAAATAATGCCTATTAGTTTTTATACCATCTTGTGATATATATAAACTGTCAACATTACCAAGATGATCACAAGCTTCCAATATGCAGCAACATGCCAATCTGAAAGAAGAAACAGAATTCCGTCCTCTTCTTATGGGTATATCGAATGGAAGATTAATCAATAGATTCCTAACTTTAAAAAAATGGAAAAAGAAAAAGAAATTAACTTGATGGTTATCCCCGAGGAAGACCTAATGTATCGATTCCCATCTATAAATGCACCAGCACATTGGAAAGACACATGTATGCACAGTTGGCTATTATGGCTACAGAGTATGAGGATAAAGCATTAGGTTATGGAAGTTCTTTGCCTGTGCCAAGTGTGCAGGAGATTGTAAGAAATGATGCTAATAATGTCCCCAAAAGATACATAAAAAACCTCGAGGATAGGCCTTTAAGTTCTGAAAGACTTCCACTTTTACTTGATATCCCAATCATAAATCTGTCTTTGCTCACTAATGGAGATGAGGAAGAACGAAGAAGGCTTGATATTGCTTGCAAGGAGTGGGGTTTCTTTCAGGTAATAATGCAAAAACGACAAGTAGTTAACCTATTTTTGTTGTGGTGCCTAATAATAATGTTATTTTATCCCTGAGGCGTTTTATTCAGGTTATATTTGATAGTCCATACATGTTTAGTTCACTTTAGTATTTGTTATCATATATAAAGGGATTTTAAAGAGGGGGCTGTTTCTAGGAGAAAGAGACGAGCGATCCTTGAAAAACTACGGGCAGCAACAAGTGGGCTTATTTCTCACACTGAAGACAGATTCCTACAAATTGCTAGAAGTGTTTCTATTATTTTTGTTTATTTCTTATTGTGCTCATAATTTGGATTAGGGCTTAATCCCAACCACCATTTTTAATTTGATGGCATCTCATAAAACAAAAAATTTGCAGATCATAAATCATGGTGCAGATGAAGTCTTACCAAAGATGAAGGCAGCCGTAGCAGCATTTTTTGAACTCCCATTGTGTGAAAAAATGAAATATCGAATGGCAGCAAATGATATTCAAGGATATGGACAATTTTACGTTGTATCAGACGAGCAGAAACTTGATTGGAGCGACAGCATGCTTTTGATGACAATGCCATCTTATATCAGGAATATGAAGTACTGGCCCATCGCAATACCAGGTTTCAAGTATGTATCCAATATCATTATATAAGCTTAGATCCGTCATGGGAAAGTCAGTTTTATTTTTTTCATCAAATACTTGACACATGCACCATTTTCATAAATGGTGGCGACAACTCAAACTGATGACCTTTGCTGCTTTGATACCATTTTTAAACACCTCATCTAAAAACTTAGCTACCAAGGGGGGACATTTATACATTCACATAAGTAATGATCATTTGTTAAGGTTGAAATACTGAATTCATTGTAAGGCTGAAATCCTCAACAGAAGAGTTAGTACTAGAAAAAGTCAAAATTTATAGCATGTGGCATGTTAGAAATTAAAATCTTGTCCGTTGTCTTGTACGATGTTGTTTCAGTATCGTGTTGCATATCTCAGTTGGACTGTAATCAACGACACTAGACTTGTTGTGGCCTAATATGTTTTTGTGATATCAGTCTTATTGATCCTTTCAATTTCATTCCACAAAATTAATCTCATTTTCTTCCATGTCTACCTTAACAGGGAAGCACTTGAAGAGTACTCAATAGAATTAGAGAGGATAACATACGAGATCTTTGGCAATTTATCATCATTAATGGGCATGGAAAGAGGAGTTCTCAAAGAATTGCACGGGATTATGAAACTAGGCATGCGCATGAACTACTATCCTACATGTTCTCAGCCTGATTTAGTACTTGGGATTAGTCCACATTCAGATAGCAGCTCCATAACTTTACTTGTGCAAGATGATGATTTAACTGCCCTCCAAATTAAGCACAAGGAAGAATGGGTATCAGTAAAGCCAGTTCCAAATGCAATAGTAGTGAATATCGGTGATGTTGTCGAGGTATATGATTAGTCCATTCAAATATACCTTGACGAGACCGGACTGGATAGGACAACAAACAAATATTGGATCTATTGGTTCATTGACCATACGCACTCCAGTTCAGTTCAATCCAATCTAGTACAATCGAACATACTAAACATGTTATCAAAGTCTAATTCTTGGTTTTGCAGGCCTGGAGCAATGGGTTGTACGAGAGCATTGAACATAGAGCTCTTATAAACGAGAAAAAACCAAGAATATCTGTTGCAACATTTGTGATTCCAGGAGATGATGTTGCACTGAACCCTCTTGAAACCATGGTGGATGAGAATCATCGTCCAAGAATCTACAAAAATGATGTGAAATACGTTGAATATCTTAGACACACCCTGGCCAAAAAGATGGATGGAAAAGCAACCAACCTTGAATATTTGAAGTTACAGATGTAAAGTAACGGTCAAGTTGATCAGTTTTGTATAATTGAAGCACACTTCAATTACACTTGACTGATTCTTGCTTGATGTTTAGTCTGGTTTCTCTGGAATTTCTTGACACAGAAATTGAACAGATTTCTTAAACTAACGACTATGTAGTCAATGAAAGAAATTGAAATTTGGAATTTAAGCAATGAGAAGTTTTTAGTTGATTTGGATCTTCTAGTAGCTCTAGGAATGTATCGAATTGAGGGACAAATTGATTCATGTAGCCAACCTCAAATTTATTGGCATCACATTCCCTGTTGCTGTAAGCTATAAGAAGTTTTCATTATTACTGAATGTAGAACGTAAATAAAAAGCAACAATTGAGAAGCTTGAATGGCTCTTTCTTCTCAAATCCTGTCCATTTCCATCTAATTCAACTCATCAACCACGCTAACTGTTGTAATGAATAACTCGATTAGTTCGTTTGCATTTAGAAGTGCTTCGCATTGAGAATGAGGGCATGCTAAAATTTAAAGTTGCACCCATTTTGATTTCCTTTATATATATATATATATATATATATATATATATATATATATATATATATATATATATATAAACATTTAAAAAGATATATATTTAATCTTATGTAAATTTACCAAATAGACGGATATAAAATTTAATAAAAATGTATTGTTCTAAATTTATCCACTCATATTTATTTTCGTAAATTATTTTAAATCTTTTTATATTCTTTTAGAATTTGTATATAACTAAAATCCTAATAATCATAAAATATCATTTTCAACAATTAAAACAAGGATTACCATTAGAAAAAAATCAACATATTATTTTAGTCATAATTCTTTCATGATATGGAAAATGGAATCTTATTTTTTATGCTTTGTTTTAAGTTTTGGTTTGACGGAAATTTCAAAATAAGTTTCAATACCTATACAAATATTCTTACATTACAAAAGGAAACAAACTTGAAATTACCAAACAAAACCCAAACAGTCAAAATTATTAGCTTATAAGCAAAAATAATAATAATAATAATTAATTAACATAAGATTCGAGGAATTTATTTGATTGCGTGAGCAATGTACTTTTGAGAGAATCCAACAAATTCAAGAAAAGAGATTCACTAATCATTGCAATTGAATATTAAAGCACCGACGTGGCAATATAGAAAAGGAAAAGTAAGAACCAGATTAGATGTTGATAGTGAGATGAATATATAAAATTTGTGTGGAACTATAAATATTTAAATGAATGAATTTAATAAGGACAATACTATAATTTGACGTGAATGAAAATAGTAATTTTTTAAAATTTTAATAGTTTAATAGGAATGGATATAGAATGGGATAAATATATAAAAACTATGTTATGAAAACTATGTATTAAACCAACACCTTCAGGGCAAGATATATATATATATATAGCATTACTCCACAAAATTTCCAATCTGAAAATTGCTAATGAAATTTCTGTTTGCTTTGATGCCATTTGTAGCAATCACTTTGGTTAGAACAGGCACTTAAAATCGACTTGTACAAGGGTGTTATAGTGCTTGTAAATCCACAAATCATGCTACATTATTATTCCCTTTTCCAGCTTTTAGTGTCCTTGTATTCATTTTGTTTTTTAAATTCAATTAATACTTCCTCTCTATGTTGTGTGGCATTTTCCTGTATTAGAAGAAATTAGGAAGAAGAATTGAGGGAAAAATCCTCAGATTTTATTAATCGTGAAATCAAAATTCTTAATCAAATACAAGTCATTATGCTGCTATTTATAGAAAAGGAAAGCTAACTAAAACTAACTGAGATTTATAAGGGCCAATACATTGTAGACATGTGGACTAACTAATAAAGCTAGCTAACTAATTCCCAACTTATTCCAGCTCAGCTCGTGTGCTGCTGTGGTTGATACTTTATTCTGTTACTCCCCCTCAAGATGGACATGAGATTGATAACAGCCATCTTGAACATATCTACATTCTATTTCTACAATTCACAAATGGATCCACGAGCATTTGTTGAAAACTTGTTCGGTATGGAAGGAGAAACGCCTGGCCAAAATCAATTTGGGAATAAATTTGCCGGTCTTAATGAATTACAAATTTCAGAAGACATTGAAGATTTTGATATTCATGAAGGTAGTCATCCCGATCCAATTGATTTGGATGACGTTGATATTGATTCTAGTGTTCCAATTGATTTGGAACAAGATGAAGAATCTGCATTAAATATTCTCGATGCAAGAGGGAAGAGAAAGGGGAAGAAGCAGATAAAATGTTGGGACCATTTCAAATTGGTTAACACTGGTCGTGTGATCGATGAACTTCCAGAAATCAAAGCAGTATGTAAATACTGTTAACAACGATGGCATGGCAAAATGACATTGAAACCATTCACCTCAACCGTCACTACAAAACTTGTGCGGCCAAACATGAGCTTTTTAAACGTGGTCAAACGCAACTACAGTTTGGTACTAGTAGCGCCGATGCTACTATTACGTCACTTTCTACATGGATGTATTCGGAAGAGGAAGCTCGAACGGGAATGATGAAGTTCATTGCCACGGCGGAGTTGCCATTAGCAATAGTGGACAACCAACATTTCTTAAACTACGTCAAACAATATCTTCAATCGAGGTGCGTTGGGGTAAGTCGAAATACTCTTCGTTCTAATACAATTAAATATTTTCTTAATGTAAAGAAATTATTGATTACGGATTTAGAAAAACATGGGGGTGTGATATCTTTAACTTCGGATTTGTGGGAAATGATTAATAAGAGAGGTTATATAGCTGCAACTACACACTATACAGACCCACTTTGGGTTATGCATAAAAAAATTATTCCGAGTTGAGCCAAGCCTATGAAATTATCCGACATCTGTTTTAAACTCAACTCAAGATCAGTCATACCAGTTCCTGTTTAAAATCAAATATATTGAAGTTAAATTTTCTCAATATTGGTTCACTTGTGCAAGATTTTGAATATATCAATTGCGTTAGTGGGTAATCTTTGGCGGTAAGGTATTTACAGCCAATTAGGCAAAATTACGAGGGAAAAATCCATCAGAATTTTGGAAGAAATTTGTGAAGACTTTGATCAGTGCGGTGAAACAAAATCTGTTCATCAATAGTTTATTTGTTCTTGTGCACCTTCCCATTTGATCCTTCACATGGCTCATGCATTCTAGAGCTATGCCTCTGATATTTGGATATTGTAAGACCTTTGATCATTGGCAATGACCTGGCTTATCTTTTCTGTTTTGTGCGTTCCTTGTTTAGCCACATCATCTTTATTTCCTAATTTGTGTCAATTTTCGTAAATATTTCAAGAGCACACCCGTTGTATAATCTTGGAATAATCACAGGTCTCATAATTTACCTTAACAGGGAAACACTTGGAAAGTAATCGACTGAGGGTAATGAACAGATCTTTAGCACTACATCGAAACTAACGGACATGGGGAGAGGCTTTCTCAAAGAAATGCAAGGGATTATGAAACTAGCCGTGCGAATGACCTACAATCCTAGATCGAAGCTTGATTTAGTATTTGGTCTTAGTCCACATTAACAAGATGACGATGTTACTGCCCTCCAAATTAAGCACAAGGAGCATGGTTCCCGGTAAAGCCACTTTCCAATGCATTATCGATCAACATTATTGAGGTGTGTTGGAGATAATTTTTCGCATTCCAGTCTCTTTCTTTCACACGAGTGATGACTAATAAACAGCGTCTACCTTAATCATATATGTTCGTGTTCAATTTAATGTACTGAACATACCATCAAAGTTCAATCTCCTAAATGCATCGTTGTGTCCCTGTAATTCTTGGTCTCTCAGGCCTAAAGCAATGGTTTGTACAAGAGCATTGAACATAGAGCTATTAAAAACAAGAAAAAGCCAAGAATATCCATCGCAACATTTGCGATTCCAGGCTACGACATTGAATTAAACCAACTTGAAACCATGGTGGAAGAGAATTATCGTCCTAGAATTTACAAAAATGATGTTAAGTATGTTGATTATGTTAGAGTTAGATACACCCTGGCTAGAAAATTGGATGGAGAAGCACCCAAACTGGAATATCTCAAGTTACAAAGTCTGATCTGATTTTAGAAAAATCATCCATACGTTAGAAGAACTTACAGTAACCATCATAACATTACACTTTCCTCCTCTTTACAACCTCAATTCTACAGTAATTATTATCTCCACTGAAGGGTCACCAGGTATGTTCACCACCTGAGCCTTGCTAACATGACTCCAGGTATATCCTTGAACTAACAATTTACAACTTTAGGTACAACCAACATGATTTATTTTAAATTAGCTCAATCCAGCTGAAACCCAAAAGGAACCATGGGCCGACATGAAAAGGAAAGAAGGCTCTCACTTATCTCAGTTAGCTGTACACTTCCGGTCCCTATGAATTCAAGCAGAAGATGAAGACAGGATGCTGATCCTCTTTTCTGCAAGAGATGCAAGTAAACATTTCCAATATCAAAAACTAAGCGACGTACACGTAATGTGATCCCCCGTGTAAGAAAGGATAGTTTAGGCATGTTTTCTGAAGAAAAGGTGACATGGGAGTTGGAACCCCATAATGCAAGTGCAACATCAGATTTCGTTTTGTTAGCAAAACCAAAAGTCAGAAGTATGAACTTTGCTTCCCAGCTTAAAGTTAAAAATTGACCAACCCTTTAAGCTCAATGACAATTCAACATTGAATTATGAAAATTAAAAAATACAGCAAAAACAGTCAATTCCAGAAGAAGTTAGTGTAATGAGGGATGATTATTCGAGTGTATTAGCAGGGAGTAGAAGGATACCTCCAGTAGCAACAAGTTTCTCAACACGGGCAACAATATGCTTCCCATATGTATACTTCTTGAGAGCACTTAAATGAACCTTTATTCGGTTAAGAATCAGCTCAAGTTGCTGATCATCACAAGTCTCCAGCATCTTTTGTACAACGTAGTTCGCAAACTGATCTTTCATCATGACCTGATTCCAAAAAGAATAAATCACGTGTAACCAATTCGAAGGTGAAGCCAATGGAGATTCAGAGTATTAGTTGGATTGATAAAAGCTTGAAAAATAAAGGAGAGAATTGATAAAGTTCGGGATAAAATAAGCATCCAAATAAACCTGGACATATGCTATGGTTTTATCATTATATCATCTAAACATATTACAAACCTGAAGCGGTTCATCTTCGTCAGTGGAGACAAGAATCTCATTTACCAAAGTCTGACGTTCTCCTGGAGTTCCAAACGATAAGCATTTCTCTATGACATTGGACGCAAACTTCTGTTGGCTCATTGCAACAATCTTCCCAATTAATTGATTAATTATAGCTGATCGCTCCTGTGGTTTCCCGTGCTCCAATACATGCTGTCATAATATATGGCAGAACCAAATGACTAGGTTTAAAAACATACAACAAATCAAGAAATATGACAGGCTCCAACATGGATAACAAGCGTGTCATGTACGAAGATGATATCAAAAGACAACTGAATTATTTAAACCTTTGTTTTCCCTTAAACTTAACATTTCTAAGAAATATATTTCATCATACACGCTTCCAGAAGATCTTGCAAACCTGAATAACGTAGTTTCCATATTGATTTTGTGCCAACATGAAAACAGATTGCAAAATCTCGTCCATCACCATGCTCTGGGTTTGGGGTTTGTGGCAGTGCTCCAGGACTCTCTGAAAAACGAAGATGAAGTTATAATAGAATTGTTGCAATCTTTGCATTGGTATTCCAAGCTATAAAATCTTATACGACATGTTTGGTAAGGTGGACCGGACAGTATGAAGTATACAGAGAAAATTAAATTTTTGACCATTTAATTGTATAATCCTGTTCACTGGTGGTCACCAAACACGAAAATAGTCATAAATGCAGCTAGTTTCTTTACCTGTACCACACGACAGCCATATGGATGAGTGGACATTGTCACAATTTGATAGTAAAATGTTGTAACAATAAACTCAATGACACTTTCAGGAACACATTCAATACATTTTTGTACGACGTGATTCCCATTCTGATCGCGCACACAGCGCATAACATGACCATCAAGCTCTGCAACAATTCTACTCTGCTGGTCCAACTCAATAACTTCTATTGCCTGGATAATCAAAACATAAGTCAAGCCAAAGTTATCAAGCATCAAGGACTCTGTATCATATTTGTATACAATTACATTTTTCGCATGCTAAAAGAAGCAATTTCACATTCTACAGTTTAGTCTGGATTAACATACTGACTCAACCAAGAATACGAGGAAGTGAAGTATTAAAACCTGCTTTAAGACCAAAAGGCCAATTATAAAAATTGACAAACGACCAAAAATTTTATAAAGCAGATATATTTATGATTGTCCAGATATGGTGATACTTGTATGCTAGCTATTCTTACACCTTTTTTTCTCACAGCTCTACTCGGACAACTCCATGACAAAAATGAAAAAAAGTAAGGAGAAAAATGGACCAATAAGTAAAAGTTACAGAATAAAAATAATCGATAGCATTCTTCAGGCATTTGGACTAACAAATGATTATCCTATGAACTGATGCAGGAAACATGTTTCAGGAAACATATATAGCTATCCAGAATCATGAAATATACATCATCAGACACTATGTCGAGAACCATTAATGAGCTGGACTTCCGGAAAATTAAGAAATGTAAAATGCAGGTTTAGAGGCACCTCGATAACTCCGAGTTTCCATAGTAAAACACAGCATATAAATTATTGACTATATGTGAAAAGCGTACAAAACAGAGAATAGTTATTCAATTTGTAAGACTTATAAAACACGTCATGGTCTCATAGACATCATAATTAGGTGTAAGATCTAAATTACCTTTTGGATTACTCGGCAACCATACATTTGGAGGCTAAGGTTTAGGACATGCCCAGTTAGCAGCTCAGCTAATTGTCTAATCTGTGATGCACTTCCATGTTCAAAAAACTGAAAAAAGAATAAGAACCAGAAAATATCGTGAACTCTTATGTTCATGCCAATTAATTTACATAGATACTTCATAACACATGAATATCCCAAAAATATGTATAAAATGTCAGACATCAGAATTTGAAATTCCATACCTTCTGGATTACGTAGTTACCAAATACATCCGTCATCAGGGAAAGTCCATGGGGCATAATTTCATGGAAGACCATATTCTTCTCTTGTACACTGGCAATTTCAAGTTTTTGTTGGATAAACCGACTTCCATACTGATCCACACTGCAAAATAAAGGTTTTCAACAACTTGTAGGGTTTTAGAGGTGGGCCAAACAAATTTAGAAGTCCTCTCCTGAAATATCTACCTGAACTCAACAACATGACCGGCAATCTCTGCAAGATCGAAACACTTAGTTTTATTGCTCTTGAACTCATACAACAAAGAAGACGCAAAACTTTCCTCCAAATTACCACCCATAAAACAGCCAGGTATATTCCTCAACCCTGCAGGAAAATGCATGATCTGTTCCCCATGCCTGACAGGACTACTAGATCTGAAAGAGAGATTAGAGATAACTGGGTCCCCCATTGGGCTTCCAGGATATGACATACCATGAGCAAATTCAGGGTCTCCATAGAAACCATGATTCAGATTACCGGTTTTGCCGAAAGCAAGGCCATATTGCGACTTCTGAATTAAAGCTTCAAGGTAAGGTTTCTGCAACCCAAGCAACTCCATATGTGATCTCAAGTACTGAAGATATGACGGGTCCATTAGTGCCATATGTAAAGCATGTTCTGCACTATGATTTCCAAGTCTACCCAGACTCTGCAGTTCCAATGCAGCAGCATATAAATTAGGTCCTAAAATCAAGCCTCCTTCCATTGCTCTAGAGTTGATTACAGATCCAATCACAGTGCCAGTAGAAATGTTCTCAACCAAATATGGAAAATTACCATCACCAAGCTGATTTCCCGACATAGATGGTGATGAGGGATTTGTAGCAAAACCACCAAAGCTGTTGTTTGATAGAGATGAATTCAGACTATTATTAAGATACTGAGATAATGGACTTCCTCCACTATTCAGAGTAGCCATAGATGACCCCTTCGATAATAAATTTTCTGAGGACATAGCTAGATCATAATATTGCATCATACCAGACTTGTTCTTGATTGCAGATAGATCACTTCGCGAATGGAACAGAGTCTGATGAGCATCAATCTCATGATGAATCTGAGAGGTTGGATGCTGCCCTTCATCCACCATGCTACTCGCTGACAGACTCATTCCAGACAAAGCAGTAACTAAATTGGCAGAGTGGCTAATATTAGGCGAAACACCATCAAATGACTTAGGAATATTCACATTTGTCCTATCCAGTGAGCTCATCATTCCACCTCCAACAGGAGGGATGCGAGGACTAGGAGCTCTAGCAATAAGTTGAGGGTCAGAAGTAGCAGTTCTTGACAAAGAAGCAGCTAAAGAAGAGGCATATGTATGAGGAGCTAATGGATTAATGCTTTGCAGTGATGACGCTCCTTTAGCCTTTATGCCAGTACAAAATGCATCCAATGATTCTATCTCATGATGATTGGCGGCATGTGAATCAGAAGATTCGTCATTTTCAAATGCATGGCTGGCAGGGCAAGATGGAGGTCTACAAACCAATGGTGTATTACTCGTATCATCCTGCATCATTATCAGAGTCTTCATTCAAGAACCAAAAGCAGTGGAGATGAAACAAAAGTTTAATGAATTTGAGTACAAACTAACAGCTCACAAAACCTATCACAATTTTAAAATCACAAATACGGGATATTCGAAAACAACAAAATCAAATATACAAAGATAGGCAATAATATTTTTATATCATAACTTCACATTTAATATGATAAAGTGCAAATATGCTTGGTTGTTTGATTGCTATGAAGGCATAATTATTTTGATGTGTTTACTAACAAACGCACATAGACTTGTTACTATTTTTAACTGTTCAATATCAGTTTATGCAATCTTAATTGACCCTATCTAATTAAACCCAAAAGCATAATATTGGCCCTTTAATCCAAACAATTAGCATACAATGTACCGAAGAGTGCAAGTAAAAATATTATCACATTACTGAAAAAAAGGTTTCTTAGACTTCGCTTCCTCTCCTAAACTGCCTAGCAAACACGAGGGGTAAAATATCTCTTGCTTGCAAAACTATTGCTAACGGGATAGAAATTCTTTTAGTTCAAGTCATTGCCTGCTTCGAGAGACCCCACTTTCACTTGACCAAAAAGTGACACCACACTAAGAGCATTTTTGAAAGCAATTTCTCAGCACTTTTGATGTAAATGCGGCATGGCATATTTATTAGCATGCTGACAGTGATAAAGATACTGACAAATTCAATAACAATAGATAATTACTTATCAATGTGAAAACTGCAAAATTCATGGCAAATATATTATAACTTGAAGAAACAACAGAAAATATAAACAATTGTGGTTTATGATAAAAATTTACTTTTTTTCTTCTCAATGATCAGAACCTGAAAAATAAATATCCGCATAACATAAATGGCTGCATTTTTAAACTATCACCGCATTCTACAACTATTGAAATGTAGTTGCACGAATAATGTCCAGTCTAAAAGGCATAAATCCAGAAAATGTATCATTGTCATATATCCTCAAATCATCATAATGAATCCAGTAACATGCGTCCAATAACAAGCACGAGATATTATTAACCTTCAATAACAATAAATTTCAAACTAACTGATAACAGCCATCAAAGGATAGCACAACCAATGCTTTAAAAGAAACGAGATTTTTAATTTTTTTTTTCACCTGAATCATTCCTCCAATTCTCTTCTGCTTACTCATTAATCCCATTCCCGGGAAACCAAACAATCCATCACCACTACATTCCTTCTGTTGTGCCACCTCCAATTTATTTTCACCTTTTCCTACTCCAAGATCTGGCTGCATGGAGAAGAGTGAATCCCCTCCACCAAAGTCATTGCTACTCACTCTCCTCCTATCCCCAACCTCGGAGCCCCCTCTGCCCCCAACTGCGCCCTGCAGCCTCTGAGCAAATTGCCAGTCTTCTTTGGATAACAACGGGTGTGGGTGGCGCGGGTTCCATTTTGCATTCTGGTAGTAGTACGAAATGTAGGATGGATCAGACCTCAGCTCCTCCTCCAAAACACCACCGATGCCGAATAGGCCAGTGCTTAAGGATCCCTCCATAGTGGGCGGAGCAGAACCACTGCGTAGAAGGTTGAGCTCTTGATCACTCGCGTCTAGCTGAGCTGCTTTCTCCCTCAGAAAAATCGCCAGCTCTTCGCTGTAATTGTTGCTGCTCCCCCTACCGATCGATCGAATTCCCATTTCCGATATCATATTCGAGTAACTATCTGTAACCATTTTAGCCACACTGTGTATATATCCAACCGTATAAAAAAGAAGCAAGAAAAACTTAAATTAATTCGGAAAAACCCTCAGAAAAATTACAACCTGTAACTTAAATTAGCAAGAAATACACTAAAATGTCCCGAAAAATCATAAAAATCCAGTCTTTTATGCATACCCCAAATTAATCTTATTAACGAGATATAAAAACTTTCATGACAAAATTTAAACAGCAAGAATAAATTTGGTTCTTTCCATACAAAATGTGATTGTTCCTTTATTTATTTTTTCAAATGGGCGTCGAATTTTTCAGAGTGAAAGGGATCGGAGTGAAAGTGAGTGATCTTTGACGAGACAAGGCATTTTTGATAGAAAGGGATTGCGGGTTTTGGAGTGGGTGAGGAGCGAGGTGGCGGTGGGGTGATAAGCGTGACTGAATTAAAAAAAAAGGGCCGTTAGATGAAAAGGTGGACGGTTGAGATTTAAAGGTTAAATAAACTTGGTGTAATTCTTACAGTGGGCTGGTTTTTGAGGTGGTTACAAGTTAGGTTTTGTAGGTTAAGGTTCATAAATGTTGAAAAATAAAATAAATAAATAAATAAATATATGTGAGATTTTTATTTGCATTGTGTATAAGGAGAGAGGGAGATTTTTGGTAAATCACATAAGAAACATTATTGGAATTATGTCGCACTATCCCTGTTGGATTAGGATAATGAGCGTGTTCGATAATTAATTGAGAGTCTTTCCTTTTAATCATATTCAATCTTCCATAAATTTTTTGTGGATATATATTTTGGGGGTGATTGGTGGGGATTAAAATTAGATTTTTAATAGATTGTGATAAAAGTTTTTAAAATGTGCAGTTGAAATGTTGTGGGACCCATAAAAGATGTGATTAATATTGATTATTTGACTTTGACTTAGATTAAAATCTGATTTTAATTTGTACCAAACAAGCTCTTTGTAATAATAGTTTTTTTGAAAAATATGTGGATAAAAAGTAGGAAAAACATAGAATTATTTATAAAATTATTTTATTAGGAGATTATTTAATTGAAAATGAGTTTTTAAAAAAAAGGTCTAGCAACACTTGTGGGAACTTTTAACATAGAAGGTGAGCGAACGATCCACTCCATCCCATCCGGTAATGTAATACTTTTTTTTTTAATAATTCCATACCATAAAATTCACGACGCTTTATAAGCAACCATCATGAAAAAAAATTACTTATATTTGAGTGAATATCATGACTTATACCATAAATTACATGGATAATCGTCATGATTTTAATTTTTCTATAATTGAAACTCATCGATCAGTTATCGTAGACCTAAATTAACAAAGCTTCAAGATGTAGAACCAAGCTTTGTAACTTCCATATTTTAAACAAAGAATGAATCATTTTGAGATTATAAGAATCTACATGTAACTATTTACTCTAAGAGTTCACAATTACCACGAGCAATCTATTAAGAACAAAATCGGGTGTATGAGTACAAAAATTTCAAATTCAATTTTTGCCAAAACATCGAAGTTCACTCATATTTAATCTTCAATACCTATAGAGGGAAGGAAAATGCTAAGTGTACATAATAAATGTACACAATGTGAAGTGGCACTCATCCTGTCATTGATGTGTAAATGTCATATTTGAATTAAAAGTTTGAATGAATGCCACATGTAATTATGTAGGCTATTATGTAGAAAGTTGTGTACTTGTAGCATCACTGATTAAAGAAATGTTACAAAGTAGTATAATGACAAGTCAATGTCAAATAATTGTTTAAAGCGATGTGTCATATTATCGATATTTAGAGCATGTTTGACTAAACTTAAAATTAAATTAAAATTGAAAATATAATCGTTATTGGATCCCACTCATTTAATAAAGTCAACATAATGGTTAATTTTTCAATCTTAATTCGATTTTAATGTCTATCGAACACGCCCTTATTTTTTATATTTGAAAAATCATTTATTATCAATAGATTTGTCAAATAATTGTTTAAAGTCGAGTGGTAAAAAATAACACGTGTCAGACAAACATATTTCCAAGGGTAACGTGTAAGACAAAGACTGAGCCACGTTTCATTATCTCGAATCTCAAAAAGTGATCGCACAGACCAGTATTTGACCTCGAATTGATTGGTCTCGTCTCCCAATGGATCTAATATTCTAATTATATTTAAATTAATTACATTAATTTTTGAATCTTCTTAATCAGATTTGGATCTTATAAAATAATTTTGAATTCCTTGTACTATTAAAAAACTTAGAGTCCATTTTCTTTACCATTTTCAAGTAATTTCTATTTTCGATTTCAAAATAATTTTTTAAAATGTCAAAAAAAAACATATTTTCAAAAATCTCAAAATGAAGACTCAAAACACAAAATCCAAAATGAATTCAAAATTCAAAATATAAAACTAAAATACAAAGAGAACAGCCCTTTAACTGTTTGATAGATAAAATAATGAGTTTTTTAATAGTAAATTTTGAGAAAATATGGGGTTAAAAAATAAGAATTTTTTAAATTTAGGTAAAGAATATTTTATTGTGAAAATACGTGATTAAAAATGAATATGAGTAAAAGAATGGTTGTCAAACAATTTAACCGTTCATTTTTCTTCTGTTTGGAAGTGTTATCCTCTACAATTTCCGCAAGCAAATCATTAATGAGCAGAGATTGGGCATTAGTGCAATATTACTCAGCAATGGTGTTTTTATTAGAGTTAATTGTTTGAACACAATAGAACTTTAGATAAGATTACGTTTCATTCACTGTATTTTAATTTGCATCACATTACTCACCCAACTTTATGAAGTTGCACTCCTTTACACACCGAATAACTTCCGTTACTAATCTTGCCGACGTGGATAACGGAATATACATGTGGCCAGTTAAATCTCTCCAACTCAGAAATTAAATACTAGCTTATTAAACCTAAACCCAAACAAGTCTCGGTGAATTCAATTGTAAGTGAGACAGCGGTATATCTTCTCATTCTATTAAACAAAAAATAGCCAATCTTTGTTGCTGTAATTTTCAGTGCAAATCTTGGTTGATAGAGCTCAATGACTTAATAAAGTTGCTAGACTGCTGTGAAGTGTGAACATTCAAAGAACTGCCACCCATTTCTTGAAAACTTGGAGTACTATTTTCTCCTCGTTTGAGTGAAGAAAAAGGAAAATTGAATCCCATCGTATGAGAACTTCTTAAAGGATCAAGACTAAAATATTTGATGCAATTGCAGAAGTGGAATTGTTCGACATATCCCCAAAAGAGGAAATCTAGTTAAAAACACTTGTATTTGGATAGTCAAGCCTATGGAAATCTAACCAATAAAGCTAGAAATCCATGGCTGGTAATCAGGGCCGGTCCTGCGATTTTTGGGGTCCGAGGCGAATTCCGAAAATTGGGCCCCCCAGAATCAACATAAATACAAATTCAACAATGTATTATGTAACGTATTGCTAACTTAAAACTGAACACTAGAATAACAAACACATATAAAGAACAAAATATTTATATTATAAAGTAACAAAACCAATGATTATCCTATATTATGTGTACGAGTCAATATCTAATACCCAATGATTAGTCTAAAAAACAATTACACAATATCTCAATCATCTCGCAATATCTACGTACGCCTGTGCAATTGATCATTCGATCATACATGCTACAATAATCATTCATATGAGCCGACCATGCACAATTATATAAGTTGACAGAGCTTCAAACATTTTCAATATCAAGTTATGGCAGGTTATTGCTTACTTGAGAAGTAGACATTTGGCGAAAATTATGGAATCGCACCCTTTAGAATTCCACTCTCACGTCTCACATGCCGAAATCAAAATTGAACACAGATGACTGAAGCCAAATAATCGTTATGGAAATATGCTGAAATTGAATCCACCAATATTTGACGATCCAACGGAATCCTTCGAATCCCCAGAAATCCTAGAATTAGAAGCCTTCATTTTCTTACTTTTCCAACAGCCACCGCCAATCGGCATGTTGCACAAGGCTCCTCCTCTAGTCATGTACCTTCTACAAGTTTGGCAGAAATGTTTTGGCTGTGTCAGATTGTAATTGTTGTATTAACAAAACTTGGCGTTTGGTGAATCACATCTAACGCACTTTAGAGCCGATTCTTGGGGCTTAGCTACAGTGCTTTTCAGGCCTGTCAATCCATTGGTTTAATTAGGGTTGTTCGTGGGTCGGTTTGATTCGGTTCTGAAGATAACCGAACCTACCCAAAACTTTCGGATATTTAATAAATGGACCCGTCAGGTTCAAATATAATTATAGAACCGTTCGGGTTCCGTTCCATAATTAAATTTTTTAACATTTACAGCTGCACTACATAAATACAACCAATAACATTTCATTTGTAACTTTTATAAATTAACGTAGCCCAATTCAAAAAACATATAAATAACTAGCTATTCAATAAAATTAATTCAATGCATACAAATACCAAAAAATAGATGTTAATATTAAAATATCGGTGATTCATATCAAAAATTGCAAATGGATCCCAAACTCCACTGTTTCTTATCTTTAAAATGGGTTTTTAAATGATTTGAATATTAGGCTTTAAAATTAAAATTATGAAATGATCTGATTTATTTAATTAATTTATTAATTTGTTTAGAAAAAAATAATTTAATTTAATTAATTCAATATAAAAAATAAAAAAAATTATTTAGTTCCAGGTCTTATTCGATTCTTCGGTTCTTAGTCTAGAACCGAGACCCGACCCAAACTCATCGGTTCTAGATTCGAGTACCCGTTAGGGTATTTAATTTATGAAGAACCATTCGATTCGATTCGGTTCGGTTCGGTTCGGTTCGATTCGGTTCGAGACTTTTGGACACCCCTAAGTTTAATCTTTTTCAACAGACTTGGCCACAAGGTATTATTATCTGGTGACATCCTTTGAGATCCAACCCTAATTTACTAAGGCATTTTTGGAATTAATGAGCTGGCATTTAATTTTCGACTTGGAGAGATTTAACTTGCGACATGTATATTCTGTTATCCACATCAGTATGATTAGTAATGAAAGTTGCCCAATGTGTAATGGAGTGCAATTTTATAAAGTTCAGTAAGTAATGAGATGCAAATTAAAGTGCAGTAAGTGAAACGTGACCTTATCCAAAGTTCGATGCATGTTCACACAATTAACTCGTTCTTTTTTTAGATTTGAGATGCAAATATGAGAAGTTAAATATATTCACACCACAATTTTTAATATCTAGATTATATTTTAATTGCATAAAATATTTATAACCTTTACAAATTATCACATTTATGTTTCAATTTTTTTTATCCTATTCTTATTCTCAAATTAGCATAAATAATTGTTGTAAAACAAACAAGATACCAGAATAGCTCTGATATCAATTGTTGTGAAACAAACCACCGGATTGAGATGTTGGCAAATAATAATCAAGTATATGATCAAGCAAAAAAATAATAAAGGTAAGAATATGGTATATGAATTAAAATATTTTATTGACTCAAGAATAATGGATAAGAGAGAAAAAATTACAATAAATCCTATAATTCTAGTAATCTATTTTCTCACACACATAAAATTGTATAGAAGAGCCTAATATTTATAGGGAACATGTAGGGGATGTCCAAACCCTCTTAGTAGAGTTGTTGATGAAGTAGAATATCAAAAAATCAAATTCAAAACAAATTCTAACTCACAATTGGCTTCCAAAATATAATTTCAACTTGACATAGGATTCCAATAGTATTCCAAACTGAATTCTTCTTGATGTGCACTTCAATTAGAATTCTTCAATTACTTCAACAAGGAATTCGGGTCATACCCAAATTCTAACAATCTCCATCTTGACACGAATTCCACCAAGGAACGAACTGACTTTTTCAACAACAATCAAAAAATTAATTTCTTCAACAAAACACAATACTCCACCTCTTCCAATGAATTCAAGCACTACTCTGCAGAATTATCTCTGATTCCAAAAAATCATAATGATTTTATAATTTACCAAAATGGGCTATGACGCACCCCAAAGTAGAATCCATACCAAATGCTTTTATAGATGCTCCTTGCTAGATTATACACATTCTACTCTACTTAAAATATGCTCAACAAAATCAGCATCCACGTACCTTTTTCCACTGGATCCGTCTCTAGCAACTGAATACAATGACACCGTAGGTGATGGTGGCAAAGCGACATTATCCATATCTCCTGAACTCCATTGAACTGTATTTTTCAAATCTGACCATTTATGAGCTCCTATATGTATTGTACCAAGCTGAATGTCCACCACGGTACTGAACTTGTGCTGATTGACTCTTCTAAATTCTGCACGACCCTGCAAGATGTATAATTGAGACATTTTCTATCCCTTCAATACAACTTGGGCACCCTTACAAACTTTCAAAACTCCACATCCACAAAAAAACTCATAACCTTTTGAATCAAGGATAGACAACGAGATGAGATTTTTCTTCAAATCTGGAACATGTCAAACCTGGCCAAGTGTTCTAATTGTCTCATCCAAAAGCTTTAATCTGGCTGTACCAATTCCAGCAACCCGACAAGAAGCGTTGTTTCACATAACTACAACACCTTTGGAAATAATTTCATATGTAGCAAAAAAGTCCTTATTAGGACACATATGAAACACACGTGCTGAATCAAGAATCCAATCACTTTCCGGTTTAGACTCAATGTCAGAAATAGCTAAGAGATCTCCATCACTTTCAATGTTTTCCGCGATGTCTGCTTCGCTTGAAGTTTCTGAATATCTACTTGAAACCATTCTTTCTTTAGTCTGCAATTTATAGGAATCCTTCTTCAAGTACCTATTTTTTTTTTTTTTTTTTTTTGCAGTAGTTAAAAATTTGATTACTGAACTAAGACTTCGATCTACCCCTTCCAGAACCATTATGAGCAATCAGGCTTTCTCCATCTCTGGCCTCAAAAACTAGATGTTTCATTTTCTCTTTTGAATACAAAGCATTATACACTTCTTCTATGGTGAAAGTATGACGACTATACAAGTTCATGTCTCTAAATGAAGAAAACGAAGCGGGCAACGAATACAGTAGGATCAATGTCAAATCTTCTTTATCATACTCTACTTCCAAAATTTCCAAATTAGCGATGATCTCCTTAAATACATCAAGGTGATCTTCCAATGATCCTCATTTTGCCAGTTGATGAGAGTATAAACGCTGCTTAAGGTTCAACTTGTTTGTCAGACTTTTAGTCATGCACAATTGCTCAAATATCAACCATAAAGTAGTTGCTGAATTCTCTTTCAAAACGTCTTGAAGAATAGTATTTGATAGATGAAGATGAATGTGAGAAACTGTCTTCTTATCCTTCCGTAATTTTTCCTCCGCGGTCAGAGTTGCAGGCATCTTGTCAATTCTCAGCAATACATCATCCAAATCCAACTGTGCGAGTACCGCACTCGTCTTAATCTGTCATAACGAAAATCTAGTGCTCCGATCCAAAAGCGGAATGTCATACTTCATGCAAGCCATCACGAACAAAAAAAACTTCGAACAAATCAACACTGGGCTATTGCGGAACTGCTGAACCTAAGCTTTGATACCACTTGTTGTAAAACAAACAAGATACCATAATAGCTCTGATACCAATTGTTGTGAAACAAACCATCGAATAGAGATGTTGAAATTATATGGCAAATAATAATGAAGTATATGATCAATCAAAAGAATAATAAAGACAAGAATAAGGCAGAGGAATTAATAGATTTTATTGACTCAATAATAATGGATAAGAGAAAAAAATTACAATAGATCATATAATTCTAGTAATCTATTTTCTTACACACATAAAATTGAATAGAAGGGTCTAATATTTATAGGGAACATGTAGGGGATGTCCAAACCCTCCTAGTAGAGTTGTTGATGAAGTGAGATACCAAAAAATCAAGTCCAAAACAAATTCCAACTCCCAAGGGCTTCCAAATAGAACTTCAACTTGACATAGGATTCCAATAGCATTTCAAACTGAATTCTTCTTAATGTGCACTTTGATTAGAATTCTGCAATTACTTCAACAAGGAATTCGGGTCACATTCAAATTCTAACAATAATAATGCAAAAATGCGACTAAATATTTTGCCCTCATTTTAATACACGTTAAAAATGTTTTTCGTCAAAAATCCTGATTAAGGACAATATTTACTTATCAACGAAATATTAAAAATAAGAATGTAATGAAAAAAAAAAAAAAAAAAAAATTAAGGACACGAATATGATAATGAATAAAGGATAATAACCTTTCATGTAACTAAAATGTAGTATATAATTGAATTTGGAGTCAATGTAATCACCCATATGAGAATTCTATACATAGTCACGATCATACTTCAATCAAATTTATGCTGAAAGCTTTTAGTGAGTCAAAAGTGTATTGCTGTAGTTGTTGGGATTATTGCCTCAAAAATCTTAATTGAGACTTCAATTGTAGATAGATGAAAAAAGTCTTTAATTGTAATCGGTCACAACTTCCCATGCGGTTGACGACTTCAAATTATATTTGAATAGGATTGTTGATTGAATTGAATAAAACCATTGGCACAACTCTACTTAGCTTGGTCAATCGTGTAATTAGAATTAGACCAAGTCACGTCTCTTCGTAGTTGAGGATGTTATTAGAGTTTCGATAGAAAAATTTGCAAGTTTACCTCCTGTTTAGTGCACATTGTCAACCAAAGAATGCATTTTTTTATGTGATGGAGAATGTGTGGTTAAAAAAAGGAAAAGTTATTGATGCGATGAAAAATATTATTTTATTGAAGAATGTGTGGTTGAAAATAAGTAAAATAATGAGAATGAAAAAAATAATGTAGTTCAAACAGGAGCTTAGTATTTTAAATTTTTTGTCCTTTTTGTGAGTTGTTCAAAGAGTAAAAGTCGGTTGGTGTACTAAAGCTTACGTATTTTTCCTATAATATTTAGAGGGTTTGGGCGAGTGAAAATTCTATAAGATTGTACAACTTTTTTCATATACAAAAAGGTTTGATGGTCCGTAAATTTTTCATCTTAATTTTTTTAATGTTTTTTCTTGTTTGCTATTGTTGTTTGAACACAATAAAAATCTTGAGGGTGAATAAGGAGAATTTATTTTAATTCTCAACAAGTGATACCAAAACATCCTGTGGAGACCGATATGACATTGCCCCTAATAAGAAGAAACCGAGGGTAGACTGCCATTAATGATTAAAATGAGTCTTTAAATAAAAATAGAATTTGCTTGAACCTAAAAATAAGTCTTTAGTTGATTATATATGAATTTTCACCTGATGTAAAATATAAGGCCATGTTTGATACTACCTTTTTTCCATGGAATTGGAAATTAAATTCCATCTTTTTCGAAAAATGCATGTTTGATTGGCAACATTTTCTAGTCTAATCATTTTCTTGATTTCCAGCCACGCACCCATCTTTCCATGTTTTTGGTGAAAACTAATTCTCACATTTTTTGTGAGAATTTGGTTTCCAACCTGCCTTTTTTTTTTTTTTAATTGGAACAAATTTCATAATCAATTGTAAAAAAAATTTCGTTTTAATGGACAATTTCCATGTAAAACGAAACCAAACGAACACTAAACTTTGATGAAAAAAATGATTTTTTATAAAAAAAAAAAAAAAAAAATTCTTTTTGGCAATGGATACAAATTTTATAACCAATTTTAGAAAAAAAATTATCACTTTTATGGACAATTTCTATATAAAACAAAGTCAAACGAACACAAAAAGATCCAAAATTTTAAAATCTTCCAGGTGAAAAATTATACAAATAAAACACACTTAATCAATAATTCCCTGAAAAACAAGTTCTAAAAAAAAATATCTCTGAAATTCATTTTCTCTTCACTCATTTTTCACTCATACAATCAAACAGACCTTAAGAGTTATGTTTAGTAGCATATCATAACTAGAAAATTAAATAAATGAATGTCAAAACGGTTCTCTTACTTGGGTGAATTGAATGAGACAATTTAGATGTCACAACATGAAGGTTTCGTTGTTAAATCTAAACCTGGTCATCAGATCATGTATGCTTGTTAAAGCAAACTTTATACGATTTGCAACAAGGATAAAGCCACTCAAACAGGGAATTCAGATAGTGTTTGAAACTAGATACAAGTGGCGCCTCTTGACTTGCCGGTTTTTGTTTTAAATTTTCTCATCCCCCAATGTTTTGATGCCAACTGTATCTGTACGCAATTCCCTGGTTTTTTGCCTTGTTTTTCTAGCATTGTTCTTGCAACAATCACCAAGGCAACGGTACAAAAAGTTTGATACAAAAAGTATTAGCTGCTAGTTTTGAGAGAAGTGCATTTGATTGTTGTCGATTGTTAAAGAAAAATTGAGAAAAGCATGCACTTGTTTTATATGTTGACGATTATTGTTAATCAGCTCATGAAATAAACCAAATAGAGGAAATGTTTAAGTTCTGAATTTGATATCAAAGAACTTAATCATGTTAGAAGAATTTTAGGAATGGATATTGAGAGGAATAATCTAAAAATGTATTGATTCGAAGGCAGAGCAAATACATTTAAAAGGCGCTGCTAATTCTCTATGCATGATTTAAAATCCGTTACACGACCTTTAACAAGTCTTTCAAATTAAGTAAATATTAGTATTCTATTGATGAGTGTGATATAAATATATGCAAAAGGTGTCATATTTCAATGTGAGTGGGCTCAGCCATGGACATAATGGTGTGTACTATGCATGATGCAATTAGTACATTGATGAGTAGGTTCATGGCCAATTCAGAACCTGAACATTCGGATGATTTAAAGTGGTTGCTTAGATATCTTAAACAAATATCCCAATTAATTGGTGTTCGATACCTATAATGAAGGGGTGAAACTTAATAGGTTTGTAGATACATACTTTGACGGGAATATAAACAACGTGAGTTAACTACTATGTATTGTTAGGTAATTACCTTAAAAGTCAAAGTTGGAGGACTTCTACTGCAAATAATAGACGGTAATTATTGATCCTATAAATAGTGGATGTATTCCATATTTTTAGGGTTGTGGCCTGTGAGAGAGAGGCTGCCGTGAGAGAGAGAGAGAGAGAGAGAGAGAGAGAGAGAGAGAGAGAGAGAGAGGCTGAAATTTGCAGAAAATGTTGCTGTTTTTCTTCTCCTTTTCTTGGACTGCTGCTGCACGAAAACAGGAATAAAACAGTGGATGCAGGAAGTAAAATTCAGAAATTGAAATTTTGAAAAGTCAACAATTGCGGCTACCTTGGGTTGGTGATTTTGGAGAGTTGTTGAGTGTGTGTGTGTGTATATGTATAACTTTTAGGAAACAAAAAGTAGTTGGTGGTTGGCAAATGAGGAAATCAATATATATCCAGCATACACGCAGAAAAAGGAAAAGGAGATTTGACTACTGAATTTTTTCTCTATAATACTTTGGGGATTGGTAAGTGAAATTCTATATGATTATAACAATTTTTCATATGGTGAAAGCTTTGACGGTCCGTTTAATTTGTCCGTTATATTCTTTATTTTTCTTTATTTGCTAATATTCTCCTGAACAACAAAAGATCTTGTAAGTAAATTGAAATAAAGAGAATTGGCATAAAATTTCCTAACAAGTGGTATCAGAGCGTCAGGTGGTTCGGAGTATTGGAGCAACATAAAAATATGTCGTTGAAGTATGACGTAGAGAAATTTGACAAAAGAATCAATTATGGCTTATGGCAAGTACAAGTCGGGGATTTATTGATTTAAACTGGACTGCACAAGGCTTTGAAAGGAAAATCTACCCAGAGTTCTGGCAAGGAACCTGAATCCAGTATGAGCGATGAGGATTGGGGGGAATTGGACTTGAAGGCTGCAAGCACAATACGTTTCTGTCTATCTAAAAATTTTCTTGCAAATATTCATGGGATATCTGCTACAAAGGAATTAGGGAAAAACTAGAAGAACTATATCAAATAAAGAGCCTCTCAAATCGATTGTACCTGAAGGAGCAATTTCATTTATTGTGCATGGAAGCAGGTACGAAAATCTCAAACCATTTGAGTGCTTTCATCGGGATTGTTTCAAAACTGGAGGCTATTGGAGTGAAGATAGATGATGAGGATAAGGAACTACGTCTCATCTGGTCTCTTCCATCTACCTATGAACATATCAAGCCAATCTTGATGTATGGGAAGGAAATTATGAGTTTCGCAGAAGTGACAAGAAAATTGATCTCAGAAGAAAGAAGATTAGGAGGACAGAATATTCTTCTGACAATACGACGCTTGCGACTAAAAAGGGAGAAGATAGACAACTCCATAAGGAAGAAAGTAACTTTGGAACTGTGGTCAAATTGGTCACATGAAGAGAAATTGTCCTAAAAGTAGAGCAGGATCGGCTAACTGCTTGGGGTCGGACAATGTGTCTCTCCTGGCGGAGGAAGTCGCGCTTGTGGTGCTGTAAAGTAAGATGGGAACATCCTCATGGTATGTCGCTAGTTGCCATAATAGAGGATGTGTTTTTACTGGCATGGGTCAGTATATCTGCACATAACATTGATTGGCATTTGATGCAAGGTGCGTAGGTATGTGGTGGTATTGTAGTGTCGATGGCTGATGAGCTCTCCGGGAAAGTCAGTGGGAGTGTTTCATCATAACTATTAGCAAGGTTGTTTCGACATGTAGCCGATGAAATGTTCGGAGTTTGCGGATAATTCTGAGTGGTTATACTCATATGGTGGAGTATGGGACCATTAAAGTGTGTCAAAGGCTTACCTGTTTTTCCAAAGTATTGTGATTAAAAGTTGTAGAAGAGATGACAAGATTTTGACTCATTTTTGGCAATGTAGAGATTGTTAGGTAATTGTCTCAAAAACCAAAGTTGGAAGACTTCTACTACAACTAATAAAAGGTAATTATTGATCCTATAAATAGTGGATGTATTCCATATTTTTAAGGTTAAGCTGTCATGAGATAAACAGAGGCTGAAATTCACAGAAATTATTGCTGTTTTTCTTCTCATTTTCTTGGATTGTTGCTGCACGAAAACATGAATAAAACCATGGCTACCAGGAGTAAAATTCAAAAATTGAAGTTTTGAGAAGTCAACAATTACGGCTGCCTCGGGTTGGTGATTCTAGAGAGTTGTTGAGTGTGTGTATATATATATATATATATATATATTCAATTGGCACAACTTCTAAGGAACAAAAGGTAGTTGGTTGTTGGCAAATGAGGAAATCAATATATATCCAGCATACACGCAGAAAAAGGAAAGGGAGATTTGGCTACTGAATTTTTTCTCTATAATATTTTGGGGATTGGATTTGTGAGTGAAATTATATATGATTGTAACAATTTTTCATATAGTGAAAAGTTTTGACAGACCGTTTGATTTGTGCATTATATTCTTTATTTTTCTTTGTTTGCTAATATTCTCTAAATAGGTGTGGACATGGGTTGAATTGGGTCGATTTTTGCCTCAACCCAAACCTATAGGATCGATTTGATCATAATTTAACCAAACCCGAAAATATTATATGGACAGATTGATTTTAAATTATATGAATCCAAAAAATGTTTTTGGTAATCAAAATGTTTTTGTGTTAAATGTGTATTTGCTTATATTATTTTTCGTAAAATGCATTCTATCCAAGTCTTATAATATTATTTTAAGAGTTTCCATGTCTTGTGCCATATTCAAGACTTCTAGTGTAACGTGTTTGCATATATAGAACCTAGTTAATTTGTAGTATATAATTTGTGTGTGGTTTACTCAAACTTTTTAACTATTGCACAAATTTTCCCAACAATAACTGACATTTTAATGGGGGATTTGGTTAAAGAGCCTAGTCAACAATAATCTTTGGTAAAATAGACCATCTCAATACTTTTTGGTTAACTAGTCTTTATTCTATTTCATTATGTGTTAAAAGTCTTAAAAACCCTTCATTTGAAATGTCTAAAATATCCAATTTGAAACAAAAATTTACCAAATCCTCCAAACATAAATCCCCACTTTCGTTCTACTTTCATACACAATTTAAAACCAACAGTAAAATGATATACTGCCGTTTTAAACGACTGAATGCCGTTTTAACTAATTTTATATTTGTATCGATTTATGTTTTCTCGTATCCACATAAAAATTAATGAAAACACCTTTTAACAATATTTTGAGCGAAATTGAGAGTCTCTTATCCAAAACGGCATGATGTATTTATAAACGGTTTGGTGACATTTTAACTAACGTAGATAATTTTTCACTACATTTATAGTGAAATTGAGACCCTATAATCTAAAATGGCATGCTGCCGTTTTAAATGATTATGTGTCGTTTCAACTAATTTCGTATCAGCTTCACTTTATTTTGACTCGTATGCACATTAAAATAAAAGAGTGGAAGTTTTCGAAGTCTGATCGACTTGTTTTGCAGTGAAATCAAGGCCACGCTTACGCGTAACAACATGATGTTGTTAAAAAGGTAAATAATTTAAATTCCAATTATGAGATAAGATACTCAATAAATTAGATCGTTTAACTTGTATAAATCTTACATGATGTTCTAATATATGATCGACTCATTTTGGAGTGAAATCGAGACCATATGATCCAAAATGACATGCTGTCGTTTTAAACGATTGGGTGTCGTTTCAACTAATTCAGTATCCGCTTTACTTTATTTTCACTTGTATGCACATGAAAATGAACGAATGGAAGTTTTCATTATGTTTGGACCCGTGTATCGGCATAAAGTTCACTCGATAATAACCAACACCATTTTTTTGTGAGTAAGCTGTATTAGACTTATCTACGAAATAAAGTAAATAAAATAAGTATGGTATAGAAAACATATCATTTGCAATCGTTCAATATATATAACTTATCTATGATATTCTAAACATTGTTTTTACTAATTTCGAAGAAACATCGAGAATCCGTGACTCAAAACGGCATGTAGTCATTTTAAACGTACGTATATCATTTTTGCTAATTTCGTGTTCGTTTCACTCCATTCTCTCTCATTTTCACATGAAAGTATAAGTACGAAATTTTTAACTAGATTTAGATGTCACGATCCACAAAAAGTTCAAACTATAGTGAGTCACATCATACTTCCGATTGGAGATTACACTACACTTGACACCAAGGAAAATGTATACAAAACATAGCATGTGCAATCGTTCAATATGTACAACTTATCTATGGTGTTCCAAACATTGTTTTTACTGGTTTCGAAGAAAAATCGAGAGCCCGTGACCCAAAATGACATGTAGTTATTTTAAACGTATGTATATCATTTTTGCTAATTTCGTATTCGTTTAACTTCATTCTCGCTCGTTTTCACATGAAAGTGTAAGAACGAAAGTTTTAACTAGAATTAGATGTCACAGTCCACACAAAGTTCAAACTATAGTGAGTCACATCATACGTCCGATTGGAAATTATACTACACTTGACCACCAAGAAAAACGTAACAATATGGTATACAAAACATAACACATGCAATCGTTCAATTTATACAACTTATCTATGATGTTTGAAATATTGTTTTTTACTAGTTTCGAAGAAAAAATAGAGAACCCGTGACCAAAACAGCATGCTGTCATTTTAAACGTATGTATATCATTTTTGCTAACTTCGTGTTCGTTTCACTTTATTCTCGTTCGTATCCACATGAAAGTGTGAGAATGAAAGTTTTAACTAAATTTCAACATCACAGTCCACACAAAGTTCAAATTATAAAGAGTCACTCTATAATTCGGTTGGAAACTACACTATACTACACTTCACTTGACAATAGAGAAAAACGTAAGTGGCAAGTTTGATAGTCAAAACATAGTACGTGTAATCGTTCAATGTGTACACGACATGTGTGATGTTTCAAACACGGTTTTACTAGTTTCGAAGTGAAATCGATACCTTATAACCCTAAACGGCATCTGATCGTTTTAAACGTACCGGTGACGTTTCTATTCATTTCGTGCTCGTTTCGGTTTACTCACGTCTGTAACCACTTGAAAGTTTATGGATGAAAGTTTTAACTACATTTCAACGTTACGGCCGACATATTTGTCCAAACTATAGTGAGTTGCTCTATAATTCGGATGGAAACTATACTTGACAATACTGACAATAAAGAAAAATGTAAGTGGCAAGTTTGATAGTCAAAATATAGCACGTGTAATCGTTCAATGTGTACAAGACATGTGTGATGTTTGAAACACAGTTTTACTAGTTTCGAAGTGAAATCGATACCTCGTGATCCAAAATGGCATCTGGTCGTTTCAAACGTACCGGTGACGTTTCTATTCATTTCGTGCTCGTTTCGATTTTTTCACGTTCGTAACCAATTGAAAGTTTATGGATGAAACTTTTAGCTACATTTCGACGTTACGGCTGACATATTTTCCAAACTATAGTGAGTTTCTCTATAATTCGGTTGGAAACTACACTTGACAATACTTGACAATAGAGAAAAACGTAAGTGGCAAGTTTGATAGTCAAAACATAGCACGTGTAGTCGTTCAATGTGTACAAGACATGTGTGATGTTTGAAACACGATTTTACTAGTTTCGGAGTGCAATTGATACCTCGTGACCCAAAACGGTATCTAGTCGTTTTAAACGTATCGGTGACATTTCTATTCATTTCGTGCTCGTTTCGATTTATTCACGTCCGTAACCACTTGAATGTTTATGGATGAAAGTTTTAACTACATTTCGACGTTACGACCTACACATTTGTCCAAACTATAGCAAGTTGCTCTATAATTCGGTTGGAAATTACACTACACTTCACTTGACAATAGAGAAAAACGTAAGTAGCAGGTGTGGTATCCAATACACAGCAAGTGTGGTCGTTTAATGTGTACGAGTCATGTATGAAGTTTCAAACACAATTTTACTAGTTTCGAAGTGAAATCGATACCCCGTGACCCCAAACGGTATCCAATCATTTTAAACGGAGGGTTGCCGTTTAGGGTTTAGGTTTTAGGGTATTGAGGTTAGATTTTAGGGTATAGGGCAAAAGAGAAAACATGTAATTATTCAACACGCCCTTTTAAACGACTAAGTACCGTTTTAACAAGTTTTGTATTCGTTTCACTTTATATTCTCTCGTATCCACATAAGATACTCTATAAATTAGTTAATGCAATATGTTGTGACCTTGTGACCCAAAACGACATGTTGTCGTTTTAAACGCATAGATGACGTTTCTATGAATTTAGTGTTCAGCTCAGCTAATTGCTGTTTTAAATACCTAAAATGTCTCATGGACGTTTTAATCGTATGATTGCCATTTTTCTAATTCAGTGTTCAATTCACATAACTTTCGTTCATTCAGCCCCCCCAAGTCGAGACCTTGTGACCCAAAACGGCATGTTGTCGTTTTAAACGCATAGCTGACGTTTCTACGAATTTAGTGTTCAGTTCTACTGATTCAGTTGATTGCTGTTTTGGATACCTAAAGTGGTGCATGGACGTTTTAATCGTATGACTGCCATTTTTCTAATTTAGTGTTCAATTCGCATCACTTTCGTTCATTTAGCCCTCACAAGTCGAGATCTTGTGACCCAAAACGACATTTGATCACTATAGTGAGTCACATCATACGTCCGACTGGAGATTATACTACACTTGACACCAAGGAAAATGTATACAAAACATAGCATGTGCAATCGTTCAATATGTACAACTTATCTATGATGTTCCAAACATTGTTTTTACTGGCTTCGAAGAAAAATCGAGAGCCCGTGACCCAAAATGGCATGTAGTCATTTTAAACGTATGTATATCATTTTCGCTAATTTCGTGTTCGTTTCACTTCATTCTCGCTCGTTTTCACATGACTAGATTTAAATGTCACAGTCCATTCAAAGTTCAAACTATAGCGAGTCATATCATACGTCCGATTGGAAATTATACTACATTTAACCACCAAGAAAAATGTAACAAGTATGGTATACACAACATAACACATGCAATCGTGCTATGTTTTGGATACCAGACTCGTACACATTGAACGACTAAACGTGCTATGTTTTGGATACCAGGCTCGAAGGGAACGCTTGTAATAAGGTATGATTTTACTAAATTAAATATTATTACTTTCTTGTATACGTTTCTTGACTTTTTTGTTAATAACGTATCAAAAAAAATTTTCGGGGGCAGCACCCCCGTAAACCCCAACCCCTTCACCTCTACCTCTAGGCCCCCTTACTTTCATGATCTAACTCCACCCCTGATCACAGGACCTTGATTTTACTCCCAAAAAAATCAATCAAATCTTGAACCATCTGGAAGACTTATACAAGTTAAACGAGCTAATTTGTTGAGTATTTTATCCTATAATTTGAATATATGGAATTTGGGTTACTTGCCTTTGTTCGTAGTAATTATAATGTAATTTACTCACAGAACAATGGTGTTGATCGTTATCGCGTGAAATTTGTATAGACATTGATGCCCAAACTATATTATGAAATAGACCATTTGCCCCAATTACCGTTTTTAGGGGTTTTTGCTTAAAAAGCCTAGTCAACAATACTTATTGGTAAAATAGTCCATCTCAATAGTTTTTGTTCCAATAGCCTTTGGTTTATTTAATCATACATTAAAAGTCTTAAATACCCTTCAATTGAAATGTCTAAAATATCCAATTTGAAACAAAAATTTACCAAATCCCTCACACTGAATCCTCACTTTTGTTCTACTTTTCATACACAATTTAAAACCAACAGTAAAATGGCATACTGCCGTTTTAAACGACTGAATGCCGTTTTAACTAATTATATGTTTGTATCAATTTATATTTCTTCGTATCCACATAAAAATTAATGAAAACAAGTTTTAACAATATTTTGAGCGAAATTGAGAGTCCCTGATCCAAAACGGCATGATGTATTTATTAACGGTTTGGTGACATTTTAACTAACGTAGATAATTTTTCACTACATTTATAATGAAATTGAGACCCTATAATCTAAAATGACATGTTGCCATTTTAAATGATTATGTGTCATGTCAACTAATTTCGTATCTGCTTTACTTTATTTTCACTTGTATGCACATGAAAATGAAGGAATTGAAGTTTTCATTATGTTTGGACCTATTTATCAGCATAAAGTTCACTCGATAATAACCAACACGATTGGTCTATGAGTAAGCTGTATTAAACTTGACTACAAAATAAAGTAAATAAAACAAGTATGGTATATCAAACATAGCATGTACAAGTACACATAACAATATCTCGTGCTATCGTCGACAAAAGTAATAAAGTACTTATTGCCGCCTCGTGTTTGGATAAATTTCAAGTCACACACATCACTGTGGACTAGTCCCAATGGCTCGGTACTTCTTTCAATACTATGAAACGAAGACCTAGTAAGCTTAGCCTCAACGCAGGTTTCACATTTATGATTTGAATCAATTTGAAACCTATGCAAGTAGTTTAGTTTGCTTAGTCTACGTAATGCATTGTAATTTACGTGACCTAATTTACCATGCCATAGATTAGATGACTCAAGCAAGTAAACAGAAGGAGTTTTCTCATTATTCATAATAGTTGGGGTTACAGCAATTACATTCAATTTGAACAGGCCATCAGTCATATAGCCTTTCCCAACATAAACTCCTATTTTTGTGATCACTAGCTTATCCGCTTCAATTACCATGCGGAAACCATTCTTGCTCAGAAGAGACCCAGAAACCAGATTCTTGCGAATCTCTGGCACGTACAACACATTAGTTAGAGTAAGCTCTCTGCCAGAGGTCATCTTCAGGATCACCTTGCCTTTACCAAGCACTTCAGAAGTTGCAGAATTTCCCATAAACAACTTTTCACCATTTGTAACTGGTGTAAAAGTAGTGAACATACTCCTGTTGGAGCAGACATGGCAAGTGGCCCCAGTGTCTAGCCACCACTCCTTAGGGTTAGACCCTACCAGGTTAACCTCACTAATCACAGCCGTGAGATTTAGGTCAGACATGTCATCTGAGAGATGATCTCTCTCATTTCCAACCATATTAGCCTGAGGGCGCTGTTTATTATCCCTTCGAGGCTGACGGCAATCTGCTGATCGATGCCCAACTTTGTCACAATTGAAGCACTTTCCATTGAACTGGAACTTAGGCTTCTTTCCTACCGCACCGGTAGGCTTCAACTGAGATCCTTTCATGGTCTGCTTTTTGTCTTTCCAATTCCCGTTACCATGTTTGGCTTTAAAGGATTGTCCTTTCTTAGTACCAGAACTTTGACCGTGTTCCAATACATTAGCCTTCTCAGAGTAAGAATTCCCTGACTTACGTTCAGCCTTTTTGTTATCCTCCTCAATGCGCAGCTTGATAATTAAATCCTCGAAAGACATCTCTTTCCTCTTATGCTGCAAATAGCTTTTGAAAGCCTTCCACTGAGGAGGTAGCTTATGAATAGCAGTAGCCACCTGTAGAGATTCTGACATAGTCAGACCCTCAGCATGCATTTCTTGCAAGAGCACTTGATACTCCTGAACTTGGCTCACCACTGAACGTGAATCAACCATTTCGAAGTCCATACACCGACTGGCCAAGAATTTCTTAGACCCAGCATCCTCGGACTTGTACTTCTTTTCTAAGGACTCCCAAAGCTCCTTAGCAGACTTCTTTACCACATACACATGGTACAGAGAATTCTGTAGTCCATCCAAGACATAGTTGCGACACAAAAAATCAACACTTTTCCATGCATCCCAAGCCGCACGCCTATGCATATCAGTGTCGTTTTCAGCCACGACGGGGGCATCCTCGGTGAGGAAACGTGCAAGGCCCAAAGTAGTAAGATAAAAAATCATCTTATTCTGCCATGTCTTAAAATCAGTGCCAGCAAATTTATCCGGTCGAATTGCATGATTCACCGAAAATTGAGTCGGAAACGGTGGCAAAGGTACCGAGGCCGCAGCCCTAGGTACTGGCAAAGGTATTGTGTCAAATTGGATTGTCGAGGCCGCAGCCGTAGGCAAAGTGGGGTTCACTCCAACATGAGGAATTCCGCCACTAATAGTCCCATCAACAGAAGGAATGCCAGTCGAGGTCCCCACAGGGTTGACAACGGTCATCGCAGGATTTGGTACACCGGTACCAACAGCGTTGTTGTTCACATCGTCATTTCCATGTGACGCCATTTAACCTTAAAGAACGACAACGAAAAAGTTTAGAACAATAAATAGATTCAAAATCTATGTTATCAATTCGGAAAACTTCGGAATTGAAATGAGAACAAATAATTTAGTCAAATTTTAACAACTTAACAGTTATTTAAAACATGTATTAGAAAATTATTAACCAATGATTACAATCAATTATTAAAAGAAAATTAACCAATTATATACTAATTATGAAGTAATAATAAGCAATCAAATCATTACTAATAATCTAAATAATTAGCTAATTATTACAAATGATTGTAATACCATGCTAGTATATAAAACTCATGCAAAACCATGTAAAAGCCATGCAAAAACCACCTTTTTTTTTTTAAACGTGCAGACACCGTTTTTTTTTTTTTTTCCTTTCTCCTTTTCTCTCTTTCAATCTTGAAAACTATCTTAATACACTTGTAACAAATAATGAACACAATTGAGAAACAAAACAAAGGAAAGGAAAAATTAATATGATCCGGAGAAAAAAAACTACAGAAATCGAAAATATAGAAACTGATGAGTAATCTAAATAAATATGATTCTCCAAAAAAAAAGAATTCGATTTAAGCTTGTTGGAGAAAATAATGGTGAATCAAATTAATAGATGAAACCGAAGGCCCGTGTTCACACGGTTTCCTTAAATCGAATTCGCCGCCTCACCGGGGTGCACGAGGTTTTTGTTCGGTGTTCGATTCCCAGGATACAATCGGTTATCGGTCCACGTTGCACTACGTTACCGACCTACGAACTTGCTGTGTCTATCTCTCGAAGGAATAAGCGAAGAAAAGAAAAGAAATAAAGAACAGAAGCTTGAAATGAAGGAGGAGGAAAGCTGCTGTTGTGCTTGCTGTTCACTATGTTTTTTGTGTCTATGATGTGTGTTTCTTCAACCAACGGGATCCTCTATATATACACATGGATGAGAGGTGTGGTCATTAAGACATTGAAGAGGAATTGAAGAGCACGGCTGAAACTGAAATATGAAATTTATTCCATGAATTAAAATCTGAAACTGAAGGAGGGGAACAAATTCTTTAAACGGATCGAAATTTCTTGAAATGGAAATGATCATATCTTTGAAATGGAAACTGATCATATTTTCATTCATTTTCCATTCATTTCCAACAATAAATAGGTTATTGATGTGAATAGAGAAATACTCATAAAAGCTCACTTAGCCTATCAAAAAAAAAAAAATAGAAAATGTTCATTTCTTTAAGATTCGGATCTATAACGACAGTTCATTCACATACACGATTCATACTTGCTCAATACATGTTTGAACAAAAATGGCGTGAAAAACGAAAATGCATATAAACATGAAAGTTGATAGTTCAGTGAAAAGAAAATTTTTGAAAGTATTTACTTTTATTTTTACGGAAATTTGCCTTAATGGTCCACAACCAATTGTATGAGTTGTAAAGTTGTCTCCAACTTTTAAATAGAAACAAATTGGTTCCCTACTTTTCATTATAGTTACACAAATACTCTTCGTCAATAATAGAAAATATCTAAATCTTAATTCAATGGTCATGTAGCCCTCAACAGAACATGATTCACTTTAAATTTTTAAGACCAACCAAAGTTGAAAAACAAAGCCTATATATTTCACCAACATGCGACAATCACGTGACGATTTAAATAGATTTGTACAATATTCATTGTTAGAAACTGATTTCACAATTATAAGAGAAGGTTGAGGATGAATTTGTTTGTTTTTAAAAGTTAAAGACTAACTTGCTTTGAATATAAGTTGATAACTAATAGTTCGATTTTTTCTTATTTTTGTGAAGGTTGGCATTACACCCCAAAGACCACACTCAAGAGGTTAAGGTAATTCGTCATATAGTTCACATTGTAAAAGTTCAAAATTTTCATTCTTTGCCACTTTTTGTTTGTGTAATCTCCTTTTTGTCTTGATATTGGAACGGTAATGTGATATTCGCTTGAAATACTATGTCGCAAGTGGACGGGTTGAGAATAAGTAGTATAATGGACATTTTAAGTCCGAGTCGATCCCACGAAGAGTGTTGACTCGATTACTAGTGTATTGATTCAAATTAACGAAAACGATACACGTTTAAAAACTTGAATTTTTAACTAAAAAGACACGATTTTGATTTAAAAACATAAAATGACAAGGTAAAAAGGTTTTGATTTTAAAAAGATACTGGAATTTATGATTTCACTTAACTTTTACTTCATTACTATCAATTCAATTACGCGCTGATACAAATTACCAAAACAAGTAGTTAGACCCAATTTTTCAAGTTTAGTTAATACTCTCTCTCGAAGTCATATTAACCCTAATCGATTAATTCGTATCGCATATCTCTATATCGATAAAAACATAACCAATTGCATGAGTTTTTGTGAAAATGTTCAACGGGTCCCTGAGGTAGGTGTATTTCTCTATATAACCTAGACACGCCTAGTATACTAGACAAACCCAGGATATCAATCATTTCGGTCTAGTAAATGTAACTATTTTTCAATAATCACTTAAACACCTAATTACAACATCTATTGTCATCACAAAAATGAAGTAATTTTAACATGATGATCAATACACTAATATTTTGATAACTAATGCATAACAACAATCATACAAAACATATAATGATATTAATGAAATATTTAGGTTAAGCTACTACATAAATTCCAACAAAAATAACTTAGTTCATCATCATTCAACAACAAGAAGGAGATTCATGGTACAATATGTGGGATAAAATAATGGAGAATCAAAGAATATCAAACCAAACCGAAGGCCCGTGTTTATACGGTTTCCTTAAATCAAATTCGCCGCCTCACCGGGGTGCACGATGTTTTTGATCGGTGTTCGATTCCCAGGATACAATCGGTTATCGGTCCACGTTGCACTACGTTACCGACCTACGAACTAGCTGCGTCTATCTCTCGAAGATTTTAGCAAAGGAAGACAATGAACAAATAAGCAAACTGCTGGAAATGGAGACTTCTTTTCCTTTGTTTTGTTTTCTGTTTTTGTGTGTTTTTCAACCAACGAGAGTCCTCTATTTATAACCATAGAGGAAGAGTGAAGCCATTGGAAGAGTGGAAGAGTGTGGCCATTAATTTCAGAAACTGATGAAGTTAAACTCCATCCAAACGGATGAAACTGATGAATTCAACGGATGAAACTGAAGGCTGAAATAATGGCTGAAAATGAAACCTGTTTTTCATTCAATTTCCAACAATCCCCCACATGAATGGAAAATCAGAGAAAGATAGAGTAGAACGAATCAATCCTGCATAGGATAGGTAGCATTTAGTTTTGAACCTTCCCTTGTGAAAATCTATCGAGTATTACTAGCAAACCAGTGGATCTGATGCCTTGAACTGTTTCGCCATTTATGTAAACTAAGACAATAGACCTCACACAGGACCATTCTAGACACAGCGTAGTTCTCAATGTTGTGTTCGTTTTGGCCATGAACACGTCGCCTGGTTCTGCAAGTGTTTGTTCAAGGATGTAGCCTTCCCAATCCTTATAGAAGCGGCCCCACTTCACACTCACATAGGTGACCTCTTAACTCAGCGTTTCACAACAACGCTTAAGGGTCATTAAAAGCATAGCTTAACTTGCATCTTCCAATCACTGTGAGCACCATAGGAATAAGTAGAAGGAGAACCTTCTCAGTGATTTACACAGATATACATGGTTTAGTTGTCCATTTGAACCTAGATCCTGGGATCTCCATTTATCTAGGTTGGGTCTCCACCATGATACCTTTCAACGTCATAGGCTGCAAGCCCATTCCCCTCGATGCTTTTTCAACTAGCTCTCGAGTTAACCCTTTGGTTAACGGATCCGCAATATTATCCTTTGACTTCACGTAGTCCAGAGTGATAATACCTTGTGAGAGCAGTTGTCGAATGGTATTATGTCGTCTTCGAATATGTCGAGACTTACCATTATACATATTGCTCTGTGCCCTGCCAATTGCTGATTGATTATCGCAATAAACACAAATTGCAGGCACAGGCTTTGACCATCTTGGAATATCTTCAACAAACTGGCGAAGCCACTCTGCTTCTTCAGTTGCTTTGTCCAAAGCAATGAATTCTGATTCCATTGTAGATCTTGCGATGCAAGTTTGTTTGGACGATTTCCAAGAGACAGCTGCACCACTAAGAGTGAAGACATATCCACTAGTAGATTTTGAATCTGACATATCAGATATCCAATTTGCATCAGCATACCCTTCGATTACTGCAGGGTATCTAGAATAATGTAGTCCAAAATCACGAGTGTACCTCAAATAATGTAACACCCTGAAAATGGCTCTCCAGTGGATAGCACCTGGGTTACTCGTGTAGCGACTCAATCTGCTAACTGAGTATGCTATATCCGGTCTCGTACAAGTCATTAAATACATTAAACTCCCAATTATCCGAGAATACTCCAACTGTGACACACCATCACCAGTGTTCTTGGATAAGTGGATACTCAAATCAACTGGAGTCCTGGCTACAGCCGTATCTGACTTGTTGAACTTGTCTAGTATCTTATCAATGTAATAAGATTGAGATAACGCAAGTCCATTTGGTGTTCGAGTGATTTTTACTCCCAAAATGACATCTGCGAGACCCATGTCTTTCATGTCAAATTTTGAGTTTAACATATTCTTAGTGGCTTTGAATCTTATCAGAGCCGCCGACAATGAGCATGTCATCGACATACAGACACAATATGACATATCCATCATTAGTGTCCTTCACATATACACACTTGTCGCACTCGTTGATTCGAAAACCACTAGAAATCATAACATTATCAAACTTCTCATGACATTGCTTCGGTGCTTGCTTTAAACCATAAAGCGATTTAACCAGTTTACAGACTTTCCTTTCTTGACCTGGAGCCGAAAACCCCTCTGGTTGCTCCATGTAGATTTCTTCATTCAAATCTCCATTTAGGAAAGCTGTTTTTACATCCATCTGATATATTTCCAGATTTCGCAAGGCTGCAATAGCAATTATCATCCGGATAGAAGTTATTCTCGACACAGGAGAATAAGTATCAAAGTAATCTAAACCTTCTTTTTGCTTATAACCTTTGATTACTAGCCGAGCTTTATATTTATCAATAGAGCCATCCGCTTTCATCTTCTTCTTGAAGATCCACTTGTAGCCCAAAAGCTTACAGCCCGGTGGAAGATCTACTAATTCCCAGGTATGATTCTGTATAATAGAATCGATTTCACTCTTGATGGCTTCTTTCCACAGATGACCATCTGGAGAAGATATAGCTTCTTTATAGCTTTGAGGATCATTCTCCATCAAATATGTGAGGAAATCAGGGCCAAACGTCTTAGTAGTTTTGGTCCTTTTGCTCCGTCTAGGCTCATCCTCTCCTTCTTCAACTGGATCTTTACTGCTGCCAGTAGCAGAAGATTCCATAGTCCGTTTAACAGGAGTTAACAGTTTAGGAGATTTACAAGGAAATATATTCTCAAAGAATTGTGCATTCCTAGACTCCATAATCGTGTTCGGATGAATATCAGGTACATTCGAATGATGTACTAGGAACCTATATGCACTACTATTCTGTGCATAACCAATGAACACACAGTCAACTGTCTTAGGTCCAATCTTGACCTTCTTAGGAGGAGGCACCACAACTTTAGCAAGACACCCCCACATTCGTAAGTATTTATACGATGGTGTTCGACCTGTCCAAAGTTCATACGGAGTCTTATCCATATTCTTTCTTAACACTTTATTCAAAATGTAATTCGTAGAAAGAATAGGTTCTCCCCACATGTTCTGTGATAATCCAGAACTAATCAACATAGCATTCATCATTTCTTTTAACGTTCGATTCTTACGCTCAGCAATTCCGTTCTGCTGAGGTGAATAAGGTGCGGTAGTTTGGTGAATTATTCCATGTTTAGCACAAAATTCACCAAATGGTGATTCATATTCACCACCACGATCACTTCGTAACACCTTTATTTTCTTGCTAAGTTGATTTTCAACTTCATTCTTATAAAGAATGAATTTATCGATAGCTTCGTCTTTGCTTTTAAGCAAGTACACATAGCAATATCTCGTGCTATCGTCGACAAAAGTAATAAAGTACTTATTGCCGCCTCTTGTTTGGACAAATTTCAAGTCACACACATCACTGTGGACTAGTCCCAATGGCTCGGTACTTCTTTCAATACTATGAAACGAAGACCTAGTAAGCTTAGCCTCAACGCAGGTTTCACATTTATGATTTGAATCAATTTGAAACCTAGGCAAGTAGTTTAATTTGCTTAGTCTACGTAATGCATTGTAATTTACGTGACCTAATCTACCATGCCATAGATTAGAGGACTCAAGCAAGTAAACAGAAGGAGTTTTCTCATTATTCATAACAGTTGGGGTTACAGCAATTACGTTTAATTTAAACAGGCCATCAGTCATATAGCCTTTCCCAACATAAACTCCTATTTTGGTAATCACCAACTTATCCGCTTCAAAGACCATGCGGAAACCATTCTTGCTCAGAAGAGACCCAGAAACCAGATTCTTGCGAATCTCTGGCACGTACAACACATTAGTCAGAGTAAGCTCTCTGCCAGAGGTCATCTTCAGGATCACCTTGCCTTTACCAAGCACTTCAGAAGTTGCAGAGTTTCCCATAAACAACTTTTCACCATTTGTAACTGGTGTAAAAGTAGTGAACATACTCCTGTTGGAGCAGACATGGCAAGTGGCCCCAGTGTCTAGCCACCACTCCTTAGGGTTAGACCCCACCAAGTTAACCTCACTAATCACCGCCGTGAGGTTTAGGTCAGACATGTCATCTGAGAGATGATCTCTCTCATTTCCAACCATATTAGCCTGAGGGCGCTGCTTATTATCCCTTCGAGGCTGACGGCAATCTGCTGATCGATGCCCAACTTTGTCACAATTGAAGCACTTTCCATTGAACTGGAACTTAGGCTTCTTTCCTACCGCACCGGTAGGCTTCAACTGAGACCCTTTCATGGTCTGCTTTTTGTCTTTCCAATTCCCGTTACCATGTTTGGCTTTAAAGGATAGACCTTTCTTAGTACCAGAACTTTGACCGTGTTCCAATACATTAGCCTTCTCAGAGTAAGAATTCCCTGACTTACGTTCAGCCTTTTTGTTATCCTCCTCAATGCGCAGCTTGATAATTAAATCCTCGAAAGACATCTCTTTCCTCTTATGCTGCAAATAGCTTTTGAAAGCCTTCCACTGAGGAGGTAGCTTATGAATAGCAGTAGCCACCTGTAGAGATTCTGACATAGTCAGACCCTCAGCATGCATTTCTTGCAAGAGCACTTGATACTCCTGCACTTGGCTCACCACTGAACGTGAATCAACCATTTCGAAGTCCATACACCGACTGGCCAAGAATTTCTTAGACCCAGCATCCTCGAACTTGTATTTCTTTTCTAAGGATTCCCAAAGTTCCTTAGCAGATTTCTTTACCACATACACGTGATACAGAGAATTCTGTAGGTCATCCAAGACATAGTTGCGACACAAAAAATCAGCACTTTTCCATGCATCACAAGCCGCACGCCTATGCAAATCAGTGTCGTTTTCAGCCACGATAGGGGCTTCCTCGGTGAGGAAAAGTGCAAGGCCCAACGTAGTAAGACAAAAAATCATCTTATTCTACCATGTCTTAAAATCAGTACCAGCAAACTTATCGAGTCGAATTGCATGATTCACCGGAAATTGAGCCGGAAACGGTGGCAAAGGTACTGAGGCCGCAGCCCTAGGTACTGGCAAAGGTATTGTGCCAAATTGGATTGCCGAGGCCACAGCCATAGGCAAAGTGGGGTTCACTCCAATATGAGGAATTCCGCCACCAATTATCCCATCAACGGGAGGAATACCAGTCGAGGTCTCCAAAGGGTTGACAACGGTCATTGCGGGATTTGGTACACCGGTACCAACAGTGTTGTTGTTCACATCGTCATTTCCATGTGACGCCATTGAACCTTAAAGAACGACAACAAAACGTTTAGAACAATAGTGAGTTTGTAAACTAGAAATAGATTTAAAATCTATGTTATCGATTCGGAAAAAAAAATCCGAAATTGAAAATGACAGCAAAATATTTAGTCAATTTTTCAATAACTTATCAATTATTTAAACATAAATTAGAAATCATTAAACCAATGATTAAAATTAATCATTAGAAAAAATAAACCAATCATAAATAATCATATAATCAAATAATTATTTAAACATTACCCAATCATTATCAATCATTATAACATAATTGGACAATTATTACCAATCATTTGAAAACCAACTAATTCATGCAAAACCACTATAGTTCAACCATGCAACCACCCTTTAAAATTTTCAGAGACTCGAACGTGTTTTAATTTTATTTTTTTTCCTTCTTCTTCCAAATTCTTGATCAACTCGAAATCTAACTTAATGTGTGTTAAGTAAATGATAAAGAGAACTAATAAAACACATGAAATGGAAAAAAAAATTTAACACGGCCAGGAAAATAAAATCAGAAACTGATAAACGAAGGAAAAGGAAACTGATAAACAAGAGAAACGATTTTGATTCACCAAACGAATTCGATTTAAGCTTGTGGGATAAAATAATGGAGAATCAAAGAATATCAAACCAAACCGAAGGCCCGTGTTTACACGGTTTCCTTAAATCGAATTTACAACCTCACCGGGGTGCACGAGGTTTTTGATCGGTGTTCGATTCTCAGGATACAATCGGTTATCGGTCCACGTTGCACTACATTACCGACCTACGAACTAGCTGCGTCTATCTCTCGAAGATTTTAGCAAAGGAAGACAATGAACAAATAAGCAAACTGCTGGAAATGGAGACTTCTTTTCCTTTGTTTTGTTTTCTGTTTTTGTGTGTTTTTCAACCAACGAGAGTCCTCTATTTATAACCATAGAGGAAGAGTGAAGCCATTGGAAGAGTGGAAGAGTTTGGCCATTAATTTCAGAAACTGATGAAGTTAAACTCCATCCAAACGAATGAAACTGATGAATTCAACGGATGAAACTGAAGGCTGAAAATGAAACCTGTTTTTCATTCAATTTCCAACACAATACATAGCAAGTATTGGAAAATAATGAAAGGAAACCAAAGTTAAAGATACAACCCTTTCAAGAAATGCTTTGAATCCTCCTTCATTGATTTCTCCAAGTTCTTTGATATGATCCCCTTGTTGTAATAAACTTTTCTTCCCAAAATGAACCAAGAACTAATAAAGAAAATGAAAAATAAAAGGGAAAAAAGAAGAGAAAAAAAAACGTGCAAGGAGAGAAGGGAAGAGAGATTTTTTTCTAATTTTCTACCAACTTGTTTTTATATAGATATCATGAAATATCTATATATTTTGGATTAAATATAATATAAAATAGATATTTTAAGATATTTTGTCTCACAACGAAATAAAAATCCTAAAATATCTAACAATATTTTGATCTTCATTACATTTAAGCCCTCTTCAACTTTCTGTCTTTTGCATTTTAGTCCACAGCTTCACAAATTTGTACATTCAAGTCATTTTTCTTCCTTTTTTTGCATCGTTCTTCTTCCCATCGATGCTTAAGCCTACAAAAGTGAAAATTACACAATTATGCATAGAAATCGACTCAATTTCAATTCTAATTAAATTCGAAAAGTGTCAAATAAGTGTGTTTTTACACACTTATCACACCCCCAAACTTGAGTTCTTGCTCGTTTCGGGTAAGATTAACTTCTAACATAATTATGCAAATGCGATAATGATCAACATATTAGATAACTTGCCAAAAATATCAATGAGTTTTAAAATTGTATATCAATTTACAACCATTCTCTAAATAATGCTATCAAAAATCATTTTAGCTTATCCAATGTTCGATCAGTGTTGTGTGTGCATAGCCACTTTCAATCATCATCTAAACTAGTAAACAATTGTCAAGATAGAAAAAATCTTAAACTGGTTCTACCCCGAACCTTTGTAGTCAAATATATCATTTCATACTCGTGAGATTCACACACTCAAATAGATATTTCTTTTATTTTCCCAAGATGTAAATCTAAATAGTTCTCTCCAATCACTCTTTTCTTTTTCCACTCTAGTTCGATTGGGTCTAACCGGCATTTTCAACATCTAGAAATTTAATGATTCTCCACTAATGAGTGTTTTCACAATCAATTTTATACCAAGTAAGTCAAACTCACTAGTTATCTAAACCCAAAATCAATTACAATTGTACCAAATCAAATTTTTCAATAAAAGCTCAAAATTGACCTCACTCCCTTAAACTTTCTTCTTGACCCTTGTAACGAGTTTTGGGTCGGTAACTCCTCGGTTGTTTAGACCAAAGGGTACCAATTTTTGAGACACTCCAACAAATTTAATAACTCTAGTAAAAAAGGCTACGAAGTGAAACATAAGATTTAACAAAGTGCAATGCTCTTTTTAAGCAACAAATGGGTCGTAGATACCTAACATATGGTCAATACTTAGCTTATACTTGGCAACAGACACTCCACACAAATTTTTTTTTCACATACATGGAATCAACATACTTCTTCAATAAAATCATTCTGGCTCAACCACCCCCAAACTTATTTCATAACATGGTAAATTAGAAGAGAAATTTATATAAGTTGATATAATTTTTCAACAATAACTCACAATTTAAGTTCTACAAATTCAAAAATTTTCCCGTGAAACAATCATTTCCACATCTAAACAACAATCAATCATGACTATGTGCTCAATGAAACTCATAATCTCACATGGATAAGCAATTTTTCGAAAAAATTAGGCACAAATAGTATAATTTGGCAAGCATAGTTTATGAACCAATAATAATTCCAAACGTCATGCAATTCAAAGCCGGCAAGGCCATCTAACATGTTAATACAACATCTCCAATTAAAGCACAAAATCAAAAGCCGGTAAGGCTATAACATCAATTCAAATCAACAAAAGTCGGCAAGGCTCAATACCCCCAAACTTAATCCTCACATTGTCTTCAATGTGTAAAGAACAAGCTAAAGGAAAGAGGAAAATCGAGACTTCCCTGATTTCAATGTGAAGAGGTACCAATGCATGTCGTGGACTTGTTTTGCACTTAAGTAGCTTGGGGCAGAAGACCTTTTTTTGTACATCAATTTGTTCAGGACCCACTAAAAATCATAGATATGTGGAACTGTAAACATTTCTTACAAAAATAATGATATTAGTTTAAAAACATAATAACAAAAGCATTAAACACACGTAAAAACAACAATAATTTAAACAGTAAGAAAGTTAGGTTACCTCCCAACAAGCGCTTGGTTATAGTCTTTAGCTTGACTACAGGACTCGATCACTCGGAGTTGGCAAGAAGAACGATGGATTGTTCTTTCGCAAAGTCACCTCCCAAGTATGGTTTCAATCTCTGACCATTGGCTTTGAAATTCCCCTGTTTTTCATTATATAGCTCAACCGCTCCATGTGGAAAAACTTGAACGATGGTGAATGGACTCGACCATCTAGCGAAGCTTTCCGAGGAATAACCGGAGTCGAGAATTGTAAAGAAGAACTTGTTGCCCAACATAGAATTCCCGCTTCACAATGTTTTGATCGTGCCATCTCTTTGTCTTTTATTTGTAGAGACAAGCACTTTCATATGAATCGAGGCGAATTTCAACAAGTTTGTTCAGTTGAAGCAACCTCTTCTCACCGACCAATTTTTCATCAAAATTTAAAGCTTTGATAGCCCAATAGGCCCGATGTTCGAGTTCGACGGGAAGATGACATGCTTTCCCAAATCAAAGACGATATGGAGACATACAAATTGGAGTTTTGAAAGCAATATGGTACGCACATAACGCATCGTCCAAATTATTGGACCAATCTTTTCTTGAAGCATTCACCGTCAACTCGAGAATTTTCTTTAACTCTCGATTGGAAATTTCAACTTGGCCACTCGTTTGAGGATGATAGGTGCAGCCACACGATGTTTTACCCCATATTTGGCCAAAAGTAAGTCGAAAAGTTGATTGCAGAAATGTTTACCATCACTAATGATGGCTTGGGGAGTGCCATAACAAGAGAAAATGTTTTTCTTTAAAAAGTTCACGACCACCTGAGAATCATTAGTAGGTAAAGCTATCGCTTCTACCCCACTTTGGCACATAGTCAACAGCCACCAAAATGTACCGATTTGAAAATGACGATGGAAATGGCCACATAAAGTCAACGCCCTACACATCAAAAGTCTCCACCTCCAATAGAGATGTTAACGTCATTTCATTTCGTTTGGAGATATTACTAGTACGTTGACATCTATCGCATTTGGAGACAAGTGTGTGAGCATCTTTAAATAATATGGGCCAATAAAAATCGGATTGAAGTACCTATGATGCAGTTTTCACAACACCAAAGTGACCACCGTATGGAGAGGAATGACATTGATCAAGAATTTTCTCCATTGCATTTTCTGGCACACATCTCCGAATTATCTGATGCCAACAAAGGATCTTCCCAAAAATAATGCTTAACATTAGCGAAGAATCTTTTCCTTTTTTGAAAAGAAAGCTCTGGTTGTATGATGCCACTCGCACGAAAATTGACATGGTCTGCATATACCATGGCACATGAGTGACTTGCAACATATGGAGAATTTGCAACAGTTGTTCATCCGAAAATACCTCATTAATTTCTCCTTCTAACACGTCTTCGGGTTGCTCGAGACGAGATAAATGATCAGCAACGACATTTTCAATTCCCTTTTTATCTCGAATCTCGAGGTCAAACTCCTGCAAAAGAAGTGTCCATCTGATCAACCTCGGCTTGGTATCTTTCTTAGCTAACAAATATTTGATAGTCGAGTGATCAGTGTAGACTATCACCTTGGAACCAATGAGGTAAGATTGAAATTTATCAAATGCAAACACTACTGCAAACATATCCTTTTCAGTAGTTGCATAGTTCAGTTGTGCATCGGTCAAGGTTCGACTGGCGTAATAGATCACATGCAGGATTTTATCTCGCCTCTGTCCCAGAACTGCTCCAACAGCAAAATCACTAGCATTGCACATTAGCTTGAATGGAAGAGTCTAATCTGAAGTTGCAATGATATGAGCAGTAATGAGTTTCTCTTTCAAAGTATTGAAAGCATTGAGATACTCTTGAGAGAAATTAAAAGTAGTGTTCTTCTCAAGTAAGGAGCAAAGAGGTTTTGTGATTTTCAAAAAATCTTTAATAAACCTCCTGTAAAATCCGGCATGTCCAGGAAAACCTCTAATCCCTCGTACTGTGGTTGGTGGAGAAAATTTTTCAATCACTTGAATCTTTACCTTGTCCACCTCGATTCCTTTCAATGATATCCGATGACCAAGAACTATGCCTTCTTGAACCATAAAATGACATTTCTCCCAATTTAATACTAAATTGGTATCTTCACAACGTTGAAGCACCTTCTCCAAATTATTCGCGTATCCTTCAAATGAAGGCCCAAATACTGAGAAATCATCCATGAAGATCTCAATACATTTCTTAACCATGTCGGAGAAAATTGCCATCATACAGTTTTGGAAAGTTGAGGGTACAATGCAAAGGCCAAAGGGAATTTTCTGTACGCAAAAGTACCGTACGGGCATGTAAAAGTAGTTTTCTCTTGGTCCTCCAGGGCTATTGGAACTTGATTGTAGCCCGAATAACAATCAAGAAAACAATAATTCAAATACCTCGCCAACCGCTCAAGCATTTGATCTATGAAAGGAAGAGGAAAGTGATCGTTTCTCGTTGCAGTGTTAAGCTTGCGGTAATCAATACACACTCTCCAACCAGTCACAAGTTTGGTAGGTATCAGTTCATTTTCTTCATTTTCCACTACAGTGATACCTCCTTTCTTTGGTACGACTTGAATAGAACTTACCCATGGACTGTCAGAAATGGGATAGATAATGTCTGCATCAAGCCATTTAACAACTTCAGCTCTTACCACTTCCTTCATATTCGGATTCAGTCGCCTTTGATGCTCGACTGGTAGCTTAAAGTTATTCTCCATCAGTATCTTTGCATACAAAAGGATGGACTAATTCCCTGAATATTAGCAATCGTCCACCCAATTATTTCTATGTGTTCCCGTAAGACTCGAAGTAGCTTCTCTACTTCTAGCTTACTCAAGGAATTAGAAATGATAACCGAAAGCGTGGATGATTCACCCAAATAAACGTACCTCAAATGAGCTGGAAGAGTCTTCAATTCAAGCATGAGTGCTTTTTGAAGAGATGGAAGCGGTGGGGATGAAGTCTTGTCTAAATCCTCAAAATGTGGGGATCTCATGTATGCATGGGAAGGTATAGCATTAAAGTAACTTGCCATGCTCTCTACATCTAGATCCCCATCCTTAATATGTGACAAACTCATAAGGCATTTTTCAAGATGATCCTCAGAATGTCCATAAAAAGAGTCGGCAACCAATTGATCAATAACATCCACTCTAAACAAGTATCGAATGCCGACGGGTACTTGATTGCTTTCAAGATATTAAATGTAAGTTGCTCATCTTGTACCGGTAAAATGAGTTTTCCTTCTTACACGTCGATCAAGGCTCGACCGGTGGCAAGAAATGGCTACCCTAAAATGATAGGGATATCATGATCCTCCTCCGTGTCAAGAATAGTGAAGTCAGCTGGAAAGATGAACTTGTCAACTTTCACTAACACATCCTCAACAACACTCCGAGGATATTTGATTGAACGATCGGCCAATTGTAAGGATATCATAGTAGCCTTAGCTTCTCCCAATCCCAACTTTCGAAAGATAGAAAATGGTATTAAATTAATACTCGCTTCAAGATCGCACAATGTTTTACTAATATTTAAATTACCATTGGCGCATGGAATAGTAAAGCTTCCCGAATCTTTGATTTTCGGAGGTAACTTGTTTTAAAGGATGGCGCTACACTCTTCAGTCAGCATCACCGTCTCATGTTCCTCAAGCTTCCTTTTGTTAAAAAGGATGTCTTTCATGAATTTAGCATAGCTCGGCATTTTAGCTAGAGCATCGGCAAACGAGATATTAATGTGTAGCCTTTTGAAAACCTCAAAAAACTTACCAAATTGAACATCCAATTTAGGCTTTTAGAGCCTCTGTGGGAAGGGAATAGGTGGTACATAAGCTTTGACTGGTGTTGGAGCCTTTGATGATGATGACTCCGGTTCATCAATCTTACTTTCTTCAACCAGTACCTCTTTTGGTTCAGGTACCACCTCATTGTCTTCAGCTAGTGCCTTATTTGCTTGAGCCTTGGGGAGTACTACCGTGGGTTCAGGCAATTGCATCCCACTTTTGGTAGTAATGGCTTGCACATTCTCTCTAGAGTTTGTTTCAGTATTACTCCGTAAAACCCCTTGAGGCCTCTCAGAGAGAAGTTTTGTAATCTGGCCCACTTGTCTTTCCAAATTTTTCAAAGAGGCATTATTGCGTTCTTGGTATTGCAATTGATGGTTTGCCAGTTTAGCAATGACCTCTTCTCAACCTTCTCTTTTCTCTTATGTTTTAGGATTCAACAGATTCTGATTATTCCCATAAGAGAAGTTGGGATGATTACACCAACCAGGGTTGTAAGTTTGTGCATATGGATTGTACCCTGGGCATTGAAAATCTTGAGTGTATGCCACTTGTTCGGTGGGTCCTGAACTACTGGCAATCAAAGGACAGCTTGAACTATGATGGTTTGCTCCACACATATCACAAACAGGCGGTGATTGTATCATGTGAGCTAAGTGAGAACTCGATGAAGATGTAGAAAGCCCTTCTACCTTCCGTGCTAAAGAGTCGATCTTGGATAAAATCAAAGAGTGTGCTTCATTATCTCGAGCTCCCCATTTTAGCACGTCTATCCGGCCACATTGCACTTTGTTCACTCATCATCTCAAATAACTCATATGCCTCACGGATACTTTTGTTTTGGATGGATCCGTTCGATGATGAGTCCACATTTGATCGGTGAGAAGGAGTCAAACCAACATAGAAGTATTGAACTTGTTGTGCTAGAGTAATCCTATTGTTTGGGCACTTTCTAAGTATGTCTTTAAATCTCTCCCAAGCCTCATGAAAAGTTTCCAAGTCAAGTTGTTGGAAAGTGGTTATATCGTGTTTGAGTTTGGCAACACGAGCGGGTGGAAAGATTTTTGTTGTGAACTTTTGTACCAACTCTACCCAACTCCTGATACTTCCCGATGGTAGAGTGTCAAGTCACTCTCTTGCTTTGTCTTGCAGGGTGTGCATGAATAACCTCATTTTGATAGCCTCCTCACTCACACCTTCATAAGTGAAATTGCTAACAATTTCCATGAATCTCGCAATGTGAGCGTGTGGGTTTTCATCTATTCTCCCATAAAATGATATGATGTTAGAGAATAGATTAATAACATCTGGCCTAAGTTGGAAATTTGGATGCCCATAGGATGGATAGATGATTCCCGATTGATTTTCCACCACGGGGCGGTTCAAGAAATTCCTAAACAACACGTCTTCCTCATTTACTACGGGATTTTGAATCCTACCCGCTTGGTTATTGAAACCAGGTGGAATACCATCCCTCGGGGCATGTTCGAGTTGAATGTGAGGGTCAACATGAACTCCTTATCGATCCATCACACGTTGTTGTCTTCTCAACTCGTTTTGTTCGCGCAATCTCTTTCGAAAAGTCTCTTCGATTTCAGGATCAAATTCGAGAAGATCGAGACTTCACGAACGATGCATATAAGTTCAACGAGTTTGAAAATTTGAAAATCCGAAAACAAACCTACTTTTGGATTTAAAGGATACATTTAAAAACAAGAAATAAAGTTCGTTAAAGTGAATGACAATTAAACTAGTAAATTGATCAAAACACTGCTCGGTAACAGCGCCAAGTGTCACGTCCAAGTCTATTTATTTAATTTAATTATGGTATGTAATGTACAATATAAAAATTCCACTTTAAAATAAGCAAGAGCTTAAAATTCTCGTATACTATTTGTGAACTTTACCCCCGACCCTACCCCACCCTACCCTACGCTACCAAAAAATAATAAAAATAAAAAATAAAGGAGAAAGTTGGGCAATAGAATAAAACATTTTCTTGCAAGTTTCGAAGGAAAACTTTTAACCAACTTCGACTTTCAAGAGCAAGTTTCCAATTGAATTTCATAAACGAAAGGCAACTCAATTCCCCTCTGTCCAATGATAAATACCTTCTAAGAGAAGCTTAATTATGAAAAAGGTATTATTATAAATAGACATAAACAAAGACAAAAATAATGTAATATTCGGATAATATTTGCAACTAAAGTTCAGTTATTAAACTTTATATTATAATTTCATTTTGCAAGAATTTCATCATTTGTCCCCACCTATAGGCTTTTTAGCAATTTGGTTCCCAACTTATTTTTTCTTGGCAACTTCAATATGGCTCCTCGCGTGCAGGGGCGGATTTAGTGTGGGGCCAATGGGGTGAGCTGCCCCTACACTAATTTTAGAATTTCAAATTTTACAATAGTTTTTCAAGTTTTTCAAAAAAATCCTTGTAATTTTCAATTTTTGCCCCCACGATTAATTTTTTTTTTTGGTAATTTGCCCTCACAAATGTTTTCTTCTACCTCCGCCCCTGCTCACGTGTAATATAAAGTAGGCATAATTTGGTTCGCATAATGTTTGGATAAAAGAAAAAAGGATAAAAGGGAAAAATGGAAATTGGAGTCATCTTCCCAACCATGTACACCCCCCTTGCACCACAGCCAATGAACGTGAATTAATAGAAAGGGGTTCAAGTTGCTATAAAGCTAATAGGATGAGGACGAACATAATAATTTTCCTTCTTTTTTAGGATTACTCTCTTTTAAAAACTAGTTTGAACAACTAAAGCAGTATATTTTATATAAAGTAAAGCACATTCTTTTCTTGCAACTTTCGAAAGAAAACTAGAAGTGTAAGCATAAGCAAATTTGTAAACTTCTAACCTACTTTGACTTTCAAGAACAAGTTTCCAGCTATAATATATCAACCAATTACAATTTGTAAATTGAATATAAAATTCGTTCTGTTATATTAGCAATTTTTTCTTGTACGTCTATCCATAATAAGAACATCTTAGACGAAATTCGACTATGTTAATTAAGGAAGATAGACATATATATTTTTATTTTGTTTTGTTAACTTTTATATATTATTGTTTATTTACATGAATTTAGCTACCTATAAGTTTTAATATTTGATAAAAAAAAAATAATAACTGAAACTATAGGCACTGTTTGATGGGATGGAAATTAAGATTTTAATTTAAATCGAAGTTAATAATTAATTTCAACCATATATTTTATGGGATTCACATTTTACGACTTTTCAATCGCACATTTCATCAACTTTTATCAAAATTAAAAAAATATGAATATGTGAGGTAGTTTAATCTAAATGCATGATCCCACAAGATTACGAATGTTTTTAATGAAAGATGATAAGTGCATTTTTGAGCACTTATTAAGGTCATATTATTCAGTTTTTGTATCGTTTTAGTATTGAATTTTACTTAACTTAGGTTGGTTTTATTTTATTTCAGTTTTGGACTCGTTTCTAAGCAATTGGAAAAAAAAGAATGATCAATTGGCCAATGGATGGAGTTTTGAGGACTAATATGCATTTGAGTAAAAGTTGAAGTACTAAGATTGAAGTAATTTAATGTGGTGGACCAAAATGGAAGAAAGAATGAAGAAAATGGTTGAAAGGGAAATTCGCGAAATTTTTATAACTGGGCAGCCGCCCAGTTATATTGGTTGGGCCTATACTTCAATAGCAGGAGCCAATTTTTAAATCGGGAAAAAAAATATGTTTCCTTCCGAATTCAATTTCAACAAGGAAACTTCCATTTGAGCCATGATATGCACAATTTTTGGAAATCTTTTGGGACTCAATCTTTAGAGGGATATAAATACTAACTCTCAAAAAACAATTAGGGTGTGAAGAATTAATTGCAAAAAGAGACAAAGAACGCATCAAGATCAAATCCAAGAAGTTCAAGAATTTTCGAGTGACGAACAACATTTATATCTTTTGCTTTATTCTTCACAACATGTTAGGATAGATTTCTTTGTGCTAGGAGAACAATGAACCATGTAATATGAGTTTTAAATTTTTTGTTTTATATATTTGATATTGAAATGCAAATTTTGGATATTGAACAATTTATATGATTTTTTTCTCCACAATTATTGTGCACGGTAGTTGTGCGAATTTGGTGACCTATTTTATGCATTCGAATAAAGGAAAAAAGGTTCGACATATATAAATTGTCATCGAGTCCGATAGGGTATAGAAATATACCTCTATACTCTATGTGAATTCTTAAGTATTCATAAAAATTCATGTACTTTTATATGTTCGCATGCATCATAAAAATATAGTTGGATCATATATAAAAATAGGTTTAATATTACTAGAGAGATATTGTTAAATAAAATGGGAATGTTGATTCGTCAAAATTCACTAGTGTTGTCAATGTGTAAAACTAAAGTTAAAACTGATTATTGAATGGGAATTCAGGATCCTAGTATGTTTGTTATTTATTAAACACATTAATTTGCATTTAGTTTAGTTAATTTACTCATTATTGTATAAGTAGATTAATTTACACATTATTCTTGTTTCGGTTAAGGTCGCGATACTTAAAATTGAATTAACCAATTTTTGTGGAACGATACTGGGACCCAAAATTCACTTTATTACTTGTTAACAAACCGTACACTTGCGATGTTTTTAATTCGAAATATATTTTCGTGAACAAAAGACACGAGATTTTGGAAAGGACAAGAAAAAATAAATTAATTAAAGCAGCATAGCATCAGCCATTACACATTAGAAAATGCAATCTTGACACAATTCAGAAGACAAAAAAAAAAAGGATAATAAAATAAAAACCAGAGAATTATTGAAATTAATGAGATATGTGGGTGACGAAAGAGATGACAGATATTGTTTTTTTTAATAAATGAATCAAATTTTGAAACGAAAATGCTCCCAAGGTAAAAACATGGCCTGCAAAAATCTCTCAGAAAGAACATTGTACATGAACGTGGAATCCCTTCAATCACTACTTTATATATCTACAGTTTATTACACTAAAATTTCGGCTAGGGTTCTTAGTAAGTAACCTAAATTTGACGCAGTAGACATAGATTTTGTCGAACACGTGGATTCTTGATTATATTAATTTTTTTGACTAAGTTGTTGAGGTTAAGTAATCTATTTTTTCATGTTTAAGATGGCGTATAATCCTTTGGTTTCTTTATAGATATATCCACCTAAGAAAAACAGAAAATGGGCTGAGATTTTAATATAAATATGCCAACATTCACAAGGGTTAGTTGTGAACAGATAAACAGCCCAGTTTTTCATTAGAGAACAGTCAATCTACCTTCATCTTACAGTCCTTATATCATTTGTAAATCCTTGTCCATCACAAATACATAAAATTTTTATACATTTCAGGTTTCGTGAAAAATTAATATTTAGACAAAGATAAAGAGGTTTTACTCCTAGTTATGGAGTCTGTTGTTGCTGAGCTTGAAGGGACTCTTTTGAATGATCCTAATCCCTTTTGCTACTTCATGTTGATAGCATTCGAGGCTTCGGGTCTGGTTCGGTTCGCGTTGTTGTTGATTTTATGGCCAGTGATTAAGTTGCTCGAAGTTTGTGGGAAAGAGGATGCCGGTCTCAGATTAACAATTTTGGTTGCCACGGCTGGAGTACCTATGTCGGAAATTGAAGCGGTGTCTAGAGCTGTGTTGCCTAAGTTTTATTTTGATGATATCGATATGGAGGCATGGAAGATATTTAGCTCATATGATAAGAGAGTTGTCTTGACCAAAATGCCTAGAATCATGGTCGAGAGGTTTGTGAAGGAGCATTTACGCGCAGACAATGTAATCGGAAGCGAACTCTCCGAGAACCGATTTGGATTGGCAACTGGTTTTATTCAAGATGATTTTGATTCGATCACTAGAAGTGTTGGTGCATTATTTGGTGATGAACAACCTAGTTTAGGACTAGGAAGGCATCAATCTGGTTCCGGTCCATTATTCTTATCCAAGTGTAATGTGAGTTTACTTTTAATTACATTTTACATAATCGAGCACTCCTTCCAAATTGTTTTTTTTGCACGTGTCAAACAAGACAATATTTTTTAGTAGTCTTTCCAACCATCCTAGGTGACATGTTTTATATTAACGTTGATTGAATATTTTTTCCTTATGAACAGGAAGAACAGCACCCACCATTCGTTACCGGAAAAAAGCAAGATCTCCACCACATCATCCGCCCCCTGCCGGTGATTTTTCACGACGGCCGGTTAACAAAGCGTCCTACGCCGTCGGCCGCCCTCCTCATCCTATTATGGATCCCTCTTGGAATCATACTAGCCACAATCCGCATTGGTGTAGGCCTTATGCTTCCTATGTGGGCTATACCACAAATGGCCCCCGTATTTGGAGGCAAGGTCATCGTTAAAGGCACCCCTCCTCCGCCCCCGACTCCCGGCAGCTCCGGCGTCCTCTTCGTCTGCACCCACAGAACTTTAATGGACCCCGTTATCCTCTCCGCCGTCCTACACCGCAGAATCCCGGCAGTGACATATTCCATTTCTCGATTATCTGAAATCTTATCCCCCATTCCCACCGTCCGATTAACAAGAATCCGAAATGTCGACGCTCAGAAAATAAAACGGCAACTTGAAAAGGGAGATTTAGTCGTCTGCCCAGAAGGCACAACTTGTAGAGAACCCTTTTTGCTAAGATTCAGCGGACTTTTTGCTGAATTAACGGACCGGATTGTGCCTGTCGCTATGAATTACAGAGTAGGGTTTTTCCATGCAACAACAGCTAGAGGGTGGAAAGCCATGGACCCTATATTTTTCTTCATGAACCCTAGGCCAATCTACGAAGTAACATTCTTAAACCAATTACCAGTCGAGGCAACATGTTCATCAGGTAAAAGTCCACATGATGTTGCAAATTATGTTCAAAGAATCTTGGCTGCAACATTAGGGTTTGAGTGCACAAACTTCACCAGGAAGGACAAGTACAGGGTTCTCGCTGGGAACGATGGAATTGTATCACAAACTCCCGACGGGACTCCGGCGATGGAATTGATGAGCATATTCAAGAAAATTATGGGCGATTTTAAGCTTCATTAATAAATACAATATACTGTCTTTCTTTATTTATTTTTCGTAATTTGTATTCGTATAGTGCATGCATTCTTGTAATTTTTACCATAATAAGGGGGAACATGTATTTTTTTCTTCTTTTTAATTTTCCTTAAAATTTCTTTCATGAAATAATTGTTGAATAAATATTTATGGGATGTTCGCCGAGACAAAGCCAACCATTTCTTCTACCATTGAATAAGACACTTACAAATACCATTAAATAAGGCACTTAAAATTAAATTACTTTTTGCCAAACATGAACCTCTATGGCGCGTTTGATTGCATTTATTTTTATAAAAAATGTCAATTTTTCACATGACAATCAAACACACTCTTAGCATGTGTTTGACACCCATTTTTGGGAAATTATAAATTTCGGAATAGTAATTGATGGAAGAATGTGTGGTTGAAAAGTAATGAAAAATTTTAGATTTGTGTGTAATATTATTTTATTTGAAGAATGTGTGGTGATAATTAAGAAAGAGAAAAATTTTAAAAAGTTAATGGGTGCCAAACATTTTTTTAAAGTTATTGTTAAAGCCTGTTTGGTGCATATTAAAATGAGAGAATGCATTTTTTTGAAGTGATGTGATGGAGAGTATGGTTGAAAATGAAGGAAAAATTATTAATGTAATGAAAAATATTATTTTATTGAAAAATGTGTGGTTGAAAATGAGTAGAAGAATGAGAATGAAATAAATAATGCGGCTCAAACATGGGCTTAATTATTTTTAAGAAGTTACTTTTAACCACGATCAAACACAGTCAAAGTCTAGAGAAAAGCAGTGCAAGTCCCTATTGTTAAGCAAGAGCTATTAGCATTGTTGTGTATTTTCTATCGCAAATGTACGATTTTGTAACAAATAATATAGTATACTTTTAAGTCTGGATTATCGTTCTCATAAGGACTATACTTTATAACTTAATTAATTTTTTCTAATTCTTATTTGATAAAAGTAAACAAAGAATTATGCGTTGATGTTAATTTTTTATTTAAACTGTTGAAATTAATTAAAATGCACACAAAATTGGTTGAGAATTCAAATACTAGATGGACATTAGGGACGAACAATTTCACATATTGATTACCTTTAAATCTTAATTCAAGATGCAAAAGTCTAATGTAGTGTTCGATCGAATTCTTCTATAGTATTCAATTACCCCTCTCGAATTCTCATTAACCATATTTAACTACTTCAATCATATATCTCTACGTGACTATACCTCAGTTAAACGAAATATTAGTTTTAAGAATTCATATGATGATCGCAATATTTAGTATATATATCTCTCTACAAGTTATACTAATATACCGAATTTTACTATATGGTTAAAATTTCAAACTCACATCTCGATTCGTAAAAGATTTACAAAATCATCAAATTAGTGATCAAGTAATTCAATGCATTAAACTCATTGCAAAATCAACACATGTATGATAACATACCAAGAATCTTAAATAAAAGAGATAAAGGATCTCAAGTAAATTACATTATTCGTCATGATATAAAATTTAGCTACTCATAATGATGGAAGAAGAAAAACACAAAATTATTGAATACATCACCGAATTTTGAATAACAATGTAGAAAAAGAAATTAATCTTGCACCAAGATCTTTTTCCTCTCCCAATCAATGCTTCAAAATTTGAGTTTTTTATTTATGTTTTTCTTCCTTGAATTGCATTCTCCAATCTCTCGTTGTATTCTCTCTCTCAATGTGCCCTCCCTCCAATTTTGTGAAACTCTTGTATTTATACTCCTTCCTATATTTTTGTCAAATGTAGGGTTTTTATGGTCTTCAAAATGGACCAAAAAGGCGCCCTAGATGCACCCATGGCGTCGCGGCGCGGCGCCGTGAAGACAGAGTGGTGGCGCTTCGACGCCATGATGGTGTTCGAGAGAAAAACTACATTGCACCTGCTTTAGTATTTTTATCATAACTTTTTCTTCCAATATTCGATTTAAGATATTCAAATTGGGTTATAAAGATAACCCAAATGGTTACAACTTTACTACAAATAACTATTTTTATATGGGTCTCAATCTCCGGTTGAAAATCTGGAACATCCTTGTGCGGTTAAAAATTGATTTGTGAAAATATTTTGGTTATATTTCACTCACTTTGACTTCTAATTGCATCCAGTTGACCCCTAACATTTTCGAATTTTCATCGTGAATTTCAGCACAACTTTTGAGTATTTACACTTTAGTCCCCAAACATTAGATCTTGTCCATTTTTCGCCAATTTTCACTTCTTGCTTTCAAATCCATTTTCATTCATCGAATTTCACCTAATAACATATTATATAATAAATTAGGCTATAATTCCATTAAAAAAATTACGAAATGTCTATTTTAGAGCTCGAATAAGTTCATAAAATACACTTATCAAGCATTCTCGATAGAAGCTGATTATGAAGGAGGTGACAACCATATACGAAGCAGCTCAGCAACAGATTTGAGATATTCACAATCTGATCAACTCCCAACAGAGTTGTTATGATTGTTAAATTGTTATTTCATTTGAATTTTAAATTTTGTGTAATTATCTATATAAAGATCAATGTTAACAAGAGTTTGATACGTTTCCGCAAACTCTTTTTCTCCTATTATTTCACCTATTTGGTGCAACTTAAAGAGTTAATAAAAATTTAAAATCAAATCAACAATTACTTTTAATTACTTATTTTATAGAATTCACAACTTTTTAACCATAATTTTATCAAAATTAGAGATGGCAATGGGGCGGGTTCGGAGCGGGGCACCCTCGCCCCGCCACTCCGCCACCCCGTCCGGTGCCCCGCCCCACCTTAGACGGGGCGGGGCGGGGCGGGGGTTTACCCCGTTTATTTATTTTTTTTTCAAAAACTTCCAATTAATTATTTTTTTATTTTTAATTTGTAGTTAATTATTTTTTTTTATTTTTCACGGGGCGGGTTCGGGACGCTTCGGAGCAGGACACCCCCACCCCACCCCACCAATCCGTCGGGGCGGGCCAGGGCGGTGCGGGTTTTTTTGCCATCTCTAATCAAAATTTACTAAAAAACTAATTTTTAGCTATACTAAACAGAAACTAAATTTCACTTTAAAATGGGTATAAAATTGGAGAAATTATGAAAGTACATAAGAAGAATATGTATGCAAACTATACATGATTCATAGAAAAATATGTACTAAAACTATGCATTTCAAAGAAAATACATTATTTGAAATATATAAAAAGCTAAACTGAATCATTTTTTTTTTCTTCCCATGGTCTTCATCACACAAAGAGGGAAAATCATTTCCACTAGGCACGTATAATTGTTTGGTGATTTTACATTAGAGGGTTTTTGAAGTACAAATTAGTGACTCCCCCGATATATTTTTTCCAAATATATGCGTGGAAGCGAAGTTTCAAACTTTACGAGTTTAAGCGAGTTTAAACGATGTTTAGGCATACAAAATGTTTTCTTATTTCTAATATGTATTTCAAATCTTTAATTATTTTAGAAATCATTTATAATAAAATTATACATACCAAACATCTAAAATTATAAAATATTATATTAATTCCTATAATTAATCAATTATACAAGTTTTCAAAATGCAAAAACTAGACTATTTTTAATAATTTCAATTTTTAACTAGACAAGTTTTACTTAATAGATTTATAGAAATTTCATACATACATTTTCAACAAAATAACGAATCTCAATATCGTAATTACATAAATAGTACTGTGACTTAAATCTTATTTCACTTAACTTTTGTACGATAAACTCTTTTAAAATTTTGAAATTAAAGCCAAATGATTAAAAAAATTAATAAACTAAAGTCAAATAAATGACTTTAAGAAAAATGAAAAAAATTAAAAATGTATGTCAGGGAAGACGAAAGAAAGAAAGGAAAAGTTTCTGCTGTTTAGGAATTGAAAAAAAAAATTCTACGGGCGAAGCGGGACATTTTGCCCAAACGTCAAGTCTAGACAGTGCCTAAACGAGGTTTTTAGAACACTGCTATTTAGAGATTTATTCAAACAAATTAGAGATAACAAAATGAGCCGATCCGCCCAGGGAGTTTACAAATTGGACCTATGCTAGTCAGCCCGACCCAAGATGAATTGGCCTATTCAAACGGATTGGTGTGGAATAGTGAACATGCACGTCGGGTTTGGCTATATAGTTCGACAGCCCATGAAGGATGATCCAATTAATCCAATTGTTAAAAAATAAGAGCTAAAAATAAATTAAAAAGACTTATTGAGTTATCTTTTAAGTTCTCAAGTCTCAACCGAATCTTTTCTTTCTAAATTGTAATATGATTTTATTTTAACAATTTTTTGTCTAATAATATTTATTTCTCTTCTATATTTTTCACACGATCTCATCTGTTGCAAAATACTTTTTTTTTTTTCAATTATAACTTAATTTAAATTGAATTAAAATTCCCAAAAGAATAAAAAAAAAATTTAGAAGTGACTGGTCGGATCAACCCGACATCAACTTACACAACTACTCAAAAAATTAGGGGCATTTTGAAAACTCATTATAAAATATGACGCTGAAAATAAATACATAAATTTACACCTTATGAACGTATTTTATACGTTGTTATTCAAGCTGTAAAAGACGAAGCTAAAGAAAAAGGGAAGCCTAACCACAAAAATAAATAAAAAATCAAAAAAGAAATTTTTGCCACATATCAAAACTACAAATCAACTGCTCCTTCGTCCACATTGTTTCAAAATAATTTGTGTATTTTATTCTCAAAATCCAAAATAATCAACAGATCGAAATGTGCAAGTTAGTAATTTCTAAATTTTGATTCACATAGTTCAGATTTTATTTAATTATTCAATAAAAAGGGAATCAATTATAAGCTAATTTCACATATTCATGAATTTTTTTGCATATATTTGAACTGCTACAATTTTTTGTAATCATGAATTTAATATTTTTGCGGTTTTTTGAGTTAGTACATATGAAGATTCACCTTGAATTAATGATTTTGAGTTGATATACATGAAAATTCAAATTTGAATCAATTGAATTAGGTTAGTACATATGAAAAGTCAACTTTTGATCAATTAAAGAGATGCATACAAGGTTTTTTTTTTTGTGAAAATGTAAATATGAATATGAATTCAACTTTTGCTTTATATAAAAAGTGGCATGATGTAACACTTTATTTCTCTTACATATAAATTAAAGTGTTGAAATACGAATATGATACACTGTCACTTTTTAAAGAAAATGAAACAATATCTAATTTAAATACTTTTTGATTAATTAGAGGGATGCATACAAGATTTTTGTGTAAATGTAAATGTAAATATAAATGTGAATTCAAACTTTGCTTTACACTAAAAAGTGATATGATGTGACATTTTATTTATCTTTCATATGAATTAAAGTGTTGGAATTTGAAATTAACATGCCTGTCACTTTTTTTAAAGAAAGTCGCATACTATCTAATTTTAATTCTTTTCTACGAAACTATACGATATCGTTGAAAGCAAAAAATGTAACTAGCACAATTCCTTGCTTTTTAACTTAATAAAGCTAAAAAAAGAGATAATGTAGAAATCATTGGAAAGAACTAGCCCCCATTTCAGAGGACAGGGCATCCCGGTCAGTACCAGCGTCATTTGGCACTCGACTGAAAAAGGAATCTGCTATCGATATGATGCAAGGTTGATTTGCTAACGCAGTAGCTCTGGATTGAGAGCTGGATGTTTACCTTATTATTATGAATAGGAGAAATGACCTTTTTCTTATATAGAAAGTGATAGATGAGTAAGGGGAGAGGTTTGCTGGATAGCATGTGATATGAATAAAGTTAATGTTTTCGTCTATTATGAAGGCAAATGGAACATGATAACAAATATAAAAGTCGAAGAAATTAGAAATGAAACATGAAGTGAAATTATTTTAGTTGTTACTATGAAGAAAAACTACAAAAGAAAAGAATGTTGGAAGATTTATGAAACTCGAGGATTTAGTTTTTATTTATTATCTTTCAGTTTTTTTGCTACTATAGAATAAAATACATTTTAGAGACTTTTATAAATCACTAGGTGTAAGCAACGTGCAATGCACGTTTGCTTAGTTTATATTTAATAGTTTTGTTTAAGAATTAATTTGTTATTAATAAAGATGTAATTTTTTGGATTAATTAAATAATTGATGATGTAATGTTTATGTAATTGATAAATAATTAATGATGTAATGTTTATACCTGACTGTTGTTCTCTTATCGTTTAAGAACTAAAGTTTTTGGCCTCATTGTCAAGAATATAATTTATAATCAAAACAAAATTCTACATCAGAAGTTTCTTCATTAAATATAAACTCTGCAGCACGAGCAAATCATAATCTATATCACCCATTTGAAGAAGTTTTATGTGTCAATAGTGCTAAACTTTAAAATAGATAGGATTATAATTTTTACGAGCTCAAGGAAAAAAAATTCAGTTTCTTAAACAGAAAATCTCAAGGCATTCACCACGCAATGGATACTGAAAATTTGCATCCCTCATGCAATTCAAATTGCTGCTATTGGACCAAAAATGTGTGTACATTGCATTCATCTCAAAACCTAGACACATTCTCATCCTACAAGCTGAAGACAACAGAGCATAGACGCACTCTGAACATCATATTTTTGCATATAGATTTCATGTCTTTTATTGATCCTGTTCAATTTAAGTTAAAACCATGATACTTCAGTGCAAGCAAGAAATATGCTGGTAATTAGGTCAAGATCCTCAGAGTTTCCTATTACAAGTGTGTGTGAGAATTTGATTTTCAATGAATTGCCATAGGAAGAATTTTCTATCCAGAGTTATCATGGATTGGGCAAAAAAAAAAACCTATAAGCAGGATTATGTTTGAAAATAGAAAATTAAATCATCTCTTTTGTATCTTTTTGGGGTTCATATCCTCCCAATCCCATCAATGTGATCACTCGAACATAAAACTTGAAGTCACCATTCTGTAGTCTTCAGAAGGAATCTGTTATCCTATGCATTTCAACATCACTAAGCCAAAGTTGGTAATAACAATTTGTCCTTGTATTCAAGAAACTTCTTGTAGAAAATGTATTGGAACGAAATAGTTCAATTTGTAGCCTACGGACACAAGCTCCTCAACAATCCCTTTGCTCTCACATGGAGTAATCCATAAATAAAACCTTGTAATTATTGGTTACTTCAATAGAATCAAGTGGCCTATTTGAACTGTACACCTTTGATACAATAGATTTCACTTGGGAAATTTGGCCAAATAACCCCCCTCAACAATGATTTTGGATAAATGGCCTTTGACCAACAATGAAATAGAATAAAAAAAATGAAAATGTTTTAATGGTATAATGACAAAATTGTCCTTCAATTTATATCAAATTATTTACCCAACTTCTTTCATTTCACCTTCTTCTTTCTTCTTCATTTTCACCCATTTTCAGCAGCCACATATGGAGCCCCATTCCACCACTTTTCGGTCACCCAAATCATCGGACTCCACCACCCCTAACCTCGTCTCACTCCCATCTACAACCTCCAACCATCCATTATCCATGAAACCACCAGAATTAGCAACAAACCAGCCCAAAAAACAAGTTCTCGCCCACTCTTCTTCTGCCGGAAAACTTACCTCCGGCGACACCCATGGTCGGCACCACCACCAGTGGATAGCACTAACCCAGACGACGAACACCATGACTTAACATCGACCAATAATGCACCAATTCGATCTGCTGTTGCTCAAAAAGGTCCGCAGTCGCGATGTAAAACGACACTACAGTCGTTACTACTGTAATTTGATTTTTTCAACGAAACGACCTCTAATAACTTATTAACATGTATAACACAAAAAGATTGACAAGCTACAAAAAAGATTGAAATGACATAACTTTTATATTTATCGAGATAATGAAAGAACAAGTCGTTTTATTCATATGCGTTGATTAAGTTAATGAACATACATTTCAACATTATACGTGTCATGTGCATATTACAATATAAATAAGTTTCACTTATTATTTTCATGGGATGAATGGGCCGTGATTGCTTATACTCGTATTTAGATATGTAACATGACAAGTGTTGTTTTCATGTCCAGTAACGACACTGGTGTCGTTCCAAAATTTTCAACAAATAATTTTTTAATAGACTCCCTAAAGTATGTAACATAGGAAGTTATGAAAATATCTAAGATGACTGTACAAATGACATTACAACGATACACAAGTTTCATTGTGGTGGGAAAAAAAGCAAAATATTGAAGAAATCAATGAAAAGTATTTGCGAAAATATGGGGGGTGGGCCCTCTTTCCGGGGGTTCGGGGGCGGAGCCCCCGAATTTTTTTTTAACTATGAAGATTGAAAACGACGATTTTGAGTACCAAAATAGGTAAATTAGATTGACTATCAAAAAAGACAATCAGTTTATCGACCTTTTTAAGTTAGGGGGTCCAATGCTTGACGTCGTTCATCTGGAAAAGTAGTAAAATATTAGAGAAATCAACAGAACGACAAAAGTGTCGTTACTGCCTTAAGAACATCTACCAGAACGACAGAACTGTCGATCTGCATCTAAAATTGATTTTGAAGAGCCACGACCCGTCCAAGCCACGATAATGATGAGTTGAACTCATTTAAGTTGCAGCCTGAACACTCCGCTTACAACATTCGAAATTTATGATCATTACTTAATCAAGAGGAAAAAAGAAAACGACATAACTGTCGTTACTGTTTTGAAAACGGCACAAGTGTCGTTCTGGCTCTAAAATCGATTTTGAAGAGCCGCGACCCATCCAAACCACGATAATGATGAGTTGAACTAATTTAAGTTGCAGGCTGAACACGACGCTTACAACATTCGAAATTTATGTTCATTAATTAATCAAGAGGAAAAAAGAAAACGACACAACTGTCGTTACTGTTTTGAAAACGGCACAAGTGTCGTTCTAGCTCTAAAATCGATTTGAAGAGCCGCGACCCATCCAAACAACGATAATTATGAGTTGAACTAATTTAAGTTGCAGGCTGAACACGCCGCTTACAACATTCGAAATTTATGCTCATTACTTAATCAAGAGGAAAAAAGAAAACGACACAACTGTCGTTACTGTTTTGAAAACGGCACAAGTGTCGTTCTGCCTGTAAACACGTGTATTAAGCGCCACGATCCTCCCGAACCACGATAATTGATAACCTGAACTCATTTAAGTTGCAGGATGGACACGCCTCACAATATTCAATAGATATGGTCATTACATAATAAAAAAGAAAGACAAAAACGATAGAAGTGTCGTACAGTTTTGATGCGTTGAATTTAAATATTCTTATGCCGTCACTCCAAAGTTGAACGTCTATCAGAAAATTTGAGAGTTACACGCATCAATTATATTTTCTAACGAATCAATACAATGACTTGTGATTTCACCAACAAAATATCATATAATCTACGTCGAATTCTATCGTTATTTTTCACATGATCGACATTTCCGACTTCCTTAATTCATGGGATACAATGCTTGAGGTCGTAGCAGTTGAAATAAATCAAAATATTGGAGAAATTATCATAACGACACATGTGTCGTTATACGACACTTGTGTCGTTCTGTCAATAAACAAGTATCTAAAGCGGCTAATCGATATTTCTGACTTCCTCAAGTCATTGGGTACAATGCTTAAGGTCGTTAAGGCGGAAACTAAGCAAAATATTGGAGAAATCATCAGAACGGCACATGTGCCGGTACACGACACTTGTGTCGTTCTGTCAATAAACACGAGTACGAGGGGCCACGACCCCTCCAAATCTCGATAAAAGGTAATTCGAACTTATTTACGTTGAAAGATAGACATGCCATGCAGAAAATTTGAGAGTTACACTAATCAATTATATTTTCTAACGAATCAATATAATGACTTGTAATTTCACCAACAAGATATCATATAATCTATGTCAATTCTATCGTTATTTTTCACTTGATCGACATTGCCGACTTCCTTAATTCATGGGGTACAATGCTTGAGGTCGAGCGGCCGAAATAAATCAAAATATTGCAGAAATCATCAGAACGACACATGTGCCGTTAAACGACACTTGTGTCGTTCTATCAATAAACAAGTATCTGAAATGGCTAATCGACATTTCTGTCTTTCTAAAGTCATTGGGTACGATGCTTAAGGTGGTTAAGGGGGAAATGAAGGAAAATATTGGAGAAATCATCAGAACGGCACATGTGCCAGCACACGACACTTGTGTCGTTCTGTCAATAAACACGAGTACGAGCGGCCACGACCCCTTCGAATCTCGATAAAAGATAATTCGAACTTATTTACGTTGAAAGTTAGACATGTCGTGCAGAAAATTTGAGAGTTACACTAATCAAATATATTTTCTAACGAATCAATAAAATGACTTGTAATTTCACCAATAAGATATCATATAATCTATGTCAATTCTATCCTTATTTTTCACATGATCGACATTTCCGACTTCCTTAATTCATGGGATACAATACTTGAGGTCGTAGCGGCCGAAATAAATCAAAATATTGCAGAAATCATTAGAACGACACATGTGCCGTTAAACGACACTTGTGTCGTTCTATCAATAAACAAGTATCTGAAATGGCTAATCGACATTTCTGACTTTCTAAAGTCATTGGGTACGATGCTTAAGGTCGTTAAGGCGGAAATGAAGGAAAATATTGGAGAAATCATCAGAACGGCACATGTGCCGGCACACGACACTTGTGTCGTTCTGTCAATAAACACGAGTACGAGCGGCCACGACCCCTCCGAATCTCGACAAAAGATAATTCGAACTTATTTACGTTGAAAGATAGACATGCCGTGCAGAAAATTTGAGAGTTACACTCATCAATTATATTTTCTAACGAATCAATATAATGACTTGTGATTTCACCAACAAGATATCATACAATCTATGTCAATTCTATCGTTATTTTTCACTTGATCGACATTTCCGACTTCCTTAATTCATGGGGTACAATGCTTGAGGTCGTAGCGGCCGAAATAAATCAAAATATTGCAGAAATCATCAGAACGACACATGTGCCGTTAAACGACACTTGTGTCGTTCTATCAATAAACAAGTATCTGAAATGGCTAATCGACATTTCTGACTTTCTAAAATCATTGGGTACGATACTTAAGGTCATTAAGGCGGAAATGAAGGAAAATATTGGAGAAATCATCAGAATGGCACATGTGCCGGCACACGACACTTGTGTCGTTTTGTCAATAAACACGAGTACGAGCGGCCCGACCCCTCCGAATCTCGATAAAAGATAATTCGAACTTATTTACATAGTAAGATAGACATGCCGCGCAGAAAGTTTGAAAGTTACACTCATTAATTATATTTTCTAACAAATCAATACAATGACTTGTGAGTTCACCAACAAGATATTATATAATCTATGTCAATTCTATCGTTATTTTTCACATGATCGACATTTCCAACTTCCTTAATCCATGGGGTACAATGCTTGAGGTCGTAGCGATCAAAATAAATCAAAGTATTGCAAAAATTATCATAACGACACATGTGCCGTTAAACGACACTTGTGTCGTTCTGTCAATAAACAAGTATCTAAAACAGTTTATCGACATTTCTGACTTCCTCAAGACATGGGGTACAATGCTTAAGGTCATTGAGGCGGAAATGAAGGAAAATATTGGAGAAATCATCAGAACGGCACATGTGCCGGTACACGACATTCGTGGAGTTTTGTCAATAAACACGAGTACGAGCGACGACGGCCCCTCCGAACCTCGATAATCGATAATTCGAATTTATTTAAGTTGCATGATGGACATGCCGTGTAGAAAATTTGAGAGTTACACTCATTAATTATATTTTCTAACGAATCAATACAATGATTTTGTTGAAAAAAGTTTGAGAGTTGTACTCATTAATTATATTTTGTTGAAAAAAATTAAATATAGGTAAAAATTTCAGAACGACACAAGTGTCGTTACTGGACTTGAAAACGACACAACTGTCGTTACTGGACTTGAAAACGGCACATGTCTTGTTGCATGTGTAAACACGAATGTAAGCAGCCACGACCTATTCGTGCCTTGAAAAATAATAGGTTGAGCTTATTTACGTTGTAATATGCACATAACATGTACAAAAGTTAAGAGATATGCTCATTAATTTAATCGACACATGTGAGTGGAACGACTTGTGGTTTCACCATATCGATAATATAAAAGCAATGTCATTTCAACATTTTTTGTGACATGGTCGATTTTTCTGTGTTATTTACGTTAGGAGTCCATTATTAGAGGTCGTTTCATTGAAAAAATCAAATCACAGTAGATAACGACTGTAGTGCCGTTTTACGTAACGAAAAACGACTGGAGTGCCGTTCTACGTTTCGGATAACAGTTGGAGTGTCATTACCTTCCAATAGTTGCAAATAACATAAAAAACACACTAAGTACAAAAACAACACCAACTTAAATACTATTTAATACTATATTCATTAATAAATGTACAATTTACATAAGATTTCTAAAATTATATTTCTTTTTTCTTCAAATGTAAATTCTTCTTTCTTCAAATGTAAATGAGATTTAATATAGTTGATAAATATTCATAAGACACCCAAATATGTGAAAAATACAATGAAGAATAGGATTTTAGAGCAGCAAGAATAATTGAAGAGAAGAAAACGAGTTATTGTGATTTTGGAGATCAAAAAGTGAATGGGGGGATTTAATTGGATTGATAAGGGTGTTAGGGTCTTTTCCAATGGTGAGGGTGTTTATGACATTTGATATTGTTTATTTATTGTTTTTTATAATTGAAGGCCATTTGGCCAAGAAACATTGAGATGGGGTTTTTTAACCAAAATCATTGTTTGACTAGGTCTTTTAACAAAGAATCCCATTTCACTTCACCTTCTTATTAGGATCAGTATTATTCCTTTTACCGATCACTTGAACCTTACAACAATGTTTCCAATGCTTCGTAATTAATACAAATAACAGAATTAATTTATGTATGACTAACAATAGCAACCAAAGATCTAAAAGAAGTTCTGAAACTATATACATTGGTTAAAACCACACGGTAGCTTATTTTATTAATAGTGTGAAATAAAAGAGTACAAACTTAGGAGTATCACTGACCTCCAACTAATGAAGAAATAGAGAGTTTACCCTGTCTGTAGACGAGGAGTGCATAAAAAATAAAAAGAATATAGGACTAAAATTAAAACTCATGTGACCTCATCCCATTTTTAGTCATCGTACGTCACGTAAGATATCTTGTTGGATCTTTTGGTTCAAAATCACTACTCGAAGCATATTCGAAGCATATTGCCATGAAGCTATAAACACAACAAAGGATTCTTTACATCACTGACAATTTTACTACAACCACCTCCTAAAATGACACCACAAGATTATGAACAATTACCTCCAAAAAAATCTTATTTCCCTAAGAAACAATGATCATAGAGATGGTCAATTTCATAAAAAATAGATAGAATAAATGTTAGGCCAAACTTTTTAACATACTCTTAGGTATTTGGAATAAATTTGGGTTTCAGATATTGAACAGTTTCTTCAAACAATTTTCACGCCAAATGTTCAACAATTTATGAAACAAACAGTCACGATACAACAAGATATTGCAGCATATTGATATCATAACTCCACATTTCTTTAAAATACACTTTGATCATTCAAGATTTTCCTTGAACATATCGCCTAATAATTTTTGACACCGGATCCAACTACAATCAACTCCAAATAAAGCAAATCTGGAAAAAGCACAGCGCGGCTCACCTCAACTGCATCTATAAATCAGTAAAATTTAACAAAACTGAAACTCATGTGGCCTCATCCCATTTTTAGTCATCGTAAGTCACGTAAGATATCTTGTTGGATCTTTTGGTTCAAAATCACTACTTGAAGCATATACGAAGCATAATGCCATGAAGCTATAAACGCAACAGAGGATTCTTTACATCACCGATAATTTTACTACAACCACCTCCTAAAATGACACCACAAGATTATGAACAATTACCTCCAAAAAAAATCCTCTTTCCCTAAGAAACAATGATCATAGAGATGGTCAATTTCATAAAAAATAGATAGAATAAATGTTAGGACCAGGAATTTGGGTAGAATAGAAAGTTATGATCCGAAGAAATTGACAAGCCTGCAGCAAAGTACAAAGAGGTAACTATTATGACAAGATTGAATAACATTCCATACTTTCAACAAAAGAGTGATCAATAATTATGATGAATCCACAAAAACATTCATCTTGGAAGTAAAAAGGGTAAATGATTTTCAATTGTTTCACTCCTCAACTAATTATTGATTAATGGAAAAGTTTCCAAAAAATGGCAACAGACATTTTCACTTACAACTAAACAAGCCAGGACCCTGCACCATATTAGGACTGTGTAAATTTTTTTGCTCTTGAAGATGAAGGGATGGAAAGTCCACTGCACCAAAGCATCAACCATAATTAGTATATGAAGGAAGACTTGAAAGAACGAAAATTAGAGTAACTAAATCTTAAAATTAGTAAATAGGAAAACTGACCAAGACAAACGATAGAAAGACAAAGTTAAATACAGTTTCGCTGATGTAAGCTCTGTCTTGCCCAAGTTCTTGTAATAGTTCCAGAAGTTTGAAATGAGTGAAGACCTCAGACAGCAAGTATCCATCTCGTTAGTAGTAATGTCCGTTGAAAATACAGAAATATATAATTCTTACCGGAAGAAGAAAGAAGCCAACATCCTGAAGTATCGGTCCTGGCCTATGAAAATAATGAATTCCCCGAGCAGCGAGTCCATGTATGTACTGAAGAAAGAAGATAAAGATAGATGCCACATTTTAGGCATTTGTACCAAATTATAATCGAGAAGAAAAATAAGCAAAAATAAGTTGATGAAAAAGATGTAATCTGTTGAAATTAAATGGAATAGAGAACGCCAAATTAGGTCTACTTCACAAGCAATAAAAGCACAATTATGAATTATCCAAAGACTAAATTGTAAAGCACATCATGTTCATGTCACTCAGATTGGAAAATAATTAGTTGAAGGAGAATTTAATGACGAGAACAATCTAGAGATAGTTAAAGCTTAAGCAACCTAACAAAGGCCTTTTGAATCACCGAAAACACATCCAAAGGCTATCTAGACAGATCTGCACCAGCAAATCACGCCATTTCAGATAAATCTCCTTGATATGTTTCCTTCCCCATTGGCGTCAATGATTTTATTTTATTTCCTTTGAAGTTCAGTAGAATATTTTCTGTTGTGTTATGGCAAGTTTCCTTGTAATAAAGTTTCCTTATTTGTCAATTTCTTCCTCCTACAAAAGTCATGTGCGTGGGAGGAGGATGTTTATGTTTTATCAAATCTTAAAGCCAAGTGCTTAATAAAAACGTGTGACTGGCCATTTTCGGCTATTGTTTCAAGAGACAGCTCTCTTAATTTTCTTATTAGTCTTCCGCTACGCCAATTGGTATATCCACATGTCTACTCATTAACAACAATTAATCAAACTAATCAGAGTATTGAAGTAAAGAAAAAATCAAATATTGTCATGGTCGGGTAAGTATGGTTACAAATTTACCCAAGCATCGAAAAATTGCATGTCCGAAAAAAAAAATTGCAAATAGAACATTATGTAAATCAAAATAAATAAGAATATTTGAAGGGAAAGGAAAATAAAATAAAAAATACAAGAGAGATGGGAAGAAATATGTACCTGAAGAAGAGAAATCATTCAAGGAAAGCCATTCAAAGGCCTTCACGGACTGCAAAGAAATTTTCTCATAAGTCATAAGCATCTTGATCATCTTCTTCCACTTGTTTTTCTCACTTTCACCCTTGGATACACTTGAAAAATTCAACAAAAACAAAAAACCCAGCACATAATTAGGAATTTAAAAAGCAAAAAGAATCATAACCCAACAGGCAACAGCCCAAATCAAGCTCATGAAAACTTAATTGAATGGTCCTTTATATTCACTCGAAGAACATAACCCCCTAGCCAATTAACACAAATACAGAAACAGTACCAAAAGGAACTATAGGTGGTTCGATGATAAAACCTAATTATTTTATTGAACTGTAAACCCAACAAAATATCACAAAAAAATGTTTACCTCTAGGTTAGAATCTGAAATCCCATGAGCGATTCAGAAAAAGAAATGTGGCGTTGCACAGGTATGAAAATAACAAAATTCGTCCGTTAAACCAACAAATTCTGTTAGATAGACACTTTTTATATAGAAGATTTTTAAAAATCCTAACAATATATCACTTTTGAAACAGAAAGTGACAAATTTAACTCTTAGACTAAGTTAAAATGGCCTTAGTAACGCTCCTTGATTCTCTGCATCAATGTACTTGTGTTGCTTTTTCAAATGAATAAAGACCATATTTCATTAATAGTTATACTTACCTTCTACAAGGTTCATCACTTTTAAAACAACAAATGACATGTCACCTTTTTTTTTGGAACTAAAAGGGGAAGCAATTTACTCAAGCCCGAGTCGTATTAGTAGACATGTTCATCCAAACCCACATTAGGTTTGAATATGGTCTAATTGTAGATACGTATGTTCAATTCTTTCCGTCCATTGACACGCTTCCACCAAATAATATATGGGGGAATTTACAAAAATAGTCAATTTCATGCTTGTCAATTGAAAAGTGTCTAATTTTGATAACACCAAATTTGGTACAAAATTGTCTATTATACCCACGATCAAAAATGAAGTTCTTTTTTCAATTTGTCACGAAATTTCGAGAAGAGCAAGAAGCTTTCATGAGAAGCTACATTAATGTTAGTTAATACATAATTGATTCATTTGTTTTTATTATCTGTTAGATATTGACCAATAATTTTGGGAAAAAATGAAGAAGGTGAAGTAGAAAGTCATTAACACTAAAAAATAATTACTCCCTCCGTCCCAATTATATAGGCTTGTTTGATTTTTCACACGGATTAAGAAAACTTATTTAATGTCATTGGAAAATTAATTTTTGCCAAAATCTTTCCTAGTTTACCCCTATTTAATTTTTAGTGGGTAAAACTAAATTATTGTTGGAATTCATAAAGAATTTGAATTTTAAAGAAGTTTGCATATTAAGTGAGGAAAATTTAATAAGGGTATATTAGTAAAAGAACACAATAAAATATTCTACATTAGGAAACAAGCCTATATATTTGGGACAAGAGAAAAAGGAAACTCAGCCTATATAATTGGGACGGAGGGAGTATATGCTTCCGATTCATAAGCAAATCATATAATTTCATTTCAAAAAATTTAATCTTATCCAAATTTGCAGTTGATTAGGCTTTCCACAATTCTCGGTAGAATGTAATTTTTCTTTGAAATCTTGTTTTTTGTTGATAAGTTGTGTTTAATAGTTGTTATTACTGACATTTCATGACGTTCTCGACATTTTAAAATTTATTATCGACATTTAGACACTATTTATCTTGACATTTAACACTTCATTTGTTTAGAACGAGATTTCGTTCTGAACAAGAAAGTTCTATATGTTTCGTAATATTCTTGATATTTTAAGCGCACTCTTTGATATTTCATAAATGTTTTATTTACCCACTTATAAGGAGAAGTAAGCATTTAGTGCATGATTGATATGGTACTTTTTAAAATGAGTTGTATAGGTTATGTGTCAAGTTATTATTTGTCAATACAAATTTTAATTATATAAATAATTTTGTCTTCATTGTGGAATTTACAATTGTTAATGATGGCATTTTGGTCTATATTATAGTAAAATGGATATTGAAGAAATTTTGAACATTTTTTAAAATGACTACGTAAAGGTTTACATTTTTTGCAATTTCCTCTAATATATTCTAATGAGGAGTCTAACCTTCGAATCATCAATATCTACAATATAATAAAAGAGAGGATTTTTGAATACTCAATTTACCCTTACATATTAGCTATATATTTAATATACTCTTATTTAATTTAGTTTTGTAAATAATTAATTAATAACATTAGTTCCTTACATATTTAGCTATATACCCTTATTTAATTTTAGTTTTGTTAATAATTAATTACTAACATTAATTCAATATATTCAACTTGAAATTTTTAAAAAAAAAAATCATTTTCTTTTTCATTTTATCAATAATTCCTTAAAATAATATTTTAAATATTATATTATTTTTTTATTAATAGCTTTTATTATACATACATACATATATATATATATATATATATATATATATATATATATATATATATATATATATATATATATATATATATATATATATATATTCCCTTATTCAAATGGCTATTTCAGTTTATTTTCTCATACATATCCTAACAATCAAATAATATATATTTAATAAAATTAATGCATACACAATGTTACTATACAATTTGATAAATTTTTATTTTATATTATATCTATCTTTATTTACAAGTTGTTTTGATTGATAGTTACATATGAATTCTCATGATACCTAAGTTTAGATAAAAATGGAATCTCAAATGATAGGATAATTATATTCCCACTAAAATTTTTATAGGATTATTCTTGTTGTACATTGGGGTGTACATAAGGGTGTCCATAATGGACACCCGGTACCCCCCTATTGGATGGAGTGCCAGCCCCACTGGGACTCTATCTAATAAGGAGATGTCGGGTGTCCATAAGTTCATTATGGACACCTTGATATCCTTGTAGCAAAGTCCATTTTTATAAACTATACGACATTATAATTGCAGTAACATTTGTAATCTTTGCTCATTTTCACACTTAAGTCCTCAATTATTTTTCGATATATTCTTATCACTATATGAAACAAATAACTTATTATAACATTATAATATGTGTTGAAATTCTAAATCATCCACGCACAAGATTAACGGAATAAAATTCTAATATATAGAGAGAACGTATGATGAAGGAAGATGGAGATAGTCTATTGAGGCTACGTTTTTTTAATTTCCTGTCAACATAGCATGTGAAAGGAATTGAGAGATTGCTATTTTGTAATTAATAATTAATATAAATAAACAAGAGGAAAGACTCGGGGTTGCTTTGTGTTAGTACATACACTATGTAATAAACATAATTAACATATTGTAGCTATAAAAAAAACAACTTTTTTTATTCTAGAGTTGTTGTCAATGAAAGCAATTTTGTAGACTAAAGGTAAAAACTATTGTTAATGAAAGTAATTTGTTGTGGGCTAGAACTTCTCAAAACTCGAAAATAGCCTAGATGATATTTATGCACGTGTATGTATTCATGTTGGGCATTGGAGTTTCGGAGAAGTCGATTTAATAAGACAAAATCTACAAAAAAATAAAATAAAAATTGATTTCTAGTCTTTGACGAAATTTAGTCAAGTTTTGTTTGCATTTCAATTTAATTTCTAATAATATGAATTTAATTGTCTGAAATTTCTATTTTAGATTTATCTATTATCGTGAATCGTTTTAATTGTATATATACATCGATTTGGGACGTCCTGAGCATGTGATAGCCCAACAACATTATTATCTCATCATATTCATGCAAATATGTATTATTTTTTTATTCATATTTATTAAATGGTGGAGCCATCTTTGATTGGACATCTATATGCCACAGATGTCTTTCCATCACTGTAATTGATCATTGGCTTGAAGATTTATAATTTTAATATTTCTAATCTTATGGTTGTTATTTACTTGTTTTATTATTTATTAAACTATGATTTAATAATTAACTTTTAGGTGACATTAGGATGGGTGCAATTATATTGAACTTTGATAACGTGATTTTGTTAAAACGTGAACAAAATCACTTGAGAATTTTTTTCATATTTACTCAATTTCGGTATTAAGCAAATTTTAAAATGTTAATTATAATTAACATATGATTTTGCATCATATTGGTATTTGAGCACAATCACATTCTTGATAAAGACGTGTTGTATGATATTATATTTTGCTATGTGATTTTTTTTCTTTCTAAAATTGATAAATAAATTACTAAACTAACATATCAATGTCTTTTTTCTTATGTTTGCCAGAAACTTCACGGATGAATATATCATCGCCGAAAACACTAACAAAAACGAGGTCAAGTTCATTAATATATCAACAAAATGAGTTAGGTTGTTAGTTTAATTTGAAAAATATTAATTTTTTCCATTTTGTTAATTGTTAATGTATATTTTTGTTTTCATATCTTAAATTTGTTTTTGTATTTATGAGATTGATGTCATCAAACAAAGGTTGCAATTATCTCTTTATAAAACAACTGAACGCATTGGAAGAAGAGTGTATTATAAAAGTATACATACTTCGAAAAAGTTCCATTGAGATCTACAATAATAAAAACGATCATTTTAAAGTTTTAAAATTAATATTGTGTAATGGGAGGTATTATATAACGTTAGAATTAGCCAATATTTATTTTTACAGAAGTTTCACTATTAAATTAGTAGGTTATTTTTTTATAATGTTTTTAGGGAAGTAATTTTCAAGTTACGTGTTTAAGGACACAATCAAAAAGTTCTTTCCCATACTTGAGAAAGGAAAAACATTTCGAATTCGAAATGAAAAAAAATAATATACTTTTATATATAATTTCATAAAGACTTTTATTTGTATATACTTTTTTTATTGTTTACAACTTGAATTTTTCCTTTAATAATATCAATTGCCTCAACTACTTTAAAAATAATAATAGTTCTTCAAAAATATAACGAATACATTCATTCGATACATAAAACGTACAATATATGTGCTTACTACTAGTTTGTTTAAGAGTGGAAAAAATGACCAGACCAAATCAGAACCAAATCAAACTGAGCTGTTTGATTCGGTTCTACAAAAAAAAAAATTATTTGTTCTGATTTTAGAATTTAGAACCATTTGTTTTTGGTTTTGATTCAGTTCTAGTTCTAGCCAAGAACCACTCAATATTTAAATTTTATTGTTTTACATATATTTACAAATTAGTGAATCACAATTCACATACAAAATTTCAAAATTCAATTGAAAAAAATAAAATAAAATCACGTACCTCCAATTTCTCATTTCTTAATGACAATGTGGAGATTGGAGACCCTAATTCATTTTGGAGATTCAGACCTTAATTCGTTTCTCATTTTCAATTTATATACCGACTCTTAAATGGAGATCAATAACTACCACTTGCTATCTATTGCTGGCTCAGCTATCATCGTCGCATGAATTTTTGAAATTGAAACCTCAACTTTCAATTCTTCTTCGTCAACTGTTATTTTTTTTCCCTCAATCAGTATTGAAACTATAACCAAACCAGATCCAAATGATTCGGTTCCGATTTGGTTCGATATATTAAAGGAAAAAAAAAAACATTTGGTTCCATTATAAAAAAAATTATTTATTCATAGTTCGATTCAATTTTCTTGAAACCGGAATTAAATAGAACCATGTCCACTCTCAAATTTTTTATAATCAAGGATGGTTATTCTATTGGATAATTCTAGTTGTACATAATTTATGTACATAAATGGATACATAATGTGATGTGGCAATCATCCACTAGATGATGTGAAAGTGTAAGATTTGAATTAAACGCTGAATATGTGCCACGTGTAATTATGTGAACTATTATGTGAAAGTTTATGTATTCCTAGCAAAGTCCTATTCTATTATTACAACGTTCGGAAGACAACGATTGCAATTGAATACAAAAGTTAATTCAAATGCATCATTTTAAAGTTTAGAGATCAAATTGCAATAAATATTAGAGGATGAGGACTACTGATGCACTTTGTCCTGTGAATTATCAGTCAATAATTTGCAGTTGATTGACCAACCATAACAGGACATGTCATCTGTTTAGGACAACATAATATCTATCTACAAATCTTCTCCATGACTTCACGCGCTGTAGACTCCCAAATATCACGCTCTCTTTAATTCTGTTTACACCATTCAAATGACATGTTTCGTTCATTCAAATCGTTGATTGCACGCTGATAACCCCACACGTTTACTCCATATTTACATCGACACCCACAATTTTATTACCTATACATGCCCTTTTCTCTTATATTCCTTTTCTCCTCTCTGAATTTCTTCGTCCCCAAACTCTTCTTCGCCTCCCTTTAATTTTTCCTTACCCACTCTTGTCGTGTCTAAATTTATGTATTTTGGGTCTTGATTTTTCAATTTTTGTCAAGATCTGTTGAATTTTTTGGAGAATTAATCAATTTTCAGATCTGAAATAAAATTTTTGATTTCCAAGAATCGATTTGTTTGGAATAAATTTTGGATGTCAATGAACTCAGCATATTGGTGTTACAGATGCAACCGATTTGTTAGGGTGTGGACCGAAGATTCGATTGCTTGCCCCGATTGCAACGGTGGCTTTGTAGAAGAAATCGAAAATGCGACCCAATCTTCGCTGTCCGACTCCCGCAGACGGCGTTTTCCGGCCGCCACTATGTACATGATGCGGGATCCGGAGTCGGGACCTGGGTCGGTTTCCGGGTCGGGTTTGAGCTCCAGTCCGAGGCTTAGGAGGAACCGGAGAAATGGGGGTGATAGGTCACCGTTCAACCCGGTGATTGTCCTCCGTGGGCCCAATGATGGTGGAGGCGGTGCCACGGCCGGAGGTGGATTTGCACTGTACTATGATGACGGAGCAGGGTCGGGTTTACGTCCCTTACCAGATAGCATGTCGGAATTTCTACTTGGGTCAGGTTTTGACAGATTGCTGGATCAATTGTCCCAAATTGAGGTGAATGGTATTGGGAGAATTGACAGTAATCCGCCTGCATCGAAGGCGGCAATTGAATCTATGCCCACAGTCGAGATAATTGATCAACATATAGCCACCGAATCACATTGTGCTGTTTGTAAAGAGGCCTTTGACTTCGGGAGTGAGGCTCGGGAAATGCCCTGCAAGCATTTATATCATCAAGACTGCATACTGCCATGGCTTTCATTGCGAAATTCATGTCCTGTTTGTAGACACGAATTACCAACGGATGATGATAATAATAATGATAGTAACTATCATCGTGATACAACCTCGGTGAACAGAGGAGGGAACGAGATTGTGAATAATGATGAGACTGTTGGACTTACAATATGGAGGTTGCCAGGAGGTGGATTCGCTGTGGGAAGGTTTTCCGGAGGGAGGAGAGGTGGGGAGAGAGAGTTGCCTGTTGTTTACACAGAGATGGATGGTGGGTTTAACAATAATGGGGTTCCGCGGAGGATTTCATGGGGGTCGAATGGAAGTGTTTCGCAGGAAAGAGGCGGGTTGAGGAGAGTTCTCCGTGGTTTGTTCTCTTGTTTTGGCAGGAATCAATCATCCACTTCTAGTTCTAGTTCGGATTCTAGAATAAGTCAGAGGAGTAGTTTCAGTTCCACATCAAGACGCCGAAGAGGATGGGAATTTGATGTTAATGAAGGAAACAACAGAAGATGGTGATTTCTGAAGTGGGGTTGCTAGTATATCAATCGACTTTGTGGAAGGTTGATGATGAAATTGGTGGTAGGCTTTGTTGTCATTCATTGTAGTTAGATGGAAATGGAATGATCAATGTTGGCTGATTGGTTTCGTGTTCGTCCAAGAATTATTGCTCAGTGATATTTTGGTTAATAACTGAAATGGAGATGGTATGTGAGCAAAACAGGATAAAAAGATGAAGTAACAGAGGAGAACAACTCTGAAACAAGTTGTCTTGTGGTGGTAGAATCAGCTTCTGAGAACTGTTAAGTAGAAGGTAAAAACCCCATGTACTGATTTGTATTTGAACTTGAGAGTTCTTGTAGTCTTTCTCTTATTGTTTTCCTCCTTATTTTTTCATCTGTAGTTTGCTTCGTTTCTGCTCTTTTCACGTGTCATTAGTCTTCTTTAATGCCTAAGTTCAAATGCAGCTTATGAAGCCTAACGAGTTTGAGACTCATGTTTGTAGTAGATCACCTTTGGCGTATGATTGGCATATAACAGCCGAAGGTGTGACTATTTTGTTTCTAAAAATCGGATCTTTTGAACACGGGAAACATGCTATGGCACACATATGAATGATTGTCCAAATTATACATTCGAAGAGAATGCATTCTAATGTATCGACGGCCAAAACCATGAAATCATGGTTTTATTGTGAATATATTACCAACTTGTTTAGTTTTTGTAGTTGGCTTGTATAGAGTTGCTATCCCTGGCTAGCTGTTTCTCGCCGGGATTTAACGCACAGTGGTCTGTTGGTCTATGACTTCACGAATTTGAGTTGTTTTCAAGCTGCAGCTGTGTATTCCTGGTTAGAGCATGTTTTGCTGTGGTTAAATTTGATTTACTTTTATGCACGACTGCACACTATTCAATTGCATACTTGCTATTAGAACATTTAATGTGGTTGTGACTCCTATCAAGCTTGATAATGGATCAATCTCTTCAATTTTTAGCCTATTCATTCACGTGCAAAAAAGAACAAACGCAATGGACAGAAAGTTGACATGCATATATGACAGCATTTGACATATGATCTATGAAAGGCAATCTAGTCACATGTTTGCGAAAATCTCGGGTTACTAGCGTAGAAATTGAAACATGTGTGATAAGATATTTTAGATTCTTTTCCTTGTATTTCATAAATTCAAAACCCTATCATGCATGCAAAATGCAGGAGCTAGCAATTGCTATGATATATACATACATTTGCTTCTTTGATTGATATAATCAATTGTTTCGTCGTTTTGTGCGTTGTCGCACAAAATCTCTTGCATCTTCAAAGAGGCTATTGACCAGTTGAGGTTGACATTTAGAGCATGTTTGATGTATATTTTTTAAGAATAAATTTCGTGAAAAGTACAAAAAAGTTATGGATCCATATGCATCCATCAATTATAACATCAATCTAATTTCAATCCTGGTTCTATGTTTAAATTAAAGTTTATGATATTTAATTTTTCAGTCTTCAATTTTGGTGACCCCCTTGAGTTTGTCTAAAATGTTAAAAAGTCAGTCATGTGGATGTGGTGCTTCAACGAAGAATTGTATTTGTTCGATTCATCTAAGGTTGAGATTACGTGTCCCCAAAAACTGAATGTCGTCTATTTTAATGAGTATTTTTGTCATAATATTCAAGCATCGCTACTCTTTATTTTTGTTCTTTATTTTAATTTTCTTAACATTTATTTATATTTTCATTAATATAATTTTTTAAATGTCGATAGTTAAAATATTTAATATAATGTAAATACTTTTTAAGTAGTGGAGTATTGAAACTCGTAATTTTATTAAATGTAATCTCGATAAAATGCAAATGGAAAATGAATTTGTTTCTTAAACTGTATAGGGTAATATTCTCTTTCCATTATAAAAAGTTAAAATAAAGAGTTAAAATTTCATTTTAATGTTTGACTCTATAATCTTTTGGAGATGTTCATAAAGGAGGATGCAATTTCCAACTATGTTCATTAAAAAAGGAAATTTGATGCAAATGGTCCAAACCTTTGTCCATCTTGGTAGTTTAGTTCCAAAACTTTAAATCGTAATAATAACATCCCAAGCCTTTGTGTTTTTACTACAATTGGTTCTTTTGGAGATTCCGGTCAAAAGAACCGTTAGTTTTCTTTTAAGGATAAATTGCTTATATAGCCCGAACTTTGGTAAAAGCAACAATCATGTACCTTACTAAATTTTCGTTTGATTTTTGTTCCCAAACTTTGAGAATTTAACATAGGCAGTCCCCCTGCCGAAAAAAATTGACCAATTTATTTACAAATGATCCAACTTTAAAGTAAATCAATATAAAAAAAAAAAAAAAAATAGAATTTAAAATTTTGTAAAAACTTGGATTGTGCACAGCAATTTACATAATGATTTACCAACAAATAATGTATTTAAATTTAATTGGATCAAAATCTCATCAATCAAATAATCTCTCCTTACATTTTGACACTTCGTCATACCTAAAAATTTATCTTCTTCACTCATGCACCCTCACCCACCACCATCACCACTATCACTACTTTCACCACTACCATTGTCACCTCCATACCACAACTCAAAGGGGATTTATCCCCCTTATTTGCCGATAAACCCTCAAATGACTAAGGTCAGAAATCCCTCCAATTTCGCGGTCACAAAAAGAGTAAAATATTCAAGAATCTTACACTAAACTATGCTTGAAATTTTAATTTTTTTTAAAAGTCCAATAAGCTATAAATCATGCTCGGGTACTCTCTCTCTCTCTCTCTCTCTCTCTCTCTCTTTATACTCTGTCAAAGCAGTGGTTGATCAAGAAAATCTACAAATTAAAGAAATGGATGTTTGCTTCATACCATTATGTAATTTCACAACTCCCACCATTTTTTTCTTGCTATCTAGTTTCTGTTTCAATACGCTTAACCTTTTCTTTCTTTTTTGTTGAAGATATTATTAATTATGGGTTTCAATAATCTGCAATGGCTACAGACATTTTTTGTTTGGTTTCTAAGTGAATTGAATTGGGGTTTTACCAAAGAAAAATGAGGAAATGGCCCGGTTTGAATATTGAAAAGTTCAGATCATTGATTGATTGAATGCATGTTTTGATTGGTTATAGTAATAATGTGAAATTAAGCCTCTTCTTAACTGTTTTTTGAAAAGAGTTCTGAATAATTTTGATCAATAATACGAAATTAAGCATCTTCTTTGGTTTCTTGAAATTGTGAGCTGTCGTGGGACATGGTTTGGTGGGGGTGGCGGCGGCGATGATTGAGGTTTGGTCTGACTAGTGTTTGGGATTGGTGGTGTTTTCCGGTAGGTTAGTTGGAGAATGAGACGATTTTGTTATCTTTTTTTCTTTTAATTTTTGTATTTTATTTAAATATTGTTCATTTAAAATCAACGGTAAATTTGTCATAAAAATATATTAGTAAGGACTAAAATAAGATGAAAAATTAATTGAGGACATAGTGTTACTTTCAAAAATGTTGGGACTACATATGAAATTTACTATTAGAAGAAAGTGCATTTCACTTTCAAAATAGACAGTTATTTCGAACGGAATCTATCTAAAAGGACTAATTGTGCAAAAATACAGAGGTTTGGAACAATTATTACTATGATTGAAAGATTAAGACTAAACTGTCAATATGGACAAAAATTTGAGATCATTTGCACCAATTTTCATTTATCATGTAAATTGATCTATAATTAAAAAATAAATTAGATTTTTGGTAAATTTTAATAAAATTTGGTAAAACACGTGATTAAAAAATTGTAAATTCCATGAAATATGCAATTAAAATTAATTGTTGACTGTCTTGATTTAAGGTTTGACCGTCAATAAACTAATTATTAATTTCGTAGTTGGATTGAGATGGAAGATAAGTCAAAAGGAGAGAAAAAGAAAACATAGAATTTGGAAAAAAGTTGGTAAGAAGGTGCAACTAATTTATTCGCAGCCACAGAATTTAATGACTTAACTAAACAAATTAAAATTTAATAATGTCGAAAGTTTAGTATAAACCCATTTTATTCACATAATAATGACAGAGGCATGGTCAAATTGTAAATGATTTGACTTTGATCTTTGACTGCCAAATTGAGTTGAAACCACCTCTTCTCAAAAATGGTCATTTCTCAAGATTTTGTGTTTGAATCATTATTTTATTATTTTGACATATATTTTTTATGGACTAATTAGCACAACTTTGGGGTGGATTTCGGAAATCGTCCCTACCTTTCATTTCGTGCGTATGACGTCCTTACCTTTAATGTTTCTGTACGCCGAACGTCATTTTCACTTCTTTTTGACAATTTTACCTCTAGTTCAAGTAACACAAAAAGAAAAGAAAAGAAAAACTAAAGAATTAATTGAAACTATAACCCCAAATTTTTAAAACCTACTTTTCAGTTACAAGATACTAATTTTCTCATCCACAACCACTTCCAACTGTTGGTGGCAAAAAATTTGGCCAAATCCAAAATTCTTTTAATTGGTTGACGAATTGAATCAATTTATCTATTATCCATGGTATTAGCAACTTTAATTGAACGTTGGTGGTTGCACTTTGTTGATTGGGGTAGTGGGTGAACAGAAATAAAAAAAGGAGCCAACACCGCGCGCTAAACCTGTTTCTGAACGAACAGCCGTTTCCCGGCCAAATTGAGGAAGACCCATATGCTCATTGGATGCGCCTTGAGGAGTAGGTGCTAGTGGTGGTGGTTCTCGATCGTCGTTCGTACCACCGGTGCCAGAAAATCAGTTTGAAAGTTGTGTTTTCACTATGTTCGAAGCTACCACCTGCTGGTGTTGATTCTGAGCAATAGGGGACGGTTGGGGACAATGGACAGCGGCGTCTTGAGGTGGAGAATCGTTTGGAATGTTGGGCTATGCATGGGTGTTGCCAAAAAAGGAGTTGTCGGCCGGTTTTAGCAAAATGAGCAGGCGATTTTTGTCCAAATATTCGGCGATTCCAGGGCTATTCGAGGCATGATATTGGGTGGGAATTGAAGGGCATAGTGAGGGCTTTCTAGTGGTGTTAATGTCTGGTGGTTTTGGTGGTGGTTGGCCAGCGTTTTTGGCCATCAAAAGTGGTGGCCGGAGGAGGAGATTCCAGCAGTTTTCAGATTTTCGAGTGGCTAAATTTGAGAGTTGATTTTGGCAAGATTATTTGGTGTTTTGGGGAGTTGTTGGGTGGTGATTGTAGAGAAGGTTAAGAGCTCTCCATTGATGCCAATATCCGGTGGTTTTGGTGGTCAGAAGGTGGCTGAAAATAGTTTCGAAGTTGGCGGCTAGTTGGGGGCAAAAAATTAGTATTTGTGACTCAAAAGTAGGTTTTAAAAATTTGGGGTTATCATTGCAATTAATTCTTTAGTTTCTCTATTCTTTCTTTTTGTTTCAATTGAATTGGGGGTAAAATCATCAAAAATTTGTGAAAAGGATATTCAGCGCACAAAAAGTGGAAGGTATGGGTATAAATGTCAAGAAATGAAAGGTAGTGACGGTTTTCGAAATCCACCCCAAAGGTAGGGACGTTTTGTGCTAATTAGCAATTTTTTAAGCATAAAAACGTTATATCACTTTAGCGATTAATGTTTATTATGTTTTCAATATAATCGTGTCCAAATTATTTTTTTTCTTCGAAAGTAGATACTTATTTTAGATGAAGTTTTTTTTTTCTCAACATTTACTAGGTCTCTGCACCTGAAACTCGATGTAAAATCAAATAAGCAATTAGTTTTCAAATTAATGAATATGCCATGTTTGGTAGGGATTAAAATCAGATTTTTAGTAGATTTTAATAAAAATTGATGAAATATATAGTTGAAAAATTATAGAATCCATAAAATATGTAGTTCATATTTATTGTTGATTTTGACTTTTAATATAAGAAAGAAAATCTTTGGTATTCAAAAGATAAGACCACCGAAGTAAGGTGGGGGTCTTCGATCTTTAGTACAAGTAACTAGAAACAACTTTCCAATTTATACTACAGAAATTAGAAAATCAGCAACAAAATCCAAGTATTTTAGGTAGGCAAAATGCCCACAAATCCCTGTCTATGTTTTATAAACTAAATAAAAATTGCTTGCTGAGCTCTACTTTTTCCAACACGTTGCCTGACATTACCAAAAAAAAATTAAAAAAAAATGTTTATTATTACAATTTCATGCTGTAATCTGATCATCGACAGAAGAAACATTAGTAAAAGTGTTTCCTAAGCACTATTAAATCTCGAGCTGAGGCCTTTAGATTCACATTTACTATGTTTTCACCATATCATTATTGAAGAAAAACAAGTTCAGATCCAATACTTATTTCAAATGTGTCCACATTTGTACTTACCTCTTTTGGAAAAATGGGTTAATGGTCGACTTTGGAGCTAAATTTGAGTGGGATCCGATTGTTCATTTTGGAATATAAAAGTTGATTTGTACTCTCATTCGTGAGAATATCAAAATCATATATTTACTTGCCAAAAATAATATTCGGGTGAATGAGAAATTGAAACTCAAAGTGTACCAATTGAAAGAAATCTATGTATTGGAAGGAAACCAATTAATGGTTGTCCCACATAGGAAAATGAAGAAAGCAAAAATCACTTTATATAGAATTACACTGTGGAAGGATGTGATCATGTGTAGTATAGAGGCTCTCTCCACGCGCGCGCGCTGGGGGTGCAAATCACGGACCGAAATATGTTTTAGATATTGAACTCGTATGTGAGCGGGACCTGCACACATGAATGTCGGACCGGATTGACCAAAAATTGACCCTTAGGAAGGCCTACGTTTTGTTTTTTTTTTTTTTTTTTTTGCTTTTTAGAACTGACTTTTGGTTTCAGAAACTCCAGAAACGTTTGAAACTCCTATGATTATTACCAATGAGTTAATGGGGAGTTAAAAAGTCTATATATGAGAACGGTTTTCCACAATTCAAAAACACAAAAAAGGAAGGTTTTACATAGTGCATCTACATAGTTTACAGTATTGTGTCTCTGTCGAATTTTCTGGTTTCAATTTTCTTGGTGGTGATATTGTTCAGGTACTAAATTAGTTCGTCGGAGTAAAATATGTGGTGTTCGGATTCTAGTGCTTTACCATTGTATCCTGGGAAGCGGACGTTCAAATTAAATCTCAAGCAAGTATGGTGAGGGAGCGAATCTGTTTTAAGAAAACTGTGTTCGCACAGACCTTGGTTTGTAATTTCTTTTACTGCAATTTAAATTATTTGTTCTGGTATTTTATTGCGAGTTACTAATAAGGTATTTGTTACATTTGAATACGGTGTCTCTATTACTTACATATACGGTATGTGTAAATTGTAAATCCACTAAGTTGCATATACTGTATCTGTTGCATATATGATATCGGTCTTGCATATACGGTATCTGACCTACAAATACGGTATATATCCTGCATATACAGTATCTATTCTGCAACTACGATATCTATCCTACAAATACGGTATTGGTCCTGTAAATACGGTATTGGTGCTACAAATACACTATTTGTCAATATTTACTCGTTAAGCCGGTATTTATCGACTTAAATATATACTAACAACAACCTCTTGATTGCTCGTAGGCTTCTCCAACGTCGGCCGTACTTTATAAATATTATTTTCAATTATAATTTCTTTCTAGTGTAAAAGTACTCTATCATTTGTAAGTAAATACTATGATTCTTCAGCTTTTAAACGTACATAAGTGTCACTCAGATTTTATTCTTTAAGCTATTATAGTGGGTAATGGTATTTAAAAACCTATATATGCAAACCTTTCTCAAGTGTTCGCTCCTCGCGCCAACCATTGTAATCTAATGTCTTTGTCAATCAATGAACAAACTATATTTTCAACGCATTCAACTTTCTGTTAGCTTTATTGTTTTCAATCTTGAGAATTCACCAAAATTAGGAGAAAAGTAATTTAGCGGAGCATACTAGTACTGTTGCACTGTATGTCTTTTGTGCTCCAAGAAATTCCATGACAATTTGAACCTTAGGAAATAGGATCCCAACTCTAATTTTTGACTTGAAATATCACACCTAAACTCAGCCAATGCCACCCTGGATTTTGCAACATCAAATTCCATCCATTTATTTTGCTGGTGATGGTGACCAATTACATAAGCCTCCATACCCAACATATCTGAGTTCCCAAAAGTGAGAAAATATATTCCATCACTTCCCCCTACTAGCACCTTCAACTCTGTACAGTAATTTCTCACAATATACACTCATTTCTATTCCTCTAAACATCAAATTCTGGCAATCGTGGCAAAACTATTCTACCCAGTTCAATTATATAGCAAAAATCCATTGCCCCATGAAATACAAAATTCGGCTCATTCAATGGCCTTAGATTTCCCTTTGTTTGGCTCGCAATTTCCTTCTTCAGTGCAGTGTAAACCAGCCCGAGCAAGAAACTAAATTGTGTACCATAGTCCATCATTGTATGACCAGTCCCTGTATGGTCCGGTTCATATACTGATTTGGGCAATGGAAGGAATGTACGAGAAATCTTAATATCTTCGAGCTGAATTGTACAAGCAACTCTATCAAAATATGGTAAAGGGGGGGTTTTTTTTTTTTAATCAGTAAATGTGAAATTATATTGATCAAAATTGATATACAAGTACTACGGGCATACCTGGGCTTACAAAATCAAATGATGAGCAAACGATAAGATCTAAAGACCCAATGCTAACGACAAAAAATGAATCAAAATATGAGGATACAAAAAAACATAACATTGTATAGATGTCTTTTGATCCGTCTCACTATACTATCAGAATGTGGTCTAAGATCTTCAAAAAGCGTCCTTCCCTGTGTGGTAAACGGTGCTAGCAAGTGCAATCCTATTGACTTTGCTTTGCCAAGATGTTCCTCACCTCCTTTTTAATCCACTTCAAAGTGCTTGCAATTGTAGTCATCGATCTTCTAATGCCAAACCAATCCTTGATTTGCCTCCAAATGCAAGAAGCCATAGAACATTGGAAGAATAAGTGTTGGCCTATCTCAAGATGTGAACTACATAATACACCAGTTTTATCAATGTCTAAATGCACCAACTTGTCCTTAGTGAGGAGCTTTCCTTGGACAGCCAACCACAACATGAAAGAGTGCTTCAGAGTAATAAACGGCCTCCACACGTCCCTTGCCCATTGCTTCTTGATGTCTTTCGGCCAAAAGAAGTCATAGGCACTTATGATAGAGAAATTTCCCCAATTCATCCATGCAGTGAATCTGCCCCCAGCATCAGGTCCGTTCCCAGGCTGATTGGCAATTGCGTCCCTGATTTCCAGCAACTTTTTGGTTAGTTGTTAGAAGAAAACAAGTTGCCCGTGTGGATTGACCCAACCTGATTTGTATATGATGGTTTTTTGGAGGGAGGAGTTAACTTTGGAGTTTAAAATTTAACCCCCCCACCACCCTCAACCATATATAACTTATACAAAAAACAATAAAAATATATGCAAAAATTCGGGTTTCTTCAAAGGGTTAAAAGAAAAAAAAAGTAGATGATGGTGGAGGCTTGATTTTTGGAAATATAACATCTCAAATTGGGTTTTAGATTGTGAACATTAAACTCCTTCCTTGGTGATCAAGTTTTTTGCCAAGAAGCGGCTAGAAGATGGTGTGGAAAGCAAGCAATCAAATGACAAGTGATTCAACCTTGTTTTGAGATTTTCAAGTAAGTTTTACAGCTTAAAATTCGATTAAAAGCATGCAAGCACGTTTTATTGGTATCAGAGCATAAGTAGGTTGTGTTTCTTGCTTAAATACATACTAAAAATGGGTTGAAATAATCAAAACGCATGCTTGTTGTTTTCTTCCAAAATTTGAACATCATCAATGGTAACTTTTGATATACTTCATATAAATTCATGAAAGGGTAATTGGTGCAAAACGTCCCTACCTATGACGGGTTGTGTGGAAAACGTCCCTACGTATGATTTTTTGATGCAGAACGTCCTCACCTTTGCATTTTCTTGCGCATAACGTCATTTTCCCTAATTTTTAATATGAGATGACCATTATGTCCTCCTATATAAATAAAATAAAAAAGAGGAAAAGAGAAAAATAAAGAATTAATTACAATCATAGTCCTAAACTTTTTAAAAAATGCAAATGACTCCAAAATTTATGAAAATATATATTAAAAAAAAACCACTATCTTCTCCTCGACTCCTCCTCCATCTCCTCTACCTCGTCGCCGCCCTCAATGTCCCCTGCCCACCTCAACCCAGAATAATGGCGTAAACGTAAACATTTCAAATGCCTTAATAAATCTACAACTTCCTAGAAAAGAAAAAGAAAAAAAAAAAAAACTCTCCTCGCAGTGATGGCTCTCGGTGGCGTAATTGGTGGCGCTGGAACAGGTAAATGGAAATGAAAACCCAATTTCCCACCTCCTCCCCTCATACTTTAATTATCCGTAAACACAGCAAAATCAAGAACAGGTAAATGGAAATGAAAACCCAATTTCCCTATCAGAAACACTAAATTATCCGTATTTCACCAATCATTTCTTTAACAGATTTGGCACACATTGGATGAAAATTAGCACTCCACTCTGTAACAAACCCTTTAACCAAAACCCATTTTTCCTCTTCATTCATTCTTTCCCATTGCTTCTTCAAATCCCCCAGTTTCAAACCCATGAAATTGCACAATTCCGTGAATAATAGTTCCCTGCTTTTCTTCAAGGCTTCTTCTGTTTGCAATGTGTGGGTGTTCAACTTGTTGATTTCTAGGTCGAGTTCTTCTGCCAGCATTTCGTCGTTACTGATTTCTTCGTTGGTACATGAGATTTTTTGGCTTTTCTGTTGTTTCGAATTGAATTTAATGAAACTGGCGGCGGCGGCGGCGAAGGAAGGGAAGGGGTGGGAGTCGAAATTTGTGGGCTGTGGGAGGAGTTTTGTGGAGAAGGGCAAGCCAGCAGAAGTCAGCAGGAAGAAGGCCACGTAAATGATTATTCATTTTAATTTTGGGAAGAAATCATAAGTTTACTGGTGTTTTTTTTTTTTACCGGGAAGAAATCATAAGTTTACAGGAAGAGTTAATTACTGCCCCAGCCCCCCTCTTTTTTTTGATTATTTTTAATATTTTCATAAGTTTTGGACTGATTTGTATTTTAAAAAAGTTTAGGAACAAATTGCAATTTATTCTTTATTATTCTTTTATTTTTATTTTTGTTTTATTTATATAGGAGGGTATAATGGTCATCTTTTGTTAAAAATTAGGGAAAATGACGTTTTGCGCAAGAAAATGCAAAGGTATGGACGTTTTTCACCAAAAAATCATATGTAAGAACGTTTTCCACATAACCCGTCATAGGTAGGGACGTTTTGCGCCAATTACCCTTCATGAAATTTATAGCATATGTTCATAATATTATGTAGAACATATATAAAAAATTTCACTTCGTTTGGATTTATATTTTAGGAGAAAAATCGAACCCTAATTAAGAAAATTGAAACTTCATCGCATAATAACTTCTAACGCATTAAGTTTCATGTTTTCCATTTGATATGGTTGGATAGATATTCTCAAGTCCTTTCCAATGGTATAATGAACATTAATTTTGGCTTATTAAAGAAGTTATGACCTTCCAAATTTTGTTCAAAAATCTGAAAAATCTGCTCGTTTTTGGACGATGAGTAAGTCGAAAAAAAAAACATAAATTGTTGCCACGAGAAGTGATAATTATTCCAAAATCAATTTTAAAAATTGAATATTGGTCCCCTCAAATATTCCAAATACAATTTAGAAAATTGCATGTTGGTCTCCATACTTTTGAATGTTGATTATTCCAAATTCAAATTGAAAAATTGCATGCTGGTCACAAAACTATTTTTGAATGATGTTTATCCATATACCAATTTGAAAGTTGCAAATTGGTCCCTCAACTATTCTTGATTTTTTTTTTTTTTTTTTGCAATTAAAATAATTTTCGGATTATTGAAATAAATTTATAAAAAGCATTAAAAATATTTTTTATAAAATCCAGAATAGTATTAAGTGGTATTTGCCCAGCGGGAGAATTTTTTTTAAGAGCACTCATTTTTATTGAAAATGAAAAATGCTTCGTAAGTGTATGTAATACCTATTTTATATACATTCATGAGTGGTGTGGATCTTGATTAGGTTATGTGATCCATTGTAACTAGTTTTCAATATTTGTGCTTAATCAAATATGACTGGATCAACATGCACTTTTAGCTTCCTTAGTGGAGAAGCTAGTGAAGCACGGGTTGTGGATCATGTTGAAAGATTACGTGCTTATAGAAACTATGAAATATATCCACGATATAACCTAGCACAACACATAAAATATCTCGAAACAATGCGTCGAGAAGTGATATATTTGGGACAACTTATATGTGAAGTGGAGAGTATGTATCATCTAATAAGGACACCTACTAAACATTGGCATGCTATTGTTATTGAATTTATGGATATTTCACTACCTCTACACTACAGCTATTTGATCAGTATCTTGATGAGAATTTTAGATATGTATGGTTAGTTCAAATTGTCGAACAATATCTATGTGAAAATTTATTTTTTCCTATTTAGTAGTTGTTTAAAAAAGCTTAATATGATACATATTTGACATTTATATATGTATCATATTTATCACATATAGTCAAAATATCTTACTTATTTTGTACATAATTTATTGTTTAATTTAGTGAGGGTTTTAAGGTTGGAAGAGTTCAAATAATTCTGACCTAAAACATATGATTTTGCCCTTTGAAATTAATTTTGTGATAATGTAACATTAGAATAATGAACGGAAACTTAGTGAACTTTCGACTCCATGTCTAGTGTGAAATTATCATAAAGCTTTTGCACGAGCTCGAAATTAAATTATTTGTGTGCATAAATGGACATTTATATGATTGTCTTTAAAATTTTGACAAACTATGGCATCTAAAAATATCATAGCTGACATTAATAAGGGTGACAAATTGAATGGCGATAACTATAACACTTGGCCTCATAAAATTTGATATGTGATGGAGGAACAGAATTGCCTTGAAGGCATTAACCACGTGATGGAAGATCCAGGGGTAGGTCAAACTGCTCAACAAAGAAGGGTTCGGGAAACTTTCCAGACATGGAAAAGTAAAGATTACAATGCTCGTACAATTTTGGTAAGTTCCGTGTGGACGATTTCATTTATGAATGTGAGTAGTTCTCAGCTGCTCATGGCATCTGGACATATTTGAGAGAGAAATATGGTGGTACTAGTGTGACTAGACTTAGATAATTGATTATTAAGTTTGATACTTACAAGAAACTTCATAATCACAACATCACACAACATGTGAGGATTATGTCTACTATGATTAGGGAGTTGAAGGCGGCTGGTCACATGCTCTCTGATGAGCAGCAAGTTCGGGCTTTGATCCCCGAACATCTAAAAGTCAATCGACTCACAATGATAGCATCAAAATATTTGTTGATGTTGCCTGCTTTGTGGAACTAGAGGATGGGTACCTTGGAGCTGCTAAATCTCTAGGACATGTGGCTAAATCTAGTTCTAGAAAAGTTTTAGGTTACCGGTTCAAAGGCGGGAAAAGGAAGGAAAAAGAAATTAGACATGGACCTAAAAAGAACAAACCCAAGCGCTACAAGAAGGGTAAATGGTTTGAAAAAAGAAAGATAGGAGCAAGCTGAAATGTTCAACTGTTAAGTGTTGGGTCACTTTGCTTGGGAATTCCCTAAGCCAATGCATGTAGCTCTTATAAATACTTCTTTTAGTGATGTTTATATTTCAAGTGCTATTATGCTAAATGAATCTTATCCTATGTAGATTGTAGACTCATGAGCGACAGACCATGTAACCAGGGATCGTGAAGCGTTTGTGGAGTTCCGTCGATTTCCATTTGGTACAAAGTGGATATACGTCGACAAGATTAGGTTTTAGTTTTCGTTATTGTTTTTTAAGATTAGGTTTTAGTTTGAACTTTTGTGGTAACTCAGTTTGTATAAATAATGGTAATGTATTTTATGCATATGGACATGTAGAAGGTGGTTATCATTGTTTTTCTATGAATGTATCTTCTTCTTCTTCTTCTTCTAAAGATTTAAATGTTGATATATCTGTATGACATGTTAGATTAGGACATATTGGGTAAGGGAAAATTAATAGATTAGCTAAACAAAGCTTGCTAGGTTCAATTAATAGATTAGCTAAACAAAGCTTGATAGGTTCAATCTCTAAGGTTTTCTTACCTACTTGTGAACATTGCCTAATCGGAAAAACAACACAAAAAACCTTTCGGCAAAGCCTTAAAAGCCAAACATCCATTACAGTTAGTCCATTCAAATATATATGGCCCTATGAATGTGAGGCAAGACATGGAGCCTTTTATTTCATTACTTTAATAGACGATGTCACGCGTTATAGTCATGTCTATTTGATTTCTCATAAGTCAGAGGCATTATAATGCTTTAGACAATATTTAAATGTGGTAGAAAATCAAATAGATAGAAAGGTAAACACCTTATGAATTGACCAAGGACGTGAATATCTATCTGAAGAGTTTAAAGAACTATGTAATGATAAGGGAATCATAAGGCAGTTAACTATTCCCGATATACCTCAACAAAATGGTGTTGCTGAGAGGAGGAATAAAACGTTGCTAGAAATGGTGAGGTCCATGATGGCGCAGGCTGACTTACCCATTTCCTATTGGAGCGATGCTTTGTTAACTACGATCTATATTCTGAATAGAGTTCCATCTAAATCGATACGTATGACACCATATCAACTTTAGACAAGTAGATCCCTTGATTTGAGTTCTCTTAGATCCTGGGGATCAGCTTCCTCTATCCATGATTCCTCAAGTAAGTTTGGGAAATTGGGTCCGCGAGGCAAGAAGTGTATCTTTATAAAATATTCAGACCAATCCAAAGTATATCTGTTCAAAGGTGAAAATCAATATAAGACTATAACTGAGATAGAGTCACATGATGTAACGTTTCTTGAGAATGATTTTCCTAGTAAGGGAGAAATTAAACAGGGATAACCTTTGTATGAATTAAATGAGGAGTTGTTTTTGATGGATCAATTGAGATGCAAGAGGAAGCACTTCCACCTGTTGATCTACGTGGGAGCAATTTATCTCCAACTCCAAGTGAGAGGGTCACATCAGAGCTTTCACTTCGTAAGAGTACTAAAAAAAATATGCCTAAACGTCATTTCAAAATTGAAGAGCATGTTTTCCTAGTATCTCCAGAAGTTAATGAATGGCCATAATTAGTACAAGAAGCTCTATCATGCCCTACAAAAGAAAAGTAGAAGAATGCAATGGAAGAAGATATGGAGTCTATGAAATCAAATCAAGTCTGAGACTTGGTTGATCTTCCATCTAGTAGAAAAGTCCTTGGGAACAAATGGGTTCTCAAAATAAAGTGAAGAACTGATGGGACTATAGAGAGGTATAAGGCTCGCTTGGTGGCAAAAGATTATACTCAACAAGAGGGTATAGATTATGAAGAGACATTTTCACCAGTAATGAGATTTACTTCAATTCGTCTACTCTTTGGAGCGTTTAGATTTAGAATTACATCAAATAGGCGTGAAGATTTCATTTCTCAATGGAGAATTGTATGAAGAAATCTTCATACAACAACCAGTAGGTTTCAATAAAACAGTCAAAAGAATAAAGTTTGTAAATTGAATAGATCAATCTATGGTTTAAAGCAGTCTTCTAGACAATGGTACTTGAGATTTGACAAAGCAGTTATCTCGTATAATTTGTCATGATGGACGAAGATCACTATATTTATTTGAAAAGGTCCATGAGAAATTTTTAATTTTGTCTCTCTACATAGATATCTTACTGGTTGAGAATGATAAGTGTATATTAAAACCATTAAAAATGGTAGTCCTCAAATTTTGAAATGAAGGACATGGGTGAAACATATTACATATTAGATGTTAAAATTCATAGAGATCGTTCGAAGAGGCTTCTTGCTCTATCACAAGAGCCATATATAAAGAAAATTCTTGAACGTTTCAAAATGGAGAATTGCAATCTCATTGACACTCCTGTATTAAAAGTTGAAACACTAAGTCTTCGTATGTGTCCTAAAACTCTTGAGGAAAAAGAAGAAATGTCCAGAGTTTCATACTCCAATGTGGTTGGGAGTTTGATGTACACTATGATGTGTATTCACCCCCAACATTTGTTATGTTGTAGGTTTAGTCAGCAAATATCAATCTAATCCCGGAAGAGAGCATTGAAAAGTTATTAAGAGGATATTGAGATACTTGAATGGTACTACTAATTACCCCTTATGCTATCAAGTGAATGATTTGTGCTTAAAAGGATACACGACGCTGATTGGGTTAGAGACCTAGATGAGGGCAAATCAACTTCGAAATATGCATTCTTGCTTAATAATGGTGCCATCTCTTAGAGTAGCAAGAAACAGACATGTATTTTCTTGTTTACAATGCAAGCAGAATTGGTAGCTTGTGTTTCAACGGTACATGAAGCTGTTTGGTTAAGGAAATTCTTACAGCATCCAAGAGTCCTTAGTGGTGATGTGGGACGTATATTGATTTATTGTGATAGTCAAGCAGTTATTGCATATACAAAGGATCCCAAATATCATGGCAGAACCAAACACATTGATACAAAATATAATTTTGTAAGAGACATCATAAGAAAGAAGGAAGTGAGTTTACAATATATTTCTACGAACCAAATGGTAGTTGATCCATTTCCAAAACCGATCCCTAAAGACGTTTTTATGACTCATGTTAAATCTCTGGGATTGTGTAGAATTTGAATTATGTACTATGTAAACATTTCATATAAGTCTATTAATAAATAATATTTAAGTTCATATGTTAAGAGTAATCTTCTATCATAATTTTTAGATTATTATTTAATATTTAATATACACACATAAAATATGTCAAACATGTTGAGATTGGTTTACTTACACGAACAATCTCCTCAGACACTTTGAGGTGTGCTGAGATGAGACACAATGATCATATTGTGTACATGATCCAGTCGCATTGATGAGATATTAAGATGAGATTACAACAAGTAATCGATATGGATTTTTTGCTATCCATAAAACTTGTTCTATAGCCAGATCGAGTTATTGATTGGGACTGCCAAGAGGAATAAATATAAGGAGAACTCATGTTAGATATCGAGGAATATCTAAACTATGATTTGTATGGTGTATTTTATTTGTAAGATTAGACGTACACCCTAAAAAAGGGAGAAAATATCATAACACGTGTTTCGTACCACGTGTACTTTAACGAGCAATGAAAAATGAAAGAATTGATCACTACTTCTTCACTGTGTGAGTCTCCGAGGCACTTATGACCTCAGTTTTATACTCTTATGGCTTTTGACTGTTTCTCGAAATTTTTTTATTTTGTTGTTGCTACTTTAGCATGTTGTCAATAACTATAGTTGATTCGGTTTGATGGGACATGTCTAAAAAAGAAACTAATTTGAAATTAAGGTATTCAAGTAGGAAATGAAGACTCAGTTTGTATTTACCGGCCTGACAATTGTGTCAATTATTTGAGTTTTGCGATACAATTGTGAATAAAATATATATGAGAAAGTTGAGTGTGTTTTTTGGTTTATTAAGGGATTAGAAATACTCTAAATGATGTTACAAAATATGTCTGGGGTATAGCGTGAAAATATATTTCTCTTGTAGAATTGATATATATCTCTAGTGGGTGTATAGCATTGTATGCTCCTATATATATATATATATATATATATATATATATATATATATATATATATATATATATATATATATATATATTTGGGATTCTTGAAAGGGTTAAAAAAAAGGTAGATGGTGGAGGCTTGATTTTTGGAAATATAACATCTCACATTTCTTGGATTGTGAACATCAAACTCCTTCCTTGGTGATCGAGTTTTTGACCAAAAAGCAGATAGCATTGTATGCTCCTAAATATATATATATTCGGGTTTCTTGAAATGGTTAAAAAAAAGTAGATGGTGGAGGCTTGATTTTTGGAAATATAACATCTCACATTTCTTGGATTGTGAACATCAAACTCCTTCCTTGGTGATCGAGTTTTTGACCAAAAAGCAGATAGAAGATGCTATGGAAAACAAGCAATCAAAAGACAAGTGATTCAACCTCGTTTTGGAATTTTCAAGTAAGTTTTACAACTTAGAATTCGATTAAACATGCAAGCACGTTTAACACGTAAGTTCTCTTTTTTCAGTGAGGAGTCCCAGATTGCAGACCCACGAAGATAGGCGTGGTTGATCCATCTTACCCAAAGAGTGTCTTTTATGAAGGTTTCATAGAGATTTCGCAAGCAAAGCTTGATTCCAACTTTTGATGTCTCTATAGCCTAAGGTCACCTTCACATTTCGGTATACATACATTTTTCTATGCTACTAACAGCTTTTTGGGACCCAGAGAAAGTTCCGGCAAAATCCAACAACTCTAGGTATACTCGTGGCTAGGATAGGAAATATGGACTGCCAAAAGCATTCTACCCCTTGAAGAATTGCCCGCACAAGCTTAGCCCTTCCAGCGTAAGACAACATAGAGCATTTCCAGGCACAAGTACACACTTTAATTCTGTCTAAAAACGGGCCGTAGGAGCTGATCTTCAGTTTTTCGGCCGCGAGTGGAATTCCCAAATAACGAAATGGCATAGATCCCTTAGGTATATTAGTTAATTCCTGAATTTCCTCCGACTATTGCCCATGAATTCCAGCCGTATACAAGCTCGATTTGGAAACATTCATCCTTAGTCCCGATACATCTTCAAACTTTGATAAACAATACATCGAGATTTTAACCGATATTAAATCTCCTCTTGCAAAAAGCATTAAATCGTCTGCAAAAGCCAAGCGTGTTATCTTTAAGGGACCACATTTAGGATGAAAATTAAAGTCAATATTCTCAGTTGCTTCCTTCAACATTCTTGATAGATATTCAAGTCAAAGAACCAACAAGAAAGGTGATAAATGATCATCTTGACAAAGCCCCTTCCTTTTATGAATCCATAAAGGCTACCATTAAGTGCAATAGAGTATGAAGTAAGACATTCCATTGCCCATCCAACGATTTTTTTTGGAAATCCTATCCCTTCAAAACACTTTTTAGAAAGTCTCAATTAACTGAATCTTATGCCTTCCTTAGATCTATTTTAAGAAGGCATTTTGGAACGAACCTTTAAAAATTTTATTATCTCAAAAACTCTTGAGCAAGATAAATATTCTCTGTCATGCTCCTATCCTCCACAAATGCAGCTTGTGCTTGATCAATGATTGTCCCAAGTATTGGCCCAATCAGGGAGCAAGGATCTTAGTGATAACCTTGTTAAACACATTACCACATACAATCGGTCTATAATCTCCCATGGAAGTTGAGTGACTTGCCTTAGGAACCAAAGCAACAACTGATTCGTTTGCCTAAGAGGTCTATAATCTCCCATGGAAGTTGAGTGACTTGCCTTAGGAACCAAAGCAACAACTGATTCGTTTGCTAAGAATAGTACTAGAATTAAAGAGTTCTTGAACAGCTCCCGTAAACTCATTACCAACAATCCCCTAAGACTTTTTGAAGAAACGTGATGTGTATCCATTCGGGCCCAGCGAATGGATACAATGCCAAATAGTTGATCATTCTAAAAAACAATAACAATCTAAAGCAAAAATGTCTGTTGATTCGTGTACTGTGTACAATGCCAAATAATTGAAGAGAATTGAGACATTGTCAAAACAATAAAAGAAACAAAAATAAACATTAAGGTACAAGTAATTAAATTTCTTCAATAAATTTTCTAGAGCATACAGAGTTCTAAATTGAAGTCTCAATGCCACAACTACGAGAATTATGTTACCTTTTAATAAAAACGAGTTTTAAATGGAAAAATCACATAAAAATGAACAAATTTCTTTGCTCTCTAATAATTAAAACTTGAAACTTTTAGAGATATGGCTTCGGCAGCAATTTTTCGTTCACAACATTTTCAAGTAATTCAATATCAAGGTGACTAATAAATTAATGGGTCTCAAATAGGATCAGCTTTAGCAGCATTGTTAGACAGACTTCATAAAATCTTTTATTGAAATGGTAAATATATGGCACCGCTGTTAATATTTGAGTACAACTCAGGTGATTAAACTGCCTCATTAAGATTGGGCTTATTTGAACAATACTCTGAATACTGAATTATAGTAGGTAAGTAACTCCATCCAAAATTATGTCTTCAACATAGGACAATATCTAGATATCCTATTTGGATTTGCCCTTTCCCTTGCCCTGACCTTTCTTTGCTTCAAGCTTAGCTTGAATCCGAGCAGCAGCCGCTGCCTTTGCTTCTTCCCTTTTCTTCTTCTCTTCCTCTTTGACAGAGGCTGCAAGTTCCCTCTGCTTCTTAAGCTCCCTGAAGAAATTTCACAGTTTATTGAATTAGTACCATCAGTTTCAAATGTTATTGGTATGCAAATGAACAAGACATGGGACAACAAAAAAGATTTCAACTTTGTTTTCTCTTCAATTCTGTCTTATTCAACTTATGAAACATCATTCGAGTGTAGTCTAGAAAGAAAAGCACTGTTTTAACAGGACAAACTTGTAATCGCTGTACTGAATTAATTAAATCAACTCGACTCTATCGAATGGGAAAAAATTCAAGAATTCTCGACTACGATTAACAATCAACTACTTTTCCACATATTGGTCACGTCATGAAATTTTATTGCTGCAGGTAGTTTGGTTGTGGCACTTGTAACTTTCTTTACCTTGGTGATAATTATAAGTATGACAACACATCATGCATTATGTGATTTCCATCTTCAACGTGTTGTGAAAATTCATGATTCAGTTCAAAAGCTGATGCCCCACTAGAAAAGTAAACGAAGTGTGGTAATCACAAAAGCATGTAGACCCAAACAATGAAACATTATAACTTACTCCAGTCGAGCCTTTTCATCTGAAACACTACTTAGACTCGAGCCCTTTCGAGGTCGGCAAGCGACTAACTCCACCTCAAAAACAAGAGTTGCACTGCATCATATCAATGAAAAAGCATAAATTTAGATTGCTAGATATCAATAATTACAAACTATTACCAGTTAAAAATTTGAGTGCTCCGAACAGTAATTGATTGATATCAGGAGAGGCACAAAAGGTTCATGATTATCTATCATATATGAAGCAAACTAAAAGATATGGGAAACATGGACACAAGTAAAGGGAGGCAGACTTCATATCAAGATTCCAATCAGAACAAGCCTACAAGAACATTCTTTTACAATCAAGATTTTAGCTAGTTAAAATGTGTACATCTTTACAAGCTCAATAATGAGAAGACTTTGATCACATAGCTTTCATTTTTGCCGTTACTGCTAGTCTCAACAGGAAGCACAAATTTAGCTTTCGGAGAGGGGACACTACGCCCCCAAATATTCTTATTATAAGGCTGAAATAGAGGAGCGGGAAAGTCAATTCAAATTGAAGACATTTATTTCCCCCATAGAACACTTTTGAGTGAGAAAATGAATTTTGTAGCCACTACTTTTGGAATTGTACATTCCAACTTTTAAACTTGTTGACAAATATATCCCTTCTCTCCTCAGATATGTAACCAACTCTCCCCATTTCTTTTTGTAAGAATTTCAAACCATATGGGGATTCTCATTAAACTAGGCAAAATTCCATTTCTATTCTATTTACATTCAGACACACTTTCTACCCTTTTGCACGAATTTCGAACCAAATGGGCATTCTCGTTAAACTAGGCAAAGTTAACAAAAATTTCGAGTCTATTTACTTTTAGACACTCCCTCTCTTCTTTTTTGCACGAATTTCGAACCATCTAAGCATTCTCGTTAAACTAGGAAAAGTTGATAAGAGTTCCAAGTCCATTTAAACACACTAGTCTTACTCGTCAACTTTGCACAGATAGCCTAGATGACGTTTTAATAAAGGGCACCACAATCATTGAATGACCATATTTAATAAAATTTTCGACGAGAGACAAAAATTCCATTTTCAAAAAAAAAAAAAAAAAAACTAGTTCAAAAATTCCCCATTTAGTTACAAGAAAATAACTGAAAATACTTTTCTGGTCCAAAAATATAGGAATCTCGCGAGGAAAATTAAACCACACAGTTTTTCTTTTAAAGTTTTATTCAACCAAACAAACACGGAAAATATTTTGACTTTATTAACCTTCCTAGTATCCAAAGTGTAGTTAGTGCTTGGGCGAAGGAGAAGGGAAAGGAAAGGAAGGTAAAGGGAATTTATTCGAAATTTCCAGCATTTTGTTTCCAAGGAAAGAATTGAAAATACTTGATGCGAACACTTCTCTCTTTCTTAGTGCTTTCTTAAGGAAAGAAGACTAACATTGTTGGAAGAACATAAGCAATATGTATGATATCGAGCTTGAGCATCCCAATAATGGGGCTAGTGGAAAATGGAAAAATCGAAGAAATGCTTATTTACACCATCTTTCCTGCAAAATCGTAACCTTTCCGGAAACTTTCAACCACATATTTTTCTCTTCAATGACTATTCATTTTCATCAACTTTCCAAGAAACTATCCTAAATAACCATGTTTGGTTGAAAGGAAAGTTGAGTAATAATTAGTAAAGGAAAAATGGATGGGTGGGTGGGCGGTTGAAAATTCCTTACAATAATCTTATTTATTTAAGGGGACAAGAAATGAGGGATGTTTTTCATAAAACCAAGCATTCCCCACGATTTGTCATCCTGACCCAAAGTTACGAGAAGTTTCAAAATGATGAGTTTCCTTCACTTTTCTTTCCGAACTAAAAAAAACTTGTTTTTACAATGTAATCATTCATAGATTATGTTCATGCAACAAGTCAAGATTAAAGAAGAAAGCCAATACTCTGGGGGGACATCTGGTGGAGAACCAGCGCTGCCATATGCATATTCTGGCTTACAAGTGATCTTTGCGACCTCGCCAACCTGGAAGAACCAGTGAAAGACAAAAATATTTTAGATGTTTATTCTCAGGAATCAAGAATAATAGCCAACTAAGGCAAGAAAATCAAGTTATGGTAGAAACTCCAGTAATAGTTATTGAAAGCATGAACATACACCTTCATGGTTTTCAGTGCAATGTCCCAAGCCTTAATCACAGAGCCCTGGCCCAGTTCAAAGGTGAAGATGGTATTATCTTCATGTGTAGTATCAAAAACCTCACCAGTCTCGGCAAGAACGCCTTCATAATGAACTGTCCAGTAAATAAACTATCAACTCATAAGCATAGCAAGTGGAATCTCTTCTGTAAGAGCTTTTAAATCATTAAACCTCTATTTGCAATAAAACAAACTATCAAGGATAAGTAATTCCCGAGGTAGCATTAAATAAGGGCGAGCAACTTTGTAAACATAAAAGTTACTATCTACTTAAGGAGGTGAACTAAAGAAACCTGAAGCAAAATTCTTTCCATTCCTTACTTTTAGGAATAAACGGTACGTTATACTCTACAAGATTTCCCATCTGCCAAATACACAGCAGTTCAAAGGCAAAGCTAAATGCAAGACCTATACGAAATTACATAACGTACCTAAAATGGTTATTACTTATTACAAGTTAGCAGATAAGTAACAAGTTTATTAAGAAATCCTGGAAACCCTACTGCATGCAGCTATTTTTGGGTCGACAAAAAATGCAGTATGCCTAGTTAGCATAAAATCTATCCTGAAACATATTTCAAACTTGGGCTTTAACTTGAGTATTATGTTGGTTTCATAAATGTTTAAATTGTCTTGTCAAAATTCTATCGAGAAACTTCATATATTTGGTTGGCGTGTATCCAAAAATCTTCCCGTGTTTTTCTCATAGCAAGTCCCGAGTCCGGATAAATAGCATAAAACTTTGTCAAATCTTATGACATAATCTCGAAAATGGTTCACATGGCTGACCCCAAATTCATTGGGACTATGGCTTACCTTTTTGTTGGTGATGTATTATATTTTGTTTGTAAGCAAGATCTTCTAGAACATGAGCTACAGTGTGGGTGATGGAGATAAAGATATAGTTTAGATAGGATTTTTAAAATTGAGTTAAATTCAAATTATGTTAGTGTAGATTAGATTAAATTAGTTTTAATATTTTGATAAAGTTCTAACTTATTAGAAGTTCTTTTGATTTTAGCATAGTTGCTCTATATAAAGAGGGTTTATTCATTGTAATAATACCCTTGAATACATGAAATAAATTGATTTTCTCGTCCTGATCTTTTTTTTTCCCCTTCTTGAAACCCCTTTTTCTTTCTCGTTTCTTTTCTTCTTCAATTGTTCGTTGACAAATTGTTAAGTTCATGTATCATTTTGATATCAAAGCAAGTCGTTTTCCTTTGACCTAACATCATTCATTCTCAAATTCCAAAATACCAACCATCAACAATCCACTCAAATACTTCCAAACCATATATACAAAGGTATTTTTAAGATCCAAATGAAAACCAGAATTCAAAACTAATCTAAATGTTCCCACGCCTCCAACAGTTGAACTCAATTGGTTTCCAAAATAGACTCTTTATTCATTTGGTTGCAGTTTCCTTAGGTCCAGAAAACCCTGCATGATATTGGCAATGTGAATTGAAGTATCTGAATCAATCCACCATGTATTGTTTGGAACATTAACCAAAAGATATTCATGACACACCAAAGAGATGAGAGCACCGTTATTTTAGAGTCATTTCTTATACTTCAAACAGTCCTTCTTTATATGCCATTTCTTCTTATAAAAGAAACAAATATCCTTATTCCCCTTTTGCTTCATTGATATCTTGTTCTTCATTTTAGGACCGTATTCACCCTTGTTCTCATTTCCTTTATCAGATGAGCAGTTTCCAACTTCTCATGTTTCAACCTCTCTTTATCTTGAACACACATTGTCAGGAGTTCATTTATAGTCCATTTTTCCTTATGTGTGTTATATGATATTTTGAATGGACCATTCCGTAGGGAGAGTTCAAAATGAGATGAACAAGGAATGACTCAGAAATCTCTAACTCCAGGGATTTAACACGAGTAGCAATGTCTCTCATTTCCATTATGTGCTCACGCACGCCTTTAGAATCTCACTACTTGTTTGAATCAATCTCTAAATCCCCACCCCCATCACAGTTATAAGCAAATGTATGATATTGAGTTCTAGTATTCCTAAATCTTTTTGGGGTGAAGCTGTTATGACTGCATGCTATCTAATTAATTTGACATCTTCTACTGAATGGTGACACTCCGCATGAAAAATGATATGTTAAATGTGCTGACTATACTGTGTTAAAAACTTTTGGCTGTGCTGCTTTCTCTCATTAAAATGAGGGAAAATTAGAACCTAAAGCTAGGAAATGTGTTTTCTTAGGATACCCTAAAGCAGTTAAAGGGTTTAGGCTTTGGGATAAAAGTCAAACTGGAGTTAAGATCATCATAAGTCGTGATGTTACATTTAATGAATCTGAAATATCGTATCTAAAATCAAAAAGTGACACTTTGAGAGAAACAACAAGAAAACACTAGTGATGAATCCCAAGTGGATTTAAGGCCTCTGAGTGTTAAAACCCCCACCACCTCAATTGAGGTGGAGCATCAAAATCTTGAACTAGAAGATAATCGGAGTGAAAATATTGAGAGAGATGAGATTATAGAGGAATATCAAGAAGAGCAAACCCCTTTGTCTGATTACCAGTTAGCTAAAGACAAAGTAAGGAGAACATATAGGGTGCCTCAAAGGTTAGAGTCTGATTTTGAACTTGCTTATGCTAGTTATGAAGAACTAGTTGATAGGGAACCAAACACGTATGAAGAACCCTTCAAGAGTGAACAATCTGAGGATTGGGTGAAAGCGATGAAAGAAAAAATAAATTCTCTCGATAAAAATCGAACATGGGAGTTAGTCCCAAGACCAAAAGACAAGTCTCTTGTTGGGTGTAAATGGATTTTTAAAATTAAGGAGTGAATCACGAAAGGAGAGGCTTTAAGGTTTAAGTATATCACTATTAGAACTACGCTTCCATTAGTTGCATATTTTAATTGGGAACTTGAACAATTTGATGTTAAAACTGCTTTTCTGCATTGTGAACTTGATGAAAAGATTTTTATGGATTAACCTAAGGGTTTTGAGAATAAACAAAAACCTGATCATGTGTGTTTTCTTAAACGTTCTTTGTCTTACCTAAAACAATCACCTAGACAATGGTACAAACGTTTTGATTTGTTTGTTCAAACAATTGATTTTAAAATGAGTGAATTTGATTATTGCTTATACTATCAAGGTGATGCTAATAATAATAGCTGTGTGTTTTTGTTGCTATACGTGGATGATATGCTTTTGATTGGTCCCCACTCCCAACTTGAAACTATTTGTTAAAGTAAAAGAATTAGAAGGCTTAACAATTGTGTTAGCCTGTCCTACTATTTATAATAAGAGTTAGGAAAACCTTAGGAAACCCTAGGTATTACATAAAAGACCTAAATACCCTTTAACACTCCCCCTCAAGATGGAGCATATACATTGTGTGCTCCAAGCTTGTTACAAATGTACTTTATCCTTGAGCCCCCCAACGGTTTAGTAAATATATCAGCTAATTGATCGGTGAGTTTACATATTTAGTCTCAATACGCACGCAACAATTTTCTCGAATAAAGTGATCAACTTCAATGTGCTTCGTTCTCTCATGGAAAGGCGGGTTGGATGCAATGTGAAGTCTTGCTTGATTATCACAAACCGGTTCCATCGGTGAAGTGTGTTCAAATCGAGTTCTTCCAACAAATGTTTCAACCATGTTAACTGCCAAGTGGTATGCGCCATTGCCACCGTATTCGATTACGCACTCGACCGCGCCACTACGTCTTGCTTTTTACTCTTCGAAGAGACAAGGTTACCACCGACAAACACACGATACCCGTAGTAGATTTCCTATCTAGGGGTGATCCGACTGATGCATACGTAGCAGCCCTTTATTTGAGTATGTCGAAGATTTTGATATAACGAAACCACAACCAGGAGCGCCTTTCGGATATCGGAGAATACGAATCTTGCATCCAGTGACAAATCATTGGATGACCCAGCGACTAATAACACTAACGAAAAGGAGATATACGATGCAGTAGCTGTCGGGTAGTTCAACTTTCCAACTAACGAGTCTATATTGGTGAATGCATCGGTGGTATACCCCGATACGGCAATAATTTGGTGTTTGGATCCATGGCGAGTCGATAGGTTTTGCTCCTAGCATTCTGTTTCGCTCGATAGATCAAGGACATATTTTCTCTGGGACGAGGTAAATGCCACGACTTGATCGAGCAACTTCAATCCCCAAGAAATACTTTAAGTGCCACCAAATCTTTGGTTTGGAACTTACTATGCAAACACTTTTTGAGTTCTTGAATACCCATTGTGATCATCCCCGATTAATCACGATGTCATCCACATACGCAATTAACAATATTAACGACTTTACGTGCTTGTAGAAGACGGAATGATCGACTCCACAACGTTGAAGACCAAATTCGGTGACCACTTCACTAAATCTTCCAAACCATGCTCTAGGAGGCGCTTGAGGCCGTAAATAGACTTCTTCAAACAACATACCAAATCGAGACTCCCCACCGAGCAACAAACCCAGAGGTTGCTCCATATAAACTTCCTCGACGGATCGCCATTTAAGAAAGCATTCTTGATATCGAGGGCGATGTAAGCGAAGAAAGTGGCGACGAGAGAGATGAACAAACGAACGAGAAGCGAGCTTGGCGAGCGGGAGAAAAGGTCTCGTAGTAATCGAAGACCGTAGACACGAGTATAGCCTTTAGCAACTAAGCGAGCACTTGAGTCGATCAACGGTGCCGTCCGGATGAACATATGAGTGTACACCCGTTTACATCCAATCGTAGTTTTATCGGGCGGAAGCGAGGCAGATCCCAAGTGCCGTTACGATGTAAAGCGGTCATTTCTTCCTCCATTGCTTTTGCCCAACCGGGGAGATTAAGGGCTTCGAAATGGACTTAGGAAGCAACGAGAGGACGAGAAAAGTAACAAAAGAAGAGTATGAAGGAGATAGGTGCGCATATGAGACAAAGTTAGAAATAGGATGGGTAGTACGAGGTGCGCTTTTACCTTTAGGATGGCAATGGGCATGTTCATGTCGGACATGGGCGGGTCTGGCTGAGAAGAATGCGAGGCGCACGGAATTGATGGGCACGGCGGCGGAGGCGTCCTTACGGCGGCAGTATACACAGGGGCGAAGAACGATTGGAGGGGATAGGATGCGGAGCGGAGGAAGATAGCGTAGGGAGTAGGGTCAATGGGCGAAAGGAAGTGTAACATCCGAGATCGACTTGAGATGATGGGGTAGAAAAGTAAGGGTGGACTCGAAAGAATGTAACATCGGCGCGCGAATGAGCGACGTAATGATGGACTATAACATCGATAACCTTTTTGCGTGCGAGAATAGCCGAGGAAGACACGTTTTTAAAGCACGGGGATCTAACTTGTCCACTGCCGAGTCAAGCGATGAACAAAACAAACACACCCGAATATGCGAGGAGGTAAGCTAAATAAAGGTGAACGGGGAAAAAGAATGGAATGGGGAACCGTACCGCGGTAGAGGATGGCATCCGGTTGATTAGGAAGCAAGGTTTGTAAGAACCGCATCGCCCGGAAATGTTTGGGAACGTTCATCTCGAAAAGGAGAGTACGGCCCGCCTCTAGGAGATGTCGATTCTTACGCTCGGCTAACCCCGTTTCTTTGTGGTGTGTGAGGCAGAGAAGGCGATGCGGGATACCGAGTGCGACATATAGGAAGTAAAGGGTTGAGAAAAATATTCTCGAGCATTAGCACTACGAAGAATACGTACGGGTACATTAAATTGGGTTTGAACCCTTGACGCAAATGCGCGAAAAATAGAGAATAATTCGGAACGATCTTTCATTAAATAAAGCCAAGTAACTCTTGAAAAATCATCCGCAAAAGTGACAAAATAACGAAGACCAATTGTAGAAGTAACACGAGAAGGACCCCAAACATCGAATGAACTAAACGAAAAGGACTCGATGCTCGAACATGAGCGGGGAAGCAAATGAAACACGACGATGCTTACCCAATGAGACTCGCACTACTAAAGAAGACAAATGGTGAAACTAGGAAAGAGTAACTTGAGGTTGCGAGCGAGGATGACGAGCGGCAAATGGATTTGGTGAGCGGATCTGACGACGGGACATGCGGTAGGAGGGTGTGCGGGACTCTCATCACGATCAAGGTAATAAAGGCCATTGTCCTCGCGCCCTATGCCGATAGTCTTCCGCGTCCTCAAATCCTGGAGAATGACAGAATCGGGAAAAAATGAGACGAGAACAATTAAGATGTTTGGTGAGTTTACTAAAGCGACATCAAATTAAAGGAAAACGAAGGAATATACAAGACGGAGGAGAGAGATAAGGAGGGTGAGGGGTCCCGGCTGTACGATGCCGGATAGGGATAGTGGAACCATCAACAACAATAACGAGGAGACAACGAAAGAAAGAGGACTGAATATGCGTAAATAAAGAAGATGTGCACGACATGTGATCGGTGAACGCGGAATCGATGACCCGGGGGTGAGGAGGGGATGGACGAATGGAAAGACAAGCAGAAGAAGTACACTCGTTGAGCTAAAGAAGCAATAGGAAGAGATGTCTGTTGAGATGCCCTATGCGAAGGATACGAGCATATTCCTCATCGAGATATGTCCTTAGCGCGAGATCTTTGGAATGGTAGGAATATCTAGATCAAATGTCACAGCATTAAGCAAATTTGGGTGGACGGCCAGCAAATCCCAACATGTGTCTCGATTATGATTCTCCAACCCACAAAAGGAGCAGACGAATGGAGACACGACCACGGCCACTACGTCCACCCCTGAGGGCCACTACCGCGGCGACCACGAGAGAAACTACCACGACCACCGCTAAGTGGATCATCTCGATTTCGAGTGGGAATCTGTGTAATAAGTGCCGAATGCTCAGATGACGTAGACGAACCCGAGCCAGAAACATTGTCCTTGGTAGTACTACGGGAAACACGAGAATACATTTCAGTGATGGTGGGGAGGGTAGCACTCGAAAGAATCCCGAGATCGGGTAGTTCGAAGTACGGACGTAACCCGGCAAGAACTTCATGACGGCCATTTGCTCGCGTTGCTTTTGCATTTCCTTCGAGATCAATAGTCGGTGGTAGGATAGTATTCATCTCCTCATAGGCGGTTGAATGTGTGAAAATAATACGTAGCAGTTGCGTGCACTTCTTTGAAGTTGGAAGTACTCATTTGATAAATCATACATCCTGGTGAGATTACTAGAATATAATACGCGGAGATACTCCCATATATCTTTGCACGTATCTAGATGAGTACGAGAGATCGGCCACGAGGCTCCATCGAATTCCACAACAATGTTACAATCTGCGCATCAGCCTGAATCCAGTCGTCATACTTTTTATCATCTGTTGCCGGGGCAGATTCCGTGAGGTAACGATGTTTTCCCTGTCCAGTTAGGGCTATTTTCACAGCTTTAGACCAATTTAAATAATTGGTTCCGTTCAACTTACGGGGTTGTTAATGGTTGAGGTGTAGTCATCGATATTAATACCTTCCAATTCAACAAGTAATAAACAGCTCGCACAAGGGAAACAAACCAACAATACAAACAACTGTAGGGCTTAAACGAAGAACGTGACTGGTTTTTTGTTCCGTGTTCAATCTGCTAATTTCAGATCTGCTTCTAGTTATTGGTTATTGTTCGTATGACAGTACTACAAATGTTCGTAAGTCTGGTTATGAACAGTGTCGGATGAACAGTACCCGATGAACAGTGTCGAATGAACAGCACCGCGGATGAACAGTAACCGGATTTTTTTTTTTTTTTTTTTTAAAGAAGGAAAAAAAAAATTTTGTTTGAACAAAGTTTATGGAATTAATCTCCCATAACCTTGCTCTGATACCATGTTAAAGTAAAAGAATTAGAAGGCTTAACAATTGTGTTAGCCTGTCCTACTATTTATAATAAGAGTTAGGAAAACCTTAGGAAACCCTAGGTATTACATAAAAGACCTAAATACCCTTTAACACTATTAAATGATATTAAGACTACTTTGAATACTAAATTTGATATGAAAGACTTAGGAAATGCTAAAAGAATCTTAGGCATGGAAATTCAAATAAATAGATCTAATTCATTTTTGTTTTTGCATCAAACTCCATATATCATGAAAATTTTGAGAAAAATTAGCATGAATGAATGTAAACCAGTTACATTACCTTTAGCTAATCATTTCATATTATCTAAAGAACAATCACCTGCTAATGAAGAGGAAGAGGAAGAGGAATATATGAAAAAGATTCCATATTCTAATGCTATTTGATTTTGTTATGTATCTAATGGTTTGTACTAGACCTGACTTAGCATTTTCTATTAGTACACTTAGTAGGTATATGTCCAACCCTGGTCCCAAATATTGGTAAGCTTTAAAATGGTTGTTTAGATATTTGAAACGAACATGCAATGCTGGTTTAATATATAAGTTTAGTATTGAAGGTGTAAAATTGAAAGGTTTTACTGATACTAATTATGCTGGTGATAGAGATAATAGGAAATCTACATCTTGCTATGCGTTTACTTTGTGTAATTCATGTGTTAGTTGGAAATCACAACTTCAACATGTTGCATTATCTGAATATATTGTTGCTATTGAAACTTTTAAAGAATCTTTGTGGTTTAAAGGTGTATTAAATGAACTTGGCGTTTTTAATAACAATGTAACAATATATTTCTGATAGTCAATCTGCTATTCACCTATGCAAAAATCCTATCTTTCCTGAACGTACTAAACATATAAATGTTAGATTTCATTTTATTAGAAATATGGTTTCTCAAGAACTGATAAAACTTGAGAAAGTCATTTCAGAATATAATCCTGCAGACATAGGAACTAAGGTGCTCCCATTGGTAAAGTTTATAAGTTGCCTTGATCTTCTAAACATCAATACAAATTTGTAAGTCTCTTTCCTTAAACTATTTGTTATCTTATCTGACTTGCAAGTTAATTTGGCATCAAGGTGGAGATTGTTGGGTATTTTTTGTGATACCCAAATAATCCCTAGGCGATGATAAAAAATCGTGGCTCGTTTATCTTCATAGGCTTAGCCCGGGATTGAAGAATATTGAAATCCACCCCACAAACGATGTAGCCCAAATCTTATTGGGTATTTAGAGGAAATCAACTCGGTGGGCTAGGTGCTCAATACCCAATAAGTGGAGATAATTTTGAATTTGGAACTCTATCTCTTATCTTCATGTGGAGGTTAAATTGTTATGATATTCTTATCCTTTGGAAGAATTTTGATCTTCTTGAAGTCTATCTTTGAGAGAAATCTTGGAAATTTGTTTTAACCTCTTGCCTATAAATTGAAGCTTCTTGGCTTCAATTAGACGCACCAAAAACAGTGAAGAAACCGGCTTCTTCTATTCCTCTCTTCACTGTGCAATTTCTCCCTTCATCTTCCTGCCTTTGTGTGCAATCCTCAATGCTTCCAAGTTTTCTCCATTTGTTGGTGTTGCCTTTGATGTGGTGGATCAAAACTTGCTGAGCCTAAGAGAAGGAGAATCAATTGTTCTTATTGTTCTTCAATTAGTTTCTTAATTTGATTTCATTTATTTGTTAAATCCATTTACATATTGATTGATTTGTTCAACTGTAGGTGGAATTAAATTCACACGACTTTAACAATTTCTTAGTCTATGAATCAAGGACTCCTATTTTGGACTTTAAAACTAAGCAACGAGAGAGGTTCAATGAATCTCTCAAATGCTATGATAGTTTTAAAAAATAGAGAGCTTTGTACTTTAAATCATGGTTTAAAAAGGTACACCTATTGTGCCTTGAGGCTGTACTTTCAATACTTTTTCAATGAGGCAGGTGCCTCATTGACTGACCCCCACGCCTCAATATGTGTGTCTCAAGGAGCGTGAGGCATACATCTCAGTTTTATTCTGACCTTTGAGTTGTTTTTATTTTTTTTTAATTAAAATTTTTCCCTCTTTTCTAAGGGTGACTTTTCATATATAAAAGGGCAACTAAAGAACCCCACGTCTCACCATTTCCAAAAAACAAGAGTCTTTTTCTACAAGGCTGCATGGTGGTGCCACTGCCAATTGTGAAATTTCTGGCAGGTAAAAGCTTTTATTTATATATATATATATTTTTTTTTTATTACTGATTATCATCTATTCTCTATAAATTTTATTTTTTTCTCTAATATTCTTCCTCCACAAGATTGCAAGGCAGCCACTCGGTCACTCATATAATCCAGCATAAATTCTAGTTCTGAAGTTCCAGCAAAAAATTTCTCATGTTATTTGGATTGTTTCGAGGCAAGTCTCGCCTCACAAAGGAAAAAAGCCGCAGTACCTAGTTCGCCTTTTCAAACATTGCTTTCACTAAAGCATTATCTTTTAATGTTTTTCATTGGGCGATCTTCTATTTTCCTAATTCCTTACAAGGTGATGGTTGAGTTTAGCCTTGACATTTATTTTACCAAGAAATTAGCAATATAATTATATTCTCTGTTTCTCTTTTGATCATTTATTTGCCTTCTTGAACTAACGAGGAGAAAACAATGATACACAGCACTGAATTGCTCAGTCTCTTCAGTTGAATTCTGTTTGTTGCTCAAGAAAAATCTAGTCATGCCATTTATGTTATAGAATGCCGATCTTATCGGGTCCCAACTTTGACATTGTTGTATTTGTAAAGATGAAATCAGCTTATTAACCAGAACTTTAAGATTCCCATGACAATGGAAGTTAACATCATTCGTAGAGTGTGTGAATAAACTGTGTGAACATACCATCAAGAAGAGAAAGGCTCTCTGATGGGGCAATTGCATCAGGTTTGGCTCGCCGCACAATTGTTTTAAGCACACTTCCATCCCCGGTCAAATCTACTGAATCTCCCATGGTTCTCTGCTGTCTGTGGGTAAACAAGGCTTAAGTAGTAAACTCGCAAATGACCAAATCAATATAAATGATGTGTCAAAATTTGTATAGCTATTCAAAACTTCTGAAACCAAAATTGTATGAATTACATCTCAAAGACTTGACAACAAAATTACTTAAGAAAAAAGGTTGAACAATTAAATATTATAAATACAGTGATGACCCAATGAATAACACGTACTGTCGGTCGAATGATAAATGTTAAAATTAATTTCTTTCACTATGTTGATGTTTCTTGCAGGAATATTTTATACTTCCATATGTAGTGTTTTCTTTAAAATGCAACCTTTTACATTTTATATACTAGTAATTACTTCACAGTTTTAAATTTTGCAAATATCTCATTCCAAGATCAAGTAAGTTATGATTAATCAAAGATTGAATTGACCAAAAAGTCCCAGGCAATTCACTAGGACGAAAGTATAAATTATAATAAACATCACCAATTTTTTTTTTTTTTTTTGGCAAGAATGTTTCCTAAGTCATATAAAGAATGTAATTTAATCTCAAATTATGCCTCCCAAAAATTCAAACTGTTGAATTCACCAAATTTTACCCTTCAACGCATATCCAAAAATTTCAAACATTTATCATCACTAAATAATAATATAAGAAAAATTAATTCAAACTGTTGAATTCACCAAATTTTACCCTTTAATTGTATATCCAAAAGTTTCAAAAATTTATCACAACAATAATATAAGAAAAATCCGTAAAGACTAAAACTTGAAGTACTTTATCAAATTATCAGAATTACAAAAAAAAAATTAACTTAAAACTTGATGTAATTTAACAGAAAATCAAGATTGCGATTAGAATATTCTTTAAAGGGTGAATATTCAAGCATACCTGAGCAACGAGGGGAATGGAGAAAAAGGATGAGGGTAGTAGGAGAATTTGAGCGAAGATGAAGGGTAAAATTGGAAAAATCGGTGGAACTTGTATAGTATAAGCAGAAGTCGTCGGCCATAAAGCTTCTGGTGCTTCCTTTCTTGGCTCTTTACAGTACTCGCTGCTGCTTTTATACACGTAAAATAGAGACTATTCAGCCACGATACCATCAGCGCCTTGCCTTCACGAAGGTACACTGAAAATTTAATCCCGGCCCAACTAATCTTACCCCAAGTAAAATTGGGCCTATGAGCAACGAGTTCAGCTCTTGAAGATAAAATGGGCGATTTGAGCCTGGCCTAACAACTTACCCAACTGAAATTGGGCCAGGGCACAAGTTTGCTGCTCGTAATATATTCATTTTGTATGTTTTGTTGTCAACCTTTACTCCTTGTTACTCCTTTTATGTACCATTTTTATGTACAAGTAACATAATCCCATTTTTAAAGAATGGTAATTATGACAAATATTACATTCTCCCATTTTCTTATGCCTTTTCAAAATGAGTGACCTTTTTGTGTATCTTAAGAGAATCGTATGTAAACCTTCAGTATCAGTTTATCATCGGATATGCTGTTCGAAAGATCATGATTGCCTAAAAGTAGAGATGGCAACGGGGCGGGTTCCGGGTGGGGCATCCCGCCACTCCCCCGCCCCACCCCATGCGAGGTGCAGGTCTGCCCCTTTTTTTCTCAAAAATTCTTAGTTAAAATACAAATTATAAATTCTAAAATCCAAAATAAATAATATTCAAACTAACTACATCAATATTCAAAGCAAGCACTCAAAACAAACAATGTCCAAACAATTTTTTTTTTTTTTTTAATTCTTCACATGGCGGGGTGGGTTTTTTTGCCATCACTACCTAAAAGACTTGGATATTGATTGAGAAAAAAAATCTTTTTTCCCGAGAATCCACTCACTAAAAGAATATTTTAGCACAAGACAATTATTTTTGTACTTAACAATCTTCTTGAGGTTGTTATCGATCTGTGAATTCTCGAGTGTCCCTTTTTTTGTAAAAAATTGTAGATCCATGATAAGACGGTGATTTCTTAGCCCCCATTTGGTTTGGATTAAAATTTCAAGTCAAAATCAACTATTAATTTTATCTACATATTTTATGGGATCTAAATTTTTCAACTATATATTTCGTCAACTTTTATTAAAATTTAATTAAGATCTGATTTTAATCTCTACCAGGGGTTTAATCTCCGTCAGTGTTTTGCATCTTTAAAAGGATAACACGTGTACTAAATGAAAAGAGAGGGGATAATGAGCTAATGATGTTTTCGCCCTTCTTTAAAATATTGCATCAAAGGCCCTTTTTACATGTGCATTACACTTGCGTTTGTCAACGATAGAAAATGACAAAATCAACATCAACGACGAATTGCATTAATTGATGAGAGCTTAAGGTTCGAAGTCTTACAGAAAAAGGTTGGGGACAAAAGTGTAACGATGGGTTAAGGTTGGGAACAAAGTGTATAATTTAGCATTGTGAGTATACATTTAAATTATGGGTAAATTGTACTTTTTGTCTCCAACATTTGCTCAACTTAACAACATGTTCCCAACCTTTTATAAATTACAGAGTTAGTCCTGAAGGAAGTTTTGGGGCCTAGTTTGGCCGACTTTTAATACATTTTTTTTTTACCATTTAAAAGATCAATGGGGTCCAATTTTGCAGAAAAATACTGATTGCAGAGCTAGCAAAATACCAGAGTTACCATTATTTAATAAAAGACTGATTTTATTTGGAGGGAAAAATTGTTAATTTTATTGAATTCGATCAAAAATAACTGCTCCCCACTAAAACGCGCAACTGTATAACAATTAGGGCTGTCAATTGATTGAATTTTGATCAGAATATGATGAAACTAATGGGAGATAGATTTAGGGTCTCATTCCGATAACCTGATTAAGATCAGAATTCTATAATTCATTAATTAAACGGATCAAATATGGATATATGTCAATCCGATTCGATAACAATTCAATACGATTTGTTATAAATAGTTGAGCCGGTTAAATATTTTAGTGGCATGTTATTTGTCACAAAAATGAATAAATGAGAAAATAAAGAAATTTATAATAAAAAAGTCATCAAATTCAAAACATTAATAATAATAATAATAATAATAATAATAATAATAATAATAATAATAATAATAATAATAATAATAATAATAAAAAGCGTATTGCGCAACGAGTCGTGGAGGTTTCGGGTTAGGCGAGTCTAAACGAAACCTAGACGTAAAAAAATGTAAAAATATATTTTCTATTTTAAATTTTTAATCAATCTAAAGATTATTTAATGATACATACAAATTATGATACCAAAGGCAATTTAAAAAGCTTAATAAAATAAATATATTCGATAAACAAGATATAATATAACAGTGTTAATTGAAATATTTGGAGAGTTTTAAATTTTTAATTGAATTGGGTTTTAACTGGTCAAAATATGGACCAAAGAGAAAAAAAAAACGTTGCATTGCCGCTAGCTTACTGCTCAAGCGGCGCACCTGCTGCAAGGTTACCGAGAGCCGACGCTCGAGCGCCGCACTTGTCTGGGCAAAGATTGTGTTCTTTAGTCTATGTGATTTTTGATACTCTTTCCATCTTTAGGACTTGTATTAGAATTTTAGCGTACCCCCTATATATAGTTGACTCTTTTTTACAAGTTAAAATATTATAGAAGTTAAAAATACGAAACTTTGTATTATTTCTCCATATTAGATTGAATTATCCATTCCTCTGTTAAGTTCTTCTTGTGTTGTGATTATTATTTCATATTATGTCATATAATCTCATTTTTTTCATTCTTAACAAGTAGTATCATCATAATTGATTCTTATAGTAGTAATACTCTCACCATTGAAAAAATATATGGTACTTTATTTTCAAATGAAAAGATGGAGCATCTTGTTGGATCCGAAGGTCAAGGAGAAGGCCTCGTTGTTCATGGTGGTGACATGGGGGGCATATCGAAGTCTAATTTCAATAATCAAATTTGTAACTATTACAAGAAAAAAGAGCACATAAAGAATGATTACTACAAGTTACAGAATAAAGAAAAATTGACTGTAAATCAGAAGGGAATGCGATCAGAAACTTCAGGTAAAGTCAATGTTACATAGAATTATATGAGTGATGAAGAACTTTTGGTTATTTCTAAAGACGATTCCAAACCTGATTAAAATTTGATTCTTGACACAACTTGCACTTTTTATATGTGTCACAATCGGGATTTATTTTAAACATATGAAGAAGTTTCGAAAGATGTTGTAGTTATGGACAACAACGCACCCTTTATTTGAAGGGTTAGATTTAAGATGTTAGATGGAACGGTCAAAACACTTGATGCAGTGAGACACGTTTCAAATTTGAAGAGAAATTTTATCTCATGACTACTTTTGATTCAAAGGGGTACAAGTTCACTAGTGAATGTGAAGCCATGAAGGTTTGTAAAAGTATCCATGTTGTGTTAGAGGGGTATTGAAGGTCCCACTTGTATGTCTTACAAGGTTATACAGAATCTTTAAAGATCAATCAGTAGAAGTTTAGTACTTTGGTGAATATTCAATTTGGTAGAGTACCATTGAAGTTTGGTTTGGGGTCCATGTTAAAGAATACAGCTCAGTCGAATTCAGAAGTTATAGATAATGTCACTTTGCTGCCACCACCAGCAGTGCTATCGTATTCAATTTCTAAAGACAGACCCAAAAGAAATTTTAGGCCTCCACATAGGTATTAGAAGCTGATTTAGTTACGTATACTTTAAGTGTGGTTGAAGGTGTTGAATCTAGTGAAGAACCTTCTACAAAAGCATTTTGTGGTGTTGATTCTATTTCAGGGTATGGTTTTGGCATGTTTGTTGATTGTTGACTTATATTGTGATTTTGTTGCTCGTGTTGATAATTCGAGCAAATTTTGAGAACCCAAGGTAATTCTACTGAACAGTGCTTGAATTAATTTATACTATTGGGTTTTGTGGAAGATGTGGAGAATTTTGTTCGTTAGAGTGTTCGGTCGATGTTCTTGTTGAAGAGTTTAGTTTTTGCCTTACAGCGAAATCTGTCTACTGGTGAAGAGTTTTGAAATTTGTTCATTTGCATCGAAATTTGATTCAAGGTGGAAATTTGTTAAAGTTTGACTCAAATCCCATTAAATATTTGTGGATTTGTTGAATTGAGTTTTGAAGAGGTCAAAATATGGATTAAGGAGGAAAAGACACCGCATTGCCGCTAGCTTACCACTTGAACGGTAGAACGAAATTTTAAATAGAGAGTTGTCGCCCGCCTACAGGCCGCTGGCACTCGAGCGGCGCACCTGCCACTCGTTTACCATGAGCCCGATGCTCGGGCGTCGCGCTTGTCCGGCAGAAGATTATTTTCTTTAATGTACGCGAGTTTTGATATTATTTCTATCTTTCGGACTTGTATTAGGGTTTTGACATACCCCATGTATATAGTTGACTCTTCTTTATAAGTTAGAATATTACAGATGTTAGAAACGCAATACTTTATATTAATTCTCTATATTATATTGAATTCTACATTCATTTGCCAAGTTCTTCCTGTGTTGTGATTGTTATTTCATATTATGCTATGAAAGCTCGTTTCTTACATTCCTAACAAGTGGTATAAATATACATAATTCTTATTCGAATTCTACCAACAATAAATTTACAAACGATATAGACAGAGCACTCAATCATCCATAAGAATGATCAACAATCAACAATCCTATCAGTGCAATAAGCTTCAAGTAGCAAATTACGTAATTATTGTTAATCAAAATGATGGATTTGAGTAATGAATTTAAACAAAAACAATTTACCAACATTACCAAAAATTTGACATAGTAACGGTAAGGATGAGTGAAAAATGCCAAATGAAAATGAATGTTAAAGCAATGCCAAAAGAAATGTATGCAAAGTCGAGGTAAGAGTTGAACTATTTATCATTAAGTCGAACTTACCCTGCAATGGTGCCTACGGGTGAGGCAATCAACTCCAAAGATACAGCGACAATCTTCTTGTGTTAGTAGCACTTCAAAACACAAGAACGATGAATTGAAAATTGGATTTTGTACTCCTTTAAATGAAAATGGAAAAAACCAGCTTTTATGCAGAATTTAGAACCTTAGACCGTAATAGACTTATTTTTTAAAACGTTAGACCACATTTTGATAGTATCGTTAGAAGAATCAAAACACATTTATACAAGGCCATGTTTTTGTTATATCCTTCTGTTTTGATTTAGTTTGAATCATTAGCGGTGAGTCTTTAGATTGTTATTGTCTGTACATCTTTTGTAAGTTCGGGTTTGCCTAGAGTACCTTATTCATGATACTTTGATTCAGTGGCAGATCTAGGATATTAAGCCAGCTAGGGCGGCTGCTGACCATCGCAATTACAAGATTGTTTATTAATATTTAATTAAATAATATTAAAAAATTCAATCAATATATAAATGTACTAAACCGTAAAAGTCATATACATATGAAAATATAATTCAACACAACCCAAAATAATTAAAAAAATCATACATTTGTCAATCATATACGGATTATCAAGTTTCAAGTTTTTACGAATTTAAACTAGACAAGACAAAGTTTATACTTAAAACATGATTAAACCAAAAAGACAAACTCGAGTTTAAGTGAAGTTTATGCAAAAAAATTTAAAACAATAATTTTTAGAATTAGAACTAATTTTGACTTAATGTTTTTCGAACTCTTAAAAGAAAAAAAGAAAAAAAAAGAGTAGTTAAATTGTCCAAATTTAATTTTACAAAATAAATTGAGTAAATAAATTTCTTAAAAAAGATATTTCTGAAACAAAAACTAATAATATATAATTGTTTAGGTTTTCAATTTAATTTGTTAAAAAAAATTAAAAGAAGGAGAGGAAGTGATTGGAATCGAAACACCCTTTATTGGTTAAAAATTGGTACAATTTTTATTTATTATTTGTCAAAACATTAAAAGAAAGGGTTAAAGTGAAATGAATCGAACCCCATTCATCTCACGTGGAAAGTAAGCACTCAACCATTTGAACTACATTGCTTGTCATGTGACATTTATACTGAGAAACACCATTTATTGGTTGAAACTTGGTATAGTTTTTATTTATTTATTATTTGTCAAAACATTATAAAAAAGAATGTCAGTGAAAGGATTCGAACCCCAATCATCTCCCATGGATTGTAAGCACTCAACTATTTGATCAACATTGCTTGTCCTATAACATTTATGCACTAAAATTTATATATATTCAATATAAAATCTTCCTTTAATATTTTTTCTAGATGGATCTAGCACGGGAGGCCGTCCTGGCACGTCGGGTGCTGGATCTACCCCTGCTTTGATTAATATAATTCACATTTATCATAAAAAAAAACTTGGAATTCTTAACAAGAAGTGCATTAAAGTAATAAAAATTGAAAATGAAATTGAAAATGAAACTGTGAAGTAGACCCAAAGTCCAAGAGTACACGTGAAAAGATGAATGGGACCAAAAATCAGTGAGTCTTATCTTCTCATTTATTTGTTCTATGTAAGATATCTCTATCACAATTGTTAGATTCGTCACCATTTAAAATCATCTATCATATTTAAATATAAAATTAATTGTGAAAAAAATCAGTATGTCCAACAATTACAAATACGTGAAGAAAGTGACTGTTCATAGATGATATATATGTGTGTGTGTGAATAATGATGATTAAACAAGTTCAAAGACATGAAAATACTGACTTGACAACGTCTGCTTGGGTATTTTTTTTTATTATTTTTTAAATTGTTCAATCATGTGTTAATACGTGTGTATATATATAGAAGTCCAAAACTTTTAATTTGATAATGAATAAAAAGAGGGACAGCATGTGACGTTGGGTTGGGTCCCTAGACATTAGCCATGTGAGCAATGGTTGCAGCCCCAATTTGATTTATGTTATCCCATAATATTCGTGTATCACGCACTCTAACCCTTTTGATGTGACCGTTGACCAAACAATCAAACTTTATTTTTGCATTTTTATTTTCATTTTTGGTGATATAACAATTCTAATACAAGTGTGCATCTGTAAGAAGCCTTTGTTCATGCATAATATACAGTAATTGATATAGTAAGTGAATAGTATATTTTTCCATGTACTCTGATTGTTATACTACTTAATTATCTTGTCCAATTAGCCCATCTAACCAAATACACTCTTTGACGTCGATTCAATAAACAACATTCATTTTTCTTCAACAGTTCAAGAAAATGACACAACATGTACACGAGCTACCACGTGAACATAACATGACACTTGATGTTATGTCATGACGGGAATTTGATATTGAAAATTCTGGAGATTGCAACGATTCCTACATACTAAGAACCCGTGTGCGGATGTATCAAATCATAAAACAAGAAAATGAAATCATAGATAAATTAGTCAAATTTTTTTCTGTTCATTCATAAATTAGCCCCTGTTTGGTGCACATTTTAGGACCAAGAATGTATTTTTTTTGTTGATGTGATTGAGAATATGTGGTTGAAAAAGAAGAAAAAGTTACTGACGTAATGAAAAATATTATTTTATTGAAAAATGTGTGGTTAAAAATGAGTAGAAGAATGAGAATGAAAAAGTAATGTAGCTCAAACAGAGACTTCATCTTGCAAATAAGTTAGCATCAATATACACGGGAGGGAGGGAACCGGAGAGTCGGAGACCTATGGTGCCCTCTTTTATGGATAATGCTATTATGTCAGAATTAAACTGTCTAATAATAAATGTCACATAACATTATTTCAAACTTTGTATCAATCTTGATGTTCCGTGATTGTCCTTTTATTTTCCATGGCAGTCTAAGGTGATTTCAATTGAGACTGCCTATAATTAAACCGATTTAAGATTAAACAAGTCCAAGTGGTCCTTGATTGGTCAAACCTGAAGGAATCAGCACATACAGAGGTTATTAGGCCAAGAACAACATTGTAAATCGAGCCCAATTACCCTTCACCCATACTTCACTCCTGGCCCACCTATTAGAAATGACGGCAACCTATGTGGAGCCCCACCACCTTTCTTCATTCCAAATTACACTTGCACAAGTAATTAATGTCACAAGGGAAAAGGCATCTCTGAATTCTCCATCCCAGCACCCTTAAGCCATCCCAAGAGACTCGCTTTGGATAAAAAAATAGCATCTCTGAATTCTCTATCCCAACTATCCTTATGTCACAAAGATTGGAATTACAACTCCATTGAAACTATGTGACATTATTCTTGATCCAATAACTATGCTATAAAATATAATTTAAATTTCATTTCATTATCATTTGCTTTGATGCATAAATATTTGCCAGTACTGATTGAAATGCAATAAAATATATAAATTATCTGCAAAGTGCGAACATTGGAATTGGATCCATACAGTGCTGCACCTGCAAACAGCAAATCGCTTAATGGAATCCCTCTCTAGATCCCTCTTTCTCCATATAGATATGAAGAACGAAATTATTGATTTGTTGCAAAAATTAATAAAAATAATTAAACACCACAAAATTTGTACGAATGTTCATTGTCATCAAGAACCCTTTCTCCTTTCAATGAATTTTGGATCCAAGAAAATAAAATTCTTGAGACAAATTAAAGGAATCAAGAAAAGAAAGAAAATTTGGTGTCTCACTATATATATTTTTGTATATATACATGGATATTGTGTGCAATTTTCTTCCTTCTCCTCTTCTTCTTCTTCCTTCCTCGGACACTGGAAAAATCTCTAACCAGGAAAAAGACAGTCTCTTAGAAAGGGAAAAAAGAAGAAGAGAGAAAGCAAAATGTGTTCTTTTCTTTCTCTCTCTACAGTTTTCCCATTCAAGAATCACTGTATTCACGCCAGCAAATAAGCATGGTTACACAGCGTCGCATGATGTAAAACCTGGCCCTTTGTTCCTTAACTAAAGCAGCACACTTTCTTGTAAAAGAACACCTTTTCTGGGATTTATTTCTGATGAAATTGTTCGAGGAATGACTTCTCGATGAACTTTCCTTCTTTGAGAACTTCCACTTTTCATCAAAGTACAACTGCGGAGGAGCACCACTAGCAGTGGGAGCTACGGCCATGACTCTTTTGAAATAATTCGCGCTGTGTTTTCAATAAACTTCAAATGGTTTTTTGAAATAATTGGCTCTACTTTTGATGATAACAAGAATACACCAAAGGGATTTAGCAGAAATTGAGGGGAAAAAAGTGGGATTTTGTGTGGTTTGTTGACTGGGGATTGTGAGATTTTCGTGAGCTAAGCTTTGAGGGGTCAAGTGAAGGTAACTAGGGTTGCTATTTATAATGGAGGTTAAGGGGAAAAAAATAGGGGGCCTTGTTTGCCCGGGGAAAATAGGGCAATTTACAAAAATGGCCCTAAAATTAGTAATTTTTCGAAAAATCAAATGAAAAGTATTTTGGATTTCAAAATATTGTATAAATTAGTGTAAAAAGTGAAACGATGCTACTTTTTTAAGTTCGATGTCACTTTTTTTAAGTGTGACACGATACTGCCTTTTAAGTTAAATGTCATTTTTTTATTAAAAAATAACGTTTGTAATAATTTAAAAAAGTGACATAAATTTTTAAAAAGTCATAGAAAGTAAAAAATAAAAACAAGATTGTTGTGTAAAATTAAATGACGCATTGTCACTTTTTAAAGTTAAGTGCCACTTTTCTATTATCTTTGTTACCTAAAAAAGACAAAAATTTCAAAACAGTGACAAAAAAATGAGTGACAAACAATAAAAAAAAAGTTACAGAAATTCACAAAAAATGACAAAAAATACAAAAAAAAAGGGTAATAGAACTTAAAAAAAAAAAAAGTAACAAACACTCCAAAAAGTGACAAACAATACAAGCTCCAAAGTCCAATTAACCATGAACCTCCTCATTATACATTTGGCATTAATTTACATATAATCACTGAATCTCAAAACTTTCATAAATTAAAGAATTTATTTAAATTGAAACTGTTGTTCTTCTGTTCTAATTTACAACATTTTTCAAGCAATAGAAAAGTCTTCAAATCAATAAATCAAACGAGGTGTATGGAAATCTCATAATCAGCTCTTCAATGTCTAACACAAAACACAGGATACGATACACAGGAAAATAGGCAACTTCAACTTGATCAGAAAAGAAGATAAAAATAATCTACTTTGAATCCAAAATTAGCCACTTATATCTACTTTGAATCTAATATCAGACATAACTCTTCAAGTGAAAATCTGACAAGTTTGTCATGGATGTTGAACCACATTTCATTTGAATTAGGCTACTTAACATGCCTAAGCAGCAACTGGTGAATCAATTGTGGCTACAATACTATATCCTTCACATTGATGAAGACACTAAAGCATATATTCTTAAATAAAGTCCTCTGATATGGCCTAAAATTTTCTTATAAGTTCGTTGTTACCTTGTGTGGAAAGAATGACGCGACTTTTCCTTTGAACCAACGCACTTGAAGGATTATTAAATCACAATCATACAAAAAAAATAAAAAGATATGTTTAAAATAAAATTCAACAACAATATATGTTTCAGGAAATTCTGTAACATACACGTTTGTAACATGTCATGATAACTCAAAACATGTTTATAATATACAACAATCAAAAAGTGGCATACACTCAAAAAAAAGTGACAGAAAAAAGTGACAAGTTAAAAAAAAAAAAGTCATCTCTTGATATGGTAACGGAAATGTAATGGGCAGGCAGGAAAATTTTTGTAATTGGGTCCAACCATTGTCTTTCACACGAGACTAAGCAAAATGACAATGAGGCCACGAGACAGGAAGCAAAAATATCTTCTTCTTCTTCGAAGTTGATTCTTTATCGACATTTCATTTCTTCTTCAACCCACTTTCTCCAACCATTGCAGCAATAGGAGTCAAAGTCAGTTGTTGGAGTCAGTGTTAGCGTCGGGGTGAATAATTCGGAATTAGAGTCGGAGTTTTTTTTGATTTCGAATCGGAACAACTTAGGTGGTGTTCTCTTTGGCCGTTTTGGGTCGTTTTCTGTTTTCGATTTTTCAAAACAATGAAAACGCGTTCTCTTTCCTATTTTTGAAAACGCGTTTTTGAAAACGATAAAAAATTTGTACACAAAACACAAAACGATAAAAACATCATTTTGGCCGTTTTCAAGCAAAAAAAAGGGAAAAATTGCAAAACAAGGGAAATGGTCATTTTCAATCCAATAACACCTCCACTACCACAATTTCAATTCCTTTCCTCTGGCCGGTTGTTCTCTCTTGACCATCACTATACCACCGGAACCCAACGACCACTGCACCACCGGTCCACCACCACCAAAATCGCCGACGAAAACCACCACTGCTACAGCCAAAATCACGACCCAACCACCGAAAATTTGCCACCAGAAATATCCCCACCAAAACAGCCAAAATCGCCACCAGAAAGACCACCACCACCCAGCCAAAATGGCGACCCACCACCACAAAATCGCCACCAGAATAGTCACCCAACCACAGCCAAAATCGCGACACAACAGCAGCCAAAATCGCGATCCAACCTCCACAGCCAATACCCCAATCGCCACAGCCAAAAAATCGCGACCCAACCGCCACCATATCCACCACAGGAGCGTCGCGACCCAACCACAACCAAAATAGCCACAGCAAAAAATTACGTTCCCACCACCGCCACAGCAACCACCGCGACGTCGCAACCCAACCACAGCTGTCAACTACAACATCCAACCACAACACCCAAACCAACAACCACCTGTGAAGAAGTTGGGGAAGAAGATGGAGAGGGGGGAAAAAGAGAGAGAGAAATGAGATGCACGAGAGAGAGAGAGGCACAGTGAAGTGAGGAATGGAAAGAGAACGTGTTTTACATTTTCTAATTTTTGAAAACCATTTTTCAAAATACCAAAAAGAACACGTTTTCAAAAATTTCAAAGTGGACACTCAAAACACAATTCAAAATGAATTCAAAATTCAAAACACAAAATTGAAATACAAAGAGAACAGCCCCTTAAGGTTTCTGCTATTGCAATTTGGGATTTTTTGTGTCTAGCGTTTAAGATATCCACGAATAGGAGAATGAGAAGATGGAAGACGAAAGACGAACTGAGATAGACGAAGACGAAAGTGGCATAAAATGGACGGAGATAGAGATTCTCGGAGATGAAATCACTGCTGTTAAGGAGAGGAGAACATTTCTATGTTGAGGAGTGGGTTTTTACTGAATAGGATTTGAGTTTTAGGTATATAACGTATTAATTAGGTGTTGAATGGTTTAATTAGTTTTAACATGCTATTATTCAATTTAATTAGTTTAATATGGCACTGGACCTAATTTACTCGGGAAAATAATTCTTGGTTATGTACTCGTTTTTCTACAAAATATGACGTAGGGGTAACTATAAAATAGTGAAATAATTCTATATTATATATTTTGTCAGTCTTGAACATTATTATTAGTGTTTGCACTATACAGTCTTGATCTCCTATTTTATGGACATGATAAAAAAAATTTCACCATTGACGTGTCAAGAGAACCTTCATGGTTCTCTGAATTAACTAAGTTTCTCTTGCAGCGTCAACAATAAGAAACTTACCCTATCCATTGAGGATGAAAGATCAATTATGGGAAAGAAAAAGCAACCAACTTCTGTTCTTAAATTTGAATAATTTTCCAGTCTAATTAGACGTTAAAAATAGATTAGTGCCTGATACAACAAAGACTTCTCCCCTCATGAGTGGATTCTATATTTTTTTAATGAATCCTAACTATTGGCATTCTCCATTATGGAATGGAATGTCAATATATTGATAAAGATAGTTTTTTTCCGAAATCAAAAGAGCGATTAGGTTCAAAAAATAGAACCGAGGAATCCCTTAGATATTATGCAAAACGAATTGTGTTCTATCTTTGAATTCTATTGCACTACAATAGCATCTTATGCATGAGATGTTACATCGTATTTGAATAGTTAGATAGATGTTACAATGCATAAGATTTTCATCGCATGAGGCTGAACTTTAACAAATCAAGAGTAAGATTCATTTAACTAGTCGTGTAGTAGAAAACTTTGTATTCAACACTGAATAGCCATATTAGTTCATCACTGGTGGCAAGGGAGGCATATGAGCATGAACAATGCTACTTATACATAATCATGTTATATAATAGTTTACATACAGATGATGTGTTAAAAAAAGAGTTAAGATTTTTTTTTTTTAATTTGATTGGAGAAATTCTCATTCAATCATATCTCATCGCCTCACATATATTTAAATCATTATATAAATCATCATGTACATGTAGCTCAACTGTATAAACATTAGGATAGAGGTTAAAATGGACAAAATAAATCAAAATGGTATAGTCCGATAAGGCATTGAACATAAACATCCGAAAACGGGTTGGTCCAAGTCAAATCGACTTATTCTATTTTGTTTATGATGTTATTTATAATTTAAAGATAAATACTTTTTGAAAAAACAAAATGAAGAGTCATAATTAAAAAGTATTGAAGTGTATAAAAATGTTTACTATTTAAACCAAAAATGCTCTCTATTATAAATAAGATATCCTTTATAAATAGATAATCTTATGAAGTTATTCTTACAATAAGACAATGTTCATTCTGCATTCATTTTAACACGTACATATTTATCTTCTTCGATTAGATTGCCTAATCGAGACACATCAGTATTGCATCAGTATTACGGCATTGATTAGGCCATTTAAATTGCAAACTTTTTTTTTTTTTTTTGAATTTGAATTTAGCTCCACTCAGCCGTCAGGCCAAACACCACACCTGAATCAGCCCATCGGAAAGAAAGGAAATTTACCTTAGGGTCCGTTTGATTGCAAGGGTGGAAAATGGGTGGAAAGAAAATGTTTTATAGGGAATTGATTTTCTTAGAAAATGTTTTACTGAGAATTGTAATTAATTGTGTTTGATTGGTATAATTTTCCATGGAAAATGTTGAAAGTTTGGTGTCCATTTGGCTTCGTTTTTTATGGAATTTGTCCATTAAAGTGATAATTTTTTCTACCATTGGGTCTAAAATGTGTTCCAATTGTAAAAAAAAAAATTGAAAAAAAAAAATTTGAAAAAAAAAATTTACCATGCCGAATATTCTTCGTTTGACTTTGTTTTGCATGGAAGTTGTCAATAAAAGTGAAAATTTTTTTTACCATTGTATCTAGAATTTGTTCCCATTGCAAAAACAAAAAAAAAAAAAAGCTGGAAAATATTTTTTCACCTAATAGGTGAAAAAACATTTTCCACCATTTGTGCATCAAAGGGTTGTATCTAGAAAAGGGAGGAAAACATTTTCCATGGAAAATCTCGCATATCAAACAGTCAAAAAAGTGGAAGTAGGAAAATATTTTCCTACTTCCATGGAAAATTACGCGAATCAAACGGACCCTTACTTCTTAAGATATGATTTCAGTTCTGCTAAAAGCCAACCAGATACATACAATATTAAGATATTTTTAATAAATACAATTCACTAATTTGGACTCAACTTACCAACACAAGTACTGCAAATATATGTTTAATTTTGTATTTACCTAAATATGAAAATGAGATATTTTTGGAAAAAATGTAATTATCATGATAGTGGGAGAGGTTCCAGATTCTGACAGAATCACAGGCCATGGACTAAAAATCTCACTCAGTTTTTAAGTTAGGACAGTTCGCAATAAATAGCAAACTGGAGAATTGAAGGAAATATTCATTGGCTAAACTTTTAAGTGTTTATAAGCCTTGAATTTCATTAAATGCACGGTTTGCCAAATACATTCTTCCTTGGTCTATTAATAAGAGTTGAATTTCGTTTTTCAAATCATCTAGTTGAAAAGAAGTGGAGTTCATCATAGTCCGAGATTTATAAAATTCATATGAATAGGTGGAAAGTGGTGACACAACACTTATACTGTATTCAACCCCTGTTTGGTGGGAATCAAAATCAATTTTCTAATAAATTTTGATAGAAAATTTGATGAAAACGTGTGGTTGAAAAATTGTACGTTCTTTCAAATATGTGGTTAACATTAATTAAGCATTCGAGCCATCATCACTGTCGAATATGGATGGACTAGACAAAGACTCGACCTTTCAAAGTTTACACCTCGATTTACGGACTATCATACATAATTTTATGTACAAAGTAGGTTGACAAACTTGGTTTACTAACTATGTGTTGACAACATCTAAACCAATCATTTAAAACAGTTTTTGAAATCAATGAAAATCAAGACCCTTTATGAGCTTTGAACATGTGAGAAGTCTAGTTTGAAGTACTTGCATATTTGGAGTTGTCCAAGTGTCCAACTGAGTGAATGTCTTGTAGGCCAAATAAAAAGAAACTAGACTTCAGGGTTCCAGTTGCTAATTTGTTGGATATTCTAAGATGTTTATAAATTTTATGATCCCACTGCTAGATTAATTTTCGAAATGGAAAATGTTCGCTTTTTTGAGGATGTAGAGTTTGTGTAAGAAGATATAAGTTAGGAATTTTATCTTTAAGGAGGAATATGCAACTATTCATTTTGTTGCAATTGACAATGACCAGGACCAAGAACAAATTTATGTTCTCGATCTTATTCAAGAAACAATTTCGGATCAAGATAATATCTCAAAACCCCCTATATGCAATCAAGAAATTATTTCAAAAGAACAATCCCAAAAATAAATGCCATTAAAAAAATCAATTGAAGAAATGAGAGAGACTTAAAATCATCTAACATCCTCTCATTGTCCTATTCGATGCCCCAAACTTTAGATCTATACCTTTATAGGCACTATCCCCGAGGGAGTAGAATAAAATCAATAAATCAACCTCCGTTAAGCGATAGTAAGTTCTAGTGAGAGCAAGATCAGCCCAGATCGTCATTAGAATCGACCAAAAAAATCAAGATAAAGCCTCTGAACTTGAGATGGCCAATGTCGCTGACCTAAAGGCTCGAATCTTCACTTCGATCAGCCTGACTACCCTTAGTCTCATTGAAGATTCTCCTCTGTATCCGCCCTTCTCTTTTGTTTTGGCATCCTCCCTTCAATCACGTGCTTGGGAGAGGTAAAGGTTTGGAGATTGTTCGAATTGCGCAAGTAAAGGATGAAAGGATTTGGGCATGGAATTTGAGGTGAGTAGAACATTTTTCTGTTTTTCTTTTATTCAAAATATCAATTATGATCTTGAAATTACAAGTCACGTGTTAGACTCATCATCGGTTAAGGCGTGGTAATTGTTTTTACATGCTCAAATACTAAAAATATTCTAAGATTGAAATATAAATGTCCCAAATACTAATTTTCTAAGTATAACTTAAATACTAAAGGTGCAATTTGTCATGGAAATGTGTTTCAAGCCTTCTATTCTTCAACTAGGGTTCTTTATTTTGTTCACGATGCACATTTTTTACTCCAATTTTTTTTTATGTCGTAAACGATTTGTGGCTTACACATTAGAGATGAATAGATACAATGCATACAAGTATAAGACTTCATTTGAAAAAAATAAAAATAAATAAATAAGAGTTCATTTGACATAACTTTTAAAAAGTCAAAAGAAGATTTTGAAATTTAGAGGTAATTTTGAACTTTTTGAATAATTTTATGAAAATAATATTTCTAGTTAGAAGAAGTCGGTTTAATATGATTTCCTCTAAAAACACTTCCAAAATAGAATGTTAGGACATGTTCGGTACAGGTTAAAATCCAATTAAAATCGAAAATATGGTCGTTATTGGGTCCCACATGTCTAATAAAAGTCAACAATAACGACTAATTTTTCAATTTTAATCTCTACCGAACACGTCCTTAATCTTATAGTTAGTTTTCGAATAAAAATTAAAGGTAACTTTCTCATGAAGTTTTTCTACATAAAGTAAAAATCCTATCCCCGCCCCGTTACCCTTTTAAAGCGGGATGGGGCGGGCGAGACCCTTGCTCCGTTTACTATCTCGTTTATTTATTTTTTTTTAAATTTTTGATAATTCATTTTATTATCCTTATTCATTATATTGAGACAATACTATATTTTTTAATCTTTACTTATTTTTAAAAGTTAAATTATTCAAATATATTTGGTAAACTAAGGCTTCTATTGTTTGTCATATTTTTTAGATAATTTTAGTTGCCATTTTTTATTAGAACTAATGAAATTTCGTGAAATTTTCCATTTAGCCCCTATTGGCATCCATTCTATTCTCATTCTCATTTTTTTTTTTCTTTTTTCATTTTAACCACACATTCTCCAAATAAAATAATATTACACACAAATTTAAAATTTTTCATCACTTTTTCACCACACATTCTCCTATCAATCACTATTCCAAAATTTCTCATTCTCATAAAATGGGTGTCAATCATAGTTTTAAAGTATTGAATTCTAAAAAAATTTAAACGGGGTGCGACAGGGCACCCGTTACCTGTCTCCGCCCTGGGGTAAAATTCTCCGTCCCTTCCCCAACCCAAACCCGATTAAGCGGGTAATCGGGACGGGGTCCGCGAGTATCAAATTTATCGATTTCTTTTGCCATCCCTAAATTGAATCCTAAATTTATCACCCAAACTTTAACTTGGTGGTCAAGCAAACAAATTGTTGAGGGCTGAACGAGGGTCAGGGTTCTAAAAATGCATCAAACATTTATGTAGATGCAGTGGTGGCTCCTGGGCAGGCACCATTTTATTTCCTTTATCGGGGGTACTGTACTTTTAACAGCTTGTACATTTTACCATTGTAATTTTGGGAAAAATTTACCATTCCTTCAAATATTGAAATGTGGTATGAGAAATAAAAATTATGGTGTGAATATAATTACTCAAATATTTATGCACCATCTCTTGCGTGGAGCAATGGTGAAAAGATCCAGTGAATGCGACCATACGATAAGGTGTCACTCCGTGCTCTGATCAATCACCAATGGGAGACCCACCAAGTGATTGATCGAAGGGACATCATTAATTTATCATACTATTCTGGGATCCTTGAGAATACGACACATACTTCTGTCTTTTTTTGGTTCCCACGTGTAGCACTAGCAATTGGAGAAAGAGTTACTGATAAAAATAATGACACGCTAGAATTTTTTTTTTTTGATATCCAGGTATCATAACTTACACTAGACTATATCCTGGACCACCCATCCCCGGCCCCTCAGTGATGGGTGGAGGTTAATCGCGGGATATGCCCAAATTGACCAGGGTCTGTGCACCCTTTATACTCCTGGCCCCAATGGAGCTTTCCTCCATGGATATTACATGACCAAGCTGCTCCACCCAAATTGAGTATTACAACACCCAGTTGCTCTATTCAGGAATCGAACTCCCCACCCTGAGGTTGCAAGCCCAGCAGTGCCCATCCTTTGCCAACTTGGATATGCCCCGGGGAGCATGACACGCTAGAATTTAACCATTGCTAATTTCTAATAGGGATAATTGCAGCAGAAGCTCTAAACTTTTAAAATACTAGTAGACATTCTTCAGACCTTTCAAAAGTTGCATTCGTCATGCCAAACATTTCCAACCGTTGCAACACAATTCCTTTTGGATAGTTTCCATTAATATTTCCGTTAGTTGATCAAAAAAGTGAGTTTGACCATTTTTTTAATAAATTTATAAAGGGTAAAATAATAAATTTCTATTTACTACATTAAATAATTAAATAAATAAATTTAAAAACAAAAAAATAAAGAAATAAAGAAAAATAAAAATCTTTATCTTCTTCACCTAAAACACTACACCCCACCCCAAAACAAACCACCAAAACCAATATCGCCTAGTCACAGTCGGCATCGACGCCAACGTCAACAACACTGCAAATTGTCGCATGCATACTCCTTCCACTTCTCACACACCTCGTAAAACACATTTTTATTCCTCTCCAACCCTAACCCTAAAACTCAAATTAAAACCATGTTCTTGGCCTTGATTCTTTGATTGAGGCATTCATTATTATATTAATTGAAGATAAACCCATTATAGTATGATGTTGCTGAAGATTTTTATGTGGCCAATTTTGTGAATTAACATCCCCAAATCCGTAAATTGAAGGATTTGCAGTGGGTATTATTGGATTTGTTGGACTTGTTAGAGAAAATGTGCGGTTCTTGATCTTGGAGGCTGATTTTGATCTATATATGTTGTTGTTTCCCCAATCATATGTGAGGTATGTGTTTGTGGTTCATGGCTGGTGGCTAAGGCGAGGAATAATTTTATTGCTTGGATTTGATTTTTGGATGGGTGATGGGGGTGACAATTTTTGGGGATGGTAATGATATTGGTTTCGATGGTAGTTTACAGTGGTGGCGATCGATGGGTAAAGTAGTGATGTCGAAGCTTTGCGGTGACGCCAACAGTTGCAGACGTGAAGGGTGGGATGGATTGAGGTAGAAGAAGGTTTAACTTTTCCTTTTCCATTTTTTTTCTGTTATTTAATTATTTTAATTCTTTAATGTGATAAATATGGAAGTACCATTTATCCTTCATTGACATTGATTAAATTGTTGTCAAAATTAATTTTTTTGGTCAACTGACGGCAGACCAGATGGAAGCCGTCCAAAAAGTTCTGTGATGCAACAGTTGAAAATGTTTGGGATGACGGTTGTAACTTTTGAAATGTTTGGAAAAAAGTTTGCTAGTATTTCAATGGTTCGAGACTTTTATTGCAATTATCCATTTCTAATATTTTAAACATGACTGAAAATGAGATTTACCTCAAAATTAGGATTCAAATACATTATTTAAGAATTGAAACTTTTTATTCAAACAATAAAATTATGTTTATAACTTTTAAGATTTACTGATTAAATCAGTAAATTAAATATTAAATTTACTAAAATACACTCTTGAAATTTCCATTAATAATTTCGAAAACTATTTTGTACTTTTTCGAATTTATACAAATGGCAAGAATTGACTAAGTCGTGCCACGAGGGGTCATTCTCCAAGCAGGACAAGACGAGTCTAAGTACCTTGGAAGGCAAATCGACCAATATCCTAGTTTTTTTTTTCAAAGTGGAACACGTATGACAATATGCCCACCCTCATTTTGTGGAAGTTCTAGGCAGCATGTCGTGCTTGTTATCTAGAGATGGTGATTTTATTTTCAAACTATTTCCTTGATTAATAATAGCTGTAATCTGTGCAACTATTTATAAATAATTCTTACATTATTAGCAGATTATTATCGTAGCATGTATTATTATTAGCGCGCACACAAAAAACGAAAATATATACTGTTTAAAAAAATAAAGATGACATTCTCTGCTACGTTGTATGACTTGACAATTAACAACATTAGCTCGAAGAACAACCTGAATGAATAGAAGTGTAGGTACCTGTTTACTGTGGAAAAAACCCAGTGGAATGTGCGCACACTTTTTAAGTTTTGAAATGACATGAGCTAGCGTGGAGTATGAATAGAAGTGTAGGTACCCAATCTTCTTCAAGATTTTTTTTCCTTTCTTTTTGCATCAAATTTTATCTCAAAGTAAAATCATATTACTTTAGAGTGTGTTTGGTAGAGATTTTTGGGGGAAGAATTGATTTTTGAATAGTGATATGATGGGAAATGTGTGGTTGAAAAAGAAGAAAAAAGTATTGATGTGATGGAAAATATTATTTTATTGAAGAATGTGTGGTTGAAAATGAGAATTGATTTACTGTAGAAAATGAAAAGCTGTACCAAACAGGCCCTTAGTTTATAAGGATGAGATGGGACCGAATTGACGTTTATATTTAGAGGGTGTTTGGTGGAGATTAAAATTAGATTTTTAGTGGATTGTAATAAAAGTTTTTGAAATGTGTGATTGAAAAGATGTGGGAACCATGAAAGATGTGATTAATATTGATTATTTGACTTTAACTTAAATTAAAATCAGATTAAAATTTGGCCCAAACAAGACCTTAGTTAAGAATAGTAATTTTATTATTTTTTGCTTAATTAAATGAATAGAAGTCTAGGTACCTATTAAATGCTTAAATGCTCAAGAATAGAAATTTAGTTTACATACGTAATATATTTAATAAAATATTATGATTTAGAAGTTAGCAGTTGATGGTGAAACGAGATTTGAATATACGATACAGTGATTTGTAATCATATATATTGACCCCTTTGAGCTACATTAAGACAAAAATTTTCGGATATGATCCATTCCGCATTGTCACGTTAGAACAAGGAACGTGATTCTTGCTCCAATTCTTATTGTATATATATATATTTTTTAAATGTAAGTTATTTCCTAAAATAAGAAATTGGGAATGAAAAATAAGAATATTTTAATTTCAACCTTACATCGCACTTTTCTTTTTAGTTTTTTGAGAATAATAAAATTTTAAAATAAATTATCATAAATATTGAAGTTGCAAATAGCAAATTTTAAAAGAGAAATGCTATTTATCCTCACTGGGGATGCATCCCCAGTCTATGTGGCGTTAATGTGACATTAAATGATAGATGAAATTAAATAAGTCATTTAATTTCACCTATCATTTAACCAATCATTTACATTCACGTAGAATGGGGATGCATTCCCACCGGGGATTAATAGCACTTTTCATTTTAAAAGGTTGCTTTACGTCGCGTCGTACACGTGTCGGTCGGCACTATGAAAGTGTGTTGTCTCCGGTCATTCGGACCAACAGTCTTTGCCCTTTTCCTCCGGTGAGCAAGTCAAGACCTTTTGGTGCACGCCACCCCCACCCCCACCCCCCCGGTCATTAGTGCCGGATAATCATTATGTTAATTCCACGAAATCATTCTGCTTATAATTATTATATCCATGCGAATATTTTTTTTTCCCACTAAATCATTCTACTTACAATTATCATATTCGTGCGAATATTTTTCACGCCATGACTTAGATTTATTCAAACGTTATACTATAATTTAATGTACGTTTTAGACATTATCAATAGACAATAATAGATATACGTAATATTACGTGTCGAGACATCTCAACATTTCTTTTGCAAAATTAATGCCCAATACAATCTTTCTCATGTTTGAACTCGTTTTTGAGTGTGTAGTATGTATACTGTCTTGCTAAGAAATGTGGAATACAAGAGACCGAAAGAAAGTTCATCAACCGCGTTAGAAATCTTGAATGTTAATTTTAAATCAAGGTGACTCCGAGATCGTGCAAGAAGTGGGATAGATAAGCGAAAAGAAAATGATATATATACTAAAATGTTGAAATTTTTAAATAATAAAAAACCAAAAGGAAAAAAATTGTTATATATATTTCTTGTCTTTTATTATTATTTTGTTTACGATCATATACATATTTTGCCATACAATTTCGATATTTCAATCCTGAATTACAACAAATGGATCGGAGAAATACATAATTTTTAACAAGTCGTATCATAGTAAGCCCATCGGTCCTCAACAAGTGGTATCAGAGCCAGGTTCAGTAGTTCCGCAGAGCGCAATGTTTGATTTGTTCGAGATTTTTTGATGGCTTCCATAAAGTATGACATTCCGCTTTTGGATCGGAGCACCGGATTCACGCTGTGACAGGTTAAGATGCGAGTGGTACTCGCATAGATGGATTTGGATGATGCGTTGTTGAGAATTGACAAATGCCCTCAACTTTGATCGCGGGGGAGAAATTACGGAAAAATAAGAAGGCACTTTCTTGAATTCATCTTCATCTCTTGAATAACATTCTTCAGGGTGTTTTGAAGGAGGTTTTAGCTGTTGCTTTATGGTTGAAATTATAGCAATTATGCATGACCAAAAGTCTAACAAGCAAATTGCATTTGAAGCAGCGATTATACTCTTATCTCATGGCAGAAGGTGGATCCTTGAAAAATCACCTAGTTGTGTTTAAGGGGATAATCGCTGATTTGGAAACTTTGGAAGTAAAGTATGATGAAAAAGATTTAGCATTGATTCTATACTGTTCGTCGACCACTTCATTTTCTTCATTAGAGATACGATCTTGTGTAGTCGTGATATTCTCATCATAAATGAGGTACATGATGCTTTGTTTTTAAAAGAGAAGATGAAGTATCTGATTTCTAAGACCAGAGATGGAGAAGGCATTGTTTCTCATGGTAGTTCTGGAATGGGTAAATCAAAATCTAAGTTCAGTAATCAGATTTGTAACTTCTGCAAGAAGATGAGACACATTAAAAATGATTGCTACAAATTGCAGAATAAAATAAGATTGGCTGCAATAGGAATGGTAAGCAATAAGACACATCAGACGAAGCAGACCTCGCAGAGAAAAATGTAAATGAGAAAGGTCTTTTGGTTGTTTCTGACTTCGAGTCTAAACCAGAGGAGGATTGGATTCTGGATTTAGCATGTGTGTTTCATATATGTCCTAATAAGGATTTGTTTACTACATATGAAACAGTTTTCAAATGTGTCGTAATTATGAGAAATAACGTACCTTATCGGATTGCTAGAATTGGTCATATCGGATTGAAGCTAATGGATGTGATGTTTCAGATTTGAAAAAGAATCTCATCTCATTGTCTACCATTGATTCAAAGGATTATGAGTTCTTTGGTGGAGGTGGAACATTGGAGGTTTGTAAGGGTGTCCAGGTTGTATTTTGAAATGCCTTATAAGTGTCATGAAAATAATATTTAACCCTTTTCGTTTACCCTTTTGATCTAAATATAAGAGAAATGCAAGTCCCATACAATAAATATTACTATTATATACACACGTAAATAGTGAAATACATAGTTGAATGTAAGTATTAGAATTACAACTAAATGCTTCAATGAAAAAGAATGGCAAATGCGATACATGAATTAACGTGAATATTAATTAATTTAGAATTAATATCAAAGAATATGTACATGATAATGAATGTTAAATCATTTATATTAAATGAATAAATTTAATTTTCAATTAAGTGAAATTGAATGCTACTTAGTATACATAGACGTGAATAATGAACTGCATCCTTAACTTTGAAATTCTAATTAATATTCATTAAATGAATGTGAATGTTAATGCTAATGCTAATTAACTGAAAATTAATAACAGGACCTGAATTTGCTTGTGAAATTTTAATTAATATTCTTTCCATCTCATTTATATAAACCGACTTCCCTTATTTTCTTGTCTCAGTTATACATTCTTATTTCTTTATTGAGAATTATTTATTTTGTTTGTTTACTAATATATCCTTATTTACCTTGCATAATTATAACCAATTTCTTTAAATTAATACTAGTTGTTGATAATTAATTAAGAGTAAATTATGAAAAAATTTGGTGAAAATTATTTTTTCAATAACATTAAATAAAATTTCTTAACCTGTATGAAAAAATAAAATCAACTTATATAAATGGGATGGAGGAGTATTAATTAAATGAATGTTAATGTTAATGTTAATTAATTGAGAATTAATTATAATATTTATTACATTTCGTAAATTAAACACATATTGAAAAATGATTGAATCTTGAAGTCATATTTAATATATTTTAACTTTATAAATAAATAGAATTTCGTAAATTAAACACATATAGATTCATTCGTTAAAAATGGAATTTGATAATTTATAAATGAAAACTAATTATGTAATCTTTTTATTCTCTCAAGTTTAGTCTTTTTATGCCGTTTAGCCGTTTAAGGATAAATGTTCTCAAAGTTATCTTTGTTGACTTAGACCTAGGATAATTTGAAAATCTAAGGGGCAACCTCCAATGATGATTGAAGAATATAGACAAAAAAGGAAAGTTCAATCACATTTTGCAGATTTCTACCATCATTAGTAAGATCTTTTTCGGTGATTTTGTGTTGACAATATTAGCTGTAAATGGATCAGCTCGCACAAAGTAGTTTATGAATGGGAAAACTATTCATCTTTCACGCTTGTACAAAATAGATTATAAAAATGACGTGGAGGAGAAATATCGAGATGAAAAAATTGACTGTTTTTAGTCAAATCTCGACTCCGTCTCTGAATTTAATTGAATCTAAGATTGATTAGCACATATAGCGCAACAAATTCATGTAACCGTCAAAGAAAACTAATGTTAAAATTAGGTTACTATTTGCACATTCCAATTGTAGTCGATTGAATAACCTAATTTTGATCACTCGTGCAAGAATATTTGCAAATCTTTCTCTCAATCTCGGTATATCATATGTAGAGGTCAAGTTTTGATCCCCTCTAGTTAAATATTCTCGTCTCTTAAACATACGATCTCTCCAGATAAAGATCTCGTTTCTTTAACATATTCGTCCTCATAGATAGGTCAAAAATTCTTAGTAGAGTTGGGCAACCAAACTTACATGGACAATAGGACATGTCTTGAATATATTTAGTAATTAGACTTAATAATTTGTAGAAGTTTATATTAATTACTTTATGTAGTAAAATTTATTGCACAGTTACGAGGAATCGTTATAGTAAACTAGATGTCAACGCGGTTCAATTTGAACAATTTTTAAACAAAATAAGTATAAATGGTTTGAAAAATTCTAGACCAAACCAAACCTAACCATTTTTTTGCGATTTAGTTTGATTTCAGACCATGATTTTAGCGATATAAAAACAATATCTTTCAAATAAGTAAAAAATAAAAATCAAGCCCTTGTTTGAGCCTCATTTTTTCATTAAAATGTATTCTTCAACAATGATTTGACTTTATTTCAACCACATATTTTTCAATAAAAATAAAATAAAATCTGGGCTCAAACAAGCCCTAAATATACTGGTACAAAAATCTCAGTATAACACTTAAATTAAAACCTTCTAAATATGAACATTATAATACAAATATATTTGTCTCGCTACACACTTGAGTCAATATAAACTATAAATTTTGAGGTTGCAAATTCATTCTTTTTTATGTAAAAAAATAAGAAACTATTGTCTTATAGTACTATTTCCCTAAAATGACAATAAATCCTCTATCAACTAAATTAATAAATATTTTGAATTATATATTAAATTAATTAATAATATATTGTTGATAAAAAAAGATTTTTTTTTTTTTTAAAATTGGTTAACTGTTCGATTTTTTTTTTTTTAAAAAAGGATTTTCAACAATCGAAATATAAACACTGAATTCAAATCAATGATTTCAAAACTGCGAGTTTCGATCGATTTAACGGATTGTCGATTTTTCCTTCGCCCTTACCATAAACCGCGCGGGGCAATGTTTCCAGTGTGGTAGGTGCATGAACTTCAAAACTATCTATTTAATTTATGTATGATCAACAAGTCAAGGCAGTAGTAATTCAAAGATGCTTAAAAATAGTAATTAATATTTCTAGATTCTTCATTATTATTTAAGAAATGTAAAAGGTATCCCAGCACATGAAGTTGGTTTTTAGTTTTTACAATAGGCACATGCTAAAAAAAATTGAATTTGATAAACAAAATTCTAGGAGTAGGAAAGAATTATATATTGAAAAGCAAAAAAGAGTTAATTCGATGTCATAATGAGGTCGTCTAGCGTCCACACAATTCAATGTATGAGGGGTCAAGTTCTTTCTTATCTTGTTCGAATTTTATTTACTCCTCGTAGAAGCAAAAGTCTATTTCTTGATATATCCGCCACTCTCGACTTGACAAGAAATAGAAATGCAGTCGCGGAGCTTCAATTAAGATCTAGAGGGGGCAAAGTTTAACAACGAATATATTTTAAATAGTAGAATATAAGTATTTTCACCACAGTTTTCTTTTGTTACACCAAATTTCACTTGCTCTATTAATTAAAGAGAAGTTATTAATAATGAACAAAAGTTGAAGACTTTAAGTGTAATTAGAAAGCAATCAGACAAAGTAAAAATGTAGTGTTAATGTAACTACCTAAAATAAAAATTAAAACATCAGATTTTGATAAAAGTTAATGAAATGTGCGATTGAAAAGTTGTGGATTTTATGGAATATATGATTAAAATTAATTATTGACCTTGATTTCCATTGAATATGGGTTTAAACTCAGCGCTGTCAGCTCTCTGATTAGTATCACGTCTGATACACTAAGCCCATGTTTGATGACAATTATTTTCAAACTCTTTTTTCTATATACTCATTTTTAACCACGCATTCACAAATAAAATATTTTGCATGTAAATTTAACTTTTTTTTTTCTACTTTTTAACTACACATTCTCCTAAAAATCACTATTCAAAACTCTATTTTTCTCGAATAATGGCTGTCAGGGACTAAATTAGTCATTGAGTGTAATCTTAATCGTGCTTTTGTTTGCAAATCAATCACTAATCCATTAAGATTTTCAAAGATCACATGCCCCCGCGGGCCACCCCTCAAGTGGGCTAAAAAGCTTTCAAGCACGAGTGATCTTTTGACGCCTAGCAATTGAATAATCTGTCAAACCTTTGAAAAGATTCTGATTAATATTCCTTACCAATCTATATTTTTAACAAATTATTAGTTTATTTAGATTCTTAGCAACAAGAAATAAAAGTTTTTATTTCCTGGGATTGGTTTGACCAACTGTTTGTTTTATGTTTCCGCTCAGATAATCAAGTGATTTATTTCTTTTATATGTGAGGAGGTAAATATTTTTATGGTGCGTTTGACTGCGAGCAAGAAATTTACATGAAAAGAAAATAAATTTTAAGAAATACAATTGTCTGGAACTTATTTTTATGAAAATTATTAATTAAGCCATTGCTTGGTGCACATTTTTGGAAAAAGAATGTATTTTTATTGTTGATGTGATGAGAAATATGTCATTAAAAAAAAAGAAAAATTATTGATGTAATGAAAAATATTATTTTATTGAAAAATATATGATTGAAAATGAGTAAAAGAATGAAAATGAAAAAAAAAATAATATAGCTCAAACAAGGCATAAATGAGTTTGATTGATTTAGTTTTCAACCTAAAAAATATTGTACTTATCCATTTTTTATTGGTATGTATATGAGAGAGAAGCGATAGATAATGACATAGAAAATAAAAACTACCCCTCCCTAAAGAAAATATTTTTCTTGTTTTCAAGAAAAATATGATCACTCTACTAGAAATAGGAAAATATTTTTCGTGAAAAAAATTATCAATCAAATAATACAAAAGTAAAAAATTAGGTAGAAAAAAAACAAAATTTTCATGAAAAATATTGACAATCAAGCGCACCCTTACTGTTTGTTTTAGATCTTTTCTTTAATTTTAAAAAATGTGTGTACAAATATTTGACTAACATAATAACTGATAAGTAGGGAAGTAATTTATTTTTCAATTTTCCACATTTGTTAATCTTCTATTTTCTTTTAGAAAATTGAAGTATAAATAGGACTAATATTTTTCACTACTTATCTAAAATATTAATATAATTATTAATTAAAGTCAGAAGGTTCGGTGAAGACTCGGCCTTCTGTACAGTAATTAGCAAAAAATATTTATTGGCTTCAAACATTATGTGATTTTTGCACTCCAAGTATTACTTTGTGATATGGTTAATATTTTGAAAAATACTATATATCCAATTTGGACTCCATATATTCTTTGTAACTGAAATTAATTTAAATTACCTTAGTATTAAACTGATCATTTATTGCTGTTTCCAACCACCTCAGTAATAAAAAAAACTTTCTTGGCCAAATCGTAACACATGTTTTTTGGGAAAAAAAAAAAAACAATAATCATTCTCATTGTTTTTTTGTTTTTGTTTTAATCCATCCAGTATGAATGTTCCCTTGTTGCAGAAACACGTAATTTTCCGTTTTACAACTCAATAATATTTCGATTCACGACTCAGTAATCCATTCAGATATGCATAATTTGCAGAAACATATGTTGCCATGTATTACGATTTATAAAGTTTTGGTAAGTGGCGTGTTTAATGGCACATATATAACTCATAATTGATTATTCAATATGGGTGAGGTGATTTACATGTTTTTTATCTTACTATATTTTTAACTTGTAAAATTAATGACAAAAGTAATTCTTGAAAATATATCAAATTATAGGTAAGGGGTGTAATTTCCTCTAAAAACTAATTTAAGAGGAAATTACACATAGGCCTGGTTTTAGATATCTATTTTCATAATTCCTGATTTAAGTTTGATATTTCACTAATCAGGTTTTAAGGAATTAAAAAAAAAAAAATTATTTTTTTTATATTTATTTACAATAAATTAATTTATATATACCTCCAACCGCCCTAACCCAAAAATCATCAACCCATCTCTACTTCCTCCCGACTCTCTCTTCTACTACGCCGTCGCCGTCGTCTCACCCATATCTCCACCACGCCGCCGCCGTTTCTCTTGCCATTATCCACTCCCTTCACACACGGTAACATACGTTTTTGACCCCCACAGATCCAGATTTTTTTTTTCCAGCAGCGTCGCCTCCTTTTTTTCATTTCCAGATACATTCTCGTTCTTTGATTTGCGTTGTGTCGGGGTTTGGGTTACCGGAGTTTGGGTCTATTTTTTGTGGATGATTTTGCGGTTGGGGGTTCTCGTTGGTGCGGTGGTGTGCGAGTTGTTGGGTTGTTTTTTGTTGGTGCGGTGGTATGAGATGGGTGGTTGGGTGCCGTGCTGTTGACCAGTGGTTGTGTGCGGTGAGTCGATGACCAGTTTGTGGGCGGTGATGGTGCAGTGTTTTGTGTGGCATCTGGCGGTAGAGGTGAGTTTTGTGGTGGTGGTGGTTGGGTTTTTTCTTGTGTTGTGGTCAGGATATCTGCACGGCTGCACCACTGTGATCTGGTAGGGGACGGTGGTGGCCTGTGTTTTCAGTTGCGGTGGATCAGTTTGGTGGGACAGTTTGGTGTCGTGGTGGTGGTGGTGAAAACGTCGACAGTGATGTTTGGAACGGGGATTTTGTTGTTGGAGCCTGGATGTGGTGGTGTTGGTGTTGACGACGATTTTGTGTTGGTGGTGGTCACAAATTGTGACTAATAAATTTGTTGGTGTGTGATCAATAATAAAAAATTGTGACTAAGAAAGACTCTCTGACTCACAAAAAATTATCAATTGTGACCTAAAAATTATTAACTGTGACCAATAAATTGATAAATTGTGACTTAAATAAGTATTGTGACTCGTAAATTTTGGGATTCGTGACCGATGAATAAATTGTGACTTTCAAATTTTTAATTTGTGACCAATAAACAAATTGTGACCAAATTATATATATCTGTGATCGTTATATATTTATTAATAAAACATATAATTAATTAAGTAATTCATAAATAAATTTAAATAAAAACCTGATTTTTGAAATTTAAAACATCTAACCTTAATTTTGAATAAATAAAAACCTGATTTATGTAGACTTCTCCTAATTTAACTCCACTAGATCCATGTGTCGTGGCCCAAATATCTCTAATTTGAGCTTTTCACTATTCTCCGGAAAACCACCAGGCTTAATGACTTGGGCCTTTGATGCCTGTCACTTGGGCTTTGTCTTCCCCAATGAACACAATTGGGAACAATTTACAAATACATTAGTTTACTATTTCACTTTTACTTTTTAACCTTTTATTATTAATCAAAATACTGTTATTATTATTGTTTTCATCTTAGGTTTTCTTTGTAGCATAGTGTGAACTCGAACATAAAGTTTTAGTATAAATGTAGACTTGTAGCCTAAATGTTGGATTTTGTTGAAAATCTTGAATTGGTCATATCTTTATTTTTTCAAAAATCTCAAATTGCGCGGATATATTGAACGGAGAACATTATTTTAGATGTGCATATAAAATTTGACGTATGGAGAATCTTGAAATGTTGTGAAATCTTGAATTTTATATAAACTTTTTAATAATGGATTCTCAAATTTTGTAGCATATTGAGCGTATTTCTATTAACAAAATGTATATATTTCTATTATAGGTTAAACCTCGATTTAAAAATTAACTTATGCAAAAAGAATGAAATTTGGACATAAAAAAATCATAAGAGAAAATGTGGAACCAACGAGTGAAGCATATGAGGAAATTAGTATATAAATTTTGTTATGGAGATCTCCACCGAGCAAATAATATACTATTGGAAAGATAATTGAATTTTTGGTTCAATGTAAAAAAATTGATTGCAATTCGAAATTTCGAATCAAACTTTATGCAATTTTGAAGTTAAGCTGCTGAACAAACTTGTTATTTGCCGAGCAAACTCGATATTTGCCCATCATAGAATTTTAGTGTAAATGTAGAATTGTTGGCTAAATGTCAAATTTTGTTGAAAATCCTGAACTGGCGACGAAATCTTATATTTTTTAGAAACATCGCGTTGCAGAGAGATTTCGAATTGGGCACTCTATTTTAGATATGCATTAAAAATTCAAAATTTAGAGAATTTCGAAATGTTGTGGAATCTCGATTTTCACTAAAACCTTAAGATGTAGGATTAGAGGTGGACATGGTCCGATTCGGAATCGAACAAAATTCGAACTTTTGAGTATTTAGTAAATAGAACTGTCGGTTTTAAATTTAGTTATGGAACCGTTCGAGTTCTGTTCCATTTGGTTCGACTTGGTTTCGGTATTTCGTGCAATAACTTTTTTTAATATTTACAACAACGCTACATTAATTCGATTATGACATGTTCATTTTAACTCTTACAAAATAATGTAGTCTAATCTTGTGCTATCTTTTGTGGTTTTTTTTATTGAGTTCTTCAAAGATTTGACCGTTAAAATCATAGGAAGATAAATATAGCAAATTCACAATAAAAGAACGACAGAAACGACACTACAGTATAATAAGAGATTTGGGAAAAACATAGATCAATTTGATTAAGTTGAGCTTGACTGAAAATTAGAAATAATAAAATCATATTTTGAGTTTGAGCTAAATTAATTAATTAGCAAATTTATTTAGAAAAAAAATAATTTTATTTATTTAAGATAAAAAATTTAAAAAATTAGGGAGATTCGATTCTTATTCAGTTCTTGGTCCAGAACTAAGAATCAAACAAAACCCGTCGATTCTCAATTCAGATACCCGTTCGGGTATTTAACTTAAGAAGAACTGCTCGATTCGATTTGAATCCAATTCAATTAGGGAGTTTTGTTCAGCCCTATGCAGAATCTTGAATTTTGTAGCAGATTGAACAAATTTCTACTTAATATATTCCATGTATTACTTTTATAGATTATATCCCGAATTTGGAGATGATTGCTGTAAAAAGAAATAAATTTGGACATAAAGATCAAAAGAAGCAAAATGAGGAACCTATGTATAGAACATGAGAATAATTAATGCATAAATTTTGTTATATAGATATTCACAAGGAAAAAATCGATAAATGAATTTAGAGTTCAACACAAAAATACATAGTAACTGGAGTTGTGGAAAAAAAAAAATGCTCGTTTAAGGTTAGGAAGTCGAGCAAATTCGAGATTTGCACGGAAAACTTGATATCTATGCAACATACTCGATATTTTCCCATCATATTTGACTTCTACATTACAAGCTCGAGATATGATTTACTTACTAGACGTATACAAAATGAATCAACAGATGTCAGGCCCACTCACACGGTAGCAGAGAAGAGGTGGATGCGGGAGGTACTTTACGGCGAGAGACAAAATTGTTCAAGCCCGGCGGGTGGAACGAAGACTATCGCACTAACAACAATCGCCAGATTGAAATCAAGCTCATATATGTAATCACCAACAAGAAAATGTGGAATGATAGATGAAATATTAGTATGTTTCTTTCAAGAGTTCAAGTGTATGCCTCAAATATATGATTATACATCCTTCTTTATCAAAATGATCCCTCCACTTCTCTAATTACAAAGAGGATCTATTTATACTGACTGGCCGATGTGGTGACCATTGGATCAGAACCACGTCGACTTATCTCCCTGACTAAGGCTTTATACGATTAATACATTGATAAGATGTCAGCCGTCCTACACAATAGGCTGACACATTAACGAATTTATTACAAGCGTTACATCAATCATTTCAAAGAGATCCTCAAATTTTTTACAAGGAAACAACGTCGGGTTTGTGAGCCTCGGATGAACTAGGTGCCTCGGAGAGATCCGATGTGGTTCTCAAACGGGGGACGTCGCTTCTTTCCCAACTTCGTGTCATGCAGTGTGAGGGCTTCAGACGCTTTGTAAGGACCTCGGCCTTTTGATTACTTCTGTGTGTTTGACCTATAGGGTCTTTTGATTTTTTGTTGACTACCTGTCCACGTGGCCTTGTTTCACTGGACCTCGGAATCGAGGGGTAACAATAGTCCCCTAAGTCTAGGCATGATTATTTATGTAATGCATGAAATTATTCTATCATTCAGAAAATAAGGAAAGAGTTTCGTGGGTGGGGTGGGGGGGGGTGGTTGGTTTTTTGCTATCTCACAATAGTCCTCTAAGTCTAAGTATGATTATTTATGTAATCGTTAGAATTTGAGGACGTGTCTAACCTTTGAAGATCTGATGTGAGTGGTTTCCGAGGTGGTTAACTTGATAATATGTCATCTTAGAACCGGTTATGAGGAGATACACCGAAGTAGGTGTATCCGAGGCGTCTTCCCATAACCGAAGTGCTTGCTCTGAATCGAAGCTCCTCCACATAATAGACTTTGTAGATGCGTTTTCGAGGTACAAGGGGCCTCAGATAGATAATTACGAGGCATTTTAATGTTTTTGGGAAACGCGAGGCGTTTGTAATCATGGCGCCTCAATGATTTGATGTCGTGTTGCATTTCCAAGAAAAATACTGGTCATTCGATACAACTTCCAATGCATGCAAATGTCGCCTCATTTAATGTGCAATGATAGCTGTCTCCCACGTCTAATGGATTCCAGATGTTTGGGGGGCGCGTGTACCAAAGGTGCTAATCTGAGCCTTAGAAGACGAGGCGTCAGATGTTCTAAACACTTAGATTAAAATTTGTAATCTAACGGTTGGATGGCTTGGATTAGGATCCAATGGCTGAGAGTGAGTGGGATCGCCTATAAAAGGCACGAATTTTATAAAGGATGTTTTTCTATTTTTGCACGAATCTTCAACTCTCATTTTCAAAGTTTTTGAAACTTGCAAGCCTTTGTGGAGAACCCTTCAAGCATTTTTCGTGAGATTCTTCAAGTGTTCTTCTTTTCCAAATCCACATCTTTTTCCTCACGATTCTTGCACATTTCAATGTTCGTACTCTCTCATTGTTCTTTGAAAAAACTCGTAAGTATTGCAAAGATTTTTGGTGCTTTGTTGTTTCAGCTTTCTTTTTGTGGAGAGTCAAACAAAATCTGTGAATCGATGGCCTCTCAGTCGAAGGTAGATATCAGTGGGTTGGCCAGGGAGATGGGTTTCCAAATTACCAACGTAGCCGACCTTGCCCAAGTTGTTGAGGCAGGACGAGGTGTTTCAACGTTTGGGGATGAGGGGATAGCTTGGAGGGCAGCCAAAGTCCAATCATGTGTAGACCCGACCCACCTTGCAAACCTTAGGGAAAAAATAGGATTTCCTATGACATCGACCTTTTATCCCCTTCCCTTAACGAACGAGCCTGTCATTCGAGGCAGGGTTGTGTCGCCATCAGTGAGTTTCTCCTGAAGGCCGGACTTCTCCTAGGTCTTCACCCTTTTTTCCGAGCCGTCCTAAGGTTATACGGACTGGCTTCCATCCATTTTTTCCCTAATGCTTGGGCTCAGCTAGTGGGGTCTTACTTCCTATGGAATGAGGTGTCTTTAGGTGAGGACACACCCCTCTACGTTTTCCAAACCATCTACCAGCCTAGGTCTTTAGGCAAGGGGATCTAGGGGTTGGTATTCTCTGTGCCCATGGGGGGTACATTTTTCTTTTGTAGGTCTCCCTTCATCCATCAAAGGATGGAAGGAGACCTGGTTCTGGGTTCGGGGGAAGTGGGAGTGTGAGGGTGACACTGTCCCAAGTTGCAAGGTCATTTGACATTTCCGTAGAGGTGGATGCCCTCTTTAAAACCCTCCAAAGAAAAAATAAAGAGTTTGTGAGCAAAGACTCTCAGGCAGAAGAGGTCACCAATAAGGCTAATGCCGAGGCTGAGACATTGGCCAAAAAGGAGAAAGAGGAGTCCGTGAAACTTGCTTCGGCTTTGGAGGAGACTGAGAAGTTGAAGAATGAGGTTTACTTATCTCAGAGTGAAGTGACCTCACTTACGAAGTGAGTGGAGACGTATGATGCTCACCAACGCCTGGCTGCCGAAGCCTTTGAGAAGGCCAACCAGGAGAACTCTGCCTTGAATGGGCAGGTGGGGAAGCTGACTTCCTGGGTGGCTGGCCTAACAGAGGAGGTGGAGATGGTTTGAAGTGACTCCGAGCGTACCGTTAAAGATGCTGAGAAGTCCTTTATGGCGAAATTTCATCTATCTGAAGCATACCGATACTTTGGGGCGTATTGGAGAAGGTATGCCTACACAGAGGTTATTGAATGGATGGAAGCGCACCTCAAAGACTTCAGTACCTCCGAACTGAGAGCTGAGTTCTTGGAGGATGATGCTGGGGAGTCTGAGCCTCAAACTCCGACTGAAGGGGCATCTGTGATTGAATTGGATGAAGATGCTACTGAAGAAGTGGCCCCTGACGCCATCATACCTTTTGTGGCTCCCCAGCCCCCACCTGCTTAGGGTAGTTTTTCACTTTTTTGTTTTCATCAAGTGTAATGGCCTCGGCCCTTCCAATTGTAAACCATTGTCATGAATGAACTATTTTTATTGAACACTAATGTGTTTTTAATTTTAATTACCACTTCTGCTTTATACCGACGCATTTATTACAATTGGAGCAACTTTGTAATCGAATCAAACCTGAAGTCATATCATCTTAATAATAATATCAAAAGATTGACAACATCGAACTTATGAACGTCGAAGACCATTGGTCAGGGAACATTTGATGAGATTAGATAATACGCGATATGAGCCTTAATAATATGATTGAACTTGTAAAACTGAAGTGTTAATAGGTTACATTCGTCATCCAAGTTCAAGACTTGGTCACATTATGCCTTTTAGGAATAATTTTAACTCAAGTACTTTTGACCACTCCAGAACTCGTTTAGGCAAATAACTAAATCGCCTGATGTTAAACGTATGTAAGATCTCAACCACATCAGATCCTTACATTATACTCCGACAATGGTCTATTCGTAAAAAAATCATTCAAGTGTCTAGGGGTTAGGTAGTTCAATATTCATGAACTGAGGTTCTATAGCATTTTCCACTTAGGCAGTGGCTCATGCCGAAGTTTTTAACAAACTTTAGCATGAATTGGATGCATATGTGGTCTTTTTGGGACCCTATTTCACTCGTGAATACTCAATAAGATTTAAATATTGAACTTATGCATCAATATGTCTTACATTATTGATAGTATTTGCGTAGATGTTCTGCGTTCCAAGGATGAGGTTGTGCCTTTCCATCCATATCTTTAATTCTATAGGTTTTAGGGTGAATCTCTTCGAATATGTGGTACGGACCCTCCCAGTTGGAGCCAAGGGTCCCTGATCCATGTTCTTTTAAAGGTGGGAACACCCTTCGTAGTACTAATTCATTTAGTCGAAATGGTTTCTCTTTACCTTTGAGTTATAGTACCTGGTCATTTTCCTTTGGTACATGGCCATTTTGGCCTGAGAATCGTCCATCCTCTCTTCGAGGAGGTCTAGCCCAAATCTTCTTATTCCATCGTTACTTATTTCTTTGAAGTGTATTCGCCTGGGAGACGGAAGACCTACTTCGATCGGGCTTATATCCTTAGCCCCATAGACCATGGAGAATGTGGTTTCTCTAGTTGCAGTTCGGCTTGTTGTTCTGATTGCCCAAAGTACTTGGGGTAGCTCATCGACCCATGTCCATTTCGAAGCATCTAGCTTCCTCTTCAGGGTGTACTTGATTATTTTGTTAACAGGCTCGACCTGCCCATTGGTTTGATGATGATGTGGGGAGGAAAAATACTTCTTAATACCCAACTCTTCACACATATCCTTGACCTTCTTGTTGTCGAACTACCTACCATTGTCTGATACAATGGAGTGGAGAATTTTGAACTGACAAATGATATTCTTCAGCAAGAACTTGGAAGTGTTGGCCTCAGTTATTTTGGCGAGCGGTTTGACCTGTACCCATTTTGTAAAATAATCAATGGCGATAATTGCGAAGTTAGAACTTCCCCTTCCTTGGGAAGAGGTCCAATTAGATCGATACCCCATTTTGCAAACGACCAAGGGCTAGATACCATGCTAAGCTCTTGTGAAGGTTGCCTTTGTATAGTGGCAAAGCGTTGGCACTTGTCGCATTTTCTAACAAGTTCTTGCGCATCCTTTTTCAAGGTGGACTAATAATATCCATGTCTAAGCACTTTTTGTGCCAATGACCAACCTCTTGTGTGATTGCCACAAACCACCTCATGGATTTCCATGAACACATAGTTTGCTTGTTCTTCTCCAATGCATCTTTGAAGGGACAGTGAAAATCCACATTTGTATAGCACCTCCTCTTGGAAGACGAAGTGGGCGGCCCTTCTCCTGAGCTTCCGAGCCTCTTCCTTCCCCAAGGGAGGACCTGATTCTTGAGGTAAGATATGCTGGGCTTCATCCAAGGTGAGGTATCTTTAACCCACATTATCGTCCTAATTACATCATTTGAAGGTTTAAAGAGATGCTCAATAGGCACCACTGTGAGTAGCTCAGAGTCTTTACTTCTTGCCAACTTTGCTAGTGCATCGGCATGATCATTTTTGGAGCGTGGGATCTATATCAGTTCAAACTTCTCAAAGGAAGGGATGAAACCCATTACCAACTTCAAGTATGCTGCCATATACTTATCGCTAACCGAAAAATTACCATGAACCTGGCTCACCACTAGCGTCTTTACTTATATTTCTTTACTTATATAAGTCTTTACCAGGAATCACTGCTGATGATGAGCATCTTTACTTATATTTCTTTTGCCAATCTTAGGCCAGCCAAGAGGGCCTCATATTCTACCGCATTGTTTGTGGCCTTGAAGCCGAACCTCACAGCACAAGTGAGCTTATGTCCTTTTGGGCTGACCAAGATGATCCATGCTCTCGATCCTGTGTCCCAGAAGACCCATCAACGGAGAGGTTCCATGCCTGGGGTTCGGCGGGTTCCATTTCTTCCTCAACTTTTGGAACAGGGGTAAATTCAGCCATAAAGTCTGCTAGGGTTTGCCTTTGATGGTTGCCCTAGACTTAAAAGTGATGTCGAACTCGCTAAGTTCTACAGCCCATTTAAGCAACCTCCGTAAGGCATTTGGCTTCTGAAACACTTGTTTGAGGGGGTAATTTGTCAACACATGGATGCTGTGGGCTTGGAAATATGGCCTCAATTTCCTGGATGATGTTACCAAGGAAAGGGCCATCTTTTCCATATCTGGATACCGAGTTTCTGCTGCCAAGAGCGCTTTACTGACATAATAAACTGGCAATTGATGGTTGTTTTCTTCTCTGATCAGAACCGAACTGAGAGCCTTGGAAGTTACTGCTAAGTATAAGTGTAGTATTTCATGATCTTTTGGTTTGGAGAGAAGAAGGCGCTGGATGGGCCTTTCTCCTTCTTTGCTTGTAGCGAAGCATTTCAAGAAAGTTTTCTTGAGGTCGGGCCAACTTCGAATGCTTCCTTCCGGCAATCTTGTATACCAGATTTCTGCTCCTCCACTTAAGGTTAAGTGAAAAGCTCTGCACTTCATAGTTGGAACGGTCCTCTTCAGGTTCATGTGAGTTTTGAAGCTGTCGATGTGCTTCGCTGGGTCACTCATCCCATCATACTTGGGGATTTTAGGAAGATCAGCATGGAAGCATTCCTTATGGCCTCTGAGAAAGGCGAATGATCATCATCAAGGTTGCAGGATGTCTGAGGCTCATCTGTGTCTCCATCCTCCCCCTGGTGGGCCGGGGAGGTGGTTGAAAGGGTACTACTTCATTCCTAGCCTGGTTTTTCTTTTCGCGCCTATTTCTAGGAAGGTGGACCTGAGGCTCTTCCTGATGAGTTGGTGGCTGTCTATATTGTCGAGGTTCTTATTGCCTATTCTTAGGCTCTGGAGGAGGAGGATAGGTCTGCCTATTTCTAGGCATCTGGGGTGAGTGGTCATGCCTATCTCTAGGCAGCCTTGGACCTATCCTATCGAAGACACTGGTCGACCTCTGAGGCCTGTCTTCTGGCTCATAGTTCGAAGAAAAGTTGAATGGCGCTTCATGTGACCTTTCCAAAGCATAGTTGGTCGATATATCCACCTCAACTTCTCTTTCCTGCGGAGTCTCCAACCCGGTGTGATGGTGTCTAGCCATTTGGATTTGGACTTCTTCCTCCTCTTGGTAATATCCTTGAGAAGCTAGGAATACGTCTTCAGGGGCTGCATATGGAGGGATATGGTGTCCTCATCGCCCCTGCATGTTCATCAGCATCTCTTGCATGGCCAAGTTCTGCTGTGTTATGTTCCTCATATTGGTCGCCATCGTGTCCTGCAACCCTTCCCCCACCTCTGGATCCTCCTCGTCTTCATACTGGAGGTCGTGATCTAGCAGCTGGGGCGGCCTGTGAGGGTTCCCCTTCCTCAGGGTATTCCCTCGTTCTTCTAGGTGTACTTTCATCATTTGAACTCATTTTTCACAAAAGTTCTTAGTATGAGATTTCCCTTTCTTCAAGGGTTTCGGGTTTCTAGCAATCCCTTTTGTTTTGGGACACTCACTTTTCAAGGGTTAGAAATTTTATAGCCAAACTTCAATCGATGCTTAGCTTTTCTTTAACGTGTTCTCGTGGTTAACCGTATGGTTTTCCACAGACGACGTCAATTTGTTGACCCCAAAAAATGAATCAATAGATGCCGGGCCCACTCATACTAGGTCAACTATGTTTCTGACGCGTTCTTACCTGAATGATGACGGTAGCAAAGAAGAGGTGGACGCGGGAGGTACTTTGTGGCGAGAGACAAAATTGTTCAAGCTCCGGCGGGTGGAACGAAGACGATCGCACTAACAACAATCGTCGGATTGAAATCAAACTAATCTATGTAATCACCAACAAGAATATGTAGAAGGATAGATGAAATGTTAATATGTTTCTTTCAAGAGTTCAAGTGTATGTCTCAAATATATGATTATACGTCCTTTTTTATCAAAATGATTCATCCCCTTCTCTAATTGCAAAGATGATCTATTTATACTGACTTGGCCGACGTAGTGACCGTTGGATCAGATCCACGTGGGCTTATCTCCCTTTCACATCACTGTCTACTCATACAATTAATACATTGATAAGAAGTCAGCCGCCCTACACAATAGGCTAATACACTGATAACTTTATTACAAGCGTTACATCAATCACTTCAAAGAGATCCTCAAATGTGTTACAAGGAAACATCGTCGGGTTTGTGAGCCTCAGATGAACTGAGTGCGTCGGAGAGATCAGAGGTGGTTCTCAAACGGGGGACGTTAGCTTATTTCCCAACTTCTTGTCATGCAGTGCGAGGGCTTCGAATGTTTTGTAAGGACCTCGGCCTTTTAATTATTTATGTGTGTTTGACCTACTGGGTCTTTTGACTTTTTTGTTCACTACCTATCCACGTGGCCTCGTTTCACTGGACCTCGAAATCGAGGGGGTAACATGCAACAATCAATTCAAAATTCTTGTTACACTTTCAGAAGTTCTATGTTTCAGATTCAAAGTTCAACCACAATATTGATTCACCGATTCTAATATCAACATGTTAACACACATATATATATTAGATCTTTGTTGTCCCAAAAATTCGATAATGTATGAAAATATGGACATTTCAAATTAAAAAAAAAAACACACACACAAACAAACAAAAGCAACGTCTACTCCGAGCATTTTTCCACATCAATCAACAAACAATAATTTATCATGTTTGTTTCTACAGTTCTTCTCTATCAAAAAAATCATGATTCTAAAAGAATTCCAAGAAAACTCTCAAATCTTCACTTTCTCAACAACTTCTCTGCCTCCAAGAAGATATCCCTTTGTTGCCCCTAAACAAGAGACCCATATTGATGGTCGAATTGAAAATTCAAAAGCGAAAAGAAAAGGAAAAAGAAAAAGACTGATTAGTTTTAGGACAATTTAGGTCTTTTTTTTTCCCATGGAAAATGAGGCAAGGAGGTGGCATGATGACAAACTTAGGTGATATATTGGCTAATGGACAATCCATTTGGAGTCGAGTGAGTGAGTGAAACAAATGAATTTTAGAATTGAGGGAAAGAAGAGATAGTTTTGAGATGTAGCTGGAAATTGGAAATTTTTTAAGGTATTTTAGTTCATTTTTTAAAAATGGCCATGAATGCAAACCTTTCAATTTTTAGCTATTCTTAAAAATGAAGTGCCAAAATTGGACATTTTCCGCAATTTCCTATAAATTATGTGATTGCACATTCTTCCATCAGTTCTACATTCTTTAATCATCTCTATCTTTTGATAGTCTCTGACTGCATAAGATGGGGTTTCGCTTTAAACTTTTTTGCAGAAATTTTTGACAATATCAGAATCATCTTTTAAAGAATAATAGTACAAATTCAAATCAAGCTGATGAATTTTGACCACAAAAATTAGGGAACTTGATTATAGTACGGATTTCGTTTTACAATAAACAAAGAATAAACTAAACCCTATTTTAATCATTTTTTGTATTATTCGGAGATCAGAAGCAGCTAACTACTACGAATTCAGCTTAGTCTAACCCTCATTATATTAAGTTCAAGAACATTAGTTTTATGCATAGTTATAAAACCCCGATTAGATAGGCCGGTTCAACCTGAAAATCACTGACCCTGACCCAAGTCTGGTCCGAGTCACACAGATTTAGTGGCGGACAAACAAACCGTTTGAAACCCAGTAACCCGCCAACCCAGGCAATGGGGTCTTATGTTTTTTTTTTTATAAAGAAACTTGTTTTCTCTTCTTTCCAGTTCCTCAATTCACGTTATTTGGCGATTCTTCTTCCAAAATCAAACTCCTCTACTGCCATCTCCAATTCAATCACTCCCAAAAATCAAAATCTCCAATTTCAATTATTCAGATTGATTAGTTGAAAATATTCTTGTGGTAGATTTCAGTTTTTTAGAATAAGTTTTATATAATTTAAGATTCTTACAAAGCATACATATGAATTCCAAACAAGAATTTTTGTTTCAATGTTGTTTTACAGACTTGAATGGGACAGCAGCTATGATTTTTGGATTTGGACGTCAATTTATACAATAATACATTTGGACATCAATTTTTGGATTTGTACAGCATGTAAAAGTGTTAAAAAATGTTAAACTTTTTCAATTTTGTTACATAATGAATAAGTAGGGGCAGAGATTATTTCTGGTGTGAAATGAGCAATTATGTAAAAGTGTTAAAACCTGTTAAAAGAACATATTGTTTCTGGCATGAAAACAACATATTATTTCTGGCATGAAAACAACATATTATTTCTATTATGCTTTGCATGAGACGCAGGTGAAAGTGTTAAAAACTTGTTAAACTTTCTGATTTTTGTTAGACAATGAAGATCAGTTGCCTGCGTGCCCCATAATTTTTCAGTGGTGAACACTAGGCATGATTGTTTATATGAGGTCACCACTTGATTTTAAGATTTTGCTTTTTTTTTACTAGAATTATATTTTGATTATTAATAATTTGGATAATAGACTTTGTTTAGGAATTACTTCAAGAAGAGTCGAAATTATGATCAAAATGATGGTAATTGTTTGGCTGGTGCTATTGTTTCTTCTTTTTATTAAAGTATATATGATGTAACATTAAAATTTAAAACTATTTTCAAATGAGTTACATTTTGACGATTTTAATCTTGATTGTGATGGAAATGATAATAGAAGTGATACAAACAAAGAAAACGATGATTTTAGTATGATTGAGATTCCATCATTGGTACAAGGTGAAGGAATTGAAGAATTATATCCAAGACCCCACATGGATATTCTCTAGCTCTTCTTAATTGAGAAAATATTGACTTATCTCAAAACATTTTACTTTGTTAACATGTTCTTTATCCACGTTTAACTTTAATTGATGATTTTACTTTTGCACACATATTCTTATAGTATATGAAGCTATCTTGTTGTATCGATTGTTTTTTTTATAGTTTCAAATCCATATTTCACTATATATGATCTAGAATTTGTGAAATTTGGGATACAAATTGAAATTTAGTTAACAATGTAATATGTGATTAATTTAGTTATTAGTAGAAAATGGAAAAAAATTATTATTCAATGAAAATAGTTAATAATATTTTTGATAGGAATTGATGTCTCGGGTTGAACCACTGACTCGTGGACCCACTACATTGTCTGCATCGACATTCGGGTTGAGTTTGACAACTATGGTTTTATGAGATAAAAAAGTCCTATATTAGACAAGTTGGCCATGTGTGTCATTTTTGAAGGGGAAGATGTCGAGGAGAAAAAAAAAGCAATTATTGATCAAGGAGAAAAAAATAAGCAATTATTAATACGAAGTGTTTAAAAATGAAAATCATAACACTGAAACTTCTGGGAAGGAAGTATGCTGGTTAGAATTTCCTGCACAAGAATGAAACAGTGCATCAAGTACTGGATGAGAAAATATGATTAAAGAAATAAAATTAAATATCATCAACTATAGCTCTAGAAACACTTTGTTTTCCTTTTTCCAGTACAAAAATAAACTAAATAAGTTAATCAGGAAAAAAAATGAAAAATAATCAGAAAAACAATAGAAAACTGAAATAAATTCAAAAGTTTGACAGAAAAACAAGAAAATAATTATATGGATTATTGATATTATAAGCAGAAGGAACCATTAAACCTTAATCAAGTGACAGAAATTGTTTATACTCAAGTGAACTAAAAACATAGTTCTATGAAAGACTAAAGAATTGTACCTCATGCGCCTTGCCTGAAAAATGTTTAGTGAAACTGGTCAAAATTGAAGTGAGCTTATATATACATATATGATTTATACTGGTAAATCTGCTTTTATTTTTTTACTATACTGGTAACATACTTGAGTATATAGATCTGCTGATAGAACCAAAAGTTCTAAAACAAGAGCTTTTGTAATTGTGTTATAAAATCGGACATCAAAGATTTACACACCATAAGAATGAACTTATACCTTTGTACACCGTCATAGAGTTTCTCTGCAATAAGTCATTAATTGCCACTGCAGCATCATCAAGATTCTCATATACACTGATTAATGGGTCATTCCAATAAAACCCTAGAAAAGTTATGTGAATCTTGATGGTGCTGCAACAGCAAAAACTGACTGGAAGTAATGGATTATCACCATATCAGTACATGGAAAAGGAAACCCTAATTAGATTTTGAGACAAAAGAAAGGACAGACAAGAAATAAAGCTTCAAAGGTTATCAATTATTATGCTCAATGAGTCAGATCCACTTGTGAAAAAGGTTTTTTCCTTACATGTATTGGCTACAAAAAAGAAAAGAAAAAAAGTATATAGATATGGGTAACAAGGGTTTGTTGCAGAAGAACAAATGGATCAAGAAGAAAGGAGATAAAGAAAAAGAAGGGTTTGTAGAACTGGGATTTCTAATGGTAAAGAGGGCAATTATTTATAGAGTTGATGGAGAAGGGATGAGTCTTGATTGCGAGATTTATGGATTGGGTGGCTGAGATCTGTAGAGTGAGAGAAAGGAGAGAGGAGAGATGATGTATATCAATAAATGGTGTATATATAACAATCATTCATCGCAATCCTAGGTTCATATTGTTACCAAAAACTTTAGGAGAGGTTTCATGAGCAGTAATGGGCATGATCAAACATTACTATAAAAGTGATTTATTTATTATTATTTTTTTTTTTTGCAGTCTAGTTTGTTAGACATGCAACGTGCTCATCTCTTGTAACAACACAACAATGCGAGTACCTTTTTTTAGACGGACAACTATTGTGATAATTAGTATAGACTATCTGCATAGTGCTCGGTCAACAAGTCCTTGAGCAATATTACAAGAGAAGATTTTAGCTTCTTTTACATTTATTATATCGTCGAATATATTTTACTAAACATGTCATTTATGAAACATTTCCAGATAAAAATGACTTAAGATCAAACATTGAGAAAAAAGTAGTCCTTTTCATATTATATCATCTATCTTACTAAATATGTCATAAGTGTAATTCCACAAAGTGAATTGAATTATTAGCACATCTGAGAATGGAAAATTAAAACTACTTGGTGCAAATTAAGATTGGAGAACACATTGCGTCCTGCACAAGCATTTTCAAAGTTGGGCTGGGAATCGACATTTGACAGAGCCATTGAATTAAGGAGAGAGAGTGAGATCTGCTAGGATTTTCAAGATTGCTTGTTTTCAACCCTATTTTGCCATTTCTGGTTAGTTTTAGCATTTCCTTTCTCATTCTAACCTCCTACTAAGTACTTTGACTCCTAGGTTCTATCTTTTTGTGATTTCTTGCCAAGTCTAATGCATTTTCATCTGCACTTTTGTCAAGTCTAATGTAATAATAATACTGCAAGTCTTTTGGAACTTTTTCTCTTCCTTTTTTTGATTGTGAAAGTTTTCTCTTCTTCATTTATGACAATGATCTAATGTAAAATGAGAAAATGAGATACCAATTAAAAAAAAGAGAGAGAGAGAGAAAATGAGATAGAGAAGAAGAAAATTTGGAGAGGAATTTAATTTTACTAACAATGAATTACGAATATATTATATTTTTATGAAGTACTAGTCATATTTTTATACAAAAACTTCCTAGATAAACAAAAATTTTCCCAAAAAAAAAAAAAAAAAAATCTGAAAATTTTTCTTACTTAAAACTAATAATTATGATTTTTTTAATTAATAACTAAGACAAGATAATGATAATAATACTTAAATTTCCATTTTCATGGCTAAAATCATTGTGTATTTTTGCAAATCATTTTTGGATATTCAATCACAAATTGGTCATGATATCACCTTAAAATTATGTTCCAAAAGACTCTTCAAATTAAAATTTTAAAATAGGAGGTGAGTACCCATTCTATATAATTAAATATATTCAAAGTATTTCAATTTTCGATGGAGAAAAATAATATAATAATTTGAAGGAAGCTAGTGAAAATAAAAATATAGGGAAAAACAATATATATTTTTTGAAGGTAGTAAATTTAACTGTGAAAGATAAAAAGTCAATTGGAGTTAAATTTTTTTACTATCTGAATTTATAGATGCTATCTAAATTGTTATATACATTTTTTAAAAATATAGAGTCTCTTGAAAATGATATTATATGATTTCATTTTGTTTATGGTTTAGGCTTACAAGGTTTGATTTTGTTTATATGATCGATTGGGTTGGTAGTTCGGATCGAAGGGACAACGGTAAAGATGGAACAAATAATTACACTCACAATTTATCACAAGTTTACAAAGTTTACATGAAAGTATCATTTTGCTTATGTGATATGTTTAATAAACTAGATTGGACATCATCGTGCAATATTAAAGAAGATAACATGTCATTTTGAGACTGAGCTAGCTAAAGAAAGTTCTTATCCAATACATACAACTGGGCTACATATTTAGAAACTGTCACACTCTTCTTAAATGTCTCTATTTTCTTCCCTTCTCTTCCTCCCATTATTTTTCTGAAATAATTGTTTTTTAATTTTAATTGAATGTTCAATAATTTTTTTTAAAAATCCTTTATTATTTTTCCTACTTATAATGATTACATCTTTTGTACCATAAGAAAAGTTGAACTAGAATAGAATTATGTCTCAAAATTGCCCGAACTTCCCCACGTGGAGTAGTACCTATGTAGATTATTATGATCTTCCTTTTTGTAACATCAAGATCCTGTTTGGCCATTGTGTCTTAGAACCCATTTTTTCTCAAATTTATTTTCAATTATTATAACCTTTTGTGCTGAAAAAATCGCTCATTCACACAAGGTGATTTACATACAAAGGAAAAATGATGCAATTATACTTGATACTTGGATCGCCCAATTTAGCTCACTCTACCTATATATGTTGGACAAGTGTTGATTAGTAGAGAACTTTGTAAAAAAATTGGACTTTGATGCAGATATATCAAGGGTTACATAATTTACACGTGCCATTATGTCATTGGTTGGAGGGAAAAAAAACAATTTCCTCCAATCAATGAAAAGATGTCACGGTAAATTATGTAACCTTTGATATAACCCTTAAATGTACAGTAGAATAATCCAAAAAAATTATTGTTACATACTGCCTATCGACCCACACTGATGACTATTTTGAGCCCGTTTAGCAAGACTTTTATTTTTCATGGAAGTGCTTTATGGAAAAATTAGATTGGATCAATTTTTTCTAAAAATTTGAGATAAATTACTTTTTCAAAAATTATCCAAACAAATTATCATTATTTGGGGGGTCTAATCCATCCATCTCAATAATGACGCCCTTACAGGCCAGGTGCATTTTCAGAGTACAATTATAGATGTCTGAGACACAACTGTGAAAGCGCAGTTGCCTATTAAAGAATGTTTGAATTTTGTGGCCCTTAAACTTGTCCCTTTCAGTTTCTATATGGTCCATGTTAATCACCATTAATCAAGAGAGTTCTGAATTAATTTTCATACCATGAGTTTAAACTTAGAGTGTGTTTGGTAGAGATTAAAAGCGAATTAAAATTGAAAAATTAGTCGTTATTGTTGACTTTTATTAGACGGGTGAGACCCAATAACGGCTATATTTTCAATTTTAATTGGATTTTTAGTGTTATCAAACAAGCTCTTACTCTCACTCCCAAATCCTCCTGGTAATTCCATTTTGTGTTCTCAATTGCTTCATTCACTCTTTCGATTCCATTCCTATCGGGTCATCTTAAGATTTTGTAGGTATCCTAATCCATTTAGTATTGCACTTCTCGTACTGTATATGTACTTGGCATCCTCACGTACTTTATATATACTTGGCATTCATTCTTTATTAAAATACGCATTTCGTTATCTTAAGATTTTGCAGGCGTCAAGCCTTTTTTTTGAATGTTATTAGAAGTTATGTTCGTGATTATAACTGGCGTATTTGAACTTCGAGATGGGAACCTTCAAGTATGATTTCTTATAGGAACACTAATCATCATGACAATGACTAAATTTCCTCATAAACATGTTTTTGAAGCAGCAAACTAAATTTTATTAGCAATATTTTTTGAGTGGGCTACACAATTTTTGTCAATATTGTGGATCTACCATTACGACAAATAAAAGTTTTAATGATGTCAAATCCTTGGAAATCATCTCATACCTCCCACTAATTTCTATGTAGTTTATCTTTTCTAGTATATTCAACTAGAATCAAATCACTTTTGTGTTGTGGATGATGCGGTCAAAATCTTGAGATACTGGTTATAATTTTTTTTTAAAAAAAAATCTAACTTGAAAATTCAAATTTGACTGAAATGAAGATTTTATGTTCTATGCGATAAGAAATGAGAGTCCAATCTTAACTAGTTGTGCAAGGACTTGATTAAAAAAAAAATTATATTTATGAAAATAAGTTGTACATTCACGAGAAAGTGATGTGGGAGTGGAGAGTAGTGACCTCTAATTACAAAACCACAATAGTCAGGACCTCTTAACTCGAGATAGTTATAATTACTAACACTGACAATAAAGAAAAAGACGTACCAGAATCTAATGTATAAAGAGAGACATGATCACATGGCTAGACTCAATTGGAAAAAGAATAAGAAGTTATGCAAGGACTTGATATAAAAAGTTATATTCGTTAATATAAGTTGTACATTCACGAGAAAGTGGTGTGACAGTGAAGAGTAGCGACCTCTAATTACAGAATGACAATAGGATAACCTCTTAACTCGAGATTATTATAATTACTAACATTGACAACAAAGAAAAAAAATGTATTAAACCTTAATGTATAAAGAGACATGATCATATGGCTAAATTCTATTCGAAAAAGGATAAATGTAAGGATTTGATAAAAAAAGTTATATTCGTGAACATAAGTTGTACATTCACAAGAAAGTGGTGTGAAAGTGGATAGTAGTGACTTCTAATTACAGAACGACAATAGTTATGATCTCTTTACTCGAGATTATTATAATTACTGACTGACAATAAGGAAAAAGACGTATCAAAATCTAGTGTATAAAGAGTGACATGATCACATGGCTAGATTCAATTGGAATAAGGATAAATGTTAAGCAAGAACTTGATAAAAAAGAAGAAGCTATATTCATAAAAATAAATTGTACATTTATGAGAAGAGAGTGGAAAGTAGTGGCCTCTAATTACCATATCTACACGACCCTCTTAGTTCGAGATTATTATAATTACAGACTGACATTAAGGAAAAGACGTATCAAAATTTAGTGCGTAAAGAGAGGCATGATCACATGGCTAGATTTAATTAGAAAAATGACAAAATATCACATTGTTACTGTACTAGATTCGAAAACTTTGTCTCCTGAATCAATTGCGGTATAATCTGTACAAGTTGAAGTGGATTGTCTTCTTATTTATTTTATAATACTAATCATAAATCAACCAAGGAAAAAGATATCTCAGGTTGTTGTAGAATTTAACCTAAAAAAGATGAATTAATTTCTCCTTTTTAGATTAATTTCCTTTATAAATTTTCCACCAGATAAAATAAACGAATGGAGAAAAAGAAGTAACATTGATATGCGTGGGTGCGAGTGCAAGAGATATTCGGCGTACTGAAAAGGCTGAATTTGTAGCGTTGAACACGAAGTAGTGCCTGGGACATCTTTCCACGCAATCCATGGATTCTTTTACAAAACCTCGTACTAACTGCTCACGTGTCCTCGACTTTCCCAATTATTATATTTTTTATTTAAAAAAAGTTGATTTGACCTTTTCTTTCTTATTTTCATCGCATTTCTTTATTTTACAAATGAAATGAAGACAAATTATTTCATAGATTATTAATGGAGTGAAGGTGAAAATATTATTAACTAAAAGTATGTCTTGGAAGGTATGAAAATATTATTAACTAAAAGTATGTCTTGGAAGGTATTAATAAATGAAGGCGTTTATAAGTAGGGTTTAATGAATAGCGGAGAAGAGAAAGTATTTGTAAATCCTGTGAAATATCTGGATACGAATTAATTAGATCAAAAGCGTTTTTAATAAAGATGTTTATAAACATTTAGAAACATTGAGTTAAACATGAACTAAAATTCGACGTGTTTTATGATTAGGTTGAGGTGAGCTGGGGATCGAAGAGGAAATATTCATGATGAAAAATAAATAAGATAGAATTAAAGCGAAAGTGTAGAGGTGATGTGGTAAATGATTAGGATTATTGTAAGGCACATTTATCTTGAAATCGTTTCTTGGGCACGAACTATTTTAATGTCGATTTTATTTAATAAATTTGGTAGTTGTCTATAGATTTTGCATTAAATTAGTGAAATAGAAAAAAACAACTAGCTAAATTTAAGGTTTTGAAAAGTTCTTTACGCATCTTCGTTCGTCACTTATGTTTTTAAACCTCTTCACTTCTGTGATTTCCAAATCAATTACAATTGGACACATCTGGCGTTTGTTTGGCACTTATTTAATTTGTAAACATAATCTATCAAGCCAGGAACGGGTTCAGGATCAGATTACAAACCGGACTAATACGAAAAAAAATAAAAACATTACACATGAATTTTTTTTTTTTACATAAATTTTTTTTTCCACCTAAAAAAATTTCAGTGGGTTGGGGACTGGACCAGACTTTCCTGGATTCAAGACCAGATTACAAACTGGGCTAATATGAAAAAAAAAATAAAAAAATTACACAAGAATTTTTTTTCTACCTAAAAAAATTCAATGGGCTGGGAACTGGATCAAGCTACAGCCCGGCCCAGCCCCCCCCCTCCATCCCTGTATCAAGCATAATATTTATCCTCACATTTGGTGGGATTCATGAGTACTATTAATTTATTCACCAATCATTTTTATCTATATATTATTTAAATCGATTATAATAACTTTGTGCGACGGCGCACAAACCCACACCCCAAACTCGTCACAGCCAGCACATCCCCACCACGTCGTCTCGTCGCCCTAGAGACACCACCACCCCCGTTGCCGCCAACAAAGCAGGCATCACTACATTACAACCCAACAAAAAAAAAAAAACCCCAAGCCCACCACCGCCAGAACCTCCACCATCGTCGCCACTACCTAGATCCACCGCACCAGATTCACCACGACACCATATCGCACTTGACTGGATTCTATTTCACAGCAGCCCTCGTCGTTGCCTTCGCCATAGTGAGAAGAGAGAAGGATGTCATGAATCGCCGCGATCTAGGTACCGGCGAAACCATAGATCTGCACGTATAGGCGATGGAGTTTGTTAGATCTGGTGGTGGCGTTGCCGGCGCAGGCCTTCGTTTCGACGTGCGATTTCAGATAGAGAGAGAGGAGGGAGAGAGATTGAGTAAGTAGTGAGAGAAAATGAGATTGAAAATGAATTAGGGTTTATTTGAAATATTAGTATTATAATATTATTTAAATTAACAAAATATCCAATTAATACCTGATTTTTGATTAAATAAACTTCATACCTGAATTTTGAATTTGGAAGTTTAAGTACCTGATTTTATGTAATTTTCCCAATAATTTACCTTAGTAAAATAGTACTAATTAAGTTAACCCAATAGTTGGACTTAGATTACAATACTTACATGGGAAATAATATATATAAGAGTTTATCTACGACCAATTTCAAAACTAAGAAATAAGGTTTAAAACTATAAAAAATCAGATATTAATAAAATTTATTTATGAAATATTTAATTAAAAAAATATTAATTAAATATCACAAATCTATACAATTTGATAGCAAATTATCGAATTAATTTGTTACAAATTATTTTTTGGTCACAAATAAAATTTTTTATAAGTCATAAATTATTTTCAATTACAAATAAATTTTTTTATAAGTCACAATTTATTCATCGATCACAAAATCAAAATTTTTATAAGTCACAACTCATTTATCGATTATACATTATTAAATTAATTGGTTACAAGAAATTTCTTGATCACAATTTAAGAAATTGTGAGTCACGATCACATTTTTTAAGTCACATATTATTTATTTATTAATTACGAACACCCCCATCTCGTCCATCCACTACCACCACACGATCACCACCAACATCACCACAACCTTTCACCAGACCGTGCAAACCACTACCATGGCAACCACCACATAGCACATCAACCCAAACCCACCACCACAGCAACACAAAACCACAACCACATAACCACAACACCACCACACACCAAACTCTGTCACCATCATTGCTGCCAAATCATGGCATCACCAAACACCCGACACCAGATCGCAAGTGTGCACCACATGTGACCACCACATACACCACAAAACCACCGCCACCACTTGTGACCATGCCGCACCAACAGTGCCCCTCTACCGACATAACCAAACAACATAACACAAACGCACAGCTACCACCATAGATGCAACACAATCCAACTCTGCTGAGAAAATACTTCATTCATGTTGGATCATCAAGAATATGTAAATCGAAGCGAAAGTGTACCTGAATCAAACATGATTATCGCAATGAATGAATTCATTAGTTTTAGTCTTCTAGATCAACACACATGTAGTTCTTTATTTTCTCTCTGATGATGAGAGTTAGTACAGAATGAACAATTCACGTGGGATCCTATACCCTAACCGTATATATACACCAACGGCCTATTAACCTAATTCGACCCATCATGAAATTAGGAACATGTCTGGTCTCTACACATAAATGCCTACACTTTAATTGGATGCTTCAAAACTCAAAATATCGAAACCTTACTAGATCACTTTAAACGTGCTTAACAAAAATTGATAGACTTTAATTTAATACACAATATTTCACATATAAGCCCACATGTTCGATTAAAATTCTTACAATCTCCCACTTGAGCTATATTTTTTATTTTATATTTGTGCATTAAACATAACATTACGAGTACTTAAAATTTTGCTATCATTACCGAATACGTCCCCAAAAAATCCGGTCAATCAATCAGATCAACATAGGATTAAAGCGGCTTTCGTTGCTTATATCGTAACGAAATTCATCAATTGTCACGTATATTGATATAATTGAATGACATGGATTAAGCATGGATGTGTAGCATGAAAATTACATATGATGTGATCTTAATATGCCTATTTCCAATTGGTCCACCTTAATACTTTAGTGAGATCATTTTCAAATGAGTTCAGAGATAATAAACCAAAAACTTTATAACCGAAAGTAACTTTAACCATAAATCATATCCAAAATGACAGTACATGTGTCTAATATGAAAAGCATAGAAATACAAAGTTTTACTGAAATTAGATATCTTCAAGAGACATTATACCCATATGAGCAGTGTGTTCATGAAAGACCTTTTGTATCAATCCCTTAGTAAGGGGATCTGCAATCATAGAGTTTGTCACAATATGCTCTATTGACACATGTCCACTCTGAACTCTTTCTTTAATCGTCAGGAACTTGATCTCTATATGTTTTGGCTTTGTCGAGCTCCTGTTGTCATTGGAATACAATACTGCTGATTTATTGTCACAAAATAATTTGAGTGGTCTTTCTATATTATCCATAATGTGAAACCCAGTAACAAAATTTCGCACCCATATTCCATGATTTGATACCTCATAACACGCTATAAACTCCATTGCCATGGTGGAAGTAGCTATGAGCGTCTGCTTAGCACTCTTCTAGGAAATAGCACATCCAGAAAGTGGGTAGATATAGCCTGAAGTGGATCTCCTACTATTTTAGCATCCCGCGAAATTGGAATCAAAATAATCGATGATCTCCAACTCATCTGATCTCCTTTATGTGAGCACGTAGTCATTTGTTCTCTATATATACCGCATGACCGTTTGGTTGCTTTCCAATGATCCACTCGGGTTACATAAATATCTTCATAGCATCCCAATAATGTACGCTATATTCGGACGCGTACAAATCTGAGCATATATCAAACTCCATATAGCTGAAGAATAAGGAATCTTCTGCATTTCTTTAATTTTCAAGTCATTTATGGGGTATTGACTTAAACTAATCTTGTCTCGTTTAGCTACAAGGGTGTTACTTGATTTACATTCTTGCATACCATATCTTTTAAGTACTTTTTCAACATAGTGCTTTTGTGATAATCCAAGAATACACCAAGAATGATCCTAATGTATATGAATTCTTAATACAAAAGAGGCGTCACCAATATCTTTTATCTCAAAATTCCTTGCTAGAAATCTTTTAATTTCGTGCAATAAATATATATCGTTGCTGGCAAGTAATATGTCATCAACATATAAAACCAGAAAATATACTTACTTCCACTAAACTTGTGGTATATACAATTATTGACCAAATTCATCTCAAAACTATACGAAATGATCACTTGATGAAACTTTTAATACTATTGACGAGAGGCCTGTTTGAGTCTATATATTGATTTCTTTAGCTTACAAACCATTTGCTTTGCATCATTCAACACAAAATTTTCTAGTTGCACCATAGAGATTGTTTTATGAATGTCACCATTGAGAAGCGCTATCTTAGCATCCATTTGATATAACTCAAGATCGAAATACGCTACCAATGCCATTATAATCATGAAAAAGTCTTTCGAAGAAATCAGAGAGAAATTCTCTTCATAATCGATGCATTCTTTCTATGTAAAGCCCTTTGCAATAAGACAAGCCTTATATCTCTCAACATCACCCTTCGAATCCCTCTTGATCTTAAATATCCATTTGCAACAAATGAGTTTCGCACCTTCAGGCAATTGAATGAGGTTACACACTTTTTGGTCCTTTATAGACTTTAGCTCTTCATTCAAGGCATCAAGCCACTTTTGAGAGTTAGAACTTTCCATGGCATGATGGAAGTTGATCAGATAATCTTCTACCACTCCAATGTTAACTTCATGTTCTTGGAGAAATACTATGTAATCATTCGAAATCGCACTTCTCATCTCTCTAGTGGATCTTCTCAATGACATTGGTTCTTGAAGCTGTAGAGTTTGTTCTTGTGGAACAATTTGTTGACCTTCAGAGGGTGATGCAACAACATTGTCTTGATTTGGAGTTACTTCTTGAACAATGTTAGGGATAGAAACCTGATCCTGATCATCGTCAATGTTAATTGAAAGAATTTCAACGTATTCATCCTCAAAGAGAAAGTCTGTAACCCATTCTCCCCCCACAAACTCAACATCCTCAAAGAACTGTGCATTTTTTGTCTCGAAAATTGCCTTAGTTGTGGGATCATAAAACTTGTAACTCCTGGACCTTTCAGATATCCAATAAAATAGCAACTGATAGTTTTTGCGTCCTGTTTCTTTTCATTTGGCTTAGAGGCCCTTGCCTTAGCGGGAATTTCCAAATGTGTACGTTCTTCAAACTAGACATCTTACCCGTCCAAAGCTCATAAGGAGTTTTATCGTAGCCTTTGTTGGAACTTTGTTAAGTATATACGACGCAATCTTTAATGCTTCACCCTAGAGTGATTCGGGTAAGGTAGAATGAGTAATCATACTCTTCATCATATCCTTAAGCGTTCTATTTCATCTTTCAGCAACATCATTCATAGTGGGCGAACCCGACACAGTGTGCAGTGGGACGATACCGCATTCCTCTAAAAATTTAGCAAATAGTCATAGACGTTGTTCACCTAAACCGTCATATTTGCCATAGTTTTTACCACCATGGTCAGATCGACGCTTTTAATCCTTTTGTTGAGTTGGTTTTCAACTTCAACTTTATAGTTTTTGAACATATCTGGTGACTGTGATTTTTTTCATGAATGTGATATATATAGTCATATCTAGAAAAGTCGTCTGTGAACTTTATAAAATATTGTTGACCATTCCAAGAAACCGTAGGGAATGGTCCACAAATGTCCATATGTATAAGTTTTAAGACGTCCAAAGTCCTAATGGTTTGAAATCTCATTTTATTGGTTTATTTTCCTTTTATACAGTTAACACACATATCATAATCTGTAAAGTCAAGGGGATCGAGAATTTAATTGGACACAAGTTTCTTAATTCTCCTCTTGGCTATGTAACCTAATCTCTTGTGCCATAACGAGATAGAATTCTCGCCGGTTAATTTTCGCTTTACACCTCGAGTACTTGAATGTAATGATTCATTAAAAGAAGCAATTATATCAATTAAATAAAAATTATCGTAACATGATAAAGAACCAGAACCAACCAATTTGGAATCATGGAACAAACTAAATTTTCCATTCTCGAGTGAACAAGAATAACCAAATTTATTTAAAACAGAAATGAAAATCAAATTTCGTCGAAAAGATGTTACAATAAAAGTCTCATTAAGATCTAAATAAAATTCAGTCTTTAATAATAATCTAAATTTTCGTATTACTTTTATTTCCACCGTCTTCTTATCGCCAACATAGATATATCTTTCACCATCACTTGGTTTTCAACAATTCAGGCAAACCTATATAGATACACTGATGTGAGTTGTTGCACCAGAAACTATCCACCATGAGTGTCTAGGTACCAAATTTAAATTAACCTCAAAACAAACCAAATGAAAAGGAATACCTTTCTTGGCACGCCATGCTTGATAGTTGATACAGTTCTTTTTCTTATGACCTGCAGCTCTACAAAAGAAACATCCACCCTTAGTTTGCTCCTTATACTGTTTCTTTTGTGATGCTGTACCCACAGTTTCCTTATCTGTTTTCCTTTTCTTGCTCTTTTTTGTCCTTAGAGGTGGTAGCTAAATGATCACTTTCTGTCTTGTTATACTTCAATCTTTCCTCTTCTTGGATACAATGTGAGATGAGTTCATTAAGGGACTATGAGTCCTTTTGACAAATGTAGCCCACCTTGAATTAACTGAGTTGTGCAGGAAGGGATATCAGAACCAAGTGCATTAACAAGCTTTCAGATAAATCTAACTTGAGTGCCTTTAGTTTTGAAACAATGTGAGACATTTCCATAATGTACTCCCGCATGTTTCATTTCCCTTTGTATCTCATTGAGATAAGGTTTGCCAAAAGTGTACTAGTTTTAGCATTTTCATTCTTTACAAACCTCTTCTCAAGGTCCTCAAAGAAATTCTTAGCCGTAGACATCTTATTGGATATAGTGCTCCGAAATGCTTCTAGAATAACACGATTTATGACCATCAAGCTTATTCTGTTCGATCGTTCCCACTTTCCCATCTCCATCTTGTCATAAGAGGTACTCTTATCAGTAATTGTAGTAGGTTGAACGACCTGAAAAGTAAGGTCCAGATCCATGACTCCAAGAATAATCATTACGTTCTCTTACTATGCCCTGAAGTTCGTGCCATTAAGTATTGGAATTGAATTGATACTAGCAAAGATATTGGTAGCAAAACCTGATATTGAATTAGAGATCAATTAATTGGAAGAGCTCACAATCCTTAATATACAAATAATAATTTCAAATAATGGTAAGGGCCATTACAAGATACCTAACACAACATCAATATTTAGTCATTGGACAAAAATATTGACTTGTCAGTGGCACTATTGGTATAGTGATCAAATACTGATAATAAAGAAACATGTTAATCAATAAACCTTTCTTTTGACCTATTTATTGATCACATGTTAAATCGAATAATTACCACATGTTTATCACCACAGATGTATGTGCAATTCGACAAAATATTAACTTTCCTTTGGGCCGATCAAATATTCGCATAAATAATACATACAAACACTTTTTAGTATTCTCAGTTAATCAATTTCTACAAGAGAGGTTGCTTCGACAACATTTTGCTTCAATTAATTCACTTTCAAATATTATACTTCTCAAAAGGGTCATTTGTACTAAAATTTGAAAAAAGAAAATAACCGAATTTACATATTTAATTTATTTTGAAACTTTAGGGGCCTAAGTGTTAATAATTCAGAACTTTAGGGATCAAAAATTAATTATCCAAAATTTTAGGGGTCTATAATTAATTACTCAAAACTATATGAGACAAAATTAATTATTCGAACCTTTAGAGACATAATTTTTGGACGCTCAAGTAGAGTTTGGAGCATTCCAAAAACTTGGGGATCCAACGACAAAAAGACAGGTAGTCTGATACAAGATTGCTTTGGTATCTTTCATTGGGTTAATTACAAAATTTAGAACTTTAATGGCCCAAATTAATTAATTTTCAAATTTCAAGGACTGAATTATTAAACCCAAAACTATAAATGCCCAATTGGATGAATTTTAACCTTAAGGGTTGAAACTTTAAAAACTTAACTTTAACCCTAATTCGTAATTGCAAACAAAGCCCTGAAAGAACCTAATTTACACCACAAGCTCTCGCCCCCAAAATTCCATCCAATTGTGAACCCTAAAAAAATTGAAATTTGTGGGGGCGGTACCGACTGCTTCTGGCGTCGCCCTGGGCGATCTATGGCGACACACCACGCTATCATATAGGGGCGGTATTTCACCATGACAGCAGCGCTTCGCGCTGCAACTCAGGCGAGTTACTGCGTGCTGCCTTGTGCCCCAAGCAGAGTGCTGCCATCCTTCCCCGCGACGACGCGATCGGCTTGCACGCGGCGGGCTGTTAGGAATTTTTTTAAACTGAACTGAAAATCATGGAAGATCATCGAAATTTTTTCAAATTTAACAAACACTAATACCAGAATTGCTAAATTTGAAAATAATAAAATTATTAAGAACGAAATTAAAATTTCGATTATCAATGATTCAACATAAATATGCTCAGATACCACTTGTTAGGAAAATACTTTACCGTCATATTGATCGTTCATGTTGGATCATCAAGAATATGTAAACTGAACTGAATCAGATATGATTATCGCAATGAATGAGTCATGCGATTTTAGTCTTTCATATCAATACACACGTAGTTCTTTATTTCTCTCTGATGATGGGAGTTAGAACAGAATGAGCAATACACGTGTGATCCAAAGACCATAACCGTATATGTATATACTAACGGCCCATTAACCCAATTCGGCCCTTCATGAAATTAGGAACATGCCTAGTCTCTACACATAAATGCTTACACTTTAATTGGATACTTCAAAATCCAAAATACAGAAACCTTATTAGATTACTTTAAACGGGCTTAATCAAAATTGATAGTCTTTAATTTAATTCACAATATTTCACATATAAACCCACATGTTCGATTAAATCCTTACAAACCCAACACAAACACACCACCACCACCACAACATATGCAACCCAACCCAACACAAACGCACTGCTACCACCACCATTACAGTGCACTTTAGGATAAAGCCGTTGAAGAGGTAGATGAGGCCACCCACAAATGCACTGTCACCATCCCCACCATCACCACCACCACCACAGTGCACCACCAATGGAATGAAGCATCAACCAGAGCACATGTGGCATGAAGCTTCTTCGGGCAGCAACAACAGTGCCGCCTTGCTACACCCAGTGGTGCTTTCGCAGGGAGGCATCGCTGCGTTACAAGCAGTGTTGTGCCCTTCAGACAGCAGCAGCGTCGCCTCGCGCAGTAAGGCACCGATGCGAATGGGGGCGGTCGTTCCGATGCCGGATGAGGTGTGGGTGCGGCATCGAAAGAGGGGTGGATGGTGTAGGTAGAGAGAGGAGAAAAAGAGGGATGAAGGAAAGAAGAGAATGAGAAGTGATTTTTTGGGTTTGTGATGAAATTGAGTTAGGATGAGGCTTGGGGTGGGATGAAGTAATTTAATTTTATAATATTATTATTAATATTTTAAAAAATGAATTATTATCTAAATTTTGAGCAAAAAATTTTGAAATCTTATTTTTGAATTGAGAAGTTAAAAACCATGTGTGGGTGTAATTTCCACTACTTACATTCTCCCACTTGGACTAAGTCAAATATTAGTTCCAAATTTTCAATTCTCGTGTATGTGGTCTATTAGGTTCACAATCATGATGATAACATCGTAATATTATTATCTTTATTGATTATAATAATATGAATTAAAATACCTTTTAATATATCATTAATCCACCTGATTAATAAATTTATGTTATCATTCAAGATTGACATCTACCGTTGTATCAAAAAAATTCACGTGACACGAAATGTTACGTGGTATGACAAAATAATTTTGCAAGGTTACCATGTAAATATAATCCCTTAATCAATGCAGTTCAATTGATTACGAGATATGGATAAATGTTAATCTCGATTCTCAATCATATTATTTGATATGACCTTTTGTTTATATGCTTGAAACCATTTCAACTTTAACTCCACCCTAGCAAGGAATTTGTCTATCAACATGGACGGACGAAAAGACAGGCTATAATTCCTCATGATCCAAGAGTGATGAATCCTATATTTTCATTCCTTGATATTCATATGATTTATGACCCACATATAACGACGTTTTAGTTAGTTTAGATAAAGAAACGTCCAATGCAACTAAAGTGTGTCAATTGTCATTTAATATTCTATAATGGCCTCATGTTGGAGGATCAAATCCACTAAAGCTTACAAGTTTTACTCACACTAAATTATAATTTAAATTGAGCAAACATATTTTTGTGTCACAAATTTCATATGATCCACAACTTCTACTCATTTATTATTCACACATTCCATAACATAGTCATAAAACTCGACCTAATTGATCGAGATAGAGATCAGCGATCCATGTCCTTATTCAGGCCGAGTTGCTTAGAAGACCGACTTGCAATTCAACCTATCAGGACCTAATCAAATCTTGAGTGAACATTCTGTTTTTCATAAATCAAGCGGCTTGATTTGACCTATTTTTGCCCAGGCTTCAAAAATTAATTTTTATGTTTTGGACATGAAGGAATTTGATTTCTTGACCTTCAACTCTTAAAGCTAGGAAACTTATACCTGGGACAAATGGAAGTATTGTTATCCTATATGTGTTTATACCAATGTTTTAAAAATCGGATCGGATATGACCCAAAAAACGAAAGGGTTAAGGGTCAAAAATTCGAATCGAGATCAAACAAGATAGTTAAAAAGTAAAGATAAATAAATATATTTTCAAACATTAAACAAAATCAGATAATAGTATAATATTGCTAATTTAAATATTACGAGAGTTTCAATTTTTTATATATCAAAACATAGAAAAATGATTAATTAACTCAATATAATACATTACTATAAATACACGTAATAGTGTAATATACAGCAAAAGGTTATTGTTTACTTATTCCACATTCAAATCTTAAGCTTTAATTTTGACCTCAATTTTGACTAGTTCTTAGATTTTTTAGTTGAACCAATCGATCCGAACCCATTTTTATAACACTGATTTATACATACATGTATGACAATAAATCATCATCTACTACTATCTTAAAATATTTTTCAAAAACTATATTTCAACATTTATCTAGATTTTCTAATTATTATTTTTATTGATTTGTTATGAATACAACACCTTTAGTTAAGATGAATCAAATACTTTAATACATTAAGGCTCTGTTTGGGAGGGATTAGATTTTTTTACAGTAAATCAATTTCCATTTTCAACCACACATTTTTCAATAAAATAATATTTTTCATCACATCAATAATTTTTTCTTCTTTTTCAACCACACATTTCCCATTATATCACTATTCAAAATCAATTCTTCCCCCAAAAATCTCTCTCAAACAAGCTCTAAATTTTTTAATGATCACTAATAAAAAGTTTGAACATAACAAAAATGAGAACGATATAAGTTCTATTAGAAATTCGATTAAATAGAAAATATTAAATTTAAAATGTAAACAATGTATAGTATTAGTAACAATTAGTTTACAATATTAATAATAGATATAAAATAATTAGTGACAAATAACTTAAAGTTTCAATATTGTCTAAATAGATTTAGACGTCGAAAATTTTAAAACAAAATTTTAAGCAAAGACAGACTGGTTCTATCACTGCCTTGATGATCCAGTACCTTGACCAGGTCGATGTCCATGTCAGATCTGATAGCTATGTTTTGTAGAGCTCGTAACTTATAATTACTTCATTTTAAGAGTAATGTTATTCATTACTATTGATGTTAAATACCGGTCTAGATGAGAATTATTTGATATTAAACGATAGATTCATTCAAATGCAAAATCACCTTATTCATTTAATTGAATATATAAAATGTAGCCACCTAAATTGGTGGTGGTAGGTAATGTTATTCTAATTTTAATTTAATCACTTCTCAATTATGTACATGTATAAAAATAAAAAAAATTATTCAATTATGTAAACTATTATGTAACTCTTTTTTTTTTTTTGGTTGCAAAATGGAAGGATATTTTTGTCTTGTAACAATTTTCCCCATTCTTTCCTTAAACAAGTTCTTCTTTCCTATCTTTCTTCCTTTGCATGGGTAAAGAATAGGAATCTTGCAACCGGCTCCAAGTCGGATCACTTTTAAAAGCAATATGAAAAACTAGATCCTTCTTCGATAATGATTTCTTTAAAAAATCAGTCAGAAAGAGTACAGGAAAAATGTACAAAAAATCAACAAAAAATACGCTTGACACGTTTTCATTGGACAAAATAAAAAGAAAGACAAACAGACGAATAGGGTGCTGCCCAGTTTTTTCTTGGCCAAAAATCCCGTACCAGCAGCATTTTTCAATCAAGCATGGACCATGGAAAAGCGCAACACCTTCTGTACTGACAAAAAATAGCATAAGTCTCAAAATTACATCTACTAATTTCTATAAAAATCGTTAATCTACACTGCAAGGCCTCGATTCAAAAACTTAAAATTCCGTAAATTTACGCAAAATAAAACGCTTTTTTTTTTTTTTCCTTATGTTGCTGCTACAGTAATGGCAGAGCTTCCCCTGCTGGAGAAGAATAAGATAATAACATAACATTAAAATCAACTTCGCACAGAACAGCAATCTCTTTCGCCGTCTTTATCAATTCATTCCTTCTCTTCTTAAAAGTTACTTGTCTCGCGCTCTTATCCTCGATTCATTTCATCTCCAACATCCTATGCCCCATTCTTAAACACAACTGAGTAAAAAAAAAATTTAAGATTTATAAAATAAAGAAAGAAAACGGTTGAATTCCCAATTGGGAAAATTTGGGTTTTGGCGTTATTTTCATTTCCCAGATCCTCTTTTGTATATGGGTCATAACTCATAGCATAAAAAATCACAATCTGCACGAAATCCGAGCTTAGTGGTAATTTTTGCCCATTTCAACAGTCGTTTAGTACATGAATTTTTCACGAAAAACATACAGAAATTTAAAATGAAGGGAAATGATTGAAAGATTGGAAGAGAGAAAATATACACACGGACATGATTGAAGCATTTCAAATTTCTGGCAAAAATCTATCAAAAATTCACGTACTCAAGGAATTTTTCAAAAATGTTATAAGACAAATTACCCATCCATTTTGAAAAAGAAAAAAAGGATTCATGTTCATTCAACGGCGGATTTACAAAATTAAATATGATCTCTATTATACATAAAATAATTTTCATAAATAGAGAGTTCATCGAAGATGTCCTAAAATGATTAGTTTTAACTTTTAAAACACGGATGGAATCTCCAATTGTATGGTTTGAAATCCGGTTGAATAAATAATTGGGCCTTTTAAATAACTGATGAAGTGGGCTTTCGTTCTGACCAATTGCAGAATAGCAGTTTGAGTCGAAGGTAAGCATAAACGGCGCAATGGACTAACAAAAGGATATATGACGTACTGATTATTACCCACGGTTACATTTTTCAGATTATTGTTTTGCTCCCTTGTGTCGAATGCCATTGGATGGAGAATACCCACCTTTCATTGATGTTATGAAATCGAATAAAGATTATCTGATAAAATTTTGATACTTTTAACTTGTTAAACTTCAATTTTAATCATATATTTTATGAGCATAACTTTTATTACTTTTTAATCATATATTTTATTAAAGAGTAGTGATATTCATCATCACTAATGCTAAACACTAGTCTAGGTAGCAATATAGGGGCTGTCTGGGCCTACTTTTTGAAGCAAAAAAATTGATTTTATAGCTGTTACGTATAAAATCAGGTCGTCTTTTTTAACCAGCCATATCAGAGGTGGGGTCTACATTGGCAGAGCAACGTTCAACGTTTCAATTTTAAGCTGATGAAGAATCAGCATCAGACACGTTCATAGATATATCCAATTAAATGAATCTCATAACAACACATTTAATTAGACTTATCATTTAATGTCACCAACATGCTATATAGATTGGTGCTAAATAACTTTATTCTTTATTAAAATCTGTTAAAACTTTTATAAAAAAATTTGTCAAACAACCTTTAAAAAAGATTTTGAATCCCAAAAAACGTGTTTTTATGGCCTTGCTCGAATTAAGAAGATATGGTTGGAATTAAACCCTTGTATTTTTCTTTTTTAATGAAAAGATTAGCATTCTATTTGTTGGATAAAATAATGGTAAAGTGCAGAAAAAACTTATCAATAGATCGAGTCTCGTGACAGCACGATGTCCTAAAGCGAAATTGCCCGTCGATAACTGCTGCGACCTCCGTGGACAATCACCTCCAGGATACAACGATCAAATAAACCAATTATGCAGCAATCATAAAAGGTTTTCAGAACTCTCAAGTGTACTCCAGAAAATAAAAGACAATTTGAGTATAATATTTTACTGTATATATGAAGAGACAATTTCGTTTTTGTTGTATTTTTCTAATACCCAAAAGTGTGTTTATATAGGCATGAAGAGATGTAACTTCTTCCACCATGATCTAGCATTAAGTTGCAGATGTAATGGCCTATGGTAATGGATATTAAAACTGGACAGTTAAAACTGTCATATTTTACTGGCTAATTGACCCATTAAATAATTCCGAAAATAATTAAAAAATAATAAGTATTTTATTAGAATCAATAAAGCCCAAGTTAATCAATTTCTACAAGAGAGGTTGCTTCGACAGCATTTTGCTTCAATTAATTCACTTTCAAATATTATACTTCTCAAAAGGGTCATTTGTACTAAAATTTGAAAAAAGAAAATAACCGAATTTACATATTTAATTTATTTTGAAACTTTAGGGGCCTAAGTGTTAATAATTCAGAACTTTAGGGATCAAAAATTAATTATCCAAAATTTTAGGGGTCTATAATTAATTATTCAAAACTATAGGAGACAAAATTAATTATTCGAACCTTTAGAGACATAATTTTTGGACGCTCAAGTAGAGTTTGGAGCATTCCAAAAACTTGGGGATCCAACGACAAAAAGACAGGTAGTCTGATACAAGATTGCTTTGGTATCTTTCGTTGGGTTAATTACAAAATTTAGAACTTTAATGGCCCAAATTAATTAATTTTCAAATTTCAAGAACTGAATTATTAAACCCAAAACTATAAATGCCCAATTGGATGAATTTTAACCTTAAGGGTTGAAACTTTAAAAACTTAACTTTAACCCTAATTCGTAATTGCAAACAAGGCCCTGAAAGAACCTAATTTACACCACAAGCTCTCGCCCCCAAAATTCCATCCAATTGTGAACCCTAAAACAATTGAAATTTGTGGGGGCGGTACCTACTGCTTCTGGCGTCGCCCTTGGCGATCTATGGCGACACACCACGCTATCATATAGCGACGGTATTTCACCATGACAGCAGCACTTCGCGTTGCAACTCAGGCGAGTTACTGCGTGCTGCCTTGTGCCCCAAGCAGAGTGCTGCCATCCTTCCCCGCGACGACGCGATCGGCTTGCACGCGGCGGGCTGTCAGGAATTTTTTTAAACTGAACTGAAAATCATGGAAGACCCAATCAAAGACTTTTTAATATAATGCGTGAGGCGTGGCTCGAACCCCTGACCTCCCACACAAATTCCACACTTTTCACCAGTTGGGCACTTTATCTTAATTAATTATTTCTTTCACATATTATATTTATAGTATAAATATATAACAATCCCCCACATGAAAGAAATAAGATAAATAAAAATATTATTCTGGAGTACGGTAGAAATCACGCAGGCTTAGGTGTCTATCGACTTGAACCTCAACTTTGTATATTCTATCGAGCTTGCTAACTGTAGAGTGAACTATGTCTTGAACTCCACAATTATGATTTGCAAACTGAGACAATAAAACACACACATGATTTCTAAAACAATCATCGAGTTCTCGCGGTTGTGTTCATTTCGGCCGTGAACTTTCCCGGTTTCTTTGAGTGCTCTAGAGAATTAGCCTCAATTCTCATAGGAAGCGGCCCCACTTCCACACTCAAATAGGTGCTCTATCAAGGATGCACTGTATTTAAACACCCCACTGAATATCAGCTATAGAAAGCATTAAGAGCATTGCTCATCCTCTAATCAATACAGTTGGTACTACTCATCATAGGGAGGAGTTTGAAATAAATTCAATGTAGTACCCCCACAGATCACTCCAATAACTTTGTTATCCCATTGGACCTTATCCATGGGATCTCCAATCGCAAGGTTGGGTTTCCATTATAGGTGATCTAATTTATAATAGGCTTTAGCCCCATCCCCCTCGATGTTTTCTGAACTAGCTCTCTAGCTAATCCTTTTGTTAATGGGTCAGCAATATTATCACTTGACTTCACATAGTCAATAGCTATAACCCCATCCTTAAGTGGTACCGACGCACAAGATTGTGCCTCCTACGAATATGTCTAGACTTTCCATTGTAGGATGAATTTTGAGCTCTTGCAATAGTCGCTTGATCGTCACAATGGACATAGATAGGCTGAAGTGGTTTGGACCACAAAGGAACATCCATAAGAAAATTCTTAACCATTCGGCCCTCTTCACCCGCCTTATCTAATGCTATGAACTCGGTTCCATAGTAGATCTCGCAATGCAGTGTTTGCTTAGTGGATTTCCAAGATACGACACCACCACCGCTAATGTAAAAACATAGCCCACTTGTAGATTTAGTTTCATTGGTATCCGAAATCCAATTAGCATCACAATATCCCTCAAGTACAAGAGATATTTAGTATAATGTATTCCCTACTATAGTGTATCTCAAATACCTCAAGACTCGAATGAGAGCATCCCAATGTTCACTATTAGGATTACTAGTATACTCCGCTAAGTCTACCGACGGCATATGCTATATCAGTCCGGCACGCTTCATGAGATACATGAGACTCGCCGATCACTCTAGCATATTCTAAAGCAGTAAACACTAGGACCCGAATGTTTTCTCAAATGATGACTTGCATCATAAGGTGTTTTAGCGGGAATACAATTATATTGTTTAAACTTCTTAAGTACTTTTTCTACATAATGTGATTGTGTTAAAGTAATCCTTTCGGAATGTGTTACTATTTTAATCTCTAGAATAACATCAAAGAACACCCAAATCTTTCATTTCGAAGTGCTTTTCTAAACCTGCTTAGTCTTATTAATCACATCTAAACTAGTTCCCATTATTAGCATATCATCCACATATAAGCAAATTATGACACCACTATCCCCCACAAATTTGCTATATATGCATTTATCTGCTTCATTTATCACATAACCATTAGATGTCAAAGTCAGTATCAAATTTCTCATGCCATTGCTTAGGGGCTTGTTTAAGGCCATAAAGAGATTTTTTTAAGTCTACACACTTTATCATCAAGGCCTTTTACCACAAATCTCTCAAAGTTGATCCATATAAATCTCTTCTTCTAAATCTCCATATAGAAAAGTCTTGACATCCATTTGATGTATAATAAGATTATACAATGAAGCAATTGCAACTAACATCCTAATAGAGGTAATTCTAGTAACAAAGAATATGTATCAAAGAAGTCAACTCCTTCCTTTTGTTTATAGCCTTTAGCTACAAGTCTTGCTTTAAATTTATCAATTGAACCATCGTGTTTCAATTTTTTCTTAAAAATCCATCTACACCCAATGGTTTTACATCCTCTAGGCAAGTCTACTAATTCCCAAGTGTTATTAGACATAATGGAATCATATTCACTATTTATAGCTTCTTTCCAAAATATAGAATCTCGGTGAAGATATAGCTTCATCAAATGTAATAGGATCATCCTCTACTAAATATGTTAGAAAGTCGGGACCAAAAGAAGTAGCAATTCTAGGTCTTTTGCTTCTCCTAACTTCCTTCTTCTAATTCAATAGGCTCTTCTCTAACACTAGGAGGAACACTAAGAGAACTACTTGATCTTACGTATTTTTCTTTAAAAGGGAATCTATTTTCAAAAATTCTGCATCTCTAGTTTCAAAAATTGTGTTCTTTTCAATCAAAATATTTTTAGAGTCAACTACTAAAAATCTGTAGGTATTACTATGAAAAGCATAACCTATGAATACACAATCAACAGTTTTTGGACCAAGTTTAGTTCTCTTAGGTCGGAATAGATGCCTTAGCTAAACACCCCCACACTTTAAGATATTTATATGAAGGTATTCTACCTTTCCACAATTCATAAGGGGATTTATCATTTTTCTTACTGGGAATTCTCTTAAGAATATAACATGCGAAGAAGTGCTTCTCCCCACAAGTTAAAAGGTAATCCATAAGAGTTTAGCATTGAACCCGGCCATATCCTTTAGAGTTCTATTTTTCCTTTCAGCTACACCATTAGATTGGGGAGAATATGGTGGAGTAGTCTCATGAATAATACCATTATCGCATAAAATTTATCAAGCTCACCGAATATTCTCCTCCCCTATCGTATCTTAAAATTTTAATGGTTTTATCTAACTGATTTTCTACTTCAATTTTATATGAAACAAATTTTGAATAACTTTCATCCTTACTCTTGAGAAGATAAATGTAACAATAACGGGAGTAATCGTCAATGAAAGTTAAAAAATATTTATTTCCGCCACGGGTAACATATTCTTTTAAATCACATAAATCAGAATGTATTAAACTTAAAACTGAAGTAGTTCTATCAACATGTGAGAATGGTTTTCTAGCACACTTAGATTCAATACACGTTTCACATTTTGAGTTTGGGAACTTATCGCTTTAGGAATGTTTCCAATCTCATTAATTTTTTAATAGAATTCATGTTCAAGTGTCCAAGTCTAGTACATGTCATAAATCATAAGAATCCAGCATAAACAAGAAGTAGAAGCTTTATTATTGATCACTTAAACATTTAATTTAAATAGACCCTCATCTCGCATACCCTTTCCCAACAAAAGTACCACCCTTAGACATTACAACTTGACCACTCTCAAATACAATTTTAAATCCCTTTTTGACCAAAATAGATCCGTACACTAGATTTTTCCTTATATCGTGTACATAAAGGACATCCTTCAAACTAAGGATATTTCCGTATAAATCTAAGTGTCACGCTCCTTTCCCCTCGATTTTGGAGGAAGAAGCATTTCCCATGAATGCACATTCTCCATCACTATTAGGAGTGAATGAAGAAAATGCACCTCTCGTGCAAAGAAATGTGTTTGGTAGCTCCAGAATCTACCCACCACCAATATGTTGCTCACTAGATTAACTTCGTCACCATAGCGTAAAATTCCCATCTTCCACTATATGTGCCTCGATGCTTCCACGAGCTTTTCCTTTCCTATTTCGACAATCCTTTGCAAAGTGACTCGATTTACCACAAACAAAACAATCACCAACAGCTTTATTTTTAAATTGAGGCTTAGACCGATTGTTCTTTCCTATGAATGGTTTCCCCTTGAATCTCGCCTTTAAAATTCTCGACTTTTAGTATAATTTCCAATGACTTTTTACTATCGAACCTCCTTCAATAAGATTGGCCTTTGTACCCAAGTCTGTCTCTCCCTACGTTTCGCTATTCTATTGTCCTCCTCAATCCTAATTTATAATTAAATCCTCTAATGACATTTCTTTTCTTTTATGCTTCAAAACTGTTTTTATACTCTTTCCAAGTAGGTGGTAGTTTTTCAATTATAGCATACTTGAAAACCTTCACATATTTTATATCCCTCGGCAATAATTTCGTGAATTATAATCAGAATTCTTCAACTTGACTTACCACCTTCTAATAGCATCCATTTTAAAATCTAGAAATTTTCCCACAACAAATTTCTTAGTTCCAAAGATCTTCGCAGCATATTTCTTTTCTAATGATTTCCATAATTTTTTAGCAGATTTACACGACCAAGAACATCATATAAATCCAACGTCAAGCAATTCGAATATAATTTATGCACATATAATCATTACGTTCCCAATTAGCTAAATCGATGTTTTCCTTATCGTAGGCTCATCAAGAATTACAAACAGGTTTATCAGATTCAATAGCATCTACAACTTTAAGAGTTGTCAAATAAAATCACAATTTCATTTGCCATCTCTTAAAATTTTTTCCATCAAATAATTCAGGTTTTTCAGAATATTTAGGAACAGATATATCTACTGCAGCCATTAAAAACGAATTTCGCTTTAGATTGTTGGATAAAATAATGGTAAAGTGCAGAAAAAACTTATCAATAGATCGAGTCTCGTGACAGCACGATATCCTAAAGCGAAATTGCCCGTCGATAATTGCTGCGACCTCCGTGGACAATCACCTCCAGGATACAACGATCAAATAAACCAATTATGCAGCAATCATAAAAGGTTTTCAGAACTCTCAAGTGTACTCCAGAAAATAAAAGACAATTTGAGTATAATATTTTACTGTATATATGAAGAGACAATTTCGTTTTTGTTGTATTTTTCTAATACCCAAAAGTGTGTTTATATAGGCATGAAGAGATGTAACTTCTTCCACCATGATCTAGCATTAAGTTGCGTAGTGTAATGGCCTATGGTAATGGATAATAAAATAGGCAAAGGCGTTAAAATCGTCATATTTTCATCGGCTAGTTGACCCATTAAATAATTCCGAAAATAATTAAAAAATAATAAGTATTTTATTAGAATCAATAAAGCCCAAGAGCCCAAGGCCCCAATGCCCAATCAAAGACTTTTTAATATAATGCGTGAGGCGTGGCTCGAACCCCTGACCTCGCACACAAATTCCACACTTTTCACCAATTGGGCACTTTATCTTAATTAATTATTTCTTTCACATATTATATTTATAGTATAAATATATAACACTATTCACAAAAGAGAGAATTATAACAAGTAATTATATTAACACCACACATTTTATTTCTTGCACCACATTTTAATTGCAATTAATGTTCTTAATCTTTGTTCATTATAACACTTATGTCCTTAACGATTTTTCATATCATTTTTATTTTCAAACTTTTCATTAGTTAACCCATTTTGTATCTGATAACAATTTGATGTCCAAAAGTTTGTTGAAATGGCATAAAATAATTTAAACCGTTTGACATAATTTATAATTAACAGAAAGCGACTTCAAAAGAATTTCTAGTGTGTCGAATAGTACAATAGTAATCTTTTCGGGCAAATCACAATCTAATTGTACTTTTCTTGATCGAAGAATTTTGAATACTAAAAGCTCTTAAAATCTCAAACACTAACAGCCAATATTGAAACTCGAAATCAACTACAAATTTTAGAGAGGAGGAATAAGAAATCCATTGAGATGAAGAAAATGGAATGAAATTGGTTCAACTTATAGATTTTCAACGTGTCTATTCAGAATCGGTGTGCCTTTGACACAAGTCAATCTGGACCATTATATCACACCATCTTAGATCGAGACACCATATGGTGGTCTATATTCTACCATATCTGAATGGTTGCACCATATTGAAAGGTCGTGATTTTTCAATATGAACTATTACATTTAAAGATACGTGCCCATTCATTGGGCCTATTGGCAACTTATTTCAATTCACCAATAAGTTTTATTTAATTTTATTATTTCAAAAAATTCCAAACATGAATGGAAAAAGACGATTCAAAACAAAGGAGAAGGATAAGAGTACTATCTCAAAGATAATGCATCAAAATAGTTAGCTTTTGAGTTGAACCTTCCTTACTAAAAATTATTTAACTCACTAGAATTAATTAGTGAATCCAACGTTTTGAACTGTAGATCATTATTGTAAATCCTAACAATAGAACAACACATCATCTCCATTGTCAAACTTGGTTCTATATTGTGCTCATTATTTCAGTTATGAACTCTTTTGAATTCTGCAAATGCGTTTGAGATTTTTCCTGAGTAAAATTATCATACATCAGCTTAGTTCATACTCATATAGTTGATGTACTATCAAGAGTATCCTACAATACATCACTTAAACTTTACAAGATACATCAATCATTAAAAGGTAAACTCATCTTCAACAACTTTTGTTGATAACACTTATTTGCATTATAGAAATAGGAATGAGTTGTACTCTTAACACGCTTCTCATCATGCTATTAATAACTAATTTTTCTATTGAATTTAGTTTGTAGGGTCTCAAATTGCCAAATTAGGTTTCTATTAAGATAACTCCTAAGTTTTAGACTTTAAACCCATTTTCCTTGATGCACAGTCTATTCTATCTCCAAATAACCCTTTTGTAAACGAATTCGATGGGTAATCCTTTGTAGAAGATCAGGTAATTTCATCTGAAATCACTGCTGAAAATCTTGAGAATAATTCTAGTGAAGATCCTAAAATCAAATCTGTCAACAGAGCAATTATTGCACGAGATTCTTGCTGATATTTAGAGAAATCTGTATAGCTGTATAGACACTTAAATTATGGAAACCTATTACAATTGCTATTATATATACTGCTGTAACTTCAATACTCTGCAAGTGAATCAATAAAGAATTCATTCAAATATTTATATTGTGTAATTTTATATGGTATCAGAGCCACCGTCAAAAGACCAACGTCTACAAGCCATGTCTTCCTCTTCCTCTAATTCTTCCACCACCGTTAATATTCAACACTCTCAATCTCCCTCTATTCTCACTATGTCCAACATAGTCACTGCCAAACTCAGTCCCGATAATTATATTATTTGGAAGGCACAAATGGTGCCATATTTTCTTAGCCAAGACTTTTTTGGATATCTTGATGGTACAGTCCCTAAACCTCCTAAATATGTCTCTGTCTCTGTCTCCCATCCAGAAACTCATGTCATTTTCGACACACCCAACCCTGCTTATTCTCATTGGCTGCGCTAGGATAATCTTATCCTTAGTACTCTTATGTCTTCTCTCACAGAAGGAATGCTTGCTCAAGTAGTAAATCATATTGCTTCATCCGCTGTGTGGCCTTCCTTGGATGAAAATTTTTCATCCTGATCTCGTGCACGAACAGTGCAGATTCGAACCCAACTCGCAACAGCAACAAAAGGCAGCAAATCGCTACATAATATTTTCTTTTTATTAAGAAACTCACAGATGAATTGGCTGTTGTAGGACAACCTATGAGTTGTGAAGATGTCGCACCTATGTCCTTGCAGGATTAGGCCATGTATATGATAGCTTTGTTGCCTCAATCTCGGTTCGCACCGACAAGATCACAATGGAGAAAATTTACTCACTTTTGCTCACCACTGAAGCTAGACTTTCTCGTCACCAATTGTCATCTCCCGCTCAACCCACCTCTATCAATGTTGCCCAACAACAATACAATTCATCTCCATATCGTGGCAGAGGCGATTCTCGGGGACGAGGTCGTTCCATTCGTGCTGGTTACAATAATACCATACCTAATACTGATTACACTTCAGTAATATGTCAGGTCTATAATAAATTAGGACACTCGGCTCGAAAATTCCATTTTCGGTTTGATCATCCTAGCAGGATCCAAAACCAGAAAATAAACAAGCTATGGTTACTGCAACTACTGACACTTGGGACACCGAATGGCATGCTGACACTGGTGCTACGCATCATGTCACTAATGACCTCAATAATCTAAACCTTCAGAATGATGATTATCAAGGTACAGATCAGGTTCAAGTAGGCAATGGCCAAGGTTTGCAAATCTCAAAAACTGGTTCCTCTAAAATCACTACGTCCAATACTACTTTTGTTCTTAATCAAGTGCTTCTAGTTTCTGAAATTCATAAAAACTTGTTATCTATCCAAAAGTTTTGTGTTGATAATCATGTCTATTTTGAGTTTCATGACAAATTCTTTCTTGTGAAGGATTATTCGGGGAAGGTCCATCATCAAGGCTATCTCATTAATGGACTCTACCAATTCACATCTCAGTCTCGCCGTCCACAAGCTCTCTCTACTGTTTCTCATCATGTTTGACATCATCATCTTAGACATGCATCCACACCAATGACCTCAATAAAGTCCTCTCATTCATCAATGTTCCAATCGAGTCCAATAAAAAGCATTCAGTGTGCTCCGGATGTCAAATGGCAAAAAGTCATAACTTACCATTTAAGCCTTCTTCTAATGTTTCTTCTACTCCTCTTGATTTAATTTTTACTGATGTATGGGGACCGGCATTCGTTGTTTCTACTAATGGTGCCAAATATTATGTTAGTTTTCTTGATGATTATTCCAAATTTGTGTGGTTATTTCCAATGAAACTCAAATCCGACGTTGAACCTATATTTCTTCAATTTCAAGCGTATGTTGAAAGATACTTAGAACGCAAAATTAAATTTGCCCAGTCTGTTTGGGGAGGCGAGTTTCGACATCTGCACAATTATTTTCAACAAATCGGAATAAATCATAGACTAGCATGTTCGTACACTCATGAACATAATGGTTCTATAGAGCGCAAACATCGTCACATTGTCAAGGTTAGCTTAAGTATGTTAGCACACTCAAATTTACCCATGCTTTACTGGGAAGAAGCCTTCCAAACAGCAACTTTCATCATAAACAGGCTACCCACACCCGCTTTAAAGCAAAAGTCTCCATTTGAAATTCTTTACAAGCGCTTGCCAGATTTTTCCTTTTTGCATGTTTTTGGTTGTGCATGTTGGCCTAATCTGCGCCCTTACAATTCAAACAAGCTAAACTTTCGCTCCAAAACATGTCTCTTCATTGGCTATAGTCTTGGTCATCAAGGTTACAAATGCCTTGATTTATCTACAGGTAAAATCTATGTTTCAAGGCACGTAATCTTTGATGAAAAGCTCTTTCCTTACACCAAAGAAAACATTTCTCCACCTTCACAACATCATTCAATTCCACTGCCTCATAACATCAATATCTCTTCTTCTCCCAGTTCTAGTGATTTGCAATCTAACCACTATTCTATTAGAAATGTTTCTGTACCATGTTTGTCTCTTCCTACAGGTCCAGGTACTGCTATCAATAACCAGGATGCCACAGTTCTACCACACCATACAGACTTGCCCTCGTGTTTGCCACCAAACAGAACATCTTCCCCATCCGTTGTGCCTCCTATCTCCAATCATCATCCGATGACAACCCGATCCAAGAACAATATTCACAAACCTCGCCAGCACTCTGATGAATTTATCCGACATCCTCTATCCCAAGCATTGCTGATCGAAAGTTCCACGGTCAAAGAACCAACCTGCTTTACAGAAGCATCCAAATCACATCATTGGAGAGAAGCCATGAACAAAGAATTCGATGCATTACTTCAAAATGGGACTTGGTCATTGGTTCCAAAATCTCCAAATGCAAATATTGTTGGTTGTCGGTGGGTTTACCGAATCAAAAGGAAAGCTGATGGAACTATAGAGCGTCACAAAGCCCGTCTAGTCGCCAAAGGTTTTCACCAACAAGAAGGTATTGATTTTTTCGAAACTTTCAGTCCGGTTATCAAACATGCTACAATCAGATTGGTTCTCTCAATTGCGGTCACTCATGATTGGCCTATACAACAAATTGATGTGCAAAATGCATTTTTGCATGGTGATCTACACGAGGACGTCTTCATGACACAACCACAAGGTTTTATTCATCCTCAATTTCCAAATCATGTCTGTAAGTTGCATAAATCACTGTATGGATTGCGGCAAGCCCCAAGAGCTTGGTTTTCTAAACTATCAGACAAGCTCAAATCACTACATTTTCATGAAAGCAAAGCTGATACATCATTGTTCATCTTCAAAACAAAAACCACCACTGTTTATGTTTTAATTTATGTCGATGATATATTAATAACTGGATCGAGTTCAACTGTCATCAACCGCGTCATTCACAGCTTGAAGACAAACTTTGCTGTCAAAGAATTGGGGCCTATTAATTACTTTCTTGGTGTTGAAGCTCTCAGGTGTCCTGAAGGTATCTATCTTACACAAAGGAAATACATAGTTGATTTACTCAAAAAGAGTAAAATGGATCAAGCCAAACCATGTTCTAGTCCGATGGCCTCAACTTGCACTCTCACTGCCTCAGATGGCAAACCATGCACTGATGCAAATCTTTACAGAAGCGTGGTTGGAAGTCTGCAATACCTTGCTTTTACAAGACCCGACTTAGCCTTTGCAGTACACAAAGTTAGCAAGTTCATGCATAATCCTCTTGACACACACTGGCTAGCTGTCAAGCGAATACTTCGCTATCTTAAACACACTGTTTCAACAGGCTTGTTAATCTCAAAAGCTGCAAATCTTGATCTTCACGCCTTTTCCGACTCGGACTGGGCAGCAGACCGCGATGACAGAAGATCCGTAGGAGCTCATTGTATTTTTCAAGGACCAAACTTGATCTCATGGAGATGTAAGCAACAGCCAACGGTGGCACGCAGCAGCACTGAGGCTGAATACAAAGCTTTAGCAAACACTGCAGCTGAGCTAATGTGGCTAAAATCAATTTTACATGAGCTGGGCATTCCACTTCGGCAACCACCTACTCTTTGGTGCGACAACATTGGTGCGACATATCTTACATCTAATCCGGTATTCCATGCCAGAACAAAACACATCGAGATCGACTTCCATTTTGTTCGAGACCAAGTTAATCAGAAGCATTTAAAAGTTCAATTCATTTCAAGCCATGACCAACTCGCAGATGCACTCACAAAGCCCCTATCACCCAAGAAATTTACACATGCCAAGAACAATCTGAATGTCCGTGATCTCCCCTTCAGATTGAGGGGGCGTGTAGAAGATCAAGAAATTTCATCTGAAATCACTGCTGAAAATCTGGAGAATAATTCTAGTGAAGATCCTAAAATAAAATATGTCAACAGAGCAATTATGGCACGAGATTCTTGCTGATATTTAGAGAAATCTGTATAGTTCTATAGATACTTCAATTATGGAAACCTGTTACAATTGCTATTATATATACTGTTGTAACTTCAATACTCTGCAAGTGAATCAATAAAGAATTCATTCACATATTTCTATTGTGTAATTTTATATCCTTTGACTTAACAAATAAACCGATATTTTACATACGAAACAAGTACCGAACAACATATGTCTATGAAGTTTAAACAAAATTTTCAGTTCTAACTATTGTTGCTTGATTATCACAATATATACATACAATTGGTATTGACTCTAGCAATAATGATATATCTTCTACAAAATATCTTAAAAATTCTGCTTATTTTCCTATTTTCTTTTGGAAGTAAAACATTTGTTTAGAAGATTTTCAAGATATAGCATCACCACCAAGAGTAAAAACATAGCCACGAGTAAACATAGATTCACATGTATGCTATATCCAGTTAGCGTCATTGTATCCTTCGATTACATTTGAATATTTTTCATCTCATTGATTCTTCGAAAGTATCCTAACACTCTTAATAATAATGCATTCCAAGGTTCATTACCTAGATTACTTGTGCATCTACTTAGCTTACTTACTATATAAGCTATATCTGGTTGAGTACAGTTCATAAGATACATCAGGCGTTCACGTATCTGGGAATATTCCAATTGATTTTATCATTTCCAGTATTTTTGTGAAGAACTACGTATTAGAGAAATAGATTACTGGTCTTTCTTTAATTCTAAAGGTCTTAAACCTCCAATCATTTTATCTATAATGCGTTTGAGATAAAGTTATCACATTAAGTATCTCAAAGATTTTCATTCCCATAATCATATAAATTTCACCCATATCTTTCATGTCAAAGTTATTGGTGAGCATTTTTTTTTGTTAATAACTTCCATGCTAATCCTAACATAACCACGTCATAGATAAACTAGAACATATGTTTCTCCAAATTTTTGGGAATATACGCATTTATCACATTCATTCATGGTGAATTGATTCTTGATCATGACATTATCAAACTTGTTGTGTAGTTATTTTCAGGAGTTTGCTTCAATCCATACAAGGATTTCACAAGTTTATAAGCTTCATGTTCTTGTCATTTTGCCTTGATCTCCTCTAGTTGTTCTATATAAACTTTCTCATTTAATTCAACATTCACAAATGCAGTTTTAACATTAATTTGATATATATGCAAGTTATAAAACATGCAATAGAAATTAAAACAGTAGAAGTGATTATTGTTATTAGAGAATAAGTATCAAAAAAGTCAGGTCTTCCTTTTTTACGACAACCTTTGGCAAAAAGTTTAACCATGTATTTATTCATTAAGTTGGATTTTAATTTATTGTTAAATATGCATTTACATCCAATTGATTTTTTACTAATCGTAAAATTAGCCAATTGTCAAGTATTATTACTCATAAGGAATTCAAATTCTCTATTTAAGACTTCTTCGCCGAATAAAAATTTTGAGCTGTACATAGCCTCTTAGAGATTGAGGTTAATTTTTAATTTTTAATTATATGAATTATGAAGTCTAGACCAAATGATTTAGAAACTTTATCTCTTTTACTCCTTGGTTCAAATTTATACTACTTTCAAAAGTAACATGACATGTTCTCTCTAAAGTATTATCAGTTGTATCCCTTTTATTTTTAGTATATCTGGATTCAATTATGGTATTGATACGAATGTCACTCACCAATGATTTATGTACAAGAAATCTGTATGCAATACCATTGATTGCATATTCGATAAAGATACAATTAACAGTTTGAGAACCCAACTTATCATTTTAATAGGTGGAACAACCACTTTTGATAGACACCCCAACACCTTTATGTATTTGTATGAAAATACTATAACTTTTTATAATGGATCAATTTTCTTTTGAGGTGCTCTATTTAAAATAAAGTTAGTCTCCCCACAAGTTGGGGTAATTCAAAACTAATAAACATAGTGTTAACCATGTCCTTAAACTTCTATTTTTCCTCTCAAAAACTTTATTTTGCTACAGAGTGTATTGAGATATTTGGTGAACAATCTCATACTTAGCATATACTTCATCAAAGCTTACGAATAATATTATCCACCTTTTGTGGATCGCAATACCTTATTGTTTTACCAAGTTGGTTTTCATCTTTATTTTTGTAAGTGACAAAAGCGTCCAAATCCTCATATTCATCTAAAAATTTAAGGTGTTAGAAATGAGTCATCTATTTTCAATTTTTTAGGGCAACAATTTTTATAAATAAAAACTGGTGAAACTCGAACCCATATATTTTATTTGGCTATTGTAGTAATAATTTTATTTTAAAAGCTATCGTACACCAAGCAACAATCAGGATGCCCATCCACATGGTAGGGAACCTAGTAAACTTAACTTCAATTTGGATACAATTTATAAATTGATTTAAAAATAAAGTCAAAATTAAACAATAATTTCAATCATTCATTCATAATTAATGTTAATTATTATCCACATATTTTATGAGATCCACTATTATTTCTATTTATAAATCATTTGTAAATTGGTCAAACCATGGATTCAATTGTAAACGGTGTATAAGTGGATGATACTTATTAACTAAAATGTGTGGTGAAAAGAAAATTTGATTTTAGCCAATCGACAGGTGACATTATTGATTTCTTTCAATTATCTAAGTTTACTTGCACGAAATCTAACACAAAAAGAGCGTATAAATTTTGTCAACGAAAGCGAAGGAACGTGTAATTAACTTCCACACTACAAATTTCAACATAACCAAGCTTAGAAGCAAATGATGATTTGAAAAATCCACAGTTTTAAAGATTAGTATCTGTCTTCCAGTTCTACCATGAGATCATCCAATTGACTTACATATCCAAGGTCACACGTGCAGTTCTCCTCACCCCTACCCCCCACGCTACACCTTCCCAACTCCAAGGTGATATAGAGAACTCTCCAAATTCCATCAGAAATTTCAATCATTCTTGGCGTAATTGCACTGTTAGTCCCGACTTGTGATTCGAGTGATAAGTATCCATCCAACCATTTTCTTTGTATTTGACAAATATCGGTTCTTAATGACGAAACCATTAAGTCTGCACAGGGGTCACATATATATATAATTTGAACAAAGACTTTAGACAAGTCATAATCAACTAACTAATGCTCTGCTGTTACCTTTTTCTAAGGATCCTTAATTAGCATAAAAAATTGTGTTGCAGACCATGACGACCCTACAAGAAGATTTTTGATCTTAAACTTAGATTGACTGTTTGTTTGTGGGCTAGAATACCCGAGTCGCAACTCTCCCTTGTAAAACTCTTCAGCAATATGCGGCTGTAGGGAATATTTTCCATTTTTGATATGCAATCCGAGAAAATCAATTTCTGGTGTACGAATATTGGTTCTTAATGGTGGAAATCATTATGTTTGTACGATGGTCACATGAAAATCGAACTAAGACTTGAACAGTTCTGTTGCTGGACCTAATTGTGTGACGTTTACGAAAGTTGGAAACCAATTTGTTACTAGACCAATACGAGGTGACCCATTATTCTTTGATAACAATTAACAACAGATAAAGAGACATTTCAATGCTCCATGTGCGAACTGAACATCCTTAAATCCTGTCCTGGTGATTGTCAGAACCTTAATTGCCAGTCTTTCTCTGTTTAAATGAAACACTACTCATTAAACCCTTGTTCATAAAAAGCACAGATGATACAGCAGGGAATAGTATTATTATGTATATTACTTCATACAAGTAACAGAGTATCAGTTTTTATGTACTGAAAAAAAACACCTGTTTCAGACCATATTGATCTCTTACAACCTGTGTAGAAAAATCAGACTTGAAACTGTATCCAGTAATCATCTTATGATGTAATAAACCCACTGGATATCATTAATTGCCCATATAAATAGTTATGGAGACAGTATTTTCTCTGTATTAGCAATTTTAAGTCAATGGCCATGTTCCATCAAATCTCCTTATAAAGAATGCAAGTAAATTACAATTTTGTTCCATGAGAAATTAATCCCCTTAAATTCTGCAAGATCCTTTGGGTGCAAATGTCGCCTGGGGACTACATGTTACTGTAGCTAGGATTTTTTAGACTTTGTTTAGATTTTTCTTCAATAGCATAGGCTGTCAGGGCCTTATATTCAATTTTATAATTTAGGTTGTCTACGTTACTATCTTGCACACCTAGAACTAGAAGTGTGAAAACAAATGTGTAGTTAGTGACACTGATTTTTTTTCAACTCAAATGAGCTTTTTTTAATCAACAACGAAAAGGAAAGTATTTATCAGGAGCCAGATTTCTAGAATATGAAGATAAATGATCGAGTATGAACTTCTAGCCCTTAGTGTTTATGGCATGACGAAATTTAATCCTTGTTACAAGTGAAAAACCTATTTTTTGAAAATATTTGTGGGTTTTCTGCAGAATTCATAATGAATGATTCTGCATGATCTGATGGATTTTCGGAAGTTTCTAGGAGAAAAATGAACAGCTCTTGCATGATGAATAAATGGGACAAAATAATAGACTAGGTACAAACGGTGGCTCCTTGTTGTGAAATTCTTTATTAATTGTTAGTTCTATTGGTGTGATTAATTGTCAAAAAACTGTCACTTCTTTCACCCCGCATAAGCACGCAACACAAGATTTCATCTTTTTTTTTTCTTATCTTGCCGCAAATTCTTGCCGTTGACAGTGTATAATGCAGAAAGATTATTGAAAGACTCAATAACTTAAATAAGTTTATTAATAACTGCACGATAGGTATTGATTTAGCTGTGGTTTGACAATTATTATTTCAATTTTTTTATATGTTCATTTTTAACAACATATTCACACAATAAAATATTCTACTCGTAAATCAAAAAACATTTCTTATTTTAAACCACACATTCTTCAAAAATCATTGTTCAAAACTTCATTTTAACCAAATAATAATAGCCAAACAGGGCTTAGCTGTGAACAACTTGAAAAATTTGAGCATCGTGTGCTTGTCGTTATTACTTGTTCATACTTGTTGCTATAAGTCAATCTTGAATTCGGTGTTGTTGTATTACTTGCATTTATTTCTTTCATCGGAGGTCATATTTTATGAATTATTCGGTTACTTTCTGTTTTAATTTGATTAAGAAGTAAGGGTAAAACCAAACTCATTACCGATCGATCAAGTATGGACTTCTGCTGTTGAAAATTTGCTTATCAACATCATAACATTCACCAGAAAATGAAAACGAAAATACTTGCATTAATTTGCATACTCATGCACATAACATTTGGCGATACTTTATTGCCATTAAGCACTATGTTTGACATTAAAGTCCAGTTATATTTCATAATGGAAATTTCTAACACTGACTAATTCATAAATTGAAGTTTAAGTTAACAACTACCCTACAGATTTGTCTACTAAAATTCAATTTCAGTAAGTAAAAACCAGAAAATAAAATCTACTAATTAACGAAATATATGATTTTCCGTCGATCCACCAGAAGATAATTCTTCTTGAATGTTAATCTACTTCACTGCTGGAGGATCTCCTAACCTTAGCTCAAGATCAATGTCCTCCATGGAGTTGGTTTTCTGAAAGATTTGCAATGATGCGACACCAGTTTTCTTGGGTCTCTTATTGCTGCGGCTTATCATCTCATCATCGTATTTTAATATTTGTTGTCCTTTTGTTGTATTCTCTTCCAACGTTGTTTTACGCGGAGAAGATGAAGGAGAGCCGTGCAAATGAATATGATCACATGAATTTTCTTGATAAAACATAGCTGAAAAGTTAGATTTGCTACCATATTCGCAAGCTTCATATTGATGTTTAACATCAGGAAGATTCAGACTATGATTTCCGAGCTGAAGAACTTCTTTTTCCTGATCAGGAGATTGTTGAAGTTTAGCTCTATCCCGCCTGTGGACATTCATGTGGCCACCAAGTCCTTGTGCAGACCTGAATTCTCTATTACAAAAGCTGCATGAATAACTTCTTGGAGGCCAAACGAATCCTCCAAGAGGACCCATGGAGTCTTCTGCAAAAGCTTCTTCCTCCGATGAACTGCTCATTGAATTTATAACATGCTTCTTCTTCATCTGCATCAAATTATACTGCTCCATATATGTATATTTATGTGAGTATAAACTGCAATGAATAGTTTATCCTTGGAAGAGAAGAAGATGGATATATTTATAGACGAAAATTGAATGCAGGAAAGTTAATATAGAATCTTTGATCATAAGAAAAACTTCAACTGAAAAGTCCTCTCAATTGCTGGTAGTTTTGCAGTGTGTTAGTTCTCATTTGGCTCTTTCAGTATGGAATTTTCATTATATTGGATTTGGCTGGTTTTTTATAAGTGCAATTTAAAAGTCTTGGGCTCATTTTGGCAATTTCTCCAGAGTACTATTATAGTCAATATATACAACTATTGAGCATTTGAAGCCTGTGAAGGATAAATTGGGTATAATGTAAAATTTGATCTAAGGGACACCTCTTGATCCAACGAAACCATGTTTGGTTCAACTAAAAAAATTGAATGGACTATGAAAGAGTCAATCAAGCGGTTCAGGTTTTCATTCGGTTCCCGTTCGCCTACCCCCCTCACAGTCCATTAGTAGGTAGGGTGGTAAACTTAGAGGGCGCCCGCCTCTTCTTCAGACGTGTCCTCGACAACCTGGTGGTTCTTCGGTCTCCGCTTTTGGGGGCGGGAGTGCTTGGTCGCTGGGGTTTCCTTTTCCTCAACCAATTCGGTTGTGTCAGCCTTGGTCTAAAAATTTAAGTCAAAGTCGATAATTAATTTTAATCATATATTTCAAAAACATTACTTTTTACCACATATTTGTTGAACTTTTATCAAAATCTAATAAAAAATTAATTTTTTTTATCTAAACCAAACATGGAGTTAAAAATTTAAACTGTTACACAGATAAGTAATTTATTTATTTATTCCCTTCAATATGCTCTAGTAAGTAATGTTTGGAATTACATTTAGATCAAATGTTTTGAACATGTACTAATGTACAATTTTTGTAAAAGAATGTGGTGAAATTTGAACTTGAGATATTATGATGAACCACTTGATATTAAAACTTGAGTTATTGGGCTCTTGTTTTAACTTTATTTTTTCCATCAAAATGCATTCTTGAACAGTGATTTGACTATATTACAATCACACATTTTTCAATAAAATAATATTACACGCAATTCAAAAAAAATTTCTTATTTTTAACCACACATTCTCTATCATAACAATATTGCAAAATACATTTTTTTTTTTGTAAAAAATGGGATCAAACAAGCCTTAGGTATAAGAAAAATTTATTTATTTAAATTTTATTTTTAACAGAATAGTATGGATGTGATTGATGCAATAATAATTGGAAAATCTTGTCTATAAATATAAGTGTTAGAATTTGGGTGTGATCTGCATTTCTTGTTGAAGTAATTGAAGTGCACGTCAAAAAGAATTTAGTTTGGAATGTTATTGAAGTCCTATATCAAGTTGAAGTTCTATTTTGGAATCTCATTGAGAGTTAAAAATTGATATTAGACTTGAAAAAGAGTTTGAGATTAAGAAAATAAGTTGGAACAAAAAAAAATTGAGCAGAACGCTCGACGCCACCTGTACCTATTCTGGTTTTTCGCACCCTTTTCGTTTTGGACTCGATTTTTTGACATTCTATTCCATCAACAACTCTATTAGAAGGATTTGGATGTCCCTTATATGTTTTCTATAAATATTAGGCTCTTCTATACAATTTCATAATGTGAGAAAAGAGATTACTAGAACTTTAGGATCAATTGTATATTTCTCCATTATTAGAGGTGCAATAAAATCTCATAATTTCTCTGCCATAGTTTCTTTTATTCTTTTGCTTGTGATCAAATACTTCATTATTATGCTATATAACTTCAACAATCTCGTGGTTGATTTTATATCAAGTGCTATCGAGTGATACGTGATCCTTGAATTACCAATAATTGGTATCAAATATTATGGGCATAATTAACATAACAAGTGGTATCAAAGCGTTGTGTTCAGCAGTTCCGCAAGAGCGCATGATTTGATTTGTTCGAGATTTTTTGTTCGTGATGCCTTCCATGAAATATAACATTTCGCTTTTGGATCGAATCACTAGATTTTCGCTATGGCAGGTTAAGATGCGTGCAGTACTCGCACAATATGATTTGGATGATGTATTGCTAGAAATTGACAAGATGCTCGCCATTTTGACCACGGAGGAGAAATTACGGAATTATAAGAAGGCAGTTTATCACATTCATTTTCATCTATCGAATATCATTCTTCAAGAAGTTTTGAAGGAGGGTTCAGCAGCTACTTTATGGTTGAAATTGGAGCAATTGTGCGTAACTAAAAGTCAACAAGCAAGTTGCATCTCAAGCAGCATTTATATTCTTATCGAATGGCAGAAGAAGGATAATTGAAAGATCACCTATTTGTATTTAAAGAGATCGTCACTGATTTGAAAACTCTGGAAATAAAATATGATGAAGAAGATTTGACCTTGATCTTATTGTGTTTGTTGCTCGTTTCATTTTTTTCATTTAAAGACACGATCTTGTATAGTCGGGATACTCTCACCATAGATGAGGTGTATGATACTTTGTTTTCAAAAGAGAAGATGAAGTATCTGATTTCAGAGGTCAGAGATGGAGAAGACCTGTTGCTCATGGTGGTTCTAGAAGAGGCATAACAAAGTCTAAGTTCAGTAATCATATTTATAACTTCTACAAGAAGAAGAGGAACTTCAAGAAAGATTGCTTTAAATTGCACAATAAAGAAAGATTGGCTGCAAGTGGATATGGGACGCAATCAAAGACTTTAGGTGAAGCAGACCTCGCAGACAATATTGTAAGTGAGAGATATCTCTTGGCTATTTCTGATATCAAGTTTAAACCAGAGGAGGATTGAATTCCGGATTCAGTGTGTGTATTTCATATGTGTCATATTAAGGACTTATTTACTACATATGAAACCGTTTCCAAATGTGTCGTGGTTATGGGAGACAACACACCTTGTTGGGTTGCTAGAGTTGGTACAATCAGATTGAAGTTATTGGATGGGAGAGCTAAAATTCTTGGCCAGGTTCGACATGTTCCAGATTTTAGGAAGAATCTAATCTCGTTGCCTATCCTTAATTCAAAGGCTTATAAGTTCTATAGTAGAGGTGAACTTTTGAAGATTTGTAAGGGTGTCCAGGTTGTATTAGAGGGAGGGAAAATGTCTCAATTATACATCTTGTAGGGTCGTGCAGAATCTCGAAGAGTCAATCAGCACAGGTTTAGTACCGTGACGGATAATCAATTTGGTACAATACCTTTAGGAACTCATAAATGATCGGATTCGAAGAATACTGCTCAGTGAAGTTCACGAGATATGGATAATGCCTTTTTTCACCAGAACATGTGCATGTGTTATTGTATTCAATTGCTTGGGATGGACTTAGTGGTAAAAGGTATGTGGATGTTGATTTTGTTGAGCATGCTTTTAGCATAGTAGAATGTGTATAATCTAGCAAGTTGCCTTCTTTTAAAGCATTTGAGTTTGATTCTGCTTTATGGTGTGTTACAGTCCAGTTTGTGAATTTTAAAATCATTATGATTTTTCTGATATAATTTTGCGGAGTTGTGCTTAGATTCATTGGAAGATGTGGAGTATTTTGTATTTGGTTGGAGAAATCAGTTTAGATTATTATTGAAGAGTCAGTTCATTCCTTGTTGACGAATTTTCTTTTCCAAATGGAAAATATTTCGGAGGTTTGTTCATTGCAGTGGAATTCGTGTCAACGTAGAGATTGTTAGAATTTGGATGTATCCCGAATTCCTTGTTGAAGCAATTGAAGAATTCTAATTGAAGTGCACATCAAGAAGAATTCGGTTTGGAATGTTATTGGAGTCATATATCAAGTTGAAGTTCTACTTTAGAAGCCCATTGAGAGTTGAAAATTGGTATTGGATTTGAAGAAAAGTTTGGAATGTAGAAAACAGACTGGAAAAAAAAAATTGGGCAAAATGCCCGACACCACATGTACATGTTCCTATTTTTCGTCTTTTTATCTCATTTTACGTTTTGAATTCGATTTTTTGACATCCTACTTCCTCAACAACTCTACTAGAAGGGTTTGGATATCGCCTATAAATATTAGACTATTTTATACAATTTCATAATGTGAGAAAAGAGATTACTAGAATTTTAGGATCAATTGTATATTTCTCCTTATTGGCGGTGCAATAAAATCTCCTAATTTTTCTGTCATAGTTTCTCGTTTTCTTTTATTCTTTTACTTGTGATCAAATATTTTATTATTGTGTCATATAATTTCAATATTTCAATCACGTGGATTGTTTTATGTCAAGTGGTATCGAGTGATACATGATCCTTGAATTACCAACAATTGGCTGCAGAGATTTTGGGCATAATTAACATAATAATAAACATCTTTGATCATATTTTGGGAACACAAATGCAATATGTCCCTCATCTAAGAAATTTCTTTTCCTTCTAGAAGGCACTATACATTGGATTAAACATTGTAGAATCAAAATTGATCATTAAAGGAATTCCGAGCTCAGTTTATCATATGTATATACCGAAATCAACACCACAATGTCACAAGACCAAAAACCATAAACCACACTCAACTGGTTACCCACTAAGGACACGAGTGATGGTTACTGTAGCCACATAATAGCCACACAGGCTGAAAGAATAGAGAGACAATGACACTGCAAAGGAAGCACAAAGCAGAGACGCATCAAATAACTCTCACTAGCAATAGCGTTTTTCACACACAGCCAACACAAAAGCAACGGGGTCAACATATATAAAAGAATAGGTGGACTTTTAGGTTAAGTAGTGATTAAGCCCAAGAGCATATAAGGTAATTAATAAGTGGACTACATACCAAATACCATCCAAGAAATTATGAGTCGGGTTATGAGTAGCTCTAATTAAATTGGGTTATTTCAAATGATCCAAATAGGTTGTAGGTTTAGGTCGTTACATTTGTAGCGTCGATATTTTACTTAAGTCATTGGTTGATACCGACTAAATAAACAATGATTTAACATCATAGCTCTGGAGGTCGTTTGACAACAATTTACCTAACAAACCTCCATCTTAATGTTAAAGAACCTGTAAAGAAAAATTATTACCCCTTAGTAATAATTCAAATGAGGGAGACCGATAAAATTGGAAATTAATTAACTCCAACGATGTTTAGAAGATCTTTGCAACATCTAAACTCTTTTCAAATCTTATAACTTCTTGTGAGACAATATCTGAGTCCGTAAATAACGAGAGACACAAATTTACTACTTTAGGGATACCACTATTTGCCATAAAGTCTCTAACAACTCTAGCAACCAATCAAATACCAAACTGAATCACAGACGCACAAGGGCAAAATAGTCCAGTGTTCACCGTATAACCTGAAACAGAAAACTAACAACACCAAATCATTAGTAATCACGTTAGAAAAATTTTGTCTAAAGAAATTTTCCCCAACCGATGCCGAACACGCCTTCATGCGCCTCGGTTGGAACTTCCACTCGCCGCCTCTAGCGACCATCACCACCACACGCAGTCAACCCAAGAGCGCTCCACCTGCAGATCAAGGTTCTGGCCTCCGTTTCCTCAACCACCTCCTAGTTTGGCCGAAATTGACGATTTCACGTTCAGGAGTTTGAAGAGTGAAAATTGCGATTTTCACTTCCGGTTTACACAAACACAACTCTGATGCTAAAATGTAGAATCAAAATTGATCACCAAAGGAATTTCAGGCTCAGTATATCATATGTATATACCGAAATCGACACCACAATGTCACAATACCCAAAACCATAAACCACACTCAACCGGTTGCTATTTGGTTGCCCACTAAGGACATGAGTGATGGTAATTGCAGCCACACAATAACCACGAAGGCTAAAAGAATTGAGAGACGAGGACACTGCAAAGGAAGCACAAAGCAGAGGTGCATCAAGTAACTGTCAGCAGTAATAACGTTTTTCACACACAACCAACACAAAAGCAACATGGTCAACATATATAAAAGAATAGGTGGGCTTTTAGGTTAAGTAGTGATTATGCTCAAGAACATAATAGTAATTAATAAGTGGGCTACATACCAAAAGTCGTACAATAAATTATGAGTCGGGCCATGAGTAACTTTAATTAAATTAGGTTATTTGAAATGTCCCAAATAGGTTGTAGATTTAAGTTGTTACATACTTATAATTGTGATGTCGATATTTCATTTCAGTCAATGGTCGATACCGACTGAATAAACAATGACTTAATATCATCGCTCGGGAGGTCGTTTGACAACGTTTTGCTTAACAAATTTTATTAAAAAGTCTTGTCAAATTGAGTAATCAATAACTTACAATATAATATTCATAATCGCAGTCATCTTTATTTTATGAAAGAGAAATTTGGTCCTCATTCTTTAGTATAATTTAATCAAATAAACATGTAAATCTTGTATAATTTGCTTTTTCGTGTAATTGGATCCTTTGTTTGTCTCGAGAATATTGTCCCAACGAAGTCTCTCCGTAAAATCTTACAATAGAAGACAAAGCGGGGCGTGGTTAGTTGAAATGTCTATTTTTAAATGTATCATTTAGAAAGTCATTAATAGTTCATAAGGGACAAGTTCCAACCTATATATGTTCAATTTCAAATTGAATGAGAGAAATAAAACAAGATTAAGTATTGCACAATTACCAATGAACTTAGCAAGGATACGACAGTGGGTCGTTCTATGAATAATTTTTTGTCGGTGAGTTTGGTTCATTGGGATACATATATATATACTAAGTGCCTGTTTGTCAACCATTATTGAGAAGAAAATGGTGTAATGAATAGTATTTTTTGGAAAATATGTGGTTGAAATTGAAAGAAACTTTATCGGTTTATGTGTAGAATATTTTATTATTTGAATGTGTGGTAGAGATTGATTACTGTAGAAAACAATTTTTTGAAAAATGGTAGACAAACAGGGGCTAATTATCTTAAGATTAATTTTGAGTTGGATTCTTTGACATGGTACAAGATTTATGATTGTAAAGAGTTATAGTTTTGAATCACTTCATCTAAAAGTTTAAATCGTAATTAGAAAAGAGACACCTTTACTTATTTAAATTTCACTCATTGTATCTCAATTAAAGTGCATGTTGAATTTATTTTTAAAACAAAATTGTTACATATCCACAATTTTCATAATGAATGATAACAAGACTTGAAATCATAACATTTGTCTACTCTGATAATATGTTGAACCATCTCGTCCAATAGCTAAAGATATTAGATGAGATGGTTCAATATATGAGTGTATCGATGTGTTGTCCCACCAAAATTGGACCTTCATTGGTGGCTAACTCTGTTTTCGATAATTTGAGTATCTCTAACGTGCCAAAGATGTCATTACGGTTTTGATTAATTATATTTGTAAAATTGAAAAGGTGCTGGACAAACTTGAACGTCCTTGAATTAAAGATCAATCGGTTATATATTGCTCGTTAAACTTCAATTTTTCTTCTCTCACTTGCTTAGATCGATCCAAGTTGAGCGTGTCCATTTGGACAAACAAAACGTAAGACAAGTGATGAACTAATCATTCAGTGTCGATGTTTCTGTCGGGGAACCTACTCTAATAAACAATATCCATCTACCATCTTAATTTATTCAACTGGAGCTTATGATCATTTTGTTCACTTCATAAAAATTAGTCTTTTGTTTGCGTACTGGATGTCTCAGAATCTTTCTAGTCTTTCCTACTAGATCACGTCAATTCAAAAGTCAAAATATTCAATAATTAATTAAAATTGTTAATTATATAAATAGTTCGGCCATACATGATTGTCTAGTTACGATATGGATACCCAAGTGGAGCATTTTCTGTACTGCATGGAATGGTTCGATTCTCTTTCAAATCTTTGTTTCTAGATGAATGCAACCAACTAGTTCAATTTTAAAATTTTTTTCCCCTTTAAAAGCACTATCAAAATCTAGACGAAACCTTTAGGCTCCCTCCAAAATGGTTAGACCCGATAAGACAGTTTGGAGATACCCCTACCACATAAATTGATACAAGGAGAAGTATAATACAAGTGGAAGAGGGACGTGTCTGCTCACCTCCCTCGGGAATTACGGAAAGAGAAGAAGAGATAATTTTAAAAAGTAAATAAGAAAGTACCATTTTCCTCCAAAAAGAAAAGACATACATCGAAAATAGATGTAAAGGCTACTAAACATGTATAGCGAAGTCTAATCTATCAAGCTTAAGCAACCCAACATTTTTTTGTCAAAGCTCCCCAATCTAGAATAGATATCTAGAGTCGTTGTTCGGCAAGCCATAATTTAGCCAACTAGTAGAAGTTAATAACAATATTGTTATTTACGAACCTAGAATACATGAAAATCCTATTGAACTTATAACACGGAGGTCGATTTCTACATATTTTATTGTGAAGTTTCATTTCAGAATATCGAACTTTTTTCAAAAGAGTAGCCGAAACCTTTTATGTTAATATTCTCGTTATATTTAATCAATGTAAATAACCTAAACATATTTCCGCAAGATGGTGCCTCAAGTAAGAACACTAATCTTGACTATAGTTCATATATTTAAGATGTGTGAAATTTCACCTTTGTATCCTTCTTAATTATTGCACCAATTTTTATATAACAATGGAAGGTAGAAGACTATGTCAAACCTCTCATCTAGGCATACGTGGTATTTGAAGAAAGAATCAATGAATATATGGATAATTTATTTGAGAGTTGTGATAATGTCTTTGGATCTCTTAGTAGGTAGGGCAATTAATCGAGGTGAAGGCAAAGGACTTTATGTAACGAATCTTAATTTTAATTATTGTAAAATAATTATTTTTTAAAAATTTTATTACGTCATACTTTCGTTTATAAATTATTGACATTAAAAAGATTTAGTCCCATGTGACTTCTTCCCATTCATAACGCTTGATACCAAAAAAAAAAAAGTTCCTAATTTTATTGACTAATGATGAATATAACCTATTTGGCTATTCGTATATTGGCAAGAAAGTACAAGTATATATAGATAATTAATATTTTCTTGTATTGAAGATACATATAAAAATCAATTTTTTTTTTTGTAAATTTTGATAAAAATTGACGAAATAAGTGATTAAAAAATTGTGGGTTCATAAAATATGCAATTAAAATTAAATATTGACTTTAATTGAAATTAAAATCAAATTTTGTAGCTAGACCAAGTCTACAACTCCATAGTAATCATTATTTTTGTTGTTGTTGATATAGAAAAATTCTCTTAGTATCCTTCGTCAACAATTCGAAATGAATATACTTCCCTATTTGTTCAATTAACACACATTTCATGGAATTTACTATTATCCCTATTTATTTAAAAATACAATGGAATTTGCCATTATCAGCAATAATATGCATCACATATCAATATCTAATTAGCGATGTCAATGAGTCGAGTCGAGTCGAGTCGAGTCTAAAAAAAAAGCTCGAGTCGAGCCCGAACTTTTTTTAGCCATGCAGGCAGCTTGCTAGCTGCCTGCAACAGGCAGGTTGGCAGGTTGCAACCTGCCTGCAACCAAAAACCAGCGAGAGGTTCCCCACTCTTCTTTGATCCGTCTTAGGACCGAGTGGCAGCCTCGACCCGAGCGGAAGTGCGATGTGTCTGGAAACTCGGGATCGTAAATGGATTCTCGGCCCGAGCCTGGGCTCGGTTCCACTGAGCCCGAGCCGTCCGAATCTCCGAACTTTTTGGCCATCGCTATCTCTAATTCATCATAAAGTTTAGTTTTTATGTAGTTAAATATTTCTATACATAAATTTTGACAACACGGTAGATTATTAAAATGTAAAATTCTATATTCAAAGAAATGGTCGTTTGACTTTAATTTTCTTGTCCTTGATTGACCGTTCTAGCTTTTTTTCAGTATATCTAGAACTTATACAAGTGAATTGAGATTTCAGAAGTATTACGCAGGGAGGTACTGAAAGTAAAACCCTATAAAGGGTAGAAATATATAAATAGCTTCATTGAGTGCTATATTTGTCAAATTTAAATTCTACACATCAAAAGACACGATACTTTCATTAGATGATAATTATGGGCCAGAAATTATAGGTGCCATTTAGGCCGTGTAACCTTCCCTGTTCTTTTTAATGAAATATACGGGTTTCATATTGAAATCTGATTTATACCTATAACTAATGTTAATGTAATGAAATCATACAAAATTTTAATTTTAATTATATTGGGTTTTAATTAACGATAATCATGGTCATGCTTCGACGATATCGGTTCTTTCATGCAAGTTTCCGAATCTTGAATTTCCGAATCGTTTGGTAGGAAATCCTAGATTTGGGTAACGAGTCCAGCTTTAAATCGAATCAAATAGCTCAAAAATGATTTGTTGCGGTTTATATATTTAGAAACATGCTTACACATACACAGAGAAGCGCGACACATACAGAGAGAAGCTCGACAACAATGCAATTCAATTTCCTCCAATTTCCTATGCATTCTATGACTTAATTGCCTCATCATCTCTCCATTCAAAATTGTCGGACACTGCAAGTCATCTTTCCTCGTCAACTTTCTGTGTTTTTTTTTCCTTTCTCGTCAAATTGATAGATGCCTAAATATGATGCGTATAATTAATATGTTCTAAAATAGATTTTAATGTATCTTTTAAACAATCGAAATGGTCAAAATTTGGGATTTCCTTTTAATTTTCTCTATTTTGATGTATTGTGCATAATTTTTCCATGGATCTCATAGTGAGTAGGCGACTAATGTGTTGTGAACAAATTTTTTGCGATAATTTTATTATTTTTTTTGTGTGTAATTTCATTTATGTTGAGATTGCAAATATTTTTTCGCCACGTCCTTTACTATTGTAATTCATTTCAATTGTAGTTAGTTCAAAGCGCCTCATGTAGTTTGTACTCCGAGAGAATGGAGTCATGTGAGAAGCGCTTAATGGACATCTCCAGGAGTGAAGGGCCTGTTTGTTTTACATTAGTAGAAAAAAAATGGACCGTTGGTACAGTGGAATAGCAGCCATATTTGACCAGTTTGTGTGTTGGTGGGACACACTTTGTTTTAAAAAAAGTACAAATTATCATTTTCTTGTTTAAATAATGTGAAACAAACAGGGGCCAGTATGGTGTCTGGTGTCACAAATCTATTATTTTATAGGATGGAATATTTGTGACATCATAGAATTTGACTAGTGAGTCATGAGGACTTGGTACTTCCCATTGAAAAAGACTAGTCTCTAAAGAAAGGATGAGTGAAATCAGGGACAATGTCAACCCTAGAAGGGCTGCACGTGAAGAGGCTTCCACAACTTATGAGTAGGAGCCTCGCCAGGCAAAGTTTGTAAGTATATTTGACCGACTAGGAGGTCAGCTTACGAATAGGCTTTCAGAATGAGATGCTCAGAGATAGGTTATAACAAAATATAGTACTTAGAAATAGGCACGAAAGAAGATTCGTCGTGGACACCACAAGAGAGCAAGCACATGGCATCCTGGTACCCTTACCCTGCCTTCTCACTGCCAATTTGGAGACCACATGAGATGATGGAGAATGTCCCTGTGGTCGGCACAAAGAGATGACAACAAGGAAGAATCCCATTCTTTGTTTGAGATCCTTCTCCCTAATTTCACTGTGCAAAATATCATATCCTATCAAGACAAAAGCTTATCAAAATAAGCATCTCAAAACTTACATGACCCAGATGAACTTAAGTCCCGCAAGTCCCGTCATGAAGTGTAGAGGCTTCGACCACACCTTTGCTAGAAAAGCTAAAAGATGGTGACAAGCTCTGCCCCAAAGCATTTATAGTTGCCTAGAATTAAAAGAGGCAATTCTTCAGTTGTTTCGACAAGGTTATAGTTTAGCTCATTTTCAATGCCTCGATGATATGAGGCAAGAGGTGGGCGTGCCAATAAAAGCTAATTACTACTTCACTAATGAGATAATAAACTAAGTACTTCAAATCTCGAGCTCTTTCCACTCTATAAGAAGGCCACGATATGAACTTACTCTTCTTCAGAGATGTCCAAGACATGACCAATTGTTAGAGTTGATCAAAGATGAGATCAGAACGAATGATATGATTTGTAGTTGCAATAAGTCAAGGACAGGGGATTCCCATTAGAAAAGGTGTCAGAGCTATCCCTCCCCAATTCGTAACCCATGCCAACAAACGAGGCAATCTCATCGCGTATAGCCCAACTCCGGGTAGAGTTACGCCACCTCAACATCTGGGGTCTCCAGTCTCCACAACCAAATTACTATGAGGCTGAACTAATGGACCTCTTAATCATAGCTCTTCCCTCCAATTTCAGTAGAATTAAATGGAATCACTTTAAATGATTACCCTGAGATTGAAAATTTGGCAAACCAACAAGGCTAAGCAAGAGCGGGTCTATGAAATATCTGGTAGCCCAAGAGGAGAGTTCGTCACATCATGAGCTAGAAGCTACAACTTTTAATGCAACAAGATCAGCCTCGTAGAGACCACGTTGTGTGACTTCTCTGCGATGACGAAGCTAGAAAACCTCATCAAGATCAAGGATGACAAAGGAACCCATCAAAGGAAAAACGTTGCCTAACCAGAGAGATAGAGACAATCTTCGGATGTCCCTACTTAGAAGGCCGCTCCATGAACTCTCAAAAGAGAAATACCAAATAAACCAATGGTTAGATCCTGACTAGTTATATTGTCCATCCGTGGCCCTCCTGCTCAAACATGATGGATCCCATAAGCTTCAGGATAGATGAGATGAGAGAGAGACGCTACATTCATTTTGATGCCCCGGTGGTTAGAGTTGGGGAAAAATTCATATTTCAGGTGTATGGTTGACACCGATTCAGAAGTCCGGAAGATAGTTTAACAATTCAAAACTCTGGTATTAGATAATTAATTAAAAATATTTATTAATTAGGCCACAATTATACAATTAATAGTCACATATACATAATTATAAATTACAATTTATTTATTGGTCACATATTATCAAATTAATTAGTCACTAATGATTTCGAGGTCACAAATTCAAAAAATTATAGATGACAGTTAATTTCATTGGTCACATTTTCAAATTTGTTGGTTACAGATTTTTTATCAGTCACATATTATCAAATTTTTAGGTCATCGTTAAATACTTGGTCACATACCACTGACACCACCATTTCAGCCACTTTCGACCATCCTCACCCCGCCGCCGCCATCACCTCCACGCCACTTTTGACCACCCTCACCCCCCCGCCGTCATCACCACCACGGCCACCAACAAACCCACCACCCTTGCATCCAACCACACACTATTACCACCACCACCAACCAGATTTGAACCCACCACACACCACATATGCACCACGTCGTCGCCACCACTGCACCCACAACACAACCCAACAAAAAAACCACGTCACCCCACAACCACCACCAAACAAAAAACCCCAAACCCGTCACCGCCACCACACCCCCAACCGTCGCAACACCACCACCACAACTCCACTCCGTCACTGCACACACATCCATAGCACCCGTCGCGACGCTGTTGTGAAAGTACATAAAATCTATTATTTATGTCTTTGAATTCATGCATGTACATAAAATCACGTCTTTGAATTAATCGTATGAAGCCGAATTCACAAGTTTCTGCTTAATCACACGTCTTCGAATTAATTCATGTTTATATAAACTGTCATCATGATTTTTGCATTAATAAATGTCTTTATACGTAAATATTCTACAATATGCTCCTGAACGTATTTCATTCTACAATATTCTACCATTAAATTCGGTATATGAAGATTTTTTTCCTAATGCATGCTTGGAAGATTTTTTGCTAATACATTTTTGGTAATTAATTTTTCTATATAAATTCATATTATGTCTATATGGTAATTAAATATTTTTAGATGTTCTTCTATAAACTTTAAATTAATAATTTATTATGTTATTGCTCATGAAGTAACACAACATTATAATTAATATTCCAGAAGAATATTAATCGTAGACCTATCTATTATAAATAGTTTGTTGTTGCTCCAGAAGTAGCACAACATTATAATTAATATTCCTGAAAAATATTACTTGCTCTTGAAAAAGTATGAATTATATTTTTTCCAGAAGAATATTGACATGTGGTTCCTGAAGAAGCACAACTCTGTAAATATTATATTATCATAGAAAATATACTCTTGAAGAGTTAATGTTTTCTAAATAATAATTTATTGCTGCTCTTGAAGAAGCACATTATTATTTATGTTCTAGTTATATTTTGCTTGCTCTCAAAGAGCATAATTAAAAAATTATGCTTTTAATCTCAAAATAAATTCTCATACAATTTATTATTTTAAATAATAATATGTTATTGCTCCCGAATAGCATGACACTACAATTCCAATATTCCAAATTTTTTTGATATATTGCTCCAAAAGAAGCAAAAATAATAGATATTAGTATTCTTGAAGAACGCTATATTATATTCCTGAAGAAACACGAATTTATACATATTAATATTTTCGAAGAATGTTATGATTAATTTAAATATATCGATATTCTTAAAGAATATTGTTATATTATTTGTGAATAATCATAACTAGACATATATCAATATTTTAGAAGAATATTGTTTTTATATTACAAAAGAATCAATACTGTGTAATGTAGGAGAATAAAATTTTACTATTGATAGTATTTTCTATTAAATTAAAGAGGAACATGCTAAATTTCTAAAATGCGTGGTACAATTAAAATAAATATTATATTGAACCAAAAGTTCAATTTGTTTGGCATGACCAGTCGGATCATCATTGGATCAATAATGATGAGAAATGAGAATTCAAATAGACATTTACCGAAGAACCAGAAGATTCTTCAATCCAAAAAATTCATATTTGATATTTATTCTCTTTATTGAAAATTAATCATCGATCGTTACTTGCTAAATAGCGATTGAATTCCTTATATTTTTGAAAACTAATTAGGGTGATAAATGGGGTCTCATCATCCTCCATGTTGACCATCTAAATATTATTTGTATCTAATAGATTTGATACAAATACTAGATGATTGCATGGTGTTCGCAACCTGAAGTTTGCGAAAGTGCTGCTCAAATTATGAGCATAATTTTCAGATTATACTATCAAGACGGTGTATCTTGTTAATGTTAGTTATCATAAATCTCAACATTTTAATAAGTGTTAGTTGAGATGTCGATAAATGGTAACACTACTGCTTGTTAAACGCCTCGTTTAATTTAATTGTGAACAAAGTACTTCCTATTTCTATTTTGGGAAAATCATTTCGCATCATGCCAACATTATAGTTCTAACAATTATAACTTGGCTTATGATGAGAGCCTAATTTTTCCATCAAATTATTTCGATGGTGCAGTATATGTAAAATTGATCCACTACAATGCACTGAGATGGAAACTAAAGAATGCTGAAAATAAGTGCGTAGCCTGAATCTTTATTCCAAATGGGTAATATTTTATAACGCTGGAAAAATAATTGTCAATTTTATTGGACAATTCTCTCGGCATTAGGGGGAGGAATTAAGAAGGTGAAAATAATGTACAAATACATCATTATCTAAATCCTCGCAAGAGACAATTCGAAATATAAGTTCGAAGAATAATTCATTCAGATGCATTTACTGATCAAAGATATTAACAATTTCACACATCGTTTTTAAATGCTCCAACTCGAATTGACTCCTGGAAGAACAATTCGTTAATATTATATTTGATAAAGTTGTGGCACGCCTAAAGCGTGATAATATACGATTCTATTACAAAATCCTTCAAATGAAAATAGAGCAATTGGTAAAGATGATTTTATTAAGCAGACATATGCTCTTGATGAGTATTTAGACAGAAGAGGTTCGAGTACTTGAAATAATGAAAATTTAGATATTTCAATAAGTTATGTCATTTTAGAAAAGAATAGAATCGAAAAATAAAAAGTTGTCGACAACACTTTTGCACATGATGTAGTGCATCGTATTATGAGTAGCGAGGATATTAAAATAAATTCATCATCGATCGAAGTAATGATTGGTAAAATAAAATGACGCGATCCAAGTGAAAGAATTTACTAGAGAAACATGAAATTTCTGGATCTACAATATGAACACATAAAGATGTATATTTATGCGAAATGAAAAAAGTAAAGTCATAATATGAAATGTACGACTCTTTACATAATGAATTTCACGAACACTTATATAAATAGATAAATTATCATGTGGTGGATGTAATCACAAGTCTCTATTTCATTAGCGTGACAATACATGAAATTTGATATGCATGTAATAAATGTGATTATAGACAATTTATGGTTTTGATACTATTTTGCAAAGATTTAATATGCTTGAAGCATAATTCAAGTGATATTATTATGATGTGAGTAAATTTGTGTTGTACTCTTTTTCCCTTGAACGAGTTTTTGTCTTATTGGATTTTCTTGACAAGGTTTTTAATTAGACAACTCTTGTAGCGTACTTAAAAGAATGATGTACTATTTTTCCTTCATTAGGATTACTCCCACGGGGTTTTCCTAATAAGTTTTAATAAGGCATATTCTTTGTGTGATTAATGTCCATAACCTAAAAGACATTTACCCTCAAAATAATATTACAATATATATGAGACTCCTGAAGAGTTCAACAAAACTGCAGATTATGTGAAAATGAATTTGAGATGAAAGATTTGGGAACAATCAAATTCTGTTTCGGATTGCAAATTGAACATTTTTCAGAAGGATTATTTGTTCATCAATCTACATATACAGAAAAAGTCTTAAAACGATTTTATATGGATAATACACATCCATTGGCATTACCTATGGTTGTTCGATCACTTAATATAAAAAATGATCATTTTCGTCCACTTGAAGATGGAGAAAAGATGGTCCTGAAGTACCATATCTTAGTGCAATTGGAGCATTAACTTATCTTGCAAATTGCACTCAACCCAACATAGCTTTTCTGTAAATCTCCCTGCAAGATATAGCTCTACACCAACACAAAGATATTGGAATGGTATTAAACATATTTTTCGTTACATAAAGGGTACTATTGATTTGAGATTATTTTATTCTCAAAAGTCGAGATCTGCTTTAGTGGGATATGCAAATGCAGGTTATCTCTCTGACCCATATAAAGCTAAATCACAAACATTGTATGTGTTTACACGTGGAGGAACGACTATATCATGGAGATCTGTAAAGCAATCATTGACAGCAACATCATCAAATCATTCTGAAATTATTGCAAACCATGAAGCAGACCGAAAATGTGTATGATTGAGGAACATGACCAATCATATCCAAGTATCATGCAGATTAATTTCAACAAAAGATAGTCCAACAATTTTGTATGAAGATAATACTATTTGTATCGCACAACTCAAAGGAGATTATATCAAAGGTGACAGGACGAAGCAAATTTCTCCAAAATTCTTTCGTACATACGAGTTTCAGAAGAATGGCGACATCGAGGTTCAACAAATTCATTCAAGTGACAATTTGGCTGATTTATTTACAAAAGCACTGTCAACATCTACATTCAAGAAATTGGTTGACATAATTGGAATGCGTCGACTCAAAGATTTTCAGTGATCAACATCAGGGGGAGTAGCTGTACTCTTTTTCCTTCGCTTAGATTTTATCCTACTGGGTTTTCCTAACAAGATTTTAATGAGACAGCATTTATCTTTAATACTCCAAAATAATTGTACTCTTTTTCCTTAGTTTTGATTTTTTTTTTGTCCCATTGGATTTTTATCAAACAAGGTTTTAACGAGTCAAATGTTTTGTAATGTGTCATTCAAGGGGGAGTGTTGTAAAGGAAAAGTAAATTAGGGTTTAATGTGAATGATACTTGTACCCCTGCAGCCCTAGATATTATTACCATATGTATCTCTATTCCTTCCCTATAAATATAGGGCTTTGGTTCTCATTATGATACACACAAGTCCATTGACTTTTATTTTTTCTTCTCTTTTTTCTCTCTTTTTATAACAAAATAATTCTATTTAATAAGTGAACATTTATTACAATTAAGAAAGGAAATCTACTACATTAAGATGGAAGACTTAACGACATTTAGGATTTTAGAATTGCCAAAGGATTTTTCTCTATATACACAACCTTACATATGGAGGACGATGTATTCATAACCGAGAGAATTGGTATTGTTATGTTTAAAGAGAGGAAATCGTTAAGATGTTAGATTTTTATATGTAAAAATCCAATATAAAGATCTTGAATTATCAAGTTAATCACCATGAATAATGCGGAATATAAAATAATAGTATTATACTCGAATCCATCCTTTTTAATCATTTCGTAATCTAGAGAGTATAATCACCCTATCAACTTTACCTCAAGAATGTCTTACGATGGTTAGAAGCACATAAATGTTGTAGGTATTAACTATTAAAGTCTCTCATTTCTCTTATAGGCATCCCACCATCAAGGAAGCCAAAAAAAAAAATTAACAGCATTCATTATGAAGAAAACCATTCAATACTAACTCACATATTCATTAGGTTAGTAACTATCCATAATATGTAATTAAGCACAGGGGCGGACGCAGACTTTTTATGTTGGGGGCACAATCAAACTTTCAAAAAGCAACCGAAAAATTAAAGTATGAGATATTTTATTACAATTGTTCTCTACGTATTCTCATATTTTGATAACGTTCCATAATCAAAATGAGAAATAGAGAAAAATTTAATGTAATTTCGTAATTCAAATCAAAAAAGACATTGAGTATAAAATCTTGGTCATCAAGAGTTATACAAACTTTGATAGAATCGCAGCCATAGATTTATATGTACATTTCTTAAATTCTGAAACTTATTTAATAGATGCAACAAGTAAATCAACAAGGGACTAGGAAATGGTAAGAGCCAAACTTATTTTCGATGCATAAAATAACCGAGAAATAATCATTGCTCATTCAAGTTCAATCATATTGCACTATTTCTTTTGATTGCATTCAGTCGGACCAAATTCTCCTAGGCTAAAAGGCTCTCGAAATTTCCTTTAAAATGCAACTTCAATTGAGAATTTCACTTTTGAATCTCATGCATTACAAGAACGTAACTAAATTCAACTAAGAATTCTTCTATTCCTATTCATTGATCTAATCCAAGTATACGATCATTTTACAATGATTACTTCGTTTAGTACTGCTTTCAGCACTATAGCTCATGAAAGCCTTGCCTACTAGCTTTTTCCTTGGGTCGGATCTTAGAATTCTTTGTCGCGATTGAACTTGAAATGGCTACAGAGTGGAGACAAAATTTTCACTGTTTTCATTTGGCAATACAATTTCCACTCTTTGAGAGTAGCTATAAATCATTTAAACAAAGATAAATGAGATTTGAAGTTTTGAACTATTCCCGCTCGGCCATTCAGTATTATCACAAGCATTCTTGTATCTATTTAACAATATACAACCTTAATTTCACCATGAAGAAGATGAGAGATAAAAGGAGAAGAGGCGACTCAGGCGAGAGAGAACATTGGTTTGAAATGAAAGTTGATTCATTTTCCTTTCATATTATTATAAAAAAAAAATTCAAAATTTAGGGAGGGGGTGGGCCACCCCCCATGTCCACCCATGATTAAGCATTATGGGATGTGTGGGTCACTAAATTGAGTATTAAATTTAATAATATTCTTACATCTCTCACTTGACCCATACATCCAAAAACAAAACAAAATTTTAATTTTTATATTTCACAAAACTTAAAAACATTTTCTTTTAAAAATGACTATTATTGGTCACGACAATAAAATTACACATGTGCACACTTTAGAAAACCTTCCTAATCTAATATACTTTATATAGCGGTGGCAACGAGTTGAGCCGAGCCCGAGCTGGGGGGGAAAAAAGCTCAGGCCGAGCCTGAACTTTTTTGGACCGAGCTATTTTCGGCCCGAGCCGAGCCGGCTCGTTTTTTTTTTTTTTTGTGGTGTAAAATCAACATTTAAAAAAAAAAAATTGTACATTTTATTATGCGTGTTATAAATTAAAGAAATTATGAAAGTTAAAAACCATTCCCCTTTATCCGGGTTTGGGACCGGCTACAATTATCGTAAGCGGAGTTAAAATTGTACACGAACTAAAAATTTCGTGTACAATTTTTTTTTTTGAAAAAAAAATTAAAAATTACGTATTTTTTTAAAACTAAACAATTTAAAAACTTACAATATCTTATACTTTAATCTGCTGTAACTCATCGGCCATTATAGACTCAACTTGTTCTTGAAGACGTAATTCCGCACATTCCCAGTCCTTCAAACATATTAAAGCCTCCAATATATCTTCTTTTAGTCTTGATCGATCGTCACATAAAACTCGACCACCTAAACTAAATGCAGCATCCGATGCTACTGTAGACACCGGCAGTGTTTGTAGATCGCGAGCATATTTTGATACAATTGGATACTGTTTTTCGTTACATCTTCACCATGATAAAAGACTAAATTCCTGTAATTCTTGTGGTTGTAATATACTACGAACGTCCACGCACATATACCTAGCTAACTCCGAGGGAATTTCAAGATTTGTACCACTAACATCTATTACTCTAACTATTGACGAACTAGAACTAAATGAGGGAACACTAGTATTGGTCTCTAAATAACTGCATATATTATCTGCATTTATTGAAGTGTTTCTTGAAAAAGAACTTTTGGAAGTAGAACTACACTGACCTTCTTTTTCAGCATAATAGTTGTACATTTCGCATAACATTGATTCTATATGCGTATGTGAAAATTGTATATTCATAAAACTCGAAATCCCATTTATAATAGTTTTTGTGCCAGTTAAATTAAGTTGAGGGTCCATCACCGAAACTAATAAAAATAATGAGGGTATCTCTTCCCAATATTTACGAAACTTTGACTCTATAGAATAAACTATATCAACAAAAATTGGGAAATTCCCATGTTTTTGAAATGCTTGTGCAAAATAGAAAAATGTGTTGTAAAACAAGTGAAAATGTAGGGTAATAATAACCGTTACATTCCTTTGTGGCATTGAAAAAAGGTTTTAAAAATGTTTTAATGATAAATGCAATATTCCATTCCCATTCTTCCAAATTATGTTTGGGTCCATATGTATGCCTACCATTATAATACACTGTAATAACTTTATCATAATTTTCACACGAGTATAACATAAGATATATAGAGTTCCATCTATATGATATATCAGTGACAAATGATTTCTCTTCTAAGTCATACTCTACACATAAACTGTTAAATGTTTGCTTTCTTGCTAGTGATATAGTAATAAAATTAATTGATTGCCTAATTTTATCTAACGGTGATTGTATATGTTCTAATCCATTTTTTACAATCAAATTAATAATATGGCATACACAATGTTGATGAAAAAATAAACCTCCAAATATATGGTTCAAATCATTAATAAATTTTTCGACAACAACTTTGTTTACACCAGCATTATCAAAAGTAAAACTTCGAATCATTTCTTGTATACCATATTCTTGTATAATATCTTTTAAAACCATATATATGTTAGTCGCATTATGAGGATATTCTACACATCTGAATGCAATAATTTTTTTATGTATATTCTATAGATGATCAATGTAATGAGCTGTAGTAGCAATATAACTTTTTTTATTAACACCGGTCTATAAATCAGAGGTAAATGATATAATAGAATTAAAAGTTTTTAGACTTTCAATAACAGTTTGTTTTTTCTTGTAATATAATTTTCTAGTATCAGAACGAAGAGTATTTCTACAATAAAAATGATACCTGGGTTGGAGATAATTTTGCACAAGACGAGTAAGTGTACTGACTCGATCATCGTTAGCGGCATCTCTGCTGCAGCCACGTCTGTAGCCATTCCTTCACGAATATACAAAAGTGGAAAGAGTAAAACCGGAACCGGTAAATGTTAATTCGATCTGTTTCGGGTCAAGACCGACTGGTTTCGCTTTGCAACTTCTTAATATGTGTCTATTTAAATGCGATGTGCTCGAACTAGGCTTCCAACTAAGTTCTTTACTACAAATAATTGCAACATGCTTTTCAAATATCAACTCCATTTTGAACCCCAACTTTTTTACGAGTCATATGTTGCCAACAATTCGTAGACTCTTTTTCCGACCTTTTAACCTCAACTACTTCCTCATCTTCGATATCTTCCAAATCAATTGGAACATTTTGAGATGCATGATCCCTCAATAGAGTACTCGAACTACCTTTAAACTGATTAATCTTGTCACTAGTAAAATCCATGTGTAAGTATATAGTAAAGAATATTGAAAAATTGAGTAAAAGAAATTGGAGAGTAAAATACTGAATATTGCGTAAATAAATTTGAGAGTATAATACTGAATTTGAATATTGAGTAATGAAATTTGAGAGCTCGATTGGAATTTGAATATTGCGTAAAGAAATATGAGATAGATTGATATGAATTTGTAAAATTTTTCTCATATTTATAGACAAAAAAATATATCCGTTTTAATTATATTTAATTTATAAATTCAAATTTTTGATAAAACAATTTAATTTAAATTTTGTTGTACCGTGCACGCCATCTGCGTACAGGCAGCTGCACGCAGCTCCATTTCTGTAGCTACCTCATAACTGCTTTTTTTTCCTTCTTGGTGGACACGGGCCAATTATGGCCCGTGCCACGAGCTCGGCTCGGTGCCCCCAAATGGGGCTCGGCCCTAGCCTCGGCTCGGTGCGACCGAGCCCGGCCGGGCTTTTCCCGAGCTGAGCCCGAGCCGCCGAGCTTTTTTGCCACCTCTAACTTTATATAAGTTCCATTATATCAATGTCAAATTGGCTACCAATGCGAGTCATGATGTTATCCATTAACACAATTCCTTTCATGTGCCACAACACTAATAACTTCATTCAACAAGATCTTTAATAAGGTTTTTTGTTGAGACTAATACCATAATGCCTTGGGTTCACATTTATGTCTATTTCAGACATTTTTCTTGTCATCATTCATCCACACCATTCGATGTACATATAGTGGAAAACAAGAAAACAGAAACAATCATAATTAGATATCCACATATGTCCAAAAGAAAAAAAAATCCATACATTAATGAGCTCATTAACATATTCAAATCATGGAGAAATGCAAAAGACCCATACTTTCAACATGTTCTTTAAATTTCTTTCATGTCAATCATTTCGTCAAAGGGTCTGCCATCATGAGCAAAGTTTCAATATGTTTTATGGACACAATTTGTTCATGTACTTCCTCCTTGACACTAAGGTATTTCAATTCCATGTGCTTCGCACCATTAGAATACTTGTCATTCTTGGAGAAAAAAACTACATAAGTTATCACAATAAATTCTTAACGACTTGGCTATAGAGTCGACAACTCCAAATCCTGAGAAAAAATCCCTCCGTCATAAACCATGCATTGTGGCTTCAAAGCACATCACAAACTCAGCCTCCATAGTAGATGAAGCAATGATGTATTACTTTATACTTTTTCAGAAAATAGCTCTACCAGCTAATAAAAACACATATCCAAAAGTGGATTTCCTACTATTTGAGCAACCAGCAAAATTAGAGTCTGAGTATTCAATCACCTCAAGATCGTCAGTTTTCCTTGAATGAATAATCCTTAGTTTCTTGCAAATAGTGCAACATATTTTTCGCAGCTTTCCAGTGGGACATTCTTGGGTTATTTTGGTAACGACCAAGCATGCCAACTGCAAAACTGATATCTGGTCTCGTACAAGTCTGAACATATATCAAGTTTCCCACAATTGATGCATATGGAATATTTTCCATCTCCTTTCGCTCCCAATTGATTTTAGGACACTGTGAGAGGCTAGACTTATCTCCTTTTGTAATTGGGGTATCTAAAGACGAACAATCATTCATGCCAAATCTCTCAAGAATTTTTTCTATATAACTTTTCTCAGACAATCCTAACAATCCTCTTTTTCGGTCTCGAAAAATTTTGATTCCAATCACGAAAGATGCCTCACCCATATATTTCATTTCAAAATTCTTTGAGAGAAAATGCTTAGTCTCATACAGAAAACCCATATCATTACTGGCCAACAATATTTCATTCACATATAAGACTACAAAAATAAACTTACTCCCACCGATGTTCAGATGTATACATCGATCAACAATTTTTTTCCTTATATCAAAGGTAATAATGGTATTGTGAAACTTCAAATACCATTGTTGAAAAGCTTGTTTAAGTCCATAGATTGACTTTTTGAGTTTGTAGACCAAGTGACTCTTACCCTTTTCAGATAAGCCTTTCGACTGCTCCATGTAGACCTCTTCATCAAAACTTCCATTCAAAAGACTGTTTTCACATCCATCTGGTGTAGCTCTAAATCAAAATGAGCCACCTTGCCAAAATGATTCTAAAAGATTCCTTTTTAGATACTAGAGAAAATGTATATTTATAACCAATGCCTTATTTTTTAGTAAAACCCTTAGGCACAAGTCTGGCTTTATATTCTTGAACATTGCCTTTAGAGTCTCGTTTTCTTTTGAAAACTCATTTACATCCGACTCTTTTACATCGTTCAGGCAATTCAACAAGATCTTAGACTTCATTTTTTGACATGGATTTCAAGTCTTCTTTCATGGCATCAACCCATTTATTTAAATAATTTATCTCTTTAATCTATCAAAACTTAATTGGATCATTAATTGTTCCAATGTCAAATTCATGCTCCAGAGATACATCGCATAATCAGATGAAATAACAGGTCTCCTATCTCTGTGAGATAAGCGTAATGGTGTGTGTTCTAGCATCTCCATAACTTGTTCATCAATAGAATTATTATGCTGAGGTGGATCATCATTCACTTGTTTCACATCATTAGAATGATCATTATGTGGAACTATAACCCTTTTTTGAAAAAATGGGTATAGGAACATCTACCTGCACTTCTTCTATAATCTCGTCTCTCGATTCTTTACTCCCATTGATTTCACCAAGCTCAATGAATTTGACATTCCAATTTCAACAATTCTCGGACTATGGTTAGGTCAATAAAACTATACCCTTTGGGTCTCTCTGGGTAACCAATAAAGAACCACTTATTGTTCTAGGATTCAATTTATTTTCGTGTGTATTATAAATTCTCGCTTCTGCTGGACAACAAACATGCATATGTCTCAAACTTGGTACCCTTCCAGTTCAGATATCAAAAGAAGTTTTTGGAATTGACTTACTAAGGACTCGGTTCAAGATATATATTTGTCTTAAGTGCTTCACTCCACAATGATTTAGGAGACAAAGTTACTTATCATATGTCTAACCATTTCCAATAACATTCGATTATGCCTTTCAGCAACACCATTATGTAAAGGCATTTTGGACATAGTGTATTGTGCTACGATGCCACATTGTTCTAGAAGTTTGGAAAATAGGCCAGGGTTACGACCTGATTCGTCATATCTACCTTAGTACTCACTACTTCAATTTGATCCGATGATTTTTACCTTTCTATCTAACTGCCTTTCAACCTCAGTGAAAAATATCTCAAGATAGCTTGAGACTTCTCACGTAGTAGATAAACATATCCATACCGCGAAAAATATTTATAAAAGTGATGAAATACTTTTCTCCACCAAAACATTCTATGAAGAAAGGTTCACATATATTTGTATGAATAAGTTCAAGAAGCTCCTTACTCCTTGTGGCACTTTCTTGGTATATTTAGTTTGCTTTTCTTTAATACATTCCATACACATACCTAGATTAGTAAATTCAAAAGGCGAAAGAATTTCTTCATTTACTAATCTCTATAACCTTTCTTTGGAGATATGTCCCAACTTTTTATGCCACAAGTCATAAGATTTTACATTAATCATGTTTCTTTCATTCCAATGTATACTTCATGGTGTTGGGTATAGACATTGTTACCCCCCAAAATCAGAGGCTCCAAATCAGCACTCCACGTGGACGGCCACGTACTCCCTATAGCCAAGTGGACATAGAGCCAGTTGAAAAGTGAATAGGAAAGTCAGCTAAAGGATACAACTATCCGAGGTCATACGAGTGCCGAGACTATATTCGTCCGATGTCCCTTTCAACCCAAATAATGAAGTTCTGCTTAAAGCCTTTCAATGCAAATGCAGAGGCTCCTCATGTCCGAAGTACTAAAGTACCGAAGCTCAACTGTACCAAATGTCCATAAACCCAAAGCTGACCTCAACACATGATAATGCCGACGCTGCCTCCCAATAGATTCGGAGATCTATTAGAACTAATTGATGGGACGTATATAATAAAGTGTCTGTAGTTATATAATAAAGTGTCTGTAGTTTTAATGTGTCAGTGTCATCCTACTACTAGCGCGGCTGACCCGTTGTCAAACATTGAATGTAATGAGTGGACAGTGATGTGAAGCTTCGGTCGAGGAGATGTCACCACGTCGGCAAGATTAGTATAAATAGCCTATCTTTGTATTGAAAATGGGATGGTACGATCGATAAAGGAAATCTTTTCTCAACATTAGTTAAAAAGGTTTGGGCATTCTCTGTACTAGGGAGTGAGTGTTTGATATTTCCAGCAGTGGTAATCCTCGTGAACATGAGACTCAACCTATTGGACCTCTCCCAACTTTTGAAAAGGTTTATTTCATCTTTGCTGCTATTTTCAGTAAGAGCATCTGGTTTTGTAGTCAAAAGGGAAAATCTAGGTCAAGGACTCCTGGATAGAATTTGACTGTCCCTAACCATTCTGAGAAGTTATTCCATTCAATTTAGGGATAGATGAAGCATGTGAATGTAATGAGACTGGTATACTTACTGCAAAGAATTTCAAATCAATCACATTAATGCTTTGAATTTGACAATCATAACACAATAATCAGAATTTAAATCATAATGGATGAACTAACGTATCATCAATGTGGGATTCGAACCCTAGGCTAAGAAGTTGTGTGCTACCATAATTTAACTTAACAAAGGCGCGTTTCTATGAAAACGTTTTTATCTCATTTCCATTATTGAGATGATGACACGTGGACTTATCTGGACCTTTAGCGGAATAATCTGGAAGACCCTTTATCTTACCCTAAACGATTCATTTTGGAGGATTCAAGAAACACACTCATCTTCTGGCTTTGAGAGAAATACTTAGGATTTTCTTCTTCGTGCTTTCTCTGCTCAAATATCTGATTTGAGGCTACAAATCGTGAGAGTTTACTCTCTGATTGTGGTATTCTAAGTGAATATCTGTGAGAACTAAGGTTCTACTGTGCGTTGTGTATTAGAGTGGTTCTGTGGAGTTTCTTGGTGATTCGTCCTAGATCTGTTATGTATTTGTGAGATAAGTGTTCCGTCTTTATCTCTTTGTATTGATTGAACGATTTGTAACCTTCGTAGGCGACCACATCAAACACCTACATGACTATGTGATTAAAATTTTGAAGAAATTCAATATGTATGATTGTAAACCGTTACTTTACCTCTTGCTAATCATTTTCAATTGTCTTCTGAATGCTGTCATAAATCTGAAGGTGAATATACTAGAATGTCTAAAGTACCTTATACAAATGTGATTGGATCTGTTATGTACTTAATCATTTGCACTAGACCTGACTTGGCCTTTAGTATAAGTATTTTAAGTAGGTTTATGGGTAATCTTGGTGAAAAACATTGGAATGCTCTAAAATGTCTACTGAGATATCTGAAAGGAACGGCTAATTTGGGTCTTATGTTTAAATCAGATAAAAATGGTGTAATTTTAAGAGGATATACAGATTCTGATTTTACTGCTGATAGGGATAATAGAAGATCTACCTCATCTTATTTTTATACCTTATGTGGTACTGTTATTAGCTGGAAGTCTCAACTTCAAAAGGTAGTTGCTCTGTCCTCTACTGAAGTTGAGTACATAGCTACTACTGATGCTATAAAAGAGGGTTTGTGGTTAAATGGCTTCCTATCTAAACTGGGATTTATTGATAATCATGCTATCTTGTTTTCTGACAATCAAAGTGTCATTCATCTTAGCAAGAATCCTATGTTTCATGATCGTACTAAACATATTGATGTCAAATATCATTTTATAAGAGATGTGATTTCAAAAGAAATTATCAAAATTGGTAAAATTGCAACTCAATTTAATCCTTCTGATATGGGCACTAAGGTTGTACCTTTGCATAAGTTTGCTACCTGCCTGAAAATATTATCTGTTGATTCTATGTGATGTGTTATAGGTTACTTAGAGCATATGAAAACCAAAATGGGGAATGCTCCTAGCTGCACTGATGGTCCCAAATTTTGGTAGTAAGGTGAAGATTGTGGGTTTCGAACCCTGGGCTAAGAAGTTGTGTGCTACTAGAATTTAACTTAACAAAGGTGTGTTTCTATGAAAGCGTTTTTTTATCTCATTTCCATTACTGAGATGATGACACGTGTACTTATCTGGACCTTTGACCGAATAATCTAGAAGACCCTTTATCTTACCCTAAACGGTTCATTTTGGAGGATTCGAGAAACACACTCATCTTCTAGCTTTGAGAGAAATACTTAGGGTTTTCTTCTTCGTGCTTTCTCTGCTCAAATATCTGATTTGAGGCTGTAAATCGTGAGAGTTTTACTCTCTGATTGTGGTATTCTGAGTGAATATCTGTGAGAACTAAGGTTCTACTGTGAATTGTGTATTAGAGAAGTTCTGTGGAGTTTCTTGGTGATTCGTCCTAAATCTGTTCATGTATTTGTGAGATAAGTGTTCTGTCTTTATCTCTTTGTATTGATTGAACGATTTGGAACATTTGTTGCCAATTTGGGGCTATATAGTGCAACTGAGCATTATCCAACTTGTCGGATGCTCAACAGGGGATGCAGGCGTTTAATGTGGTCGCCGAACCTCCGGGGTTTAGACCAAACAATTATTGTGTTGATTCTTTAATTTCTGCACTTTATATTTTTTTTCTTTGATTTAATATTATGTGTCGTGGCCTTACAATTAAGATCCATCCTTTGGGAGGATCATACATACAAGTTCTCCGTCCAATATTTAAATTCTGTCAATGAACTAATAGTATCATCAAAATTCCGCCTATGGAAATGGAATTTTGACATGCAGATTGCTCGCTCTAACAATATCTATTAATTATGAGAATAGATATTTGACATCTAAAATCAATTAAAATTGTGCACTTTGGGCAAACAAAATCTCACTTAACTTGGTACAAATAAATTATCTCAAACAATTAACTGTACAATCAATAAATAAAATTCATCATGCAATGGGGAATTTTATGCAATAAGAGACATAACATAATCCGGCAACAATTAAAAATGAAAATAATATTTACACAGCAAATGGGATTATAAAGACACAAATAAAATATATAAAGACAGTCTTAGCATGAAATGCAGCAGCAATTCACCTTTTGACACCAAATGGATTTCTTTTATTAAACTGTGTTATAAGTTAAATAATTATCTTATTTTTCCATGACTATAGCCATAAGAGGAATCACATCAACCTGACATACAAATAATAATAAAATATACATTTAATCGGAAAAACATAATAATCCACACAATCAAAGCACTGATACCGCATGTTAAATTTTTATATGTAAAAATCCAATATAAAGATTTTTAATTATAATGTTAAATCACAATTAATCATGCGGGATATAAAATAATAGGATTATACCTGAATTCATTATTTGTAATCCTTTCATAATCTAAAGAGTATGATCACCTTACCATGGTTAAAGGCACATAAATGACTTGTTGTAGGTATAAACCCTTAAAATCTCTCATTTCTCTTATTATAATAATAATAATAACAACAACAACGAAGTTGTGTGTATCATATTCTTGTGGTTTTGTAGGAAAAGAAATTGTGAGAACGAAAAAAAATATTGTATTGTAAGGTTTTTTAAACTAAAACCTAAATAACCGCTAGTGACGATTCCTTCTCCTATCTTATTCTCATGTCATCGTAGACGTTTTGCTATCCCATGTTTAATTTGCATTTTTCTTCTCTCTTGCTCAATTTTTTTTATATATTTCTCAAATACGTAATTTAATTTAGATAAATATATAATGGAAGGTTGAAGATAATGTTGAGATGAAGAAGACAATTTATTTTTTTAATATGCATAAAGAATATATTTTTTTTTCAAAGATAAAGATTAGAGACAATCACAACAATTATTTCTTTTAGCTTTAATATTTTTTAAAAGGAAAAATTGCATTATTTTGTCTACACCTTATTCTTACTCTTTACGAAAGAAGATCCACAGTTTTTCGAAATATTTCAATTGGTCTCCATCATTACATGATCATCAATCGGATTTATGAACACAACCCGTGCATTTTAAAATCGAGAAATTTGAAACGAGACATTTTTTTTACAAGATGAATGAAAAATTGATAATTTTTTCTCTTATTTTAAAAGTAGAGAGCAGCTTGTTACATATATATACAATAGGTGTACCAAATGTGCAATTTTCCAATTTCTGAATCAATTATTGTGATTACACGTGAAAGGAATATTTAGAATTGATTAGGAAACCATTATCGAAGAAAAATCAAATCATTTACCTAATCTGAACAACCTAAGTTATTACGTGGCCGCTTTGTGTTGCAAAGGTATTTGAATCAACTTTTTAAAATAAAAATAAAAATAGATAATAAAAAAAAAAGGTGAGTAGTTTGGAATCAATTGACACGTTGTAGTGAGGTAGGGTATGAAGGTTCGGCACCACGTCAGCGATCGCCACGTGTAGACTTCAAAATTGATCAAAATTAAAAATTTCGGTAGTAGTCAACCGACGTTGACGTCCGGTCCCCTTACGTGTCTCTATTTCTCCTACCCATTACCAGATTCTAAAGTGCTGGATGCAAGCTCACTCGCACAACACTTTGCGTAGTTATCACTCTCTTTGTTTTCTTTTCTTTTTTTGAAATTTAAAATAAGAACTCGACAATAAATATTTCTCTCCGAATTTTATACAAAAATTCTATATCTATTTTCTCCGCTCGAAAAATTTGATGAGATTGTCAATTAGTAGACTCAATCAATCTCTATATCTTCAATAACTTCTACCTTTAACTATAGATAAATAAATTCTTGCTCACGTTCATACAGTTATTTTTACGCTTTCATTGAGTTCTCAGTGAGATAATAGAGTGTCGTTTTGTAGTAATTATCAAAACAATACACTATCTTTTAAATTGGAGGTATTTAAACTTTTTTGCATTAATTTGATTTTGATTATTTGATGATTTTCAATCATACATTTTTTGAAAGAAAAAAAAATTCATTTTCCCTTTTTTCATAACTTTTTAATTATACATTTGATAAAAAATACTTTCAAAATTTATTTATCAAACAAGTGCCTTATCAACTGCAAAATATTTCATCTAGATAGTTTTACACTTCGATAGAAATTCTATATGGACTAACTATTTTTCTCATCTCATTTTTTGATGGCTTTCCTCTTCCGAAAACATTTATTTTGATGCTCCCGTTTGACTTCCTTTAAAACAAAACATTTTATTTTTCGTACTCATGTTTAACCACACATTTACAGAATAAAATATTTTACACGTAAATTTGTAAAAAATTCTCACTTTTTTATCACACATTGTTGACACACAAAATGTGCGCGAAACACACATTATTCAAAAAATCACTATTCAAAACATTATTTTTTTACACAATAATGACCATCAAACAAAGACTATATATATAAAATGATTATTTTACCTACATAGAAATTAATAAATTTCCAAGTTTCACATTGTGCTTCGTGTCAAATAATTTGGTAAATCATGTAATTAACATTATACATTTAAGGAATGAATTTCTATAAAACGTTTTTCTTATTTTTATGTATAATATTGAGCTTAGTCTCGATTTGATTTAACAAACAATGTATAAATGATTTATTATCGCCCTATTTGAGCCACATTATGTTTTCATTCTTATTTCTCTACTCATTTTTAACCACGCACTTTTCAATAAAATAATATTTTCTATCACATCAATAATTTTTTATTCTTTTTCAACCACATATTCTACATCACATCAACGGTAAAATGTATTCTTTTTTCAAAAATGTGCACCAAATAGGGGCATAAAATCAATTTAAATAGAATATTAATTTGAATTACAAATTCATAAATATTATTTATTTATTATTTACATATTTCATTACGCTCACTATTTTAAATCTTTATAAATTTGCTGAACAAAGCTTAATTTATGCGTATTTTCTATTACCTTCTTTATTGAGATTTCTCGTAAAATTTTTAATTCTTATATTCAATAAATTTAGGTAAAGTGAAATCACGCGCCACAGTTGTAAAAGAGAGCATACCAAACACGATTCTCCTATTATGTGATGATGCCACGTGGTAACAATCCTCGTAATAAAGCATTTTTGTGTTTTGAAAATTACGAAGACCTAAACAGAACCATCAGACATTTTCACATGCGTGTCGGGAAAGGAAGTTGCTCCAACTATTCCGTGTTCGTCTCTCATTGGTCCACCTTTCACATAGAATCCCCTCAACACGTGCCTAGTTTAGATGAAGATAGATGCCAGAACGGCCCAAATGGACGGTAAAGATCATTTTGTCAAATTCAAAGTTTCTACGTCACACCAACTGTAATGCATTTCCCTCTGCCCTGACCGGTGTGGGGGCATCTGCCCGAACTACCGACCCCACCGTAACCCCCAGCTATAATTGATCTCTGCTCGTCTACAGAAAGCTTCATTTTACAGGCTCCTCTCTTGAGATTTTCGTATCTTGTGTTGGTTGATTTTGCTCTCTCCTTTTTCTTCATCAGCTTTTATTAATCAAAAATTCATTGATTTCATCGAAAATAATTTGGGGGTTCTTGAGAATAATTTAATGGCGGGTATGTGCTATGGATTAAATGCTGGTGAGACAGAAACAACAGCTCCAGTTGAGCCAAGTTCGAAATCCGCCAGGAGGAGGAGGATGGAAATTCACCAATTTCAGTTTGTACCAAACGATGCCGCGGTGGCTCCGCAGCTAGAAAACGGTAAAAAGAAGCGGCGGAAGATGGAGGCTGTTGCTCCGGTGTCGACACCCCGGCAGTGCTCGAACGCTGTCGACCAGCCCGAGACCACATCTTTGGATTTATCTGCATCGCCCTCGTCGTCTAGGATTGAGGCTGGCGTGGTTCCAGATTGCCCGAAATTTGGCATGACATCTGTTTGCGGCCGGAGAAGAGATATGGAAGATGCTGTGGCAATTCACCCATCTTTTTGCGGCCAAAACCATAATTTTCCAAGTGGGTTACATTTCTTCGGGCTCTACGATGGCCATGGCTGCTCACATGTAAATAATCTTTTTACCAATGCTTTGTTCGTGAAGAATTGCCTATGAACCTTTAATTTTGAATAATTTTGATTTGGGTGATTGTAGGTGGCCACCAAGTGCAAAGATCGGATGCATGAGATAATGAAAGATGAGGTCGAAACTGGGGAGGGCTCTTGGACGGAAATGATGGCTAGTAGTTTTTCCAAAATGGACAAGGAGATAACCGAACGGAGTAGTGGCGCAGCAGGTGTCTCAACCGCCACTTGCCGCTGCGAACTTCAAACTCCTCATTGTGATGCCGTCGGATCTACGGCTGTTGTGGCGGTGGTGTCACCGGACAAGATAATTGTGTCCAACTGCGGCGATTCGCGCGCAGTTCTTTGCCGCAATGGTGTTGCAGTTCCACTCTCCACTGATCACAAACCGGACCGACCCGATGAACTTAATCGGATTGAAGAAGCCGGCGGTCGTGTTATCTTTTGGGACGGACCGAGAGTTCTTGGAGTTCTAGCTATGTCTCGTGCAATTGGTAATTACTCAAAACAAATCAATTATTCCCGAACAATTTTTTCTTCGTATTATGGGATCCTAATATATTTTTATTTCTGGGCTTTCTTCAGGCGATAACTACTTGAAGCCTTATGTTATATCGGAGCCGGAGGTGACCATAACTAACCGGACGGCGGACGATGAATGTTTGATTTTGGCCAGTGATGGGCTATGGGATGTAGTGTCAAATGAAACCGCCTGCAGGGTGGCGCGTATGTGTCTTCAATCGCGTAAACCAGCATTGCCGCCGAGATCCCCTGGAAGCGACACAACTGTCACCTCCGGCGGAGAGAGATCCGATAAGGCTTGCTCGGATGCGTCAATATTGTTGACGAAGTTGGCATTGGCGCGAAATAGCACCGACAACGTTAGTGTTGCGGTGATTGATTTGAGAAGGGAGCATTAAGGAAATCTTTGGGATTTATTTTTATTTTTATTTTTATTTTTTAATAGCTGATTTTAAGTGTTTTAGAAGCTTGTACTTTTAATTACTTGTTGTCTCTCGATTATACCTTGAAGAGGAGGAAGGAGAGTACTCATGTCAATTGATGTTCAAGCCTCAAAGCGTATTGATGTAGATTTCAAGTAATGTTCTACTACTCGAAGGCAAATAGCCAATTCTTCACATTTCTTTTCTAGATTATTTTGCATTTTCAGGGGTTGAAAACTTTTAGAATAGTAATTGATGGGAGAATGTGTGGTTGAAATTTTTTTGATTTGTGTGTAATATTTTTTTATTTGATGAATATGTGGTTGAAATAAAGAGAGAAAATTTTAATGTAATGTTATATAATTTAACGGGGGTCAAACAAGGGGGCCTAATTTGGATCGTTATGGGTTGTTTGGAACGTTTGGCCCCATTTGCGATTTTTATTTTTTGAAATAGTGTTTTTTTTAAAAAAAAATTGTGATTTAAAAAAGAATTTTTTTTTTTGAATTTATATGTAATATATTATTTTATTATAAAATGTGTGATTGATAAAAAGAAAGGAAAAATGATGCGAATTCACGTAGCAATTGAACTTAAGAAATCCACACAAAATTGATTCAATCTCAAGAAATTCAAGAATTAATGTTCAAGCTTAATTTAAAAATATTGAACAAAGGAATCAACATAAAATATTTTGTACGAAAATTCAAAACTTCTCTTTACTTTTTAACTACACATTATACGAAAATTATTATTCAAAATTATTATACGAAAATTGCGTGATTGAAAATGAGTATGGAAAATAATATAGCTCAAATTGGGGTTAGAAATAGAACATGTTTAGTTGTATTTAAATGCTAATTTTTGTGGTTTTTGAAATATTTAAGTTATTATATAAATAATTTTATACACGACACCTTGTTACTAGAATTATTTAGGGGACAAGTTGTGAAGGCAACCTAACTCTGGCCAAACATTGAACTGTCGCCGCACGTATCTTTCCTTAACCGGGTGACACGTTTCAATGCAGTCGCATCAAAATGAGGCTGCCAAAAAATAAACTATAAGTGATTGTCATTCATCCTCGAAGGAGTTTATTTTTCATACTTAATGGTGGTGGGACACGCGATGGTGCCTATGAATATTTAACAAGTGATTGAATTGTCTTCGAGGTTTGGGGTAAAGTGGTTAAGCACGAAGAAATAGATGCAGACCTGTCACCTCCCCATAGGAAAATAATTTAATAATAGAAATGAAGTACGTGTGTTTGATACATTATTTGGAGATCAATTGATTGTATGTGCTAAAAATATTTGCTTGATAGTAGTCAACTTTTAGCAAGATTCGTCTTCGACTCAAGCATATGTACTGGTTACTGGTGTACAAGATTGTTTTCCATCCAAAATAATGGACGTCAAACAGATGCAGTATTAATTATTTTTCATGATTATGTGAGTCTGCAGCTTCATTCTCTAAGAATATAGAACTTGTAGTAGACTCTTTTTAGGACGAATTGTAGCTTGGGATATAGCCACCCAGCACGTTCTCACTACATACAATAAAATCTTGAAGTTGAAACAATCTCTTAAATCATAGGATAGATTATTATCTTCTCCAAAATTGCTCATTGTCCCTCTATTCCTCCCCCAATCATGCTACATGTACATAATTATTCACGCAATCTTTTACACTCCCCTCACATGGAGGGGAGGGTCCCACACACAATAAAATATTCGTGCACACTATTCATGTGAGACGGTGTAAGTACACCGGTGTACAAACAACTTTATCCTTTCTCCCCCAGTCTCCCAATGGTTGGGGACATCGTACCAAACAAATTGCGACAACAACTAAGTGCAAACCTCACAACTCAAAAATAGTTTTAGATGGTAACAAAAGTAATAATATCCTATAATAGTAATTTAATTTTTTTAGCGATTGCTCTTTTTCATTCATACCACTTCAATGGACTCTCTTAATATATTGCAATACTGGTCTTAGGAATGGTAACGAGGCGAGGGACCATTAAGAAATTTCCTGCCCCGTCCCCGCCCCGTTACCCGTTTAAGGCAAGGCGGACGGGGCGGGGCCGGGCCCCGCGGGTTTGTCGGATCTCTAACAGGTCTTTAGTATCGAATTTCAACTAATAATATGAAAACTGCACTACACATTATTTAAGAACGATTTGAAAATTATGAAACTTCAATGTTTTATTATTATTGCAAAATTATTTTTTATTTGATAGAAATTGTATATTCAACTGATGTGTTCACCAATTGTTAGATCAAAACACTTAGTGCGTTGTAATTTTTACAACCTCTCACATGAAGATGGGACCCACTAATTACATGTAGTAAACGAAAGCCACGCAAGCACTAGTGCTCCATCAGCATTTCCATTCCCATGGGTCTCTTCTATTCTTTTCCCAAATACAAAAGATGTTAGAATTTTTATAGAACTTTAAACCTCAAGAAATTAAAAACCTAATTACTTAATTATCAAAATCTTCCATGTCAAACCACCAAGAGAATTTTTAAATGCGGAACATACCTTAATTCATTGGAATGATTCTTTAATACTGGATCTTGATTTTGAATCTTGAATATTGGCTCTTTTGATTCTTGAATTCTTGATCTTTATTTTGGCTTGTTGCTTCACAATCTTGTCTCAATTCCTTCTTTTCGATTTTTGATTGTAGATTGTGTGTTCTTGATTGTGAGTTTTAGATCTTTATTTTTAATATGTTTCTCTTGTATTCTTGTATTGATGCGATAATTCAAAGAATGAAAATCGTATATAAATTGGGGACCATAACTCCATTTATATTTTCATATATATCGGCTCATCGTCAAATACAACTTTAATGAATCTGATCTCTACACATATAATTCAACATGCACTTTATTCAAATTCTTAAATCCCATGACTTTAATTATTTATTAGATCAGTTTAATTCGACTTAATCTTAAGATAGTATTTAATACACACTTAATTACATATGTAGGCCAATATAACAAATTAATACCCAACAAAAGATGCCACAGTTCCGTCACCTCATCCGTCCACTCTTTTGAAGTGATGCAACATGACAATAGCTGTCACATTGTGACTTCGAGACTTCAATGAGTGACCCAATCCATGGTCCCACCAAATGGGTCTCTTTAGTACAAGGCGGATGGAGTCCGACTCCTAAACCTAATACATCATACATTAAGCAAGTTTTATTGGGGTTAACTCAAATAATTATTATGTCCATGTTTTGTACACATTAAAATTTTCATTTTCATTCTTTTATTCATTTTCAATAACATATTTTTCAATAAAATAATAATTTTCATCACATCAATAACTTTCCTTCCTTTTCAACCACACATTCTCCTTCAATCTACTATTCTAAAATATATTTTTCCAAAATAATGTGGATCCAACACACCCTGTTAAAGAAAAGGGACTTAGTTTACAATATTGTATTTGTAGGAATTTGGTTTATAAAAGTTGATTTTGTATCAATTTCGACGAAGTATTCAGATAGGTTTCGATAGTCAAATCACGCAAATGAATAAACTAACTTATTCTACTCGTCGAAAGATGATCGTAGTATATTTGAAAGCTCAAAACTAATTTCAAATAAATAAGAAATTGTTATTCGAAGATAGGATGAAAATGAGAATTCAGCATATGAAATCACCGCTCGAGTGGCGGATTCTCTGCTTTGAGCGGTCGAGGCACCGCTCCAGGCAGTCAACGAGCGGACTGAAAAAACTGTGTCTCTTTGTGAAACATGCTAAAATTTGAGGTGTTTCTCTCTGACCACAACCCCCCAACCCCAATCAATTGGACACCCCAAGCAATCTAAAATCATGGGGTACTTACAAAAATACCCTTAAAATTAGAAGTGTTTTGACAAATCGTATGAAAGGCTTTTAGGAAGTAAAAAATACTGTATAAAATAAAAAAGTGACACAATGTCACTTTTTTTTTTTAATCAAAATTGTCACTTTTTACACAACTCAAAAAAAGTGACACACTCAAAAGCGATAAATAACTCAAAAAAGTAACAAATACTTAAAAAAGTGACAAAACACCAATCAAAACCTATGTTTGTTATTCAAAAAAGTGATATAAATTTTTAATAAGTAGCAAACAATAAAAAGTGAAAAAAAATTCAGAAAAGTGGCAAAAAAAGTGACAAACGCTAAAAAAAGTTACAAACACACAAAAAAATGATAAAATTATCACTTTTTTTTAAAAAAAAGTGACACAATGTCACTTTTAAAAGTTTAGTGTCATTTTTTACAATCTCACTTTTATTAAAAAGTAGTGTTTGTTACTAAAAAAAGTGATTGAAATTTCAAGAAGACGACTAAAAAAAGTGGCAAATACTAAAAAAAAGTGACATAATTTTTTAAAAAGTGACGAATTTAAAAAAATAACACATTAAAAAAGTTGCACATATTTCGCCTCAAGTTTTGTCAGAAAAATATCAAAAGTCAGGAGAAAGTGATATAGCTTGTCACTTCTATAGAAGTCATCTATATAAAATATTTTCCAAAATCATTTACATGTGTTTGTTCATCACATGCATCTTCCATCTTTGCCTCATCGATAATCTATGAGAGAGAGAGAGAGAGATATGGGAATGTAATTAAGGTTTTAAATGAAATTTGGTGGCATTATTAGATATTTGAATTAATATCTAATTTTTGTATAAAGAAACTTTATATTTGATTTTTTAAATTGGATCTTAAAAAATCTAGTTGGTGTAATTTTTACATTTTACAATTGACATCGATCAATTTTACGGGGGGGTGTCTTCAATTGATATTTTGATAGATTTTAAAAGTCCTTCTAAATTTAGGTGTCCTCAATTGGGATTTCAATGATCTTGATGAAACTTAGGGGTGTCTAAAAGTCTCGAACCGAACCGAACTTGAATCGAATCGAACCGAACCGAACGGTTCTTCGTAAATTAAATACCCGAACGGGTACCCGAATCGAGAACCTATGACCAAGAACCGAAACTAAATAAATTTTTTAATTTTTTATATTGAATTAATAAAATTATTTTATTTTTTTCTAAATAAATTAACAAATTAATTAAATAAATCAAATTATTTTATATTTTTAATTTTAAAGCCCAAAATCAAATCATTTTTAAAGCATCAGCCCATTTTAACAACCCAAACCCTACAAAAAAGGTTGGTAATAAATATATATTATATTTTTTTATTAAATCTTATTAGTTGAATAATTTTTCTTTTATTTGTGTTTGTTAATTGTGGATTTTCAATTATACTTGTAGAATTTCTTAACATGACAAGTCAAACAATTGATGATTAAATCAAATAGTTGGTGAGTATTACCAATACTTAAAAATATTTTATTTTTGTAACTTTTAATTTATATTTCATTTTCTTTATGCAGGTATGCTGCTTGAAGCAAATGAATTTACTTTTTGTAGTGTTACTGTAATATTAATATCTACTTTTTGATATTTGTATACGTTGAATTAATCTTATTGGACGGCTAGTTATTTATATGTTTTTGAATTGGACTACATTAATTTGTAAAAGTTACGAATGAAATATCATTAATTGTATTTATGTAGTGTTGCTGTAAATATTAAAAAAATTAATTATGGTACGGAATCGAACCAAACCGAATTGAACCCGAACGGTTCCATAATTATATTTGAACCCGACGGGTCCATTTATTAAATACCCGAAAGTTTTGAGTCGGTTCGGGTCTCTTTCGAACCGAACCGAACCGACTCATGGACATCCCTAATGAAACTTCTTAAGATTTATGTGTTCTCCATTGAGATTTTGATGAAATATTTAAAGTCTAAGTGTCCTCGATAACTCATAGATTTATAAGGATTTTACTAATAGAGGGATTTTAAAAGATTTGGATAAATTACAAACTTAAAAATACATATAACAAACTCTTTTGAAATTTCACCATTTCTAATGAGATTCTTATGAATTTTGTGGAAATTTATTAAAATCCGTGAAATTAATTAGAATTTATGATGTTTCAAAATCCATCGAAATCTCATTTGAAGACACCCTTTAGAAACATGGACAAATAGATTACTGTAGTAAAACAAAATTCCATGAGAGAGAAGCCCACGGCTAAGAGATGAAAATATAGAGAAAACAAAAGGCCATGTGCAGATGCGTGTGTTGGTGAGTCCGCTCGAGCATTAGTCTATTAGTTTTATCTAGAATTACGATGACATATGACAAAGTTCAAAGAGATTGTCGGGATGTAGAGAGAAAAATGCGAAGAGAGAAACTAGAAGGAGAAATAGTATGACCGGGTGAGTGATATACATTGAAGTATTCTAGTTTTAGATTGGGAGAAGTTATGAGAGTGAGGAAAACATTGTGGGTATGTTAGAGGGTTTTGTTTCTTTCAACTCGTTTTTTATTTTTGTTACCACTTCGCGTTGGGTGGGATTTATTTCCCAACAAGTTATAATCTTGACATCTTGAATAGGGTGTGAAATGGTTGTTCCGATGTCTCTTTAAAGGCAACTTGTAATCATATCACCATTGATCCGACTAGAACAAGGCGTGAAAGTGTTGAATAAAAATTAGTTGCAGATACCTTTTAAAAACACAACTAAAATGCAAAAAGTAAGCAACTTATCGACTATTCTAGATTCGTGATAACATGATATCCTAAAGTGATATAGTTTGCCGTAAATTGTTGCGGCCTCTTTGGACTATAACTCAAGATACAACAAACGAATCACTTGTCGAGCAATCACAAAATATTTTTCAAAAAAATTCTCAATATTATTTCAGAATAATATCTCAAAAAATTAAATAATCCTGTTTTTCAGAAATTACAATAATTTAAAAATAATATTAGTGTTTTAAGTGTATTTTTTCAATGAACAAAAGTTGTGTATATATATATATAGCCACAAAGTTACAACTTCCATCCCTAATAAGTTAAGAGTTCAATAAAATTATAACTATTTTTATAATGGGTAGTTTGATAAAAAAAAAATTGATAAATGTGAAAACGATTAAAATAAAAAAAAATTATTTTGATCAAAGAAACCCAAGTCCCAAAACCTAATCATAAACTTTTTAATATTTTATATTCATGTAGAATGTGATTCGAACTGTCGACCTCTTGTATAAATTCCACACCTTTTAAACTTAATAATCTATCCCAATTTAATTTTTTTTTTCAAATAATATATTTGATATATATAAATTCCACACCTTTTAAACTTAATAATCTATCCCAATTTAATTTTTTTTTCAAATAATATATTTGATATATATGTGTGTGTGGGTCATTGAGATAGTATTGCATGCCAAGCATCTAATGGACCTCGTCCACAGCCTTTGGCTTATGATACTCAGCCGTAATGCCATTGAAAATCATTTTTAATCATATAATCGAGACTCGGCTCCTATACTCTCATTTTTTTTTGTGTTTATCCCATAATAATGTCTATGAATTGTCTTGAGCATGAAAGAACACATCATCATTCCACCCTTTATTTAGGGGTGTCGATTTCGCTCGCCAACTCAAGCAACCCGTGGCTTGGTCCAGGAAAAGCTTCAGTCGAGTCGAGCCCCATTTCCGAACCAACTTTACTTGAACCCGAACCTCAAGTTTTGGCTCGCGAGCCGGCTCCACTCGACTCGTTGATATCCCTATGTTTACCTAAGTGTGCAGATAAGGTACACTCCAACAAAGAGGAGTTGAGGGCAAGGGCAGTGATTTGCGGGACATGACTAAATTTGGCAGTTAAAGGTACCAATACATTCGCTTTCGACGTATAATTGCTGGTTTGGTCGATTTGTTTGTCTCTGTCATAACTGCTGCCACGTTTTGCTCCTTCGTTTGTTTATTAAACAAATTATTTGACTGAATTATTAAAGTGTTCCCAAATTTCTACTTTTTAATGTCAAGATATAACATGTCAGGATCATATTATATAATATAGTTTACATTTAATTAATTAAATAATTATGATGGTTGATAAAATGAGAAGTTGTCGAGTTGACCTACATGAAACGTCTATATTTTTTCTTCGAGACATTTTAAAATTTAACTTCACGAGTCATTATGTTACACTAAAGATTAGATATATAGAGAATTTTGTTACGATATCAAAGAAGTGTAGAAAACATGCTATCTTTAAGACGAGAAATTATGACCCATACAGTAAAGGATTTAAACAAGAGATATGAGTTTATTCCATAGGTCGATTTAAAAGTTTCTTGAATTATATTGGAAATAAACATAATTTTATGAAAAATTATGTCATTAATTAATAATATTAATAATAATTAAAGATTGATAACATTTTCTGGTTAGTAATAATAAAAACAAAAATAGTTTACAAAATAAAATTACAAAAGAATATTTCCTCAATAATTGAATTAACTAACATATAAAAATTAAATACGAACCAATTTTTTTTTTTTTTTTTTAACGAAACGAAATAGTAGCTAAAATAATAAGTGATAAGTCGGTATTATTATAAAGAAAGAATAAAAAGATATTATAACTTACTTGTCAATGTCTTAGATAAAATAAAAAGTATAAAATAATAAAATTTTTGTGAGTACACCAACAACTTCGTGTTGGTGCTTGATTCCTAACAATATAGCTGATGATATTGTCGTTGATAATTGTTGACAAATATGCTCTAATAAATTAACGGTATTGTTGTTCGTAATTCTTTCTAAATCAACAACATATATTCATTTCAATTAGAATAACTACAATTAGCAATCACAAACAGCTTCTCGTTGATGACTAAAGAATGGTCAATGATTTTCGACAACATCACTGACAACATTACTATCGATAACCGCTGGAAAAGGTGTGTCGATGATCACTGACAGTATTGTTGTCGGTAATTTCGTCTGAATCATCAACATATATTGATTTCAATCAAAATCATCAATGTCGTATCGTAAGCAATTAACTGCAAAATTCTCATTAGATCATTGCACCATTAAATTTTCTATTATTGTTCACAAAAAATAAATAAAAAATCTTTTGACAATTTTGTCTAAGGTTTGCTTAAGTTGCCTCCGCCTAAACTCGTAGTGCTAAAAGCATTATGGACTTTTAATTGATTTTCTCTCTCGAGCGGGATTGCTTCAAGCAATCAAGGAATTGATTCGACATTTTCCATTTGTTCCAACATTGATATTTGGACCATGTTACTTGCTTGCCACGTTTTTGCATCTGAATTCTGAATGTATTACTTGTAAATACCCGTTCAAGAAAATTATGGGTTTGAATCCAAACATATGTAGCAATTTCTATGATATATGCAAGTGCCAAAAGATAGGATAAGGTGGCGAAGATGAGGAAACTGATAATCAATAGAGGACTGGAGAAGCTTCCTGCAGTCAGTGAGTTGAATAATTGTTATTACTCAAAGTAAAATACCTGCTATTGTTTGAAAATTGTGGAATTTTGAATCTCGAAAGACTACATTATTATATGTTTCAATCAACAACTGAAATTTGAATTTTTTTTTTTTCATGTATTTGTACATATATACTCGATAGGATTTTGCTACTTGTATATAAAAAATGTATATAATGGATTAAACAATATGATGTGGAGGAAAAAAATTAGATGAAAATGTTGATTGTGTTTTAAACTTAGCAATGATAGAATGTCATGTGGTATTATGTAATCCAATTTTGATATAATAGCAAGATCATATTCGATAAGAATGTAACTTAGCTCTCAAATGCAGTGGCGGATCCAGAAAAAATTTTAGCACGGGCTAATCCGCAAAGAAAAAAAATTCACACATAAATTTTTTTTTTCTTCAGCATTTGGGCTTGAAGGGACGGGCTGTAGCACTGGCCAGCTCGTCCCTAGATCCGCCCCTGCTCAAATGGTTAACAGCTTTGCAATGTTGTATTGGAGGCATATAAAGCATCTAGTAAAACTTTTTCTAGTCGATAATAACATAATAAAAATGTATTTCAACTTAGATGTCAATATCTTAGAAAAAAAAAAGAATATTATTTGTTAAGGTGACACCAATGGCTTCCCGTTGATGCAGAATTCGACAACATTATTGACGATATCAACATCGGTAATTACTGAGAGAGGTGTGTTAATTTCAATGAGAATCACTAGATTTCGCACTTACGGCATCGGTGACTAAAGCACTGTTACTAATTCTCAACAATGTCAATGGCAACATTAATATTGGTAATCGATAACGAAGGTATGTCGATGATTATAAATAATACATTTTAGCTAATTTCATTTAAATCACTAAAATATATTGATTTCTTTCGGAATTATCAACCGTCATACCTCAAGCAATCACCAACAAATTTTTTGTTAGATCATTTTCTCCATTAACTTTTTTATTATTGTTCTAGAAAAAAGTCCCTTAAACAATTTTGCTTAAGACCTTGAGATTTTGCTTGAACCGCCCCGGTTTTATAATATAAGAAAAAAGAGCTTGCAAAAGAGAGAAGAAAGAAAGAGAACAATAAATAAAATGGTACAATGTTTTTGTATAGTTCGTGGATTGGACACTTGAGTTTTCACACTCATTATATGTTAAGGGATATAATAACACATCGAATAAAGACGTTGACACGGACCAATTAATAAAGATCTTGGACTACTCCTTTTAATAAGGTTGACCTTTTAAGATGGACCCTCAAATCTTAATATTATAAACACAAACGTCAAACTATGCAGACATTCATAAATTGGATATAATCACAAAACAATTTAATATTTAGCAAATTTGAAGCATGCAGAGAGCTCCAGAGCAAGCTTACTACAAAAATCAGTCAAAAAGCCCAACAATCTATTATTTTTCGCTCTTATGCTAATGTTCCTAAACTTTTAATTTTGTCTTTGATTCAACGACCAATATCTAGATTACATTCTTTTGAAAAATACTATGAGCTTGTTTGGGAGGGAATTTTTGGGGAAGAATTGATTTTGAATAGTGATATGATGAGAAATGTGTGGTTGAAAAAGAAGAAAAAATTATTGATGTGATGAAAAATATTATTTTATTGAAAAATGTGTGATTGAAAATGAGAATTGATTTATTGTAGAAAATCTAAATCCCTCCCAAACAGGGCCTATATTAAGATATTAGCAATTTGTGAGAGAAGAGGAGAAAAAGAGTAATAACTTTCTATAAATTAAAAAAGGAAAGTACAATACTCCTATCTTATTCTCTTATTCAATATAGGAATAAAGAAAAGCCCTTCAAAAAAGACTATAAATAATTTCTAATTCAACTAGAAAATGAAAGGATAATATGAGATATACATATTTGGTTTTTTTTTTTTTTTAAATAGGAGAGGTTTATTTATTTTTGAAAAGTAGAGAATATCAATATAAATTATATAATAGTCTGATACTTACATTTTGTTTGTGAATTTTAGAGTTGGAAATAACAAAATTAGATTTTAGAGTTTGTCATTACACATAATGACTGCAAGGATCAGTGTGCATGTGTGCAGCTAATAGTACATTGACCGACTTAGCAAATTTTATACCAAATTTGTTTATCACTTTATCCAAATAAGATTTTTGATTAATAGTCATCTTATTATCAGCCATATTCCTTTAATAACCATGCCAATAATTTTTCTTACCTCTCCTAAGTTTTTCATGTCAAATTCTGATTTTAAAAGGTTTTTCATCTTTTTGATTTCAGCTTTACTAAGACTAGCAAACAACATATCATCCACATATAATAATAAATAAACTTCACAGCCTACTTTAGAGTTATTAAAATACAAATATGCATCAAATTCACTCCTCTTAAAACCAATTTTAAGCACATAAGCATCAAATCTTTTATACTACTGTCTAGGACTTTGCTTAAGGCCATACAAGGACTTTCTAAGCAAACACACAAATTCTGATTTTCCCTTTACCTCGAACCCTTGAGGTTGAGACATGTAAATCAATTCATCCGACTCTCCATGAAGAAAAAATTTGTCTTAACATCTAGTTGCTCCAACTCCCAATCACACTGGACAAATAAGGCTAAGACTAGCTTGATAGTTTTATACTTAATGACCATAAGAACACCTCAATATATTATATCCCCTCTCTTTTAGTAAATCCCTTCACAACCAACATAGCTTTATATGTTAAAGGGTCTTTAGGTCATACTCATTCTTTCAGCTTGTAGTCCATTGTACTTTTGATTCTTTGGTTTTTCAATCAACTTTCAAGTCTCATTTTTGTTTAAAGACTGGATCTCCTTTTTCATAGCCTTTTTCCAATTTTCAGAATTTTTACAGGTAACTGCTTCCTCAAATGAAGCCGGTTAAACTGATTCCAAGGCTTCACTTGAAAATAGGACGAATTCCATCAAATTTGAAGAGATGTATTTCATATTGGGCTTCACTTGTCTTCTCTCCCTATCCCTCACTAATTGGTAGTCACCCAAATTAGTGCCTACAGATGTTTCTTGATTAGGGACACCAGTTTCGGGAATTTCAAGTTTTGGTTGTTCTATCACTATTTCTTGATCAGATTCTTCTTGGGGTTGGATTTCACTATCATCTGAATGATCATCTAATCTCTTCACCTCAAACTCCATCTTCTTTGCAGTAGAAGATTCTCATTCCTCAGTCTGTTTGTTTTGACTGTCTATGTTTTTAAGGCAAGGCATATCAAGTTCATTCAACTTCACATCTTTATTGTTAATAATCTTGATGCCCTTCACACCTAAAACCCACAGTCTATATCCTTTCACTCCTTCTGGATAACATAACATGACACACTTAGTAGCCTTATGGTCCAATTTGCCCTCAACCTGATGTGCATAAGTCGCACAAACACTCTAATGTGTGACAACTTTGGAGTTTTTCCAGACCACAACTCTTGGGGAGTCTTGAAGTTAACAAAACTAGAAGGTGACATATTTATCAAATAGGCAGCAGTATAAATGGCTTCACCCCAGAAACCTTTAGACAACCCTAAACTAATTATTATACATCTAACTTTATCCATTAAAGTCTGATTCATCCTCTATGCCACTCCATTTTGTTGGGGGTATGTCTCACAGTCCTGTGCCTTATTATACCATATAAAGATTATCAAATTTAAAGTTGTAAAACTCTAAACCATTGTCCGTCCTAAGAGTTTTAACATCCTTTCCCATTTGATTTTCAGCTAAGGCAAGCCAGGACTTAAATTTGTTAAAAGTTTCAGATTTGGATTTAAGGAGATACACCCAAACTTTTCTCGAATGGTCATCAACAATGGACAGAAAAAATATGTTCCCTCCATGTGTGGGATGTTTTTCTGGACCCCACAAATTTGCATGAATGTAGTCCAACGGTCTCTTAGTGTTGTGTTCACATATCCTAAAGCTAACCCTGTGTGACTTTCCTATAACACACTTCTCGCAAAAAGGTGTAACACTATCCTTACCAAGTAAATTCTGGTCACTAAGATATACCAACCCCTTGTTCCCAATGTGTCTCATCGCCTTATGTCACAAATCTGATCTATCTTCACAGACAAAAGATAGTGCCGACTCGTTGCTGCCTAAGGCTTTACCTTGAAGGATATATAGCACATTCCACTTTGGACCTTTCATAACCACTAGAGACCCTTTACAAATATTCAAAGTACCAACGTGAAATCTGAACTCATAACCCTCTTCTTCTAGAGTGCCTAAGGAAATGAGATTCCTTATCAGGCCTGGGACACACCTAACACCTCTGACGGGTTTAAAAATGGCATCATGCACCCTAATAGCAATATCACCTACTCTCTCCACATTGTGTGTATGATCGTCCTCCAAGTATACTTTTCTAGGATTCATATCTTTGTTATTATAGAACCAAAACTTAATAGAACACATATGAACAGTAGCACCCGAGTCTAAAATCCACTCATTGTCAAAATCAATATTAAAAACATTCATGACATGTATGTTATCAAGGGCATGATCTACATCGATGTCAAATTCTCCTAACATGGTCATAACATGTAGACAATCAAGAGAATCACCAACAACAACTAAGTTCTGATCATTACTCTGCTGAGGTCTCTGTTTGTTCTTAAGGTCATTACAGTCTCTCTTGAAATGCCCTAACTTACCACAATGAAAGCATTTCTCACCACTCTTATATCTAGACTTGGACCTACCCTCGATTTTCCTCTGCCCTTCTTACTTTGAAAGTAGTTATCCCTCGTATCATTCTTCCCTCTAACAAACAAACTCTCTTCTCTTGAGCTACCACTCGACTCTTTTTTAAGTTGTAGCTCCCATGCGCTCAAAGCATCGATCACAATATGTTGGGTCAAAGTATCCATAGCATATGTGATAGCATTCCTAACATCTCTATAGGATTCGGGCATAACATTTAAAAGTATAACCGCTAGATACTCATCATCAAATTTTTTATCATTATGGGCTAAAGACTTGACGAGTCTGTTAAAATGACCCAAATTGGATTCAAGATCCTTTCCTCGGTCGAGCTGAAAACTGAAAAGTTTTTGAAGCAAATATACATTGTTTGGAAGAGATTTTTTAAAAAATAGCTTGTCAAGTGCATCCCACAACTCTTGGCAGTCTTATATTGTTCAACTTGTCCTAACACATCATTAGATAAGTGCAATATAATCAAACTATGTGCAATTTCATTCATTTCAGTAATTTCATCTGATTTAGCTTTTAATGCATCAGGTTATTTTTTTGGGGTCATCAAGAGCTTTAAAAACCTTTTATTGGATTAAAATAACTTTCATTTTTTGCTTCCGAATGGAAGAATCTCTCTTACCCTTGAATTGCGCCAATTCAACTAGAGAAGCCATGGTAGAAAAATAATGTTTTTCGAAAAAGTTTTACTCACTCAATTTGCCCACATACAAATGCAAGTTCAAACCAATTTATGTATAAATTACTTTTCGAGATGACGCAAATGGTGATATCATAACAAGTAACACATAGACAATATCACAAGAGTCAAATGACAATATGGTAGCAAATAACGCAATATCTCAATTGTAAATTCGAGAGGATGTTAGAACACAAAACCGAGCGAACCAATATGTTGGTTCGTATTTTAGGGAAATATGCGAGTCTTTATCGACATAGGACCTTCACTAACTGCCCTAAGTTATCCAACAACTGTTGCAACCTTAGAAAACAACACTGAGCCACCAACGGAAAAGCTTTCTCCACTTCACCTTTCTGCCCGAGGCCATGTATGCTTCCACAGTGCACCAAACTGAAATCTAACACCAATAGGAGGTCAAAAATATCTCAAGGAACAAACTGTTTTGTTTCACCTCCGGCTTATTCCCCACACGCGCGACCTGTCCTTCTACGCGTGGTGCTCACGCGTCGCATCCACCCTCAGCGTGTGTGTCTCACGCGTAGCACTGGCAGATTCTGCTTGTCGTCTGGAGTCTGGTGTGGTCGGCGTTCGTCCACCAGGTACGCTGTTTTGTTAGAAAATGGGTTTAAAGTTTCGGGTTTACTAGTTTTTCAATCAAATCCGAACCCCTTCAACTTCCAATCCGATTTTCAGGTTGTTTTAACACTTTATACCACTAGCCTAAACTCTGATACTGTTTGTAGAGTTTAAAGTGAAGTAAAGAAATGATTATTACAACTACAATGCCAAAATATAAACTCTTAAAGTGCAAAATCGAACAAAAAAAGACTCAAAACTTCTTCAACACTACTAATGGAGTGTCTTATGACGTTAAGCTCAGATTTTTGACACATCAGATCATGCACCATCGTCCATGGGAATGTCAATGGATATACCAAGAAATAAATCCGTCGGACGCCACCAAAAATTTCGCCGGAGATATGAACTTCTCCCACTTGATTACCTCTCTATGATTTTCTCTTTTGTTATGTCAAGTCCAAAATGAAAAGGTGAAGAAGTCTTATAATTATAGAGTCAAATATTCACTTGAATTCAAATTCAAATATTGTACTATGAAAGAGACATGATTAGAATGTATAATTGACCACAAGATTAAATTGATCCACATCACATGTCCTTATTTTTCTCCTGTAGTTTGGTTCTTGTTTGTTTATTGAAATTCTGTTTTCTAGCTATGTATTTAAAGTTTCTCACGTCTTCAATAAATACATACGAAGTGTTTGCTCATATACCTCTCTTCTGTGCTTTGTGTAACTTGTCTCCATTTACCTTTCTCTTCCTAACAGTTGCAAAAAGAAGTCTTAGGGGAGTTCTATTGTCTTGACAAAGTGGTATCAGAGCCACTTAAATGTTTTTGAGATGGCAAACACTACCAATAGTGTCAATCCCACAATACCCACACTTCCACTCTTCAAAGGCTGCGGGTCTAATATATGGAGCACAAAATTGAAGACTCTTTTTATCTCTCAAGACCTATGGGAGCTTGTAGAAAATTGGTGTAGTACAAGTGATGTTTCAGCTGATGTTCGTAAATATTTGAAGAAGAAAGATGCTAAAGCTCTTGCCGTCATTCAACGAGCATTAGATGACAGCATTTTTCTTCGAAATTTCTAGTGCAAAAACATCCAAAGAAGCTTGGGACATACTACACAGGGGTTTCCAAGGAACATCCAAGGTAGTTACTCTCAAGTTACAAACTCTTCGCCGACAATTTGAAAGTTCTTTCATGAAGGATGGTGACTCAATCGACACTTATTTCTCAAATTTGGTGGAGATCATCAATCAAATTCGCAAATGTGGAGAATCTTTGTCAGATTTAAAAGGTTATGGAGAAAATATTGAGGAGTTTACCAAAAAAAATATGAACATGTGGCTGCTGCAATTAAGGAATCAAAAGATTTGAGCCAGTTGAGTGTTGATGAATTGTTGGGCTCCTTGCAATCTCATGAGCATAGGATGAAGCGATATGAAGAAGGAGCTGTTGAGAATGCATTTCATATAAAATTACAACAGTCAAATTACCCAACCAAGGGCAACAATTCCAGCTACAAGCAAGGGCATGGAGGCAATGTGTTTCATGGTGGTGGACAACGAGGTGGGGGACACTTTGGAGGCAGTTTCGATGGACGTCATCAAACTCATAAGAAAGGTGAACACGGAGAAAGGCTCGACAATGGTGGTACTTATACTCGTAAGCCTCAATGATATTATTGTAAAAGGTTTGGCCATATTGAGAAGTTTTGTAGGTTGAAGGAACAACATGCTAAAATTGCTGCAGAACAAAAAGAAAGTGAAACAAAATGTTTATTTTTTGCCCGTTGTGCTGCTAACGTATGTTCTCCAGATGTTTGGTATATGGATAGTGGCAGTAGTAGTAATATGACGACAAGTTTGAAGGCTTTTTCCACATTTGATAAGTCTATTACAACCAAGGTGAAGATGGGTGATGGAACAATTCGCGAAGTACTTGGTCGAGGAGATGTGGTGATAAACTTCGAGAAACCAATATGCATTAAAGGTGTATTGTATGTTCCTGACTTGGATTCTAATTTATTGAGTGTGGGTTAATTTCTTAGAAAAGGATATTCCCTTGTGTTTGAAAATTCTTGTTGCTCCATATTTTTAAGCAACACTAAGAAGCAGCTTCTATTTAAAGTTCCCATGGCCCATAATAATTTGTTCTCTCTCACTTTAAATGGTGACAAGCATGCGCTGAAAGTATCTTTTGATGATGATACTGGGTTGTGGGATTATAGAGAAGTTTGAACGTGTTAGCTAACTCTGGTTTGGTGCAAGGTTTGAACGTGATAGTTAACTCCTTGAATAACAACAAATATTTTATTATCTTTGTTGATTATTTTAGTAGGATGACATAGGTTTATTTTTCCAAATACAAGTCTGATGCATTCCAGACTTTCAAACACTTCAAGGCTTTTGCAGAAAAGCAAAGTGAACAAGCTCTAGAGATCTTGAGGACAGATCGTGGTAGAGAGTTTCTTTCCTTTAAATTTGATGAATTTTGTGTCACATTTGGGATTTGAAGACAGCTTACTGCGAGTTTTATACCTCAACAAAACGGTGTAGCAGAGACGAAAAATCGGGGATGGTAAAGAGTATGTTTAAAGCAAAAGGTCTTCCTAAATGTTTCTGGGCAAAAGCTGTTTACACGGCAACCCATCTTCTCAACCGAAGTCCTACGATGGCACTACATCACCAAACACCATATGAAGCATGGTATGGTTGCAAGCCCACTGTAACTTATTTTAAGGTTTTTGGCTACATTTCTTATGCTCATATTCCCTCTCAAAAAAGGGATAAACTTGATGATAATAGTCTTAAGTGCATTTTTGTGGGCTATAGCGCTAAGACTAAAGGCTATCGGTTGTATGATCCCCTAACCAAGAAGTTGCTGATTAGTCGTGATGTTGTTTTTGATGAAAATAATGCTTGGCCCCTGTTTGGTGCATATTTTGGGAGTAAGAATGCATTTTTACTGTTAATGTGATGGGAAATATGTGATTGAAAATGAAGGAAAAATTATTGATGTGAAGGAAAATATTATTTTAATGAAGAATGTGTGGTTGGAAATGAGTAAAAGAATGAGAATAAGAAAAATAATGTGGCTCAAATAGGGGTTTGGAGTTGGCATGAACAACAGGTGTAGCAGCCTTCAACAATGGATTTTGAGGACTATGAATTTGTGGATGCTCCAAATGATGGGAATAAGAGATTCTGATAGGGATGTAACTCCTTCAACTTGCTTAACAACGGGTTCAAGCAGCCTAAGCAGTCCAAGCAACTCAAGCAGCCAAAAAAGTCCTACAGGTTAAAGCTCGTCTTCTTTAGAATCAGAAACACTTCCAAGGAAATTGGGGGTCTTTAAGAGAAATCTACAAAGAATTGAGAGATGTCATTGGCATGTGTTCAAGAGCCAAATGGACTTGACAATACTGTTCAACACAAATAATGGTGCATTGCTATGGATGAAAAAATGCAGGCCTTGGAAAGAAACAAAACATAGGACAATGTAGACCTACCTGAGGGCAAGGAAGTTGTGGGACTCAAATGGATATTCAGAAATACAAAGCTCGTTTGGTTGCTCGTGGTTTTATGCAAAGGGAAGGTGTCAATTTTGAAGAGACTTTTACCCCAGTTGCAAGGTTTGATACTATTCGGACTATTTTAGCTGTAGTTGCTCAATACAAATAGGATATTTTTCAGTTTAATGTAAAATCAGCTTTTCTTAATGGTGTTTTGGATGAAGAAGTCTATGTACAGCAACCTACAGGTTATGCTATTGTTGAACAATATAAGAAGGTGTGCCGGTTGAAGAAACCATTATATGGCCTCAAGCAAGCACCAAGGGCCAGTATGTCTCTATGTTGACGGCTTGATTTATACTGGTAACAGTGTTACTTTGATGGATGAATTTAGGAGTTACATGGTTAATGAGTTTGAAACGACTGATTTGTGGTTGATGAATTATTTTTTGGAAGTGAAGTAAACTGATGCAGGAATTTTGTGTCCCAAACAAAAATATGTTAAAGATCTTCTTGCTAGGTTCAAGATGCAAGATTGCAATCCAGTGAAAACTCCGTTGAACACCAATCAAAAACTTTGCTTGAATAATGTAGAAGAGAAAATTGAAGCTGGTCTTTATAGAAGTCTGATTGGAAGCCTACTATATCTTACTAATAGTAGGCTTGACATCTTGCAAGTTATAAGTCTTTTGTCAAGGTTCAAGCAAAATCCAAGCAAGTTATATTATGGGGCTACAAAAATGGTGCTGCGATTTTCTTACGATCTTGTGTATTTAAAAACTGACAATTTTAAGCTTTGTGGGTATTTTTACAATGATTGAGCAGGTTCTCTTGATTATCGAAAGAGCACCACTGGTTATGTTTTCAATCTTGGATAAGCTGCAATCTCTTGGAGCTCAAAGAAGCAATCATCTACTGCATTGTCTTCATGTGAATCAGAATACATTGTAGTCACTTCAACAGCATATTGATACCCGTCATCACTTTATAAGAGAGTTGGTCACAAACAGGAGCATCAAGATATCTTGTAGCAATACAAATGAGCAAATTGCAGATTTGTTTACAAAACCACTTCCTTTGTTGAAGTTTGAGATGTTCTGAGATCAATTGGGTGTTGCAAATTTTTTGCAGTAAGGAGGAGTGTTAAAGCCACTACTGTAGAAATTCCTTATTTCTAGTATTTGATTGAGTCAATAAGTTAGTTCGAAAAATCAGGCCTTTGCTGTTAGTAATGGGTCCTTATTTTTCTCATGTAGTTTGGTTCTTTCTTGTTTATTGGAATTATGTTTTCTAGCCGTGTATTTAAAGTTTCTCCTATCTTCAATAAATACATACGAAGTGTTTGCTCATGTGCCTCTCTTTTGTGCTTTGTGTTACTTGTTTCCATTTACCTTTCTCTTCCTAACAGTTGCAGAGAGAAATCTTAGTGTTCTATTTGTTGGGAAATTATTTAATTTGTCATGATGGGCCGACATATGTAATTAATTGTGTATAAATGCTATCTTAAAGTTAAGCCCAAAATTAAAGTGATCTAATAAGGAATTAAGTAATTGGGTTTTAAACATCTAAATAAAGTGTGGGTCGGACTATATGTGTAGAGATTGGATCCATTAGGGTTTGTATTTGACAATTGGCCGAATACATATGGAAATATATAAGGGAAGAATACATAAATCCTGCTTTTACTTATACACATTTCAAAATTAAGGTTAGATGTTTTAAATTTCAAAAATCAGGTTTTTATTTAATTTATTTATGAATTATTTAATTAATTATATGTTTTATTAATAAATATATAACGGTCACAGATCTATACAATTTGGTCACAATTCAAAAATTTTAAGGTCACAATTCGAAAATTTGATAGGTCACAATTCATTCATCGGTCACAAATAAAAAATTTAAAAGTCACAATTGTTTAATCGGTCACATATCATAAAATTTTTAAGTCACACATCTTATTTTATAGTCACAAAACAACGAATTATAGGTCACAAATAACTTTTATTGGTCACAAATTAATAAATTTGTAGGTCACAAAGTATTTATCGGTCACAATTTATTCTTTATTGGTCACACACCAACCAAATTAATGGTCACAATCAAAATTTTATAGGTCACAATTCGTCCATCGATCACAAATTACAGTTTTAAAAGTCACAATTTGTTCATCGATCACAAATCACAAAATTTATAAGTTACGCAACCTATTTTACGGTCACAAAACATCAAATTAATTGGTCACAAAGTTATTTCGAGGTCTCAAATTAAACATTTTATAAGTCACAATTTAATTCATTGGTCACAGATTAAAAAATTATATATCACAGTTTATGGATGGGTCATAATGACTCAAAATGTCAGTCACATACACCAAACACCCCACCCCAGTCTCGATCCTCCGCCAATGTTTTGGTCACAAACATTACCCCACTCCCGCCCTCGCCACAACACCGTCCAAACCACCACCGCCATCGCCTGCACCAAAACACCAAAAAAACCACCATCATTATCGTTCACCCGCTACAAAAACCACCACAACCACCGTCTGTAGCGACACCACACCCCACCGAGACCAAAACCAGATATGCCGCCAACAAACAAATCCAACGCTACAGCAGCGACCAAAACCAGATATGCCGCCAACAAACAAATCCAACGCTACAGCAGCGACCGCCAACCAAACACCACCACCAATTGAAAAACACACGCAAAAACCACATGAATCGTGGAGCTGCAGATCCCGACCATGGCAGGCAGACCACAGCCTTCATTTGAACCCAACCAGCACAAACGCTAGCACCGGCACCAGTCAATCGTGAGGCGCTGCATCCACCTTCATTTGAACCCAACCGTGCGGCGCTGCATCCACGTTGAAATCGTCGCCTCGCAGCATTCCGACGAAAAGGAAATGGAAGGAGAATAGATGGATAGTGGCGTCTTGCGGGTGGTGGTAGTGGCGGCGTCTTCACATCAATACGACGAAGAGATAGAAGGAGGAGCGTGGCGGCGGCGGTGGGTGAGGAGGGAACGATTACTGTGAAGAGAATGGGGGGGAGGGAAAGGTTTGGGTTGTAATTTAATTTAGGGTTTGGAGGGGGTATGTATAGATTGATATATTATTATTATTATTATTATTATTATTATTATTATTATTATTATTATTATTATTATTATTATTATTATTATTCTTAATTAATTATCAATTAAAACCTGATTTTTGCATGATTAAACTTGATTCCTTATTTATGAAAATGGAAATCTAAAAACCTTTTTAGGTGTAATTTCCTCAATATATAAAGGGTTATGGTCCCCAATTCATGTGTGATTTTCTCATTCTTTGTGGCATCCCATCAACACAAGAATACAAGAGAAAGCATATGAAGAGGAAGATCCATAAAACCCACAATCAGGAATTAAGATGGAGATTTGAAGCAACCAAATTGAAGATTTACAAATCAAGATTCAAGATTCATTGTTCAAGTCAGAAGTCAATTGATTAAGGTATGTTCCGCGTTAATTCAGTTTTTTGATGATTTGACATGAAGATCTTGGCAAGATCATAAAGTTTAAGTTTTAATTAAACGTTCCAACAAGTTGTATTGTCATGACAAATATAGGAAGTAGAATATTTTATAAAAACTTGAACATGGTCTTGCTGGGTAATTATCAAGGAAAAAAGCAGTGAAAACTAGATTCAATCTGATTTTGTTGCAAAGAATGTATGTAGAAATTAAAAGGTATGTTCACTATTATGAAATTCGAAAGTATCGAGAGAGAGAGAGAGAGAGAGAGAGAGAGAGAGAGTACAGACAGGATTAGAACATAGAAGGAAAGTTTGAACCAACAAGGAAAGTTAAACACTGATTTAATTGATTTTTTACCGTTGGGTCAGTCATGAATAAATCTTTTGATTTGAAATTTGCCCATATAGGGTAATATGAGATGCTTAATTTGAAATTGGTCGCGTCCTTGCATATATATGACGCGTCACTAATTAATTAATGTATTGATTCATATCTATGATTAATTTTCATGGAAAATATTTAAAAATTTTCAAGATAATATATATAGATAATAGGGTATTTGTTTAAAAATTTTCAAGATAATATATATAGATAATAGGATATTTTGAAAATCAATCTGGTCATAATCCCAAGAAAAGTTAAAGGGTCAAGAGTTGAAAAATCGAACCGGTGTCGAACCATTAATAATAAATAAAATGATTATTATGAATATATCAAAATATTTGACAAAAATACCTCATGTTTGATGGACATTAAAATTAGATTTCAGTAAATTTTAATAAAAATTGATTAAATGTATGATTGAAAAATTGTGGAACCCACAAATTATGTGATTAAAATTAATTGAAATGTGTTTTAATCTTTATCAAACAAGGGCTATATTATTTTTTTTCAAAATGATTTACATATAAAATTAATTGAAATGTGTGCTAATATATCAAATTCAAAATATAAAAATACATTAAAAAAAAATTATCTACACGTACGCCACCAATTATTTGTAGGAGGTTTTCTTTTGCTTTTCAAAAGCCATATGCCAATGCCATCCCACGTTGATTTTCATTAAGGGTCCGTTTGATTGCAAGGGTGGAAAATAGGTGGAAAGAAAATGTTTTACAGGGAATTAATTTTCCTAGAAAATGTTTTATTGGAAATTGTAATTAATTGTGTTTGATATGTATAATTTTCATGGAAAATGTTGAAAGTTTGGTATCCATTTGACTTCGTTTTTTATGGAATTTGTCCATTAAAGTGATAATTTTTTCTACCATTGGGTCTAAAATTTGTTCCAATTGTAAAAAAAAAAAAAATTGAAAAAAAAAAAATTTACCATACCGAATATCATTCGTTTGATTTTGTTTTGCATGGAAGTTGTCAATAAAAGTGAAATTTTTTTTACTATTGTACCTAAAATTTGTTCCCATTGAAAAAAAAAGGTGGAAAATATTTTCCCACCAAATAGGTGGGAAAACAAAATCAATCTTTTGTGCATCAAATGATTGTACCTAAAAAAATGTGGAAAACATTTTGTCAGGAAAATTTGTGTTATCAAACACCCTTAATTTGATACAGATTATTTATGAAGAATGCATATTAGAACAATAGATTGATAAAGAATGTATGGTTAAAAATTAAAGAAAAAATTGAAATTTACTTGTAATATTATTTTATTGAAAAATATGCGATTAAAAAGAAAAGAGATAATGAAAAAAAGTTTCACTATTTGGGCCTTATTGATTTAGGACAAAGCCCTAAAGAATAAGTTAATGTGGAAATTACACAAAACTAGAACTTTAAATATTCAATTTCAAAAATCAGATTGAAAATTTCACTTTTCAAAAATTGGATATTTCATTTTAGAATATTAAATATTAATTATATAAATTTTATCTCAAGCCATAATTAATTTCATTCCAATTTTTTTCCTCCTTCTCTCTTCTCTTAGTCATTCTCTCTACAACCGACACCCCTCTCTCTACACGGTGGTTCAGCGATGGCGACAAGCGCGACCCAAGCGAAGGCGACAAGTGTAGCGCCAGACATAGAGTGACAGTGACAAGCGTCGATCAACCACTGTGCGACGACAAAAGCGAGCGCGCTACGTGCTGTGAGACCAAGTGAGAGCGTCGCGCCGTTGCATGTGAGATCACCATTGGTTCAACCCCTCTGCCTCCTGCTCATTTTGCTAATTCAATCCAATCGCACGTCGTGATCGGGATCTGTAGCGCCATGTTCTGTGTGGGTTTTTTTGTTCTGTTTTCAGTTGGTGGGTGGGGGTTGTAGTAGTGGTGGTATTCATGTTGGGTGGTGGTGGCTTTGGTGGATCCAATGGTGGCGACTATTATATTGGATCTGGTAGTGGCTATGGTTGTTGGTGGTGGTGGTTTTGAAGTTAAAAATCGTAGATGATGGTCATGGTGATGTCAGTATTTTTAGATGATGGTTTGCTGTTGAGGGTGGTGGTGGTTCGAGCGACGGGGTTTCAGTTGCCATGCTGTTGGAGGCAGTGATAAGGTGGTAGTCACTAGTGTTTGTGGTGATCACAGATTAGTTGGTTGTTTGTAACAGTTAAATTGATTAATTTGTGATCGATAAATAATATTCGACTAATAAAAAAATTGTGACCAAAAAATAATGTGTGACCTAAAAATATGTTAATTTGTGACCGATAATTTGATAATTTGTGACTATCTAATAAGTTGTGACTTATAATATTTGTAATTGACTTATAAATAAATTGTGACGTTTTAATTTTTTTTATTTGTGACCGATGGACAAATTGTGACCTATAATTTTTTTGAATTATGACGTTAAAATAATTTGTGATTTGTGACCAATGAATAATATGTAACTTATTAATTCTATAAATTTGTGATCGATGAAAAAATTGTAACCTATAAAATTTTCGATTTGTAATTGTGAAATAATTTGTGACCTAGAAGTAATTTATAATTTGTGACTAAATTATATGAAATTGTGACCTTAATATATTTAATTAATGAAATATATGTTTAATTAATTAATTTACAAATAAAATTTGACATTTGAAATTTTAAACCTTAGGTACTTAAATTTGAAATGTGTGAAACTTAATTTCTTATTTATGAATTTTTCCCTAAGTTAATTTCAAGTTTTGACAGAATAAAAAAAAGTTCCATCGATAAAAACCGGTAAACCGGGTTGTGGATCGGCTGGTTTAGCGATTAGACCAGCTATTTGGTTAAATTTTTCTTACAATTTTTAAAAATCTGGTTATTAGACATCAATCGGATCAATTTTGACACCGGTTCACAATTTTTTCCCATCGGGCCAACCAATATTTTGATAACATTGATAAATAATTAAATATATATTTTCCCGCCTAGTGAACTAATACAATTTTTTTACTTATTTCAAGGGTAAACTAACTCAGTTTATAATCATAATTTCAACAAAATTTCAACTCGTTCACTTTAATTTGTTTCAATCGAATCAATGAACTTCAATTAAGTTGAAATTCCATCACTTTGTTAAGGATGACAAAAATTTCCACCCTCGACTAGCCTTGCATTTCCCCAACTCGAATAGGGTGATATTGAAAATACATGGTCCTTCCTCGAATTCTCTGAACCTACCCTATGCCCATGCTTGGGCTTCATTATTCAAAAATTCATTTTTTTTTTTCAAACTCATTTTCAATCACTAATTTTATCAATAAAATAATTTGCAAGTAAGTCGAAAACATTTTCTCACCGGTCTCCCAAAAATACTATTACAAAACGCATTTTTTTAAAAAAAGGGGGACTCGAACAAGGGCTATATCGTTTTATTTTATTTTATTATTATGGTTTCAATTGGAATTGTATTTAAAAAAATATATAATAAATTATTAAATAATTAAGTCCTGTCGATAAATAGAAATATTTTAATTTCCATCATTAACCCACCTCGGAAAATTAATCTTGACAAGGCGGCTCGACTCCGCCCTGACCCATTGCCTTCCCTACACTTTGTAACATCAATCACCTCTTCCTTCAGTGCAACATACTGGGAGGATGAGTAAACCTCACTTCAGCAAGAAAGAGAGAACAAAGATATTTGAACAGTAATGACGTCAATGGTATCCTCCTATAGTATGAGAAAGCCTTTCTGGTGATTGAGAAAAAAGGAGATCGTGCTACTGAAAAGATTATAATATTGAAGTTTTTGTGCCAACAAATTTTCGAAGATCAATCTTTGTTTGGTGATGATTAAAATCAGATTTTTAGTAGATATAAATTTTGATGAAATAAGTTGTTAAAAAGTCGTGAAACTCATGAAATATGTGGTTAAAATTGACTGTTAATTTTGACTTAAATTAAAATCAATTTTTAATCACTACCAAACATGGACTAAAAATAAAAACGTTTAGGAAACAAACAATGTGCATATTTGAGAGTTGGTTAAGGTAGCACATATTGAAGATAAATTGCAAAGAATTTTTAAGATGGTTATTCAACGAAGGGAATTCTTCATGTCAATCGAGAAGGTTACAATCTTTCACAAGGTAGGTGGGGTCCACTATTATTTTAATTGCGGGGCCCACCTCCCTTGTGAGAGGTTGTAACACGTGTATTGTACATGTAGTATGACTGAAAATATTATTCTAAATTATACATTTAAATAAAAGTAAAATTACTTTTTCCCCCAAACTTGTTTGGTTATTATAATTTTATGTAAATCGTTGTTTTCTTAAAAAGTAACTCAGTCCTTCGTTGATTTAGTTAAAAATCGAATTTTTAATAAATTTTGATATAAATTTATGAAATATTTGGTTGAACTTGAAATATTAATAAAAATTATGATTTCCATAAAATGTGTGATTGAAAATAAGTATAATTTTAGAAAAATAGAGACCAAACGGCTCATGTTCTTGTCACATAACCTACGTATTATTTTGCTTTTACCATTAAAAAATAATTTAATTATTTTCTACTTTTATAGTTAAAAGTTTATTTCAAAATTTACTTATTTATTTATAAGTAAGATTTTTAAACTTACCAAGCCCTCATTTTCTTAAATTTGTTATTTCTCAAATTCAATTTTAATCACACGTATTTATCAATATTTCATTATGTGCTTCATTTAACTTTTAGAGCCTGTTTGGTAACAATTCTCCTTTTCTACAGTAAATCACTTCTCATTTTCAACCACACATTCTTCAATAAAATAATATTTTTCATCACATCAATACTTTTTTCTTCTTTTTCAACCACACATTTCCCATCATATCACTATTCAAAAATCAATTTTTCTCCTAAAAATCCCTACCAAACACACTCTTATCCAAATCTATTATATTAAAGTAAAAATTGCATTCATACCAAACAAAGCCACCTGTCAACTTTTTTGAAACTCAAATCACAAATCACAATTTTACATATACCAGTGGATTTCTCTTCTTTACCATGTACCGGCCTGTGAACCAAAGCCTGGTAACCCAGCTCGGCTCTATACCAGTACTTGAGCACAAAGATAGAGAGGGGCTCTTAGGCATAAAGCAAACCCTAATATTCTAATGCAATTGCCCATGGATGCCTTAATTATCTGACAATCAATGCCCTACATAAGAAGGTCAGTGTATTGAGCATTCCGGTCATCTTCTTTTTTTATCGATTACTACTGTATATTTTATGATGTTTTTTGACGAGCAGTTTCTTGTTTTATTTATGGATAAAGTTTTGAGAATTCTATTCCATTTAGTATCGGTTAGGGTTTGATTTTGAAATTTGTGGGTGTGGGCGCCCCATTTGAATAGTAACGCGCGCGCGCGCACACGCCCACACGCACTGAATTATATGAGTTGATTAGTGACTGTTGCTATCTTCTTAGCAATGTTTTTGTAAAATATGGGAGGCTTATCTGTTCAATTTACTGAAAGTAATTTTATATTATGTTTATTGCTGAAGATGATTTGAAGACAGGAAATGCAATTAAGGTTGCTGTGTGAATTTGAGATATATATCTTTCGATTTACTTGTGCTGCGGTTGTTACTTTTGGTGATAGAAAGCAAAAGATTTGTGTAAGGAGCTATTGGAATATGATTCTGGTTGAACAATTTGTCGAATGAACTGAATTCACTACTTCGATTGTTTGCTAAACCTTGTTTTTCTCGATGGTTGCAGTGAAATTCTCAAATTTTGTTTTGTTTTGTATTTCATATCAGAATGTTCAAGATTTGAGATCTTAACCCAACTTAAGATTTGTGATCTCATTGTTGATTAAGTTTTGATGTCATTATGGTGCAAACCACAAACATATTCATTTTGATGATGTAGGGAATATACGCCATTAGAAAGGATATTTGACTCGTTTTGAACATCAACTTTTGTAAATGTTCACATTTCATACTTATTCGATGTACGTGTTCACATTTCCCACTATTTGTTACCTAACACGTCAAGATGCATAGCACGAATGACATAGTATGTTCCAAAAACTGATTTTCTGTGAAGAAAATTACTCCTATTTTATATTTTTTTGGTTCCTTCACCAAGGCATTGTTTTCTTATTCTTTGTTTCCTTCTCTCTATTTTTTCCATAGACTGGGAAACTATTTTTCCACATAAATCCACTTATCAACAGCAAGCACATTGAGTAATTGGGAAACATGTTTTCTCAGTAATTGTTTAGAATGTTTTTCACAATAATTGTTTATCATACTTTTACTTCATTGATGCCCTTCAATTTATTTATGTTTTATTTTTTGTGGGTGGCGAGGATAGGTGCAGTGTCTTTTTAGTCCTTAATCTGCAGCATGCAATACATTTTCGCTACCCCCAATGCATTTTACAGTTCTCTCTCTCTCTTTGGTATCCGTAGTCTGTTCTGATGTCGCAAATGGCCATCTTTAAAATGCTGGAAAAATAGCTTGTTTCACAAAATTTTGTCTTAGTTATATTTTCATTTGGTTGGACTCTTAACTGTACATCTTATACTCATTTTGAAGGTAATTAACTCTTCAATATGTTGTGGTTCTTCTTTCATTACTTGCTTGCTTCATAGGTTTTATCCTTTCCATTAGGTTCTATCCTTTCCATTCCCTATAACATTCATTGTTTGAGAAGAGCAACCAAACTTTTCTATGCCAGCTTTATTTGTAACCACTTGCATGTTATTTCCTCTACATGCAGGGGGCATTTCTTACATCCAAAAGTGTGACGTAATCGGTGGTCGGGTGGCATTATTTAGCACTCAAAATGAATGGATATAATTTGTTGGAGACTACGCTCAGGGATGTCCTTCATGCGATCAATCCCTTGAGAGAGGATTGGACTATAAGGTTTCAAATCATTGATGAACTTCGAGCTGTTGTTGAATCCATAGAAAGTCTGAGAGGTATATGATGCTTCAAAGTATGTCATTTCTTTCTTTTTGTCACTTCATTTCTGGACATTTTGGTTTAGCTTCCATAATTCTTGCAAAAACTCTCATAAGTGTATTTACTGAAAGGATGCAAAATAAATTAAATTGAGACCTCAAGTGGGGTCTGACAATCCCTAGGAGCCTAGTTCACTGTGAGGAAGAATTTGATCTTTTATGCTATACAACTTGAAGGCAAATTCACTTAACTGGGATGTCAAATTACATTGCTGCATTTAGCATATGAAAATACTTTGGCATGCATTTTTCTTATGTATAATATAATAAGTGGAAAATATCTTTTGACTAATTGTAAGTATCTAAAAGAAAGTCTAATGCTTACTCCTTTTGTCTCCAAGTGAATGGCCTGTTATTATTTTGGTTAAATCTGCAGCTTCTTAAACATATATTTCTCATGGATTTACTTGAGGGTTTAATCCCAAAAACCTTCTAGATGGTATCATTTGATTTGAATTTAATGTTGTTTAGGCAAGGTTGTCCTCGAGAAAATATAGTGACATGGAAATCGAAAGAAAGTGCATCTGTCAAGATTTGGGGGTCCATCTTAAAAGGTCAACCTTATTAAGAGGAGTAGTTCAGGATCTTTATTAATTGGTCTGTGTTTACATCATTATTCGATGTGAGATTTATATCCCTTAACACGCCCCCGCAAGATGGTGGCTCGTTTGAGCAGACCAATCTTGAAATCCACGTGCTCATTTTTTTTGGAGTCTTATCGGGATGGAATCGCTCGTTGGAGCATAATGGGCTCTGATACCATGTTAAGATTTGGGGTTCATCTTAAAAGGTCAACCTTATTAAGAGGAGTAGCCCAAGATCTTTATTAAGCCGGTTTTATTAGGTGGAGTTAGGCCCAATATTCCTAACATGGTATCAGAGCTAGGCCCAATTATGCAATGTTGGGTGCCACCCAATATCGATTTGTTCACAGTTGTTTGGCATGATCCACGCTGTGCGTGAGGGGGCGTATTAGAATCCCACATTGCTTGGGAAAATATAAATGATCCACTTAATAAGGTGAGGGCAATCATCCCCTATTAAGCCGGTTTTATTAGGTGGAGTTAGGCCCAATATTCCTAACAACTGTTAGGTAATTATTGATAGCAATTACCCAAGGCCCAAGCCCACACCACCAGGCCCAAGTGAGGTTCCATCCCAAAACCAATTGGTAATGGGTGGAGTAGCCCACTTGAGTTATATGGTGGATTTATTTTCTTCCCACAACCGATGTGGGATTTGTTTGCCCCAACAATCCCTCCCTCAAACAAGGCTCACGAGATAAATCACCACTCATCGAGATAATCCATCGTAGCCTGCACCCACTACGTTACCATGGATCCACAATCTCATGAGAATTTTCCACCACCTCGATTTATCTAGCCACACAACCTGGGCTCTAATACCATGTCAAGATTTGGGGGTCCATCTTAAAAGGTCAACCTTATTAAGAGGAGTAGCCCAAGATCTTTATTAATTGGTCTGTGTTTACATCATTATTCGATGTGAGATTTATATCCCTTAACAACATCCAATATACCTGCAATTTGTTTGTCACTGTTAAAGTAAAAGAATTAGAAGGCTTAACAATTGTGTTAGCATGTCCCACTATTTATAATAAGAGTTAGGAAAACCTTAGGAAACCCTAGGTATTACATAAAAGACCTAAATACCCTTTAACACTCCCCCTCAAGATGGAGCATATATATTGTGTGCTCCAAACTTGTTACAAATGTATTTTATCCTTGAGCCCCCCAACGGTTTAGTAAATATATCAGCTAATTGATCAGCTGAGTTTACATATTTAGTCTCAATCTGCTTCTGCAACAATTTTTCTCGAATAAAGTGACAGTCAACTTCAATGTGCTTCGTTCTCTCGCTGGAAAGGCGGGTTGGATCTCGATGTAAAGTCTTTGCTTGATTATCACATACCGTTTCATCGGTGAAGTGTGTTCAAATCGAGTTCTTCCAACAAATGTTTCAACCATGTTAACTCATGTGGTATCGTCGTTGCCTGTATTCGGGTCCGCACTCGACCGCGCCACTACCGTACGCTTTTACTCTTCAAGAGACGAGGTTACCACCCAGACAAACACCAATACCAGTAGTAGATTTCCTATCTAGGGGTGATCCAGTACGCATACGTAGCCGCTTTATTTGAGTATGTCCAAAATTTTGATATAGCAAACCACAACCGGGAGCGCCTTTCGGATATCGAATACGAATCATTGCATCCCGATGACAAATCATTGGGCGACCCAGCGACTAATAACACTAACGGACAAAGGAGATATGCAGTCCGGTAGCGTCGAGTAGTTCAACTTTCCAACTAACCTTCTATATTGAAGAATCATCGATGGTATACCACGATCTGGCAATAATTTGGTGTTTGGATCCATAGGCGAGTCGATAGGTTTTGCTCCTAACATTCTTGTTTCATTTCTCGATAGATCAAGGACATTTTCTGCAGGAAGGTAAATGCCACGACTTGATCGAGCAACTTCAATCCCCAAGAAATACTTTAAGTGCCCCCAAAATCTTTGGTTTGGAACTTACTATGCAAACACTTTTGAGTTCTTGAATACCAGCTGTGATCATCCCCGATGTCACGATGTCTTCCACATCACAATTAACAATATTCTGCCGACTTTCTTGTGCTTGTAAAAGAGAATGATCGACTCCTAGCGGTTGAAGACCAAATTCGGTGACCACTTCACTAAATCTTCCAAACCATGCTCTAGGAAGCGCGAGGCCATAAATAGATTTCTTCAAACGACATACCAAATCGGACTCCCCATGAGCAACAAACCCGGGAGGTTGCTCCGTATAAACTTCCTCGGTCGGATCGCCATTTAAGAAAGCATTCTTGATATCGAGTGATGTAAGGGCGAAAAGTGGCGACGAGAGAGATGAATAAACGAACGAAGCGGCTTGGCAACGGGAGAAAATGTCTCATAGTAATCAAGATCGTAGACATGAGTATAGCACTTTAACTAAGCGAGCACTTGAGTCGATCAACGGTGCCGTCGGATGAACCTTAACGGTGTACACCCATTTACATCCAGCGTAGTTTTGTCGAGTGAGGAGCGAGACAAGATCCCAAGTACCATTCGATGTAAAGCGATCATTTCTTCCTCCATTTCTTTTGCCCAACCCGGGGAGAATAAGGGCATACGAAACGGACTTAGGAACGAACGAGAGACGAGAAGCAACAAAGAGGAGTATGAAGGAGATAGGTGCGCATATGAGACAAAGTTAGAAATATGATGGGTAGTACGGGTGCGCTTACCTTTGGGATGGCAATGGGCATGTCCATGTCGGACATGGGCGGGTCTGGCGGAGAAGAATGCGAGGCGCGAGAATTGATGGGCACGGACGAAGGCGCCCTTCGGCGGACAGTATACCTGAGGGGCGAAGAACGATTGGAGGATAAGATCGGCGAGAGGAAGATAAGCGTAGGAGTAGGGTCGATGGGCAAAGGAAGTGTAACATCCAGATCAACTTGAGATGATGGGGTAGAAAAGTAAGGGGTGGACTCAAAGAATGTAACATCGGCACACACAAATGAGCGACGTAATGATGGACTATAACATCGATAACCTTTTTGCGTGCGAGAATAGCCGAGGAAGACACATTTTAAAGCACGGGGATCTAACTTGTCCCTGTCGGGAGTCAACTGATGAACAAAACAAACACACCCAAATATGCAAGGAGGTAAGCTAAATAATGGTGAACGGGGAAAAAGAATGGAATGGGGAACCGTGCCTCGCAGGGTAGAGGATGGTATCCGGTTGATTAGGAAGCAAGAGCGGTAAGAACCCGCCCAAAAAATGTTTGGGAACGTTCATCTCAAAAAGGAGAGTACGACCCGCCTCTAGGAGATGTCGATTCTTACGCTCAACAACCCCGTTTCTTTGTGGTGTGTGAGCAGAAAGACGATGCGGGATACCGAGTGCGACATATAGGAAGTAAAGGGTGCAGAAAAATATTCTCGAGCATTATCACTACGAAGAATACGCCGGGTACATTAAATTGGGTTTGAATTTCGAAATGAAAATGCACGAAAAATAGAGAATAATTCGAACGATCTTTCATTAAATAAAGCAGTAACTCTTGAAAAATCATCCAAAAGAGTGACAAAATAACGAAAATCAATTGTAGAAGTAACATGAGAAGGACCCCCAAACATACGAATGAACTAAACTAAAAGGACTCGATGCTCGAACATGAGCGGGGGAAAGCAAATGAAACACGACGATGCTTACCCAGGTGAGACTCACACTCTACAAGAAGACAAATGGTGAAATTAGGAAAGAGTAACTTGAGGTTGCAAGGCGAGGGGATGACCAAGGCGACAATGGATTTGGTGAGCGAGATATGCAACGACGGGACATGCGGTAGGAGGGTGTGCGGGAACTCTCATCACGATCGAGTAATAAAGGCCGTTGTCCTCGCGCCCAGGTGCCAATCGTCTTCCGCGTCCTCAAATCCTGGAGAATGACGGAATCGGGAAAAAAATGAGGAGAGAACAATTAAGATGTTTGGTGAGTTTACTAAGCGACATCAAATTAAAGGAAAGCGAAGGAATATACTGAGACGGAGGAGAGAGATAAGGAGGGTGAGGGGTTGACTGTACGATACGCGGATAGGGATGTACCAATGCCACGGATAGGGATAGTAGAACCATCGGCAAAGCCGTAACGGGAGACAACGAAGAAGAGAGTGAATATACGTAAATAAAGAAGATGTACGACATGTGATCGGTGGGCTGCGGAATCGATGACCCGGGTGAGGGAGGGGATGGACGAATGGAAAGACAAGCAAAGAAGTACCTCGTTGAGCTAAAGAAAGCAATAGGAAGAGATGCTTTCTTTGAGATGCCCTATCTTTGAAGGATCGAGCATATTCCTCGTCAAATATGTCCTTAGCACGCACGAGATCTTGGAATGGTAGGAATATACGGATCGGATGTCACCGCATTGGCAAATTTGGGTGGACGGCCAACCCAAATCCCAACATGTGTCTCGATTATGATTCTCCAACCCACAAAAGGAGCAACGCGACGAATGGAGACACGACCGCGGCCACTACGTCCACCCCCGAGGCCACTACCGCGGCGACACGAGAGAAACTACCACGACCACCACTAAGTGGATCATCTCGATTTCGCGTGGGAATCTGTGTAACAAGTGCCGAATGCTCAGATGACATAGACGAACCCGAGCCAGAAACATTGTCCTTGGTAGTACTACGGGAAACACGAGAATACATTTCAGTGATGGTGGGGAGGGTAGCACTCGAAAGAATCTGAGATCGGACTGGTTCGAAGTCTGGACGTAACCTAGCTAAGAACTTCGTGACATGCGCGTGCTCGCACTTTCATTTCCTTCAGATCGATAGTCAATGGTAGGATAGTGTTCATCTCCTCATAGAGGCGGTTGAATGTGGCAAAATAATCTGTAATGGATTGCGTGCCTTGTTGAAGTTGGAAGTACTCCACTGATAAATCATACATCCTGGTGAGATTACTAGAATATAATACACGGAGATACTCCCATATATCTTTGCACGTATCTAGGGCTGGGCAAAATGTCCGAACCGAATCGGAACCGAACCGAACCGAGCGGGTTTTCTTAACTTAAAAACCCGAAGAACCGAGAACCGAAGAACCGAAAAATTTTGGTTCGGTTCTCGGTTCTAGACCTAGAACCGAAGAACCGAATTTTTTTTGATAAATCAATTTATTTTATTTTTTCTAAACAAATTAATAATTTTTTGTTTTAACTATTTGATATATATATATATATATATATATTCCTTAACCTAACACGGGTTTAATTTTGGGCTAGTTTGTAGTTTTGTTTTTATTTCCTATTGGACTTAGTTTAGATCGGGTTTGATTTCAGTCTTGGGCTAGGCTTTAGTTGATATTTTAGCCATTCATGGTTGGGTTTAGGGTTTAGTTGCTAAGATCGAACTTTGTATTTGTATCTACTTCTTGTTATTAAGCCTGTTTGGACATTCTTGTGAAGAAAAAATGAAGAATTGGACCATTTTTTTCAAATTAGTGGGCCCCTCCCTCTCACAAATTGGTCAAATATTTCGGCTGGCCCCATGTCTAACGGTAAGAAAATTTCTAGAAATGGGAAAAAAATGCTCTCCAAACAGGGGCTAATATTAGTATCTACTTTCAGGTGTATTTATGTAGTATTATTTTAAATATTAAAAAATTTAATTATAGTACAAAACCGAACGGAACGGAACGGAACCGAACCTCGAACGGTTCCAAAATTATATTTGGAACCGACGGTTCCATTTACTAAAGAACCGAAAATTTCTGGAACCGAAAAAAACCGAACCGAACCGACCCGCGCCCACCCCTACACGTATCTACATGAGTACAGAGATCAGCCACCTGAGGCTCCATCGAATTCCACAACAATGTTACAATCTGCGCATCAGTCTGAATCCAGTCGTCATACTTTTTATCATCTGTTGCCGGGGCGGATTCCGTGAGGTGACGATGTTTTTCCTGTCCAGTTATGGCTATTTTTACAGAAATAGACCAATTTAAATAATTGGTTCCGTTCAACTTACGGGTTGTTAATGGTTGAGGTGTAGTCATCGATATTAATACCTTCCAATTCAACAAGTAATAAAGTTTCGCACAAGGAAACAAACCGACAATACAAACAAGCGTAGGGTTTAAGCGAAGAGCGTGAGAGTCATAGCAGACTTACGAACATTTGTAATCTTGTCGTATGAACAATAACCCGATAACTTGACGAGATCTGAAATTAGCAGATTGAACACTGACCAAAAACCAGCCGGATGAACAGTACGAACGGATGAACAGTGCGGGCGGATGAACAGTACCGCGTGCGGTATGAACAGTACCGTGATGAACAGTACCGGATTTTTTTATTTAATTTTATTTTATTTTTAAAGAAGGAAAAAAAAAATTGTTTGAACAAAGTTTATGGAATTAATCTCCCATAACCTTGCTCTGATACCATGTTAAAGTAAAAGAATTAGAAAGCTTAACAATTATGTTAGCCTGTCCCACTATTTATAATAAGAGTTAGGAAAACCTTAGGAAACCCTAGGTATTACATAAAAGACCTAAATACCCTTTAACAGTCACCTAATCTATAAAATCTTCTATATATAGTTGTCTATTGAGCTTGTTATTTCGAATTCTCTACGATAAAGTTAGTGCTTTCATTCTAATAGTTGACGTGGTTAAATTCTGGAAATTCATGACTCTCTGATGCTATAGATGATTCATGTTATTGTTGTTATTATCAGTATGATTATTTAATATACAAAGGTCCTAAACTAATCTTTAGTTGTGGAAACTTGTAAGAATTCAAAAACGGATGTCATTTTAAAATTAGGAACAATATATTGAGTTTGAACCAGTGATGTTTCTCGTAGTAATATTTCTTTTCGTTGACATCGTGTTCTTTTCTCTGCTCTCTAGTGGTTGAATTAAAACTCTTTCACGTTAAAAAATTTCCACAATTTCTCAATTCAATAACAAAGAAAACTATATGCTCACAGTTTAAAGATTTTTGGTTGATAATATTTATTTATGAGTTAAAGGCTCCGATGGTGAAAACAGGTGCGACTGTGGAACCATTTGGATCTTTTGCATCTAATCTTTTCACAAGATGGGGAGATTTGGATATATCAATAGAGTTGCCTAATGGTTCATATATCTCATCCCCTGGGAAAAAGCACAAGCAAAGTTTACTGGGAGATGTACTAAAAGCATTGAACAGGAAAGGTGATCTGCTACTAATACCTCAATGTCCTTAAGCTGTATCTTTTTTTTATTATTATTATTTTTACACCTTTCCACCTTAAATGCTTCAGTTAGCCATAAATTAGATACACGTTCACCTTTGCATTTTACTTTTGTAATTTTCTTACCATCAATTCTTGCTTTCATCTTTGAAAGCCACTCCTCACTGCCAGAATGATGAAAGATTGTGCAGTTCATGTTCATCAAGGCCGCTAAATGCAGCTGTTGCATCCCCGTGTGATAATGTATTAAAGTGAGACAAGAAAGAAACTAGTCGCATCATATGCATTTCTGAAAAAGATAGAAAGCTAAAAAGGAAAAGATTTCTAAAGTAGTGGTTCAAAGCTATACTAGTGTGAAAAATTAGTTTTGATAGACAATAAAATCTGAGATAGATGAGATGCTCAATGTGCTAAAAACAAAAAGATTCCTGTAGTAGTGTCTCAAAGATACTCTTGACTCTTGAGAACATTTAGTTTTGATAGACAATAAAATCTGAGATAGATGAGATGCTCAATGTTTCTCCTTGCAAAGCTATGATAAGCTTTAAATACGTACTGGAAGAATGAAATATATCAAGAAATCTGTTTGGCAAGGAAAACTTAAAAATGGCAGGAAAATAATGATGTGTTTGACATTAGGCTAATTTACAACTTCTTGACTGAATGCTGTCTCAATTCATTTGTTTGCAGGTGGATGGCGTAAGCTGCAATTCATCTCCCATGCTAGGGTACCCATTCTGAAATTTGAGGGCAGATACAACATCTCTTGTGACGTTTCAATAAACAATTTAAGTGGTCAAATGAAGTCAAAACTGCTATTCTGGATCAATGAGATTGATGGACGCTTCCGTGATCTGGTTTTATTGGCAAGTTTTCATAACATAGGAAAGATAATGCTTATTGGAGCGAAGTATGCTGTAATATGATCATATGAATCTCCACTTGCAGGTGAAAGAATGGGCCAAAGCTCATAATATTAATGATCCAAAATCTGGAACTATGAACTCGTATTCTCTTAGCTTGCTTGTAGTCTTCCATCTTCAGGTAAACTTGCTTGCCATATTTAACTTTTTGAAATCAGAAGAAGATTTCTGTACTTCTTGATGATTATACATACCTACTGCTCTATATTTATACTACAACAGGGATGAAAAGAAAAGGGGAAAAAACTCCTAAATTAGGAGAGAGAGAAATCAGCCTAAAACAGCCTGATTATGAGCTATCTAACTATGTAAGAATCTTAAATATGGTACAAAGAATCAATCACAAATATATGACAATTATCCTATGTATTTTTCGGATTTCTACACCTGTAAATGATTTAAGGGACATTTTCAGGGCTTCAGGGACCATGGTAGTCTGGAGAGCCCAAGTGTAGTAATGAATAAGTAAAAATTGAAACTCAGCAAACAGATAGTAAACCCAGGAGGTAAGAGGGAATAAATTCAAGGGAAGTATGTTGGCATAAAGAGTATGATAGTTCACATCTTGAACACATTTCAGATGACACTTAATAAACATTAAAGCACTCTACCAAACTTCGATTTATTTAATACTTTTGCAGTTTTGCCATGATATGTACGCACATATTTCCCTTACGATTGTACCAATCAGAGTCATATATACCTGTTAACATTATTCGTTTGTTACCGGCTTTTTAGTTTAGTTCTTTTCTATCTGGTTTCTCCAAATACCTTGCAGACTTTAGAACCGGCAATTTTACCTCCTCTTAGAGAAATATATCCAGGAAATATGATTGATGACCTTACAGGTACTCATTCGTCTTGATTTTTTAAAAAGCATATGCAGCAGTGTTTATTATGGGGCATGTTCTATACATAATTAAGCAAGTATTCATGTACAATAAATTTCTTAGTAGATCAATGTTTCGTTTGCACTCAAAAGTCTTCATCACTCTTGCGAAGGTGTGAGAGCTGTTGCAGAGAAACGTATTGAGGAGACATGTGCAGTAAATATAAACAGAATTAAATCTGATAGGTCAAGATTAATCAACAGAAGCACCATGTCTGAGCTCTTTATTTCCTTCCTTGCAAAGGTAACAATTTCAGTACTTCGTTTTCCCAAGTCAAATAGGTCACTACTGTGGCACACGTGACCTTGACATGTTTCACAAATTTTATGAGATACATAATAGATGCTTACCTTGAATATATTACAATAATGGAGTTATTTCAGCAACATTGACAATCACTCTATCTCTTTGCACTTTCAGTTTTTTGAAATTTGTTCAAGGGCTTCTGCACAAGGCGTCAGCCCATATGCTGGACAGTTGGAAGACATCAACAGCAACATGAGATGGTTACCCAGAACTTATGCACTTTTTGTAACCTCTCTCTCTCTCTCTCTCTCCCCTCCCCCCCACGCCCCCCCCCCCCCCCTCTCTCTGTGCGTGTGTGTGTCAAACACAGGAGATACTAATGCAACACAAGTGTCTGTTCCTGTAGTAGTGCGATTTTTATCAATTTTTATTTATGGTGCTAATGCCGGTTAGGTGGAGGATCCCTTTGAGCAGCCAGGCAATACAGCTAGGACAGTTAGCAGTAACCAGTTGATGAAGATATTGGAAGCAGTTCGGGCAACTCACCAAGTACTCATCTCATCCAACCAAAATCAAACTTCTCTCGTTATGAATCTCATCAGGCCACAGATATCACATTTAGTGGCTAGAACGCCGGTTAGACAACAAGCACCTTCACAATCTATGCCAAGAGCGACACCTTCTAGTAATCACAGCAGAAAAGGACTCGGGACTCACCAACATGCTCGGAGAAAGCAGACTCATGGACAACTTCAACAGCAGTTTCACAACATGAGGGTTGATAACAGACGAAATGGGACAATGAATGGGCAGGTTCAAAACACCCGGATTGATAACAGTGAAAATGGGACAATGAATGGACAGGCTCAAAACACCAGGATTGATAACAGTCGAAATGGGACAACGAGTGGACAGGTCAAGGCGTCTCCTAGTCAAAGACAGCAAGTATGGAGGCCAATACCTGAAAGATGAAATAGATCTCATTAGTTCTGCTCTGAGGTATAATACCATGTGCTTGGGGCCAAGACTTGTTATTTTGATGCTTGTTTCGGGTTTTAAAGAAAAATAATGACGCTATATGCAATTTTTTTGGTGCCCATATTTTACTAAAGAAAAAGCGATGATAAATTTGCACACTTGGAAGAAGCACACTCCAAACTGTGTGATTAAAATCCAACTGTGAAGTTTAATTGCTTTCCTTCTTTTTTTTTAGATAGTTTTAATGCTTTCCTTCAGTTTAAACAACTGGTTATTGATCTTTAATTATGTGTTTAAACTGAGCCCTTCAGCGTTTGCCAAAAGTCAAAATGTTTTGTATAAAATCTGGTTTATCATGTGGATGTTTCATAAGAGTAGATCATAAGATTTTTACCAGTAAATTTGCGTCAAGTTGACAAGATGAGGAATTTTTAGATAGATAAAATTGCGTTATGACATTGCTTGGAGAGCAAATGCTTGTATTCTAATGTATGTTCAATGTCTAAATATAAATTGATATTAACTGAATTTAATTTAGTTCAAGAAAAGATACAAGGGCATTCAACGCCACGCTATATTTTTCCAATACGCTAGATATTTCTTCAGCCTCTAATTTTCAAAAAAAAAAAAATTGCAAATTACATTTACATTAATTTTGTGCTAAATTGTACATTCAGTTATCTGGTGTGTAGAGGAATGTTTTGTACCTGTTCAGAGTCAATAAGCTCATTCATACCTAAACTAGAACTCGACCACATATGCCACAACAAAAATTTGTAAAAAATAGAATCTCCATTAACAAAGAAAAAGAATTCGATGGCGTCGTGTATTATTTACAACACTACTTAAACTGAAATTGGCACAAATGAAGGAATTACAACTATGCTTGTATTTTCTTATAAACTTGCCTAACTGGACGAATCCCCCCTCCTCCAGAGGAAAATACTTTTAAAAAGGGCAATAAATACAGTTTTTTTAAATGTTAAGACGCAGAATGTGTCACATATTTCTATTTTACACTGCTAATAATATGCAGAGAATCCCATTCTTATGCTACAGATACCTATTTGGATCTATGCCATATCAGTTCAGCGACGTATGAGACGTTTATCACATGTTAAGATCCTATAACTGGCGTGAGGGCCCTCAGACGTATCTCGCATGGAAACGTGCCAACCCATGGCCATTCCAATTTCTTGAAGCTCATCCATGACTGCAACAGAATCTCGAATGTATACACGTCCACCAGGTCTTAGGATCCGATCCATTTCAAGCATGATAGTAGATATACTGCATCTGAAATAACAAAACAAATTGTATCTCTATCAAACATCTGCAAGCAAGTAGAACAATCATGGACATATCTGGAGCTTAAAAGCACTGCTAGCCGAAAAGGTGGATCAAGATTTCATAAGAATCACAAAGTTACGGCATGCTAAAATTCTAGATCTCCAGTCCATTCAGTAGTGTTAAATTATTGAAAAATCTCCCGTTCTTACTGACTTTGAAATGCAAGTAATATATATCCATGTAGAAGATGGAGAGGAATTAATGAATACCTTTTCCGTTCAATGGAGAAGAGGCCAGCAGCATGCAGCAAGTCATAGGTTCGCGGGTATGTATCGAATGGTTCACACCTGGAAAGTTGTGTGCAATTTATTATGCACAGATATTCAAATTTGTTTGAAATACGAGTACAGATCAAAATCTATACACACCACGTAGACCATACACACACACTGACAGAAATTGAAGAAATGCTTTCAGATGTGAATGCCCATCCGTCTCCTGATATAGTTCTCATTCACCCTAATTATGCGGCATTTTTTCGATTCTATACCTTCCATTTTAATTTTTTTATTTATTTTGCAAGATCAGGTTACGGAAGCGTGAGGAAGAAACTGACCATGAATTACAAAATTTAGTGATGAGCAAGCACCAATAACAACAGCAAACCAAATTATGTTCAATTAAATTCTTACCAATCATGCATAACTCCAATAAGTCCACGGTCGTATATGACAGGTAAAGTATTGGGCCCACTAACAGGGACAACATTGAGCACCCAGCAATCTAATTTGTTTTCAATTAGTGCTGCCGCAAATCTGGTAGAAAAGGAATGAATTGGTTAATGCTAAATAATAATTCATGTCATAATTAATAGGCAGAATGATAGAATAGGATGCAAGAAAACAAGTGAAATTACCCTCCAAAGCCAGCTCTCATATCCAACACGTTTCTAAGTTTGAACTTTTTCCAGTGTAAAGCACGAACATAGCTTCCAATTATTTCATGCCAATATTTTGATTCTGCCCTGAATAGCTCTTTCCTTGACAGGTAAGCATCAAATTGTATGCTCTGGAGTCTATCTGGAGGGTTCTGCAAACGTGCAGGCCAGGCTGTAACATTTGAGCCATATCCTTCTTCAGGCAACCGTGAAATACACGGCTTCATATCAAAATGCCTAACATAATTGGGAAACGAAACAATCAGAATGAGAATAGATTATTTTCTCCGGAAACAGAAAGTAGAACTTAGGAACTACATGGAAAGCTCTCGTATCATTTCTACTGTGCATAATCCAATTTCAACTGAATTTAGTCCAAGAAATCTATGAGCCAGCATTACAAATATTCTGTTTCACGTAATTAAATATTCACATTTTGACAGGTCTGCCCTGATTCTCAGGGTAATCCTCAAATCAGGAACCACCTTGAGCTATTGTGACTTGAGCCTACCACTCACTCTTCTAAACTGCTTTAATTGGGATCATATTGCTTTGGAATAAGAGCTTCTTTAGGCCTACACAAGACATGCCGGTGTTCTTCCCTTAGTTTATCCCCAAGTGTGTCACCTCCACTTGTTGGCATCAAGTTTCATTTCTAAATTCATCCATTATAGTTAGGGTCAAATGTTTTTAAGCATGAAAGCATGACGAGTACCCTGCTGTGGAAGCTGCAACATAAATAAAATATAGCAGTACCAATCCCATGGCAATCCTACACCTATCTTTTCTAGCATGAGTTAATCACTTCTAGTCCACCAAGCACTAACTTTCTCATGCCCTGTCAGATGCTGTTATATGTCCACAACATTAAGCATCTGCCAAGATATAATTTGATGAAGTACAAAAATGCAATAAATTCCTCAGTAGTTATTTGGGATGACTAAAAGAATAAAACACATCCAGGCATACAAAAATATGTAACGATACTTTCTATTCAAGATCCAAAATATCTCAGGCCCATATCTGCCCCATATGCTATCAGATCAAGTTAATCAAAATATCCTCACAGCTGCACCATCACTGATATATAATGAAGCAGGCATACCAGTTTTAGCAAAATTTCCATATCTTTGTTCTAAGAGCTATGGGTCAAATAATGCAATAAATGCAATTTCCTGCGGATAAAACCATAAATGATGCCAAGTGCCAACATTATATCATATTTAGAGATATTTTAGGATCAAGTGCTAATAACTTCAGTACAAATTCTGAGGTAGAAAACATTTTCTGCCGCCGCTCCTGTAGGTACACAGAGAGAATAGATAATATAATACTTATCTATACCCAGACATGTTCAGTCCTGGCAATGAGACAATCAATGGACCATCCATTAGGTCATCAGAAATACACAGGATGGTGAATAAAAAAGAAGAATATACATGGTAACAGCATTGTTATAGTATCTATCTCTTGCATAGAACCCTTCTCCACTTCTTGATTATCATGTAGATATCACACAACCATTGTTCTCTTGCATAGAACCCTTCTCCTCTTCTTGATTATCATGTAGATATCACACAACCATTAACAATGGTTGTGTATTTTGATATATAATATGAAAAAGGAAAAAATGACAGAATGACAGAAGATATACCAAACATTGTCGGGATCATCATTTGGATCACATAGTGGTGGCTGGGCTCCTTCCTCACGGCTTAAATAGCAGCTGTTATTTAATGGCTTCTGCCATATCGCAATATATCCCTCCTTCTTTACTAGTGTCCAACAGAGACGATTGGTAAGGTTAACCATCTCTACAAACAAAGAAAATCAGAAACTGAATTAATAAATGGGCATTGCTCCAGTTTGGAGGGTTGTTGGCCTCTGTTGTGCGGACACTTTAACTAGGGTAGCCATAGTCATTTTTATTTCTTTATCAACAATATTATATATTTTTAACTTAAAGTTATTATTAAATATCAAATAAGTACTTATATTTAAAACATTTCAATAAGAAAAATTAATAACAAGTATAAAATTAAATTTATACTATGAGCTTGTTTGGGAGGGATTTTTGGGGGAAGAATTGATTTTTGAATAGTGATATGATGAGAAATGTGTGGTTGAAAAAGAAAAAAAAATTATTGATGTGATGGAAAATATTATTTTATTGAAGAATGTTTGGTTGAAAATGAGAATTGATTTACTGTAGAATTTGAGAATCAATCCCAAACACCCCCTATATAAATGAACAATTTTAAAATAATTAAATCAACATGTCAATGATGTGTCGTGTAGGTATTTTTTTGAAAAATCGTGTGTCGTAGTGTCGGACACGTGCCCGTGTCCATGCATCATAGCTGCCAACTATACTTAATTTACATGAAATTCTAGGCAATAAATTCAAAATAATACTTCAGATTCAAAATTGACATAAAATCAGGTGAGTACAAGAAAGTTGAGGGATACGATATTCCCATGTATGTGATCAGAAACTGATCAACTGTTAGGCTCTGATGCAAAAGTACTAGTAAAATTTTCAAGAAAAAAATTCTCATTTTACAAACTTTCAAGTACACACACCTTCATTTTACAAACTTTCAAGTACACGTACCTTCCCATTGTTCTTCAAGAACAGCTTCATGTTTATAAACAGGCTGTGCAGCCCAAGCAAAATATCCTCCTGCACGGAGCATCCTATTGACCTCAAGTAGCAAAATTCCATCTTCACCACAACATATGAAACAAAGACACAAATGTGAGGTACTATAAAAAATAATTAAATATAGCTGACCTTTAGAGACCACCAAAACAAAAAGTAAATATATTTCATATAACTGCTAAACCAAATATATGAGATTTTTCAATTGAGCTATGTTACCTATCCAAGTATAAGACAAAATGAACATTACTTAATCTAAGCATTCTTGCAAGGATGATTAGTAAGCATCAATATATCTTCAAATGATGCTATCTTTTCCCTTCTGGCAAAGCAAGAATTGAGATGTGCAATACTTTCTATAGAACCTACATCCTAAATCCCAAAAATATAATTGTCATTATATTATAGTTAGAGATTGCGAATGACAGTATTCAGAAATCAAGTCCCACCACGGGGAACAAAAAGTAGAAGTTTAGGGGGCGTTCTCTTTGCCGTTTTCAACCCGTTTTCTGTTTTCGATTTTGCAAAACGGTGAAAATGCGTTCTCTTTGTCATTTTCGAAAACAAATTTTGGAAAATAAGGAAATATTTTGTGAAGGAAATGCAAAACGGCTTTTCAGCCGTTCTGGGCGTTTTCAGGGGAAATAGGAAGAAATTGGAAAATACGGGAAAGAGGCCCAAAACGACTCCACCATTCTTCTGCATTCCACACTCCACCGTCACTTTCCCATCCTCTAACTCCGGCCAACCTTCTCCAAAATGTCCGGACTTTATACCATTGTGAAGCCCTCAACCCCCTCTTCAATACCTCACAAACAACAATCCAATTATATAAAAAAATCAATCAAAATTATCCTCAAAAATTGATTCGGGCGAACTGCTTCTGCCGGAATCTCAACCTCCGGCAACATCCAAGGTCACGCACCATCACCGGTTCATTGCCCCACCCTAGACGACTCAAGCCATGGCTTCAAAATTCACCGACGGCTTCCATAAAATCACCCCATTCCAGAGATAATCGAAGGCGACTTCCATAAGAGCAGCCCATTCTGGAAACAATCGAAGGTGACTCATTGTAGTATGTGATGCGCCTTGTTGAGAGGAGTGGATTGATGGTGGTCCGCGATCGGAAAGGTGGCTGGCGGTAGTGTTTACAGGCCGAAACAGTGAGTTACCGCGCAGTTGTTTTGGCTGACTCCGGCTGATTTCTGGTAAAATAATTTGGGGAAATTGTAGAGGGAGGTTAGGGGGTTGGAGGGATGTTGGGATCCGGTGGTCTAGGTAGAGGGTGGTGGTCGGTTTGTGAGGAAGAAGACGGTGGATCTGGCGGGGGAGAATTTCCAGCGGTTTGGAGAACGAAAACAATGACAAAAATGTGAACGCGTTTTTTGAAAATGTTTTGGAAAATATTTTTACAAAACGATAAAAAAGAACACGTTTTCAATCATCTCAAAATGGATACTCAAAACACAACACACAAAATGAATTCAAAACTCAAAACGCAAAACCGAAACACGAAGAGAACGCCCCCTTAGGTTTTAGCATTTATAAATGAGTTTGAACGAAATTCCTTTAAATAGTTACTTAGTCACATAGTTTCCTTTATGGGAATGTGAATACTACAATTCACTAGGCTCCAGATGGCTGGCTCGATGAACCAGCAGAAAAATATAGAGCCCCAAGAATTAATTTGATTTCCAAAAGTATAAGATCTCATCAATTTAAGTACTAATTAGCATTATATAGATCATATTTTCATTTCCACGTTATGTAAATATTTTAAAAGGGTAATAATTGAGAACTTGAAGTAAAATATGCAAAGAGATCACGAAATTACAAGATAATGGCATCGGGAGGATGCTAAGTGCTAACAGACAAGTATACTTAGATAACATCAGATATGAAACAGAGCAGCATACCATCCCGTGTCCAATTGATTCTACATCTTGAACAGTGTATTAAGTCAAATGCTTGACTTGGATACAATAATCGCCTTGTTGCAAAAGCTGCCACCATTGCAGGCACACCACGTTCAAGCGCAAATTGAATTTGGTTCTCATGAACATCTTTTGGAGCTACAGACAAGGTGAGAACATTTCTTGACAACAGATAGGCACCAAAGCTTGCAACACCACAACCAACATCCAAAGCAACTCGGGTATGTCGGCCAAATGCAATTTGAGGAACCATCTAAACATTATGCAAAATAGAGAATTCAAAGCCCATTTTGTTTAGATTAGTGTATAAACCATCCATGCAATCAAGAAAATATTAACACCTTTTCAATCTGGTCCAAGTACTGATCTGCCCCATGTATGAACTGTGTGCCACCTCCAGGAAACTTGAACTTCCCCTTGTTAATGGTGATCCAATTCTGACCCCCTTTATCCTCGGCTAAACGAGCGTGAGGAACATTGCTGAACCAAACCTATATATTGTAAGAAAAGGCCATAAAATGCTGAAACAATATTTCTCATTTTAAACTTGCTAACTAATTATTTTATTTATTTGAAAAAATAAACACCCTAATAATCATTAAACGAATTGTCCTTGTATATAACAATCTAACCAACATTTTCAGAAAAGAACAATAAGATGACAAAATATATTATGCTGAAAGCAGAAAAGTAACGTCATTCAAGCAATGAAAAAGGTTACCTCATCTCGACTTTTCGGCCATGGAATAGGCGTTCTGTATCCTTTGGGAGCAGGGACCAAGCAATTCAATTCCTTCCCCTTTTGAGGACAATGCCGCTCGAAATTCTCCCCCTTTTCTGTGGAAATCAACTTCTTAATCGCCTCCTCGTTGTCCAAACAAGGTATATACTCCCTCATACTCTCCGGGCACATGGGAAACTTCTTAACCCTAACCCTAATCTTATCCCCCTTACCATCACTCTCTAAACCTTCCGTCTCGTTTGCCTTCCCCCAATTCTCCACCACCTCCGGATCATACTCCCCCACTTCAAAATCCTCCGTCATCACCCCGTTCTCATCCACCACTCCCATCCTCTGCACAGTCGGTGGTGGCGGCGGAGCCGAAGCTGGAGGCGGAGGAGACACCGAATTCAAGATTTTCTGGCCTTCCTCTTGTTGATTTCGCCCGGAACCAAGAGGAGAAGAAACCGGGCCATTTAAGATCAAAGACAAATCAAAAGTCTTGTTGAGGTTCGGAGAGAGGGCAACCGAAGAAGTGGGAGTTTTGGAGAATTGAGAATTGAAGAAAACGAGTTGCTGCAAAGATCCATCTGAAAAATGCTTTCCCAAATAGAAAAAAATGGCAGAAGTGATTAAAAACCCAAAAATTTTGATCAAAGTGGCGGATTTAAACAGATGTGATGCTCCTCCTCCTCCATTGCTCATTGATTTCATATCTTAATGAAACTTTCCTCGTTCTTGATCCTCCAAGGATCTGAACAGAGTGCAAGTATAGAATTGTTTAGCTTCGCAAAAATAAAGTGTGAAATAATTTTCAGTGCTACGTACGAGTAAATAAATTTATCTGTCCTCCTCACTCCCTACTTGCCTCGTACTCTACCAAAAATTATATTTTTTTCATCAAAATGTATGATTTGACTTATTTCAATCAAATATTAAACGTAGCTCATGTTTGGTGTATATCGTGGGAGCAAGAATGCATTTTTCCTGTCGATGTGATTGAGAATATGTGGTTGAAAAAGAAGAAAATGTTATTGATGTGATAAAAAATATTATTTTATTGAAAAATGTGTAGTTGAAAATGATTAGAAGAATGAGAAAAATAATGTGGCTCAAATAAGGCCGTAAATTTAAAACTTTTCTTTAATTTTTAACCACACATTCTTCATCATAACACTATTATAAAATACATTTTAAAAAAATGGACTCAAACAAGCCCTTAGTCCCCGTTTGACAATTATTCTTTCAAAAAAATTTATTCATATACTCATTTTTAACCATATATTATCATAATAAATATTCTTCATATAAATTCAAAAAAATATTCTGTTTTTTAACCAAACATTTTTCGAAAATTTATTATTCAAACAGTTGTTCCTTTGAAAGAATTAACCTCCACCCATAACTGAGGGGTCGGGAATGGGTGGTCCAAAACATAGTTTGGTGTAAGTTGGGATACATGGATATTAAAAAAAAAAAAAAACCAAAGAGGTGTAATTTAAAATGAAAATGAAGAGTCATTAAATTTAAAATTATGACATAAAGGGCGTAAACAGAATGAACTTCAGATTCTTAGAAGGTCCAGAAATAATTTGTATTTTATGAGATTATTTTGAAATTAATTTAGAATTATTTCATTTATTCATAAACAAGATCTATATAATTTATTTACAACTCTTAGAGCTGGGAAACTTCGAAGGGGCCGATAACGTTTGGTCGAGGAAAACACTCAACTCCATACGAAGTAAATTGTCCCCGTTTGGCACCCATTTTTTTCTCATTCTCATTCTTTTTCTCTTTCTTCATTTCAACCACACATTTTATCAATAAAATAATATGAAAAATGCTAGAAGTACATTAGCAATGACATAAGGGTTGACATAATGTAGATGTGTCAATCATCCACTTATTGATGTGTAAGTGTGAAATTTGAATTAAAGGTTGGATTAACTGCCACGTGTAATTATGTCAATCATTGTGTGAATGGTAATGTACCCATAGCATTACAAAAATAATATTACACATAAACCTAAAAATTCTTCTTACTTTTTAACCACACATTCTTCCATCAATCACTATTCAAAAACACATTTTTTCACAAAAATGGGTGTCAAACACCCAAATGGGAAAATAGAACCAAAAAATGGTTAATTAATTATTTATTATTTGAAATGATTTCGATTTCATTTTCACACTGGGACCATCTGGTCCAAAGAGTCGGTCAGGTAAGGGAAAGAACAATATAGCATGCCTGATACTAAAAATAACAATTTCAAATCCAAAGAAACAAAGCTGAGACTGAAGATTAACTAGTATAGTATAGAATTCAACACTACATATTCCAATCACAACACTATACCCGTCTACGCACACGCCTCCCATTAGGGTTTAAAGATTCGATCGCACCACCATCGGCCGCCAGATCTACCCCAAAGATACTGCTTCCACTTCTTTTCTTATTTGACTTCTCATCCACTGATGCAACCGTTTCCAGCAGCTCGGACAACAGCGACGGGCAGCTCTGTTCCAAGTGTCTGAATCCTTCTGACTGCATCACCACTACAACAAACACCCACGTATTAGCAAACTAAATCAAATGGAAGACCCTGCATTACAATTCACTTCCATCAATCTGGAGTAATCCATTCACAGTAATGTTCATCAGTGAAAAAACCGTATTATTCCCGAAGCTCCCAAGCTCCAAAGCACTGAGCAGAGATTTTTGTAGTTCATCTCATTGGAATCAAGGAGAAACAATGGAAATTGTTAATGGAATTGGCAGGAAACGTGCCAAAACATAAACACTTAATCTAGGCATAAAAATATATATAGACAGTAATTTAGGCCCGTTCGATAGGGATTAAAAGCCAATTAAAATTGAAAATATGGCCGTTATTGGGTCCCACTCGTCCAATAAAAGTCAACAATAACGGCTATATTTTCAATTTTAATCTGATTTTAATCCCTCCCATACAAGGCTTTAATTTGATTTATTTTCTATTAGGCAGAATATAAACAGGACTGACCCAATTGTCTTCGTTCAGTACTTCTGCCAAGCAAACTCCAGAGCAAATTGGTTTTAACTTTTACCCAGTAAAAATGACTTTTTAATCTTCCCAAACACTGCCTAACAATTAAAAAAATTCAGCTGTGCTTTCATCAAATTCCTTCTAATTAGGAAGACGAGTATGGTAGGCAGTACAAACTTTTACAAAGGTAATGTTATTGCTGTCTTAGTGGTGGAGGGCTCATTGAAATTAAATAATAATGGTATTCCTACTAGACTTTTGTTCCTCTGCTAGAAACCCTAATACTCAAAACTCAAAAGGCAACTGCAACTAAAGAAAATATGTTGGAAGACATATTTAAATGATATACTAGATCAACTGGTTGAACGTCGTACCAAAGCAAGCAAGCAGGGGTCCTGGGTCTAAGTCTCACTGCCACCTATTCAAACAAATGTGGATGTTAACAGCCTGCACATGAGGGGGCTTGTTGCACTCTGCCTACCCATTTAAATGAATTCTGCATGTCTAGGCCGGAAAAAAAGTTGAACTCATATACATGTGAAGGAACGTGTTGAAGACTATTAAATGATTACATATGATCATACTAACGGCTTAAGCTTTTAGATTAACTAGTTCAACAGATTTCACGGGCTAAACTGAATTGTTAAAAAATTGTTTCCCTAACCTTCTCACTATTGTCTTTCCTGCTAACTACCACCCCGCCAATCCCCCACCTGGAATAAAAAAGGGAAAAGGAAAAAGAGTCACCAAAAAAGGAAGAAGATAGAAGAAGAAAACTCGCTCAAACTGACTCCATTATTCACTCTCCTCTCAAGTACTAAATTAACTATTCACAATTCTTTAAATACACGCTGACAAGAAAAATCCCAATGTGTCTTATGAATACAATATTATAGTTGCTTCAAACGTTCTTCAGATATTTTCATTAGCATTAAGATTATGCCTGCAGATAACAGACAAAAAGAAAAAATAAAATAACCTGAAACATTGCACCGCTCAGATCTATGGACTACACGCACCTCCCAAGTTTGTTGCTGCAAATTTCAGACAGATGGCCTTGAGCTGTGGACAATGATGCTGTTCTGCCAGGGAAAGAGTGGTTGCCACTGTTTCAGCACTGACCTCTTCACACAATTTTGCTTCACACAACTGTTTCAACCTATCTAAACCAAATCGGTCAGAAGCAGCCAACAAATGCTGCATCATAATTGCAAAAGTACAGGTAGATGTTGAGCCAGTGATTTCATGTAAATCAACAAGGTTGTCAGAGTAGATAAATTGAAGCATTGCCTGCAGAAAGATGTAAGCCCACATAAATTAACCGAGCCAGATTAGATAAAAGTGGAACGCAGAGGTGCATGGCATGTTGGCCACATTTAGAGGGTGTTTGGTAGAGATTAAAATCGGATTAAAATTGAAAAACTAACCGTTATTGTTGACTTTTATTAGATGAGTGGGACCCAATAACGGCTATATTTTCAATTTTAATTGGATTTTGAGCCGTACCAAACAGGCCCTTAATGATTTATCAAGTTTAATAGAACCTAGTCTGATGTTGCTAAAGAAAGTGTAGATTTACTTGGTGACTAACAAGCGAAAGTAAAAAATAAGAGACAAAGAACTGTCTTTTGGTCAATAATTAAGTCTGATAAATATAAAGAATTTTCAAGTTTCCCACCAGATTCTACTTCCTTATGGACAACCACAATTCCTATCAATAAGCACTGCACAGACCCAAAAGGATAATAAGGAGCGATTCAAGGTCCATATACTTTAATACACTATTGAACACTTCTTCCCTACTGTGACCTCAAAATATGTGAAGAAGAGGTGCTAAAATTGCTTTAAATGAGGCCATTCTAGAACATATAGAGAAATAGTTCAATAACCTAAAGATGCTCCTGGTTCACTTGCAATAGTACCTGCAGAACACAATCTCATAAAATCACCCCATTTTGATGATACAGAGTACCAGTTGTAACAATTGTGTAAGAGTATCACAAGGAGGACAAGTCTAACTCAGAATAGCAAATAACCTTTTATGAACCAGTAAGAATTCCATTTACATTCTAGAATAGGAATGTGCATCCTGATTTCAATCCATTGAACAACAATGCTTAATATTAAGGAAGAGAAATAAAAATATTACCTTGAAGATAGAAGGTTCAATATCCTCGAGTTCTACCTTGTCAGTATTAGGATTTCCAACAAGTCCAAAAAATTGGGCTCTAAAAACAGGAGAACGTGTAGCAAGTATCAACTTATGAGCCTTGAATGACTCTTCCCCAACCTGGAAAATTATATCGCATCCAAGTTCGGAATCAAGCAGGTATTTGAGATTTTCGCCCATGTCTGATGGCGGGACAGGAACGTTATACAGTTTGGGTCCCTCAATACGAGTTCTTACAACTCCCACAGTACAATTCATGGCAAGGCAATCGTCCTTTAAAAAATCAGAAGCTTCTAAAGTAGTCCTTCTGAAAAATCGTTTGTAACCCCTGAAAAACAAGCAAAGATTACATTTGGGCAGCAGAATGAAGGTTCTTTCGTATTGAGGGTTCTTTCACTTTATCTTGCAAAAGTAAATTTAAACAAATCAAATGCATTGATATTAGGAAATCAGCAAGAGTCTTCCTTCTACTAATCACCATTCTGCCATACTCTCAGTTCAGTCCTCATATTTTGGAAAACAGAAATACTGTTGGAAACCCCAAAATCAAATCCGAGTCCAATGATACAATGCTTTTAGCTCAATCAAACACACAGAATTGAAAACCTAAAACCAAATCCCAGTCTAATGACACAATTTTAGCTCAATCAAACCATATCAAATTGAAAACTCCACGATTTTTGGTTGCAACTACCTTTTTCTTACAGTTAAAGATTGCTTGACTAATGTCAAATATTCTAGACACAAACACAATAACAACAAAACAATACCTTATTTTTCCACTTAAAATCACTTTATAAAATGCACCTTACTCATACTATGCAATAACCTTACTGAAAACTATGTAGTAGCTCTCCTTTCTGGAATCCTATTTAAAGAAATTACCCTCAATTCACCAACACATGCATATGTAATAGATAATTACACGAGACAAAAACTATTGAATGAAAAGTAATTGCATCAGAAATTGATAATTTGACATGATTAACTTTATTTCACAAAACCCCCCGAGACCCCCCCCCCCCCCCACCCAAAACCCTAATTCAAGAATTTAGTCACATTTCAGAATTATAGTTAAATTTCCAAGAAACATAAAATCAAGACATCAGCAATCTCTCGATATACGTACCACATGCTTCCCCTGTATTTAAGAGTGTAGGGTCCACTCTCGAGGGCCCGATCAAAATGGCTATGCACCTTGTGTTTCCCTCTCCCACTCTGGTCCAACAGCGTCAATTCAAATAGCGCCCTCACATCAGTACCCTCACTAGCAAGCGCAATAAAAACCGATACATACATGGATGAATCCTCGGGGTTTTTGCCATCTGGGTAGAAGTAAATTGCCCATTCGTAGCCACCTACGCTGAAGGTGTCAGATTGAATGTATTTTCCCGGGCCCATACCCTTGGCCAAAGAGTAGCCGCGGATGGTGAAGTGGTGGGATCCATTAACAGTTTCGTTTATGGATTTGGAGGATGAGGAGTCGAGGGAATTGGGTCCGGGACCCCTGGAGTTCACGATCATTTCATTGGGAGGGAAAACACGAAGGAAGGGGGGAATTCGGATCTGCTAAGGCGAAGGAAAAGGGAATGGAATAGGTTTTGCACGATGGATTTGTGGAGAAAATATGACGGAAATGTTGAGGGGAATTTTGGGGTTAGCGTTCGGGAGACGGGAAGAGTAATGATTGGATGAACCGATGTGAATATTAACGTAAAAAACTGTAGAGAATACAAAAATAATTAATTGTTAAATAAATAATTAAATATATGTATTTGAAATTAATCCCGTATTTCCTACACCGCTCGTACCCACCGCTGCACATCTCCAAAAGTCAAAATGACGACTATGATACTGGGAAATTGAAAATTGGAGAGGACATAGTTAAAAAAAAAAATAATAATAATAATAATAAATTTGAGATTCCTAAAATCATAAGTTGGTTTGATAGATGGATTATCCATCGAAAATCAATACTGTAAGTTTGACAGTCAAATTTTGATATTTTTTACATTTTCTTTGTACTTGATTGATGTTATAACATCGACAAAGAACAAGAAATTTTGTTGTTGGATAACCATTGTGTACGATAGTCTAATTTTCTTGTTGAGTGTCATTATCAATGATCAGTATGCTAATCTTGGATCATATTTTATTGACAATTGGTGTTGGTTTCGCTAACCAAGTAATTGCATTAAGTTGGATTTAGTTCTTCTTGTTAGTTTTAGAGCACGAAGTTCATCTAACTATAATTTGATTCTAATTTTGAAGTCGAGTTAAACAAATGTAAACAACAAAGATTTTAAGGTCTTGTATGGGAGGGATTAAAATCGGATTAAAATTGAAAATATAGCTGTTATTGTTGACTTTTATTAGACGAGTGGGACCCAATAACGGCCATATTTTCAATTTTAATTGGCTTTTAATTCCTCCCGAACGGGGCCTAAATTTTAATCAACATGGAGAGAACAAGATCAAAAAATTCGACCGATTGAAATATAAACCGACAACAATTACTATGCTGTTAGGGAAGATAGAAATTGAAGTTTGGTTTTCCACTATTCTATGTCAGCAAAACAATGTGTAAAATGTAATATATTTTTTTTCCAAAGCACTAAATAATATACACTTGTTTGGTTCGGTTAAAAATTAATCTTAACCACACATTTTATTGAACTTACAATTTCTCAATCACACATTTCATCTACTAAAAAATTTACTTTTATCTAAACCAGTTAGGAGCTATATAGACCTTTTGCAATCCTAATTTGTTAATACTAGTATTCTAAAGCGAACATACCTTAAACCTTACATTTAAATTTTCAATTTCAAAAATTAGTTGCCAATTATTTTTATTCAAAAATCATGTTATAATTATTTTTTAATTTAAAAATCAAATAATACACCCCATTATCACCTACCCCCACTTTCTAAACATTTGAATTGGATCACAACACCCAACCTCACCCCTTACCCACAGTATTATAAGAATCTTCACTCACTTTATAGAAACTCTCTCTCTCTCTCTCTCTCTCTCTCTCTCTCTCTCTCTCTCTCTCTCTCTCTCTCTCTCTCTCTAAACACTTTTCTTTCAATAGAAAACTTTCTCTCTCTCTATTGAATAGGCAAATCAAGTGTCGCAGGTTGTTGCAAACAGCTTGGTAAGGACAATGACCTTAGAAGTGGTGGTGGTGCATTGGAGGTAGAAATCATGGTGGATTTAAGGTGGAGGTTCTTTCAACTGTCATCTTCTTCCAACCGTTGACTACTTCCGATCATCGTCTTTCTGAATCGTTGTAATGATTGGAGCTCAATTTCAACCAAAACTAATTGAACTTAATCAAAATCAACACCAACAATTTAATATACTAAACTGGGATTCAATAACCCAGCTGTCATTGTATTAATTGAGTTGAAACTACACCAAAACAGCAAAATATAAACAGAAAAGAGAAACTGAAATGCAGAGCATGGTGAAGAAGGGAGAGAAGGGAGATTTAGTGAAGATGAGCAGAAGAAGAACCAAGAAGAAAAATAGGAAGCAAGAAAACGAGTGAAGAAGACAGCAAAGGGAAGAAGAAGATAAAGAACAGAATGGTGAAAGAAGAATGAGAAAGAAAGGCGAGAGACGAGGAGGAGACGAGTTTGTAACCACGTTCAATTCATCCATATCCCGTTTACAAAGTTTCAATACAACTTATATCGACCAAAACAATAAAAGGCTTTGGGCTAGCCCGCAATAAAACAAGTCCAACTAGTTAAAAGTAAATGGGCCAATATATACCAAGTTAGCCCATGACAACTCTTCCCCTTAAATTAACCTTGTCCTCAAGATTCAAAGTCAGAATGTCTTCTTTGTATGTTGTTAGTAGCAGCCTCATTCTCTTTATCACCCTTGGATTAATCAGGTAATGCAAAGGGGCATATGCCTCATTCATTTAATCTTCTTGCACCTGATTCTGAACTACATACTCATCTAAAGCATTCTCTAGCTTTAGCCAAACTATTGGATCCTTTTCATCCAATTCTATACCACAGTGATCATCAACAAGACTGAATCGAAAATACTGTAGACCAGGCAGCATAGGAAGTAATGCGCTAAGAGCTTCCTCCACACAGTCAACACAACACATATTCCCAATCAAAACTTGTCCAGTGTCTAAATAGCGCCAACCACCCCTTTGAACTTTGGTTGGAATAGACCCACACCCAATTGAAACTAAGCAATCAATTTTAGCATCAGGCCGCAATAGTTGTGCTTCTCGTACAGTAAAATTAGTAGGATTATTTGTTGTAATGTTGTTTAACAATTAAATAATCAATTGTAGAATAATAATAATTGAGCATGTGGCGGGAATTTGAACCATGCGATCCCTGTATGGTTAGCTGCTCTATGCGGTCACATAGAGCAAGAATGTTATCGTTGGAAGCCGTTTTTCTTTAATTTTTTTACCGTTTGGGTTTAAAATTGGGAGCTTTTCAACATGGTTTTGGCACCATTTCGTGGTGTATTTTTGTAGCCTATATATATATATATATATATATGTATATATATATATATATATATCCACCAATGAATTAATGTGCCAACTCATTGGTGCTTAGGATAAGATGAGCACCGGTGCTCATTAGATCATTTCTGTATATATATATATATGTATATATATATATATATATATGATCTTGTTAATGGAAAGTTAATGAAAAACATAAGATCATTATTATTCCAAAGCAATTAAAGTTATTCTTCTTCTTCATATTCAAATATCTCTTTTGTGTTCTCTTGTTGGGTAGAATTATATTTGTGCTTAATTATAATTCTGCAACAAGGCTTGATAACTCCTACAAATCATTTGCCGGAATCTTTAAGCATCTCAATTCTTCAGAGTGGGGGCAAATATAGTTTGGGGACAGCGATCACGCGTTCGGGCCTTCAATTTTGATATCGTTTTGTTCGTGTTTTGTTCATCTTGTTGCTGCATACTTTGGCGAGTTTCTTCTCCAACCCCGGTGCCATTTTCAACAATCTCAAACTATACTCTTTTGTGCAATGGAGAGTGAAACAACAATGACGACTATCAAGTTGATGAACCAAGATTTGGTCCGGTTAGATCGTTTCGATGGAAACAACTTCACGCGGTGGCAAGACAAGATCAAGTTTCTACTAACGGCGTTGAAGATCTTCTACATACTTGATCCGGAATTGACACTATTACCGGAACCAACACAAGGAGAAGCGATGCAATAAAGGCGGAACGACAAAAGCATCAAGAAGATGAATTGATATGCCGTGGTCACATCCTCAATGCATTGTCTAATCATTTGTATGATTTGTACACCAACACAACATCGGCGAAGGAGAAATGGGATGTTCTAGAAAGTAAGTATAAAGTAGAAGAGGAAGGTACGAAGAAATTTTTAATCTCCAAGTACTTTAATTTTTAAATTTCTTGAAAACATACCATTACTTCCACAAATCCATGAACTACAAGTGCTTGTCAAGAAGTTGAAGGCAATGAAGATTGAAATCCTGGAGACTTTTCAAGTAGGGGTAATAATTGTTAAACTACTCGGAACTTGGAAATGATACAGGAATAAAATTATGCATAATTCCGAAGATTATTCTTTGGTACAATTGCAGAAACACTTGCGCATTGAAGAAGAGTCAAGAATGCGTGATAAGAATGAAAATTCTTATGAAGGCACTTCCAAGGCCAATGCAGTGGAGAAAACTAAACCGCCTCCAAATTTCAACAAAAGGAAGCCTTCAAGGAACTTCAACAAGTCCAAGAAGAAGACCAAAGGGGGTGTTTTGTGTGTGGAATACCTGGACATTATGCAAATGAATGTAGACACCGGAAAATAAACAACTCCGAAGGTAAAGTAAATTACATCCAACAAGAAGACAAAATTGTGGCCACAATTAGCAAAATAAACGCAGTCAAGGGAAAGGTTCCCGGGTGGTGGTATGATACATGTGCAACAGTTCATGTGTTATATGATAAGTCTTTATTCAAGACATACTTCAAAGTGGATATCCGAGTGGGCAATGAGGTCCGATCAAGAGTAATTGGTAAGGATTTGATATCATCTTTATTTCCGGGAAAACCATTACCTTAACCAATGTACTTCACGTTCCTGATATGAATAGGAACTTAGTTAGTGGTAATCTCTTAGGAAAATTGGGCATAAAATGTGTTTATGAATCCGAAAAACTTTTATTGTCCCTTAATGGAAAATTTGTTGGTAAAAGCTATTCTAGTGAAGGAATGGTCAAGTTATGTACCGTTGACAAAGTTATGAATAATAAAGTTGATTTTGCTTATATTGTTGATTCTTTTTCATTGTGGCATGCTAGATTAGGTCATATAGGTAAAAGTACCATGCAAAGAATGATGAAATGTGACCTAATTTCATATGATATAAATAATGAATTTAAGTGTAAGACTTGTGTGGAAGCTAAAATGACTAAAAGATCATATCAAAGTGTAAAACGAACCCTAGCATATTAGAATTATTTCATAGTGACATATGTGAATTAAATGTTATACAAACTAGAGGTGGAAATAGGTATTTTATTACCTTCATCGATGACTATACTAGATATACTTATGTCTATCTTATGAAGCATAAATATGAAGCATTTAATGTGTTTTAAGATTTATAAAAGTGAAGTTGAAAGTCACTTAGGAAAGAAAATTAAAAACTTAAGAAGTGATAGAGGTGGAGAATATTTCTCAAGTGATTTTAATATGTATTGTGAACAATATGGCATTATTCATCAATGTTCTGCACCTAGGACACCCGAACAAAATGGTTTGGATGAAAGGAAAAATAGAACATTAGTTGAAATGATTAGTGCTATGCTTACTTATGCTAAATTGTCATTTAATTTGTGGGGTGAAACTCTATTAAGTGCATGTAGAATATTGAATAGGATTCCATCGAAACATACTAAGGTTTTTCCTTACAAATTGTGGAAAGGAAGAAAACTGAACATTGGATACTTCAAAGTGTGGGGGTGCCTCGCATATTGCAAGAACACAAACCCTAATAGGACCACGTTGGGTACAAGAGGTATTAAATATGTATTTATAGGATATGCTAACAATAGCAAATCTTACAGGTTATTAAATTTGGAGACCAATGTAATTATTGAATCAAATGATGTGGAGTTCTTTGAGGATTCGTTATCTTCGGATAATGAATTGAGGGAAATCAATAAAGATGTACTTATCTCAAGTGGAACACGAGATGAAATATCTTCTAAAGATGTTAATGAATCTAGTGAACCACGAAAAAGCAAAAGAACTCGGATTGAGAAGTTTTTAGGATCAGATAAAATTGATTCTCAACTCACTTCTTTTTACTTAGTAGAGGGAAATGAGATGAATCTTGTAAGAATAATTCCTTTTGTTCTACAGTGTGGATACCGACCCTAAGACTTATGGAGAAGCTATGGCTTCTCGTGATAGCATTTTTTGGAAAGATGCAATCAAGGACGAAATGGATTCGATAATGTTAAACAATACTTGGGAGCTTGTCAATTTGCCACCCGGATCCAAACCTATTTGATGTAAGTGAGTGTTTAGGAGAAAATATAATGTTGATGGATCTCTTAACACCTTTAAGGCACGATTAGTAGCTAAAGGCTATCGACAAAAGGAAGGAATTGACTATTTTGATACTTATGCACCAGTAGTTAGAATAACATCAATTATGATATTATTTGCGCTAGCTTCTATATATGACTTGCATGTTCATCAAATGGATGTCAAGACAGCATTCTTGAATGAAGATCTCAATGATGAGGTTTATATGGAACAATCCAAAGGGTTTGTTCTACCTGGAAATGAGCAAAAGGTATGCAAGTTAGCGAAATTGTTATACGGTTTAAAGCATGCAACTAAGAAATGGCATGAGAAATTTGACTTAGCTATAATTTCTTTTGGTTTCAAACACAATGGCGTAGATAGATGCTTATATACTAAAGTGTGTGATGATTATTTAACAATTATATGCTTATATGTTGACGACATGTTGATTATGAGTAATCACATGGACGAGATTAAAGAAACGAAGAGGTTTATGTCTTCCACATTAAAAATGAAATATCTTGGATAAGTGGATACCATATTGGGTATCAAAGTCTCCAAGACTGGTGGGGGTTACTACCTAGTCAATCACATTATATCGAGAATGTGATTAACAAGTTCAAACACTTGAACGTAAAAGAATATAGTACCCCGATTGATCCAAGTTCAAAACTTGTAAAGAATGATGGAAGAGCCATTGCTCAATTGGCGTATGCACTATGCAAATGCGATAGGGGAGTCTTATGTGTACAGTTCAATGCACAAGACTGGACGTAGCATTTTCCATTAGTAAACTTAGTAAGTTTACTAGTAACCCGAGTAATGAGCATTGGAAGGCCATTGGAAGAGTTCTTGGATACTTAAAAAAAACCAAGAACTTAGGTCTTCAATACTCTAAATTTTCGGCGGTATTAGAAGGATTTACGGATGCTAGTTGGATATCTAGCACGGGTAAAAGTAAATCTACTTCGGGTTGGGTGTTCACTCTTGGAGGTGGGGCTATTTCTTGGAAATCAAAGAAACAAACGTGTACAACACATTCAACTATGGAATTCGAATTCATTGCACTATCGGACACCAGGAAGGAGGCTGAGTGGCTTAAGGATCTTTTATACAAGATACCTTTGGGATCGAAGATAACATCTTCTATATCTATCATGTGTGATAGTCAAGCCATATTAGCACAAGCATACAATGAAGTATACAATGAAAAGTCTAGATATATGAGTTTAAGATACGATTACATAAAGAAATTAATCAAAAGTGGAATAATTTCCATAAATTATGTAAAGTCGATTGAGCACTTGGCGGATCCTCTAACTAAACCTCTAAATAGAGATTTAGTAAATTCTATTTCGAGTAGGATGAGGTTGAAACTCTTGAACTAAAAGATCCACCGATGATGGCAACCTTACATGTCATTACTCAAAAGGTAATCCATAGGTTCAAAAGGTAACAACAAGTCGTTTGATATATGGATAGTTTCAACATTATTGATATCGACGATAACCCTATCATAGTAATAATAATGCCGGTTGTTACTGAAGTGAGGGATGAGTTTTAAAATCTTAATGAAATTCAGTATTAAGTACAAGTATCTTTTAAAGTAACAAAGATACTGGAAGAATTTCACCTAAATAAACTTCCAGGTGGTGCTGCCTCATAGAGAGCCTGAGTTTCTCTCTTAAAAGTTTGTTAAAAATGATAAGTGCAAGGCCATAATAGCGCTAAGCAAGTTTGAGAAACTTGAGAACACGTGATACTCGTGTGTGTGTTCTAACTGGTATTGTCATATAGAATCATTGGTTCAAAGCTTCCATGCTACCTCTAATTCCGACTTCACCTTGTTTGAATTACACTATGGTTAGATTCAAATCGAAAGATATCTAATCTTTATACATAGGTATCGTACAATTTGAATATAGGATTTATTTAATTTTGAACAAGTGGGGGATTGTTGTAATTTTGTTCAACAATTAAATAATCAATTGTGGAATGATAACGGAGCATGTGGTTGAGAATTCTTAAACCATGCGGAGTGGTTGGGAATTTGAACCATGCGACCGCATGGTGAACCATGCGATCGCATGGCCTCATACAGGGACTGAAGGTTAACTCTATGCGACCACATAGAGTTGCTCTTGCGGTCGCATACTCTTGCGGTCGCATAGAGCAAGAATGTTACCGTTGGAAGCCTTTTTTCTTTGAATTTTTTACCGTTTAGGTTTAAAATTGGTAGCTTTTCAACATGATTTTGGCACCATTTCGTGGTGTATTTTGGTAGCCTATATACATATGATTTTGTTCATGGAAAGTTAATGAAAAACATAAGATCATTATTATTCCGAAGCAATTAAAGTTATTATTCTTCTTCATATTCAAATATCTCTTTAGTGTTCTCTTGTTGGGTAGAATTATATTTGTGCTTTTAATTATAATTCTGCAACAAGGCTTGAGATAACTCCTACAAACCATTTGCCGGAATCCTTAAGCATCTTAATTATTAGGAGTGGGGACAAATATAGTTTGAGGACAGTGATCACGCGTTCGGGCCTTCAATTTTGATATTATTTTGTTTGTGTTTTGTTCATCTTGTTGCTACATACTTTGGTGAGTTTCTTCTCCAACCCCGGTGTCGTTTTCAACATTATTTGCTACAATAGCCCCATCTTGCTAGCAATACACACCACTAGTGTACTCATCTAGATAATATGACGATGTAGATTATGCTTTTATAGCTTGCCATATGTGATACTTACAACTTTCAATGGAAGCACCAATGGGCTTTTTGGTACCACTTTCTGTCTGAGGATCGACAAGGAACTTTTCTATGCAATAAACAAAATTTGTTCCATTGAAAGTGTCTCCGCCAATTTTGACACATGTTGACTGTCCAAGGTTGTCGATAGTAGTTTGAAAAATCGCTTCATAAGTTAGTGTGCCAGATCGTGAGATAATTCCAATATGTCCTAGATTGTGAATGTATTCAGGCATAATTCCAATCTTACACTCCCCAAGCTTGATAATTCCAGGACAATTTGGACCTATGAGCTGAGTTTTTAACTGTTTGTTGAGAGCAGCCTTGGCAAGAACAATGTCATGCTGAGGGATTCCGATTCCCTTAGTGATGCAAATAGCCAAATCTAGTTCAGCCTCCCTTGCCTCCATAATAAAAGGGGAATGAGCACAAATTACTGTTGCATTAGCCTTTGTTTCAGCTTTTACCTTCATAATTTCATCTCCACTGTACTCTAGTAGTCGTTCGAGTAGAGCTTCCCTAGAAAAAAACCACATTCTCATTGCTTTCCCCTTCAACCTTCGGTGTAATTATAATTTCCATCTCATTTTCATGATAAATACCACTCTAAGAGTCAGATCTCCACTTTCCTTAGTTTCCATTTCCACGTCTTCTTCCTCAGCATTGTTTTCAGCAAATCATCTACAAACTTCACTTAAAAACATGTCCCAATCAGCATTGTGATGGTTGAAGAAGAAGCCATAAAACCATATGTACGCTTCCCCCTTCAAATGCATCTCAGCTATTCCCACCCTCATTTCATTTGCTACTTGATGTATCTGGAAATATTTTAGGCTTCCCTCAATCATTCTCTAGGACCTTCTCCAATAAAGTAAGGAAAGTCTATCTTGGGTAGTTTGGTAACCATCCTAGCCTCTCCATTTCCTGTGGAGATACCAAAATGAATTACATTTTTTCTAAGGATACCCTCACTGGTTTGAGATGGTGACCTATATCCTTCTACTTGTTTTTCTTTACCATCATCCTTACTCTCAGTTAACTGAGCTAGTATCAGCACCATAGACTCCTATCTAGCCTTCATTTCTCCCATCATTTGTTCTATCCGGTCTTGTCTAGTACAAACACCCTGTAGCATCTGGTCATTTGTTTTAAAGACCACTCCCAAATCTGATATTTCCTTGTCCAATCCCTTAAGGTGCTCCTCATTTGATTTGCTTCTAGTTTCTGCCATACCTCATTCACGTAGCTGCTCTGATACCATTTGTAATGGTTGGAGCTCAAATTCAACCAAAACTAACTGTACTTAATCAAAAGCAACACCAACAATTTAATATACTAAACTGGGATTCAATAACCTAGTTTCCATTGTATTGATTGAGTTGAAACTACACCAAAACAACAAAATATAAACAGAAAAGAAAAAGGGAAATGCAGAGACTAGTGAAGAAGGGGAAGAATGAAGATTCAGTGAAGATGAGAAGAAGAACAACCAAGAAGAAAAAGAGGAAGCAAGAGAACCAGTGAAGAAGACAGCAAAAGAGAAGAAGAAGATGAATAACATAATGGTGAAAAAAGAATATAGAAGAAGGAGAAAGAAATGCGGGAGACGGGGAGGAGACGAGTTTGTAATCACGATCAATTCATCTATATCTCGTTTATAAAGTTTCAATACAACCTATATCGACCAAAACAATAAAGGGCTTTGGGCTAGCCCACAATAAAACAAGTCCAACTAGATAAAAGTAAATGGGCCAATATATACCAAGTTAGCCCATGACAATTATCATCATCTCCTTGTTGGCGATGGTTGGTGATGGTGGTTCTATTAGTGGTGAGAAGGTTCTGGTGGTGGTGGTGGTGGTAGTTATGCAGCCAACGTCGCTGCAGAGTAAGAAGGATACGACTGGAGTTGGTAGTATCGGTGATTTGTGAACTTTTTTTTTTTATATTTGGTGATTTTCTAAATTGTAGGTGGTTCTGTTGGCGGTGGTGTAGGTAGCAATGGTTTTGTTGCTGGTGGTGCATGTGAACTTAAGGAGGTGGTGCGCATTTGATTATTATCGGTGTTGGGAGTGGTGGTGGTGCCGGAGTGGTGGTGGTGACGAGAGTATCTCTAAGTCTATCTTAAATATGACGTCAGTGACCAGAGGTATGTTAATCTGTGACCGTATGTGACTTGGTTACATACAATCACAAATTAATTGACCTGATCACAAATAGTCACACCGAAGACAAATTTGGTTACAGTTAGTCACATATTTGATCACAATGGTTTTACTCCATCGTGCGACTTTGCTTGTAGTTGTAAACAATGCAATCTACATGGTTGTGGTGGTGCGGTGATGTCGATGGTGGTAGTGGTGGTTGGGATTTATTGAATGTGGTAGTGGTGGTTGGGAGTGATGAAGATGGTGGTGGTGATTGTTATAGAGTTGAGGTGAACGTAGTACTTATGGTTGTGTTTTAAGTTAAAGGTAGTAGCGATAATGTATTAGAGCTGATGGTGGTGGTGACAGTAGTAGATTGTTGTGCTAGTTTGCGGTGACCCTATATGACCAAATATGTGTTTATTGTGATTGATTATGACCAATTACATGTTAATTATGACTGATTGCGACTTGATTATATACCACCATCGTTAAGATTGATTTGGTCACATACAGACAAATTTGGTCACATTTAGTCACATTGAAAACACATTTGATCACAATTAGCACGGGTGGTCGAGTGGGGGTGGTTTCCATGGGACTGAGCGTAATCTCCAAAAAATGTTTTCAATTTCTAAAATCTTCTAGAGGGTGGCGGTGGGATCCACGGGTCGGTGTAATATTTAGAATATATTTTTAATTTTTGAGAATTTTTCTAGCGATTGGGTGTGCGGGATGGGGTCCGGTGATGGGGGATGATAGTGTAGTAGTTATGTATTGTTCCCCATTCTAAACCCGCTAGAATTTGAATACTATAACGCATTAGAATTTGAATCCTATGACTCTTTGAATTTGAGACCTAATCTTAATAGACCTAAAAACATTTAATCCATTAATCACTTTTGGCTTATAAACTTGAAAGTCCAATTCACCAATTAAATGCATAAATGTCTTACATGTATCCATTATTTAGTTCCTCGTTTTCAATCTTATAGTTCTCAAAATTTTATAGTAATGTAATTTTAATTTGTATTTCAATTTTGAGTTTTGAGTTCATTTTTAATTTTCGTTTTGAGATCCTGTATGAAGATTGCAAAAAGTACGTATGATTTATCATTTTAAAAAGTTATTTCTCAAAATAGAAAATAAAAAGATATATATAAATTTTAAAAATTTATTTTATGACATTTATTCCATGAAATTCTATTATTCGGTAAAAATAGAACAATTTTATTTTATATATATATATCAAGTGATATATACATTTTTAAGTTGGTAAAAATCTTATAATATTTTTTCCCTACAAAAATAAACTAAAAAAAATAAATTGAGTCTAAGATGTAGAAATAAAAATAAAAATTAATAATGTGGATTAAAAATATTTTTACCTATATTTACTAAACATATTTTTAGGATTTTTATGTAAATAATCATTAAGAGCTTTAACTTATTTATTTATTATTTTTTAGAATTTTACTTTTTTAGAATTTTATATTTTATTTTTATTTTTTAAAAAATTTATTTGTTAGAATTTTGTATTAGCAGTTCCGTCTTTATTGACTAAGAGCTTTAGATCAACATTATGATTTATGACATTGGATAAGGACTCTCCTACTGCGATGTAAACATTTGACTGCAAATACATAAGTTAAAATTTTATTTACGATATTATAATTAAACTTTCATTTGCAAATTGAACAAGTTCGATATGCGATCGACTAGTGTATTATGTTCATATCTGATGGAGCATAGATCAGATTTTAGTATATTTTAATAAAATTGATGAAATATATGATTTTAACTTAAACTTTTATCAAAATTTTACCAAAAATGGGCTAAAGAGAAAAAGAAAGTGGTAATTACGTAAAATCAGGTGTTTAGTTTGAAGTTTTTAAAAATCAGGTTTTAATTTCACAATTAAAAATGATATTTCAAATTAAATTAATATATATATTCACCCTCACCCCAAATTAAAACTAATCCAAACCCTAAATGTATTGCAACATTTCCTCACTCCACTCTCCCGCCGCCACCACCGTCTGCCGCCACCACCATCTGCCGCAGCCTCCCCCTCCCATTTTCCCTCTTTTTGCTTCCTCTCCCTCCCTCCTCCGTTCTTGCAGCAGCGCCTCGACGTTGCTGCGTTCACAGCAGCGTCGCGACGTCGCGACTTGTTATGGGTGTTTGTTGCAGCAGCTACTGTAATGGAAGCAAGAAGGACATTGGCCATGGAACTTACAGCATAAAGTAATGGGTTAATCACATGAACACTGGTTGAATCTGGAGCTATACAGTTGGCTGGCTCCCCATATTTTCCATCATCTGCTATCAAACCTTCATTTAAGTCAAATTTTTTGGCTCTGTTTGGTACATATTATTTTTTTATTTTCATTCTTCTACTTATTTTCAACCACACATTCTTCAATAAAATAATATTTTCCATCACATCAATAACTTTTCCTTCATTTTTAACCACACATTTTCCATTAATCTACTATTCAATAATACATTCTTTCAAAAGAAGACGAAGCACATTCCTCAGTTTCATCTGATTCAACACCAGGGAGTTTGGATTCTTTCAACACAGTATTTTTCTGAGCTTTCGGAAAAAATAGCAGGTGAAAAGGTAAATTAATTTGAGAATGCTTTGCATTCTAGTTTTTGAGACCTCATGATTTCTCTCTTACCATGGTTCACGCTGCTTCTATTGTTGGAATAGATGATTTTTTTCCTTTTGGTGTATTGTTAATATTGTTGTGGCGATAGTTGTGGTGGGGTCAACGACTGTGATGGTGGTTTTTTTGGTGTGGTGGTGCAGGCGGCGATGAGATGGTTGTTTTTTTTTATTATTATTATGGCGGTGGTTGTGGTGGTGGTGTGACGGGGGCGACGATGTTGGTGGTGCTGTGCAGGAGACAACGGCGGTGGTTTGGGTGGTGGTTGTTGTTGGTGTTTATGCTTGGGAATGAAGTTGTGTTGCCGCAGTTCTGGGGATGTGTAATGTCACAGATTTAGGGATGTGTGGTTGTGGAGGTGGTGGATCCGTGGTGGTATGTTTTGGGCGGTGGTGATGGATCTTTGTTGGTGGTCATGTAGTGGTGATGGCGATCCGTGTGGTGGTGGTCGTTTTTTGTTATTGTTGTGGCGGGGTCAACGGCGGTGGTTGTTTTTTTTTTGGTGTCTGTGACCTAACTATTGAACTGTGACTTTAAAATTGATAATTTGTAACTAAAAAAAGAATCCGTGACCAACAAATTTGAAAATACTTGACCTGTGACATATAACTTTTTTGATCTGTGACCTACAAAATTTTTGATCCGTGATCAATAAAAAAATTTGTGACAAAAAAAATTTTAGATTTGTGATCTCGAAATAATTTATGACCTACAAAATTTTTGATCTGTAACCGAAGAATAGTCGCCGGAGCAATAGGGGAAGGGGAAGGGGAAGGGGAAGGGGGAGGTGGAGGTGGAGGTGGAGGTGGAGGTGGGTTGGCGTGAAGTTGATTAATTATATTATATTAGGGTAATGCTACATGTACACACACACTTTTATACAATCTTTTACACCTCTCTCACATGGAGGGGGGTCCACGATTATTTTATTATGTGTGGGCCCCCTTCCATGTGAGAGAGGTGTAAAAGATTGTGTAAAAAATTGTGTACACTTAGCATTATTCATTATATTATAGTTTAATATTTAATTTAATATAATAATTATGAAATATAATTAATTCATTAATGGAAAACCTGGTTTTTGTAATTTTAAAACTTGGGGCCTGATTTTTGATTTCATGATAGATAATACTTGATCCATGAATTTTTCCCAAAAAGAAATTACAATTCTAATGCACTCTTTCTTTTATAAAAGCGTTAGAAAGTCCACGGATAGGGTTTGGCAGGATGTATGTTATCCAGCCTGGAAAAACCAGACAAATTGACATTGATATTAATCACCAGTAAAAATCCAATGTGCTTCCCAATTTTTCTGGGGGCACAAGCTGAAAAATCAATCTTTTCCTCTGCTACATATTTTTCTGTGGGCTAGATATTTGTCCAACATGGGACTCTTTGGCCGAATAAATAAATTAAAATTAAAATAAAACGTTAGTACGAGAACTTCGCTTTTCTCCAAATTCTATGTATTTAGTTTTACCAAAAAGTTCTGCTGTCTGAAAACAATATTTCGAGAAATTCTTAACGGAACTAAAAGCATCCAGCACAAACAGATCAAGAATTACCACCTGCTTTATGATACGGTGTGATTTACCATTTCTCCAATAAGGATTTCAGTTGGTTCAGGGCATCCTCTTAGCGCGTCATGCCCAAGCCGTGCTCTTTCATTATCTCCGAACCCAAAAACTCGTCCCTGGTTTGTTACCACGACAGTATGGTACAATCCTGTGCTAATTTGGGAAATGTGGTAGGGTCTCAAGCTATCAAGGACTCGAGGTTTTACTATTTTATCAGATACTCCCCTGTCTGGAAATCCAAGGCTACTAAAACCCATCCACACCCAAATCCATAAACCGATCCATCATCTACCAAAACAAAAGTTTTCCTCTTACTAGCACATACCTGAAAAGGATAAGAAATCGGGTTGATACATTGTTTCACAAAAACTGAAACAGAACAGAATCAAATGAAAGAAGAAAGGGAGATGCTAGCGTATTCCTATAAAGAAAAGAAAAGGCCATTTGGTGTAAAATATTGTTTATGCCTGGGAGAAGAAGCCTATACAAACAGATAATAAGGAACATTGGACAAGCCTCAGACAACAATTGCCACTTTTATGACAGCAAAATAAAAACTGAAAAATACTAGAGAAAAAAAAACATATTAAACACACCCAATAATGGCAGAGGATGTTATTGCCCTCCTCAACTTGTAGAAAGACTTTCTTATGAATAATAATTATTGAAAAACCTCAATTGTAAATGAGAAGGTATAGTCAAATAACAATCCAGAGACAAAATAGCCACAAATATCAAAATTAGAATAAAAATGTATAGTTCCTATGTACTTGACATGTTGAATTCCTCAACCAGGTCCCTTTATTGGCAGTTGAGTAACAGAAAAAATCATTCCAAATGGCTATATCATAGAATTTGTAGCTCCAAGTATTGATGTTGCACACAGGGCGGAGCCCAATGAGGTCTGAACTTCTGGGCTCATAATTTTTTTTAGTTATATATGATAACTTCCAACCCAAGAGTTAGGCCCAATCCACAACCCAATGTCCCAGCCCAATCCAAAAAATTTAAAACAGCAGTTTGTAGCCTTCGCGTCTGTTTTCGTCCAGCCTCCATTTCAATTCTCACTTCGCAGCCTCCGCCTCAACCTCTGCTCTCATTCGTCTCCACCTATGCTCTCCTCCACTACGAGGCGGCGTTGTGCCGGGATTTTGATCAGAAAGTGAACGCCGCCAACAAGCTCGCAAGCACCAGAGGGTTCTTCTCACTAACTCCACCAATTAGATGCCCAAGTGCGTGCAACATCTGTCAGGTATTTGATGTTTGAGCTGGGTATGCCCTATGAGTGTTTTCGTATTTTCTTTAGGATCTGCTATTCTGCTTGAGACTTTTTTTTAATACTGCGTTCTGGTGATAATTTTGAATTGAAATTTGGGTATTGTTGAATTGAAATTGTTGAAATATGGGTTGAAATTGCTGAAATTTGGGTATTGTTGAGTTGAAATTGCTGAAATTTGGGTATTATTGAATTGAAATTGTTGAAATTTGGGTATTGTTGAAATCTCATTAACCACTTTTCCAACCTCTCGTGTGGGTTTTGGACCTAATCCAATAGCTTTTATTTATTTATTTATTTTTCATGTTTTGACATGGCATCTCAAGAGAAAAGGCCACAACCACAAATCGAGATAAAAACAGGATGTTTGCCCTTGTTCTTTCCAGTTTTGTTATTCAATCAGGTCTTTTGCAGTTTAAGATAAGATTTAAAATAAGCTATTTAAATCTTTCATTTTTGCTCGTCGTTTCCCGAGTTCTTTATAAAGTAGTGTTGATGCATATGACACCAAGACATTTATCGAAAAAATGGGGAAGTAGCATTGTTGTAAGCAGCAGCTGAAATTTTTTTCTGGTTAAGTGATATTGAGGATCTATGCTTCCATTACCTTGAAGTATCATATTGAAAGACAGAACTTGAAATTAGCTTGATCTGTGCACAAATTTTGTTAATCCAGTTGAACCATAGTTGTTGGACATGTTCAAACTGATGATCTTTGTATTCATTTCTGTTAAGAGGATCACCTCTTGCATTCTAATGCCATCTCTCCACACGACAATGGAGAAGAGAGGTAGATATGGACCTAAGTTTGACATTTGTCTTTTGACAATTGTAGTAGTTAGCGAACTTCCTGAAAAGATTCAACCTGGCATTTATTACCAGCTACTAAGGATAAGTTTGTGGAAAGGCTTCTTCATATCCTTAATATAAATATATATAAGATTCAGTGTCCAACATGTACTCTTCAAGGTTATTTGAATTTCAATTTGGGGATCACTATAGTTTCTCATAGCATGAATTGCCTAAAAGTTCGGCGTTGATTAAATGGTGCCCACACTGAACACAATTCCTGGCTTTGCCCCCGACAGGGGCGGAGCCACGTTAGGCCCAGGGTGGGTACAGGCCCACCCTGAACTTTTGGGCTCAAAAAAATGTTTTGGGCTCATTTTTTTTTTAGTTATAGGCTAAGTCCCACTATCCCAGTCCAAGAGAAAAAGCCCAAAACTTTGAGCCCAATTCCAAAAATTTAAACCTCGTTCACAATTCACAAATCACAACTCCATCCTCTCCTCTGCAGCTCTGCTCGACTGCTCCGCCTCCACAGCTCTACTGACCATTGTTCGCAGCCAGCAGCCTGAAGCCTCGTTTGCAGTTCGCACCTCAACTCCAGCATCTTCGCAGCCTCCGCTCAACAACCGCCGTTCAGAACTTTCACCCCAGAACTTCGCAGCCTCCGCAATCGCACGCAGAACTGCAGGAGGTAGAAAATACTTTTCTTTTCCTTTCTTTTCTTTTCTTGTTTCTCCCTTGAGTTTTTTTGTGTTGGTTGAGAAAAATGAAATCTTTAATTTATGCGATTTGGATTTTTCTTCAGCCTCCGCCTCTGCAGACTGCAGTGACTTCTCTCCTCCCCAGATAAGGTATTTTCTTAATTTCTTTAGCAATTGGATTATTGGTGATAGTATTGGATTTGTTCTTTGATAAAATTGCACTGTGGTCGGTGGTCCTAATTTTCATAGATGGAAATGCTCCTTTTTCTATGTTCAGTTGTGACGTTTTTTTTTTTTTTTAATACTACATTTTGGGTATTGTTGTGTGCTGTGTGCAGTAGAGATTCACTGTTGTCTGTTATGGAATTGAAATTGGGTATTGTTGAAATTTGAGTATTGCTGAATGCTGACTGCTGAGTAGAGTGGATATGGCTAAAATTTAGGTATTGTTGAGTTGAAATTGGTGAAGTTTGGGTATTATTGAATTGAAATTGCTGAAATTTGGGTATTGTTGAATTGAAATTGTTGAAATCTTATGAAGAGATACTTTCAAAGAAAAACTGATTTGGACAACATAAATGTTGTTGGGGCGATGTCGAATAATGTGGAATTTGACGTCACTAAACTTCCAACTGATCCTGGTCTAAGGATAAGTTGTGCCCCCCCGACCAGAAATCCTGGCTCCGCCCTTGGTGCCAAAGATGAAGATTTTGGATTGAGTACTTGTAGTTGTAAGGAAAAATAAAACGAAAATTCAACTTGTAACATTAAAGTTAGAATCAATAATAAAATCACTCAATCCTTTTTTGGTTTAGCTTGCTATGATTGGAACATAAATTGCAGGTAACATTAATGAACATAAATCAAGATTTAATTAAACCAAAATCAAGTTTTAAGATTATTTTTTGTACATCTGTGCTCATTTCTTGGCCAGAAAACAAGGAAAGATCAAATACTCCAAAATAACAAAACAAAGTGGAAAACATGAAACTGATGGAGTAGGGTTCATGAAAATTCCATTCCGTCCAATTGGCTTCACTTCCAACTCGAGGAATGCTATCAACCCTAGCGTAATGATCAATTTTGAAATAGCCCCGCACATTACCCCTTCACTGTCCACCCTTGGCATTGCCCTTAGCTTATTCATTGGGTGCTCAAAACTCATTAATCCTCCCTCACTGTGAAATATGCACCCTGTAACCACAAGATCAATCATATTATTCATTTATTATGCAATTCTTATGTCGAAATTCTCTACCATTACCTGTTGGGAATGGTGCAAATGATTTAGCACAGCTTGCTTTAATCACCTCTATATCATCAGAAATCACCACAGAACCATCTGCAGCTATGCCCCAGTACAACTTAACTCCACCATCAGAACCCTGAAATCATAATTGAAATCGTACAAAAAGAAGCTAAAATCTTATATATACGACATAGTAATAAAATTTAAAAGACGGGCCAACTACCAGTGCTGGAAAAACGGTTCCAACTTTGCTATCATAGACAACAAAGGCAAAGCTCCCGTCAAGATCCTTAATAACCTGATTAGCGGGGTAAGGACAACGGTCCCTAAGTGTTCTATAAGCTTCAATCACAAGCATTGCCTCATTTGCAGTTCTTGCTAATCCATACTTCTTAATCAGAGCACATAAATTGTTCAAACTCCCCATGAAAAGGCAATATATATCATCACACCCACAAAACAACCTGCGAACAAAAACCCATAAAAAAATGTTGAAAATTTCCTCAAGCACATAACTCATGTATTAAGCCTCTTAAAGGTGTGTGTAACACTGTTTGTCTGTTACTCGAATTTCTGACTTCACTTTCCAATGTTATTATGTTGCCATTAATAATGTTATCTAATTTAGTATTTAGGGATTTAGGGATTTTTTATCTAGAAATTTAGGGATTTCTGATTATGTTGCCATTAATTATGTTATTTGATTTAGTACTTAGGGATTTAGGGATTTTTTATCTAAAAAATCTGATTGGTTGTAATTTCCACTTTATCTATAGGTTGAGCTGGTCAACAGTGGCCCAAAACTAGCCCACTGTCCATTGAGCCCATAGTCGATCCACTACAAAACCCTCAAACTCGGTATCCTCAAAAGGGGACACGAAACAAAAACGATTTATTTCTCCTCCTTAATTGTGGATCAATGGAAGGCGATAAAGAATTAGAAGAAGAAGAGTGTGTTTTAATTGATCTGGATGGCGTTGCTGACATCCACATTCCTCCCAACGCGCCATACGTTCTCTCTGTATGATTTTTCGATATCTAATAGGTTTATATTTATATGGAATTTCTTTTCTTTGATTGCACGAAGCTGTTTCTTGAATTCTATGTACTTGTGTTTCTCCAAGAACTGTGTAATGTAGTTAATCTATTTACTTGTGTTCAGAAATTAGACGCTGATAGAATGGTGACATGAAATATTGAACTGATTCAGCAAATGGAAGAGGAAATCGAAGGGTTTTAAGCTATGATTTAACCTTTTAGAAATCAAAGGTGATAAGTTATTGCTTGTTTTAAGTAATTTAATTGCAGTAGGTTAGTTTGTTAGAATAAATCCTTAACTATTAGGGTGTTAGTTGCTTTGTTAGTTTGTTAGAATAAATCCCTAACTATTAGGGTGTTAGTTGCTTAGTTTGACAATTTCTTTGTTAATTATACCACGGTGCTTTAGTTGTGCATTAGTGGGCTGCTATTTCTCATTTTCTTTTAGGACACTTTGTAAAGGCTATTTAAGTCGAGCTCAGCTGTTGAATAAGTAGGTTATTCCCAAATTGTTTAGTGTTCTTGATCTGTAGTTCCTCTAGTGTGTGATCAATAATTCCTTATAATTTGGTATCAGAGCCAGCTCAACTGGGGCCTGAGATGAAAGAAAGCGGCAGTCTTTTGAGTGATTTCCAAACACAGAAGAGAGAAAAGAGAGGATGACTGAAGAGAAGAATTCCGTGCAACCTGCAATACCACGCTTCGATGGTCATTATGACCATTGGAACATGCTTATGGAAAACCTCTTAAGATTCAAGGGTTACTGGAGTTTAGTTGAAACTGGTTATAATGAATCAGAGGCAGGAACAGTGGTGTCCGAGGCACAGCAAAAGCAATTGGAGGATTTGGTGGTCCAGGATCTCAAAGTGAAGAATTACCTGTTCCAAGCAATTGACACGACAATTCTTGAGCAAATCCTGGAGAAACGCACCTTGAAGCAGATATGGGATTCGATGAGGAAGAAATTCGAGGGGAATGCTAGGGTTAAGCGTTTGGCTCTTCAAGCACCGAGGAGATATTTCGAAGTTCTGGAGATGAAAGTAAGTGAAACCATTACTGAATATTTACTTGTGTCACGAGTGTAGCAAATAAAATGCGGAGTAATGGAGAGCAGATGAGGAACGGCACCATTGTGGAAAAGATTCTTAGGACTTTAACAGAGAAATTCAATTATGTTGTTGTCTCGATCGAAGAATCTAAGGACATTGATGCACTCACAATTGATGAACTGCAAAGTTCACTCATTGTGCATGAACAAAAGTTTCACAGGAGCAATGGAGAGGAGCAGGCATTGAGGGTGACTGTGGATTAAAGAAATGGAGGTAGAGGTCGAGGTCGAGGTAGAGGTAGAGGTAGAGGTAGAGGTAGAGGTGGCTATAGAGGCAGAGGTCGACACGCTTTCAATAAGGCTACTGTTGAATGCTACAAGTGCCATAAGCTTGGCCATTTTCAGTATGAGTGTCCGATTTGGGAGGAGGCCAACTATGCTGAAAAAATTGAACACGAAGAGATGCTCTTGATGTCATATGTCGAGATGAACCAGACAGAACGAGAAGATATTTGGTTCCTTGATTCAGGCTGCTCAAATCAAATGAGTGGGAACATTCCTGCATTCTGTGAGTTGAATGAGACTTTTCGACAAATGGTGAAATTGGGAAATAATACCAAAATGAGCGTGCTTGGGAAAGGAAGGGTGAGACTGCATATCAATGGCAGTAACCATGTGATCACTGATTTCTTCTACATCCCAGAGCTGAAGAATAATCTCATAAGCATTGGACAGCTCCAAGAGCGTGGTCTTGCAATTCTGATTCAATCAGGAAAGTGTCGCATATATCATCCAGAGAGAGGGCTTATTATTCAGTTCGAGATGACAGCCAACGAAATGTTTGTATTGTTGGCCAAATTCCAGTTCGAAAAGGAGAAGGATACCTGCTTTCATCCAACTACCTCAGATCTAGCTCACCTTTGGCACTGCAGATATGGACACTTGAGCTATAAAGGCTTAGGAACACTACAGTTTAGGAAGATGGTCCATGGTCTTCCACAACTCCCTACATCAACTGTGACTTGCACTGAATGCATGGTGGGGAAACATCATAGAAATCTCATTCCCTAGAAGAGCACATGGAGAGCCACAAAGAAGTTGCAGCTGATACACGCAGACATTTGTGGTCCAATCTCCCCAATGTCAAACAGCAAGAAAAGGTACTCACTGTGCTTCATAGATGATTTCAGCAGGAAGGCATGGATCTATTTCTTGAGTGAGAAGTCTAAAGCATTCAACATGTTTAAGTGTTTTAAGAAGCTTGTTGAGAATGAAATTGGTTTATCCATTAAATGCCTACGGACTGATAGGGTGGTGAATTTAATTCTTAAGATTTTAATGAGTTTTGCAAGCAACATGGTGTTAAGAGGCAGTTAACAACAACATACACTCCACAGCAAAACGGAGTGGCAGAACGCAAAAAATCGGATAGTGATGAATATGGTGAGGAGCATGCTGTCGGAGAAGAAGATGCCGAAGAACTTTTGGCCCAAGGCTGTTAACTCGACAATTTATGTACTAAACAGGAGTCCCACATTATCAATAAAAGATGTCACACCACAGGAAGCATGGAGCGGGGTAAAACCTACAGTGAAGCATTATAGGGTCTTTGGATGCATCTCACATGTTCATATCCCGGATGCAAGAAGGACAAAGTTGGCCAGTAAGAGTTTTGTGTGTGTTCTTTTAGGCGTCAGTGAAGAATCAAAGGCATATCGACTATATGATCCTATATCAAAGAAGGTTATAGTAAGTCAAGATGTCATTTTTGAAAAAGAAAAGCAATGGGATTTGGATAAGAGTTTTGAAGAGCAAATCTTGGTGAACCTGGAGTAGGGAGATGATGAGAGCTGTGCTGATTTGTTTGAAGATGACGTTGATAATAGTGAAGGAGGTAGCAATGAAGATGTGGGAATGGTGAATGTTGAGCCGAATTCAATCTCTCCGAGTACATCAACAGAAGCTAATTTAAATGGAGGAAGAATCCGACGAGCTCCAGCCTATTTGAATGATTATGTCACTGGTGAGAGGCTTTCAGAGGAGGAGATTGAGGTTAACATGGCTCAAATCATGTCTGCAGATCCATCAAGTTTTGAAGAGGCTGAGAAGAGTTCTAAATGGAGGCTGGCAATGGATACTGAGATGAAGGCAATTGAGAAGAATGAGACATGTAAACTAACTGAGTTGCCTGCAGGTGCTAAGACAATTGGGTAAAGTGGATTTATAAGGCAAAATTCAATGAACTTGGACAAGTGGACAAATACAAAGCGAGGTTGGTGGCCAATGGTTATTTACAGCAACAAGGAGTGGACTACACTGAAGTCTATGCTCCAGTGGCAAGGATGGATACAGTTCGCATGATCATTGCTTTGGCAGCTCAAAGAGGATGGAAGATTTTTCAACTCGATGTAAAGTCCGCCTTCCTTCATGGAGAATTAAGTGAAGATGTCTATGTAGAGCAACCGATGGGGTATGTGCAGAAAGGGCATGAGTACAAAGTGTATAAATTGCAGAAGGCCTTGTACGGACTAAAACAAGCTCCTCGAGCTTGGTTGGTTTAGTAGGATTGAAGCACACTTTCTCAGTGAAGGATTTCAGAGATGTCATAGTGAACAAACCTTGTTCATTAAAACCAGCCGTGGAGGCAAGATCCTTATTGTGAGTGTTTATGTGGATGACTTGATATATACTAGTGATGATAAAGTCATGATGGGTGAATTTAAAGAGTCTTTGTTGAGAGAATTTGACACGTCTGATTTGGGGTGTATGAGGTTCTTTCTAGGTATAGAAGTCTTGCAAAATGTTGATGGTATATATATCTGTCAAAGAAAGTATGCACTTGATGTTTTGAAACTATTTGGTATGGAGGATATCAATGATGTGTGTAGTCCCATTGTACCAGGTTCTACTGCATAGTGACGAAGGAGGAGTCAAAGTTGATGAGACATATTTTAAGCAAATAGTGGGGAGCCTCATGTATCTCACCACCACTAGACCTAATATGATGTTTACCCTGAGTTTAATTAGTCGTTACATGTCTAAGCCTACAGAGCTACATTTGCAAGCTGCTAAAAGAGCTCTCAGGTACTTGAAAGGGACAGTGAACTATGGGATACTCTACAAGAAGGGTAGAGCTGAAGTGCTTTTTACATTCACTGACAGTGATTATGCCGGAGATGTTGAGGACAGGAGAAGCACCTCTGGATATGTATTTTTGATGAATTCAGGGGTTGTATCTTGGTCTTCAAGGAAGCAACATTATAAACCACTGTGGCTGAATTTGTGGCAGCTGTAGCTTGTGCTTGTCAGGCTGTTTGGATGAGGAGAATACTTGAGAAGTTGGGGCGTCTGCAGGAAGGTAGCACTACAATAATGTGTGACAGCAGCTCAGCTATTAAACTCTCCAAATATTCGGTTATGCATGGCAGAAGCAATCACATAGATGTGCGATTCCATTTTCTTCGAGATTTGGTAAAAGATGGAGTTATTGAGCTGGTCTTTTGCTGCACAAAGGATCAACTAGCTGATGTGATGACTAAGCCTCAGAAGTTGGAAGATTTTCTGAGATTGCGAGAGTTGCTGGGAATGTGTAAAGTGTTTGATAAACTAAGTACTTGAAAGTGCTTAGTTTAAGGGAGGGAATGATAAGTTATTGCTTGTTTTAAGTACTTTAGTTGCAGTGGGTTAGTTTGTTAGAATAAATCCCTAACTATTAGGGTGTTAGTTGCTTAGTTTGACAATTTCTTTGTTAATTATACCACGATGCTTTAGTTGTGCATTAGTGGGCTGCTATTTTTCATTTTCGGTTAGGACACTTTGTAAAGGCTATTTAAGCCAAGTTCAGCTGTTGAATAAGTAGGTTATTCTCAAATTGTTTAGTGTTCTTGATCTGCAGTTCCTTTTGCGTGTGATCAATAATCCCTTACAAAAGGGGTGTGTAAATTTGTTCTTATCATCTGAATATGCAAAGGAGATTTATTAACTTTGACGGCAAAGGAGTTGCGACTTTTAGTGGAATGAATATAAGTTTTTTCTGTGCAATTTCAATTCCAAGGCTCTTCAAGCACTGAAATCGGATTCAGTCAAACTCTTAATATCTTAGTTTTTGATTGTGTAAATTGTTTTTGATGTCTTAATGTTATCTACAAAACTCTTCATTGAAACAATTTATTTCTGATTTTTATAGATTAAATTAAATTGAAGATGGCTTAGCATTCTTAAGCTTGTATAGCATTCTTAAGTTTGTATTCAATGTTTATAGAATCAAAGTAAATGCTCATCAATTTTGAAGTGCTTTAAGTAAATTTTGTTTGGCATTTATTATTTTAGTTTCTGTTATTTGATCATTCAACATACAATGCAGGGTCTGGATACACTTAACCCAATTCTGGTCATCGATAACAAAATTAAGCTGGTATGTTTTAAGACCCGAAAAACTTCACTTGGTGTTAGAAAGTTGATATATTTCCCCCTTTCCTTGAGTAATATTTCCTATTATCTCTTCCCTTTATTTCAGATAGGAGAATATGAAGAAACAATTGGGACTTGCCTTGTTTTCAATGAAACTGGTGAGCCACTACTTCTGAGTTGGCATTGTATATATTTGAAGGAGCTGATTGTGGATTTGGCGTTTTCTAACCTATAGAATAGTCTAATTATGAATGGGAAACACTTAGAACGTCTGTAAACCAATTAATTTTAGCTTTGTTTATAGAGTTCCCTCGTGTACTTATCATACATTGCCATTTAACAAGGAAAATAACATTCATGCTACTAATGTTCTTTTACCCTTCATTGATGGATCTTTCTTTATGTAAGAAATTAATCGAACTCCATATTCATGCTACGTAGATGTTAACATTTAACTTCTGGAAATCCGTGGTGCCTTGACTTTGTCGTACCCGAGTTTTAATTCCTTTTAGACACTTCAAAAATTTAACAGTCACTTGACACTACGGAATGAATCCAACTTGTAATTCATATACTTGAACATTTTTTTGCAGATGCTGCTCCCGTGGTTCACGAAGAGACTGGGTCATCTGAGGGCAACCTTTTTGCAGGAAAATGCATTGTAGACCCAAAATCCCCTGGCAGGCAAGTCAATCCAATTGCACGTCTTCATAAGGTTCTCAAGTTCAGACAATTTTCAGAAGCCGTGATTGAAGATGCAACAGACAATCATGCAATTAAGTCATCTTGAAGCACTAACGACGGTTTTAACAGTATGATCATCTATCTTATCAAAAACTCCTCGAAGTCAATCAAGGTTCAAGCAAGGAATATTACAACTACAGGAAGTTGTTAAACTAAGTACTTGAAAGTGCGTAGTTTAAGGGAGGGAATGATAAGTTATTGCTTGTTTTAAGTACTTTAGTTGCAGTAGGTTAGTTGCTGGGAGTGTGTAAAGTGTCTGATAAACTAAGTACTTGAAAGTGCTTAGTTTAAGGGAGGGAATGATAAGTTATTGCTTGTTTTAAGTACTTTAGTTGCAGTGGGTTAGTTTGTTAGACTAATTCCCTAACTATTAGGGTGTTAGTTGCTTAGTTTGACAATTTCTTTGTTAATTATACCACGATGCTTTAGTTGTGCATTAGTGGGCTGCTATTTCTCATTTTCTGTTAGGACACTTTGTAAAGGCTATTTAAGCCAAGTTCAGCTGTTGAATAAGTAGGTTATTCCCAAATTGTTTAGTGTTCTTGGTCTGCGGTTTCTCTTGTGTGTGATCAATAATTCCTTACAAATGGGGTATGTAAATTTGTTCTTATCATCTGAATATGCAAAGGAGGTTTATTAACTTTGACGGCAAAGGAGTTGCGACTTTTAGTGGAATGAATATAAGTTTTTTCTGTGCAATTTCAATTCCAAGGCTCTTCAAGCACTGGCATCGGATTCAGTCAAACTCTTAATATCTTAGTTTTTGATTGTGTAATTTGTTTTTGATGTCTTAATGTTATCCACAGAACTCTTCATTGAAACAATTTATTTCTGATTTTTATAGATTAAATTAAATTGAAGATGGCTTAGCATTCTTAAGCTTGTATAGTAGCATTCTTAAGTTTGTACTCAATGTTTATAGAATCAAAGCAAATGCTCATCAATTTTGAAGTGCTTTAAGTAAATTTTGTTTGGCATTTATTATTTTAGTTTCTGTTATTTGATCATTCAACATACAATGCAGGGTCTGGATACACTCAACCCAATTCTGGTCATTGATAACAAAATTAAGCTGGTATGTTTAAGACCCGAAAAACTTCACTTGGTGTTAAAAAGTCGATATATTTCCCCCTTTCCTCGAGTAATATTTCCTATTATCTCTTCCCTTTATTTCAGCTAGGAGAATATGAAGAAACAATTGGGACTAGCCTTGTTTTCAATGAAACTGGTGAGCCACTACTTCTGAGTTGGCAGTATATATATTTGAAGGAGCTGATTTGTGGATTTGGCGTTTTCTAACCTATAGAATAGTCTAATTATGAATGGGAAACACTTAGAACTTCTGTAAACCAATTAATTTTAGCTTTGTTTATAGAGTTCCCTCGTGTACTTATCATACATTGCCATTTAATGAGGAAAATAACATTCATGCTACTAATGTTCTTTTACCCTTCATTGATGGATCTTTCTTTATGTAAGAAATCAATCGAACTCCATATTCATGCTACGTAGATGTTAACCTTCAACTTCTGGAAATCCGTGGAGCCTTGACTTTGTCGTACCCGAGTTTTAATTCCTTTCAGACACTTCAAAATTTTAACAGTCACTTGACACTACGGAATGAATCCAACTTGTAATTCATACACTCGAACATTTTTTGGCAGATGCTGCTCCCGTAGACTGGGTCATCTGAGGGCAACCTTTTCGCAGGAAAATGCATTGTAGACCCAAAATCCCCTGGCAAGCAAGTCAATCCAATTGCATGTCTTCATAAGGTTCTCAAGTTCAGACAATTTTCAGAAGCTGTGATTGAAGATGCAACAGACAATCAGGCAAATAAGCCATCTTGAAGCACTAACGACGGTTTTAATAGTATGATCATCTATCTTATCAAAAACTCCTCGAAGACAATCAAGGTTCAAGCAAGGAATATTACAATTACAGGAAGTTAATAGAAGGATGAACTTTGTAACAATGGGAGGGTTAGATGTTGAGAATTTTCTCTGGATGATCATATTTATCACCATATTTCCGTGTAAAAATTGCTAATAGCATTTCATGCATGTAGTGTCAATTTTGCAAAGATTTATCAATCCATTATCAGTGTCTGGCATAATAAACCCTCAATAAATGAATGTTCAATAAATTAATAATCTCGCTTAAATGATAAAATTTCGTGGTTCCCATTTGAGCCAGTGTACTAAATTAATAACCTTGTTAAATGTATAAGATAATATATTTTTTTAGATCCTTTAAGGCTAAACGAATTTACAAAATAATAAATGTTTAAATTTATACTAATACAAATTAACAAACGTAATTGGACAATATTTTCTTTAATTTGTCTTTTTTCAAAATATACATCTAAAGTCTTTTGCTTTTTCTTTGTACCCAAATCAAATTCAACTTCATTATTAATTTTTTTGTAATGCACATACTACGTTTGACATGTATTTTTCATTTTGTACAAATTAATAATTTAAAGTTACGAGAAAACTGCTTGAAATGCCTCTTTTGAAGAAATAGTGGTAAAACACAATTATCATCTAGATCGTGATTATCATTGATAGGTGTATTGAGTACCCCTTGAATAATATTTTTATTAGTATGAGATCATCACAACGTTATTTTCACTATAATAGTTTAAAAGATACTTGACGTTCGTCACATTTCTATTAGTATGAGATCATCACGATGTCATTGATTCCTTCATCCTCACTAACTTTTGGTCCAACATTAATATTTTCATTGGACTGAATATTGCAGATTTTTTAATTCATTTCAAATGAAACGCCATAGTAGAAAAAAGGTGTGAAATTTGGAATGATCGGGGGTCTTTAAGTTAAAAACTAATTACTGTAGAAATTTTATTTTATGTGTACATGAAATAATTTGAACGATTAATGTTTCAAGATATTAAATTTTGAAGTCATGTACATTAACGTTTCCTCTTTAATATATGTATGTATGTGCATTTTTGTGTGCTTACATGTAGAATAGGAAAATATAATACAAGTTATAAGAGTATAAAATACTCTATAAATTAATAATTATTCATTTTCGATAAATTAAGAACTCATCTAAAAAAAAAAAAATCTCAGTCTCAATATTATTATTTTATAAAGGTTTTACTTTAGAGGAACAGGGCCGGTAAAAATGATCGAATAGCGCAGATTTGAATGTGACCATTTATTGGTGAAATTTATGATCTTATCTTTGGAACACATGGTGCAGAGTTTACCAAACGACTAACACTTCCATCATCTAAAAAGACTGAAAAATGGAACGGAAAACAGAACCTTATATACAATTCGGCTATGGTGGAAGATAAAATAAATACGTCCCTACCTTTGCTTGCAATCCGGGCAATGCAGCTGATAAAATTGCACCCTGATTTGTTCAAAATCAACACTAAATTTGTTGATGTAACTCACAATTTACATAAATGAAAAAATATGTTAAATGCACCTGAGAAAAGCCAAGAAGGCCATAGAACGGACCATGTTTTATCATGCAATCTTCAATATAAGCAAGACATTCATCAAATTTCTCGTACTCGTTAAATTTCTGAAAAAATTTAGAATTGAATTAAACAAAGTTTATTAAGATTAATGCCAAAATATAAAAAGAAATAAACCTTATTGAACTGGAACCACTCGTAATACGGAGAATCAAAAATTCCTTTGACATTTGATTTGCCTCAACATGGAAAAGGAATGTTGACAAAAACCAGATCCGATTTGTCGAGGACAGATTCCGGCCACTTTCCAGCGACTTGTTTATTGAAAATCTCGGCGCTGGTTCGAAATCCGTGAAGGCACAAGAATCTGAGTTTTCTCGAACTGCTAATTCCTTCACTTCCCATGCTTGAAATGAATGGCTGCTTGAATGCTATGAGTTTCCTTCTGCTTCATAGAAATGAAAGGTCTCAACGTAATTTTCACGTGTTTCCTCAAATTCAACCCTTTATTGTTGGGAACCCTTCAGAATTGGAGGTCCTAAGCCCTTACCGTAAAGAGGCAAAATCCACCAATTCCCACATCGGAAGTTTGTAACTTTGGCTATAGAAAGGAAAAGTTAAAATAGCTTCAAAACCTTCGTTCATAAATTCAATAAAAAAAAAATAAATCTAAAATGTAATAATTGTCAAATAAAACTATCAAAAACTACAAACAAAACAAATTCAGCTAAAAGTAATATTGTAAAGCTCAGATCCATCTAGATCTAACAAACACTAGTTAAAACAACACTTAACTAATTAAAACAGATGTCTAGAACCATACACGGCAGGTTTTTTACCTGAAATTCCTATTTTCCTTCGCATGCGCAGCTGAATGGAAATGGAAGGGTAAGGGTTTGCACTTCGACTCAGTAAGTCAGTCTTTGCTGGTATCAAAACTGACGTTGGATATTGGATTTGGAGTTTGGAGTCTTTGGACCATTTCCATTTGTTGTTGATTTTGGGCCTAATATTTTTAAACAAAAAGAGCCCTAGCTGGATCCGGTCATCATCAACCCAAAGGAAAAAAAAAATTGGAACTTTTCTTCATATCTTCTCTCCTTCCGGCTTCCGTCTGTAACTGCAACTGCTGCGCACCTGCCATTGCCAACCCGGCGGCAGCTGAACTTTCGACGGATAATTGTTGTGAACTATGCTTGTTTTTAAGTTTCAAGGTTTTGGAGCAGGGTCGGCTGTTGAACCCCACAAGTCATTGTCTTCACCTTTACTCATCTTTAATGTTGGGACCGGTGGCGGAAGTTTCTTTACTGGTGGTTTGTAGATTGGAATCTATGGAGGAAGTGGCTTTACTGGTGTGGAAGAAGTTTCTTGTTTTTCAAAAGTTTTATATAACGTAACTCCAGCAAGCAGAAGATAAATGGACACAGGGTGGATTAATTGCTACTTCATGGAATCAGTTAAATTTAACAGTGGAACAAGAAATTCTGTTAGTGGAACAAGAAATTTTGTTAGTCCTCCATTTCATAGCCACTTTTAATAAATAGAACATTTATTATTATCAAATCATTTTAATTTTGAAAAACGTTTGATCAAATCAACTTTTGAAAATTATTCTACACATCAAAGTTTTTTTATACCTAGCACTCGAGATTCATTCATTGCTATCTATTAAAGTGTTAGCATATTTCTCTCTTGGTACTTAATTGTAATCATATCATTTATTAAGAGAGAAGTTTCATTTTTAAACCAACTTTCTTTAAAACTTGTGGGTCAGTTGAGATCTCGTAAAGCCCAACGTTGTATAAGGATTGGTATTCCTTATTTGTAAGTTACCGAAAGCATTGTAAATGTTTGGATTGCACCACAGGTCAATTAACATAGTGAAATTGGCCTTGCTCGTGACGGAGAGGTTGGTAATGGAGGACGTAGATCATTGGGTTGGATCAAGCCTCCATAATGATATCGTTTGCATAATCTATCTCTCTTTACTTATTGATGTCATATGCGTGCTTATTATTTTAATTAATTTATATAGTTATTACCTACTTGATTTTAGATTTATTTTTTGAAAATTTTTTAAAAACCAACTCACCCTCTCTTGGTTAACTATTCTTGGGCTATCAATTCCCACGATATTAGCACATTGCCTCATTTACACAAATTTTGAGACATCGTCCCATGATCGCATCTCTAGCCTACAAACTTTTGCGGCAACGCTAGATCCATTAATAGCTAGTGTACACGAGTTGCCTTTGGAGTGCTTCACTCGATAACTCAATTGGTCTAGAAGTGTTATTATATCCTTTCTGTATCCTTGAAACAAACAATGCTCATCTAGTGACTTCAAGCTCCTTCCAGGAGCCAAAGAAGGCCATAAAGACCTAACACCACCAATTGGTTCCCAAACCCGAGTAGTTTAATCATCCCTTCATGTGCCTAAAGTAGGCTCTTACTTGCCACATTGGCTTTGAGGGTGCTTAGTATAAATTAAACTAAGTTTCCATATATTTGAAATCATTCAAAGTTAATTAATTAGGAACCCACTTAATTAAATTAAAATATATTACAATCCCACTTTAAAAGCAATTAATGTAATTCAATTGCATACTATGAAACCCTTAGCAGTCGACTCTCTCTCTCTCTCTCTCTCTCTTTCCTCAATTCTTGTCACCATTTTTCCCATCAATTCATGTCACCATTCGTAATAACCAAATCAATGTGTACACCAATTTCAGTATTTCAAGAATATGAGAATTAGCAATAAGTCGCAAATAGAGATCGAAACGAGAAAACGAATTGTTCACAAACTGCAATAGACATTCATAGCCACTGTTTTGTGTTTTTTATTTCCTTAGACAAGTTTTGAAGGGTTCTATCTGATTTTATATTTATGTTTCGAATTTTGATTAGTTTACTTCGAGAATTCCAGATGCGACCAAGTTTTCTAGACATCACAAATCTTATACTTGCATCGCTTTCTATTCTTTCTATTTTGTGTTAATTTGTTGAGTATCATAACAAAAATTGGGTTATCAGCAGTGACTCACAATTCGTGGTGAATCAAGTCAATGGAAACTTCGTGGCCAGAGACAAACACATGGCAGCCTATCTAAAGCTGGTCATGAATTCCCTGTCGAACTTCGAGAGGTTCAAGCTGATCAGGTGCCTCGCCAAGAGAATTCCCATGCGGATGCTCTATTGAAGCTGGCCAGCAGCAAAGATTCTGAGCTGCTTAAAGTAGTGCAAATTGAGCACCTGACTGAACCCCCCATCAAGAAGGGTGAAGAGCTGATGTGGATTGAAAGCACACCACCCTGGATGCTACCTATCTTGGCCTACTTGAAAGAGAAGACCTTGCTAGAGGATGAAACCAACGTACGAAGTCTTCGAAGGAGAGATGCTCACTTCGTCCTACATGATGATATCCTATATAAACGCAGCTTCTCCTCTCACTTTCTCAGATGCGTGAGGGGAGAAGAAGTGAATTATATCCTTAGAGAAGTGCATGAAGGCGTTTGTGGAAATCACTTCGGTGGACCTTCCTTGGCACACAAGATACTCAGGCAAGGGTATTACTGGCCAACCCTGAAAAGGGATGCCATAGAGTTCGTACGCAAATGTGACTAGTGCCAACGCTTCTCCAATGTCCAGAGGTAGTCATCTCAAGAACTCACTTTTGTATCAAGCCCCCTGGCCGTTAGCCAAGTGGGGTGTGGATTTCATTGGCCCCTTACCAAAGGGAAGAGCGAGCGAACGCTTCGCCATAGTCGCTATTGACTACTTCACCAAATGGGTAGAAGCGGAGCCTCTGGCCAAGATTACTGAGGCCAACACCTCCAAGTTTCTCTGGAAAAATATCATATACCGGTTCGACATACCTTATTCTTTAATTTTAGACAATGGCAAACAGTTTGACAACAGGAAGATTCGGGACTTGTGTGATGAGCTCGGAATCAGAAAGCATTTCTCCTCACCACATCATTCCCAGGCGAATGGCTAGGTCGAGGTGGTCAACAAGACCATAAAGCTCACCCTAAAAAAGGAAGTTGGATACCTCCAAAGAGGCCTGGGTTGACGAGCTCCCCCAGGTTCTATGGGCCATAGAACCACACACAAGATTGCCACTAGGGAAACTCCATTTTCCATGACTTATGGAGCTGAGGTGATGATCCCTGTAGAGGTCGGTATCCCCTCTCCTCGCCGTATCCACTTCAATGAGATAACAAATGATGAACTGAGGAAGCTTGAGCTAGTCTTCCTCAAAGAAAGGAGAGATGATTCTCAAGTCAGGCTCGCTTCCTACCAGTGTAAGATGATGCGTTATTACAATGCTAAAGTGAAGAAGAGAGTATTTCGCATGGCGACCGGTACTCTTTAAGGTTTTCCCTTCGACCAAAGATCTACACACATGGACTTTGGGGCATAACTAGGAAGGGTCATATCGAATCGTCAATGAGTTCAGGCCTAGTACCTACAAAATTGGGGACCTGGACGGAAAGATAATGCCCCACCCCTGGAATATTGAACATTTGAAGAAGTATTACCAGTAGGGAACATGTAATGTTGTAAATGTTGCAATCAGATGAATGAAATGTTCTGTTCACTCCACTCACATGTCGGCACATCAAGCAACATTAGGTAAGGTACAAGCTCCTCCACAGGGGTCACGCCCAATATTCTGTCTAGTCAGAGGTGGTGCGGGTGCCATCTTTGATGAAGCAGCAAGTGCACAATTCAAGCAACATTGGGCGAGGTGCAAGCTCCTCCACATGGGTCACCCCTAATATTCTGCCTAGTCAGAGGTGGTGTGGGTGCCATCTTTGATGAATCAGAAAGTGCACACATTAAGTAACATTGAACAACGTGCAAGCTCCTCCGCATGGGTCACCCCCAATATTCTGCCTAGTCAGAGGTGGTGGGTACCATCTTTGACGAAGCAGCAAGTACACATATCAAGTAACATTGGGCGAGGTGCAAGCTCCTCCACAGGGGTCACTCCCAATATTCTACCTAGTCAGAGGTAGTGTGGATGCCATCTATGACGAAGCAGCAAGTGTACACATCAAGCAACATTGGGCGAGGTACAAGCTCCTCCACATGAGTCATCCCTAATATTCTGCCTAGTCAGAGGTGGTACGATACCATCTTTGATGAAGCAGTAAGTGTGATATGTGCATTTTTACACACTTATTGTAGGCAACTAACATGGATAATTGTTAATAAATATGTGAAATATAGCTTAATTCGATGTAAATTGTGTTTTGCAGGACAACAGTGATGAATATGGTGGAAATTAGAAGAAAAATGGAAAAAAGTGCTAAAACGAATTAAAACCGAAGTTAGGGACCACAAGATGATACTTTGAATATTGATAGGAGACAATAGGATGGAATTAGAACTCAAAAAGGAATGAAATATGATCAAAATCAATTTCAAATCGCATAAGTTATATTACAGATTTTTAGTCGAAGATTGAAATCAATTTCTAGCATAGTAAATGTCCGAATTGAAAAAATTCTATTTCCATAAAAGTTGTTTCCCTTTGAGTTATCTTTCCAATGTACTTTAAATTGTATCAATAGGATATCGGAAGAGAACTTTATAGCCAAAATACGGACTGCTATGCGGAGATAAAAAATTTGCGCGCGAAGACAACTTTCCTTGTTCGATTAGAACTCTTTTGGAAGTCAATTTGGACGTGATTTTCAATTAATTTTCGACCCCTACAAATACATAACAGCAAAATATAAAGAGGAGAGCGAGTTTTATCAAGATTTTCAGAGAGAAAAGTGCAAGAACATCAAGATTGACTCCAAGAACATGAAGATTTAATTGAAGATTAATGGGGGTGATGTTGCTCTTCATCTATTTTTCCAATTTTCTTCTCTTCACCATGCTAGGCTAGATTTTTATGTACTAGGTGAACGATGAACCTCGCATTATGATTTTTTAATTTCTATTTTGCAATTTGATATTTAAACACGTTTGATGGATGTTGAATGATTTATACATACTTTCTTACTTCCATGATTATAGTGCACGATAATTGTGTGAGTTTGAGTGGTTTATTTTATACATTTGAAAGAAGGAAATAAACTCAACAATGTGTAAATCATCATTTTGTTCATAGATGATAGAAATATACCGATATACATTACGTAAATCTTTAAGTGTTTACAAAATTTCATGCATTCTTGTGTATTGCATTTATCATAAAAATATAGTCAAATGGTATGCTAGAATATGTTCAATTCTACTCGAAAGAGATTGTTGAATAGGTTAGAAACATTGATTCTTCAACAAATTCATCGTGTTATCAAATTGTGAAATATGGATAAAAATGGAACTTTGCTTGGTTATTCGGAATCCTAGTACGCTTTTTCATACATTAATTTCTTCAACTTTTACATTCAACCATTACTTTTGCATTTAGTTCGTAATTTTACTTTAATTTACATATTAGTCATAGTTCCATCATAAAATCACAAAAATAATCATATTGAGTTTAATAGATTCGGTTAAGGTTGCAATAATAGAAATCAAGTTAAATCAATTCTCGTGGGAACAATACTCGAAATTCTTGAATTTTCCTTTATTACTTGTCAATGAACCGTACACTTGCGGTGATTTAAATTCGAAATATATTTTCGTGAACAAAGTGCACACATCAAGCAACATTGGGCGAGGTGCAAGCTCCTTCACATGGGTCACCCCCAATACTCTGCCTAGTCAGAGGTGGTACGGGTGCCATCTTTGATGAAGCGACGAACGCGTATACTTTGCGAGGTGAATTATTCATTGGCATCTTCCATTTTATTAAGTGGTTGAGTAAGTCCGACGTGATTACTTGTTCATTGGCTTCTTCCATTTTATTAAGTGGTTGAGTAAGTCCGATGCGATTACTTATTCATTGGCTTCTTCCATTTTATTAAATGGTCAAGTAAGGCCGATGCAATTACTGGTTCATTGGCTTCTTCCATTTTATTAAGTGGTTGAATAAGTCCGATACGAGATTACTTATTCATTGACTTCTTTTATTTTATTATGTGGTTGAGTAGGCCCGATGCGATACTACTTGGTTCATTGGCTTCCTCCATTTTATTAAGTAGTTGAGGTTAGTCGATGCGATTAAGCTTGGAACAATTTATTTAGTTATCTATCTGAAGCAATCATAGAAGATGCGACGATACTTGTGCAATGCAAGTAAAGAAAACGAAGCGTCAATACTTGGAAGAAAAATGGAACAAATTTCGTTAGCACAGATCAAGGCCGAAGCCATTATAAAATAGCTAAAGGTCTACATTAATAATAGCCACCGCTCCTACCTCCTCCTGGGGAGGGCCTCCTCTTCCTCCACTGCTGCCTCCTGGGCCACTGGCCTGCCCCCAGTGTGGCCTCCGAACTCCTCTTCTATGAAGCCAATATCTAACTCAGGATGCCTCTCACGCAAGCGAGATATCATCTCATGGGTAGCCCAGAAAGCCCAGTAGCTAATGAAGTCGTTATACTCAAGCTTCTTATCAAAGTTTGCCTTATAGTCCTCGACTGCTGAGTCCTCGGCTGTCTTCACTTCGGCCCTCAGCAACTCAATCTCTCTTGTTTGAGCCTCAGACAGCATCCTCAGTTCGGCTTTCTGCTTATTAGCCTCGACCAGAGCCTCCGAGGCAATTCTTTGGTGGTCATGGGCCTGGTCGAATCGCTTTGTTAGAGCCGCCACTTGGGAGATGAACTCATGAAGCTCATTTTTCAGCTAATTCACTTCAACTTCGACAGTGTCCAGTTTCAAGGTGGCCACAATCCATCTATCCTCAACCTCTTTCCTCGCTTTGGCCACCTCGACCTCCCAAGTTTCTGATGCCTTCAATTTCTCCTCCAACTCATCATTTCGCTTGAGAAGGCCTTGGACCAGATCCATATGCATTGTTCGCAGCCAGCAGATCCTCAACTTCACACGAGGTGGTATGATTTTGCCAGTCTTTGGTCCAGTACTTCCCGTGGATCCGTGCTGCAGAGGCCGTTTCGGGATGCAGCATTTCCAAAACTGCATTGGGGAGATCTTCATCTTTGCTCTCCAGAAAATTAGTAGCCTTGCCTCAGGCCGGAGTGGCTGTAGGCCTCTTTTGGTTCTTCCTGGCCGGGCCTTCAGCGAAGTAAGAGGTTACCGCCATGGTCATCCCAGGTTGAGCTGGGGGAGGAATCTCCTTCGGAGGAGCTGAAGAAGATGCCCCTACTGGGCCAGCCCTCTTTTTCTTCACAAGGGGGGCTCTTTCCTCCGCCTCATCTTCCTCAATAGGCTGAGGAGCTTTGTTGAGGGATAGCAAACGCTCCGACTGCTTCTTGTAAGTAATCGAGCTGGTTTTCAACTCCTTTGCCACCGTAATCGACCTGAGGATAGTGGCGAAATCAGGCATCAACACATTCTTCTTCGTGAAGTCTCCTGCAAACAATGCAAATGGCTAAGTGTTCAAGAGCGAGATCATAGGCAGAGCTGAAGCGAGGTGTTTACCTTGATTTGACATTAGTCCGTGGGCGACGAAGTGGGTGTTATTGTCAATAATTTCTTTATAGTTCCTTTTCGCGGAGGTGTCTGATAGATGTGGCTTATGATATCCCACTTCTCCTCGAATAATTCACACCTTAGAAGAGAGCCCACAAACAAGATATATTAAAACCATAAGCATGGATATACAAGTAAAATCAGCTCTGGAAAGGAACTTACTGTAAGTTGAGTACGAAGTGGGAATAGTAAGAGGCGCCATGAGGTCGTCCTCGATAGTGTCCCACCTCCCGGCTACCTAAAATCAGGAGCTCATCCAGCCCTTGATAGAGGTGGCCAACCTAGTTATAAAGGGGGCATGGGATCCCCAAGGCGCCAGTAATACCATCCTTTCTTCTCGTCTCCCCTAGCCGCACACTTTGACAGGAATATGGAATAGAATATGCTAAATGGCACATCTACCCCCAGGCTGGCCCGACGCCAGATCATCGAGCCCACCATATGAGACCAGGAGTTTGGGTTGAACTGAGTCGGGGCTAACCAGTAAGACCGAAGCACTAACCTAAAAAAGGGATGGAAGGGGAGCCTAAGGCCTACCTTCAGCAAGTTCCCACTCACCGCCACACACCCCGGCCTCGAATAACATGCTCTCTCATGGGGCTCGGGCATAATCAGGTCTATACTATCAGGGATCCTAAAGGCTACCCTGCACCTCTTTAGTACTTCCCTAGTAATTTTAGAGGGGTAATTAGAAGCCCCCCATTGGACCAAAGTGTCTACGGGGAAAGTTGGATATCTCCAAATATTCTCCCCGGCCCTAATTGCCCTACTCAACTCGTCCGAAGACACCAGTGTGGGCTCCATTAAAGCAGAACTCCCCTCACCTCTCCTCCCATCACTCTCGGGAACGCTAACGGATCGTTCACTCGCCATCTAGTAAAGCTTGGAAGAATCTAAACAAAAAGATGAGGAAACCAAAAGTTCCGTTACCTAGTTCAACACCGTCGTCGGAGTTCACAAAAACAGTCATTGAAAATTCTGAAGGGTTGTCACTGGAAAATGCACGAGCACAGAAAATGCGAGGATTCTTTAGAACATGTGAGATTTTTGTGAAAGAAAAAACTTTGAAATGAAGAAGATGGGCTTATTATAGGCGTTCTAAACTTGCCCCAGCCATTGGATCATCCAAATCACATCTGGACCGTCCAATGTCAAAGTACAAGGATCTCCATTAAAGCCAATGGTCGTTGAATCAACAGCCTTGATGAAGCAGTAAGTTATACATACGACACAATCACGTCACCTTGAGGAACGAAAATCATAGCCATCATTGGCATTTATGGTAAAGGGGTGTTCGCTGAAAATCGTACCGCAAGCGCACGGGTCGCGTTCAAGTAATAAAGTGGACCTTAAGAGTCCGGATTGTCGATCCCACGAGGAATGTATACTTTGGATTACGCACTCTAATCAATTTTAATTCTAACGACAAAAATAAACACACACACATTTAAAAACAAGATTTAAAACTAACAATCTACAAAATAAGAAAATAAAGGTATCTTGGCAAATTTCGGAGGGAAAAGTGTGGTTGGAATTTACAACGTCGCTTAACCTATTGTTTCATTGATCTCGAACCAATTATGTGCCGATACATATTATCAAAATGCGATAGTTAGACCCGATTCTCCTGTTATAGCTAATACCCTCTTTCGAGCGCATATTAACCCTAATTAGTCAATTCATACCACATATTTCTATGTCAATACAAAGTTAACCAATTGCATGAATTTCTGTGAAAATACTCAGCGGATCACATGAGGTAGGTGTGTATCTCTACATCACCTAGACGCGCCTAGTATACTAGACAAACCCATGGCATCAATCATTTCGGTCTAATTAATGCAATCATTGTTAAACAGTCACACATAATTACCTAATAATTTCATCTAGTTGTCAATTAGATGAATCGAACACTTTGGTCTATTAAATGCAACTATCTTGCAACAATCACGTTAAAATTAATTACAATCATTTAAGCGTCACCAAAAATGATGTAAAACCTAATAATTTCATCTTGTCGTCACAAAAATGAAATCATCTTAAACATGATGATCGATACACTATGATTTTGATAACAACTGCATTTATCACTAAACATGTAGATATATCGATAATCAATGAAACAACTAGATTAAGTTCATTTCATAAATTCCAACACAATAAACTTAACTCATTTTATAAAAGTGATAAGCAAGGAGATTCAAATTACAATACATAACTAACATTGGAAAAATCATGAAGAAAATACAAAAATGAAGATACAACCCTTTTTGTGTAGATTTGAATTTCTCCAATAGTTTCTCCAAGTTCCTTTGATGCTTGATCTCCTTGCCATCAACTTTTCATCTCCAAAACAAGCCAAGAAAAACCAAAAGAAAAGAAAAGAAAAAGAAAAGGAAGAAAACTGGAGAGAAAAAGGAAAGAAAACTAGAGAGAAAATTTATAAAAACTAAAACTAACTAATACTAAACTAACTAAAAAAAAAACTAAACTAATATATATATATTCTCTCCTCAAAACCGTCCCAGCACTTTTTAAATATAGATAGGATATTTTTGCTTTGCTTAATCATGAAGAAACCAAAATATCCTAGGAAAATTGCAATTAAGTCCCCAAACTTTTGGAAAGTGGCAAAATGGTCCATACACTTTGATTTAGTACAATTTGGCCCTTGACTTTTGACCTTCATTTCAGTTAGGCCCTTTATACATTACACTTCAAGTCCTCCAACTTTTGGGCTTGTGCAATTTGGTCCCCAACTTCACCTTTTTGTCCATTTTTAGTCCATTTCTTCTCCTTTTCGCGCAATTCTTCTTCTTCTCGGGGTTTTAGCCTAAAAACATGAAAATTACGTAATTATGCACAGAAATAAACTCAATATCAATTCCAATTAAATACAGAAAAGTGCCAAATAAGTGTGTTTTTCCACACTTATCAAGGGGCGTACCTTGGAAGCCAGCAAATGCCCCCATGATTACATTAGGAAGACGTAAAAGCCTTCAAATCATTGACACAAAACCCAAGGATGTCCCTTCAGAGCCCATCACTTCAGAACCTAGAGTTGCAATAGCTCTCCACAGAGTTGCCAACCTTTATCACTTCGGCCGTAACAGCTTAGCGGTGCAACAACTCTCCACAAAGTTGCTAACCCTTATCACTTCGGTCAGAACCAAACCTAGCATTGCAACAGCTCTCCACAGAGTTGCCAACCCTTATCACTTCGGTCAGAACCGAACCTAGCATTGCAATAGCTCTTCACAGAGTTGCCAACCTTTATCACTTCAGCCGTAACAGCTTAGCGTTGCAACAGCTCTCCACAGAGTTGCCAACATTTACCACTTCGACCTTAACAGCTTAGCGTTGTAACAACTCTCCATAGAGTTACCAATCCTTATCACTTCGGCCAGAGCATAAACTGATATTGCAACGGCTTTCCACAGAGTTGCCAACTCACGTCGCCTCGGATACATCACAGGTCCCTCGTATCAGCATCTGACAGCCATGGATGTTCACCACTCACCACTCAACGCTCTAACACTCATCCCACACGTCCCAACTTAAGCAGAACTAAAAGTCATTGTACTATATGAATAGGACTATTATTAGGGCCTGTGTCTGACCCTCCACCTCACCCATTGCGGGACTATTATTACGGGACTTGCGGGACTATTATTATGGGCCCGTGTTGGCAGAGGTAGCCCAAGCCACGCCATGCGTCAGTCAAGGTGATTACTCATGGAACGAGCTGATTGTACATGCCGAAGTAATCACACGAGGAATGAACTGAACAGGCACCAATGAACGAACCAGACTCATCCACAAACATATTGCGGATGCAAAGGCCCGCACTCCGCTTCTACAACGCTGCAACGCCTTGTCACCTCTCCTTGCCTCATCAAAGATCTCTTGTACAGAGATCCTTCAATAGTCAAATCCTTGACTGATGGGATGTGCAGCAGGACCCAAATGGTCAATTCAGCTGCCTTTGTCAGAAACACTCAATGCGGCCAACCTATGGAGGGACAGGGTGCCACCTAAGATGGGACAAGCCCTAGGGATCTGATGACACGTGTCTCCTCATCCAACGGCTCTCCTCTTTCCATCTTTAGTATAAATACCCTCTCCTTGTGCCTGAAGAAGGATTGGAACCCAACACACTTGAGATACCACCAACTTTATCCCTCATAAATTAGCACTTTTATTATTACACATTCTTTCAACCACTTCCCAGCGAGTGTTCTACCGCCGATCAACCCTTTCCGGTTGAAATATATAACTGACTTGACCGTCGGAGAGCTTGCGGCCGCTCCCAACCCCTCCGAAAAAGGCCACGAGTGACTGATGACGTACTACGTGTACAAGAAAAAGCTGGATTGAAGACCTATTCTGTTGGCCACGTGTTGGAACCATTTTTCCAGGTCAACAGTTTTACTGAAAAAAGATTGAAGAAAAACTCAAAATCAAAAACTGAAATATTAAAAAAAAAAAAAAAGCATGAACAAGTTGCATTACGAATTGACAGCATATTTGAGTTGCCCTTTACAATCTTCCAACTGATTATCTTTTTGTATACTGGTCCCCATAGTTACCTACTGTAATAAAATGCGCAATATACGTGCCAAGTATAAGTCAAAGGGACCAATATCAATTTCAAGAATGTGATTTTCAGCATGGTCTGTGCCATGTGGTGAAGAATAAGTCAATACAAAAAAAAATTATTAACCACCCGTTTGGAGGATTTGGAACTCGATATTGAAGGAAAAATCGTGCTTCTGGTAGCTGAATGACAAAGAATTTTGTTTACTATATAGGATTGAATTTCTGCCTTTCCTAGTTTCGGTTCAATGGTAACCTGTTGTGTCTACTATCTGCAAAGGAAATAGAACAACTACCTCATTGTTCTTGAGTTATATGGGAGAATTTAATAAACATCAATAAAAAGAAAACAAAATTAGAAATCTGAATCTGTAACAAGAATAAGTGCTTAACAAGTGTTCCTAAGAATCACGGTCCTGGCTGCACGGTAGCCCCCATTTCTGAATAGAGATATGGGATCTATGATGACTGAATGATTTCTTTCGTACAATTTTAAGTGTGCTCTCTTTTACCTCAATCAAATACCTCAAGTAATGTACATCAATTGGACGAGTATTCCTGTAATAGGTGTTTGAAGACCATTCTGTACCAAGTAATTCTACTTGCACCATAACAGCCCCAGAAGGCAAAAACAACTCATTCGTAAGTCCAGTCCCATGTGCTCCCACCAAGACACTACATGAGTTAATCAATTGGGAAAATTTATTCAAATTCGATATAATCTTTGATCAGGCAACCACAATCACTTGAATGCCTAATTTTTCCATCATCGTAACCATTTCATCTTCATTCAAGATCCTTCTAGTATTTCTACTAGATAAAAGCATTAGCCTTGGCTTGAAAATAGAAAATCGAGGGAGTTCTGCTTTTCTTCAAGTGTTTCATTATTGACCTTTCTGCTGGTGAAAATGATTTCTGAATTAGAGCAGTTTTTCTTCCGTCCGTTGGGTTTTGTGACCTAAATCCGGTTAGGGCATGTGTGATTTGGAGCATTGGGCTTGAAGATATCAAAATAGATTCCAAGAGGAAAAATAGGTTTCAACGGCGCCAAAATAACGCTCGCGCACCGCTCGATTTCGAGCAGCAGCGAGTGTTAGCTCTCCTAGCGCAGGACTAGAGCTTGAGCCTCGTGCAGTCTGAATTTTCCATATTTATTTCCTTCACACGATTTCTTGATTTAGTTTCCATCTTTATGGCTATTTCTAAGGTTTGGCATACAACCCTATAAATAGTGACTCTTCTTTACAGTTTTTTTGTATTACTGAAAGTTAGAATCATTGTATAGGAACACAATTATTGTATTTTCTCCCCATTATAGTTGTTAAATAAAATCTCCAATTCTTCTACCAAATTAAATTCTTATTTCTTATTGTTTGCAATCAATACTTCATATCATATTATATACCTAGTCCCGTTTCTAACAAGTGTTATCAGAGTTTTGGTTTAATTTGTTCAAGATTTTTTTTTTGTTTTTGATGGCTACCATGAAGTATAACATTTCACTTTTAGATCGCAATACTAAATTTTCGTTGCGGCAGTTGAAGATGCGAGTAGTACTCGCTCAGATGGATTTGAATGGTGCGTTGTTGGAATTTGACAAGATGTCTACAACTTGGACGGTGGAAGAGAAATAACGGAAGGATCGGAATGTACTTTCACAAATTTATCTTCATCTTTTGAATAATATTATTCAGGATGTTTTAAAAGAGAAAATGACAATTGCATTATGGTTGAAGTTAGTACAATTGTTCATGACTAAGAGTTTGACAAGAAATTTGTACTCTAAGCAGTAGTTGTACTCTCATCGCATGACAAAAGGAGGATCGTAGGAAGTAGGACTGGACAAAACTCTCGAATAGAACTGGATCGAACCTAAACTGAACTAAACGGAATCGAGCGGTTCTTCATAAGTTAAATACCCGAACATGTATTTAAATCAAGAGCCGATGTGTTTAGTTCGGTTCTCGGTTCTAAACCAAAATTGAATCTAAATAATTTTTTAAATTTTTTAAATATTGAATTAATTAAATTATTTAATTTTTCTAAACAAATTAGTAAATTAACTAATTTAATGATTAATGCTCCAACTCACAAGCTAAGTCCATGCGTATCCCAGCCCAACCCAACCTAACCCAATTTCAAAATTCAATTTTTTCTTTAAGTTTTTGGCTCAATTATTAATTTCATTGTTAGTCCAAAATCTAGGCCTTTTTAAGTTTTTATCCTTCCATTTCCAATTTCATACTTTCATTAGATAAGCGCAGGTCTACTAACTCCAAATCATTTGATAAATTAAAAACCTACATCTGCATACCCAAATTGAAGCCACCGACTGTCAAGTTCGACTTTCCCTCTCCAACTGTCCATCAAAGATACGATTGAACATATCATTAGTTGTAATTATGGTGCAGAATCGAACCGAACACGAACGATTCCATAATTATATTTGGACCTGACGGTTCCATTTATTAAATACTCAAAATTTTTGGTTTCGACCATGTCCAACCCTAGTTGGAAGATCACCAGGCTATGTTTAAAGGAATTATCGTTGATTTGGAGATTTTAGATGTAAAGTATGATGAAGAAGATTTTGTTTTAATTCTTTTGTGTGCATTGCTCGCTTCGTTTACATCGTTTAGATACACGATTTTATATAGTTGCGATACTTTTACCATTAAAGATGTGTGTGATTCTTTGTTTTCAAATGAGAAGATGAAGCATTTGGTTAGATTTGAGACTAGAGATTGAAAAGGCTTTGTTGTTCATGGTGGTAACGGAAGGAGTATGTCGAAGTCTAAATTCAGTAATCAAGTTTGTTTTTATTACAAGAAAAAAGGACACGTCAAGAGAGATTGTAACAAGTTGCATAGTAAAGAAAATCTGGATGCAAATTAGAAGGGAAGGCAATTAGATACTTCAGGCGAATTCGATGTTGAAGAGGACTATTTGAGTGATGGGGATCTTTTGGCTATTTTTACGACGAATCTAAACTTGACGAGGATTGGATTCTGGATTCAACTTGTACTTTTCATATTTGTCCCAATCGGGATTTGTTTTTAACATATGAAATAGTTTCAAACGGTATCGTAGTCATGTGAAATAACGCACCTTATTGGATAACAAGTATTAGTAGAGTCAGCTGTTGGATGAAACATTTAGAACACTTGATCATGTTCGAAATTTTTCAAATTTGAAGAAAAATCTCATCTTGTTGGCTACTCTTGATTCAAATGGTATTGGAGGGGTGAAAAAAGTTACAGTTATACATCTTGTAAGATCGTGGAAAATAGTTGAAGATCAATCAGCAAATGTTTAGTACTGTGGTGGATATTCATTTTGGTACAATACCATCGAGATTTGGTTTGGGGTCCGTGTTGAAGAACATAGCTCAGTCGAGTTCAAAGGATATGAGTAATGTCACTTTGCTACATTCACCTTCGATGCCATCTTATTCAATTGCTAGGGACAGACCCATTCGAGAAAGGTACGGGGTAGTCGATTTTGTTGCTCGTGCTTAAGTGTATTTGAAGGTGTTTAGACTTTAGCCTAACAAGGAGCCTTCTACAAAAACATTTAGTGTAGATTCTGTTTCATGGTGTGTTTCGGCCCAGTTTGGTAATTTCTAAATTATTTGTGATTTTTTGGTTGAATCGAGGTAATATTACAGAGCAGTGCTTGAATTCATATATCCTAGTTAGAAATCATGGAAGAGGTGGAGTTTTTTTGGTATAAAAATAATGAAGGGAACATATTAAAATAAACAATTATTCCATGCATCGACAAAGAGTTAAACGGACGGAGCTTAGTGTATTGAGACACCCTAGTGCACATTATTAAGGTAGGTGAACTAAAACTCACACCGCAGCAGGAGCAGGAGCATGAGGTGCTGTTGATGTTGGAGCTGAAGTAGGAGGTGTAGCACTTGTCGGTTGCACCTACAAAGAGGGAAACACTTTGACACACCTGAATTAATTCTAATTCCTGGAGCATGATGAGGTATAAAAAATAAATTCTCTTAAGATATTTCTCTTTTAAGAGGGTAAAGTAAAATGTGTTAGTCTTGTAGAATAAAATTCTCATTGTCAATTAATGAGGGCTATCATCAGTGATTGAATAAGGATCAACCAATAACTCCCCAAGCTGAGATCAATGTTCTAAAAGGTGTAATGCGTTGCGATGCATCGAGGTCGAGAATCAAGAATTACAAGATTAAGCGTGTAAATGCGGAGAATATGCGTCATAATGCGTTTCGTACTTTTAATATTATTTTAAGTATAATAAATAGATTTTTATATTAAAAAAATATTTTTTTATATAAAAATAAACGTACACATTTATTATTAAGTATTAATTATACTGTCAATGAATTGGACACTAAGTAGAGGATTTTCTTGATGCCTTGCTCTTACACAATTAAATTCATTGAGGAACCAATTCTAAACTTTGATAATAGCATATCATAATAGTAAAATGCCTTCATGATATTGATAAGTTGATAACTAACAAAATAGGATAAAAATTATCAAGTTATCAACATACAATATGATATACAATATGATAACTAACAAAATATGATAAAAGTTAGAACACTTCTACATTAATCGTGCCTACTCGAACATTGCGCCGCCTAGGCGGTCAATAAAAAATTTTGACCGCATTTTTACGCGCATATCACAAATTTGACGTGTTTTCAACGCGCACCGCGCCTATGCGGCGCATTTTGGAATACTGGCTGAGATTATCATCAAAATTTAGAATTTTAAAATTTTTATTTAAACGCTTGTTTTTCATGTCTTTAGTGTTTTCAAAATTTTCACTGAAAACACTTAAAACATGAAAAAATATGTTTTAAGTTTTATGTTATACGTTTAACAATATTTTCGAAAATTAATACGTTTTCATGTCAAACGGGTTTTCATGTTATAAATATTGATAGTAGTATTATTTAAATAAATTAATCTATCACCTCCACTCTACCTAACCCATAAACCATAATTTATTTTCATAAACTATCCATCATCTAGTCGCTTCATTTCACAACTGGAGCCTCTTCATCCGATCAACTCCTTCACACCTCCTTTATCGGCTCTTTACGACGCTGCTGCTTCGTGTGCAGTGGAGCTCCTTCATGCGCAACAATGCATCACCACTGTGCTGTTGGAAATTTACTTAACATGCACGATGAAAAATAAAATAAATTTCAATCACACCAACGATCTTCTTTATATTTAGAAAGAAATTGTGATAGAAATTACACATTTTGTAGATTATGTAAACTCATTTGCTGATCTTGGAATACGAACAATCACCATCTATAATCCACATTGTCTAATTGTCCAGCCTCCAATAAAAATTTACATGGGAAACAAGAATGAGAAAATTAGTATTTCTAGTTTCTTGTACTAACAAGAATATGAATTATTGTATGTTCCATTTTTTTTTTTCTGAAACCCTAATGGCTTATTAATATAAGTCCAAGTGAATTTGACCCGCCTCTTAAATTTAACTCTGTCCAATATTTAATTAATTCAATAAATTAAATTTATTCCATGAATTAATTAATCCAATTAATTAATTCAGACATATTAACAAGCAACTCAATTAATTAATTGTACAACACTTGTTAATTAATTAATTGAAATCTCATTCTCATGGTTTTCATTTTGTGTGTGACCCATCAAGTTCCCGGTCATGATGCCTAACCACGTGAATTATTATTTTGATCTAATCAAAATCGATAAATTAAAATAACATTTTAATTCATCACCAATTCACATTCGTCGTTCCAGATTGACATTTAGTAATGTATCAGGGTAATACATATAATGAAAAATGTTCAAACAAAATTTGTTCATTTACCGTGAAATTATAATATTTTCGTCAATATGATCCGATCAATTATGAGATTTGAATGTGTGTCAATCTCAATTATCGATCATATCTTGCATCTCATTATTAAGTCAATGTAAGTCAAAACTTCTTTTTACTTATGAGTGCACATTAGCCAAGGATTTCGTGATTAACTTAATTGAATGAAATGTAGATCAAAATCTCTTACTATCTAATAATGACAAATCATCTATTGATCATTCACAACCTTAATATGATTCGACACACCTGAATGATGTCGTATTAGAGACATTTGATAGAATAACATCCAATTTCACCAAATTATGACTATTCTCATATAAGACACTATAATGACTTCAAGTCAAATGATCAATTCGACTACTAAGTTAGATATTAACCACGACGCTCAAATAGTTATCCATGTGGAATCTCCCCATTGGGTCTCCAATGTTTTATTTTATAACAAAATATCAACCTGTTCATTTAAATGTCATCACACTTTAACTTGTGAGATTATCTACTTACTTCACAAGTAAGAAATGTCACACGTGATGGTCTATCCGTAATAACGATATTCATATCTCGTTATTGTTTACGACCATAGATATTTTAAGATTCAATTATATGTAATTTGTATCTCACAATTACAATTCCTTTTAACAAATTACCAAAACTTGAATCTACGGATTCTATTATTTAATTTATTAAATTATTAATTAAATAAAATAATAGATCTTACTATAAATATGCATCAATTATATATTAAAAATGTTTATGCCTAAAATTGATTGAGAGGCTGTCTGCCCCAGATTTCCATCCGAATTTTAAGCCACAATTTGACCGTTCAGCCGTAATAATGGACCAGTCCTCTCAGCGGCGGGCCCCACGTACAGTGAAGTAACGGTCAAAATTTGGCTGAAAAGTTGATTTTTAGTTTTGCCAGACAAAGCCTGAATTTAGAGCGTAACACTTAAACATGCTAGCTGCGTGCAAGCGTCAAATCGAGAGATCAAGAGGTTTTGGATTTGCTTTTAATTAATAAAACTTGTACTTTCTTTTTCCTTTTTTTTTTTTTTTTTCAAAAACTGGGTATATAGCACTGGAGGTCCCTACCATTCGTGTTTGTTGAACTTTTGTCCTTGACCTTTATAAGTTAGCATTTACATCCTTAATCTTTTATTTGGTAGCACTTATGTTGCCGATTGACGTTTTCACCTTGTCTTTAATTAACAATACTTGGTTTTGATTTTAATTTTTTAGTCTTACATATATTAAAAGAGATGAAAAAGCATGTTCTACTCGATCAATGTTTACCAAACGTTTTCACTTTGGTCCACAACTTTTAAAAGTAACACTTAACATCCTCAACTTTAGGTCCTTGATGGATGATTTTACCCTTTATTTTTAATTAACAGTACAACGTGGTTTTGATTTTTGTTACCATTTCGATAATATAATATAATATAATATAAGAGAGGAAAGTGTGTTAGCATTCATTCAATGACTACCAAAATGCAACACGTGAAAAGTTGTGGTTCTCCATTGCTATATTCTCAAAATAATTGTCTTTGTTACTTCATGAAAATAATTATAAATGATTTACTGTATTTACCTATATAATATATCATGATGCTACTTTGGTATATTACAAAATTGAAATAAATGGTAAGTATGCAATATTTAAATTTCTCTAATTTTTTTACTGGTTTCTAAATACTAACTAATTAGATTTTTCTCCACCACATTATCAAATAATAAACCAACAATTTAAATTGTCCGACCATAAATAAGCTACCATTTCTTTCTATATACTGTCAAACGTGACAGAAGGAAGTGTTCACTCAAGATGATATTGGATTTTTTATGCTATCACCTCGACCATGTACAGGAATCCGCCTCAAAATTCCCGTGTGAGAACTTGGTCTCAAACAATGTCAACACTTTTATTAAAAAATTTGAACAATCTAACATATTTTAGCGACGCTTCATCTTTTTGAACTCTTATAGAAAAAAATAGAATCATTATGTCTAAGAACACTACTTTCAAGATGAATCTCATTTTCTCAGGTCTATTATCAAGTGTGAAAACACACAACTAAGTAAATCTTTATTTTTCTTTACACTAAAAGCGCTGGTGCACTTGTAGCAACAATGCATTTTAATACAACGTTAAGAAATCATGACATGTTTTTCGTGCAATTATATGTATATAACGATGTTTTTGTAATCGTTCATTTTAGTATTACAGTATATTCTTAGCCCCTGTTTGGTGAAAATTAAAATATTCAACTTAAAGTCAATAATTAATTCTAACCACATTTTATAGGCTTCACAACTCTTCAACCACAAATTTCATCAACTTCTATCAAAATCTAATAAAAATTCGATTTTAATTCCACCAAATAGAGGCTTATTCTTTGATTTGTACAGGTGGGCCCAAACATCTAAAATAGGAAAAATGTAAAATGTTGAGCCAATCGAATGCCTCCATAAAATCGTAAGACCGTGTATGGAGGTTGAAGCCTGCCCAATCAAGCACGGGTAAATGAGAATTGATGGACTAAGGAAAGTGACATATGACCTAGAAGAGCAGGAGGGCGCCCTCTAAGTTTACCACTTCACCCATAGGAATCATACAAAGTAGATTAGAAATATATGATAAAATGCCCACTCGTAAACCCATCAGATTTTCTGTCAGGGGAGGAATGAATCAATGACTTAAAGAAGTGAATCATGTTGTTTGAAGCAATCCAAGTAAGATTGAAACTACGGGCGAATCAATTATTCATTCGTTCAAGATCAATCCCACCGCTTAGAGTTGTAGTATGTTCCAAGGGTTGGGCTGTTCGCCCATTAAAGCGATACGTAAAATAGTTTCAGAATGTCATATTTGGAAAGGGAAAGCTTATCTCTATACTCTCGACAACTGGACGGTTGATGCTTTGGCGTTCACAGTCCTCCATTGTGCCAACAAAGCAAAACTGCAACAGCCTGTGACTACAAGCTGACGACTCAAGGACTGCTCGAGGGATTACATCAATTTATTCAATTACAGTTAAAAAGGCTTCAAGTGTCGGTGGATCTAAACATTAAGTGGAAATAGAAAAATTCGTATGAAAAGGTCTTCAAGCCTATGATCCTTAGATTTGGTTACAAGAAATAAATTTAAAGGTGGAAAAAGTTTTATTTACTAATTTTTTTATTTTTTCTCTCACAGCTATCTTTCTGTTATTTTGACATATTAAGAATGAAATTTAATTTTGAACTATATTACTAGAAGTTTAAACGAAGTGATAAATTTATTTATTTATATTTGTACCGTCTATTATAGTATCATTAGAATAATATTATCGATGTTATCATTCAAATTTGTTTAATAATCTTCAGTCCATGGTTGTATGATTGTATCTCTATTCCACTAGATTGCGCTTATGGGTCACCACTCAAACAATTGACTAATCAGGATCTCTCTTCAAAGAACGGTTCTACTCTTGTATTTTACGTAGTTATTGTAGCTTATACTCAAGTGTCATAATCACTTCTAATAGGAATCGTTACAATCGACGTTCTTTAATTCAATAATTTAATGAAGGGAAATGGTCATTAGTGGATCATTCGCTAGATAGATATCGAGTTACCAATCGACTGCATCTCTTTCTGGCTATTTAATAAAGTAGATGAGGCTTCTCGAATTTATAATTGTTCATTTTTGATCGAGCACTTTACGACACTATATATGACTTGAAGTTCTTTCAATTATGTTAGATTGTTCTTCTTTAAAATCAGGTAGATAGTAAATACTCCATTAATGTTCGAACGTGTTATTCTTAAATAAATATTGTCCAAGTACATACATCAATTTTCGTATAAAATGGAACATAAAAAGAAGGAGAAGAAGCGTAAACAGAAACCAACTGTGTATATTGTTTTCTTGGACGATATAGTTGTTAGTTACAAACTTACAATAGATACAGCTGTATATATATATACTAGGTGCAAGCAACGTGCAATGCACGCTTGCGTAGTTTATATTTAATAATTTTGTTTAAGAATTAATTTGTTATTAATAAAGATGTAATTTTTTTGGTTAATTAAATAATTAATGATGTAATATTTATGTAATTGATAAATAATTAGATGTGTGATTTTGATGTTGTGATGTAAGTTGATGAGATCGAAGAAAATAAGCAAAAGTTGACAAATTTGGAGAGATGGCTAAATTGTAAGGGATCCAAAGTTCGGGGACTAAAATGTAAATACTTAAAAGTTGCGCCGAACCTCACGATGAAGATTTGAGAGTGCTCGGAGTCAATTAGATAAAGGAAGACGTCAATGAAATCAAATTTAGGCAAAAGATGATCACAAATCAATTTCCAACCGAAAAATTATGCTCCGATATTTTAGTCTCATATTAAGACCTATTTTTGGCGTAGAAATTGATCGAATTGGAGAATGATGTCGGAATCAAAGTTGTAGCCAGATGAGTTAATTTTCCAATGCATTTTGAATCGCCTCAATCGGATATCGGAATACAAAGTTATGATAACAACATTGAAAGAAGGTGCATCTGCCTGTTTAAAACAAGAAATTCCGTTACATAGTCTGTTAAAACAACAAATTCCGTTAATTTTTCCGTTAAAAACAAAAAATTCCTTTACATAGCCACTTTTAATATATAGAAGATATATATAGATTTATTTATTTATCTATCATTAATATTTTAGAGTCTCTGTTTATCCATCTCACACACAGAGAGCGGTACCTGACGACATATCGTTGGGGTTTGTCAAAAAGTGAGGAAAATAACTCGAACTCGGAGTTGACTCGCTTCTGAACTCACCCCAGATCTGCTTTGATCCAAGAGGTGCATTTTTTTTAATTCTTATCTGGGAACTTTTGTTTTGATTAAATATGATCAGGGTTTTTGTCAAAATTTTCGTTTAGTTTGAATCTCAATTGTCATTATGGAAACTAGCCCATGCTGTCTAACGTGTTTTTTTTTTTTGAAAGAAATCTTGCGATGCTTATGTAATTTCTTCTCATTTTTGTTATTTTGGAAGCATTTTTGTGATTTTTTTGGAGTTCTGGAAAGTAAAAAGAAAGGGCTTTTGGATTAATTGTTGAATAAAGTGTCTTTGCTGCATTCAATATGTTGTGTTTATTTGGATCTGATGTTTATGACAATTTCACATTGTTCTGTCAATTTGAAAGTTTAGTTTCCGAATCACAAACTCATGACTTCCTTTCTCTCACCCCCATGCTATGAATGAATTCATATAATTGATAATTTATTATGATACAAATCATGTACCTTCATGGTTCCGATGAATTATTCTTTGTTCTTTGCCACGGCAATTTGTAAAACTAAACACGGTAACGCCATAAATTTTGTCCAAATCTCTGCCTGTTCTTTTAGGTCATACTTTCTTTTTCATTTTTTGTTTTGGTGAGAAATGAGGATTATGAATTTTACTGCTTGAAATCTTGGAGGATGTGATGTATATATTCCCAAAGAATATTGAAAACTATTAGTTAAGAAGAAATTTAAGAGTGGGAGGAGATATCCACTTGATCTATGTCATCTGAGTTTTTCAGAAATATTTGCCTAAAAGTTCCACATCTGAAGCTCGGCCTCTAATGATTTTGAGTTAGGATTTGAAATATCTTCATTGACAGTTTTGAAAGATCTTTTAGGAATTTTTGCTATAATAACATGTAATATAATTTTAGTTGTTTCCAACTTCATTGGGAATAAAGCTTAGTTTGTTGTATTAAAAAACTTACCTCCGAAAGTCTTCTATAACATGCAATGTATTGTGGTGCACACTTTGTAGTCTAAAACAGGAAATTCACTATAAAGTTCAGTGGATTTATCACTCTCATTCAAAGATCCAGCCTGTTGTATAGCTGGAAGCTTGTTTCCATCCCAGCTAAACCTTTTTTTACACATTCTCCTGCCTCTTTAGCACTCTATGTCCTTTTATGATGCATATGCAAAAAATTGGCTGTTTCCCCATAGCTTTAAATTTTCTTTACTACTCCTTGCACCTGCACATTCATGTGAGTTTCATCTAAAACGGACATGACCGATTGATGACTTTCATGAAAATGAGACATCTATCATCATATCCCATTACAGATGTCAATATTGAGTTCCGTAGAGCTGCATGCTTCTTCCTCTTTATTTTTATTTTTTTGCATAAATACAGAGACTGTACCTCATATTTTAATAACACTGGATTGAAATTCAGGCTGTTTTGTTAATAAGATAAAAGGAGATCATCTAATTCTCAGGATGAAGGCTCTAATTCTAGTTGGAGGGTTTGGTACTCGATTGAGGCCATTGACACTCAGTTACCCAAAGCCTCTTGTTGACTTTGCTAACAAGCCCATGATCTTGCATCAGGTATTATATTCTGGATCCATTTCTTTTTTTCAGCTTTGCATATTTAATTATATCTACTCTTTTTTATAGTCATTTTCCCATGGACTTTGCTAAATAGTATATATTTTTATGCACATTCCAGGTTTACCAATCCTGATTGTAAACAAATTTCAGCATGGTTTGCCAATTTAAACTCGTTATGTGTATTATACAATAACAACCTATGTCTCCAGTTTCAAATTTTGTGAGTGGAATTACATTCTCGAACCAGCTGCTATCAGAATCAGGGGTTTATCAATATCTTTAAAAGTAGACCAATTTTTCAATTGTAGTTTAATTTTTGGTTGAGAAGTTGTGTTAAGAAACATGAATATTACTATAAACTTTTGATCTGTGTCAATTATATGGTATCTGAGTTGCGGTACATCCTGTTCTCGTGCATGTACATTTTGTGCCGACTCCCCTCCATCACCCCACACCTAACTTTGTGTATGCCATGTTAACTATTCCATTTTTCATTGAACCAGATAGAGGCTCTCGAGGCTGTTGGAGTGACTGAAGTAGTCCTAGCTATCAATTATCAGCCAGAGGTAACTGCTTTACATTTTCATTCTCTTCTTGCTTGTTCATTATAGTAATACAAATTATAGATCAGGTAAAAAAAGGAGTCGTTAACGGAAAGCTGGTCTTCTTTTTGCAGGAAATGCTGAACTTCTTGAAAGACTTTGAGAAGAAACTTGGGATCAAGATTACATGCTCACAAGAGACTGAGCCACTCGGAACTGCAGGTCCCCTCGCTTTGGCTAGGGATAAACTGGTAGATGATTCTGGTGAGCCCTTTTTCGTTCTCAACAGTGATGTTATTAGTGAATACCCACTCAAACAGATGATTGAATTCCATAAATCCCATGGAGGCGAGGCTTCCATAATGGTGACCAAGGTAAGGTCCTGTTTAATATTAGTCCCAAGTTAAATTTTCCAGAGGGTTATTTTTGAAGTCAGATTTAATTGAAGTTTAAACTTTTTAATGATATAGGTGGATGAGCCTTCAAAATATGGTGTCGTTGTTATGGAAGAATCAACTGGGCAAGTGGAGAGGTTTGTTGAGAAGCCAAAATTATTTGTGGGTAACAAGATCAACGCTGGCATTTACTTGCTTGATCCTTCCGTTCTTGATCGTATTGAATTACGCCCCACATCAATTGAGAAAGAGGTGTTCCCAAATATTGCAAAAGAAAAGAAGCTTTATGCAATGGTCCTTCCCGGGTTTTGGATGGACATTGGACAACCAAGGGATTACATCACTGGCCTGAGACTATACTTGGACTCCTTGAAGAAGAAATCTTCTCCTAAGTTGGCCTTTGGACCTCATATTATTGGAAATGTTCTGGTAGATGAGAGTGCCAAAATTGGGGAGGGATGCTTGATTGGACCTGATGTCGCAATAGGGCCAGGGTGTGTTGTTGAATCGGGCGTTAGACTGTCTCGATGCACGGTAATGCGTGGGGTCCGCATCAAGAAACACGCATGCATTTGTAGTAGCATCATCGGCTGGCACTCAACTGTTGGGCAGTGGGCTCGAGTGGAAAACATGACAATCCTTGGAGCAGATGTTCATGTTGGTGATGAAATTTACACCAACGGAGGCGTGGTTTTGCCTCACAAAGAAATAAAATCTAGTATTTTGAAGCCAGAGATTGTAATGTGAAAAGTTTGTTTCTTAGTAAATTAAGATATTCTGTATTTGGGGTGGTTTTTTTTTTTTTTCTCCCCCCCCCCCCCCCCCCTCCCCCCGGGGGGCAATTGTAAGGTATGAAATTGTAAGGAGCCCTTGATAAGACTGCATGCAGTTGTGTTTATATAGTCACTGGCGTGGATTGTGTAACCTTTTGTAGATGTGAAAATAAATCATGAATTTTGGAACTTGCCGATTAATGTTTTTTGAAGTGAAGTTTTCAGATTTATTTCCTCATTTGATAGGTATGAAATATTATTTAATTATCTACCTCTATCTATCTTATCTCGACACTAGTGTTGGCCCTTGCGATGCACGGAAATTGTGATTTTTAAGGTTCCGTTAGCATTGGATATAAAATTTCCATTGAATCGTGCAGAAAGTTTAAATATGACAAAACATCGAATAATTAAGAGGCATTTGGAGCAACATATTTTGTCAATAATGTAAAGACTTATTTTATGTTATTGTGAGATGGCAGAAAAATTATTTCTATTAAATATAGGCAAAGAAAAACGTTGTAACATGTGATTAAGTGTAAATGGTAATAAATTTGTATGTACCTTTGTGCATGTAATTATGAGATAAAATAAGAAATAATTAAAATACTTACCCATTATTTACACAGGGTTGATATGGTATAATGTCTACATCTATAGATGTGTTTGCAGTTTTCTTCACGTAGCGTCTGTAAGCAAAAAATTCTGGTGCGTTTAGCAAGACTGCAGTTAAGTCTTTGACTGCATTTGAATGGGCTCTGATCAGGTCTGGCGTATGTACACTGTTCCTACAGTCATAGATTTCGAATTTTCATTCAGGGATATTTACGTGATAGATGTACCAATTGTTGCCCAGTAATGAACACGGAATTAATAGATATTTGCATCTTATCCACGGACGATCGTCAATTGGAAGAGTGTCATTTACATAATTTTGTAAAGTGGCTAGATTCCCTGAAATTCTAATAGTACATTCTTTGTAGATTTCAGCTTGCAACATCATATGATTATTACATTCATTCTCGTAGTTGAAGTCTAGAATTACATAATCTTTTGATACGGGTGTAGAGTCGGCATTGATGAGTCGGCGTAATAATTTCAATTCTAATTCAAGACTCTAATAAAAAAAATGGACGTAAATTATATATAAGAATGTAATATATTATGATGAATGAATTTTACTTACCGGAACAATGATAATTTGTGTTATGTCCATTGTAGCTTTTATGAATTCTCTTCCTTGGTAATTATTGGGTCCAATTTCCGAATATGCACTATAGAAAATAATTTAATTTAGTTTGACATAAATGAAAGTAAAATAATAATATTTAAGGTAATGAAATAGAAGTAGATTAATTGCTCTGATGGATTTTGCAGCACCCAATCTCTAATTGTTTTATATATGGCAATAGAATAGTCTTCTAAAGGATAGTTTGTTGGTGGCTTTGTCTTTTTTCCTTTAGTTTTCTGTTCTTTTGACAATCTTGTAACATTTTCAGTTTGTTGAGATGTCGAGATATGTACTAAAATAGGGCTCCTATGAACAGGAACATCTTGCTGAAGGGAACCTATAGCAGCTTCCATATTTGATTTCCAATCGGATAATTCGTTCAGTATGTTGTTATTTTGTTCGTTGATGTGAGATCGTACTGAATTGAAACTGTTATCCACATAATGTTGCATGCTAGATTGTATGCCTCGGTAATGTTCTTCTTGCCATTATTGTTGTTGTTGGAAGAACTGTTGTTGGTTGTCAAGAAGTGTTTGATACTGCATTTCTTGTCTTCTTGATTGCTCCGAAATGCATGAGGCAAATAAAGTATCACACATACCTGAGACATCTGACACTATATGCTTTTTTTTGTATATTTAGCATATGTTCAAGTTCTTCTTTAGTGACATAATTAGAACCAATGTAGATAGAACTTGGGCCAGCTTCAGTTTCAATAGATGTTCTTGAAGTACCAGGCCCGGTTGGCATGTTATTAGTATTTTCCTGGGTTTGTGGAGGCACATTGTGTAATTCTCCAGAAAGAATGCCATCAAGTATATTGTGGTAGTTATCTTGTGGCAACGAAAGAGTTGCATACCACGGTGTCTGTAATTCTTCTTCCGTAGGCTTTAGTATTGCAAGTACTTCAATATGTAATTATAATGAAACAATTTCATAAGTTATTATAATTTTTCTTTGTGAAAAACAAAAATATAATTAAGTGAATAATGGTATGTAGCAAATGAATATAAGTAAATAAAAAAATTACCTCTCGTGTATCTAAGAATTGCTGAATTGTTTTTTCTGATAATACTGTCTTTGGCCTCCATTTGTGCATTATTGGACATTGTAATGTTGTATGTCTATAGCGTCCGAATTTCCGACCAATCTGTGGAAAAGCTTCATATATCCAATGCTGAAAGATAATTAAAAATAAATATTAGCCACAGGCGATTTGTACAAGTAAATTAAATAATATATAAATTGACGAGCAATAAAAAAAATGGGCGAAAAGTACCTGGAATGCAAGAGGATATCCATGTAATGAGTATTTACATTCATTTTGGCCATTTTCTTGCATTCTTTGTATTCGTTCTAGTTGGGGTTGTCGCAGGGAGTTAAACAAAACAAAATATGCTTTACGACCCCATGGATATTGAAGGAAGTCTTGAAGGTTTTCGACCATACCAAGAGTTCTATAATCGACATATCATTTAATAGGTTTCAGAATACAATCTACCAACATCACAAGTCCAAGCTTACATTTGTCTTCCTGATGGTCGCATAAATGGAATATGTCGAGAAGTATTCGCATAGTAATTCTTTTTGTACCATTGAAGTATTGATTTTGAAGTCGATTACTGCTGAAATCAAGATTTATAGATTCATGACAAGGCAAACCAGTGCTAAGACAAAACTCTTGAAGACTGAAGCGGGCCAAGTGGTCATCAAGTTTTATCCATAGTTCATTGTCTTTACCACAATTGATGAGTCTCATTATAAACTTGTGAATTAATTTGCTGCTAAGCTGTTGCTTAGCTTCTATTCTATAAATAATTTCATATATAAATTCATTGAAATTGGTAGACATCAGAGATGCTTGGTCATTTGCATTCAGAAGCTCAACGAAATCTTTCATGTACTGAATATTCGGATACTGAGTTATTGTAGAAGAGAACCATTGATTTGGAGACAATATATATTCTAAAGACATCTATAGAAAAAAATCAATAGTAGAAAATGAGAGTTGTGAATAAAAAAGATGTACATATATTGAATTTGAGAAATAAGAAATAATGAATCAAATATAATGGTTAATAGAGGGAAAAAAAACAGGGGGCTAAATAATATGTTATTTGACGAATAACATTTAAATAATTAAAATAACGTGTTATTCGAGGAATAACACTTAAGTGGTGTTTTCGATTTAAATTGTTTTCTTTTTAGTTATTTTTTACTAAAACAAAATAGCTTAAATAATATGTTATTGTTGATTTAAAAGTGTTAAAATATTATGTTAGGCATAGTATCTGCAGGATGTGAAAAAGTCTAAAATGTATTGTAAAGATAACTTAAAAGGAAAATTGGGGGAAAACAATCAACAACGAAGACTTGCCCTTAATGAAAGTGATTTGTTATGAATTTTTTGTTTGGTAGTAATTTCCCACATAAATATTTGAAATAAGTGGTGCCTATTTCTTTTAGTGATGTAGTTTGCAGGTAGATTTTTTGTAACTAAATGTAATAATTAAACAATTAATATTAAACTAAAAAAAATGTCATTAGTTGAATAGAAAATAATTTAAGTGAAAAGATTAAATGTTTACCTTTTGGTTGATACGGTAGATGATGGTGTTGATTTCTTTGTTGGTGGTGGTGGTGTAGAGATAGGAAGTGATGGAGAAATATGTGAATTGAAATGAAGGAAAAGTGATGGAGGAGAAGGATAGAAATGAAGATAAGGATAGGATTGTGTGGGGGTAAAGGAGATAAGGTTATAATAACTAAAGTATTTGAAAAAAAAAAAAAAGATGAGGTTATAATAAATAAATAAAGTAGTAAAAAAGGGGAAAAAAATGTGTTTGGAAAAGAAACATATGCTCTGCACTCTACAGTGTGCGGAGACGTATTTTATTTATTTATTTTTTTGCACAGCGCGCGGAGAATGCTCCGCACAAATGTGGAATGATGGTTGTTGTTTTTAATTTTTTTTTTCGTTTTGGGTACTGAGAATAATATAGTAAAAGAAATTTATTTATATGTTGTATATTTTGGAAGTGTACCACATATTTAACATGAACATTAAATAAATTTACATATACATATTTTTATCAATTACCTTTGGAAAAAAATTTATAAATTAACTTTAACATTCTATAGAAAAATTAAAATTTATTTATAGGTATGTTATTACAATGAATATGATTGTAATGGTTTTGTGCTTAATTAAGTAATGAATTAAAAACAAAGAATAAATAAAAATCAAGTGAAATTATGAGTCGTTGAAAATTATTTATCAACAAGGAAAAAAAGAAGATTCATATATGATTAATACAATATACAAGCAGTTGTATTTGGATGTGAAATCAAAAATATTTATAGCATTCTAGTGATTAAGAAAAAAACATACACACCCTCATACACACAAACACACACACACACACACACACACACACACACATATATGTTGACGCTGTCTTTTAGAACGTTTCAAAAGGAGAAAATATACAACTGCATCTAGTACAAAATAAATATACCAATCTTCATCATTTACTGTTTTCCGAAAGCTTAACGGTGGCAGTATCATCCGAGGCTTTAGAAGTCTTCTTTTTCTTGGTGAGTTTTCTTTCAGGATTTTCGCCTGCCTCGTGGAGGAAAGGCCTTTTTGTACCTGATGCAAAAATTTTTTGTTTGTCTCTTTTCTCGGTGTCGTCGACATTCACGGTTATTTCAGTCAACAAATCATAGTTGTTCATAGTTGAAGGGTGTATGTCCGTCATTGTGTCCGAAGAAGCAATGCGAAGAATCGATGGTGTATGGTTGAAGACAAAAACAATTTCAAAACGATACTCGAGTGGATCTCTATTGTTTTGACTGGTTTTAATATAGAACATCAATTCTGTTTCACTGTGGCCCTATCCAAGGTTGTGTATCACTGTGTCTAGATTCTACGATAGTTGAAGTGTATTTCTTTAGTATATTTGTACGTTCCAATAAGTATTTGTAAACTTCGTTAGTGTAGGGTTTACCTGATCGAAGTGTTCCATTATTGTAGTAGCATTGGTTCCCAACAAGGCTTCTGCAGCTTCCCTAATAATACTTGCATCTAATTGTCCAGTTGTGTCTTCGAGGCGACCAAAAGCATTAGCTCTGAATATAAAAAGCAAGTTGAATTAAGGGTAGTCTATTGTTTAAACGACATTAAAATGAATAGAAATTTAAGTATATGTTTAACTACACAATATACTGAGGTTCGGCTTTTGCGTGCTCATATTTGCAGAAGCGACATTTGTGAATCTGTCCTAAGTTTTCAGTTGACTTTTTTTACAATTGGTGCATGACATATACCAAAATCTCTGATGGGTTGTGTTGATTGTCCAACGGGCTTTAATCCAAAAAAAAATTTCTTGTTAGAAAAATGTATGATTGAATTGTGAATATAAATAAATGGAAAAACTATTTGAATTTTTAGTAACATGTATGTGATATATATGTGTTTAATAATATAGTGAATACCTCTAAATATACTCCCAATAATTCTGCAATAGATGTGAATTTGTCATCTGCAGGAGGCGAAAGCTTTGGTGGGCTTACAGAAATCAATGAGGCTCCATTCATAAGTTCGTTTAGGCTTTCAGAATTTGTTGACACCCTGTGGAAAACAATAACTATATTATATTTTACATAAAAGTTGGAATATAATATATTTTTTAATATTTTAGGGGGACAAGAGTATGGTAAAAAATGTTTGAAATATGTTTTAGCACCATTGTTTATAGTCCACAACAACTGAAGAGTCAGCGTTAATGAAAATGTTGCTATTCACTTTAGTAGAGAGTGTGATGCCTGTGAAACAGAACAAAACAGTAAATATTATGTTTTCTTTTTTGTGTATAATGTTTAGAATTAAACGTTAAGTTGAAGTTACAGTTACCATCGAAAGAGGAAGCCTTAAGATTTGTAGCCCACACAAAAGGTTTTGTTGGTAAGTTTTGAAGAATAGTTATACATTCTCTTTCAACAAAAGTGTCCCATAAAGTGAATATTACAATTTGGAAATGTTTGTCTATTAGCACGACATTTTGAAGACCTACCTCAGTATGAAAATGAGTATGAATAATTCTTTTATGTCGAATTTCTATAGCAACACCAATAACATCTGCGTAGACAACAAGAAATTTATTTGTTATGTATTTTGCATGTATTAATTACTATGGAGCGTTACGTTAAAGTACTATTTGTACATCTGATATGGTAGTGTTTTTGCTTCTGTTTGTATCGCTGTCCATTTGATGTTTGAGCGCATGGAATTGAGTGAGCTCATATTTAGAAAACAAGAAGTCCAAATTATTTTCGTTCAGCTCTTCAACTCGTGTTCTTCCTGTTATACTCCAAACCTTTGAGATTAAAATTTGAATAAAATTTTGTTATCTTTCACGGTTGCATTTGAGATTATGTATGTCTTTTCGAGTGTTAACTGGTCAGTAAGGGCTATAATATTAGCATCATACAAAGTTGTGACTTGGTTACCCCGTTGGAAGTTAGAATAAGATGAACAGGCGAATAGGAAAAGAAAAATATATTGTAAACTAAAAATGAAAAATTTGAGAAATTCCTATATGCAACTACCTGCAAATCCATGAAGGCGGAATTTTGATATCGAGCTATAGAGTTACGTGCAATTTTAGGCGATTGTTTTCCTGCAACAATGACCTTTGCAGACCAGTTGGTCTCTGATGTAGCAATTTGTGGATAAATTTGTAAGTTGCAGTAATTGATTAAAATCTGTAAATTGCAAAAGAATGGAACAGAACATAAACGAAAAAAGACGTTAGTGTAAAAAACATGCAAGAACAAAGAAGTATATTTGAGATATTAAAAATTACCAGTAGGAAATTGAAAGTAGAACTAACGAAATTTTCACGTGTAGGTGGTAAATGTAATATGTTTCTATGATTGTAGATGCGAAAGATGAAGCAGTTAGGGAAGCTATTTATAGAAGATTTATAGCGTACGGTATTTATTTTTCAACTGGATTTTAAGTATATAGTTAAGAGTATTTGAGACATACTTAGATAAATTAGTTTGAGTGTAGAGGTGGTAAAAGTAGAAATACTAATGTGGCATAGTAGTTGGATATTTTGTTACTGTCTGCATTGATTTGAAGCCGAAAAAACCTGCACAAATGAAAGTGTAAATTGTAATTAATATATTTTAACTATAATATTTTTGTATAAAATATCTTAAAACTTATCCAACTATATTAAAAATAAGTACAAAAGTAGTTAAAATAATGGAAGTTAAAATTGTTCATATGTTTTTATAGTTGTGGAAAAATAAAAAATAGACAAAGGCAAGCTTGAAATCTAATGAGCATGTTTAACATTGTATTATTAAAAAAAATTTAAATTGTAAATAAAAAGAATCCGTATTTTTTTTAATCATAAATAGAAAAGGAAAAAGAATTTTTTTTTTGGGTATCGTCACAGAGTGTTTAAAAAAAATTATGCGGTTTAATTATGGTAAATGAAAAGTAGTAACAACACGTGTATGGTTGAAAATATCTGCTTGCACGAAAATAAGCTAGTATGTTGTAGAAAATATGTTGTAATAACAGATAATATTATTTATTGAAGTAATGTAAATTTGTTATAGTCAATACTCTATAAATTAGTGTAGTAGTACTTGATGTTAAGACGAAAACTTTATAAGTTAATGGAGTAATATTTGAATTTATATATGAATGTTTATATTGAAGTTATATATAAACTAAGAAGGAAAAAGAATTGATATATAAAATAGTATTGAAGTTAAAAATAAGTGTAATGAATGAATTAACTTGAATTTATAGTACTTAATAAATCATTGTTAAGTGTTTTTTTTTTTTTTGTAGATTCAAAATATTGTGAAGTTGAAAACGCAGTGAATATAATTAATTTTATTGTGATTTCAGTGAGGATAATCTTGTTAGGACTATTTTTTTTTTTTTTTTTTTGTGTTTATTTTTATTATTAGTTGCATTGGAATATAGGAAATGAGGAAAAAAAAGTGGAAGAAATTGTTGTGCTGAGCAATTGCTGTGGAGTGATGCACCGCGCAATGCAATTACTCTGCCCACATACGGAGCAGGATTTTTTTTTTATTTGTTTTTTTTGTTCCAAGCTGGGAAAAATTATTCTTGAACTAATTGATTTCCTTTTCACATGCAAGCTCATTGCTATGGAAAGCAATTTGATACATTTATTATTTTCCAACAAATTATTATCATACTAAACTTAATTTTTTAATTAGAAATGTGTGAAAACAACAATTGTAACATCCATCACAACATGTATTAGAATAGAAATTACAGTAATATGTGAAGTTATGAAATTGTTGAGGTTCAAAGCAATTAACACAAATTGTAGAAAGTTATTAGTGCATATAACTTTGTTCATAACTGGGGAAAAAATTATACAATTTGCGTCGCAGAAATAAATTTGTACAACATTTATGTTTTCAAATAGTGACGAATAAGTGTGAAGGAAATACTTACAAAACATTTATTGTGTTAAATATGTATGAATGAAAGAATTTCTTTGTACACAACGTTTTTCGTACATCTAGTATGTAAATTGTCTGGATTTGATGGTTTTAGCAAAATTTTTAAACATTTGCTTGTTTTAGCTCTTGACAATACTACATAAAGTTGACCATAACAGAACACTGGTTCAGATAGATACAAACCAACAAAATCAAGTGTTTAGCTTGTGCTTTGTTTATTATCATTGCAAAATGAATTGTGTTCTTTTAAATGGAATTGAAGAGTGATCACCTTTCAAGGGCACAAAAGAGATTCTCGGTAAAAAAAATATTCGCCACGATATTCACCATTTGTAATTTCAGCAAGAATTACATTTTTGTCAAATTTCCTACAAGTAAGACGTGTTCCATTGCATATGCATGCCTTCACCTAGATTGATATTTCGTAATAACATTATAGGACAGTTGAGTTTAAGTTTTAATTTATGTGGCAGTATTCCATTAGGAATCAAAGTATTTAAAAAATCTTCTTGTAAACTCTGTTCTGTTTTGTCGAACACATCATCGAAACTATAATATGTGTATATTTGTCCAGGAATTTGATCAAGTAGAATCCTGTAATATGATTAACATATTCATTCCTAGGCGTTAGAATGGCTCGGTTTACCATTGTCTGTAAATTATCAACATATGTTTCTATATTTGGAAAAACATAATTTATTAATTTTTTCAGAGATGTAATTTCGTCTTCAAACGGTAGAATTATATCATCAGGAATTTTAATGAAATTGCAATTATGTTCTCTTTCTGTTCCATTTCCAATTCTTAATAAATAATCACAAAACACTGGATCAAATTTTGCTCTGATGTTTTCAATCAAGGGCAAGTGTAAATATGAAGGCCATAGGTTAGAAAAAATTAAGCTTGCTTTCATGATGTCATCTTTTTTTCCCCTTGGTATTACTGGTAAAACTTGTCGGAAGTCGCACCTAAAACTACAACTTTTCCACTGAAAGGCAAATTACAATCAGTAATAGCTTTAAGCATTTTATCAACAGCTTCAATGGCACAACGATTTACCATATGAGCTTCATCCCAAACAATTAATTTTGCCATCTTTAATAAAGTTCCTAAAGCTGACTGTTTACTAATAGAAAAACTTACTTCGCCAACTACTTGATCTTACACCAGTTAAGGGTGCTTTGTATAAAAAAGTTTTACTTGTTCTTCCTGGACCATCGATGAAATAAACTGCACTTGAATTAGAATTTACTTTTTCCATGATAGCATCATATGCTAATTGTTGATGATTATTTAAACTTATGTTGTGAGCATAATCCCCTTCTATATCCAAATTTGTTGTTTCCTCCGCAATCATTCTCGTCAACCTTTCATTTTCATTTATATTGACATTGTAGGGCACTATTTTGTAATCATTAATGTTTTTACGCATTGATTCTAAAATAGAATTGATGTGTTCCAAAGCTTGTAATTCAGCAATATTTTGAGGTTTATTTGTATGTATATAATCGTCAGTCAGATAAGTTTTAAATTTATTCCACATTAGCTTTGGATGATCAGGGTTGCAAAGTACAAGAAGGGTAGCAAATAGGCGTCTTAAAGAAGTAGGCATTTCTTAAACAATAGTTTCAGATAGACATTCTTCACTGTGATTATCTCCGCTTAACAAGCCATGTAGAAGAGCTACTTCACGATATGTATTTACAGTTTGTCCATTTGAAGTTTGGAAATCATCAAATGATTTTGGACCTCGAATATGATTAAGAAGTATACGTACAATTCGGACTGCAACAATATTTTTCTTCGTAGGGGCCCAAATTTTCTTAGATAAATCTCAAACGAAATGTATTGGGAAATCTCGATATAATAATGTGCGAGCAAATTCATTTGTTTCGCTGACTTTAAAAAATTCAGTTAACATTGTTCGTCTTGTATTTTCATTTTCAATAATAGTTGCTAAATTAATTGTGTCGTCATATCATACTTGTTGATGATTTAATAAATGAAGTTGTAAAGAATAAACAGTAGGATGAATTTCGGCTAAATTGAACGATAAAATCCTCCATATTGCTTTAGGCGGAGATATCCATCTAGCATATTGATACGTAGAAATTTCATCGATTTCTTTAAGTGTTTCAGATGGTGCATTTGAGAAATTAATACAATCACGCCCTTTGTACATGTATTTATACAAATATTTTACAGCTTTAATAGAAGAGCATACTTCAACATTTAAGTGGCAATCAAATTTTGCATTTAAATAACGATTATACGGTACGACCCCACCGAATGTCTAACATTTGTCCTCTAACTTTAATATTCACGCCGTCATTGCGACGTTTGTAGAAAGGATAGGAATTGTCGCCAAATATAGTAGTACTATAATAATCTCTAGGGAATTTATTTTTGCATTTTGAATTTGAGTCCATGCATACGTTTTTGGGATTTAAATCTCCACAAGGGCCGTGCATATTGTGCTTCACAATAATGTAATGAAGATAAAGATATTTGTTTTTGTCAGGAATCTCACAACAAACTATTTTCTCAACATCTATAGCAGAACGAATTTTATAGCCAGACTTGAAAATCAATAAGAAGTGTGCATGAGGAAGACCTCGTTTTTGAAATTCGACAACATATATGTACAATGACATGCCCTAAAATATGTTTTTGGTATAAATTATCTTTCAATTCTTCTAATTTTGGTCTAAAGACACGGGTAATTAAATCTGGACGATTTTGAATCTTATTATTGTGTTGTAGTTCTTGTCTAATTTCTAACCAATTTGGATTACATGTAATGGTTAAAAAAATATCTGGTTTTCCATACCGTTGAACAATAGCCTTAGTATCCATATATCTCTTGAGCATATCTCTAGGGCTACATGTAAAAGATTGTGGTAAAATAAATTTTTTTCCAATATTACAACCTCTCGTTTCTCCATGTTCAACACTATCTACAATACCCCGATAAAGTTCTGCTCGAATTTGTTTTTGGTTATCGAAAATAGTCTAACCTTGTAGTTTCAATTTTAATATACATATCTACAACATATTGTTGTAGTAACCTACCACTATGAAGTAAAACAGACTTACTGGAAGACTGAATTTTCAATTTGTATGAATAATATTCTCGACAGGAAACTTGGGATCGATGCTTCATTACAAGAAGTACTACAAAAAACAAATCAATCATTTATTTGTAGCATATGTATTGGACAAATGAAGGAAATACGGAGTGAAATATGCATACAAACCTTCATTCTCGTGTTCAATCAATTGAGTTGCAGAAGTAACTGTTGAAGGTAAACCAAAGAATTGAGTAGGTTGACCATGGGTGATTGTTGATCTCTTGATTCCTTCATGGCAACTAGATTCCCTGTGTAGGAAAAGTAATGGATATTGTAGAAGATCATAGCAACCATAATAATAATGAACTCTATGTAGATCATCAAAATGACCGTATATAATAATATCGCGAATGTGAACATTAGTATTTTCATTATCTTCAACCTATACAGCAGCTACTTGAAATATTTTAGGAGTATTAAAGACACGTTGATCAAGCCCTGGATCACATCTTATGTGTATTTTATGGTCTTGTAAATTTGGTATGTTTGTTAACAACCTAAAAAATTTACTATATGGATTTACATTCAAAATTTCGATTAAAATAAGTAAAGTATGTTCAACAAAGTTTCTTGAAATTTCAATACGATTTTTCACTTCGTTATATGTGTCATAAAAATACAACTGCATATAAGAAGGCTTATTGTTTTGTGGAATAAGCTTATTTATATAATGGTATATTTGCCCTTGAACTCTAAATGTGTATATACCTTTGTATGATTTGAATAGTTGTTTGTCGTATTTAACACCAAATAAAGTAAAAGCGAAATGATTATTATATCTTCTTGCAAGCTTCTTGAATTCTATCACTGTATGTTCTTTGGACGTAAATAAATAGTACATTTCAAGGGGGTGAATCAAGTATACACAAATAAATTTTTCCATCTGAACAACAGAAGCCTTTGCTTTCCCTGAATTTTTGTTTGCACCACAATGTTTACAATTATCACATGTAGGTAATACGTATGAAGTTGTTGGGATATTTAATATATCAAAATTACTTTCAAATGTGGATGTAAAATTAGTTGGAGAATTTTCGCTTTGAATGCAAGTGCCAAGATTTTCGCTATTATGATTCGTTGCAGAATATTGCATTCGCACAAGGTTGGAATCATTATGTACGGATAATATAGGATCAACATCAAAAGTATTATCTGCAAATGACATCGGTTGAGCTACTCGTTTACGACGATCAGTGCATCCAGGACAAAGCCGTTTTCGACGTTCGTTTTGCCTGTGGGTTTGTTGTTGGCGATAAGACATTGTTTCGAAGTCTATATGAGTAATAACTCTGTCGGAAGATACATTCGGAACATCCATGACAATAAGTTATGGTAAGTTATGGAATAGTTGAAACTGAAAGCAAAGATTAGAAAAATACAAAAAATATTATTTATTCCATAGAATTCTGTTTACAAGTTGAATGAAGATTTCTTAGCACATATATTAAACTACAAATTCAGAAGCTGGGGAAAATAAATTCTACTGCATAACAAAGTATGCAGTTTCAAAGCAAAATTCTTCAAATGTGTTGTTGTGAATAAAGAATACACATACCTCGAAATGTATACTTGAGCACTTGCAGAGAGATTAAAATGAGTAAAATGTTATTTATCTCACTGTTTTTTATCAGCTGTTACAAACAAAAAGGTTTAGTTTGGATATCTAAATATAAAAAGATTTGTTCAGTGTAGAACAAATATGAAAAGCTTCAGTGTAATTGTATTCTTTCGATGGGGGTTTTCAAAAGCATATAGTTAAATATGTCTTGTACCCTTAAGCAGAAAAGATTGTAGGACAAAGGACGAACTGTATTGTATATTTGAATTTTTTATTACGGTTGCAAAGAGAAATCTATATGTTTTTGCACTATCTCTACCCTTAAATAAGCATCTGTTGTACAAAGAATATACAAAATATCTTAATCTCAACAGTCGGTCAAGCATTAATGTAGCGAAATTGAATTTGATGATTGGCTAAAACGTGGACAAGAAATTGTGGTTTACCTTTTGCCGATGTCTAAAAGGCATATAAGACAAATGATTTATTTATTTTTTTGCAGTTTCTTTGTTTTAGAAGGAATACAAAATATTTTGACAGTCGTGAAGAATTAACGTAGCAAAGTTGAATTTGATAATTGGCTAAAATGTGTACAAGAAATTGTGGTCCACCTTTTGCCGACCTCTAAAAGCCATGTGGGCTGTACAGTGAGTTTTAAACAAAGTCAATAATTATATGTATAGATGGACACAAATATGCTCTAAAAGGCATATAGTCTGTTCAGTGGGTTTTAAAAGTCAATAATTGTAGGTATAGATGAGCACAAATATGCTCAATAATTAAATTAATAAAATACTCTATAAATTAGCAAACAAATATTCGATGGTAAGAAATGTAAGTAATAGAGTAATATTTGAATTTATATATGAACGTCTATATTAAACATATATAAACTAAGATGAAAAAAACAGTTGATTTAAGTTAAAAATAAGTATAATGAATAAATCGTAATAGTATTTAATAAATCAGTGTGGGATTCTATATATATATATATATATATATATATATATATATATATATATATATATATATATATATATATATATATTATTATTATTATTATTTTTTTTTTTTTTTTTGGTGAAAATATTTTGAAGTTACAAGTACAAAATTGATTTATGCAAATACAAATTAGAATTGTTGATATTATATCTTTTGTAAGTTTCAAACTGAAAATAAATGAAGGCAACTTGAAAATGTAGTTATTATGTTTAATTTTATATAGGCATGACAGAAAAAAAAAAATGTAATGATATGTTTAATAATAGGATCATAACTTATTTTGGTACAAATAGAATGTTGTAGAAACGATCTATTATTAAATAAATATATTAGAAATTATATATGGAGCACTTGTAATAAGTGAAAGAAGAATTTAGAGGGAAAGAATGTAATGTTTATTTTAATAATAGCAGCATAATGTATTTTTTGGTAAAAATAGCATCTTGTACAAATGATGGATTGTTAAATATTTAATATATTAGAAATTATATATGGAACACTCAGCAGTGGAAGAAGAATTTAGAAATAATTGTTTAGAAATATCTAGTATGAATTATTTCCTATTTGTATAATAAATTCACAAAATTAGAAGTATATATATAGATCAAATTGTGTTTTCAATGAGGATGATTTTGTTAAGAAGATGTGTTAACTTGTACAGGTGATGGATTGTTAATAAATATTTAATATATTAGAAATTATATATGGAACACTTAGCAGTGGAAGAAGAATTTAGAAATAATTGTTTAGAAATATCTAGTATGAATTATTTCCTACTTGTATAAATTTACAAAATTAGAAGTATGTATAGACCAAATTGTGTTTTCAATGAGGATGATTTTGTTAAAAAGATGTGTTAATTTTATGTGTCTACAAAATTATATATATATATAGAATGTAATATTAATATTTTAGGATATATACATATATATAAAATTGAAAGACAAAAAGGAAAAAAAAAATTAACTCCGAACTATGCGGAGCATGCTCCACGTTGTGCTAAGACATCAGCTCCGCACGGTGTGCGGAGCAATCGGTTGATGCTCCGTACTGTGTGGAGCAATATTCATTTTTATTTTTATTTTTATTTTTTTCATTTTCAAACGTCAAAGTAAACAATGGTGGGTACCCTGAGGAGCTGTGTGGAGCATTTCAATTTTTTATTTTTTATTAGTCAAAAGTCAACAATTGTGAATGAAGATATTCTAACAATTTCAGCCAACGTGAATGCTTCAAGATGAACAGTACTCAGTAGGGTGGGAGTAATTTAGGACAACCAAAATGCTTCAAAATGAACAGTAATTGGCATGTTGGCTCTTTTAATATAGTAGGGATTAAAAGAAAGGATCCACCGACTACTGTTCATTCTTGACACCCCGTGTTCACACTTAACGAGTTTGCTTCTTATGGGGGAATTAATTGGTTTGGAGTTTGCTTCTTTTATGCCTAATAAAATAATAAATAGATATAATAGATTCAGTTGAAAAGCATAAGGATGCGGGAACTTAGTTTCAATCTTGTCCTGTTGTGGTGGGATTGCATTCATTTTCAATGTCGGTAAGCAAATTATTTGTTTCCATTTGACTTTTATGGCATAATGTTGGTAAATATTTTGAATTCCCATTTTATCCTTAATATCAGTATTGATAGAAAATAATGTGGAGTTATTTAGTCAAGGATATTTTTGATAAAGTTATTATCAAAGTGAGGGTGTAATGATCTTTTCAATTTTCATATAGCCCATGTTTGGTGCACATTATCAAGCCAATAATGTATTTTTTTTATGTGATGGGGAATATGTGGTTGAAAAATAAGGAAAAATTATTGATGTGATGGAAATATTATTTTATTAAAAAATGTGTGGTTGAAAATAAGTAGAAGAATAAGAATGAAAAAAATAATGTGGCTCAAACAGGGGCTAAATGTAGTCTGTCAGTGTCTGATATATGTACTCCGACCATATTTTTTATGCCAATTTTGATTTCATCTGCTCTCTAAATTGTATTCTCACAAAAATTGTCAATATATTGTTCTAGTGTTACATGGAGTACCGACCTACTAGTTTTTATATAAAATCGGCAATATGCTTCACCCTGTAATAAAAGTAATCGATAAGTGAAGAGTACATTTAAAGGCAAAAAATTATGATCCAAAAAGAAGGCGTAAATTTGTTCTAGAAATATTTTTTTTATCAATAGGATGTTTTGTATAATATTTTATCTTTTTCTTTTGCATTACACAAATTGAATGTTTACATATTTTTACAGAAGTATTATGAGATCTTTTAACTTCACATCTTGCTAAAAAACGAAAATCTTTACCATTTGATGATTCTTATCAGCTTATTCATTAAAAAAAAAGGACTTCCCTTTAAATTTACACCTTCTTTTTGGATCATAATTTTTTGGCTTTAAATGTACTCTTCACTTATCAGGTTAGTTTCATTACAGGGTGAAGCATATTGCTCATTTTACATAAAAACTAGCAGGTCGGTACTCTGTGTAACAACTAGAACACTTTTCCTAAAAAAGACAAATAGAGTCGACGCTAATTCTTTGAAACGTCTTGTTTAATTAATCATCTGCAACTATGGTACCACATGCTGCTACAATCATCTTGAAAGAAATGTTGATTGGGTGTGTTCATCATGTTTCGACATTTTTTTTTTTTTTTTACAATAATCAACCCTCTTACTACTATTGCACTTGTTATAGCTTCTCCTCGTGCACATTTTAGTTTTGGAGTTGTAACTCTAGGAACTTCTCTTGTTCCAACTTTTGATCATAGGCTGATTGAGACATTGATATAATGAAAATTGTTTATACTTTTGTATGGTTCACAACATCCTTATGATGCATGAAATTGATTAATTAAGAATGTTAAGTGTTTGATATTTTGCACAATGTATTTTATCTTAGATTTTTTTATTGCTTTGTAATAGTTGTTTCTTATCTTTTCATTGATGAGCTCATAAATGTTTTAAGATTCTTATTATTTGACTCGGAACTTATTCTATCCCCTAAGCTAAGTTTATGATGTGAATTGAACCATCTTATTCGATTTTCTATTGTTTAGTTTACTTAACATGTTGTCCTTAGCTTTGATGGGATTTCTATTGCCAATGATGGAACGGGTGATTGAGACAAATGTTCTGATGGGACGTAGAGATAGAGGGAGAGAATTTTCCCATCCCATCTCATTGCCTCCATCTTCTTCTTCTTCTTCTATATGCACAAATGTAAATATTTTATGCTATTTTAAACTTTAACTTCAATTTTAAAAACAAATCTGCTCTTGTATCTCATGAATTAGAAATTTTAATTGCTGCAAATAATACAGTGCTAAATATCCTCGATTACTTGTCAAGGAAGAAAAGCCTTACAATCATGACGAAAGATGCTATAGGAATTTTTCATCAAGTGGGGTTTAAGTATGGTTATAAGCTTGTGGCAATTAAGATTTTGGTTCCTAAAACGAAATTTGCCCAAAACATTGTCATCTCACGAAGAGACCTTTCTTCAATGGCTTGTGTGAATTCCTGAGCTCTGGACAAGTTGTTATTACAGTTAAAAATGTTCAATTTTTATCATCGCTTTCTAACTTGACATGTTACGGCATCAATGATTGGACTAATGTGCCAACAAGTTTAAATTAAAAATATTTTTTTTATTTCAAATTGAAAATGATATATTAAAATAACTAGAAATTTAAAAATTAATTTAGTAGAAGAAAATATTATAATTATAGGAAAGCCTATTATTCATGTTTTTTTAATTATTAACATGTTTTATTATTGCATTGTTTTGTGATTATACTGCAAATTATTATTAATAAGTCCAGTTTCCTATTGTATATCTTGCAAAGTTAGGTTATATTAATAGCTAAGTTTTATTGAGTCTACTACTTCTGATTGTAATAGGTAAAACATCTTTCTTATTTACGGAGTACCAATATGTTGGTATATTCATGGTCGCTTTTGCAATTTTCATTTTTTCGTTATTGGATTCTATGAAAGTTTTCAACATAAAGAGACAGGATTGCACCTATGACAAGGAAAAACTATGCAAGCCGCTCTTGCAACTGCTTCTTAGCACCATATACTTTACCATATACTTTTTGCATGGTGATGTCACTTCAGTGCTTCCGCGTTTTCTTTTGAAGAAAATTGCTACATATACAAATGCAAGAACTACATTGGAAGCGAGAAAATGTATCAAGAAATGGGTTTTTAGATCTGATGCAGTCATGGGTTTTTTCCTTGCTACAAATGGCCTTTTGGTGCTATACATTACCATCAATCTTGTCAAGTTGTATTATGGTGACCATTGCGAAGGCCTCTTGCTCTTCGAGGCAATAATTGACTATGGTCTCGGTGGATCTTCCATGGCATTTTTGGGAGAGTAGGGGAAGGTGTTTGCACCAAGGCTGCTGGGAAGACCTCTTGCTCTACGAGGCAATAATTAGCTATGGTCTCGATGGATCTTCCATGGCTCTTTTTGGGAGAGTAGGAGGAGGTGTTACACCAAGGTTGCTGATGTTGGTGCTAATCTTGTTGGAAGAATGAAAGCAATATTCTAGAAGATGACCCCAGAAATCCAGCTGTACGAGACAATGTTTCTTTGATGTCACGTCCTTTGACATGGGAATGAGTTTTAAATGATTTCAATTTGTGTGTTGCATGTGATTGCTGACAACAACAGTAATAATGTTGGGAATATTGAAGGAATGGAGTCTGATCTTTTTCTTGTTGGAAGAATGAAAGCAATATTCTAGAAGATGGCCCCAGGAATCCAACTGTAAGATACAATGTTTCTCTGATGTCACGTCCTTTGACATGGGAATGAGTTTGAAATAATTTAAATTTGTGTGTTGCACGTGATTGCTAACAATATCGGTGATAATGTTGGGAATATTGAAGGAATGGGGTCTGATCTTTTCGGTTGATATGCAGAACCATCATGTACTACTCTTGTGGTGGCTTCCATCTCCTCTTTGAGATTGACTCATGACTTCACTGCAATATGCTATCTACTGCTTATTAGTTCCATTAGAATCCTTGTTTGCTTAATCACCACCCTTTTTGCTACTAACTTTTTTGAAATCAAGGTTGTCGAGGAAATTAAACCAAGATTAAAAAACCAGCTTATTATCTCCACTGTTCTTATGACTATGGGCGTAGCAATTATTACCTGGCTTTGCACTTATTCTTCACAATTTTCACTCGGTGCTCGAAATTTATACTAGATATAGGTGATGGAGAATATGTTGTGCATCTAATGCTTTAAATTAACAATTGTGGCTTACTATTCCGTTTCAAAACATTAACCTTTTTACTTTCTGAGCTTTTGATTCATCATAAACATTAACTAGAAGATTAGTAATATAATTATTTATTAATATTCAATTTACAAATTCTCTTGCTCTTTTTTCGCCACAAGTCCAAATTTTATACCCTGATTCATGCTATTTTTATTCGATCATTTGAATTATTTTTGTTGGAATATTTGAAATGAAATGATGATCATTGCACAAGAAGTATAATAAACATGGATGATATTCAAGAAAATCAAATTTCCTTTCATTATCTAAAATGCAACACCCTAACAAGTACATCTACAAATCATCTTATCTATCGTCAATCTTTAATATTAAACACATTAACATTACGTTCAGAATAATGCAACCCGTGCATTGCAAGGGCAAGGACTAGTAGAAGAAAAAGAATCCAGAAAGCTTTGTGTATGGAATTTTTGTTTTTCATAGAATGAAATTCTTGAAAATGAATATCAACTCCTATTTATGATGAATGACTGATGACACCAAGCCTATGTTTGGCTATGTTTATAAATACTAAAATCATTTTTTATTCATACATTTCAAGAAATATACAAATACTACTTATTTATTCACCACATATGCATGACGAAACATCTTGAGACCAAATGTTATAAAACGAACAACAAGAGCTCAAAGTACAAGCAATCATCCTCAACGATCATATAAATCCTTTTGATTTATTTGTTCAATTTATTTCTAGATCTACCAAAAGCTCCAAGACAACTGAATATTTTACGACTATATACCATATTAGCTTGGTCGACCTTAAGAATTTATTATTAAGAGCTAGCTTTGGATTGGATAAGGATGAGATATCATGTGACAACGCACTTCCTTACTAATACCTACATCACTTACTAACTTAGCCTCTTTTGATTTTGGTAAAAAAAAAAAATTAGATTTTGACTAGATTTTAATAAAAGTTAATCGAAATTTGTGGCTGGAAAGTTGATAAATTTTTGGATCCTATAGAATGTTGAGGAAAAAAATGAGTTTTCATAAATGGGGCCAAATGAGGTTTAACCTAGGGGCCCATATTGATATCATTGCTTCACTTATATAAGTGGAAGATCCTACAAAAGAATAGCAGAAATAATTTTTGAATAATGCTAATTGTACATAATTGAGTTACATAATAATTTACATAGAAACAATGTGTCAAAAAGAGAGTGAAGAAGTTTTTTTTTTTTTTATTTGATCGAAGAAATTCTAACCCAATCATGAAGAAATATCTTTCTACATCATGTGTATGTAACCATTATATATATATGTAGTACAATTGATAATTTTTTTTTTCTTTTTCAAATTGTCCATATAGAGACAAGTTTTTCCTAATTATTTTTTGGGAAAAATTCACATATAACCACACTTTGAGAATTTACTTTCAATATTGACAAAATTAAGGATTTCTTTCAAAATTCAGGTCATAAATAAAAATACGGTAATATTTTATTTAAATTTATTATGACTTTATTAAGGAAAACTAAAATAGGTAATATATCAAATTGATCTAAATCATTATGAATATTTAAAATAGAGGATTCAGTTATACTTTACAATCAAATTCCATCACTCCATTCAATTGCTCTTCATCTTAATGAGCTAAGTTTTTGTTTGGAGTCATGATTTATTGTGCCTACATTATATTTCAATTTCCATCAAGTCTACAGGTTTACAACAGTAGCATCTACAAAACGCACTGATATCCTTCGTGAAAATTATCAATTGGAGTATTACATATTGTTTCTAGATTACGGCTTCTCAAATGCAAACAATAGAAACATTGGGTTGAGTATTTGATTCTATTGATAGTTGCATACTTTCTTTATTATAGATTTTTTTTTTTTTTGAAATAGTTTACAAATTTTATATATTGTGTAATACTAGATTTATTGGATTGATAGCATAAATGATTCATTACATCAAATTAGCCACTTACTTTTTTCTCTTATAATTGTATTCTGATATTAATAAAAACCTACTAGTAAACGTGATTGTGATCTGTATTACTGTGAAATGTCATATATTATCAAGAAACTGTTTGTGAATTGTATTCTTGTGACTGCGATCTCTAATTTTATGTCCATGACCCATCTTTTCAATTAATGAAATTGAATGTGAACAATGTATTTTGTGTGGTAGTGCCTTTCATTTTATTGGTATAGAAATTAAGGTGTTATATATCTTTTACATAATGCTTTATGAGATTGTGACCTATTCTTAATACGTGCAAAATATAATCTGTGAACTGTAATGTTAATAAATTGTGACCCAATGTTTTTTTCTGGATTTATGTTTGGTTTCATGATAAATGCAACGTGTTATGTCAATTGACATGTATGTGAATATTCAAGTTTGTGGCTTGTCATATGTAATTGCGTCTGACGTGAAACTTGTAACCTATAATGTGTCTGTGACATATGACTTGTGAATTGTGACATGTGACTTCAAACTAAATCATGAAGCGTTTAATCTCGTGACATATCGACAAAAAATTTTCACTCTGACGAAATGACACAACAACAGACATAATTTTTCACATTAGTGAGTGTAAAATGATTTACATTACATTACATAGCCCAGATCAAATATAAGTAACTAACTTATGTGACTACATAAGCTACTAACTTGTCCGTGGTTAGTCACATGTTATATTTTATTTGTGACATGTGACTTATGGATTGTGACATGTGATTTGGGAGCTATAATCAAATATGTCTTCTTGTGATATGTTATTAATGCATAATGTGACCTATGACATATGACCTCGGAAATGAAACCAAATACATGTCTACTTGTGACCTATTATCAATGCAAAATGTGATATGTGATCAATGACATATGCCATGTAATCATAGACATGCGAGCTATAATCAGATATATGTTTAGTTGGGATTATAAATGCAGAATGTGACATGTGAGCTTTGTTGTAATTTTTTTTTTTTTCAAAAACTAACGATCTTTGGGAATAATATACTTTATTCCTGCATTAGTCGAATAGACAAAGACAACATAAATATCATATGTGAAATGGATTTATAAAACACCTATATTCATAGTTTTGTAATATACATTCATTAGTAGAACACTCATGTCACATTTGTAAGCACATTGTAAAATTTATGGATTGTAACGACTTCACAATCAATATAGAACCCATGTCACAACCCTAAAATAATGGTCTAACATCCATGTCTTAGTCATCGTTCAGTTTACAATACAAAACAGGTAAAAAATCATACAACAATTTCATTGCGAACAGGGGAAATGACATAACACATCCGGATTACAGGGATGTATTTATAAAATGAGAATAACACTCATTTCAAAATCAAAGAAAATCAGGTTACAAACAAATCAAAATCAAAGATTAACATCATCCAAAATTAGGACAAAATGGGGTCTCATAAATTCAATACCTTTGACATACAATTTACCCATCAACTGACCCTTCCATAAAAGAGGTTTAAAATTAAAAAAAAAAATAGAGGTTAATTAAATTACCTTCTTTTATTTCGATTTCACATCGTATCCGGAACTTTTGATTTCTTTTTTTATATTTTTTATAGAAATTCTTTGTTGGATTTGGGTCTTTTTCTATTATCTCGCCCTTAACCAGTCTTACCTTCCTTTTTCCAACTATCAACACTCCTTGTTAGAATCATGTTGACATGGATTTGTATGTATCTAAGATTCATAAACTCTTCTATTTGGGAAAAAATGGTTTGTGAATTTATAAGTGAAAACTATCAAGTAGATGATTTAATCGGTGATAGCTTGGGACTGACTTCCCTCTACCTCAAGGAACATGAAAGAAGGTGATATTCTCTCTTACTCTAATATCGATATTAATATCCACAATAGATATTAATTTATTATTAATATTAAAATACACCATTAACATTAAATAACTGAATTATGACTTGATTTGTGAATTAATAAAGTTTAAGTCGATTATTGAAATAGAAAGTTAAAAAACATGTTAGAGTGTAATTTTCTTTCATTGTTGTCTACTAATCAAGAGAACCCTAAAAAAATTGTGGGATTTGGACCTTATGCATGCCATATAATTTGGGAAAATGCTACTGGTGCATCACATATTACCTAAGGGTGTCCATAACGATGAGCTGACCTTTTTTTGATTCAAAATCTTGTGATCCATTTAAAAAGTTCTAAAATTTATGAAACAACCCCTAATTAATCCTTTTCATTCACCTATAAAGCACAGATAACCCATCATTTAAAACCCTTCATTCACCCATGAACCATAATCTGATCGGCCCTTTCTCATCCACGACCTGCAGGTCGGCGGTGACAAATCAAGGGAACCCAGGTCTCCGACTGCACGAAGGATTCGAAGCAAAAAATCTCGTTCACTTAAAAAAAACCCAAAAATCCCATTCCCTTATTCACTTTGAGAAAGGATTGAAACACGAAGTCGTCCAGTGAAAATCAACCCAATAGCATTGATTTTCGTGGATACTTTCCAATATGGACGGTGATGAAGTCGACGGCGGGTATTGCAGCAAGGGTGAAATAATTTTCTTTCCTTTTTATGTGAAATGTTTTATATTTTTCTGCCTATATGCATATTGATGGCAAGCAAGACACCTTTATACATTTTTCTTCATTTCCTTCCTCTTTTACAGATAAGAAGACCCATAGTAACCAAGAAACTGAACAGATGTTGGACAACATGGTGGACGGTGATGCGAAAAGTGGTAACTTAGTATTTTTTCAATTGCAATACAATATTTCGATTCGAAATGAAATTTCAGTTAAGCTTATTAGTCATAGAAAAAATAAATTTGAGTTGTTTAATTACTTACATACAAGAATGGAGGTTTACTCATCTGAGGTTGTGGGTGATGATTGTTTGGCTGATGATATGATAGGAGTAGAAAATGAGATTCTCGTTCCTATGTTGGTATGAAATTTGACAATGAGAAGGAGTTATTTGAATTCTATAAGAACTATGCTTATGAAATAGGGTTTCTCGTTAAAAAAAGAAACTCTAAGAAGGGTGATGATGGGGTTGTACGATATGTGAGTTTTATTTGTAGTCGAGAAGGTTGACGAAAGAGTAATACAAGTACTTCTTTGAAGCCTCTACCAACGATTGAAACAGGGTGCAAAGCCAGGTTAACAGCATGTTCTGATGCTCGTGGAATTTGGCGAATAAACATTGTACATTTGGAGCATAACCATAGGACAAGCCCATCTAAATCTAGGTTGTATCGATGTAATCGGTAACTTAGTGCACATGTTAAAAGGCGGCTTGAGGTCAACGATATAGCAGGAATCCCAATGCATAAAAGCTATAACTTAACTGTAGTGGAGATGGGTGTATTTGAGAACATGACTTGTGTTGAGAAAGACTATAGAAACTTCATCGATAAAGTGCGGCGTTTAAGACTTGGTGTAAGGGATGCTGCTGCATTACAGGCTTATTTCTCTAAAATGCAAACAAGCAATCCAGGTTTTAATTTCATTATGGACTTGGAAGAGGAGTCTCGATTGAGGAATGTGTTTTGGGCGGACAACGGATGTAAACAAGCATATAAGGGATTCGGTGATGTAATTACTTTTGACACCACTTACCTAACTAACAAGTATAATATGCCTTTTGCTCATTTCGTTGGGGTGAATCACCACGGGCAATCAACTCTATTTGGTTGTGGATTGGTTTCGAACGAAGATACAAATACATTTGTTTGGTTATTCAGGACATGGCTTGAATGCATACATGGTCAAGTTCCCAATGGAATAATTACATATCAAGATCGTGCTATGCAAAATGCAATTCAAATTGTTTTCCCCAACACTAAGCATAGGTGGTGCTTATGGCATATTCTAAAGAAGTTGCCAGAAAAGTTTGGCGATCATAGTCAAAAAGCTGCAATACTTTATGCCATACATGGTTTAGTGTACAATACATTACTTTGTGAAGAATTTGAGGAAGGCTGGGCGAACATGCTTGAACATTTTCAGTTGCAAGATAATGTTTGGTTGAACGGACTTTATGATGAGTGAAGTCGTTGGGTACCATGCTATTTGAAAACTATGTTCTGGGCAGGTATGTCAACCATCTAGCGGAGTGAGAGTATGAATGCATTGTTCGATTGCTATGTGCACTCGAAGACTTCTTTAAAGCTATTTGTAGAGCAATACGAACGGGCTTTGAGAAGTAAAGTTGAGAAGGAATTCCAAGCTGATTTTAGATCATTCTCGCAAATGATTCTCTGTGCTACTAAGTATGAGATGGAGAAGCAGTTTCAAGAAGCATACACAATCTCAAAATTCACGGAGTTTCAACAAGAATTCACTGGAAAGGTTTACTGTGAACTACTATCTGCAAAGAAGTTTTGTGGGACAACGAAGTACAAGGTCTGTGGAGATATCATTCTTAATGAAGGAAGGAAGAAAAGGATATTTACAATTTCTTTTCATAAAGACAGTTGCGAGATTGTGTGTAACTGTCATTTGTTTGAGTTTGAAGGTATCATTTGCAGACACGCTATCTTTGTTTTGATTCGGAACGATGTGTCATTTATTCCAGATAAGTATATTTTGAGGAGATGGAGGAGAGACGTGAGTAGACCGTACATGCGGGTCGCAATAACATACGATGGTTTGATGAGTACTCCTCAATAGTTGAGATATGAGAAATTGTGTACTGCTCTAACCAAGATTGCAGACTTAATTGCAGATGATGAAGAAAGTTCAAATCAGTTAATGGGGGGGATTGAATTGCAAACGAATGAATTGTTAAAATCAAAAGGTAATCACTTTAGCTCGCATGGATTTGGAGGAGGCATTGTAGAAAGCTTCAAGTTTTGGATCCAAAGTGTACAAAAAGTAAAGGCGCTCCAAAAAAAACTACGTGAATAAAGTCCGTTGGAGACGATAAAGAAAAATTCAAGGGGTCAAAATAAGGTTTGTTGTTTAGTTCATAATTGGCATATCACAACTTTCATTATTCCTATGTTACAATTTTAATGTTAGTACATTGTAACACTTGTAGGTGTCTCCAAGCTCGACATCTTCGAATAAGCGTAGCATGTCCAAAGATAATATCTCAAACAGTTTACCTATAGAGGAGGCTCAAGTGATGAACATATCATCTTCTCAACTACCTCAATCAATTGGGACACAAGATAGCAACCAAGTTATAACAAGTTTGCAATGAACCATAAAGAAGCAGAATTGGCATTTAAAATTGACGTGTGCGGACTTGGTTGGTACCAAACATTTGCCATTTGTAAGTTAAATTGTAATTCATGTTCATTTGTAATGCTATTACAAAGTGGACTGATGCTGTGTCATTGACCGTTTGCAGGCAGAATTTTTGGAACGGGAGTGGAAGTTTCAAGAGTCAACTATTTTGATTTTGTAGTTGAATTACTAGTGACAGATTTTGATTATGTAATTGAACAAGAATGGCCGCATCTTTTGATTTTGTAACTAAACTGGGGATGTTCTATTGACTTCATTTGATTTTACAATTGGAAAATGCACTTGATTCACAATTTTATTTCTTTTTCTTACAATACATACAATATACAAAATCCTCTAATATTATTACCTCCTAATTGGCAAATTTGAAGTGAACCTGAAGAAATCACGCTATTAACAGTTTCATTATTTGGATTGTTATGAGAATAAGATTACCGGAAACTGAGTATAAGATCGTTTTCTGATGCAAACATGATAAACATAAACATAATAAAACAGAAATATAATAATAAACTGAGTTAATCGATTACATGTGAGAGTTAAAATCGTTGAACACGAGTTCAATTTTCACGACACTTTCCCTTCCCATTATCGTCTGATTTCCTGTTTCCCTTTCGAATACTCGAATTGAATGATATCTCCACGTCCTCCTCTTCAATCTTTAGATCAGTAACACTTCAAAAAATATAAGTCTTGAGACGGTGCTGTAGCCAATGTTTGACGCGAAAATATGCCCTTTGTTAGACTTTCATCGCAAACACTACTAGACTGTCCATGCTCCAATCGAAATACCCACATTCTAATGTACAACACAAGAATATTCGATCTATGTTATTCGTCTTCCTCTCCACCTCCATCATTTTCACGATTTCCTCACCAAAATCCGAATATCGCTTCTTATTTGGACAATTCAGCAAGCTATGCCCAGGATGTCTACAGCTATGACAAATCACCAAATTATTCAGAAGAACAAAACTAGTAGAACAAAAACCAAAAGAGCAGACATATGATATCCGACAAGCGTAAGATTCACCAAATTACGGTTGGCACAAAAACAAAAAAATCAGACATAAGCAAAATTGTGCCTTAGCCTGAACAAACAACCATTCTAAAATGGGGGTTCAACTCCAGTATAACCCATCTACGTTTGACTGAAAACATTTGTCGATCTACTCACTCGTACGTATAGAATTTTAGCATTGTTGGTGGTCTCTAACCCTTATATCTGACGGAAAGAAAATTATTTCAGCCTTGCTCCAGTACGCGCCGTTGACTTCATCGCCGTCCATATTGGAAAGTATCCACGAAAATCAATGCTATAGGGTCGATTTTCGCTGGATGACTTCGCTCATGTTTCAATCCTTTCTCAAAGTGACTAAGGGAATGGGATTTTTGGGTTTTTTTTTTAAGTGAACGAGATTTTTTGCTTCGAATCCTTCGTGTAGTCGGAGATTTGGGTTCCCTTGATTTGTCGCCGCCGACCTGCAGGTCGTGGATGAGAAAGGGCTAATCAGGTTATGGTTTATGAGTGAATGAAGGGTTTTGCATTATGGGTTATCTGTGCTTTATGGGTGAATGAAGAGGATAAGTTAGGGGTTGTTTCATAAATTTTAAAACTTTTTAAATGGATCACGAGATTTTGAATCAAAAAAAGGCCAACTCATCATTATGGACAGCCTTACGTAATATGTGATGTACCAATAACATTTTCGTATAATTTGAGACAGATAATAAATTTTGTTATGATATAACACAAAACCACCAAATTATGTAATTATTTATGAAAAATTTGCACTTCTAGTCCTCAATCGTAGCGAAATATAAGAAATCTACCTTTAATCTTTTTTTCTTTTTTTTTAATATAATTCATCTCCCTATCAACTGTGTAGCAAAGCTCACATTTCCTCCATTTTGGCCATTAAATGACGAATTTTTCATTCTCTTTAAATAAACAAAAACAAAAGATAGTAAAACAACATAAATCTTATGTTTGGTCCCTATTTTTTCAAAAACTCATTTTTTAAAAACTCATTTTCAACCACTCATTTTCTCATAAAATAATATTATATGTAAATCTAAAAAATTTCCTTATTTTTTTACCAAACATTTTAAAAAAAAAAAAACATTATTCCAAAACTCATTTTTTTTTCTCAAATTTCCATTAAAATAGAGCCCAAACAATGGAAAAATAAGAAAGAAAAAATTATAAACCAAGTTTTATAACTTTTCAAAAAGAACAAATAAATCTAATTTAAAAAATTAAAATTAATATAAAAATGAATTTAAAAAAATTTCGTCTTTCCCAACTAAATTCACCCACAAACCTCCGTCAGCATTCACCCACCCCACCCGCGGTAATAATAAATTGACTTCTTTTTTCTTTTATAATGTTGGCAATTTAATTAAACTAGTCGTGTCAATGAACACAACAAAATGGTTTATTTTATATAATTAGAATAAGCTATGTTTGACAAATGTGGACATTGTACGCCAAGTATTTAATTGTTTTAAATGAGATTTATTTGTACTTCTTAAAAACTATGAGATTTTCTTTGAATTTTTTTTCTTTTTTCTTTTTGGTTATTTTACTACTTTCTTTTAGTTTTATTTATTTAAAGAGAATGGCAAACCCGCCATTTAATGACCACAATGGAGAAAATGACAAGTTTTGTTACATAATTGAAAGGTTAGAGATAAATTATATTTAAAAAAAAAAAAAGACTAATCAAATTTGGAGGCAAGACTAATCAAATTTGGGGGCATTATGGGAGATAGAAAGTCAATTGCATTCATTATTCAAAGTGTAAAAATGTCTAAATTAAATCACATGTTACTAAAAAAAAGTTTGGGAAACTTTAATAATTTTTTTTTAACTTTTAAATAAGGAAGGTGCTACAAGTACATCGGCGTGTACATAAGGGTGTCCATAATGGACACCCGGCACCTCTCCATTAGATGAAGTGCAACCTGCACTTCATCCAATGGAGAGGTGCCGGGTGTCCATTATGGACACCCTTATGTACACCCTAATGTACAAGTAGCATTTTCCTTTAAATAATATTTTGAATAGTTTCACTTTCAACTTATTTGTCCGGCTCGTGTGTCATACCTAACGCATAATAGCGTTGCAACATCTCATTCAATTGTATTTAAAACGATTTTGAATAATACTACATGCATATAATAGAGTTACATTATAGTTTACATAAAGATGGGGTGTCAAAAACGGAGTAAAGCAATTATTTTTTTTGTTGAAGAAATTCTGATTCAATCATATCTCACCACATCATACGTATGTAAACCATTATGCAACCAAACAACTTTTCTTTTTGACTTACTAGAAGTTTATACATTTATAGAAGTTTTAAATAATGAAATTAAAGTGATGCGATTTCTCATTCAATAGTTTTAAGTAACACGCAAAGAATATTATAAGGGTAATTATATTCCCTCTACAATTTTTGTTAATGGTACCATATCTTAATTGTAATGAAGATCTTCGAATTTTGCTCATTTTTGTACTTATATCTCTAACTTTTCTGTCATATTTTTATCTTTAAACTTCAATTAATTAACAATTTTCTCTAATACATGGATTTTTTTTTATTTTTTATTTTTTTTGTCGAATTTATGTATTTGTTGTTTATCTTGCATATTCAAAAGTGCAAAAGGCAAATATGTCTTTCTACTCCATTTTAACAGATTTTTTTGCCATCATTAAGAATAAGATGTGCTAATTAAAATACGAAGAAAAAAGTTAAGGACATAAATGAGAAAATGAACAAAAATTAAGGACCTATATTGTAATGAAATTGTTTTGATGGTATGCCTTTATGAAGTTTTTGTACTTTCAACTTCAATTAAAATGATAATAAGATGCCGTGTGGATAGCTTAAACATACACCAAATAATGTTGTTTGAATTAGAATTTTAAATCGTGGATCTCACGTGATGTTGAACCTAATTGGTCAATGAAATTGTTTTGATGGTATGCCTTTATGAAGTTTTTGTACTTTCAACTTCAATTAAAATGATAATAAGATGCCGTGTGGATAGCTTAAACATGCACCAAATAATGTTGTTTGAATTAGAATTTTAAATCGTGGATCTCACGTAATGTTGAACCTAATTGGTCAATTAATGTTGTTTTGATGGTATGCCTTTATGAAGTTTTGGTACTTTCAACTTCAAGTAAAATGATAATAAGATGCCGTGTAGATAGCTTAAACATGCCCCAAATAATGTTGTTTGAATTAGAATTTTAAAGTGTGGATTAGGGGTGGACGTGGTTCCATTTGGTTCTGGTTCCAAAAGAATCGAACTGAATCATGAACCAATAGTTTTTTTTATAATGGAACCAAATAGTTTTTTTTAAGATGCGGAACCGAACCGAACAAACAATTTGGTTCGGTTTGGTTTGGTTTGGTTCTAGTACTATTACTTAAATTTTCAAACTTGCATAAGAAAATAATATTTGTAGTCTACTTTAACTTTTTTTTTTTTTTTTTACAAATTGACTTATATCACAATTTAATAAAAATATTGTCTGACTAGAATCTTTGACTAATATGTATAAAGTTGCACAAAAAACTATGAAAGAAAAAAAAGATGTCTAGTAAATTATGATATTTTTTACTATACCCTTGATGGCTTGGAGAAATAGAAAATTGGTGGCGACAAAGTTGGAGTTTCCGCACAGAAAAGCTGTGTTGTTTGAGATTTGAGGGATTGGGAATTTAGGAAGGCGTCTGGAGGTGTTTGGGACTTTGAGGGTTTGAATTTGAAAAAATAATACATTGAAGTGATGTTTAAACACAAATATTGAATACAATTAAAATTAATGGGCTAAACACGTTTATGGGCTGTACCAAAATAATGGCTATTGGGCTGGCTTCAATTAACATAAAATCAAATTCATACAAAACATAAAATTATAAATTAAGTTTGGTTCTTGGTTCTAGAATCGGAATCGAACCAAAACTATAACCAAATGGTTTTTTGTTCGAAAAATCAAAACTATTAATTTTTTTTTGTAGAACCGAATCGAACCGGTTGGTTGGTTTGGTTTGATCTGTACATTTTGTTCACCCCTGTGGATCTCACATAATGTTGAACCTAATGGTCAATTAATCTTGTTTTGATGGCATGCCTTTATGAAGTTTTGGTACTTTAAACTTCAATTAAAACGATAATAAGATGCTGTGTGGATAGCTTAAACATGCACCAAATAATGTTTGTTTGAATTAGAATTTTAAAGCGTGGATCTCACGCAATGTTGAAACTAATTGGTCAATTAATGTTGTTTTGATGGTATGCCTTTATGAAGTTTTGGTACTTTCAACTTCAATTAAAATGATAGTAAGATGCCGCGTGGATAGCTTAAACATGCACCAAATAATGTTTGTTTGTCCATTCTACCTTGTCAATCGTGTATCGAAGTTCATGCTCAATTGAGTGACATGGTACAAGTAAGCAAAAAAAAAAAAAAACCATTTGGTGGTTTTTGTTAGGCAAGAAAAATATATACAACAATATTACAATACTCATCTTACCGATTAACTATTTTCAACATTAAGATTTCCACTTAAATAATTTTCAACTCCACTTTTGGATTTATCTATGATCAAACATGGTCAAAGGCCATCACAGCTAGCCAAACAACTTGTTATGTGGATTTATCAATTAAGGCCCCGTTCGGGAGGGCTTAAAATCCAATTAAAATTGAAAATATGGCCGTAATTGGGTCACATCCGTCTAATAAAAGTCAACAATAACAACTATATTTTCAATTTTAATCTGATTTTAATCCCTCCCAAACAAGCTCTAAACTTTGGAAAATCCCCTAAGGAGCTATTGGACTCTTCACAAATATGTTAGTCTATATATTTCGTCGTTATTTTCTAAAATTCATTTTCAACTACATATTTAATAAATTCACAACTTTTATCAACTTTCAGTCATACATTTCAGCCAAATGAAGACTTATTTTATAAGGTTGACCATTAGAGGCTCAAATATTTTGTAAGGCTCGAAATATTGAGAATTTATGTGATTTACTTAAATATTAAATTTCTCTAATGAATAAAAACTCCCAAAATAAAATTTATCGCATAAATTTGATTAAAACCCCAAAGAAGAACATATCGCAATCCATCCAGCCGTTAGAGGCTGATTGGATCCGAGAGTAGAATAAATTTGATCTTTTTATTTTTTATTTTTTTTGTTTCTTTTATTAGAAATCTAAAAACCTTTTAGACTACTAATTAGTGATTTCATTATAAATTCAATACACATTATATTTCTTAGTTATAACAAGCATATCTTTTTAAAAAAAAAATAAATTTAGCTTACACTTTAAATAGAAAATAATGCCACCATTAATCCTAAAACTAAGGAGCATGTATTGGCTCCATATAACCCACGATCCCTTAAAAATAATGTTAAGAAACTTATATATAACAACTCGTTTTTAGTACTTAGACTAACTCAAATAATAATAATAATAATAATAATAAATAAATACGATAAAAGATAAAACTGTAACATGTTCAAATATTTATGATTCATCTTCGAGATCCACCAGCCAATCATAGAGTTTGGCTCATCAATTCTGTCAAGTCCAAATTCGTAATTAGAAATTTTTAAATTTGTAATTGGCAATTTTCGTATTCAAAATCATGAGTTATTGAGTTGTAATTAAAGTCAAAATAATTGTGAATTTATAGTATAGTTCTTGGAGGAGTCAAAGATGGACCAAAGAGAAAAAGTCAGAGCAAAACCGCTCGAAAGCCGCACGTTGAGCGCTGAACGCTCAAAACAGGAACGTAGCTGTTTGCTAGGCACGAGACGTGGCGCTCGAGCAACGTATGTATTCGAAAAATCATTTTCGTAATTTTCAGCTTGTTTTTCAATTCTATTCAACCTCAAACTCTTCATACTATAAATACCCAAGCCTAGTCCTTCTCAAAAGTGTGTTGAATCTTTATTTCATTATAGAGATCATATTATTGAATATTCAAAACCATTTCAAAGATCTTTAAATTCGACCACTTGATCATTGATTTATAAATTCATCCCAAACATTGTTTCAATATTGGTTAAATCGTGCATACAGTCACGAGAACAAACTTTGAAGATTAAATTCGTATCCATAAATCTCTTGTTTCAGCTGCAAATCAAAACAAAAGAAGATCATATGATCAAACTCCAAACAAAACCCTATATTCACCTATAACGCTAGAGTTATGAAGTTTAGGAGAAGAGGAGCTGGGAGTTCCAACGCTTCGGAACGAGTTCGTTCTTAGTGATCCACACGGAGAGAAGAATAGCCCAGAGTTGTTAGGAAGTGCGAGTCGCACAACCAAAGGAGTTCCTTAGTGATTTACAAGTTAGGTGACCATATTTAATTAAGGTTTAGCAGTGTCTAGACTAATTGGAAGTAAATCTTTCTAGTGAATTTTACTGATAGCTTACTAGGAGATTTTTGATCCCGAGAAGTGATTTTCCTCCGTGATCATATCTGATGTTATTTATTTTATTTCTTTTGATATGCATGTTTATTAATTGAAACATAGGGTTTGAGTGATTTTAACTTCAATCATCTAGAAATAATAATTAAGTGATTTGTTGCTTATTATCGATTAATTCCGCATATTTGGGTCTAAATATTGCTAATAGTCGTATCAGAGCCCAATTTCGATCTTTTGACCCAATTTATCTAGATGAGTCAATCACTTGATGTTCCTCCTTATTTCGATAGTAGCAATTATGCTTACTGGATGTTTAGGGTAAGAGCTTTCTTAAAATCTATGAATGAAAAAGTTTGGGTTAGTGTAGAAAAGGGTTGGAACACCCCATCAACAACTGTTGCAAGTGTAGCTATCCCTACAGTTTTCACCTGGACTAAGGATGAATCAGCTAAGTGCAATCAGAATAGTAAATGTTTACGTGTCATTTTTATGGCTATCTCCCCCGAAGAGTTTAGAAGAGTGCATATGTGTGAGATTGCGAAAGAAGTTTTGAATATCCTAGAAACCACACATGAGGGAACTAAGACTGTTAAAAACTCTAAATTGCAAATGTTGATCACAAGGTTTTAAGAAATTAGGATGAAAGAAAATGATTCTTTTGATGAATTATATGCTCAACTGAATAATATTGTGAATTCTAGTTTCAACATAGGTGAGCCAAATTCCAAGGTTAAGATTGTAAGAAAAGTTATGAGATCCCTACCTGAGAGATTTAGATCTAAGGTTACTGCTATTGAAAAAAGCAAGGACTTGGATGCAATTAAAATAGAAAAACTCGTATGATCTCTTTAAAGATATGAACTTAGCCTACCTCAGTCTAAGAAGAACAAATCATTAGCCCTCAAAACTGTTAGGGAAACAGATAGTGATACCCCTGATGATGACAAACTTAATGATGAGAAGTTTGCCTACATTGATAGGAAATTTAAGAAATTCTTTAAGAATGGTAAGAGACCTTCTGAGGGATTTAAGGGTGACTATAGTACATTTAAGAAAGATAAAAGAGCGAAGAGTGATGCTAGAGATACTTGGAAGAGGTCCGTGAGGTGTCATGAGTGCCAGGGTTTTGGTCGTGTTAAATTTGAGTGCCCAAGTTATAAGAGAAATCTAGGTAATGCTATGAATGCTACTGCTAATGACGAGTCTAGCTCCGATAATCAAAGTGAGAATTCAAATCCTAATGAGGGGGGGAATTATAAGGTTCACATCTTTGGTTAAGAGTGAGTGAGTTAGTTGAGGACTTAGAACAATCTGACTCTTCAAAGAAAGAATCAGAACACGAGCGTGATATTTATGAGGCGTTCGAAGAATTGCTTAAGGAGTGCCTTGAGTTGAAAATGTTGAATAGATTTGCCTTGAAGAAATTGCATAAACTTGACTTAGAAAATGAGAAGACAAACTTAAAGAGCCTAGTAGTAGATTAAATGAGTTAATGGTACATAAAGAGTGTAACGACCCTGGTGGATCTTACCCGACCCGTTAACATAGACGTACTATCCGCTTTGGGGTGGATCTTACCCCTCACGGCTTTCTGGACGCATCCCCCAGGATTCGAACCCAAGACCTCCAACTCACATGGGAGACTTAAGTTGAATCCTGGTACCAATTGGGATCCACCCGGGTCGTTACAAAAAATGAGTGTTTTTTTGTAACGACCCGGCCTCTCACCGGAGCCGCTATCTTACGTACTGTCCACTTCGGAAGAGCCTAGGCGCATCTTACCCCTCACGGCTTTCGACGTGTCCCCCACGATTCGAACCCAAGACCTCCATCATATGGGAGACTTAAGTTGAATCCTGGTACCAATTGGACAAGTTGTAACGGTCGGGACAGCCCGTTAAGTAGGACCCGGGTCGTTACAAATGGTATCAGATCCCGATTGCCAGCCGAAAATCAGGAACTAAGTCCTATACGGGACAAAGTGCTACGCCATAGGGCGGGATCCACCTCTTGAACCCGTAGGAGCCACCTCTAGAATCCCAACGCCTAGCAACGGATCCTCAGATGGATCAAGCGCGACGAGGACATCGCGAGTCTAACGGGGGGTGATTGTAATACCCCTCCCGGGAAAGTTTGAAAGATTTGATAGGTACTACTCATATCAACAAGGTGCACTTTCTTTTCTGGAAGTCCATCGTTAGAAACTCCACAGTTAAGCGTGCTTGGCTTGGAATAATTCTATGATGGGTGACCTCCGTGGAAGTTTTCTCAGGGAGCGTGCGAGTGAGGATAAAGTATGCTGAAAAGACTCATGTTGGTACAGTGAGGACAGTATGTCGTCGATCTAACGGTCGGGACAGCCTGTTAAGTGGGACCCAGGTCGTTACAAAGACTATTTAGAAGTTAAGGTTAAGACTCTTACTTGTGACCTCGAGAAGTCTAGTGCCCAACTTCAATCCTTTACTAGCGATTCTAAAAAGATTGACAACATGTTAAGATTGAATAAACCTAATACCCATGCTTCATCTTCTAAAACCAAGTTGGCTCTTGCTTATGTTAAGTCTAAGTGAGTAGTCCCTGGACTTAGAGTATTTGTGCTACATAAGGATCGTCAACCTAAAGTTGGTCCTATGTTCATTCCCATATGTCATAATTGTGGTGTTTTAGGTTACATTAGACTTAAGTATTATACGCCCTTGATTATGAACAACAAACAATATCTAATTTCTCACTTAACTAAATTGATGACTCAATTGACAAATACTACATATTCTAAGAAGACTTGGGTAAAAAATAGTGGAATCTTAGGTCAAAATGATGTTAATTGTGGTATTACTCGCGTTGCTCTTCATGGTAAAAGCATTTGTGTTTCTCTTTGAGTAGGTTTTTAGGTGCATGCATCTCCATTATTTATGGAATACAAATATTCATGCATACACTCTACTGTTTTTTTTCTTTGTTTGTTTGTTATTTTTAAATGAGAAAAATAATGAAAAAATAGGGATTTTTTTTAATTTAACTTTTTTAAATGAATTCATTGGACGTGTTATTTTGTGATCAAATATTAGTAAACTTAATGAACAGTAAATACAGTTTTCATTAACTTTATTTAAAACTTATGTGGAATACTTGGTCTAGGTTATTACATGTATCATCTACACTGCATACGTTAAACTATTGTGAGTAAGTTTTAACCGCGTGTGTGAGAGTTGGGATGACAATCATGTATTTGGTAGGTTTACTTTGAATATGGAATGACTTTTAACTGGATGACCTAAGTTCTATTATATTCCCCATTAAAAAAAATTATTGAGCTTGAAAGAAATAATTTGAATTACACAAAAATTGTGAGTTACATATTATACTTTTCTTCGTAGTTTATTTGACTTGAGTAATTAAGTTTGTTGGGTATTTAAAAACCTAGTGTCCTATAAGTCATCTGACTTTGGAACTATTGGCCTAAAACTCGTTATAGGGGGTTTTTAAAAAATTTAATGACGAAAAGTCCACATAGAAGATAGAAAAATTATGTGGGTGTTTGGTAGGGATTAAAATTAAAATTTTAGTAGATTATGATAGAAATTTTTTAAATGTGTAGTTGATAAGCTGTGGGACCCATGAAATGTGTGGTTAATATTGATTATTTGACTTTGATTTAAATTAAAATATGATTTTAATCCTAAACAAACATGGCCTATATATGTTCACATATAGGGAGATAAAGAAAAATTATACAATAAAAAATTAAATATGAGCTTTTAATTTAAAAGATCATAGTAGCACTGAATTTGACTTCATATTTTGAGGAATATATTTATATACCAGTGATTCTTTGCATATCATTTCTCATTGATATAAAGTTTTGAGACTTAATTGCTGAAAATTAATTACACTTTTCACACACGTGTAGCTTATAAAATTTACTCTATATATGTTTAAAAAGTTATGTGGAAAAAATTTACAGTTTATGAATTATACATGTATAAGTAAGCAAAATAACTGTTCATGTGATTGAACTTTCAAGATTTTATGTTATATTTAAAAATCGACGAAAAAAGTTATCTAAAAAAGAAAGAAAAATATCTTTTTTACTCATTCATTTTCGTGTTATTTATGAGTACATTGTTAGTCTTTTTTTGTTATTCGTGACAAAAATAGGGAGAGTTAGTATTTATTTTAGAGAATTGATAAGTATATGAGTTGGGAGAGAAAATTGAAATTTGACATACAATATTTGAAATTTTTGATTATTTTTTGTTGAAATCTTAATATTGATATTGTGTTTTGTGTTTGTCAATATTGATATTAATATTCTATATTTTATTTCTAAGTTATTGATGCACATAATATTACATGCTTTGGTGTTACACATGTTTTACTTGCGTTCTTTTATATGACTTAATTATATTTTTTACATTGTTAGTTTTCTCTTACATTTCACGTGATATTGTTATTTTCATATGTTTCGGGAAATAAGTATGACAAGATAGTTAAAGTTTAGGAATTGAGTCTTTGGGTAGATTATTGTTAGGTTGTTTTAATTTTTACTTTGAAATAAATGATTTTGTCACAAAATGCTTAATGGAAAAATTGTTAAGTCCAAATTTATAATTAAGAATTTCTAAATTTGTAATTAACAATTTCTGTATTCAAAATCAAGAGTTTTTAAGTTGTAATTAAAGTTAAAATAGTTGTGGATTGACAGTATAGTTCTTCGAGGAGTCAAAGATGTAAAAAATGAATCAAGGAGAAAAAGTCAACGCAAAACCTCTTGTTGGCAGCTCGTTGAGCGTTCGAGTGCTCAAAAGAGAAATGAAGTCGCTCACTTGACGGGAGCCTTGTGCTCGAGCAGCGGATCGGCAGCTTGCTAGGCGCGAGATGCAACACTCGAATGGCGTATCTATTCGGGAAAGTTATGTTCACGATTTTCTGCCTACTTTTCAATTCTATTCAACTTCAAACTCTTCATATTGCAAATACCCAAGCCTAGTCTATTCCAAAGGTGTATTGAATCTTTATTTTATTATGGATATCATATTATTGAAGATTCAAAACCATTCCAAAGATCTTTAGATTCAACCGCTTGATCATTGATTCATAAGTTCATCCCGAACATTGTTTCAATATTGGTTGAGCTGTGTATTCAACCAAGAGAACATACTTTGAAGATCAAATTCATATCAATAAATCTCTTGATTCAGCCATAGATCAAAATACAAGAAGATCGTTTGGTCAAACACCAAAGTCCAATGACGGAGCCAAGGGGGACAAATTTTATTTTTCTATTAGGCTAATACAAAGAAATTTTGTTTTAGGAAAAATTCATAAATAAGGTGTATTCTTTACACCAATTCAAATATCGGGTTTATAGTTTGAAAATTCAAAAATCAAGTTTTTATTTTTATTTTTTGTCTATGAAATAATAAATTATTAAATCAATTTATTATTAAATATTTAATTCTAATATAATATAATTAACTCATCCCACATGCACCACCCATACTGCTCCGGGGACTATTCCGACCACCACTCTTCTCTAGCGACCGTTCCGGTGACTGCTCCGATTCCGTCAATTATTCCGACGACCATTCTGGTCACAGATTTACAATTTACGGTCACAGTTCAAAAATTTTATTGGTCACATTAATTCGTTGGTCACAGATTATAGGTCACACAGTCACAGATTTCCAAATTAATTGGTCACGAATTTTTTTTATGGTCACAAATTATATAATTTTTAGATCACAGATGAAAATATGGCTAGTCACAAATTATATTTTTAGTCACAGAAAACCCAAATCACCACTGCCAACAACCACCACCGTCATCCTTCCTAGATCTACCGCACCACCATCACCACACAACCTCACCAACACCACCCAAATCACCACCACCGCCAACAACCACCACCGCCGTCCTACCTAAATCCACCACACAACCATCACCATCGTCTCATCACTACTTAAAAAAAAAATTTATTAGTTACATATACTCTCCATCGCCACCACAAGATCTACCACCACCTCTACCAACAAAAACCATTGTTATCGCCACCGTCGCCGTCAGACCCAACAAACTCCATTGGATCTACCACCACTTGATCCACCATCGATCCAACAAACCCTAGCACGACCGCCGATCCACTACTATTGCCACCAACAAAAACCATATCCGAATCACGCCATAGAAACGCCATAAAAACCACTGCCTGGACGCACATCACCATCTGCAAACCACCAACCACAACCAACAAACCACATAGAATATCGTTTTCGTAGCGTGCAGATCGCAGGCTGCAGGCACCGCTTGTTGCTCCAGAGTGACACCGCCATGAGCGCCGACGTCGTGCAGGCTTGCCTCTGGTTAACTGTGTGATAAAGGAAAAGAAGGGGGAATGGATAAGATAGAGAGAGAACGTGGAAGAGAAAATGAATGAAATTCGGTGGGGGTAGAAGCGGGTAGGCTGGTATGTTAAATTAATTCAATTTTATAATTTATTATATAATATTAAAAATTTGAAACCTGAGTTTTGATTAAAAAACTTCCCCACCTGATTTTTAAACTTGAAAATTTAAACATCAGCTTCTATGTAATTTCCTCTTTTTGTTTTTTACACTAAAGATTAAATGGCCTTGGGGGATAGGGGCTGGGCTGAAGCCCAATCTTGCCTCCCCCTCCTTACGACCATGCACCAAATAAAATCTCACATTCACTTATAAGATTTTAAAGTTCTGAAATTTGGGAAACGAGGCGTTTAGAGTTCCAGCACTCCGAAACGAGTTTGTTTTTGGTGATTTACGTGGAGAAAAAAATAGCCAGAGTTGTTGGGAATCAAAGGAGTTCCTTGGTGATTTTCAAATTCGGTGGTCAGAGTCAGATAAGGTTAGTGGTGTTTTGACTAATTGTAAGTTAACTTTTATAGTGAATTTTACTGATAGTTTGTCCATATGTTTTTTATCTTGATAATTAATTTTCCTCCGTAATCATATCTAATATTATTTACTTTATTGCTTTAGATATGCATGCTTATTGATCGACACACAGAGTTTAAAGTGACTTTAACTTTAATCATCTAAAAATAATGATTAATTGATTTATTGTTCGTTATTGATTAATTCATTATATTTGAGTTTAAATATTGCTATCAAAGCCTTTCCCTCAAAACTGACGTATGCACTCGAGTTCGAAAGGTGAACTCCTTGTCCAAGTAGTTGGATCGATCTTGAGATCAGTCAAGAGTTTCATACTCCCTTATCCAATCAAATGAGATTATCAGATTAGTAACGTGTAATAAAGGGTGTATTATATTTCATTTTCAAACTTCAATCATTCAAATTCTCAACATGCATTGAATGCAACTATTTGATAACCCAATGAGCTTCTAACAAGTTTTTTTTTTAACTTATAATTAAGCTTTTTTACTTACAAATTACAATACTTATTTTCGCTTGAAATTTACTTGGACAAGTGTCCCATTTGAGTACTTTTTTATTTACTTGTAATCTTATTTTATTAATATATATATAATTAAAATTAAAACAGAAAAATATATTTTGAAAATAATTCGTATCTACACAAAATATCTATATAAGGTTAGAACAAAGAGAGAAGTATTCATTTTTATTTATATATAGATTATAAACACGAACAATTTGTTTCCATAAAAAGGTAACTGCTCGTCTAAAAATCTGAAATTCCGGTGCCTGTATTCCCCACGTTAACTCGAAATCTTCATCGTTTAATGCGAATGTAGAAACCGGGGGGGGCGAGATATCACCGCTTTTCTCTCACGGTACTCCAACTCGCACGCCGTTGTTTATGGAATCTTCTCCTACCGATAACAAGTTCCGTATTGAGTCGACTCGGATCGGTACTGTGGTCGCTCAGCAGCGCTCCTACCAATTGTTTAAGTATTAAGTTTCAAGATAGTATAAAGAGCTATGACTATGAGGACGAGCCTTTTCAGCCATCGGACGATAAGGCAGGGCGTTGGATCTGTAAAGATTAAACTGTTGCTCGCCTTTTGCATCGGTTTCACGTTATTTGTTCTCGCCGGACGTGCGGCGTCGTTCATGGGATGGAGAAAACACGCGGCTTCTCTCAATCGATCTTCTTTCCCGGAGTATGTATCACAGTTCTGTACTATCAAACTGCGTGTATTAATCTATTTGTGTTTAGTTAAGTTCGTTAATTGGTTGAGATTACTTTTTTAGATCGGGATCTTAACTGATCTAGGATTTCACTATTTGTCCGGTCATGATTACTATGCTATTATTGCTTACATCTATAAATCTTAATTGCTCTTTTTAGTAACCGCACTTTTGAGTATTAATTTAGAAATAAAGTTGTTTTGTTACCCAAATAAAAGGAAAAGTCAAGAGAAGTGAAAATGGGAACATGAGAATCAGGAGCAAGTATGCATAGCAGTATCGCTTTCCTTTTGTTCAATCACTTTTTCAGTTTCCCTCGTTTAGCTGCTAAAAATGGTGTTATTCAATTTCCGTTTGGCAATTTAAGTTGGGCCCTAATCTTGACAGGTTTTGAATTAGCACAGAAGCAATTATTAGTCATTATATTATGTGAAATGCGCGGAAAGTTGGATATTGTTAGGCTTCATGGCCACTTCCACGCCCTCTTGTTTTCTCTCTCTTTTTGGGCAGAATGCAAATCACTAATAGAAGTTACTCTACTACTGTCTAGTTTTTATTAGATAATATTGCTTCTGCACATGCTTCTTGTTATCTTTGCTCTTTGTTATCTGAAGCTCCTGTATGCACGAGAATTTTGTTGACCTAACATCTTTTTGACTAGCATACCTGTACGGGAGTTTGTTTTATGTAGTGGCCTTTCTCGGATGGATTCCTATTTTTGCAATATGAGGAAGATTTTTTGCTAAAAAGTAAAAGAAAATTAATTCCCATTGATGCCCAGTTGCTTAAACTTAGGGAAAAAACTGACACTAATTTTGTCAGGTTGCCTTTAAGAGTTCATAATTCATCTATCTTGATATTTGATAGTTTGTTGCTACTTTATTTGTGTTTTACTTTCTGAAGTAAGGAGGAAAAGCTCTACTATGTTGTTGAGTTTAAGAGATTGTTTTCTGTAGTTAGTTGAAATTTTATCTTCAAGCATTTGGTTTAGCTTGTATTTTGAATTTTCAAATGATTCACCCAGAGATGAGAAACTACATTCTAAAAAAAATATAACGTATAGAAGTTATATACTTACATTGGTTCTCCTTGATTTTGCAGGAAAGGATATGCCTTATTGATTAACACATGGAAGAGAAATGATCTTCTAAAGCAGTCCATTTCGCATTATGCGTCATGTCCCGGGCTTGCTTCTATACACATTGTATGGAGCGAACCTGATCCTCCTTCAGAGTCTCTTAAGAAATTTCTAAACCACGTTATACATCTGAATGGTCGAAAAATTGAGTTAAAATTTGATATCAATAAAGAAGACAGTTTGAACAACAGATTTAAAGAAATTACGGACTTGAAGATGGATGCAGTTTTTTCAATTGATGACGATGTCATATTTCCTTGCACATCAGTGGAATTTGCTTTCACTGTCTGGCAAAGTGCACCAGATACAATGGTTGGATATATACCACGTATTCATTGGGTTGATAAATCGGTATGTTCTATCGTTCTGTCCACTTGATTTCCTTAGTTCTACACCATTTAAGTGTAATGTAGGCCAGATAGTCCTACAAAATATATATCATTTTGTTCTTAGTTCAGACTCGCATACACAGTTTAAAGACCCTACTCTGAATCTCATTCCTCTGTCAGTTTAACCCAGATGCTGAGGAATTCATTGGAATATGACAAACGTTTTTACCTAAGTTCATGTGCTGCAACTACAATGTATTGCTTGTACTTTTTTTTTGATGCACCAGCATCATATGATAATATTAATGATAAAGGTCTATGTTTAATCATTGGAATATGACAAACGTTTTTACCTAAGTTCATGTGCTGCAACTACAATGTATTGCTTGTACTTTTTTTTTGATGTACCAGCATCATATGATAATATTAATGATAAAGGTCTAAGTTTAATCAATCAATATATACACCTTCTATGGCTCCATTTGTCATATGTTGCTTACCCTGTCTTATCCTGTTCCACCATCAGTTCTTGAATTAGAATAAATTGTTCTTTTCCTCAAGAATCATAGTTTACATTATTTGTTTAAGACACCTTTTCAATTTCTCTTGATGTGTATCCTTCCACAAGTTGATAGGCAAGGATTGAATCCAATATGTGGACAGAGATCTGGTGATGTTGAAGTGTTCAATCTGATTTCAAGAAACTATCTTGAAATCAGAGGAAAGTTTTCTCAACAAATGAAAATTTTACCTAGTTGGTATAGCTGTTAACTAAAATAACTTTGCTCAGCTGTTGGATAAAGTGACTTTGTTCTAAAGCAAGGGTGACTTGAAGTTGTAATTGGATAAGCCCAACTTGTAATGAATGTGCATGGTGGTGTGTGCAGTGTTCCTACAGTGCTCCTTTCACACAGCACACTCATGCAATGAAATGTTGTTTCCAATTTAATTATTGTTTTTTCAATTGGCTCTTTCTCATGCACAAGGCATTGGCTTCATCTTGTAAACTAACAAGTCCAACTTTCCATTCACTTGGACATTCTTGGTGCAGAAAGGCAATCAGGATACGTATATTTATAGCGGATGGTGGTCTGTTTGGTGGACAGGAACATACAGTATGATCCTCTCTAAAGCTGCCTTCTTTCACAAGAAGTATCTCAGTATGTACACTTATGAGATGCCATCTTCCATTCGAGAATATGTTACCAAGAACAGGTTCTTGTGATTTCTTTCTCAGTTTCCTCTTCCTTGTTTCCTTTTAACCATGACCAAATTTTACTTTTTTTATGGATAAATCTACTAGGAACTGTGAAGATATTGCAATGTCTTTCCTTGTAGCAAATGCAACTGGTGCTCCTCCCATTTGGGTAAAAGGTAATGATCTGTTCCGTTGACCTTCTTTTCACTTTTGATTCTATGATTTTTTTCATTATTGTATTCAAATTTCCACTTAGATGGACGTTTATTGTTTTTCTGTTATCTGGTTATTTCCTGTTCTGAGTCTGGTTCTGGACACTGTTTGTTTGTCTTAAAAATAGGGCGGAAGTGTTAATGTATCCTTATATGGGTTAGTTGTAAACAATCCAAGTTTTGGGAAACAGAACACGCTGCATTTTCTAGAACTAGAAAACATTTTATTACAAAGAATTGGGGAAAAAGAGTCAAATAATACGATTGAAATTAATTATTTTTAATGAAAGCTCTGGACTTACTAATGGCGGCAGCTACGATACATCTCTTTATTTGTACATTAATTGATTTAGAAGGACATCCATAATGAACAAGGGTAGAGCCAGGATTTTACTTTGGAATGAGCTGAAATTTAAATTTTTTAATATACTAATAAAATTCATTTACACCTGGAAAAATCATAATATGACATTACCTGCTGAAGTATCAATGCTCACAAGCGAAGCATAATAGGTCATAGAACCATGAAATTAAGAGGAAATCCAAGCAAAGTACCTCTTTGTGTAGCCCCGTAGTGAGTTCAAATTGTGTGTGACATTGGAGCAAACAAGTTTGAAATTAGAGCAATAACAAAATATATTACAGTCAGCCAAAAGGTTAAAAAAAGTTTATATACATTAAATTAGTAATTATTAAACATCCTAAATAAATAAATAAAATATATAAAATGTACATGTTAGTAGAGGCAGTGCCTCCGCTTTTGCCATTGGTGGGTTGTCGATACTAGTTGATGGTAGAGTGCTGAAATTGGAGAACAAATATGGGCGAATCATGGAATCAACAAAATAAGGTTACAGAAAAATATAAATTTTAATGCATATTTCAGGCATTGAAAAAAAAAATTATATCAAATTAGCAATAAGTTGATTGGAATCTATTCAAACTGAAATATGTAATATCTTTCTCAACAATTGTTTATAAAGAGTTTGTTGTCACGAATTTCATTTTTCCTCAAACTCATTTTTAACCTCACATTCTCCCTATAAAATAATTTTGTAAGTGGACCCATAACTTTTTTATACTTTTAACCACATATTCTTAAAAAGGTAATTTTTGACTTCAAATATTCTCTTTAGAACAAACAGAATAATTTTATTTCCTGCATAAAAATTATCGGGACTTTGAAGAATTTTTATCATCTAAATCATATATCTGAAAAGACAAGTATGGTCTTTGGGATAATTATACAATGAGTGAAAAGTTAAATCACTCCTCGAGGTTTAGTAAAATATTCAATTCTCTTTCACAATTGGGGTTATAACTCAATTTGTAGAGTCCTCCTATAACTCAATTTGTTATTATATACCCAGAAAAGACCCCTAAGAATCCCATGTCAATTACATTGGAACTTTTGGTTTGACTTATTTCAAAGCAAAGAAAAATTAGCACTTTGGTTTAAATACCAATCAAATAAGGGGCTTATTGTAGTTGCTGAGAATTTAGTCGCTTTAGATCTTTTATTAGATGTGTCGATGAATCAAATGGGGAAACATGGTTCATGTAGTCGACTTCAAATTTATCGAGAATAAGCACTAATTTGTTGTTGCCGTAAAAATTTAAACGAGCAAAAACATTAGTATTTTTCCAATCGTGCTTTTCTTTTGGTACATAAGAAAAATGTTGGAGGGACAATTACGATGCCAATCGAATTAATGACAATTGCATTTCTATATTTCCGTAGATAAAGAAGACAACATGGACTTTGACTTCTATGATGCATGAATAAAGTAAAAGAAATTTTTTATGCTAGTTATTATTGATTGTGATGTTTATGCAAGATACTCAAATTCTAGCTGGTGCAATTCCTTGGGCATTATGACAATACTGCTATCGATTAATACCATATCTATTTTGAAAATTTGAGTTTCAAGAGACTGACCATCTTATACTAGGCTAGTGGTTATTTGCTTTGATCAAATATGAGAGGAAATCACTATTTAACAGAAACCTTGGGAGCCTTTATTGCGAAAAGTGCTATATAGGGAGAGTGTTACTGGGGAATCTTATCTTTTGTTAATTTGTTAATGCTGTAACTCTTGTTGCATAGCCTTTTTCAATGGATTGTTCTATCACGTACTCTCGGTACTAGAGAAATGAAATTTATTGATCTTTTGAAAAATATTTATCTCGGGGAAAAATAATTGCACGTCTGTATCTCATACAAATACACAATTTAAGTATATTCTACTGGTGTGATAATTTAGGTGAAATATTTGAGATTGGTTCGACTGGAATTAGTAGCTTGGGAGGTCACAGTGAAAGGAGGACCCATTGTGTGAATTGGTTTGCATCCAAGTATGGGCGAATGCCCTTGGTATCAACTTCAGTTAAAGCCATCGATAGCCGAAGCAGCTGGTTTTGGTGATGATGGAATTTCGAGTTTTGCTTTCACCAATTTTCCACTCAAATCAGTTTAGCTCACTTATTTGTATACTTATGAGTTTCCAGGTTTTGTAAATATCAAATTACCCAGCATTTGTCATGATCGGATGATAGAAATGGAATTACCACGTTCACTTAGGCTTTTAGTCATGTACCTGTAATATGATTTCACTTGGCTTGTTGCAATGTTATGCTCTCTCTCTTTTCCTCTCTCTTTATCAAATGCCTTTTACATGTTCAGCCCTTCACAAGTTATTATTGATTGCAACAAAAATGTCTTTTGAGTATTTTATGATGACAAGTTATGAACTTGTTTCATTTTGCACGAGTGTTTTGAATCAATCTTTTGCATTCTTATGCATTTTTTCACAAGTTATGTCTAATGACGAGGATCACTGTTAGTTCTATTTTAATATTTTATGAACGTGTTCTTTAGTTCCTATTAATTTCAAGTCCTGAACTTTAGCCTATGTTGTTACGATATTGTGGAGAATTCTCAGGCTGTGTGAGGTATAACTAGGGTAGAACTGGGTTTGAACTGCAATCCTTCCAAGGATGTTGACTTGAACTCTCCTAACTTCTAATCAAAAATTATGTTTGGCTGGGAAATTGAGGATTCACGAGGAATGATCCCAGCGACAATGGGTGTCTAGTCTTGGGTACTTCTTACAAGCCCATATTTCATTAGAGGTGTCAAGACGGACAGACCGGTCAGACCCGTGAAAATCGGTCAGGATCGACCCAGGACCGCAGGCCAACCCATGACCCGAGCGGACAATTCACGGGTCAAGGAGGTGTGACCCGCGGGTTTCGCGAGTTACACCTTAAACTATAAATTATAATAAAATTAGGTGTCAACCTAGTTGGGATGTATTTAAAACTATAAATTATAATAAAACTAGGTGTCAACCTAGTTGGGATGTACTTATGCTATAAATATTTGATAATAGTAATTAGAAATGCATTTAATTGTTATTTGTTTAAGTTAAATTTAACTTTGCAAAGTTATAAATAATTCATGTAACATTAAATTTGAATTTTATGTAAACATTTCTTGGTATAAATATGAATTTATCATTTTGTTCAATTCTTAGTTTACATTTAATAAAAAAAAATATTTTTTTGCTATAAATATGAAAAATTCTATATTTTTATAATTTTATTTATACAATAATACGGGCCAAATCGAAACAAACCGCGACCCACGCGACCTTGACCCGCATGGGTTCGACCCGGATGGGTCAGCGGGTGGGTTTGGGTTGTATTTCAAAATTTGTGAGTTGACTCGGAACAGGCCCGGAACCCGTAGCGGGTTGGCTTTTTTCCACGCGGGTTATTACCGGGCTCATATGTTGGCGGGCCGACCGGACCTGGACCATCCGGATTGACACCTCTATATTTCATCGCTAATGGCGTGTATGTATAAGGTAGATTGGACAAGACTAGATACTCGTTTTTATTCCTTAATTGTGTCTTTTAGTTCTAGCATATCGAACATTTGATATGTTCTTATTGGGTATTTACCTTCTGTTTGAATCTCTATCAATTCTGACGTCCATCAAAATTTCTTCTTGCATCAAAATAAGCTGAGAAACATGATTTAAGTGGGCAACTTATAAATCAAGAGGGTGGGGAAAATGGTGTTTCTTCTTTGCAATTCCATACTTGCAGTGATAATGATCCACATGCACGTACATTGTCCAATGGACAGTTGCACCGAGACTGAAAATCAGGCCAAGGCCTATGTCCGTCATACCAGAAAACCAGGTACCTCCCTCCCCCACCAAGAATAACACTGTTCAATATATCCAACCAAAAAGGTAGGCTAATTGGTAGAAGTGGTCGATTCCAGAGGATGATAAATCACACTGCAGCTGAAATAATCCATATTCTTACTGGAGACAACATGGGGCAGTTTCTGCAAGGGGTGATTCACATTAGTGGTAGTTCTTTGTAAGCAATGGAGTGTCAATACTTTTAGGACTTATTCATCTCGAAATTTGTTGCGAAAACATTACTATATTTTGAGAAAGGAAATCAAATCATAGCAAGGAATTGAAAGTCAATTATATTAAGATTTTGAAGAATTCAACCTTAGAATTGAAGATCCACATCTTTTGCATTTAATCATGATTCAGGTGATATTTTTCTATTATTTTTTTTGTATGTTAGGCTAAATCCGTTTTTGTATTAAATGAAGATGAACCCTATTGTTTATTTGTTTTAATTCAAGACTGATAGTTTAGCTTATTTCTTGTGTTTTTTGATTAATTTTGCATACCCGTTGCATTATTTAATTAATTGGTCACCAATTAGATAATTAGTTGTTTGTTATAGTATTGAGAGACTCACAATAAGTTTTAAACGCATTAAAATTAACATATGTATAATAGATGTTAGCAATAACATTTATCACATGTGGAATCATATAGAAAATCTAAATTTAATGCATTCTAATCATTCGAATTCAGGTTAAGAATATATTTGGATCGTGATTATGATATATTTAATTTATTTTGGAAAAAAAAAATTATATATCATAACTTTATCGATTGTCAAAAACACATGAACAGAACTAGATTACAAATCAAGAATTAAAATAAATAGTAATAGGTGGATTCAAAATCCAATACAATCATTCACAATTTGGAGTGTGTTTGGGACACATTTTTTTGAAAGAACGTATTATTGAATAGTAGATTGATAGAGAATGTATGATTAAAAATGAAGGAAAAATTATTGATGTGATGGAAAATATTATTTTATTGAAGAATGTGTGGTTGAAAATGAGTAGAAGAATGAGAATGAAAAAAAGTGTACCACACAGGGCCTTGATACAGACATTTTTTACTGCTTTACTAGATCAAATCATCCATAATTAATTAAGTACTTTTATTCTAAAACAATAAAAAGGGAGAAATTTCAAAAAACTACCAGAGATCCTTTGACGTACCAGACTCTTAGAAAGTCTGAAAAAGTGCCGATTTTAGTGTATAGACGGTGGTGTCTTTATTTATAAAAGAAATGAATATTTTTAGAGGGAGAATAAAAGATAACTCTGGATATTAGATGAGAAGATGACGAGGTGCATGCACTTTTAGGACCATTATAATATGAGTTGTAGAAGAGACCAAAACCTTTCTTCCATCCTGTGGTTGTCTGATCCCCTTGGATCAGGTTTCAGTGGAAAGGAATCTGTAAGAAAATATATGAACAACGGAAACACAAATCAGAGATTAACAACACAATATCGAAATCCAGTACATCAGTTTACATAGGGCTCAGAAACAGATTCATTGTACCCTTCTGTACACAAAAAGGGCCTCAAACCACACCAAGCACCCTAATCACACTACCACACGGCTACTCAATGACACAAAGGAAATAACCACACTACCAATAACAGAAAACCCTCTCCTCAACCATGAAGGCACACAATCACCAAGACTGAAGATTAAAATCAAGAGTTTTAATTATACACTAAGTATTACATAGAGAGGAAGGAAGAATCACGAAGAAACTGAAGGCAGAAGAATCCAAAAGTTTCACTGAGAAATCAAGAGAACGTGAATGAGGAAATTAGGGCTCAAAGGGCGGTTCAGCTGGTATAAATAGACCAAGCCATCACCATTGATTTAATCTCCATCCAACGGTCAGAGCAACTCCAAGTGGTAGTGAGATCGGGCAGGGTATTTTGGGCCAATCCTTGTGTGTTATCGGGCAATGTTTTTCCTTCAAAAAATTTCCAGCAGTTGGGCTTAGCCCATTTCATCATTGCCCCAAAATGGTTAGAAACTAATGTCACAAATGACATCAAATTTCGACAAATCTCTGATGCCAATGCCATAAGCCACCAAACACATTAGTGTTTTATAACATCAACACCAAGAAGGTGGTGACACCTGCAGAAACACAAAATTCACCCAGAATTAATTCTTAGAGTTTGTAAGCAATATTTAAAACTTGGAAAGAGAAAGTACATTTGTTCCCATATCCACATGATTAAATTGTGTAGGAATTTTCTCAAACAAAATAGATTCACATAACAAGCCTTTAAGTCACAAAGACTCTTTTATAGTTTCAGTAGTAGATAAGACAATAATAGACTGCAATTGAGACTTTCAACTAATGCAAGTATCACACAAAGTAAACACATATGCAGTTATAGATTTCCTATTGTCCTTATTACTAGCATAATCAGAATCTACATACACTTTCAACACATTAACTCTCTTTACAAGATTTAAAATGCAATTCTAAATCTGCAGAACCTTTTCAAAATCCTTTAAAAAAAACATTTTAATGCAGCCCAATGTACAAGACCACAGTTTGCCATAAATCTACTCAAAATGCCAATAGCATATGCAACATCAGGACAAGTACACACCATAGTATACCTAACATGTCCAAAAGCATTAGCATAAGGAATCTTTTGCATGTATTTAATATCAGATTCATCTTGTGGACGTTGTTCTTTACTCAATTTAAAATGACAAGAAAGAGGCAAAATATTTGTTTCAAATTCAGCACTTAAATCCTTCTTAATGTCATTTATATATCACTCATTTTATATCCAACCAACAACATATCATCAACATACAAAAGTAAGTAAACAATCACATCATTCTTATCATTTCTTTTAACATAAAGACAATTATCAAAGGCAATATGCACAAAGCCAATAGAAGACACATAATTGTCATATCTAATATACCATTGCCTAGGTGATTGTTTCAAATCATACAAAAATCTATTAAGCAAACAAACATGATTAGACTTTCTAGAATCAACAAAATCTTAAGGTTGTATCATACAAAATGTTTCATCCAAGTCACCATGTAAGAAGGCAGTTATAACATCCATTTGTTCAAGTTCTAAAACACATTTAGTAACCAAAACAAGCATGACTCTTATAGTAGTATATTTCACAACAGGAGAGAAACTGTCAAAATGATCAAATACCAGGTTTCTGAGTAAACCCCTCTACAACAAGTCTAACCTTAAACCTATGAGGCTCTTTAGAAGAACTACCCTCCTTAATACTATAATCCCACTTACAGTCCTTCAAGGACTTATCCTTAGATTTGGGAACTAATCTCCAAATATTATCCTTCACAAGGGACTTCATCTCTTCTTCCATAGCACCTAGCCACTCATTAGATTATCGACAACTCAAAACCTCCTCATGAGATTTAGACTCCTTAAAAACTAAGTCTTGATAAGACAAAACAACAAAGGATTGATAATCACCCATCCTCACGGGTTCCCTAATCTCCCTCCTAGCTCTATCACGAGCAAGTTGATAATCACTTAAAAGATCAACCACATCACCTACTAAGTCATATTCACCACCTTCAATAGGTTCATGAGAACAAGTGACATCATCATTCTCCCCATCAACTTCATTCTCAACTTGTTCCTCCTCAACAAGTCCAGGAGAATGATCCAAACTCACTTGCATTCTAGTCTCCTCATCCTTATCACTCTTAGGATCATCACTAGAGACTCTCTTTCTTAAACAAGGCATATCACCTTCATTAAAGGTCACACTCTTACCAAATGCCCCTTTCTTACTCAAAATATGCAGACCCTTTCCACTCACATGAGCTAGTCTATTATGCCACTTCAGGGTAGCATCAATCTCAACACTAGAGGACTCAATAATGTGACTCTAAACTACACTGGCTCCAATGACATATATACAATTCCTCTTGGCACCTTTGAAATAACTAAGTAACCCTTAATTACTTTCAAAGATCCATTACCAATTCGGCCTTGCAGATCTATGTCATCTAGATTGCACATAGAAATCAGGTTTCTATTCAAATCAGGAATATACCTTACTCTTTCTAAAGTAAAGGTACATCCATTGTCAAACTTTAAAGCCACATTGCCAATTTCTTTAATGCTACAAGCTACATTGTTACCCATAACCACCTCTCCACCATCAAGATCCTTAAAGTTCTCTAACCAAGGTCTTCTAGAGGTCATATGGAATGTACACCCCGAATCCATAATCCACTCACTATCCTGACCACTGTCATCCACATAGTCGACAGTATTCACATCAGGAGTGGGTTCTGTCACCACATACACATCAACAGTCCTCTCATCTAGGGGTTCAACAACATTCCCCTCATCCACTCTCATCTCTCTCTGTTCATTCTTCTTCTTATAACAATCTTTTATAAAATGTCATGTCTCTCCACAACCATAGCACTTCCTAATTCCACTCCTAGACTTAGATCTAGAACTCCATTTCTCCTTCTTCTTAGAATTGTTATGATTGCTCCCTTGATAACTCTGACCATTTACTTGCCTAGCCATAGGTCTACCTCTCACAGACAAACTCTCAAACTCCTTCCCAGTTCTATCAACCTTAAGCTCTAATTCTTTACTTCTCAAAGAATTGATCACTATGTCCGAAGTTAAGGTATCTCTACCATACTTAATAGCAGACTTAACATCATTATACACATCAGGTATAGCATTCAAGAGGATAATAGCTTTTAATTGTCAGACACTTTCTCCCCAGTATTAGCGATATCTTGAATTAATTTATTAAAAGTATCAAGATTATCATCCAAGTCCTTAGACATATCAATCTTAAAGTTAAAGAACATCTCTAAAAGGAAGAGTTTATTAGGCAGACTCTTAGACATGTATTGCTCTTCTAACTTCTCCCACAAAGCCTTAGTATTATCAAGTTTACCAATTTTCCTCAACACTTGATCAGACAAATGAAGAATTATAAAAGTATAAGCAAGTTCATTAGATTCAAATTTTTTATCATCAGTCATAGTAGCAAGAAATTCACCAGTTATAACCTTAGAAACTTTCTGTTGAACTAAGACCCCTCTCATTTTTTGCTGTCAAATGGGGAAATCCTCTTTTCCATTAAAATCTCCAAATTCAAATGTTGCCATTGTCATTTGAAGTTTTTAATCAACACAAAGAATTTTTGAGATCACAGTCCCACAGAAAAACAGTAAACAGATATTTCAAACAACCAATTTAAAAGTCACACAAATCACAGTGTAAACAAATCAGGAATGAAAACATCATACTGAAAACATACTTGTCAACTAGTGAATAACAAATAACAGTGATAACAGGCAAATTAATAAACCCAGAGAATCACAGAGAATAAGTAGTAAGAATAATCATGTCTCTAATCACAAGAATTCACAAAGAATACTACTACAATGTATCAAACTAATTGAAAACATAGATATCAACAACAGAAATAGGTGTTAGAGTTCACCAGGATTCCATGAGGCTTAAGACCCTGGGTCAAGGCTCAACTCTAACGCCAAAGGACAACAAACACAAGGGAAATCAGGGAGAATTCACAGCATTCAAGATATAGTAATAACATAATCAAGAAACATAAGAAATCAGGGGGTTATGAAGGCTTACTAAGCTGGTTCAAAGAACCAGCACCAAGAAGAATCAATTTGAAGAATCTGCAGCACTCAGCTAGCAGTACAATCCTCCAATTCCTTCACCAAGAACCAGTTACGAGCTATTTCAATAATCAGCCCTCAGCCAGCAAGAGGCCCAAACTCCAAGCACAATTCACCAAGAATCGAGGTCCTCGCAAGAAACACAAAACAGAGACAGATTAGAGACCGAATCAGAAAGGAATAATAAAAAAAATTAGGTTAGGGTTTCTGTGATTTCAAATGATTTTAGGGTATCAATTGAAAATCAATTTCCCAGTGATAAAACCATCAATCGAAGACTCCAAAACGCCTTACACACGCTCTGATACCACTTGTAAGGAAATATATGAATAATGGAAGCACAAATAAGAGATTAACAGCACAATATCGAAAACCAGTTCATCAGTTTACATAGGGCTCAGAAACAAATTCATTGTACCCTTCTGTACACAAAAAGGGCCTCAAACCACACCAAGCACCCTAATCACACTACCACACAGCTACTCAATGACACAAAGGAAATAACCACACTGCCAACAACAGAAAACCCTCTCCTCAGCCACGAAGGCACACAATCACCAAGACTGAAGATTAAAACCAAGAGTTTTAATCATACACTAAGTATTACATAGAGAGGAAGGAAGAATCACGAAGAAACTGAAGGCAGAAGAACCCAGAAGTTTTCCTAAGAAACTAAGAGAACATGAATGAGGAAATTAGGGCTCAAAGGGCGGTTCAGCTGGTATAAATAGACCAAGCCATCACCATTGATTTAATCTCCATCCAACGGTCAGAGCAACTCCAAGTGGTAGTGAGATTGGGCTGGGTATTTTAGGCTAGTCCTCGTGTGTTATTGAGCAATGTTTTTTCTTCAAAAACTTTCCAGCGGTTGGGCTTAGCCCATTTCATCATTGCCCCAAAATGGTTAGAAACTAATGTCACAAATGGCATCAAATTCCAACAGAATCCTCTCGTCCTCAAACCAGGGCGAAAGCTCATGAAACTAAATAGTTGGACGAATGCTGACTCGTTGTCTAGCTCAAGGAAAGGGCTTTCTTTGAACGAGGGAAAGGGTGTACGTCAAACTCATCCAAATATTTTCATTTTTCTAGATACCTATTATATTTTAATATAAAAAATAAGATAAGCTTTTTCACTTGTTCTTGCTGTGCTGTGCTGTGCTGCTTTTTCTTGTTTCATAATATCTGTAATTACAATTTTTAAAATTTTAAATATAAAATCTTCTATAATTAAACTACTAACAGCCCACAAGTTCGAATGAAAGTAATTCACAGATAAAATACCAATAAGATTATAATAATATTATGAAATAAAGACTTTGACTTTGTTAATAATTATATAAAGGGCATGCTTGGGATTTATTCTTGAAATGTTTCCAGCTGAAACATCAAACACGTGACATATCATAAGCACATAATTATTTTGCTCCTACTACAGTGTAACCTCACTTGGACTGATAAATCTGGTAGCTTTTTTCATATTTAGCTTGAATGTTACATGGTGCAGGTGGAAGCCAAGACAATGAAGGCACATATTTGGGACACGGCTGGTCAAGAAAGATACCAAGCCATCGAATAATAGCATGACATTCCCCCCTATGTGGGGGGAATCTGTGCATTGATGGGAAAAGTGGGAGGAAAATCAATGGTGAAGATCATATCACATGGAATAGTCTAAATCAAGGCGTAACCCATAATGTACCTATAACAAGGTTCACGAGTGCTCACTTTAGCAGGAGCTGTTGGATGGCACTGGTCATTGATGACATAACCAAGAGGCAAATGAGTTTGAGAATTTGAATCGGTGGTTATGAGAATAGATGGTCCATTCCAACTCAAGATTGTGATCATGATGGCCAACAACAAATCTGTCCTGAATCACCTCAGAGCAGATTCGGAGAAGGAAGGGCTGTTGTTCCTTGACAACATATAATTAATGTTGGACATATCAAATCAGAAGAAGGAAAGCATTGGCTATGCAAGATGCAACTGCCAATATTTCGAGTCATGGGGATTATTCTGGTAACTTAAAAACCGAAAGGCGTTGTTCTAATTAATGAAATGATGAACAGATTCTTCCATATCCGGTTCTTGCTGCATACATCTTGCAAACAAAGCTGAAGAGATATATAGGTCTTAGAACTTAGAAGTATTCTCGAGTCGAACCACTTGATTGACCTGAACCCCAGAGTAAGATTTATCACATTATTAATGTGTAGGCAGTAAAAACTGTAAATTACTTTTTGTATCCGCAAAGTTGGTGTTCCATTCAAAATAAGTTCTTATGTATCCATGTGCTGCGATGTTCTCAAATCTGTGACAGGGTATTAACTTACATTACCTGCATGTTTGGTACACAATACTAAAATGGATTGAACACTATCATGAATCATGTTACAACTTCGTTTTATTTCTTAGTACTATGCTATCCAATTTTCCTACTAAAGCGTGTCAATAGATTATAAGACCTCCCAAAATTTTCAGAAATCTTTGTTTTCTTTTCCACCGATAATGTTTCAGACATCACTGATCACATGTAGGAAACTGAAATACTTGATCCAAAATTCCTAATTTGGAATTGAAGCAGTTGAGAAAATTGCAACTATAGATCTTCTGTACATGTTATCGAATGGAAGACTTTGTTGCACGATTGTCTTAGCTCATTTTTGGCCCCATTTTTTAAAGTTTTATCTTTTTGCAAATTGATTTTAACCACACATTTTATGAGATCCACAACTTATATTAACTTTTATCAAAATATTCTAAAAATATGATTTTTAACTAAATCAAAAGGGGCTTAGTTTGGTTATTTTGTTTGTCCGCTTCTTCAAGCAATTATGGAATTGCTTGTATCTTATGAGTTTCCATCGAATCTGAAATCCAACACAGACCTGATTGCATTCAATGGGCATGTTGTGCTCCCTTTGTTAAGCGAGAACGCTATTCTTGTTGGTTCCCAAATAGTGTTTGAGTGGTGAATACATTAGATGCTCAAAATTTAAAGTACATTAATTTTCATCATAAAACTCCCGACACTTGTGCGCATCTAACACGTTAACCAAAATGTCGAAAAAGAGAATCTATACACAAGGATAGTGCGATCAAAACGATCACCAAGTTGAAAAAATTATAACGCGGCATCAAAGAATCTTTAGTCAAACAAGTTGAAAGACACGCTATATATAAAAGTAGGGTTGACGTTTGAAGAAGAGATGCAGTCCACTCCAGCTAGGGGAATGGAACAAATATTATGCGTATTCTTTTGTTTCATGCATAGAAGGTTTTCTGGGTGGGCCTTCGATAAGGCAAAACGGGCGGTTTGAGCTACTTTTAAAGAACAAATAAAGCTACAATTTGAGAGGGAAAGAGATTCTTGCTTTGGAGAATCTGAACAGGGAAAACGAGAAAGGAATGGCATGGGCAGCAGAAGGTGAAAGTTGATTGGGAATTGAAGAAAGCAACTCGAGAGAAGCTCATTTCATATATCTCGCGAATATGTTCCTCACCGGCCAAAGTGATTTTGACCTTTTGTTTTGACATCAGCTCGGGCTGGCTTTACTTTTCCTCTTTCTTTTCTCAGAATCACATAATTAGAAAAGTCATTCCTTTCGAGCTATTGTATAATTAGCGAATTTTTCTGCTTCCAGAAAAAATATAGATACTCGTGGGAGTGGGCTTCATGTGAATTAAATATTGCCAAAAAAAGGAGTTTACCTATTTGTGTGTATTCTGTATGCTTTTTGAGTATTTTTTTTTCCTATACACGTAGATTCTCTTGTAATTAGCATGTTTGTATGACTTGCCAAATTTCAATTGTTAACAAGAAATTTCACTTAAAACTCGATAACGTAATTAGGCGAGTTTGGCTCTTAATTGTTGTGTTTTTACATTTTATCATTCATTCATTTCTCGAACTTATTGTTTGAATTCCCTAACAAAGGCACAAGAGACCTTATTATGATTAGCGGAGTCATTTTCCAACTTCATTGAATGGTTTTACTATTGACTCCTGCCGGATGGGAGGTGGGGGCAGAATAGGTTGTTTCACAGGCAACATTTTGATTTCTTAAGAGTTCGTTTGACACAGATTTTTTATAATTTTTTTTTTCAAAATTATTTTCATCCATATATTATCTAAAAAAATATTTTTATTTAAAAAATTTGCAGCACATGAGGTCTATATTTCGAAGCTAGATCAATTTCTTTGTTTCACGGATTGCTAAGGTTCAAGTTTCAACTTGTTTGGTTTGCAATAATTATTATTATTATTATTATTATTATTATATTTGCAACTTCGAAACATCCTTGTATAAAATTAAAACCCTCTATTTTCTCGTGTTAAAAAAAAACTTGCACAATTAATTGCTTTTTGTTGTTATATTTTTATATGTGAATTTTTCATAAATGTCACTAAATTTGAAAAGTACACCAAAATTTGTCAAATTTACTAATGGAGCTAAAAAAATGTCACTTTTTTATGGAGTAATACTATTCATTCCCACTGGAGTTGAACCCCAATCTATGTGGCAATTACATGGCATTCAATGATAGATTCATTTAATTACAAAGTCACATAACTCATTTAATTGTGTCTATCATTTAATATCATGTAATTGCCACATAAACTTGTACTCAACCCCAATGAAAATGAATAACATTATTCTTTTTTTATGTGACATATCCAATTTACCCTTAGTGAAACATTTTTAAGAGCATTTAATACTCATTAATACTTGACTTGAATGCCATTAAAAGTAATGATTTAATTTTTGTACTCCCTCCGTCCCAATTATATAGGCTTGTTTGGTTTTTCACACGGATTAAGAAAACATCTTTAATGTTATTGGGAAATTAATTTTTGTCAAGATCTTTCCTAATTTACCCCCATTTAATTTTTAATATGTAAAACTAAAATATTGTTGGAATTAATAAATCATTTGATGAGAATCATTGGGAATAAAAACTTGAATGTTTTGAAACAACTAAAAATTTTAAACCGTAAACACTTGAATAATTGGCACCTGAAACAACTAAAAATTTTAAACTGTAAAAACTTGAATCATTGGCACCTAAAACGCCAACCTGAACACGCCAAAAAATTCAAACTGGAAAATTTTTTCACTGGAAACACAGAGTTTTGAAACTGAAAACAAAAATTTCAAACAAAAAAGGCCAATTTTTCAAAGCCGCATGTGCCATTTTTTTCAAACTTTCCATTGCACATTATAAATACCCATACCCAGACGGATAGAGATTTAAGCACAACAAACAAACATGAATATTACATCAAATAAATTTTCCCTTGATTTGAATTTGTTGCCTGAAAATGAGCCCACACCAAATGATGATAATTCCCATGTTCTACAGAATTTTCAAATTGATTTGAATCAATTTCCCGAAGATGTTACAATGGCTAACAATATGCATCATCCAAACAAGAAAAAAAATTTATCCAGTGATACAAGAAGAGCAATTTTTGAGATGCTACTCCATGAACGACAAGATGGAAATTTAGCAAAAGGTGTTATTTCGAAAGTCGCCAACTCGTTTTCCATATCTACTAGATTAGTTTCAAGAATTTGGCATGACGTAAAATACTTTAGTGCTATAAATAGTAATGTACCAGATTTTTCTTCTAAGCTATTGAATAGGAGATGTCGAAAGAGAGTCGAAATACATTTCGAACAAATGAAGGATATCCCTTTTCGTCGTCGAACGAATATAAGATCTTTATCAAAAGCTTTGGATATGTCGAAATCAACCGTACATAGGAGAGTCAAAGAAGGACATATTCGGCCACATTCAAATCCGGTGAAACCACATTTATCGGACGAGAACAAGAAAACACGGTTGGAATTTTCCCTATCAATGGAAGATGAAAATACCCTCACATCTGTACCTACTTTCGTTAACATGCATAGTCAAATTCATATTGATGAAAAGTGGTTTTATATGTCCAAGACATCTCAAAAGTATTATCTCCATCCGGATGAAACAGAGCCCTTTCGCACATGTAAAAGTAAAAGGTTTATTACGAAGATAATGTTTTTGGCTGCCGTTGCTCATCCACGAGTTGATGCTACTACAAATGAAGAATTCGATGGAAAAATTGGAATATGGCCGTTCGTGTCTAAGGAACTTGCCAAGCGGAATAGTAAGAATCGTGTAGCCGGGACTTTGGAGTCGAAGCCTATTGTGTCAATAACTAAAGATGTGATTCGTTCATGTATGATTGAAAATCTACTCCCTGCAATCAAACATAAATGGCCATGTTCAAGTTCTAGGACCATCTTCATTCAACAAGACAATGCAAAGCCACATTTGGATATTAATGATATGAACTTCGTAGAAGCAGCGAGAAAGGATGGATTCGATATTCGTTTATGTTGTCAACCTGCTAATAGTCCCGATATGAATGTCTTAGACCTTGGATTTTTTAGAGCCATTGATTCAATTCAACATCAAGAGGCTCCAACTACAATTGAGGAATTCATTTTAGCTGTGGAGAATGCTTTCCAGACATTTCCTTCTGAAGAGTTGAACAATGTGTTCCTAACATTGCAATCATGCATGATCGAGGTGATGAAAAATTCAGGGGGTAACAATTGCAGGATTCCACATATGAACAAACAAAAATTGATGAGAAACGGACAACTACCGAATTGCATTCAGTTTGAGCCTGAAGTTCTACTAATGGCAGAGGCAGCTCTTAATTCAACCGAATAACTTCTTGTTCTTTTGCCTTTTTATTATGTTCGTTGTGTTTATGTACTAAGTCTTTTGTTCTGTTCATTGTGTTTATGTACTAAGTCAAATGGTATTTGAATTGTTTCCTTCTATCTAATTGAGTCGTTTTCACATATGCGTGATAAGTTACATTTCCTTTGGTTGTGTGTGTACATTGTATGATGGTGGGGATACAATGTCGAACAGGTTTTACGCTTGCTTTCTTCGGTTGTGGCAGTCAACACTGCGGCCTCGTTCATATCATACATAGATATGGGATGTCCGTTAATCTGCCTCCAATTAATAAAAACTACGATTGTTCAAAGTAAGTAGACTTAATTCTATCTCTTCGTTCCCCAACTCGCAAAAATCTGACTTTTGATTTTTCTTGTGCAGGATTTCTTGGATGGAGTTGTCTCACTCGTGAGGGCTCAATTTATGTTATAATCCAAATAAAATTATGAGTAGAGAGATGTTTAACTTACCTAAAAGTAAAATAATGACAGCTTATGTTTGGATGATTAAATCATACGCAAAGCTGTAATGCCTTTGAAATGTTCTGCACCTCCAGTTTCAAGGAGATTTGTGTAACATTATTCTAAAATAAAAGGTATGGCATAAAAGGTGAATAATACAACTTGACTGATCAATCAGTACACGTTTTGAAAATCAAAACTTCTTGTGAACTTTGGAGATGACAAGTATGACAATCTATCTTCTGTTAAAAAACTTGAAAATGAAAAAGTAAACATGCAAGAGAATGGTCAGAATGAAAATACAATTGTTCAATAATTTTTATTTATTTTTCATTAGAATTCAAAAAAATGGAAATATAATCTATGCCAACATCTAGCATATCACAATTACTAATAAGGTCTGTTGTATGATAGTGGGGATACAATATCATCAGCATCTTTATCAGCAATAGAACCACATCTGGTTCTCATATACTTTTGGTAGATAGATTTTGATCATTGTAGAAACAACTTTCTGATACTCTTGAGAAGCAGAAACGTAACCGTCTTCAGTCGGCGGAGCATTCAAATCAAGCAAAGGCTTCACGGCTTTGTTCGAGTTCAGATTACGTCGTACACTTGTAGAATCAAGCAATGGCCTCACCTCACTGGAACTTGGATGATTTGTAGAGTTCATACTCGTGGTCTCAACTCACAGAATTGATTTTTTATTTGTGGCCTAATATGCATCACAGAATTGCATTTTATATATGCGAGAAGAAGAAGGATATGAAATGGTACAGAAGCTGAATAATCACATTTTGAAGAAGATGATGAAATGGTATGTTCTGTGCTTTTCAATAAGCACGCAGCATGCTTTGGAAAGTGCTTTTCAGTCATTCCATTTTTCCAAAATTGGGAAATGGGTCTTTGGATGATTTCAACAATTTATCATATTAATTGGAAATAATTTAATAAGGGTATATTAGTAAAGGAACACAACAAAATATTTTACATTTGGAAACCGATCTATATATTTGGGACGAGAGAAAAAGGAAACCCAGCCTATATAATTGGGACGGAGGGAGTACTATAAACACTGGATATATGTATATTATAGTGGGTAATATGAATTTTGTTAATAAAAAAAAGATTTTAAAAAGTGAGCATAAACCAATTTTTTCTACCATTAACAAACCATAACCTTTTAACAATTTTCTCCATTCATTCATGAATAATTCATTACTATTGGATTCGTCATCCATTTTGAGAGATTCACATATTGCAAATTATTTATATTTTTATTTTATAACTTACTACTTTTGAAATTTTAAATACAATATGGTCATATTTATTTGAAATTATTATTCATTGATTTGTTTGGTTTTTCAAATCTTTTTCAATAAAGATATTATTATCCTCTACAAAATGTTGTGGATGATTCTATATTTAATGAAGTATTGAGCTATTTATTAGAAAGATATTGTCATATTGTAGTTGAGAGTTTATTATCACCATTAATGTTTTGAATAATTTCTTCTAATCAAACCCAATAAATGTTTTAAAGGATTGCTTCTTTAATGATTTACTATGCAAATTATTTGGGAAGAAAATTTTGTCATTCGATAGTATAATATTAATTACCACACTTAATGTGATGAAAAAATTTGTTCCAATCACCCACATATATGATTCTCGTCAGTTCCAACAGTTCAACTGTCGAAAAGGTTAGACATTTCAATAGTCGAACTCGACATTTCGAAACTCTCGGGATAGACATTTCAACTAACAGTTTGGCCTTTTGCTATTGTATGGATTTACTATTCGAATGTGTCACTTTCAAGCTATTAAATGTCAATATATTGATTGTGCAGTATTTTTACCATTGTAATCTCAATTTTTTCAAGTACGAGTAATCATTTAAGATTCATAGTATCGCATGTGGAAATGTTTATTTATGTGGATGACGAATAGAAGTGTAGATGGGACAAAACCATCCACATGACGCAAGCAATCCAGATACGAGTCTACCCTACGAATTAGGAAATGCACATGTTGTGGTATAGCTAGCTTCCAACCCCATTGTAACACCACTCACGTACATAGGCTTGATGTCTGAAATTGGTTGAAGTTATATTTTGTATGATCGAATGATGGCATTGTACATTTTTAAGTTATATTATCACTATTGTTTCATTATCATTTGTAAACATCGGTCATTTAACAATAACTTCACGGCAAAGTTCTCATATATATAGATTACTTCATTACATTTCGACTATTCAACTGTCGGTCCCGATAGAATATTTTTGTTCCTAACTTGTCAATTGTTGTTTTTTGCATGTCACAATGCTGGCACAATACGTTCTGTAGTTATATTATCACCGACGTTTCATTATCGTTTGAAGACAGTAGTTGTGTTTAAGTTCACAAATGAAATATTTAATCACATCCTAAAAGTTAAACTGTCGGTCTCGACAAAAGTTTTATGTCATTCTCGACAATTGGTTGCAAACTTCTCTAAAAATAAGATGCATAAGGAATATGTTGTTGCACAACATTCGGTACATATGTTACCATATGAATTCATGACAAAATTACAATAAATAATTATAGCAGATGACGTACGCAGATTTTGCCCACATCAATGGTCGTCAAGTTCAATGGAGATGCGTAAGCACATATATATACAATCACCAAAGCGCGTTTATAATCAAAGTCCCGGAGAATTGTCCATACTACGATCATTTAGTACACAACCACCAAATAGTGTTTATCATAGTATTAACAAACTTCTTGGACACTAAGTTTTGACTCTCTTTCTCTTTTCCTTGGTGTATGAAGTCCTAATAAATGTTGCGGGAAAGCGAACGTGTGTCCATTGCGGCCTCTTTGTGTTATTGTATTGTCGCTTTAAATCGGTATGGTGGTCTCCACTGGTATGTCAATGACATCGCCCTCGCAAAAGTAGTATGTGCCGAATTACTTATTTAAAATGCCAAATAATAACAAAATAGCCTACTAACATCTAATTATCTGCTCGGCTACCAAAATCAATATTATGAATCCTTCTTTAGGGAATTTACTTTCAGGTTGGACCATGGCATTAAAAGTGGGAAGTGCACCTTTCTTTATGACATCGTCCAATATTGTTGTACCATCTGCATTTAAATCGAGAGAAGATATTTAACATTAGTTTTCAACTCAACATGTTTATAACATATAATCAGAATTTAACTCAACATGCTTAAGTGTCGGTTTTACCAAAATTATAAAAAAAAAAAACACTATTAGGAACTATAAAACAAATCAAAACTAAAAAGCTACACAAAAATACTATTACGATACGTTTCCATTGTGAAAGGAATTAAGCCAAAAGTACCATCGTGTACTTTTGCCGTCCAAACCTTGTGAGGTGGCCTTATACGTTGAACCATAACTCCTTTGTCTTTTCAGTTTTTATCATTCTGAACACAAGTTATGCTGTACCGAGAATTGAATTTCAGATAAAATTGGCAAGGAACCCAAATCATGACATTGCTCCGCTGGGGAACGTAAGCGTGCAAGTGCGTGGCTTCAAGAACTAAAAATTCAAAAAAAAAAAAAAAATCGAGAATAAGGAACAAGAAAAACGAAAAATGTCAGGATGATATGTCATACATTTCATTCGTAGTACACGTTCATGAGTTGCTGAACAAATTTAGGCTTCTAGAACCAACTATCGAGATGAGTGACTTAACTGTCGAGAACGATAGTTTATCTCTGTGGATGGTTCCATAACTATGATGTTTGCATTTCATGAAGTAATAATGGTGTTGAGATGATGGTATGTCATACATTTCAACCTCCAAAACCACATGTAGAAGAGAAGCTTAACAGAATTTGGCTTATAGAACCAACTGTCGAGAATTTCAGAACCTAACTATCAAGAACGACAGTTCATCTTGACAGATGATTCCATTACTATCAGGATTCACATTTACATTTCACATTCATATTGGATTTCCAAGACATGAAGGGTCAAGTTATGAAAAATATGATTAGTGTTGTACTCATAGTTTTAAATAACATCACTTTTTATGTACTCAGCTATTATGAAAATAAAATGATCCAACACTTAAGAAACACGCAAATAACCCTGTACAATCATATAAAGACATGCATATATACTACAACATGTAAAATAGTCAAGTTTATTTGTGCGTAGTTGATCGGAACATGACCCAATTCAATCTTGGCTCATTTTATAAACTCAAAAGTTAAATCCAAACTCAATTTGTCCAATAACAACCAAGAATCATCCAAACACAAAATCTTAGTTGTACACACAATAATGAGTCAATTAAAAAACCAAGACCTGTGCAAACCTAGTATAGTCGAACACAATGATGTATGATCTAAATTATACTTTTAAATGTAAATTGACCCGATGAAACAAAAAGATAATAATAATAAAGAAAGCATGATCCTCACATGTTCGATATAAATAGGATGTTTGAAATAGAATGGTTATCAATGTCTCTGAATGATGACCACAACTCCAAATTCGAAGCACCGAGTCAATAATTGATCCTGAAATATATATATATATATATATATATATATATATATATATATATATATATATATATATATATATATAAACCCAAAAATTTGCATTTTGGTAGAACTAGAAAAATAGACAAAAAAAATCGAAAAAATGAAGCATATTCTACCAATCCAGGACAAAAAAATGCAAACAATAAAAAAGCAAACGTCCCTAAATGTGAAGAATCAGAAGAGAAGAGAGCAAAAAATGCAAAAGTAAAGATAATAAAGCAAATCTCAAGAGATTAATGGTGGTATTTGTTGGCAGTGGATTTATTAATGTTGGTTATCAACGGCAATGGATTTTTAAATGTTCAAATGAGACAGAGGGACGTGAATTTAGGGTTAGATGAGTGTTTGAATGATAGAGATAGACCAATTGAGTTGTATTTTTAGTTTTTTATTTTTCACTTTTCTTTTTTTCAAAATTCAAAGTTGAGTTATTTGGATGTGACATTTTTTCAATTTTCGTACTTCTTTTTTCATGTAGTTAAATCTCATTTAATGAACGATATGTAGGGTTTAAAAAATTCTCTGAAGGGACAAAAATGTTCAAAAATGACATTCTTGCAAAAGTTTTTAAAAAGTGAAATTTTTGAAAAGAGTAATGTTATTCATCCTCATTGGAGTTATAAACACAGTTTAGGTGACGTTAATGTGACATTAAATGATAGATGTTAATGTGATATTGAATGATAGGTGAAATTTAATTTCATATTTCATTTAACCTATCATTTAGAACTACTTAAATGTGTTTGTAATCACAATAAGGATAAATAACATTACTCTTTTGAAAATATAAAGCCAAGAAGTGACCTAGAGCGCAAATTTCTCTTTATATATATACATATATATATATATATATATATATATATACATATATATATATATGTATGTATGTATGTATGTATTTATAAAAATTAAAAACGACTTTTCTTTAGGTCGTCGTCACCTCTCTCATGAATCTTCAAAATATTCTTTTGGGTTGCCCTTAGACTTGAACTCTTATTAAATAAAAAACTGTAGAGTATAATCAACTGCATTTATTGGAAACTTTATTTCGTTTTCTCAAACAAACAAGAAAAATGCTTGGTGTACATAATTATTGTATATAGGGGTGTCCATAACCCTCACATTGTGGGCAGAGCAAAGTCCAACAAACAAATATCAATTCTTTGTCGGGAAAAATTCACTTTCCCTACTTTATCTTTACCATATTTCAAAAATAACAAAACAACTTTTATATTTCAAAAATCAGATTTTTTGACCTATATATACATATATTTATAAATATTTATTTATTTATTTAAATATATAAAAAGATATAAATAAATAAATAAATAAATAATATATATATATATATAAAATTAACCCACCCCCAGCACCACCACCCCACCACGCCGGCGACTGCTCCGGCGACCACTCCGGCGACGTCTCCGATTCCGACGACTTCTCCGGCGACCACTCCGATTCCGGTGGATTCGTTGCTCCGATTAAACGACTATTCCGATGACATGAATTTTTTGTACGGTCACGGCCAGTCTGATCACAAGTCCAGTCAGCCAAATCACGGTCCAGTCGCGACGAGATCACAGGTCACAACACATGATTTTTTGTTTATAATAATTGATAACACAATAAGGCTCACGTCTCACATTTTTATTGTGGAGGTCACGGATTATTTCGTGGTCACAAATCAATAATTTTAAAGGTCGCGGATCAAAAAATTACAGGTCACGGATTAATTTTTAGTCACAAATTGTCGAATTTTAAGATCACAGATTAATTTTTAGTCACAAATTGTAGAATTTAAAGGTCACAGATAGTCCACCATCACCGGCATCTCACCACCGCAGCACCTAATCACCACTACCGACTACACACCATCACCACCACCACCCCACGCCACCCTCCAGTTAAACCTCCCATTTCACCCCCAGTAAAGCCTCCTAGCCACCATCATCACCAAACTGCACCCACCACTGGTGGACGATGACAGAGCGACGACAAACAACTGCAGCCTCATCTTGCTACTCCAAAGCACCCCACCACCGCCAACCACAACCAGTGATGCCGCCACCATCATCAACACATCCACCTGCACCTTTCTACTCAGCAGCTCAACTTCCTGGAAGTGAAATTAGCAGAAACTCCGAAACAATTTATAAATTTTGCCAATCGGAGGCTCAACATTGAAGCCTGCCAAATATATAACAAGATTAGAGCACAAACAGTAAATTATTTTATTATTATTTACTTGGTTATCTCTTTAAGGTAGTTTCTGAAAATGGAGAAATTATTGGGTTAACAGAGGGGTAACCATCCTTGAGGAAATCCTCAACCACTCCATTCCACTCCATTACAAAACAAAACTTCAGTAGATCGAATCGGAGGCGGTCGAGGCGGTGCTGCAATCAACATCACCACCGCTTCACTGCAAATCGTCGTAGCAACAGCGACGGCGGGGGAGGCGTGAGGCCTGGGCAGACAATACTGAGGCTGGTGATGGGGGTGGGTGCGGCGGCGCCGGTGTGATCGAGGAGAGAGAGGGAGATGGAGAGAAGAGACGGTAGTGAGAGAAAGTGAGGATTGAAAATGAATTAGGTTTGGGGATGAAAATTGTATATTTAATATTTAATATTTAAAAATAAAATATCTGATTTTTGAAAAGTGAAAACTTTGATCTGATTTTTGAATAAAGATCTTGAAAAGTAGGGTGTACTGTAATTTCCACTTCTTTGTCCCTCCACTTGGCCCAATAAGCAAAAACCACAAAAAAGTTGAATTGAATTTTCAGTTATTGCTATTGGAAATTTGGAATATATATTGTTCAAAGTTTGACGATCCAAAAGAAAAGAAGTGTAGCAGGGGACTAATGGACCCTGCAGTACTGGACAAGATAATTGAGAAGCTGATAGAAGTAAGATCCTCAAAGCCAGGGAAATTAGTGCAATTATCAGAGTCTGAAATCAAACAGCTTTGTGTTGCTTCTCGTGAAATTTTTATTAGTCATCCCAATCTTCTTGAACTTGAAGCACCCATCAAGATTTGTGGTATTTTTCCCTTATCATATGCAGTTTTTTTTTGTATAAAATTATTTGCTTGATGTGATAAACGCAATAATTTCTTGGCTATGAGTGGTTTCCAGTGCTATTGGATGATTTTGAATTTTTTCTGTTTATGGGTTTTTTTTTTATATATTTAGATGGGTTGGCTTTGTTTCTATGGTGGATATGGGCCATTTTTATATTCTTCCGTTGTTTATCTTTGTGTGTGTGTGTTTAATGGGTTGATTTTTGTGGTGCTTGAATGAACGTGAAGTTTCACTCAAAAATTTGGATTTTAGGGTTTTCTTTGGTGAGTCCCAATTCTATCACTTGTTATTAAGTTCTCTAAATTGTTTTCTGAGTGTATTATGTATTTTATTTGCAATGGATTTTATGATCCCTTCTTGGCTTGTGATAACTAACCAAAAACATATGCAAAAATGAAAAATTTGAGTCTCGTTGTGGATAAAATTGGGAATCGGCTGCATGAATCCTTTTCTGCACTTAGTTCAAGTCATTTAGCAGCTGAATCGTTAGCAAGTACAGCAGATCATATTAGTTTTGGTTTCACCTTCCTCTTTTGACTTGTTCTACCCAGATTTGAGAGAAAAGGTCTATACGAAACAAGTCACGACCATCTAAATCATTATCTCCTTAATTAACCAATAATATATGAATATCTAAAAATGTTTAGTTGCTCCATCTTTTTCTTTCCGACTTCTCAGCTATATACTTGGAATATAAATCATATTTTAATTTTGTATGGATTATTTTTGTTCTGTGGCTTTGGCTTTACAGCTTGCAAATGAAGGTGCCAGACTATCGATATTGTGCAGATGATTAGCAAGTTTCTCTTTGTTAAACTATCAATTTAATCCATCATACCATTTCATAAATTTGACTCCAATTTGTCTGATACCTTTCAGTACTTTTGAGATTGATATCAAGCTCTCTACCTTCCTGAATTGAAATTCCTCATGTGTAACAAGCTTTTGATAAAAATCACATTTTGAAACAACTCACGAAACTCAGTGCCTTTCATTACAATAAATGCGCGTATTTGACTTGAATCCCCCAGCTTTTTACATTCAGTACTTTTGGGGATGATATGAAGTTTGCAACTTTCCTTAAATTCCCCCTCCCACATGTAGGAAAAATCACATTTTGAAATGACGACTCACGAGACTCAAGAACTTTTATTCGTGACAATATATGTGCACATTTGAATTGAATCCCCCACTTTTTCTTAATGGTTTTTTTGTGATTTTTTTAATCTAAAATCTAGCTTTCACTGATTGGAAGAAGTAAATATTGCACCACCGTGTAATCCCTTTATCAAAGGGATTACATTGATAACAAGATATGTTCACCAAGCCTTACAAATAACTCTTTCCATTGACTCAACTGTACAGATGGACGCTTAAAACTGTTAGTGTTGATTCTCCAACAGAAAGACAATTCGCAATTTCCTTGGTTTTCTGTGTTAATCTCCTAGCTGAAGATTTCCCTCGCAATATCGTATTCTGTTCTTGACTTTGCAAGACTCTTGCAGCTATTTCAAATCCACCCCAGCTTCCAAACACACACCAAAAAAGAGAAAAACTGAAAAAGAAAAATGTGATAAGGGAACAGTAAAAGAACGAGTAAGAGAAACCTATGCATGACAGTGAATACTTTTGTGTACAATTGGTACACTCATAATGTGGCTGAATTATTCCTTTCTTTCTTTCTTTCTTTTTTTATGTGTTGTTCCTTTATATCTTAGTTGTTGTGTGTCCTATGCTCCATGCAGTAATGCGTAGGTTGTGCTGCCTTATAAGCTTGAACTGTGTGCCAAAACAAGGTGTTGACTACTCTGCACAGATTAACTTTTGTCATGGCTTGCATTCCTTTAAAATTAAGTGTATTTGATTGCTTGATACATGTTTATAGTCTTACCAAGTTTTAGGATCCGGTAGTTATATTTGTGTGAATCCTTTCCTTGTTTTAGTTTCCTTCCTTTCCATAATTGAAATAGTAGGCATTTCATTAGTTAAGTTACAAATTAAATCATCTAAAAAGTAGTAGCTTAGAAGCTTATTTCCTATATGCACTCAATTGTCACTTTGGTATTATCTCTATACATTCATCTTTTACCAAAATATTGTTAGCTCAAATAGCACTCCTGTGCATATGTCCTGCCCCTACCTCAATTTCTTTTTTTCTTTTCTCTCACTGTCCTTTCACATTGAGTGAGGTGTGTTTTTTAAGGATTTGAATCTTTGTGTTTTAAATGACCCTGATAGAGTAGTGGGGAACAAGAGGATCCACACACCTTAGCGAGTATGGGATAAGGTTTAGTGTGTATGAGTTGATAAGTCCCATTGTTTTAATGGCTCAACCTTTGCAGCTTTTAGTAGCAATTCTGGTTATAGCTTCTTTTGAAAACATAACTGCAGTGTTTTTATTTAACACTTCTACTCTTACCATATTTTCCTGACTGTAACTTCAGTTAATACTGTTTTGGTAAATAGCTTCTTTGGACATAGCTCGATGTTTTCCGTTGTTTTTTAAATTGAAATATCTTTTCGTTGATTGTAATGACAATGATGACAAACTTAAAATTTTTTTCCAATCATTTCAGGTTGGTTACATTACTCCCTTTTTGTTGTTCCTTTCAGTTTAGATCTATCTCTTTAGAATGGCCCAAGATCTAGTCTTTGCCACCACCCTTACAAATGATAATTCCTATTTACCAAGTCTTTAACGTGTTTTTCTTGATTTTATTGTTCTTGTGAATGAGTTTCATTAGGTATACAAAAACATGCTCCACTGTCTAAGACATTATTTCTTAAATTATCTTCAGTCGGTGACAAGCCTCATTCTTGTACCTGTACTATGGATAAGACATAACTTGAATAATAACCGGCCAGCAAAAGTTTTCTTTAACTTCAAATATATCTTTGTATCACGTAGAATCCTTATAACAATTCTCCGTTTCACCTAATATGCTCTAATGGCAACATGATCCTTTATTTTGATTTCTTTGTCATTCTTACGACTAAAGGGACATTCCATTTATTTGTTTTTGTCTATTTGACCTAAAATCTTTAGATTTCAAAGTATGCCTACAACATTTCAGCTTATGATTTATTTCCCTATAGTCATCTAATCGGCTGAAACTATGTTATCAATGAATAGCATACAACCAAGGACTTCATATTGGATATGCGTCGTCCCTGAGAGAAGTCTTTCCATAAGGATCTAGCGCTGAAACTTAATGCAATATTATTTTACTAGGAAATTCCCTAGTAATCCTTCCTGCTAGATTTAACGCTTGTGATTGCTCCCTTGTACAAATTCTTAAAACTATTGGTACATTTAATAGAATTTGTTTGCTTAACCTACCTGCACTTCCCTACAAATCATATCATATGGTTTTTATAACTCAATGAAACCATATGCAAGTTTTGTTTCTTCTATCTATACTTATCCATTAATTTCTGAAATGATTAAGTGGCTTTCATAACAGATCTACCTAGCATAAACTAAACTAGTTCTTTAATTTTCAAATTACACCTTAATTCATGCTCAATCACTCCCTTTTGTGAATCCATTGTTTGCAACTTGCAAGTAGTCCTGGCAACCCCTCTATATACATGATAATGCTTATTTCTGTATGCATGGCCTGAATGCGTATGTTGACTGTAAGACCAAGATGAGGGAAAACATTGCTCTGTCTTTCTTTAGCGTTTGCCGTCGAGTTTCTTTCATGTCTTGATAAGTTGTATAATTTTTTTGCTTTGTTGGTTATTACTTTTTAACTTGAAAGAAATGGCTGGCTCATGCTGAACCTTTGAGTTAGTAAACCATTACCCCTTCTGTTCCATGTTCTATAAGCTCAGTAAACTAACCATGTCCTTTTTTACTTGGTTGGTTCAGGTGACATTCATGGTCAATATAGCGATCTGTTAAGGCTTTTTGAGTATGGTGGTTTTCCTCCCAATTCCAGTTACCTATTTTTAGGCGACTATGTAGATCGAGGAAGGCAGAATTTAGAAACAATATGCTTGTTACTTGCATATAAAATCAAATATCCAGAGAACTTTTTCCTTCTTAGGGGAAACCATGAATGTGCTTCTATAAATAGGATTTATGGATTTTATGACGAATGTAAACGACGGTTCAATGTGAAATTGTGGAAAGCCTTCACTGATTGCTTTAACTGCCTTCCAGTTGCGGCACTCATAGATGACAAGATATTGTGCATGCATGGTGGACTCTCACCAGACCTGACAAACCTTGACCAAATTAGAAACTTACCCCGCCCAACTGCTATCCCGGATACTGGTTTGCTTTGTGATTTACTCTGGTCGGACCCTGGTAAGGATGTTAAAGGATGGGGAATGAATGATAGAGGAGTTTCATTTACCTTTGGCCCTGATAAAGTCTCAGAATTCTTGGCAAAGCACAATTTGGACCTTGTCTGTCGTGCTCACCAGGTAAAGGATTCTTCTATTCCGTCCTTGTTATAGTTCATGCTGTTTGCCTTATTTTACATTTTGTGTTTCAGGTAGTGGAGGATGGTTATGAATTTTTTGCTGACAGGCAACTGGTCACCATTTTCTCAGCCCCCAACTACTGTGGTGAATTTGACAATGCTGGTGCAATCATGAGCATTGATGAAAACTTAACGTGCTCTTTTCAGATTCTGAAGCCTGCAGAAAGAAAAAACAAGTCCATGATGTCCACAAAAATGTGATTGGTGCGTTGCTTCTTATTGGTTTCAAGGTCATCTCAAAATGATTTTCATGTTATGTAATGTCTGAGTTTTTTTCGTGATGCTTCCTCCTGGCTTTGCATTGGTATTGGCATTAACATTGGCATGGATTATTAAAGGGTTTTTTCCCTGTGGAAGGTGCATTAATGTTTCACACAAACTTGTAAGTCCAAATTGAGAATATATCATACCTAGTCCACAACCTTTAGCTCCGTGAGCATAATTTGGTCCATTTGGAGAGGAACAGTCAATTTTGGCGTTAAAGAATGATGTGGCAATCACATGCCACTTTGTGTGTGGGACAAAAAGGTCTCAACACTATTCCTTATTTTTAATTAAAATTAACAACAAATTAAGGGTAATAAATAACACAAGAAGAAAAAGAAAACTACTTGATCATCTTCTCCAAACACCTGACCATTTGCCTTCACCAAATCCCCTTCCACTAAGCCACTGTCAATTGGAAGTATAAAATTAATCCACAAAATACATATCCGTTGTCTTGAAAGCTTTCCTCGTTCAAATGCAAAATGCCTGGCCTCATTAAAAACACTTCTTAAAGCATATGGTTTTGAATGTTTGCTTTCTCCAATTTCATGCGTTTTAATAGAATTTGCTCTGGGAACACTATGATTTGTTACTGTATGCAATAGAAAAGTAACAGCTGTTGCCATCTGTAAATGTACAAATGCTAATTTTTGACATTTCTTCATTATAAATATGAAATTAATCGGTTTCTGTACCTTGCAAATTTGTAGCACTTTTCGTTCAGTTTGTGCCATTAAAACTTCTTGTTTCTCCTTGTGCAGGCACCATTCTCTATTTCGAAGAAACCACAGTTTCAGCCCGCCTGGGCATCCTTCTGACCAAGAAATAAGCACTTGGCCCGCCTTTACTTATCTTATGGATGTAGTATGGTTAAGAATGACCTTTATTTACTGCTTGCCCTGGGGAGTATCATGAACTATAAGCTGTAAACGTTCTGTAATCCCTCTATAGAAAGGGTATTCCATTTAGATATAATTTGTTTGGAAACTGCAGATGGCCATTTTTACGATGGAATGTTGGCTTATTTTGCGAGTTTCCAGACTGCTTTTGAGGACTGAATTGTGTGTATTTTGTTAGTTGAAGAGTATTTCTAAGTAGAGAGACGTGTTAATGGAGTTTATGTGTTTTATATTGGTGGCATGGATATGAGTACGCACCTTTCTCTACTGGGATTGAACTGGATATAAGAGAAAAAGCATACTGAAGAATGAAATTGTGTGTGTATATATACTTATCATGGTTATTTGAGAATGAAGTAGAGTTGAACGAATGGATAGAATGACATTACAACAGTTGAGATTCGTACGAGGATGATTTTGGATCTTTACTCGTTGAATCTTGTAGTGCATTCTAGGCAGGTTAAGCAAGATGTTGGTGTACCTCGAAAGATATTTCTCAATTCAATCCTTCTTTAATCTTGTGGGACAAAAGATGCTATTCTTCAGATCATTGCAGTTACATTAATTCAGAATGATATTTTCCCTAACAATGCTAAATGACGCAAGTAAACTTAAGAGAGCCTTGTCCCACACACGATATTTGTGTTAAAAGTTACTTCTCTACATGTGAACGCATTACATATATGATTGAAAAATGACACTAATTGAAAATCCTTTTTGGGGTATTGAACATGACCTGTTTTTATATTTATAATTAATGTATACAAATATTACTCTGAATCTTAAATAATTCAATAATGCGACTTATACATCTTGGGTTGACACCCCCAATGATATTCCTCTCACAAAGGGGGGTTCGTGCGAATAAATAATATAAAAGAAAATGTTGACCATCTAGGTGAGAGGGTGTCAACCTCGGATATAAAAGTAGCAGTATTGTAAATAATTTGATTATTTGAGATACTACAGGTGCAATTGGATCCTTTCTAATATGCATTAGTCATGGAATAAAATAATTCACATTTTGACGGTGATATTACACTTGATGGCTTTCCAGAACTTCTCTCCACATAATTTGATGAGTCGTGCTATAGTAGCAGACTTATTTGCACAGGACTTGTACATGCAATTTTTTAATTGCTGACTTGGAGACTTTGAACAGTACATTTGGTAACGTTAATTCCACCACTCCCCAAAATTGGAAAACCCCCACAGCCATTTCCCGCCTCTCGCACGTTCATCCCCGCCGGCCATTTCGACAAATCCGGCGCCGGCATTTTTTTGCCCCCATCGTCGAACCCACTTGAGCCACACTCTTCCTGTAGCTGTTTTTCCACTTTGACACATTTCTTCACTTTTTTATTTTAGCAATTTCTTTGTTTGCAAACCATGAAAAATGGTGTTGCTCTTGACAGTTAATACAGTTGTTTAGCTTAAAATTTTGGCTTCAGTAAGTGGTTGCTAAAGTTTTTCAAATGAAATTTATCTTTATCTGTGTGCATATTGTGTATTTCATGGTGTGTGCATATTGTGTATTTCATGGCTGTGGAAGAGATGTGAACACGTTGATTTTGTAGAGGACTAGATGTTTGCCTAAAAAAAGTGACTGCATACAAAAATGATTTTGGCTCCATTTTGTTTTTTTATCTTTTAGGCCTGTTTGAGCCACATTTTTTGTAAAATGAGAATGAAAAATATAGCCGTTATTGAGGTCCACAAAAGAGATATAAAATTTGAATTTAAATGTTGATGTGATGGATAACGGTCATATTTTTCATTTTAATGAGATAAAAAGGTGGCCCAAACGGCGGCTTAGGGTAATTTTGTTGCTGAATATTATGCTTAATTTGTCCATGCAGAAAAAAATATGGAAGATGGCACTGATGATTTTTTGTTGGAAACCGAGAATGAGATCATTGCGGAGAATGAGAACTTAGTGGGAGGTCAAATGTCGGGAGGTGATGGTGTCATCGTGCCTGAGGTGGGTATGCTTTTCAATAGTGAAAAGGAAATGTTTGAGTTCTACAAAAGATATGCATATGGCCTAGGTTTTCCCGTTAAAAAAAGAAATTCAAAAAAAGGGGCCGATGGAGTTATGAGATTTGTGACATATACTTGTGGCCGTGAATGCCCAAGAAGAAGTACTACTAGCGGTTCTGGAAGGTCGCAACCAACAATCCAAATTTATTGTAAGGCCAGGATAATTGTATCTTTAGATGATAAAGGAATTTGGAGAATTAATGCAACCCACCTCAACCACAATCATAAAACAAGTTCATCGAAATCCAGGTTGTTTTGATGCAACAAAGAATTGAGTGCACAGGTGAAGCGAAAGCTTGAAGTGAATGATATAGCAGGAATTTCGTTACACAAAAGTTACAACTCCGTAGTTGTTGAAGTAGGTGGGTATGAAAGTATAACTTGCCAAATTTATGGAACTATGTTGAACAAGTGAGACGATTGAGACTCGGAGAAGGGGATGCCACAGCAATACAATGCTACTTCTCAGATAATAGGTGCAGGCAGGCATACAAGGAGTTCGACGACGTGGTTACATTCGATACAACCTATCTCACTAATAAGTACGACATCTATTTCGCTCCCTTTGTTGGCGTCAATCACCATGGACAATCAACGCTACTTGGTTGTGGTTTGCTTTTAAATGAGGATACAAATACTTTTGTCTAGCTGTTCAGAACATGGCTTTAGTGCATGCATGATTTAGCTCCACATAGAATAATTACTGATCAAGATAGGTCCATGAAAAATGCAATTGAAATTGTTTTTCCAAATACGAGGCATAGATGGTGTTTATGGCACATTTTGAAGAAGTTGTAAGAGAAGTTTGGGTACCATGTGGATAAGTGTTCGATATTTTCTGATATACATGGATTGGTGTATGACTCTCAGTTTGTTGAAGAATTTGAAGAAGGTTGGATCGCGATGATCGATAAGTTTGAACTGCATGACAATGGTTGGTTGTCGGGACTGTATGAGAATAGAAGGCGTTGGGTTCCTTGCTTTTTGAAAACCACTTTCTGGGCTGGGATGTCAACAACGCAAAGAAGTGAGAGTATGAATGCATTTTTCGATGGGTATGTACATTCAAAGACCTCATTGAAACAGTTTGTGGAATAGTACGAACAAGCACTACGGAATAAGGTTGAGAAAGAGTTTCAAGCTGATTTCAAGTCGTATTCGCAAATATTACCATTTGCAAGTACGTTTGAAATGGAGAAACAATTTCAATCCGTTTACACCATCTCAAAATTCAGAGAGGTTCAGGAAGAGTTCAAAGGGAAGATGTATTGTGATCTAATATCTGCTTCAGAAAATTGTTTTGGGACAACGTACTAGGTACGCGAAGTTGTGGCATGTGGCGAGCGAATGAAGAAAAAAACTTTTTTTGTCTCATTTGAGAGGGAGAATTGTCAAATAATCTGCATCTGTCACTTGTTCGAGTTTCGAGGAATAATTTGTCGGCAAACGATATTAGTCTTGATTCGTAATGATATCGCATCACTACCTGAGAGGTACATACCGAGACGATGGAGGAAAGATGTTAGTAGAGCACATACGAGGGTCACCTTGAACTAAGATGGGTTGGTTATTACACCTAGTTAGGTGAGATACGACAGTATGTGTTAGTCTTTTGCTGCGGCGGCAGACCTAGATGCAGATGATGGGCAAACTCGTGCGATAATAGAGTGGATTGAATCGCATCGTAATGTTCTTATGTGAACATGGTTGAGTACTACCAGGAATGCCCTTGCGCATCATACGGTACAATCAGGAACCCAATGTACTCTATCACAAAATACTTCGAGCGGGAGCGTACTAGATCCTGTAGCATCGAGAAGAAAGGGTGGGCCGAAAAAACTTCGAAGCAAAAGCCCATTGGAATCGACTTTGAAAAAAGAAAAGGTAACTTCAAACATTATTAGTCGAATTATTTCTAATTCTGAGTAGTAATATGGTTATGTTTTTTTCACATGCAGGCAACATCGACATCGAGCAAAGGAAAAATACCTAAACCCAATCAAAGTGCTACACCAATTGGTACACAGGATCTTTAGGCATTCATAGTTTTTGAATTCATCGCATTCATGGATGTATAGTTTTCAATGAGATGTTTGGATTGGTTTTGTTAAACACTTTGAATTGGATTAGTTTTGTGGAACACTTTTGTATTCAGGCATCTCTATTTTTTATTGTAATGTTTGGAATGCTTAACAAGTATTTTTTGCGCTTTGTTTCACACTTTGGATTGGATTGGCTTTGTTAAACACTTTTGTGTTCATGCAATAATAAGAGAAACACTAGTGACAACTAGAACCAATCATCAGAAATCATATTTCGGATCCATTTTCTGGAAATAGGCACAAAGTTCTCTACAAATAGTCGTACAAATGAAACTGCTACTAATCAAGCCGACCACTTTCGTTTTGCATTCTTCTCCATGAAACTGTTTCTTCCGATGCACGATTAGCCGAGCTATAGCCGACACTTGATTTACCACTAGATTCACTTTCTTGAACCCACTCCCAAAAACCGCATATCTGACTGTAGCATTTGTATAGTTTTCATTTGTTATCAGTCTCCCTCTCCACCTTAAATCACTTATGGAATCCACTCTTGCAGTATGGGCATCGACGTTTACTCCGGCATTCATCAAAGAAGTATCACTTGCATCTACAACTATGACAAATTCCTGAATTCTTTCTCCCATTCTACAATGGGAATCAACCACAAACAATTAATCCAACATCAGTTTTAAGCACCAAACAAACACAAGAAACAACCTCGACATTGCAAATTACCAACCCGACCTAAATCATTGACTACTGTAGGCAACAAACATAAGCAACATTTTAAATTCTCCTTCAAATAGCATTTTTCCAATTCTCTTTCAAATAACCTCTGTGGCAAACAGGCTTTTTAACACAAAATTAGAGTCAATTGGTGATGCAAATAAAATGAACCCATACAAAATTTTCAAATAAATGAACCAAAATTGGTGATTCAAATAAAATGAACCCATACATTATTATATTTGGTGCTGCAAATGCAATTAACCATCCCCAGTCAAATAAGTGAACCATACTCTGCAGCATAATTACCTAGTTGTTCTTGCAGGATAATGACTCCGTTGTTGAGTTAGCGACGGTTGACTAGCGGGATGAAGACTCCGGTGTTTGAGTTAGCGGCGGTCGACATGCGGGATGAAGAGGTCAGCCTAGATTCGAGCTGAATAACTTGGAATGCTTGCGACCCCGGCCATTTTTCTTTTATGGGTTAAGATGTCGGCCTAGAGTCGTATGGGTGGTTCGCCGGCGAGGAGAGTCGTGACGACCGGAATCTGACTTCGCTAATTTAGGGATATTCTGAGTTTGGGGATAAAATGCCACAGCCACAACCTTTCCTTTCTTTTTTGACCATTATTATCCCCTTTTATTTCTCTTTCGTGTACTATTTTTTTACTATTTTTAATTGCCTGTGTTAAATCTGTTCAAATGAGTCTGGTCAAATAGCTTTTTCCTAATTTGATAGTGATGACTCCTCCATAACTCCACCAGAATCTTGGGTTGGCGAGAGATTTTTTGACAAACTCATTCACCTTCGTCAGTCGGTCAACCCAGCTTCTCGTTTTGCAATGTTGACATCCAGTAGTTTATCATCAGGATCAATGTTGTCTGCGGTTACAAGACGTTATTCCAACAAGTCAGAGCATGATCAGGGAAACATCCACTCAAGAAACGCTATTAGGATCCTGAGAATATGTTTTCCCTTCTCTAAGTACAAAAGGCTTTACAAGACAGGGTAGTGCTGCCTTTTCCAGATTTTCTAGTTATGCCAAGAGAAGAGGTGCTACACCAACCTTCACTGATGCAGCAGTAGGGTCACCGAGAAAACGGGAGCAGAAAGGTGCAGCAGTAGGGTCCCTATTAATGCAATTAAGGTTAGATATATTTTGACTATTTTTTTTTTCAGTTATTCATTTTGTAAACCTCTGTCCGATCCTGTATTCCATACAATGTTCTAAAAAGCTTGTATTCCACTTGGTATTCTAAAAAACGCATCTAGACGACGTGAGCAAAACGCTTTGCTTCGTGCTCGACACAATTTTTTTATTTTTTGGTGTGCCTAGGCTTGGTTTTTTTTTTTTTTTTTGGGGGGCCTAGGTGCCTTTTTTTCTAGGGCAACTTACAAAACTACCCTTGAAATTAGGGTTCTTTTGAAAAATCATATGAAAAGAATTTTGAAAGTAAAAAATACGATAAAAATTAAGTGTCGGTTTTTAAAAAAGTAACACTGTCATTTTTTTACAGTTAAGTGTCACATTTTTAAAATAAAAAATACATACAATGTCACTTTTATTATAAAAAAAAAAGGCAACTACCAGAAAAATAATAGAAATTCAAAAAAAGTGAACAAAACGTTAAAAAAATAACAAAAATTCAAAAAAGTGACAAAATACCAATTAAAACATTGGAATTAATTCAATAAAGTGATGAAAAAAAGTGACACAACTACCGTCCCTACTCTTTCTTCATTTACCGTCAAACATCTTTAAGTCAGGTCACCGACAAAACACTAATAAAAACGCCAAGTATATTTAAGTCAATTCACCTCCACCATCATCTACCAACTCAACCAACATATTAATAATATAAAAAGTTTTTTGGAAGTAAAAAAAAAAATACTATTTAAAGTTAAGTGTCATTTTTTTATTAAGAATTGATATTTTCCCGCAAAAGAATGACAGAAATTTCAAAAAAATGCCCCAAAAAAAAAGAATTAAATTCAAAAAAGTAACAAAAAATTAAAAAAAGTGATGATACTCAAAAAAGTAACGTAAATTCAAAAAAGTAACATATATTTAAAAAAGTGACGAAAATTCAAGAACGTGACAAATTACGTTCATGTTAATAATTCAACATTTCACAAGAACCACGAAAGGGGAACACGAACGTAGTCAACCATAGAGATATTTGTTAATAATTTTCAGACCAATATATGTTTGTTCAATGATCCTTTCATGCAGTTATGTATAAAAAAAATCAATTCTAACTTCAAAAGGGACACTGATTTTGATGAATAAATGGAACCATGTCGCATTATGATTCTTTTACAGCATAGTATTTCATCAAATTAGTAATCAGTAAAAAGTGATTATCCAATAACACATTACACAGTTAGTCTAACGGACGGCTAATGATGATCTATATTTATAACTAGTATCCAATATACAACAATTCTATAATCAATAGAGTGAACGAATTCTCGGAACACCATTATTATCGAACCTACCATCCAATCTCTATATATACCACTAGCAACTGCTTCTCCCCATCCCTCTTCCCTCCCAAAAACCAGCTTAGAGCAAACCCATCTCCATGCAATCTCTATATTCTCAATCCAAGAGTCTAATCACCATTCTCCACCTTGTTTACTCCTTTATGCACTTTACTTGGGTCACTATTTCTATTACCATAGTTATTACTATTCAGTCGGCAACTCGTATCTGCAAATTGGACAAAAATTCCGATCATATGTGAAAAAAAAAAAAAAACTTCAAATATGCAATTATCAAACATTTTGGGAAGAAAGATGAAACTGAGACTAAACCATATGGATTAAAGAGGGACACGCTGGAATGGATGTTGAAATACCATCAAATGACAGTGGTTGGGTCTTCCGATGATGATAGGATATTAGGTGTGTCCATGAACCTCTCAATTGTACCATCCATATAGATTGTGAGAAAAGGAGAGAGCACGAAGAGCAGTTTTTTGGTGGTGTTGGAGGGCGTGACAGTGTTCAAATGTTGAAGACAAAATTCCGGACACTTTTTTATCTCGTAAATCTTGACAATTGCGTAGAATTATCTCTTGAATATCGTCTTCACTTTCTCACCATCAATGGAGAGAAATTAGGTAAACAGTGTACATAATTTGATAATGATGTGGTGCCTCCTTATTCTTTGCGGTGACAACATGGTGAAAGATATATTGGGGGGTTTGGGGAGGCGATTTGGAGGTTTTATAACGTATTAATTCTGTGTTAAAATCATTTAATTAGTTATTAGTGTATTAATCAATTTAATTAATATTTCAGTCTATTTGGCCTAATTTACCCTTTTTCAATATAATATTTTATAATTTTAGATATTTGATAAGTATTATTTTAATTATTAAATGATTTTTAGATTGAATAAAAATTAAAAATAATATTAAAATAAGAAAGCTTTTTTGTTTTTTTTATGCCTTTATTCTCGCAGTTACTATTTTAGCTTAGAAATAAGAATTATGCTACACGTACATAATTTTTTACCTAATGTTTTACCGAATTATGCTACACGTAGAATTTTCCAAGAAATAAGCTTTGATCATCCATCATTGATGTTTTCGTTGTCGATTGGTGAAGATATTTTCGGTGATGAATCATTGCAAAGGCCTGAGTGCTTTGAATTCACATTTAATCCCCTGTAATTTTGTGGCAGGGCAAATTCCACAAATGCAGGAACCCACCTTGCAGCCCGATTTGCAGCAGGGACTTCATTTACACTTCAGCTTTTCCAGCGTACACTTGAAGAGACTCTTGCTTCATTTCAGAAATCCAATCACAAAGACGTTCGAAATCTTCACATAGAATTTTAAGACAATTCCATAAGCAGGAGGTGTATATCTGTTATTTTTCTTGTTTAGTCCTTTTTTTGTGTTTTCAGCGTGTACTACATACATGAAGAATCTGGGTGCAAGGACATTTTGAATGTTTGCTTGAGCAGGAGAGCTAGGCCCATAATTTCAGGACAGAGATCCATGGCCATGTCGAAGTCGAAAGACTTCTAGCTCATTGTTCAATTGTACATGTAGTCATATCCGTACTAGATAGAAAAAAGTACAGAAATTTTACAACCAACAACATAGTAAATTTAGCTAAATGCAAGCAATACAAATTCTTGAAATACCTAAATTTTCATTTTAAAAGTTCCCAAACGGTTCGACTCAAGCGTCTCTAGGACAGCCCATTCTGCAGATAATATCAAAGTCCATTTCCTGTTGCAGAAAAACCCATAATGCACACCAACCTTACTTCTTGATTAATCTCAAAACATCACCTACTAGATGCAATGAACCTGTAACTAGGACCTGGTAAGGCAATCAGAAAAGGAAAAAGAACATATTATTAAAATGGACCAACTCAATAAAAGGTAAAAACTGTAGAGTTTAATCTCAACTAAACTAGTAGTAGGCGAGTAATCCTCAATGAAATTAAGGCCAAAATGAGTGTAAAAGCTGTGGGAAAATAGCCAGATAAAAAAAAAATTATATTCAGTTATTCACTAGCATTCTAAACTACCTTTCACACATCATTTATTGCTTTTCATCAAAAAATCTTTGTTTCATTATCTGAGGACACCAGATAAGATCAAATATTTATGCATTCAAAAAGGCAATCAACCCTGATCATGGGAATAAGAATAACATTTCTTTAATTCCTCGAATGTAACCATGTTTTGTTAAAATGATATGGATGCTAGTTTCAAACAAGATATAACTTATCATCTTTGCATTCTGGATAATATTTGCAACAGAATTCACAATTACCTGGTAGCGTACAGATTGATTTTTTCGGATGTTGTCCCTGAGCCAATTAATAGCTAATGGTAGTGAAGGAAACACCGTACTGCTCTCACAATTCTGAATCCCTTTTTGGGTGTCATCAGGTCCTGCTTCACACGTTAAGTCAGCATTTTTTGCATCTGTACCTGTAAATTTACCGGCTATAAGATCGATATGCGATCGCAATGGCATTAGGCTTTTGTGGAATATGAAATAGAATGGCATCAGCCGAAAGAAGGAAACACAATCAGTCATTCACTTTCATTTCTCCTATAAAGTTCTTAAATTGGCACATTTGGTCTTCCCCTTTGAAATGCAGAAACCGGGAAGAAACAGTCAAACCACAAGTTCAATAAAATGGTTGAAACAACTTTAGACCACGACACAAATATGGGAGAACGTATTTTCAGGAACAAGAAGGTTTCGGAACATATTGTACCAGTCAATGATACAAAACTTATCAAGCCAGAGATAATACGTGCTACATATTGAATGATTTGGAATGCATAGCTCAGGCACCTTGTTGCTCAGATTTCATTGCAGTAATGTGTGGATGTCTCGAACATGTGACTTGCCCAACTAATGGGGACTCTAAAAGGTGTTTAATTTGAATAGTATGTTTTCCTTTCTAGATGGAATAACTCAACCACGAAAAAGTGGAGCTGAGCGTTAGATATGCAGAGAACCCAAAATTAGTGGAGAAATAGGGTTACACTTTCAATATGTTTTCTACTTTTATTTACATAAGGGTCTCCAACAAAATGCCTGGAAATCCCATCCTCTAAGTTTCAAGAGCGGGACCTAACACGTCAGGATTGGACAAGTCATCTCTGGGAGGGTGTAAAACTGAATAAATATTGGAAGCATATTTGCAGATTTCCCTTAAAAAGAGTGTACACTTATGGAAGTTATATCATCTTACATGTAGCTGAAACACCTTTTTCCCCATGAACAAGGCCTTCCCATAGTCTTTGAAGAGTCAACTGCCACGACACATCTACTTCAGAATTTGTTGGAGGTGAGGCCCCAGTCCCTACCTTGTAATACACCGATGTGTTTGGAACAAATAGGGCATTCTTAAATTGGACTCCTGAATTACCAATATTAATGTCACAAGGCTAAAGAGTACCAATGATTAAATCTGAACAACACGCTTCAAACTAGATATCCAATTAAATTAAGAGTGGGTTGTATGAATTGGTGCATCTTTCACCGTCTTTTGGTTCCCCCTGTGTGAAATAGATTCGTAATTCACCATAGTTAATATTTACCATGACTTGAGCATGCATTCATCAAACGTGGAAGAAGCAACTGAGGGTCCCTCACGGACATGCAATTAAACAACAAAATCTGCAAGTTTTTCAACAAATCAAACTTATCAGCATCCACTAAAATAACATAGGAGTTGACGAAGAAAAAGAAGATATATAACTCAAAAAACCAGTGAACATGTAATCAATAAAAACAAATATCTGACGGTCATAATACAAATTCAGCACTCCCTTCAACCCAATTACAAATTCCAGACTGTAAATTACCACAGAAAACGGATAATCCCAAACTGATCTATAGATAATAAATATTAAGACACGCGAAAATTATAAATGATGGAGCAAAACATTACCTGAGTGGAACTTTTCTTTGAAGTTTTATGATTGTTAATACGGCCTGATTCATGTGGTGAGCTCAATTCGTTATGAGCCCTATTAGCTGAAGAATTATAATCTTCTTTGATTGCAAGACAAAACCATTTTGCACAGACGTCCATGCTTTCAGGACTATGAGCACCATCCAAGTAGAACACAAGATCCCCCGAGCTTTCATTCTCAATGAACCGATCATGTACAATTTGGGCCCGTCCTTGCAGAGCAGCTGTCGTTAGCCCTTTAATGAATTCCTCAGGCAGAGAGGTCTATTTAAAAGCAAAAAACCAGAAGAATATTTGTTCAGTGGACATTAAAGGTGCCATAAAGTAAATTTCCCATTTCATATATCTTACAGTCTGGTTTAGGTAATTGATCCCCACATGACCTGTCCTCTGAAGCCAAGTTGAACATAGTGCAATAGCAAGACCAGCATTTAAATACTGGTGTTCGCCTTCAAGCCCAAGTTGCAGACCACTAAGCAAGATAGGGTCCACTGGTGATGCTAGTTGAAGATGTACCTGTTAGCAGTACGAGTGTTAAACATCATTAAATATATATTGGTTTATGTCCACCATATCCGCAGAACTTTATTAGCCAGGGGCAACCAGATATGGCTCAGCATGTATTTATTCCACAGCCGCAATTATGAGCAATATCATGGGAGGCATGCTTCTCCAAGGTAAAAAATTCAAGTCCATAATCACTCTCTAAGTTGGGCATCTTAAACAGTATATCACAAAAAAAAGCCATTACATTTAATTTCATTTTAATTGCTTTCTCAATCACTTCTTTATCCTTATTCAATATGCAGTTTCTGTTCCTCAAAAGCCAGGTTCCTCCATCTTAGACCTTATAATATCATATTTTACATTTATCTCTTAAGCCAGATAGACAATCAATCTATACTTTCCCTAAGTACAAGTAATTCTTTCTTACCATCAGCTAGACAAATCAATACATAGTCATCAAGTTTTGAATGATAAATCTGGGTTGCTAAGGCTTGTTTTGAGTCACACAATTCCAATTTTGAGGCAATTCAAAGGAATCACACAGACGCAATTTCAACTCACATTCAGCAGTGAAGCCTTCTCTTCAAGAACAGACATGGCTTCTTCAGGCTGCGGTACAGTAAATGCTGGAACGCCATGCTAATTTCAAGAAAGAGAGTGGATCAAGAAGAAACAAGAGAAGAAAATGGAAAGAAAACAAACTGAAGAGCAAAAAACCCTGCAATTACTGAAGAAATGAAAACTTCCCGTTACTAAATCTGACAAAGAACATGTGACTTCCATAATACCTTGAAGATCCCAGCCTTCTCCCCAGCAATTTGTCCAAGAGTATTTCCTGATCATGGTACTACAAATATATAAGAACATGGCATATTATGTACAATTCAGCTTTATGTAAAGTCAAGCACCAGTACAAAACTAAAGTTAGGAAACTGATCAGGGGAAAACTTTTAGTTAAATTGCAGCGTCTACTATTTATACTGAACCTTGGAGGGACCAGAAATTCAGATTTCTATAATTGAGCATATCTCACCTAATCCTTAGCAACTGTCATAAATTTATTAAAGCTCATTGGTATCTATAGCAATCTATATATAGATCGTCACAAGTTCTGCACAGTATTGTGCAACAACAGATGCCAACATGACATGTTTGCTCCAAGAAAATTCCATTTCGAAATTAACTATTTTGCACTTTCTATTATGAAATGCATGAAGAGTGCAGCTGATAACTGACAATAAAGATGGTTTATTAAGCAACAATTTTCTTGAAGAATTTTTTTTTGAAATAAACGAAGCAACAGAATTATATGTTTATGGACCATCGCATATGAGATGGAAGTCCATAGAACCAAATTACAAAGAAATATAAATTTTTGAGTCTGGTATGGAAGGTTTGCTTGCAGTTTCTCTTGCATAAACATGATGATAACCCTATAATTCTCTATCAGGCGCCCTCCCCATTCTCACACTCAATAATGTCCCAATACCCTCCCAGCCATCCTGACTGCAACAACAAATAAAGGATTTTAATTGGTTTAAAAATATCACGCAGATACTATGTATTAGCTTGCATTACTGTTCCTTCCATGAATACTTACATATATATAAGCATTGTTTATTCACGCGGAAGTTTTTTGATTATCGAACACTACATGCTAGCAGACAAACTAAGGTTTTCCATTGATAGCAATAACTTCTGGATTTTGAGACCAAAATATATTAAGATTAGGCAGTCACCTAAATATGATGGACAGAAAACACTAACCAAGAATTTCCATGTGGTCGTAGCCGAGAGAAGTTATACCACAAACAATTGGTTTTTCGACCTGAATGGATAGCATTTATCGTCATGTTAGAAATCCGGTAAGCACTAACCTTTCATGGAGAAATGCACATTGATCAGGCAGATACATCCATGATTGAATATAAATACTGATATCTAATCCAAATTTATGTATATGATGCACACCACATTTGTTGCATCAAATTTTCCGCCCAAACCAACTTCCAGAATAGCAACATCTACCTGAATCAAACAACCATTCATTTTGAGCTAACAATCTTCAATATGAGAATTCGTATGGAATACAATTTAGCTAAGACTACCTTCTCAGCTGCAAATATTTTGAAGGCAAGTAAAGCAAGGAAGCGAAAATATGTGGGCATTGGTACCTCGTCACTGGTTCTTTCCTGCATGGAAACAATATTAGACACTAATAAGAAGGAACAATGGAGCAAAGGTATGGTCTACCAGAAGCAGAGTATTAATGCTCCTCTTAGCTTATCAATAAATAGAAGCAATTTGGTTTCTTGTGCAGCATCCACAAATAGGGGAGTAAATTAAATGATCCGAACCAAAAAATAGGTCCTTCAAACTTGGCTTGATTTCTTAGCAAACTTCCAGATCCGTTGTGAAATACAAAAAACAAAATTTCATTTCGCCCGACTCCATGTATGAATAAAGTGGTCAAAGGGCAAGTACTAAGTCATATAGAATTGATTGATTCGTGGTAAACTAAAATCTCATTGTGATGAAGTTTTAATGTACCAATCTCAAACAGGTTTGACTGGAACGCGAGCAGATACTTAATATGCATATTAATTTCAGCCAATTGGCAAAAATGGTTACGTTCCTTAGTCGCCTTTAGGACTTTCATTCTAATAGTTTCTAATAAACTGCTAGATGAGACACTATAATCAATAAATTCAGAATTTTACAACAAAAAGGGGGAATATTTCATTGTGTAGGAAATTCAATACCGCCTCTACATCAAAACAATAATAAAACCAATATGGATTTAGCTGAATCATGATAGTTCTTATCTTGATCCTAGAAATCACCAACAACAACCAGAAATTTAGTATGTTTGAAGCCTCCCTGTCCAGATGGCAGCGATAATAAGTGACAGATTATGAGAGTTTATAGCTCATATCTACAGAGCTATCAATTTTCTCAAATATGAGATTCGTAGAATAAAGTCAACAATGGCTTCCATACACATCATAGGCATCTACATCTACCTTGAACTAAGTTATTACAAGAATTTCCAAATACTGTCAACGTGATTTTGATTATGATATAGCGAATTGAAGGTGATTCATGAGTTGTAGAAATCATTTCATTTTCTCAAGATTTGACATAAAGAGCAATCTTGTCATATAGTAGAGTAGCTAGCAAACCAAATCATGTTAAAGGCTTCACAGGAATTGGCATTTAAAATAAATAATTATGAAGAAAAGAACAGTTGACGTGCCTTGAGTCGATTCCAACACCACCAGAAATATGTCAAAAACTTTTCCGCGCAAATATCTATACTGAAACATCCAAGCAAAACAAGAAGTCAACGAACTTACGCAATATCTTGTATTTTTTTAACTGGATCAACGAAAGAGATAGTTTATAAAATGTCTTAAAGCCTGCTCAACATGCTAAGAGGTAATTACTTCTATCCTCCTTGAAATGGTAAACACTTACCCATCCAATCGAAATCTTTCTCGAACATCGATGAGGTGGGGAGATGTAAAAAGTCCAGTATGGAAGCCACAATTACGTAAAATTGATTCCGTAAAAGTGCAAGTGGATCCCTTTGCGATACAGTTCCAGTATGAAAACGATATCAGTGTAAATCTCATAAACAAACAGTCTTGAAATTGCAAAAAATTCAATCAATCATCTAAAGTTTCGTTATATAAACCATAACCATCTCAACATCCAATAAACAAAAAATTCATTTGGTTACCTTTCCTTTGGTGCCCGCTACATGAATAATATTCATCTCTTTTATTGGCTCCTCTAATTCCAATATCTACAGGACATAAAATACCAAACAACATATGTAAAGCTCCAATACAAAACTTCCTTCGGACAAAATCCAATTAATTCAGTAATTATAAGTGAAAATAAGATACCTTGATATAATCAAATAATAAATCAAACCGATCGCCTTTATTGCTCTTATCAGCACGACTACGTTTGGTGATGAGTGAAGATAAAGCCTCCATTGCCTCATCGTACTGGTCTACCTTCGGCGATTCATTGCCGTCTTTAACAACATCAACAACAAATTTACACACATCACAAAAAGTATTTTTCCAAAAATTCAACTACTGCATACAAAGGTTATTAAACGGAAGCATTGGCGTATGAAAACAATTAAAACTGGATTTAAATCAGATTACAATTCGGAGTACCTACCTAGCGACATTTCTTATACGGCGCGAAGATCACGGCCTGGAAATGCATATACAAATAAACAATTAAATTAGTACATACGCGATACAAAGACATGTAATTTTATGTTCGTATAGATGAAATCAATACGTCTACGAGGAGAAATTGGTGTAAAGAGCTCACCAGGAGTTTGTATTGACGGTTGGTGAGTAAGAGAAGTAGGATGAATAGAATGAGCGGCTTTTAACCCAATAGGATAGGTCTTGTCCAGAAACGGAATCCTACGAATTGGGCCGGTCCGAATCGGTGACAGTGTCACAGCTGTCAGTGACACGCGAAAGGCAGAGTTTGGTCTATGCTATTTTTATTTTTTATTTAAAACATTGGGATGCTCCTCGCATGATTGATTCTTTTTATTGTTGTACTTATAATTGACTTTTATTAACTTATTTTGATTTGGTACTTGAGAGTGAGTAAGCCTAAGCTACAAGTTTTGGTTTAAAGCCTTGTTTGATTTTTTTTTTTTTTTTCAAAATATATTTTTCTCTTTTTTTTTTAATTGCACGTTGTTTATTAAAATAATATTACACATAAATTAAAAATTTTCATTCTTTTTTAATCACACATTTTCTATCAATCTACTATTATAAAATACATTTTCAAAAAGAACGAGGCTCGAACACTCCCTAAAAGTATGAATAGAGATTGTGTATGATTGATGAACTCGTGAGTAAATAAAGTATTTTGATTTATTTTCTTGAGGTTGTGAATTTCATATGTTTAATTGGATTGATTCGATTTTATTGAGTCACAATTTATTCTTTCGCTATCTCAATGAATAGTATTGTTAATAATCAGAGATTACAATAGTCATTTTATGTGGTGATTTGTTATTTGAGACATTAATTTTTTGTGATTCTGTTGTCTCAAATCAAGTTAATGTATCAAATAACAAGTTATGTGATGACTATGGCAGTACTATGAATAACATTTCTCTATTCTAATAGACGTTAAAATGAGAAAGATAGTAACCGCTTTAGGAAATGAATATGATGAGATAGACAAAAATTAATTATCCTTATAAAATATTTATTAATGACCTAAATTATAAAAATATTCCAAAGAGAAAATCAAATTGCCAGACCAGGAAAAAAGGACAAAAGCTGCCCACTCACTCGTCGATCCCACAAAAACGTCACTGGGAATGGGTTTCTTGAACGCAACATCTAAAGTAAACTCGGTCTATTCGATAGATCGAAACACATACTGCATGTTTTTATTTTCGTTTTCAATTCAATTTATTTCGCTTGCAGCAGTCAAAATCAGAGTCTATTCTCCCAAAAGAAACTCCCTCTCTCCAACTGTTAGATCTCGCTATTCTCCCAATTAATCGGAGGAAATTGTTATGTCAGACGCTTTGATCAATGGCCTGGCCGGTGCTGGTGGCGGCATCATCGCTCAGCTCATAACCTATCCACTCCAAACTGTAATCTGTTAAACAACTTTTGTTTATTTGATTTTTTTTTTTGGTTAGTGTTGAGTTTTGCTTTTTTGTGATATTTGATCGTGGTAGGTGAATACGCGGCAACAAACGGATCGAGATCCGGAGAAGCAGAAGAGAAGTCTTGGGACTATAAAACAAATGTCTCAGGTATTCTTTCTTTTTTTTTATTATTTATGAAATTTTAGATTACGTGTTTGAATTTTCTTTTCCCCCTTTTTTTTGAAAATTGATTTTGTTATATTTACGGTAATAGTAAAGAAACGATTCTATTTGTAGGTTGTGAAGCAAGAAGGATGGGATCGGCTGTATGGAGGTTTAACTCCGTCCCTGGTCGGCACTGCTGCGTCTCAGGCGAGTTCATCTTACTTCGTTCTATTCAATTGCTTCTAATGCGGGCCACGTTCTTAGTTATTCTGCAACTCTCTTATTATTGCTCAAAGTTGGTTGTGCATTTTTCTCATAACGATGGCATCAATTCTTGGTTAAGCAAGAAATGGAGAACAGAAATAAAAATTGACTTGCGATCAATGGGATATTGCATGACTGGAGTTTGGTGTAATGATACTTGATGCACAAAAAGAAAAAAAAGGTGCAAAAATGAAAAAACAAAGCTGCACTTGAAGTAAATTATTTTGGTGATGAATGTAATGGTATTGCCCGTTAGTTTTAGCTGATTTTGACAAAAGTTGATGAAATACGAGATTGAAGAATTGATAAAAAGTTGTTTGGCCCTAAAATACATGATTAAAATTGAAGTTTGATAAATTGAAAAATAATAAAAATAATAAAAAAAGAGAGAGATTAGCAAAGTTTTATCATAAAAAAAACACATAAGTTGGTAAACGAATTGAAGATCTATTGTCCAGGTTACTGGGAGCAGCCCTCTGCCCTAGAGGGACAATAAATTGATGGGAATAGTTGGCAGATTGGGTATTGTGTGGTCCCCTGGCATGGGCAAGTGTGCCATGTTGCACACACTATTTGAAAAATTATCTGCCCTAGTTAATTCTGGCAGTTGCTTGTAAACACTGTCCACCCATATGGTATTAAGAAAATACTAGTAATCAATATTGAAGCAAGGGAAATTAGCCTAATGAATATTGTGCGCTAACTCGACATATTGGAGTGATGTTGTTGACTGTTATCTCTAATTATAGCCCAAGAGCCTTGATTTTTGCAAATAAATCCATGATGAAGCGTATGTTGCTTAGAATCAAAATTAGTAGGAGAAAAATTCAAATTTGATATGAGATAGATAGTGATTAAATCAAAGTGAGCCACTTCCTTAAAATGTTTATACTGAAACCGTGTTTTCATAACAAAAGTAAATCTGCCGTCATGCTCAGTTTTGCTTCTTTTGTCCCCCCCCCCTCCTTTGATTTATTGTCCTTATATTTTCTTTATCTGTATCTTGTTTCTTTATTAACCAAATCAAGACAGTGAGTGGCTGCTCACCTGATATCACTTTTTTTTTATTTTAACTTTGCAGTCTAGGGTTAAAGTTTACAATAATATCTGAATACATATACAATTGGCTTCCAACATGTGCATTTATTATTAATTTCGCTTAGGCCATTTCAAAATGAATGCTTCTTTTATGTTTTAGGCTATAGCAGATTGACGTTCATCTTCCTAAATGCTAATGTCTCAAATAGCCAAAAGAAAAAGAAAGAAAGAAAAATGAGTTACATGTGACCTAGTTTGTGACCTACTTCGCTTTAATAACACACTTTTCAGTTCCCACTTAAATAATTGTGCCTAGTCAAACCCTGAGATTGGTTATGGTATTCTGTACGTACTGCTTATTAGAAGAAAGTATGTGTGGTCAGTCTGTTTATGTGGCAGTCTTTTGTATAAAATTCATAGTTATTGAACCTAGTGTGAACTGTAGTACTAGTAATTTTAGTGCTGATATCATTGTTGTAATAATCAAGATGAATGATGAACATGTAAATGATTTTTTCCCCCATATTGCTCTCCCTGATTTCCTTTCCCAGAAGACCAGAATGTCCCTGATAGCTAAAATATACCATTAATAATCTTCATTTATGATTTGTTGTACAATTATAATTTTTATAGTACGGGGATTGATTTTTTTCATTTTATTTTTAATATTTTTCTCCCTCGTATCCTTTCCCTACAGAAGCAAAATTTTTTTGATAGCTAAAATACGACCATTAGTTATCTATGTATCTTATTCAATAATAACTTTTATGGTACAGGGTGTTTACTATTATTTCTATCAAATATTCAGGAACAAGGCCGAAGCTGCTGCCCTTGAACGTAAGAAGAAAGGCTTTGGTGATGGATCAGTTGGAATGTTCTCATCACTTGTGGTGGCCGCTCTATCTGGGTAATATACTTGTTGGATTACTTACAATGTACTGTTATTCTAGTTGTCCTGTGAAATTTGTCAAGTGTCCTGTTCCTATATACTTGTTATTTACTTATCTCTTGCCATTATTATTCATGACCATTATTCACATATGGAGTGTTCTATATATTCACTAGTTCTTCCTAAAGATATCTTCTAGATTCAAGTTCTTTATAAGCCTGTCAATTGGGCTCTAAGAGCCAGAATTGGAGGCTCATGCCTTTCCAATTAAATCTTGACACTCACAGGCTCAATGTAAAGTTTTCTATCTAATTCATCACATTACCATTTGCGAGGTCTTAATCAAGTTTGTGAAATATTGGATGAGCATATGTTATGTCTCATGTTTGAAGAGAAGACGAAAGAGAAAAAAAATTATGATTACTATTATTTATTATTTATTTTTTTTGCTTTCAAAGAACTATTAAATAGATCGGTTCTGTGTGTTTGATTTTCAAATTTCTACTCAAAAAAGAGCATAAGTTAAGTCGACTAAGTTATACAAGTAATCATGGGTAAAATTTAGATCCGTTCAATGTATTACCTTTGGCCATAAAACTTTTATAAGATTTATCATGTAAGGCACTAATTATTGCTCCTTATTAAATAACGAATTTCACAAGCGACACTTAACAAGAATTATATATATTGTATTACTATATCATTGAAGTTTAAATTCTCCCAGACTAGTTCAGGTTCACTTAAAGCTCAAATGCAACTCATGTTTTTTGGATTTCGGACTGCAATTATTCTCAAGTTTGCTTTTACTCAAAGCTCTGCTTTTAGACGAGCTACCAGGGCAAGCAGGTCTCAGGTTTGAAGTGCTTAAATGACGGTCTCATTGCTTGGGAGACTGTCTTATTGACTACGAGTAAAATTGGTTAATGTGAAAATGTTAGTTTCAATAGAAACAATTGGCAAGCGTCGAACATAGTCACTAAAATGCAAAGCATTCCTAGCTCCCAAGACGTCTGGGTCCTGCAACAACATAAGCTCAATATTTCAGAAACTTTTCAATAAATTTAGACTGATATAAGTTAATTCCACCAATATTTGAACAAATCAGTTGTGAGGCAATATTAAGAGAAGCAACTGTTAAGAAGAAAAAAGACAGAAATATAAAAAATTTAAATAAAGAATGTGTTGTGCTTTGCTTATTTAGTTACCTTTTTTTTTTAATAGAATGACGGTGCTTTAACACTAAAATTACACGGGGTATACCTAGCTTTGAATTTTGATTCTTGCTGAGTCACACTTTTAACAACTGAAATTACTGTGTATCATTTTCTCATGTTTAATTGTTCATTCATATACATTTTCTTTTCTTGTGTTACACCAGTTAGATAAACCTCCTACCACAAATTTCTCAACATGTAATATGTGTACATAGACGAGTGAATGCTTGGACTTTTCCTTCCTATAGGTGTGTGAATGTGCTGCTGACTAATCCTATCTGGGTAGTTGTGACTCGCATGCAGGTAACTAACTCTGCCCCTTTTTGTGTTCGTCTTGAAAATTAGGTGCATTATTGTTTGAACTGATAGTCTAAATGGTTTCTTACCTTCCTCTTTTGCAATTTTGATATGTTCCTGAACTCTTCTTATCCCATAACCAGAACTAATTTATACTGATTTATCATTCATTAAAGATGTAAATTTTATCGGCGTCTTCATTTATGCTACAGATGCGAATTTATACCATACTTTGAACGTGAGATATTATAAAAATGTCGTTATGTTTTTGAGTAATCAGGTGATTGTTGAGATCGTTTTATTTTGAGACTGTAGCTGTACTAAGTCATATCAGATAATTATTATTCAGGGTATTAGTTTAGAGGACTAGCATGTGTTTTGTATTTACATTCCATCCTTCCCTGCCAAAAGGGTGAAAGGAATCCCCATGTAAAAGAAAAGCACATTTCTTCAATGGAATATGAGTTTAGTTTATGTTTTATGATGAAATTATTGGAATGAGTTATCGATCTTAATTTTATTGCACTTACCGAGTCTTCGTGTTATTCTTGGTAACTGTCTTATAGACTCATACAAAAAAGAGTTTACCGAATCATGGTGAATCAATATCTTCGGAGACTGAATCATTATCTTCCAAAGAAGTAGTTCTTGCTGCAGCAGAACTTCCTCCTTATGGAACTAGCCATGCGGTATGTATATGTTTTTTTTTTTTTTTGGTGGTATAATATATGGTTTCATAGATTGATTTGCAATCTATTTCTGTATTATTGGAACTAGCATTTGAAGATTTCAATATATATTGAATGTATCACCTAAAGAACTTTGCTTTGGATGCCACGAACACTGAATCAAGAAAATTTGTAGTTTTAGTGCTTTGATTTTGATTTTTTAAGTACGAGTATTTACCTCATAAGCATCTTTTATTGAAAAGGGCAGACAAAGTATGTTACTATTGCTCCAGATATGGATAGAGGCAAAGAAAAAGTTGCAGTAACTAAATTAACTTTTTCTTTTTCCCACTGGTTGGTGCAGTGCACTGATTTTCAACATGCTCGGTGTTCTTGGAATAAGAATGTTAGTTGCATCTAGAGAATATGAGATTGGCTTGTTTATAGTCAACATGATCGGGAATGGATAAGAATACGATAGAACTTTGTACCATGTTCTAAAATGCTCGAAAATGCGCTGCCTAGGCGCGATGCGGGTGGAAAACGCTTCGAATTCGGGGTATGCGCGAAAAATACGTTTCTGTTCTAAAAGGCGACATAATGCGCGCCTAGGTGGCGCATTATCCCGCCTAATCCCTTCTTTTTTTTTATTTGGTAAATTTTTTTTATGTTATATTAAAAAATCTATTTTTTTATATAAAAATATATTTAATACCTTAAAAATAATTAAAATAATATTAAAAATACGAAACGCATTATTGCGCTTATTCTTCGCATTGACACGTCTAAACTTGTGATTCTTGATTCTCGACCTCGACGCCTCGCAACGCATTACGCCTTTTAGAACATTGCTTTTGTGTCAAATAACAGATGTTGAGTTATTTTGAATAGTTCGAAGAATAGCTCTAAATGATTTGGCAAACCTTGTTAATGAGCAAAGATATGAGTAGGATAATCAGAGGAGCGTATTGGTGGTCATTTTAGCACATTTAAGGATTAGAGTGCATTAAAAATCTTCATTTTTTTTTTTTTTGATAACCATGGATGTCCGGACCAATTTGCGCACACCTCGACTAATTTCACGGAGCCCTGAAGTTTACAGCCGGGTATTCACTTCAGTGGCCCCGAGAAGACTCAAACTGGTGACCATTGAGGAGTAAACCCAAGACCTGACCAATTAAGCAACCCCTCAGGGTTAAAAAAAAAAAAAGTCACTTCTAGGAGAGCTATTTCAATTATATTAAGGTAATGCTGGAAAAAGGAAGATGACTAGATTTACATGGTTTTCAATTAATTTATCTTTTGACCAACAAGCTAGGATCCCAAATAGTTGTTTTGGTTATTGCGTTCAATACCAGTTCTTTATCAGGTTTTCTTCCTTAAGAGATCGGTGAGTAGTCACCAGTATTTGCGAATGAGTTGCTAATTTTTCTCAGGTTTTATGCACAAACTGTTTCACGTCTCCACTAACAGGAATATAGATAAATGACTAAGAATTTTGCGCCATTTTTCTAACTAGAATATTTTGCTGTGCAGATTCATGAAATTTACGGTGAAGCTGGAGTCTGGGGATTTTGGAAAGGTGTTTTCCCGACATTGATCATGGTACGTCAGAAGTGACTTTAGTAACTGCTGTTGGGTAATTACTGATTTTCCTCCCTGTTGCCCACAGGTGAGCAACCCTTCAATACAATTTATGTTGTATGAGACTCTCTTGAAAAAGCTGAAGAAACGACGAGCTTCAAGTGGAAAGGCTAACAACGACGTCACTGCTTTGGAGGTAATCTCTTGCTAGTTTCTCAACTTACCGTATCCGTATGTTAAGAGACCACTAACGGAATTCTTATTTTTGATGTGCAACCATTGTTGTGCAAACGTAATAAAATTTGGGATAGATATTTTTGCTTGGAGCGTTGGCAAAACTTGGAGCTACAGTTGTAACATATCCTCTCCTTGTTGTGAAGGTAAAATTCATTTATCTTCTTATTAATATATTTATTTCTAACTAAAGTTCCTTGTGGTGAAGCTGTTAATATTAAGATACTAATGTTAAGTACTTACCATGCATGTGTTCGCTTACATTATTTGTAACTTAAAAGTTACTTCTCCTACTAGTCAAACTTTAATTCCAACCACATATTCAAAACTACTAATTATTATCCACACATTTTATGGTCCCAACCACTATTCCCCTCTAAAAAGTTACAAATGATCGAATCCCGAACAGAGTCGAGGTGTGTTTTTCTATTGTTTTCTGTCACTAAGAAAACTCCATGACTTTCAATTAGCATCATCATTCTACAAATAACTAATGATAAGATTTAATGTCTATTTTTCTCAAGGAGGCGGCAATCAAACTTCTGGTCCAAGTGCTCATTGTAATTTTCCGCCTGAATATAAATTTTTTTTTTTTCGCAGTCAAGACTTCAAGCAAAACAGGTAACTAACGGAGACAGAAGGCGTCAATACAAAGGTTGTATTTATACTTCAACTTTGGTTTCATCAGTCTAAAAAATCCACTAATTTTTATTTTGATATATAAGCGCAAAGAAGCGACATGATAGTTTTTGTATTGGCAAGTCACCTTCATTCTGCATTTTCACCTGTGCGCTGAATGAAGAAAAGACTGTGAGGCTATTTTTTATGCTGTGCAGGCACCTTAGATGCTATACTGAAGATGATAAGGTATGAAGGGTTTTACGGTTTTTACAAGGGGATGGGGACGAAGATTGTACAAAGTGTTCTCGCGGCTGCTGTTCTTTTCATGGTTAAGGAAGAACTTGTCCGTGGGACTGGGCGGTTGTTAACAAGGGGAGCCATTGATGCCGTGAAATCAAAGCCTATGTAATGTCACTTTTCGGTGATTGTTGAGCTGCTAGGTGTAGTGTTTGCATTTGGAAGTTGAAATTTCTATGATGTTTTTTGTTGTATCATATTGGTAGCCAGTTGATGTTGAAGTTGCAATTCAAGGATAAAGATGACTTCATATGGGGCTTTGTTGGTTGTCGCTTCTACATTTACAATTTTTATGTATAAGATGTGCTCTTGTGTAGTAGCTGTCTGAATTGTAGAGTTGTTCTCCACGGATTCCTGTTAGAATGTTTATGAAAAGCAGTTAACAATACATTTAGGGGGGAAAATAAGGAGGTATGTAGAGAAATTTAATTTTTGGATCCATACTTAAGCAGTTTGTTTCATCAGTTCTTTTGCTGGGCATTTCAGGAATGTTTCTGCCAGATTTCCAATAATTGATGCTGTTATCGAGCCTGTGGAATCTTGTAATTCGACGGTTGCTCTTGCTCTGTTAAAATAGAAGTGGAATTGTTGTTGGTGTTGGATGGTTTATGATCATTAGATAATATATAATGCATAGATTCATATAGATGATGTGGTTGTGACATGATTATAATCATACCTTGGAGTTAGTGTAGCGTAATTGTGCTTGCAAAATCTACAGAAATATGTTTCATTCACATTTGCACTTGCTGATTTATTGCAATTGTCACATGATAGATACCATAGTGGTTGGTTTAATGGAACTAATGTGACATTTGCTTTTGTCCATAAGTGTTTTTGCTGCAATGTAGAAAATAATACGTGAAAAAAATGGGTTAGTGGTAAGTGTGAAATGTTATGCAAGTGAGAAGGAGAAGTAGTTTAGTGTACCATATGTTGGAGTTGTATTTGTTTGATGTTGAATAATTTTTGTTTCGGTGGACAACAAATTGTGGCGGACGTGGGGAAGATCTAATCTTTTCTTGCCACAATTTCATTTACTGTGGTTATGTTGGTTTCTAGCCTAATATGCATGTAAGATTTCAATTGTTAAAAAGAATAAGGAAATGAAGAATAATAATGACAATAGATATAAGTATGTAAGTTAATTGAGTGAGGGAGAGAATATACCAATTCTTGAGTTCAAGAACTTGCTCAAATGGGGGATTAATGAGCACTGATGAGTTCATTTTTGTAAAGACGGATATACCTAAATAATCATTGAATTTAGCTTTCGTGTAGGAGGTTTAAATTGGTATGTGTTGGTGTGATTGTGTAGCAGGATGAGTGAATTTACCATTGAAAGAAGTTACTTTTAGTTTGCTGCCCACAAGAACGGGTTTTTTTTATGATGGTGTTGCAAATGGTATGACATTCATTTGTGACGAAATTGTCCCACATCTGAAGAATTCGTGTTTCGAACCTGTAAGGTTTTTAGTTGTATTTAATATCTACCTTAAAGAGTTATTTTAGTGTATGCAGTAGTAAGTGTCTAACTTTTCGTTCATGAGGATGAAGTCTTGCACTGTTGATGGGTTGTCAAGAATTTGAATTACTCTTTTGGGGAAGATGTCGATTGCAATTCCAATGATGCCCACATGAAGTAAGTTGTGTTTGTAATTAGTATGAGCTTTAGTGCATGTTTAAAATAGAGGTAATGAAGTGTAGGATGTTAAATAGAATTGCAAGTACTTACTAATTTCCGCATTTGTGTCCATGTATAGCTGAAGGTTTTGGAATGATATGAAGGTGTAAGCTGATGAAAGGAGAGAGTTGAATTGTTCATTAACTTCAACAATTTTGGTTTTCGCATTGATTGTCCATCGGATGTTACCAAGTTGGGCGGCATAGTTTTTATCAGTTTCGTTAACTTGTGCATTTGAGATGAGGTATGTTTTTTGTGGTAGTAAGGTGTCTTCGAAAGCTGTGATGGCATTGTCGAATAGTGTAGCCTGAACTCCTGCAAGAAAATGAAGTTGAAAGATGTTATAGTCAGATTTTATAAGAGAGGAAAGATAAGAAGTTAAATGAATAATAGTATGAACTTGTAGTAAGACAAAGGATGGCAATTCAGTATCCAGAATATTATGTTTAATAAAACCGCCTAAATATGACTAAAACGTAGCATTATGACTGAGATACTTCATATTGCAGGTTGTTCACATAAATTATTGATGAGCAATTATTAACTAATTGAAAGGGTTGCAGTTGGATCAGACAACATTCCAATGGTATATTTGCATTTCCTAATTAGTGCTGTAGCATTTTTGTTACAGTAGTTTCATGTTCTACCAATTCATCACATTGCATATACATAAAATCATTTTTGAGAAAGTGGCTAAACTATTTAGATAGAAAATGTGATTGTCTAAAGTTGCGTCAAAGGCAAATGTAATTGAAGAAGTATACAAAAAATGAAGAGATAGAGGTACTTAAGTCCTATTTGATTTTTATTGCAATTGGCTCCTTTAGAATTATAGGAGGCCAAGTCCATTTATGAAGGGGCTGGTTTGATTTTGTATCAGAATGTTGAAATCCAACTAAGCCCATTTTAAGCTTGGCCAGATTAAGGTCACAAAACCTTACAGTAAGATCTTCTCATTCTCAATTATTTGCCATAACATTCAGGTAAGTTTAATATTTGAAAGAAATTGGATTAATTCATGGGATAATTGCAGCTACGGTCCCAAACCTTTCAAATTTTTGCGCATTTTATCATAACCTTTGATTTGTGCCAGACACAGTCCCAAACCTTTGATAAATATGCGCCGGAAGTCCATTTGGATGGAAACCGTCTAGTTGACCGTTAGTCAACTAAAAAAAGTCAAAATTAGATCAATTTTGACCATATTAATTAGGGCAAAATAGTCATTTTACAATTAAAACATTAAATAAATAAAAAGTAAAAAAACAAAACAAAACAAAACAAAAAAACCCAGCCTCTCTCTCTCTTCCCAGCCAACAGGCAACAACCCAACCCCAAGTTTCTTCTCCGGCGAGACCATACCGGGAACCGCCACACCGCAACCTTCCACCCAAGCGGTGCTCCACCTCCTACCCCAAAAAATCAAGATTAATAAACCAGTCCCACCAAAATAGCCTTCCCTATCACCATTACATTCCTCCTCTGCCGGCACCACCACTAATGGAAGCAGTGAGTACGTCTTACCCAATTGGCAATCTCCTTCTTCACCCCTCAATCTGTTCAATCTCCTTCTTCACCGCCTCCTCGCTTGCACCACCGTCCCCACTCCCCCTCAAAGTGTTCAATCTCCTTCATCCCTCACCACCCAATTTGCCTTCAACTTTGGGGAGACAAGGCCTTCAAATAAGCCTCCAAATACTGCAAGCCCGAGACCAATTGTAGCGGGAAATCAGAGAAATACGTCAATAACCCCAGCTTTAGCACCCATGAGCAAACGCCTGAAAAATTTGGGGGTGATCTGCACTGGAGCAAAGGGTGACTGATTTCTGCTTTATGATGGCTGAGTTGTGGGTTCGAGCCTTTGATTTGGTTGGTGTTTAGTTGAAACTAAGCCCAGTTTTTTTGCACAAATTGTAGTTTCACAATAAATCGTATTAAAGCATAGGTGTGTGAAATTTGGGCAGAAATCAACCGGAAAAGGCAGAAAAATGCTGAAGAAAAACCTGTGTAGAAAACTTTTTAAAAGATCAAATCAACCAGATTTGATAATTCAATTACCAGGCAATCTAGAGATGTGGTGGAAAAACACAGGACATATTCGGACTCCTAACATCGAGGCAGAGCCACGGCTCCAGTCACGTGCTGTACGCACCACTAGAGACGATTATGCTACTGATTTCTGCTTTATGATAGCTGATTTCTGAGCAAAGGGTTCTTTATGGTGGCTGATTTCTCATTTTTTATTGCGTGAGGGGTGAAGAAGAAGATTGAACAGTAGTTTATTCTTTTAATTCGTTCTCAGCGTGACTAAGATCTTGTATGTTGGGCCTCACAGTGGACACTATCTTCCAACAGAACTTTGAGGAATTAATGTCATTTCTGAAGCAACACAATGTTGGTCTCGCCGGAAAAAATTCCATCCAGTCGCCGGAGAAGAGACTTGGGGTTGGGTTGTTGCCTGTTGGATGGGAAGAGAGAGAGAGAGGGTGGGGTTTTTTGTTTTTTTTGTTTTACTTTTTTATTGTTTTAATGTTTTAATTGTAAAATGACTATTTTGCCCTAATTAATATGGTCAAAATTGATCTAATTTTGACTTTTTTAGTTGACTAACGGTCAACTAGACGGTTTCCATCCAAATGGACTTCCGGCGCATATTTATCAAAGGTTTGGGACTGTGTTTGGCACAAATCAAAGGTTAGGGTAAAATGCGCAAAAATTTGAAAGGTTTGGGACCGTAGCTGCAATTATCCCTTAATTCATTTATTGTACCTAAAGTTGATATGCCACAAAAGAATGCTACAAGTTCCAAATACATTCTACCGTTGCTGAGAAAAAGAAAACAAAAACAAAAACTGTTTAGTACAATTTGATCAGTAAAGAGTAAATAAAGTTAAAACTTAAAAAAAAAAAAAAAAAGTGTGAAAAGGGCTTAAGAGGACCTCTCTTTTAAATTAACAATTAGAAGTTAAGCTATTTTTTGCTAATAACAATGGAAGAAACTTCTAAAATTTTACTTTTTGAGGTTATTGGATATTCCAAACATGAGGAAAAAAATTGGTGGTACCAATTCCAAGGTGCTATGATTTGGATAAATGGTCAGAAAAGCATAAATTGCATGTGGGTGGTTTTATGATTTTTAGACATTAGAGATATGCTTATATAAGTGCAATGATTTAAAATTCAATATTTTTCAAAGTTGATATAAAATCCATATAGATTCTAAAAGGGAAATAAACTTGGTTCTATGTCGATTTCATTTAAAAATGGTTTAATATACATGAAAATATAGGCCATAAATTTTTTGGCTTAGTTGATCTAGGATGCAAAATCTACTGCAATTGAAATCTACAGGGATGTATTTCATAGATTTTAGTTTATAATATTGAATCAGAATTTCTTTCAAACCATTTACTTAGAGAGTTGACAACGTTAGAAAGAAAATTGTAAGAAATGGGCATATTTTGGGTCTTTTATGATATCAGCACTAACTAAACAAGGAGTTTGATGACAGAATGAGCACCAATTAAACAAGAAGTTTGATGACATTTACAGGGAACGTTATAGGGAGCAGGGGCTGGGAGATAATGAGATGTTTAAATTGGAAAAAATTAATAATCAGATGTTAGAAGTTGAGGGTTTTGATTTATTGTGGATCTAAGTTCAAAATAATGAAACTTAAACTATATGAGAAGATTTACCTTAGAATCCATTAACCAAATGTATTGGTATTTCAATTGGTTGTTCCAAGTTGTTGGGAGAGCATTTTTCTGAAACTATTGCCTTCACAGTCCAGCCAAACTCTCCTGGTTTGATGTCAGGTATGAGTTTGTATTCTGTGGCCATTTCTACCTGCAACATATTTTATCTGATTAGTAGATGAGAATGGGTAGAAATACAAGAGTGAAAATGAAACATAAAAGTGTAGATTGGATATAAGAAGGGTGACTATTTTGTACAAGAATGTCATTTATAAAATGATATATTTGACCTTGAAATCTAAAAGTATAGATACATTTGTTTCTTTTACACAAATCTTTATCATAATGGACACCAAATGAAGTGAATGAGAAATTGCTATTGTAAGTTCGTACGTAAGTTTTAAACTCAATGGATTCGGCAGAATTTGATGTAAATAAATGATATAATTCATCTGGGGTATCATTTGCTTTCAATTTAATAGTTCCATCACAACAACAGAACCCTTTAGGTTCATCTTTAAATTTCAAAACTCCACAATATTCACATAACACAGGGCATGGTAATACGTGATTTGTTTGGTATCGAAAACGAACCTTCATTTCTTGTAGACATCCATGGCGTTTGCTGTGGATGAACACCAAGCTCATAGCTATAAGTCCAAAAACAACTATCTATCATTGGAATTAATGTAGAACCTAAAAAACCAAAACATGTGCATAAAAAAAGCAAAAGATGCTTATAAAATAAATTCCGACGAAACAAATATGGCAGATAAACTTACTTGGTCCAACACTATTGTTACAAACTTCATTAGAACAAGGAATACTAAACAAAAACATTTCCTGTATAATTGGAAAAAAAACATATATTTAAAAAAAAAATAAGGCACAAGCATTTAAACTATAATTGAAAAAAATGTAGATTTAAAAAAAATAAAGCAAAAGTAATTAAACAAACTAAATAAAAATTAAAAAATGAATTCATTTCATGAGATATAATACATGAAACTTATTTTTAGTTCTTTTTATGTATCATTATCTGCATCCTTATAATAATCATCAACGGTTTCAAATAAATCAACAGAATCTTAATGGTTAGAAGTATCTGTATAACAAAAAATATAGAAAACATAATAACGAAGTTGAACAAAAAAAATGAGAAGATTACAAATAGATGAAAAACAAACTTTCTTTAAATGAGGCATTTGATTTTAGCAATTTGACATCCTTATGAAATGATCTTATATGAACGTGTCAAGAAATAAGCAAAAAATATACACAACATAAATTGAACAAGATAAAGAAATCATATTCATAAATCTAACTAAAACGTGATTTTTTCACTATGAAATGATATATGTAATCAATATAAATAAGTTAAACATTTTATTACACTACACCAGAAACCACCTATGGCAACGCGCGAAAAACGTTGCCATAGACTTTTGGCAGCGTTCGGGTGCACGTTGGGAAGTTTGATGTGGTCGTAGAGTTTCGACTTTTGACAACGTTCACCGAACGTTGCCGTTTCCTATTTTCAACGTGTATTGCACGTTGCTGTTTCCTATTTTCAACAACGTGCACAGCACGTTACCGTAGACGTATCCGCAACGTTCGTCGAACGTTGCCGTAGCCCCTTTCCACAACGTGCAGTGTACGTTGCCGTAACTCCTTTTAACAACGTTCCATGCATGTTGCCGTATCCTCTTTTAATAGCATGCGTTGCACGTTGCCATAGACTCTTTTAACAACGTTCGACGAACGTTGCGAAAAGTCGAAGCCTACGACAACGTGCAATGCATGCTGTTAAAAGAGGATACGACAACGTGCATGGAACGTTGTTAAAAGGGGTTACGGCAACGTGCACTGCACGTTGTGGAAAGGGGCTACGGCAACGTTCGACGAACGTTGCCATAAGTCTTTTTTTTTTTTTGTTTTTTTTTTGTGCTACATTCCTGTTGTTGTCTTCCAAGTCCCCTGTTTTTTCCTATTTAACATCCATCACATAATGAAAGAAAGCTTACATTCAAAAGGTAACTGCATTTTCAAGAATGGAAACATATCAAAATAAACTCAATCCACTATCTTGAAGCTTGGTTCGTGCAACAAATTTACAACTAAATACATTTAATTCCTTGCAGTACAAAATATGAAGTCAATTTTCCAACTCAAAATAGGGAAACTATTTGCACTACTCGTGCTGTGCTAGAAGTTGGGACGGAGAAACAAAAGCTTCGTCTTGTAAAATGAGTTGGGAAGTGTATTATTCTCTGGCAGCATGTCTCGAACAAGATGTATAAGTTCATCGAAACCACTATCCGATAAACCATGTGTAGCTTTATGTTTAAGCATAGTAATTGAAGCTGACATCTTTGTAAATGCCGTGCAACCAGGATACAAAGGTGTTTCAGCATCATCAACCAAACTTTGAATCTCTACACCTCTTCCATCAAGAGGGTTTTCAAGATCTACATCATGTTGTAGATAAAAGTCCCTAAACATCCTGCGTGACCCAGGCATTTTCACATTTACTGAATTTAGTTCACATGGTCGTTCTCCATGAAATACCCAAACAGTGTACGTAGGATCCATTCCTTTAATAACCAAATGTTCATACACTGTTTCGTAATGATGATGCTTTAGATTCCTACACTTAACACAAGGGCATCCTATCATTTCTGAACATAGATTTTCACAAGCTAGTTCAACAAAATTCCGTGCTCCATCTCTATATTGTTCTGAAAACCTATAAGTAAAATGTTATGATCATTTTATGTTAAATTGTATAAATTTTGCAAGTAAATTCACGAGATCTTATTTAAGACAATAACCTTGATAGTTGCAGCCAAGCTTTGTCCATTATTATTCTATCACCTACAGATGAGATTGATATAGTATATAAATTACGTCATCCAAATAAGATTAATATTTAAGAAGTTAACTTTTTATTGACATAATATTTCAAAACGTATAGAAGCATATCAATGTAAAAGCCACTATCCAACAATCTCGTCCAAGTGGCATTAGGTGTTGGATTCACGCCAAACACACAAAATACACTATAAAGAATATAAAAAAAATTATTTTGGACATTATTTATTTCGTACATTTTTTGTTTCGAGTGGGGCACGGGGCAGGAGTGGAGTGGCGTGGCGTGGCGTGGCGTGGCGTGGCGTGGAGGTGCCCCGCCCCGAACCGCCCGTTGCCATCACTAAATTGTAGATTTAAAAATAAAATTCAATTATAAGTTTTACTTGAACGTCCCCACTAGTTTCGATACTTAAGCCACTTCATAATTTTTGTAGTAAAAAAAGAATTGCCTCTAACTCTATGACATCAAGTCCAATTTTGCATTCCCAGTATATTTTAAACTCAAATCCACAACATATATTTCCTAATTGCAGTAGTTATTGTTTTATTGACTTATAATTAATCCTAATCAAACACTTTCATTTATATGATACATATCATTATTTAATTTAAACAATACTCGATGAACAATACACGATGAGGTCGGCATCTTGAACGTGACTATGAACTGTCTTCAACTTATAAAATATTATCATAATCTATCACTGCACTTGCTCATTTAAAGCTCAATAGTGTGCTAAAATATAAAATCACAGCACAAAGTCCAAAAATTGAATTTCTCAGCGACTCATCTTAATCATCGCTCCATTCATTGACATTAGTCTTGGGATTAGCAACATTGTAAGTCTTTATTTTCATTGAATAAAGAACGTATATTTATTTTAAACATATGTTTCAAGAGATGGTTAAGCGCTTCACTTTATGTCTTTACTGTTGCAGGTAGAGAATCGTCGCCATTAATTGTTGTTATATTTGTTTATTGATATCATAATTAAAATGTATATGGGTTTTAGTTTACTTGGTCATGAAGGGAAAAAAATGTTCTTTTACCCTATCAGGCTTATGGATAATTACGGCATATTTCCACAATTATGCAAACTTGATATCTAAATCCATTGGAAAATCATCAAATATCGAGTGAAAAAGGTGTTACATTAGTAACCGCCAAACTTAACAGAGACCCTTCTGGCAATAGCTAAGTTTTCTCCTTCAGCCAAACCCATCCAGTTTTGCCCAATTCAGCCCCCCATCAAGGCTAGAATTCGACCCAACTGGGGCCTAAAACTAGACTCATTCCCAAGAGTCGACTCACCAGCTAATCCAATTGCACTCAAGCCTTAATCCTTAAAGCTACAATAAATAACCAAAGTGCAGCTAGTGGGCTTTCCAAACTTCACCAAAATCACCACATTCTGATTTCAGCCATATCTACTCAAGTCTGCCTAAACAAATAAACAATACGCAAAATTGAAATATCTAATTGTAAAGCCTAAAGAAATGAAGAAATTACTTAATACCTAATCCATTGATTCCGGTCGGCAGAGAGAAGTCACTGCACTCTGCAGCGGCGGTCAGGGTCTTCAGGCAGAGGATGGAGCCTGGAGGCTTGCAGGTGGTCTGTGGAGGCGATTCAGGCGAGGCGAGGATGAGAAGTGGTCCAATGGAGGCTGCGTGCGAAGTGGAGGCTGCGAAGTGGAGGGCTTCAGGCTGCGAACTGGAGGGCTAAGGTCTTCAGGCTGCGAACAGGAGTTGTGGTTTGTGGAGGCGATTCAGGCGGACAGAGGGCTCTGGAGGTTATTCAGGCGACGATTTGGGTGCGAAGGGCTGGGTAGTTCACAGTTTAGGAAGGACTTTGGGTGCGAAGGGTAACGTCGAGTGGAGAAGACGTATGGGTTTGGGAATATATAATCTGGGCCTTTTGGGATTTGGGCTGGGTTCACAATTGGGTTGGGCTGGGTAGTTCAGTTCGGTTGGGCCGTGAACTGGGTTGGGTTGGGTAGTTCAAATTTGGGTTGGGCTGGGTAATAAAAAATTGTTTTTATCCAACTTAAAAAAATGAAGAAAAGAAAAATGAAATTGAATAGGTTAATGGCAACGTTCATATGAACGTTGCTAAAACTATTAATGGCAACGTGCAATGAACGCGCGTTGCTAAAACTATTAATAACAACGTGCAATGAACGTTGCTAAAAGGTTAATGGCAACGTTCATATGAACGTTGCTAAAACTATTAATGGCAACGTGCAATGAACGCGCGTTGCTAAAACTATTAATAACAACGTGCAATGAACGTTGCTAAAAGTTTAATGGCAACGTTCATATAAACGTTGCTAAAACTATTAATGGCAACGTGCAATAAATGCGCGTTGCTAAAACTATTAATAACAACGTGCACTGAATGTTGCTAAAAGGTTAACGGCAACGTTCATATGAACGTTGCTAAAACTATTAATGGCAACGTGCAATAAACGCGCGTTGCTAAAACTATTAATAACAGCGTGCACTGAACGTTGCTAAAAGGTTAACGGCAACGTTCAAATGAACGTTGCTAAAACTATTAATGGCAACGTGCAATGCACGTTGCTAAAACTAATCTACGGCAACGCGCACTGTACGTTGCAAAAGGACCTCGGATGTTGCCAAAAGGGTATATTAGCAACATTCATTAAAAAAACGTTGCCAAAACTCAATTTTGTCAACCAATAGCAACAAACACTTGCTGAATGTTGCCATAGACCCCTTTTAGCAACATGCAATTGACGAATATTGCCTTTTGCATGTTGCAAAAGATCTTTTTTCTTGTAGTGTTACCTGCTTCATATTCTTCATTTTCACAATCAGGAAAAAAATGTACTTGAATCTGATTTGATCACACCAACAATTGTGAAATTGTCATTTTGTGAAACTGTTTCAAATGTTAAAGCTACACAAGATAAAAGAAATAATACATCAACATTGTATCAAAATTGTGTAGGTAACAAGGGTAAAATTTGTACCAAAAATCTATGATTTTGTATGGTAAACACAAAATAGTATAATTTTTTATGGAGAATTTAGCTTTAAAAATAAAGAAAAAAATAGGGGGAAAAATTTTCATTCAAAATACGTTTTCTTGCAAGAATAAATAATGTGTACTACAGTAAGATATTCAATAAGCAAAAAATGTAGTATTAAAGCACAATAGTTCATACGTTTAGTTATCGAAATAGAAAAGTATACATAAAAGAAGAAACTGACACAAGTCACAAGAGAATGCGAAAATAATATATTTAAGAATGTCATTACTAATATGTTTCCTCGTTGTTAGATATACATACCTTCCAATTGAACAAAACATTGAGATTTTCTCTTCGGCATCAGTATGTTGATATCCAATTTAGTACTGTCAATGCACACTTCTCTTCGTCTTTTATTTTTCTTAGACACTAAAGCTATTTTTCTACTTCAGTTCGAATTTTACATTCCCTGTGTAACTTGAAAACGAATAAACACAAATGAATTCAATATCATAGAAAAACTTCAAAGAAATAACCCAGATTCTCATTCATATTCATGCTTAAAGTACTCGTTTCATAGTCTCCCATCATATATTTGGTATATAATTATCCATTTCATAGTACTCTGTACAAGCTTAATACAAAAGCACACACTTCAAATAAATTTATGTAACCCATATAATTAGCACAATAGCATATTGAATCCATCATAAAAACACAATAGAAACTACATTAGAAGCTCCAAAACCTTTTCTCTAGTTACTCGCTCCAAATGTAATGCATAAAATAGACCAATACAGATTTTAGTAGTGTCTGATCCAATTCGGAAAAATATGCTGCATGTGAGGAAGGCATTGGATTACCATTACATAATCAATTAGAAGTCCAGCTAACTATTTACATAACCATAAAACTTCATCCTAAAGAATTTTGATTTAATAAAATATTAATTTGAGCAGCAAACAATTACAAAAGGATTCAATAGTACAGAGATTCATTGCAATAACTATTTGGTGGATAAGACTCTCAACTGAGCAGAATAATGGAGTAAGATTTCAGGAACTCCATGCGGTTGGAACTGACATGTCACATAAGTCCATAAGAATAAACTACGCTTGCAAATTGACCATCTTCATCTGCTATTCTGATATTAAGAAAATGGAGATTCTTCCCTTGTTTCCGTCCAAGACTTGTAGCATGTTTGGTTGAGCTTATAACTTATAAGTACTAAATAAGCTTAGCTAAACATACTCTTAAATATATAAATAGACCTGTTGAAATACACACGCAGACATATGGAGAAGATAAATTTTGTAAGCTTGGAAATTTGAAAAATGTACAATAGAAATTAATAGATGTACGAGGAGCTTGCTAGTCGCTAGAAAAAGAAGAACTAATTAATAAAATTTAACACTATATATGAGGATAATGTCTATTCTTTTTGCTTAGGCTACAAAAAGAAACCCGATATACACATACATGCTGTTAAAAATGTTTCTGAGGCAAGGTGAAGCAAAAATAATTAAGGAAGCAATTTCTACATTTTTTTGAATCTTCACAGTAAACCTTCGAGATTTAAAAATGAGAAAATATTGGATCCACCAAGATTTTCCCTTTGAAGAAAACAAAAACTGAATATTTGTGCTACATGTGAAAATTCAGAAAGAACAAAAAATAAATTAATTAACAACAAAAACTACCCTAAAATAAAAAATAGATCCTTAGTTTTATCAAGTTTATCTCTTCACTACAAATCAATCTTTTCATGGATCTAAAACATAAAGAACAAATTATCCAACAAAAATTCAATTTAATTAGAAAAAATACTAACAAGGATAAAAACTAAGAAATAACCTTCAAAAATAATCACCAAATATCAAATCTTCGCTGATTCAAACAATTAACGACAAAATTTGATCCAATATTAAAATTAAACACAAAAATCAAAAGTCAAATCTTACATTCTTACAAATATATTATATAAATGGTGAAAGTACTTACACAACGACACGTATAAATGTACCACTGATTGACTTATCTCAACAGGAAAAAACACTTCAACTCCTCTTTACAACGTACACTACAAAAATAATATGATCAAAATAAGGTTGTGAAAACAGTTGAAAGATAATTTCATCAATTGAGTGGCTATGATCACCAAGGGACAGTAAACAGAGAATTGAAAATATTTGTAAAATGAGAATAGCAGAAAACCTTAAACAAAAAACAATATTTCCATCCCCCCATTCTCAAATCAGGGAAAACCCCTCAAACCAACACTTGCATTTCATAAGTGAACACACTGACGTGTTCATAATTTCATTAGTCACCACCACCAGAATCAATGGGCAATCTGCGTAGAGAAACAATTTCTTAACTTGCAGAAATGACAAACTTCAAGCTACCAATCACATAAATGCAACCCAAGTCCAAGAAACAAAAATCAAAGTTAACATAGGATAAGAACACCCTTCGAATTCTTTTAACAAACACTTCATCAACAACCTTCAAATATATAAAATCGTACAACAAACGGGCCAAAAAAGAAAACCAAATTGCTTACCTTTTATTAAAGATTCAAAAAGTTTTTTCACTTTGGTTGAATCTTTATGGTTTGACCAAGGATATGAATTGGAGAGCAAGTGACACCAAATCTTAACCCAAAAAGTCGATGTGATTGTTGGATTTCTTATGTAATGGCCGTACTGCTGCGAGGATGCGGGGACACAGTAGGTAAAGGAGATGGAACACGTCGGTATAAGTCCGATGCCGACGATTATGGGAAGACAGTCGTCTTCTTCAGGGCCGATGTGGGTGTCATGACGACGGCGACTGCTGGTACAAGAACGAAAACCCTTGCCTTTTGAAAAGAAATGAAAGGGAGAGAATGAATCTTGTGGAAGGAGCAACAATGAAGCCCTGTTTTTTTAACCCAATTCAGACTCTCAACCGGTTGTAGGGAACGTCTCGGCTTCAGGGAACTATTGGACGGAGCCGTGAAGCCACGGGCTTGTGAACAGTAACTCCAACAGTGCCTCTTTTATACTGCTAGACAGCATAATATTAATTATATTAAGGTCCTTAACTTTTATTTATTGTTATACTTATATCCTTGACATTTTTCTGGTAATATTCTTATTTTCAACTTTTCATTAACTAACCATTTTGCCTTTGGTCATTGTTTTCGTCCAAGAATATTATTAGTGTTTAAATCAATGGATAAATAGTCTTAATTTTGTAATTGATTTTTCTTTAGCTTATTTAAAAGTACAAGGGACAAATTAATTTTTTTAACTCCATCTTAACGAAGTTTATGGACATAAATTGTCATCAGGGATAACGCGTGTCTTTAAAAAAGAATGTGATGAAAAAAAAAGTTTGAGATATAAATTTGTTAATGAGTAAAGTTTACGAACCTTTCATACAATTAAAATTTGATGTAGTTGTTGAGAAATGTAATATGAATATATTGCCTGAAAACAATACTGTCGATGTTTTCATGCTAGGCCAAATATCAAGAGAATAAACTCTTCGGAAATTTGTATAAAATCAAAAGAGAATATTTTTTGTAGATTTTGATAAAAGTGGATGAAAATGTGAATGAAATTTTAATAAAAGTTGGTTTCATTAAAGTGTGGTTGAAAATGAGTTTGAGAAAAATAAGTTTTAAGAAATAGGGGCAAAATATTAACTAAATACATTCCTCTGTTTGGTAATTTAAGTCAAAATCAATAATTAATTGTAATCACATTATATTGGATCTATAATTTTTTAACCATTCATTTCATCAATTTTTATCAAAACCTAGTAAAAATTTAGTCTCTGTTTGTTTCGGATTAAATCAGATTTTAATCGAAATCAAAATCAAACAATCAATATTAACCATATATTTTATGGATCCCACAACTTTTCAACCACACATCTCAAAAACTGCTATCACAATCTACTAAAAATCTAATTTTAATCATCACCAAACACCCACTTAATTTTAATTCCCACCAAACAGGGCTGTACGAATTTTGTGAGAGTTGAGAGCTAAGAATTTGTGTTGATTTATAGTGTTTGGTTTCTAAAATATATTTTATAAAGCACGACTTTATGCTTTATCGTACAGCCCAAGGCAATCTTTCTCTCGAGCCAACGTGCTTAAAAGCAAGAAGTTTAAATAATGTTAAGTGTATATTGTGGGGGGTTGATATTATTGTGTACATTCCATTGGAGTTCAAATGGTTGTGGGCAGTAACGTGTGTATTTTTTTAAAAATGTCCAATCATGTTCTTCATGTGGCACAATATAAAAAATAATATAAAAAATGTTGTAATTGTAGAATGATTGGAGAAGTTTTTATAGGCAATTTAGGACCTGATGCTACCAAAAATTGCACATGGTCAATTTCGAGCTTGACTACTAATAACTTGCAAGAACGCGATCTTCCGGTACCTTGAACAAAGGCGTCGAAGTGTGTTTTCGTCGCCCCTCCAATGCTTAAGTCAGAGAGAGAATAGAGAGAAAATATGTGCTGAAAATATATGTAAAAGGTGTACCTGAATTATGATCCCAGGTTCCATATTTATAGAGCTAGGTAGTGGTAAACTCCTAGTAGGACTCGTTATCCTATTTTTAGGAATGTCTTGTGGTAAGATTAATGTTGGGTTAAGGCTAGAAGTCTTAACTTACCATGCATTCCAAGGTAGAATCCTTATAGTCCCAGGATTCTTAATTTACGGTAATTGGATAAGGTTAATGTTCTTTGGGGATGAGGACTAGTAACGCTCGATTATGGAGCAGTTTGAGAATCTGGCTAAGGCAAAATCTCGAGCACTTACACCCGAGGATAACTGACGTGACTCTGGAGGCATCCTATAGGGGTCCTTCGTCGGGTACCCCCGAGGACCATCATGAACCGAAGACTTGGGTCCTACAATTGGAAGAGGTGACCCTTAGGAGTCCTCGTGCTCGAGGTATGTAATGTGACCATATCAGGACCCATTGTCAAGTTTTTCGAAAAATCAAAATTTTCTGAAAGTGTCTTTACTGTATTTGATAATTGAGTATCGAGTATGATTCTTTATACGAGGCTTGTATCATTGTTAAGTGTTTTTACTGTATTTTTATTGCTCTTAGAAGAAGTCCACGATTTTTGAACATAGTTTGTGGAACTTATATGAAGTGATGGATCTATAACATTGCAGATTATCTCTATTAAATTGGACTGTTGAGTTGACTTCAATACCTAACAACACATACAAACTCTGTTTCAGCCCCATTTTTAGTGAAAAATAAGTTTTATAATAGTGATTTTTTAAGATTATGTGGTTAAAAAGTAGAATATGTTTGTTTTGTGTGTAAAATTTTATTAAGGGTCCGTTTGATTGTAATGGTGGAAAATGGGTGGAAAGAAAATGTTTTACAGGGAATTGATTTTCCTAGAAAATATTTTACTGGGAATTGTAATTAATTGTGTTTGATTTGTATAATTTTCCATGGAAAATGTTGAAAGTTTGGTGTCCATTTGGCTTCTTTTTTTATGGAATTTGTCTATTAAAGTGATAATTTTTTCTACCATTGGGTCTAAAATTTGTTCCAATTGTAAAAAAAAAAAAAAAAAAAAATTTGAAAAAAAAAATTTATCATACCGAATATTTTTCGTTTGACTTTGTTTTGCATGGAAGTTGTCAATAAAAGTGAAATTTTTTTTAACCATTGTATGTAGAATTTGTTCCCATTGCAAACAACAAAAAAAAAAGGTGGGAAAACAAAATCAAGTTTTTGTGTATCAAATGATTGTACCTAGAAAAAGGTGGAAAATGTTTTCCTAGAAAAATTTATACTATCAAACACCACAATTTGGGGAAAATGGAAAACGTTTTCCTACTTCCATGGAATTCTTTGGCTATCAAACATAGTCTAAGAGAATGTGTGATTGAAAATTAATTTGAGGAAAAACGAGGGCCCGTTTGGTTTATAAACACCAAGTGAATGCAGCCGAAGTGAACAATGGTGGAAATATTGATGGAGGAACTACGCATTTGGATAGTTTGTTACATGGTGTTAGTGGTCTTCCCAATCCGAGTCATTAATCTCATTGGGACAATGGCATGGACAATGCGTATATCACGTCTTCACCGCGGTTGAGGTACATGCACTTGTCTTTATAGCATCCGAACCCTAGTAGAGAGTTCATCAAGAGGGGTCGAATGAGCTCCATATTGGCTCAGAGATGACAGCTTCCACAATTGAGATGTCGAGCTGTAGTGCGAAAATGTTCGATTGATCCACTACATGGGCAACCAAGCAAATGAATATGTTTTGAAGGATCAAAGATTATTTTCGCGAATTCTCACCATATAATACAATAAGGGTCCGTTTGATTGAAAAGGTAGAAAATTAGTGGAAAGAAAATGAATTGTAGGGAAATTAATTGTTTAGAAATTGTTTTATAGGGAATTGTCAATTTAAGTGTGTTTGATTGGTATAATTTTTTACCCGGAAATTTTTGAAAATTTTTAATTTTTTTGTTCACGTTTGACTTTATTTTACATGAAAATTGTCTATTAAAGTGAATATTTTTTTACAATTGGTTTACCATTGCTAAAAAAAAAAAAAAAAATTGCTTGAAAACTATTTTTTCATCAAAGTTTAGTGTTCGTTTGATTTCGTTTTACATGGAAATTATCCATTAAAGTGAAAACTATTTTTTCATCAAAATGGTGGGAAAAGAAATTCCCTAAAATGATGGAAAATGAGCGCGTGAAGTGGAGGGAGAGAAAACTTTTTCTAGACAATAATTAAGCCATCAAACATGGCTAAAAGGTGGAAATGGAATTACTTTTCCATGTTCCATGGAATTCCAGCCTTATCAAACATGACCTAAATCTCAATATAGTTTTCATATTTGAGAAACAAAAAACCAATGTAGAATAAAAAAAGGAAGATGCCTTGAATCCACTATGTGTACACGACATAATCCAATCGTCATTTATAACATAAATCGGCACAATTTATGACATGCACTACTAGTTCACAACAACATAATGTCACTAATAACATTTTAATTAATATTCATACTATCGTTAGCGAGAGTATGAATATTAATTAAAAAGTACCATCGCATTCAAATACGTGGATACACAAACATCTCTATTGCCTTTGCTTAAACAAGATCAAACAAGTAGTAGATATTTGTTGACCTCGAAAAATGTATCATCCACGTGTCCATGTAGGCTTCTTCATGTTGCCTGGAACACACCGTTAGTCATTCGTAGCCCATTCTGAGGGTGGAGAAAGCGACCGCGAGCACTCTGATGATCAAGCCAATTGATGATGTAGAGAATGAAGGGACGTTTCGATAGCGAAAACTATTGAAAAATCAATATAATAGTGATATGAGGAGTGAAAATATATCTCGATAATGGTTGGAGTTGCATTACCTTCAAAATGTCATAAAGTGTGAATATATATAGGGAAAAATGTAGATTTGGGATCGTTAGATGGAAGGCACGTTGCCTCATCTGCTGGCCACAATGTCTCCTCCTAGGTGTCAATCAATCATTCTTAGGCGGTTGGGCATTTAATGCTTCCTAACAAGTAGATTCATAACTTGACTCTTTGATGTCTTCTGCATAAACATCACATCAATCAATTGTTTAAATATTTTATTTTAGATAGATCTTTGTATAAAAGATCTCATGGTTAGTGGAGACAAGGCAGTGTAAAATGACATAAATATACTATCTATTATTCACTCATATTTTTTCATGGATTTTACTCCTTGTATCGGGGGGGTTGTACACCCCCCCGGTACGAATAGTGCGGTTCTTTTTTCAATCCAACACTATTGTTGGTACACCACAAAAATATATCCCATTTGAGTCCTTTTTTTTTATTTTTTTGTAAAATGTATTTTGGAATACTAAATTGACGAATGTGTTGTTAAAAATAAAGGAAAAGCTTTCGGGTTGCATGTACTATTATTTTATTAAAAAATGTGTGGTTGAAAAGAAAAAAGAAAAATATATTTTAAAAAAATGAGAATCATACAAGATAGATAAGCGAGTAAACAAAATAGATGAATAAGAAATCAATACAAAACAAAATAGAAAAGAATGAAATTCCAAGCAAAGGATTGCAAATCGACATGAAGAATAATTATACACAACACATAATTCAATTCTCTCTTGACCAAGAAACAATAAGCTCCCGTTTGTTTCTCATTTTTCATTCATAAAAATGAAAAATATGACCGTTATCAATCACATCAAACCATCAATTTTGAATTTCTATCTTTTGTGTGGGGCCCAATAACATGTGTATTTTTCATTCTCATTCTACAATAATGAGAATCAAACGGGCCCTAAATCTCTCTTTGGCCTTGTATCTCTCTCCATTTTGATGTTCATCAAGTTAACATTTGATGCAAATCACAAAGATTCTTTCTTTCTTTCTCGATTTAGGGTTCCTTGAATTCTCCGTCAATTGTGGGTTGAAATAAAATGTTGAAGGAAAGAATCTTTGTGATTTGCATCAAAGGTTCCTTGAATTCTTCGTCAATTGTGGGTTGAAATAAAATTTTGAAGGAATAATTGATAAGTAAAAAATCCAGGAAAAATTATAAAGAAGCATCATGGAAGATGGTACGGATTTGTAATCCCATCTTTTCATTTTTGACTTGTGATGATGTGTTCATTTTCAGGATTTGATGCGATGGGGAATTCTGGATTTGGAGTTATTTGTCTATTGAGTTTGTTTTTGATAATATTACAACCATAATATTTTTTTTTTATTGAATTAGGATATAATTGTAAATTTATCTTGGTTTATTTATTGAAAATATATTTTAATTGTGGTGTGATTATAATGTGGTTTAGTAAATAAATTTTGTTGTGGTGGTATAATTACTCTTCTTGCAAAAGGGATAGAATTGTCGGTGTTCAACAATATATGCAATTTTTTTAAAAAAAATTGACCACATTTAGGGTGTATTTGAGCCACATTATTTTAGAAGAATGTATTTTGAAATAATAGATTGATGGAGAATATGTGATTGAAAAAGAATGAAAAGTTATTGATATTATGGAAAATATTATTTTATTGAAGAATGTGTGGTAGAAAATGAGTAGAAGAATGAGAATAAAAAAAATAATGTGGCCCAAACAGGAGCTTAAAACACAACACGTGAAATTGACCACAATGAAAACTCCCCTTAATTTATATCATTAGTCAAAGTTAGGATCAAATTTTTTATCAAGCCCTTGTGAGGATTAAAATTATATTTTTAGTAAATTTTGATAAAAGTTAGTGAAATGTGTAGTTGAAAATTTATGTGTTCCATGAAATATATGGTTAAAATTAATTATTGACTTTAATTTAGATTAAAATCTAAATTTTAATTCCTATCAAACATGGACTAAATATAATTGAAGTTGTTAATTTATAAAGGTTATATACAATCGTTTCTGGAGGAAAAAGTCTAACTAGCTTGGTGGATAAGATAAGTCAAGATTTGGAGTAATTTAATATTCAGAGCCAAGATGATCATCGGTTAATATCTAAAAATACATTTAATTTTAATAGGGAAATTTGACATCAATTATGTTAATTGTACATTATTGGGTTGTATTGTAGATGACATTCTCCCTGTATGGATGAAACCTGATTATTGATTAAAGAAAGTATTGTTAAAATAAAGGAAAAATTAAAGCAGTGGTATCAAATCTTTCATTGAGTAGCATATTTTGTTCAAACTTTTCATTTGTGTCACCCACAATACCAAACATTTCAAAATGTCGCAATTGAAGTCCAAATAGATGAAAACTGTTAGTTTGACCATAGTTGACCAAAAATTAAAAGTCTGACCAAATTTGATTAATTTTAAAAGGGTGAAAATATAATTTTATATTTTACATATAAAATAACTAAAGTAATATAATTAAGTCAAAAGAAGACGAAGAAGTAGAAGAAGAAAACACTGTTCATCTCATCATCATCATCATCATCCAGCAAATTGATTTGTGATTTCATCAACAGTTGGGATTTTCAGCGTGTAAGGCCAGGACACACGATATTAGACTATAGAACTGAAAATATAAAGTGCAGAAAGTTAAAGAATCAACACACGAAATGTTTTTGGCCTAAGCCCCGGAGGTTCGGCGACCACTTCCAACGCCTACATCCTCCGTTGAGCATCCAACAAGTTGGATTATGCTCAGTTGCACTAAATAGCCCCAAATTGGCAACGAAGGTTACAAATCGTTCAAACAGTACAAAGAATGAAGATAGAACACTTATCTCTCAAGTACATGAACAGATCTATCACAGATCACTCAAGAAACTCCACAGTAACTCGATCAATACACAACTCAAATAGGCCCCTGTTTGCCCCCCATTAAATTAAATTTTTGGGGGGTAAATAATTTTTAGAATAGTGATTGATGGGAGATGTGTGGTTGAAAAGTTTTTAATTTGTGTGTATTATTATTTTATTTGATGAATGTATGGTTGAGATGAAGAGAGAGAAAAAATTAATGTAATGGAATGTAATATAATGGGGGCCAAACAGGGGCTAGAACATTAGTTCCCACAGATATTCACACAGAATATCACAATCAAAGAGTCAAAACTCTCTCGATTACAGCCTCAAATCAGAGATTTGAGCCAAGAGAGCCAGAAGAAGAAAACCCTAAGTATTTCTCTCACAAGTCAAACCAAATGAGTGTTTCTCGAATGATCCAAAGGAAATCGATCTGAGTAAGTTTAAGAGTCATCCAATAGATCAGCCAACCGTCCAGATCATTCCACGTGTCACCATCTTAGTAAAGAAATGGGATAAAACGTTATGGCCAGAAAACACGCTTTTACTTAGTATGATTGCTGGCAGCACACCGTTCCACCAAGGTTCGAGTCCCACACAGCGCCATTCCTTCGTAATCAACAGTATATACAACCAAGAATATTCAACAAATGGAAATGGCTAAAACCTTAATAGTTAATGCCAATTGCCGGAATCATTCATCTTTTTCTGCAATCCTAAATTCGCCAAAGAACACAAAACTCTCGTTCTCAAAAACCATGGCAATGTGTTATAGGTTTTACCTACCTATACCCATCCAATTTAGACGTAGACCCATATTTTGTTTTTCGATTTCATACTTAAGATTCTCTTTTGTTTGCATCTTTGTAGAAAACGCATTATCTGGTAATGGCCAGTGTAAATTGTAATGGTATTGCAACTTCAAATTTCTCTTGGATACTGTGACTAAGTGCATCACCAGGGTTCTGATAGATCCGGCAAACATCCCCTTCATCATCATCCAGCAAATTGTACTTACCACAATTATTACTATTTTTAATATTATTATAGCACCTTGAACTAAGCAAAAAAGCCACCGATGATGTTGAGTTGGACTGTGAGGGCGCCGCAGACGAGGAGGATGTCGATGCGGCCTCTGCTTTGGGTCCAATCTCCATCGAGCTGCTAGATTCTCTTGCCGGTGATTTTGGGTTGGTTGGGTGGGGTGGGGATGAACAATGTTTACTTATTCTTCTTTTTATTTAATTCTTTTGTTTTAGTTATTATATATATATAATATAAAATTACTTTTTTACCCTTTTAAAATTAGTCAAATTTGGATAGACTTTTAATTTTTGATCAATTAACAATTTTCATCCATTTGGATTTCAGCGGCGACATTTTAAAAGGTTTGGTACCGTAGATGACATAAATGAAAGATTTAGACAAATTCTGCTATTTAATGAAATGTTTGGTACCACTACTGCAATTTTTTCCCCTAAAATAGATGTACAAAAGGTTTCCACCTCATATAATGTTAAATTTGATGTAAATGCAGCAAAACGGATTTGTCATTGACCCTCAATTAAGCCCTTGTTTGACAATTGTTATTTAAAAAAAAAATGAAATTTTGAATAGTGAATTTTTTTTTTTAAGAATTAGGGTTAAAAATAGAAAAATATTTTGAATTTACGTACAAAATATTTTATTCTGTGATTGGAAATAAGTATAAAAATTGAAGGATTTTAAAATAATTATTGTCAAACGGACTAAATCTTGACAATTTTGAAGTGTCAAAACCTCACTCCATTCTTTTGATGTAACCATTGAATTCTTGACACCTCAAAATTGTGAGATGTCAAAATCTTATTGGAGTGACAACAAAAAGGTGATGACAACATGACCTTTGTAAGAAATCCTTTTATAACAAATTTTCATTTTTATTGCCTTAATGTACCTTAGCTAAAACCAACCGAGTCAACCCGGCCCCACCAACCGGGTCTTCCCCGAGTCGTACCTCTTCTCCCATCTTATATCAGTATCAGTTTGGAAAACTACCTAATTTTCAGTCAAAAAACCCTAGAAGCGTGAGAGAAAAATGGAGGCGAAGAAGGGTGAAATTGCTTCTAATAAAAACGCTAAAAAGGCAAATCTTTTGGATCACCATTCCATCAAACACATTCTCGATGAATCTGTCACCGAGGTGAGTCAGTACCTACACACCCACACACAATTTTTATGTACATATATATATATGCATTTATGTGTTTTTTTCCTTTGATTTTATTATTATTAATTTTTGGAGTTCTTTTGTTTTGATTTATCGGTGGGTTTTTGTGTTGACAGATCGTGAAAGGCAAGGGGTATCCTGAAGATGTGAGCATGAGTAACATTCGGTTGTTGATTGGGACAATCATCATTATCATTGCACTTTTTGCGCAGTTCTACAACAAGAAGTTTCCGGAGAACCGGAATTTCCTGATCGGATGCATTATATTATATCCTTTATCGTGACCTGATTTTGAAATTTGACTTTAGATTCGAAAGCGAATGTAGCATTAGAAATTTGAATTCGGTTTGGTTTCTTGAAATATTGTTATGATTTATTATGCGTGCCGAAGAAAAAGATTTGGCCTGTAAATTGTTTCTTTTTGCTATCTTTATTTTTCTGGAAGAAGAAGGAAAAATTGAAATTTGGAATGGAATATCTGAAAACATGTTTCAATGGTGTTTTAAGCCTTTAAAATGATCGCAGACTCTAAAAATTGAAAGGATACATTACTAGTTTTTCTTTTTTTTTTTCTTTTTCTTTAAATGGTGGGGTTTATTTTTTAAAATGTGCTTGGATTTTTTATTTTTTACTGTAATTTTTACTAAAAATGAGGTCTGTTTGGAAGTAACTATATTAAACTGAAGTGCTAGCTAAAAAACATCGAGGTTAACGAGTATACATGTAATGTTATTGAATCAAGCGAACAAATTCGATTCTTTCCTTCTCGTTCTTAAAGTGATACATCCAGCTGTTGGTTTTTGTTAATACAATTATCTTTTTATTTATATTGAACAACTATTTCTATTGCTCAACCCAAACAGGCTCATTCTAAATTTATTTCTTTTCTTCAGATTATGAGGATCTTGTTTGAAACAATTTTGTCTAGACTTGTTATTTGTTTAGTCTTTGACAGTAGCACATATATTGTATTCAATGGGATATTGCAGCTGATTATATACACCAAGGAAAAGAACGCAATTCTATTCACCTATCCTCCAACTGTAAGTCATTTTTTCTCCGATGAATTGTTTGAATGAGGCATAAAATTTTTTCGGTATTGTTCTTACTTGTATACCATGTACACGAAATTTTTAATTGATTGTGTTGGCTAACTACTTGATTGTTTGCATATTGGTCTGTCATGGAGTTAAAATTTTGAAGTTCTATTTGTCTGACTATTGCATCTGTTCTTTATTTGAGATAATTATATCAAACTCGTGCTTTTTTAATACACTGTTTTTAAAAAAAAAAAAAAATTTATTGTATTATTATTTTTATTTTTTGCTTGTTTACATGGAATTAGAAGTTTGAAATTGGAATTAGAATCTCATATTGGCATTGAAGTTTGGATTTATTTTCCCTCGACTGGACCCTTGAAAGTTTAAGCAAATAAACACCATCTTTAGTTGTCTCCCAAATTTAGGTTTTTCTCCGAATGAATTGATTGAAGTTGACACGGTGTCCCAATTTCTAATTCTTGAAATGGATATTGAGGTAGTTATATATGGTGCCTTACATTGCATTGGCTGTGCAGTATAAATAATGCTAAATGAACTTTTCAATTATGTTTTGATCTCATATAAAAAAAATAAGTTATTGGGCAAGTTCTATTGAAGAGTTCAGAAAACACTGCATTAAATTATCGTTGGTGTATTTCTGTAGGATATGCTGCAGTAGTGATTTATGGAACAAGTGGTCTAGACTCTAGACAATTACTATTTCGACCCTTTACCCTTGTTAATGACTCCCTTTTTATATTCTTGAATTGTAACTCAGCCTATAACCAAATAAATATCAACCTTACTTTACCTTTCTCTTTAATAAAAATAAAAATTCTGAGGACCAGGTCACCAGGGGGTGGGAACGGTATGTTTCTATTGTCTGTTCTACTTCACATTCTAACACCCTATTAAGTTAAAGAATTGAAAGAGCCGACCTGAAAGCTTCACATCTCAGGAGAATTCTATTTTAATACCAGAAGAGTGCATCCAAAAAGCTGTTGCAATTTAGTTACAATTGTAATTAATTGCTGAATTGTTACAATCAAAATGCTCCGATTTTAACAACTGCCTTCAAGGAAAGCAAATAAATAAATAAACGAACACACACACACAAAGGATTGATGTATTGAGCACTGATACTCATTTTATGTTAAGCACCGACGACGTGTCATATAAATTCATTGATTTGAATTAAGTTTCAAAACTACTAATGGATTTATATGACACATCACATGTGCTTAATATAAGATGAGCACTGATGCTCAGTAGATCATATCTATATGTATATGTATAAAAATGAAACATGTGAAATTGACCCAAATGCCCATGCACTTCTCTGTAAATAGCAACTCCCAAACAGCAGTACATCTCTGCATCAATTCTTGTGGCCTTCAATATCTGTGGAAAGCTCTTTGAGAATCAGGGGTGGAAAAAGAAACGAAAGGTATTGATTGATAGGCCATTTCCTTAGTTGGAGCTGCCTGTCATAGTTTTGAATGATGATCCCGTACAGAGTTGCATGATTAACGGGCTTACTGTTCATTTCTTGTTTGCACCATTTTGAGTGCATTAAAAGAGATGTTAAAAGAAAGCATCAATTTTTATTAAAATTTCGGATGCTTCGAGGATTTACTATTGCACAAGTGTTCCCTTGTTTCTCCAAACTGCTAATTATTAACCGAATGATCTTATAGTTATACAGAGTTTCATGGTTTGTGTCATTTTGAGTGCCTTGGAAGAGACTAAAAGAAAGCATCAAAACACTTTGATAGTTTTACTATAGCATATACGTTCCCTCCCTTCTCCAAGTTTCTAATTGTTTTTTGAGTCTTAAAATTCTGAAACATAAGAATAGTTGTCAGCTTGTCGCTGAAGGCTGATATGAAGAAGTCTTTTTGGAGAGTGGCAGGGAGGGATGTATTTTGTTAAAGTTATTTGGATTTGAAAATGATTTAATGACATTGAATGAAGGATATACCACAACTAACTAAGGCTTATCCCCCAATAAATTTGTGATTGCTTCATGAATCCTTTTTCTCCATACATTAATCCCTCCGCTTAACAAACCATTCTAATTTTGATTTGGTTCTTCCTCTTCTAATATGTTCAAGTGGAACTGACTCTTACCCTTGAGCATCAAATAATGGTTATATGAACATTATTTCAAAATAAAGATGTGATGAAAATGAGAAGTAGCATGGACTAATTTTATGCACATTCACCGTGTAGGGTAGATTCTTGCATTGTTAATTTTACAGCTGCTACTTTTAGAGTCTGTTTGACCTTGGCATCTGATTTTACAGAAGCTGAAATAGCTATAAAATTCTTTCAACAGGGATCTTTCCACACTACTGGCTTAGTCATCACTTCTAAGTTGCCGAGATTCTCAGACATGTATACCCTTATAATAGCTAGTGCGGATCCCGAATCAATATCTGCAAAGCCACCAGTTGAATTTACTAAAAGCGTCACTCAATGGTAATCTTTCTCCTCCCGAATCCCCAGAAAATAACTGAGGAGGAAGAAAGAGAGAAAAAAATCCTTCTGATTTATACTTCCCACTTGAATTAATATGGCTTACGGCACATTATGCAAATTTACATCTTCTCTATTTTGCTTGTTGTTTCAGGTTCACCAAGGAAGGAGTTCTGGTGGAGGGCCTGTTCTGGAAAGATGTCGAGAACCTAATAAACAAGTATGCTGAAGAAACTAAAAAGAGCAAGTAGACTTCAAACTTCCCGAATACAAAAAGGGCTTTAGGATAGTTTTACTTGCAGAGATGACATTATCTGTGAAGTATGTTTCAAACTGAAATGGATTTTTTTGTATCAAGAATCATGCAATCAATTCTGGAACAAATTCTCCTTAAAATGTGGTTCCATTGGTCCAGTTTTCTCCTGAAGTTACTCACGTACATATTTTACAATGCTTGATATCACCAGTTATTTATCAATTTCTTATGAGATCTGACTTTGCATTTCTTTTTCACAATTCCTGTTTATCATATCAACATGACTTTATTTTTAATTTTTTGCTAATCTTTTTATTTTTAATTTTTTCAAGAATAATGTTGTTTGTGTATAGTGCTTTTGCTTCAGCAGTTCATATGGGGAGTCGAGTGACGATAAATTAAAATGCATCTCAAATTTATAGGAGAATGTGGCAATAAAGCAATTATCAAGAATGCTAAATAAATAGCATTACTTATTTTTCAATGGTAATATTTTGTAGTTTGCTTTGGAGTAGTTTTATTTATTAATATTGTTCACTGTATAATTTACGAATCTTCTCTCACCCACTCACAAAAAAGAAAAAAAAAAAGGGGAAGGTTGGCAGTTATGAATCTCCAACAGACTGGTGCTAAATTATTTAATAGAATCATGCTAATTGCTATCTAGAATCAGGGATGTTAGAACATCAGTCCATGCGGCAATATGTGATAGCTTCAATTAAAGTTGAAATTATATGATTCATTTAATGGAATCGTCACTAGTATTGTCGCCTAGACTGATGTTAAATACCAATTGTATTAAATGGCATTACTCTATTCAATAGGCTAGATATAAGAAGGACATCAACTACTCCTCACCTTGTGCTCACAACTCACTTCTGCAACCAAGTGCTAGCCTTTATTAGAGAGGTAGGTTGGCGTTTCGTATGAAGTACCGAAATAGGGGTGGGTAGATGAGTAAAGTGGACTCAATTATCTAAAGAACGAGGCTTGGGAAGCATAACACGGATTACTTGGTACAAAATTATTGTTTTTAATTCTAATTAATTTGTTGATAAATAAAAATTAATTAGGAGAAAATTAACTCAATCCCTATATTCCAAGATTCAACTCCACACCACCCCACCTATTGCAAAAATCCTTGACAAGAGAGACTCCATCGAAACCATTGTCGATTGCAACTGTAACTCAGTTGAAGCCTCCAGATACTTAGCCCTCGGAGAAACTCAACTTAAGGCAGAAAGGCGACAGTCACAAGCAAAAATCGACCTTCACTAACAGTCATGGTACCAATAAAGTGCTTGGTGGTAAAGAAGAACCAAGGGCGGACCCGGGGGGGTCCTGGGGGCACGTGCCCCCAACTTTTGAGGTTTTTTTTTAATTATATAAAATCATGTTTGGTATCGATTGAAATACAAATTTTAATCTAAATAGAAGTTAACAATTAATTTTAATAACATATTTCATGGAATCCATAACTATTTAATTTTTATCAAAATTTATTAAAAATTTGATTTTAATCTCCATCAAATAGGAGCAAAATCACAATAAATTTTAATTTTTCTCTTTCTCTCTCGCCTTTAACAAAATATTAACTCTCCATCAAACAATGGCGAAATATTACATTCTTAATACCATTTCGAAGGGTTCACGGTCTAGTTTTCTACGTCGTTAATGGCGTACGAAACGATCAATCGTAGCAGATGCTACGACTTGTCAAAGTAAACCGTTCAAAATTAGTATTTCGAAAATTTTGATAATATGCTAATTTTAAAGTTTTTTCGACCATCGTACGCTAATCGAGTCTACAAATTGTTTATGTCATCTCAAAAATTATTTCGAAAACTAGATTATAAGCATATCAAATAACCCAACAGATATCGAAAATAGTTAAAAATGCGTTAAACGTGAGTTTTGAAGAAAGACGTTTAACTCGCATTTTCTTTAAAAAAATTGAATTATTTCATTAACATTTATTATTTTTGCAATACAAATTTCTCAATGTAATTTTTATTCTTTTATTATGAAATTTTATATGGAATATGACATAAATTTTTTTTTGAAATTTTACATCTAAAAAAGTCACATCCCATATAAATTTAATGCAAAATTTCATGAAGTAAGATTTTTTTGAACGTAAATTTTCGATTGTAAAATTTCTCCAAATTTCTTTGCAAGTTCGATTGTGCCCCCATAACTTTTAACTTTTGCGTCCGCCCCTGAGAAGAACCACCAGAATGACGAAGCGTGGAAGGGGGACAGTTATTGAAGGGATTGCAAGATAATTTTAAATATATCTCTTTCTATGGTTGCCGGCGATAGGGGTTGAGGTGAGGATGGGTGGGGTGTTGTGAGGTGGGGGTAAGAAGAAAACCAATGGCTATCAACGGTAATACAGAGGAGAAAGCGGGTGGCGAATGAGAGGAAAAAGGTCGGTGGGTGAATAGTGTTGTGACCAATTAATTGGATAATTTGTAATTAGTCAATTGATAATTTGTGATCAAGGCATATTACATGTGTAAATTGCAACTAAATATGTGAATGTGATCCATAAATTGTGTCTTATATCATTTTAACCTTGTTTGATTTGAGACTAATAAATGATTTATGACCTATTAATTGTGTAATCTATGATAAAAATATGATTGTGATACACAAATTGTGTCTTATATGATTATAATCTCATGTGATTTGTAACTATGGTTATAAATTGTATGTTATTGTGATCCTAATTTGTTGAATTAAATTATGAGTTACAATATTTTATTAGATGTCACAAACAATATCACCTGATTTTTTAAATTTTATTACAAATTTATTAATTTTGAAACATGTGTACTTGAGATTTTTTTTTTCCCTAATTAAGTTATGTTTTGAAAAGGGGCTTTGCCTTTTACCAGAGTTGGACCTAATTCAGTGGAAATTACACCCAACTATCAACTTCAAAATTCAGATTTATTTTTTTAAAATACAAAAATAGATGATAATATAATTTTTAGACATTAATAATAATATTATAAAATTAAATAAATCTACAAATCTACCACCCACCAAAATACCATCCTCACCCAATTTTTAACCCTAAAACATTATAATCTATGGATAATGCTACTTTACCAGAACTATTCACTTACAGAATAGTTACAGATTAAATTATTTCCTAAAATACCCTTTTCATATAATTTGCAACTAGAAGCCATCATAAGTATATAAAAACACCAAATTAGTCCCTAAAATATTTATGAGTGCAAAATTAATTTCGCTGACTCTGCGCACTCTGGTATAACTGGTATCAGAGCCTTGTTAGAACATGGAAATTGAAATTATTAAAAATAATTGGTATTATATATTAAGAGAAAAAGATGGTCTAAGTTATATATTTACAGATCCCGTTACTAAGAGATTAAAAATATTAACATTAATGATAATTAAAGAATTACCAATAAAAATAAGAAAACAGATATTAGATAAATTAATACTGGGATGTATAAGAGATGAATATTTATATCAGAAAATAATGATAGAATTTGAAAAAGAAGAAGTAGAATTTTATTGTAAAGAAAAGTATGAGCCTGAAAAATATTATGAATATAAATATTACGAACCAAAAGTCATGATGAATATAGTTGATGAAGAAAACATAATAGAAGAATTTTTTAGAAAGGTTGAAAAACATAAAAAACCTAGTTATTCTTACCTACCTAAAAATAGTACAAATGAAAGTTTCGAAGATATTCATAAAAGATTAGAAAATCTGGAATATAATTTACAAATAGGAAATGCCTTGTTAGATAAAAAGCTTGAAGGAAAGGATATGATTATAATTAATCCACCTCAAGATTTTAGAATAATAAAAGATAAAGGTAAAAATCATGAAATAAAACAATATATGATAACAGAAGTAGAAGAATTAGAACAAAAATTCTTAGAATATACTGGTGAAGAATATGAAGAATATAAAAAACAGTTAGAAGAATTAACTGAAAAACTGGAAAATACAAAAATGAATACTAATCCATCATCTAGTCGAAATATAAAAACAGAATTTAGCAGTGATGAAGAATATGAAAATTATCCTTATGGTAACCAATACCTAATAAAGAGGATATTAACCAATATAGAAAAACACAGAAAAGATACACTGGAAATATAAGGAAGCAATCCATTAAAGAGATAAACCCAATGAAATCTTATAATGAACCAATCCATACAACTGGAATATGGTTAGATTTAGATTGTATAGATAAAAATAAAGCCATAGAAACATGGATAAAAAGTACAAACCTAGCTATACAGTTTAACAAATGGGAAACATATACAGCCTTTGGATTTATAGAACATACTTTTAGAAGAATTGTATCTGACTGGTGGAGAAAGCTACCAGAAAATATAAAAAAGAGTATAAAATATGGAGAAAATCCAACTGAAACAATAGATAATAGAAATGCCTTAAATGAACAGAATATACAAGAAATATTAAGAAGACTAGAAAGAGCCCTAAAAACAGAATTCTTAGGAAATAGATTTACAATAGACGAGGAAACTAGAAAGCAAGAAGAATATAATGAAGGAATGATAGCAATGGAAAACCTAAAGATATGTGATATGTGTGAACTTGAAAGATACACATGCAAGTTCGAAGAAATATACTATATATTAAATCAAGGAAATTATCAAGAGAATAAACCTATATTAAGGTCTTATTTTACAAAATTACCATTCCCATGGGGAATAAAATTATTAAAAGAATATGAAAAATTATTACCTTTTGGAGAAGAAGATGGAGTCAATAAAGATAGTTTAGGATGTAGGATTGAATTTATGAAAAGAATGATAGGGATATGGTGTAGAGAAGCTTTAGAAAATAAAAAAGCATATAAAATGAGAAGAAACTCTCTATGTTGTTACAAAGATATAAGACAAATTGAACAATTTAGTTACCATAAAAGGAAATATAAACCATATAAGAAATACAAAAGAAAATTTAAAAACTATAAGAAGTTTAAGAAAAGATTTTTTAAATCTCATAAAAAATATTTTAAAAGAAAAGACTGGACTAGAAAGCCCAAGCCTAAATATATCAAGAAATGAAGATATTTTATCTGTAATGAAGAAGGACACATTGCTCCCCAATGTCCTAAAAGGAAAGATAAACAAAACGTAAAAACCCTTAAAATATATGAAAATTTTCAAAATGATAGTGATATAGAACCAATTGAGAATTTCGAGGATTTAAGTAGTGAATGCAGTAGCATTTATGAGTTAGATACATCATCTTCAGAAGAAGATTCTGAAGAGATAGTGTATATGAATCAAGAGATACAACAAATAGATCAAGAAATAGAAGTAGAAACAATTGAGGAAGTTGAAGATTCAGTAGAATGTATAAATCAAGAAATTACATTTGATGCTAGAAAATACAAAGAACATAACAAAGAAATAATTCTATATAAAGATGAATCATATGGAATCAAACGTTCACCTATACTATTAGGTATGAACTTTCTTGAAAAATTTAGTCCTTATAAAATCTGTCAATGATATTTAAAAATAACAGTTGATGATTGTCCAATCATCATATCAAGAATAGATGAAAATATAAAAACATTGTTATCATGGAAAGAATAATTAATACTAATCACATGAGCCCATATATTGAAATTATACTCAATATAAAAAATTATTGTAGAATTAAATTTCATGCTTATTTAGATACAGGAAGTACAATAAGTTTATGCTTACCAAATGTATTACCAAACGAATACTGGAAATATGACTCAAAAAAGATAGTCACTGCTACAACAGCAGGAGGAAACAAAGTAATATATAGTAAATATGCTACACAAGTACCTTTTCTAATATCCTTTAGAGAAGTATTTGTTGATACGATATACATGTCATCTACAATTGGATGTGATATTTTATTAGGACAAAATTTCCTATTAAAATATGTATCATTCACACAATATGTAGATAGATATATGTTCACAACTCCTTGTGCACATAAGATATTTACACCTAAGATAACTAAAGCTGTTAGCATAGCACATACACAAATTAATCATCAGAGTTCCTCAACCCAGCGTGATGGATGTTGGAATACAGAAAAAATAAAACCGATTCTGATTACTAAAAATGACAACAGAAAATAAATTAGAAAAATTGAAAAAAGAAATTTCTGAAACATATTCTGAAAATCCATTAGAAAAATGGAATACAGACAAAGTAAAAGCAAAAATAGAACTTATCAATCTAGACACTATTGTTAGAGTTAAACCAATGAAATATAGTGTTGATGATCAAAAGGAATTTAAGAATCAAATAAAAGAATTACTAGAATCTAAGTTGATTAGACCTAGTAAAAGCCCACATAGTAGCCCAGCCTTTATGGTGAGAAAACATAGCGAGATAAAAAGAGGAAAAGTTAGAATGGTGATAAATTATAAGAAGTTAAATGAAGTAACTAAATTTGATGGATATTACTTGCCTAATAAGGACACCCTTATTAAACAAGTACAAAATAAGAAAATATTTTCGAAATTTGATTGTAAGTCAGGATTTTGGCAAATCATACTTACAGAGGAAAGTAAACCATTAACTGCATTTAGTACTCCCAATCCTTTAGGACAATATGAATGGAATGTAATGTCATTTGGATTGAAAAATGCACCGCAGATATTTCAAAGAAGAATGGATGAAGTAATCAAACTAATTACTCACTTCTGTATTGCTTATGTTGATGATTTACTAGTTCATTCAAATAATATAAATAAACATATTGAGCATCTTGAGAAATTTTGTTATATTATGAAAAAACATGATATTACACTTTCTCAAAAGAAAGCAGAAATAGCCAAAACAGAGATAGAATTTTTGGGATTATTTATTAAAGAAGGAGAATTGCAATTGCAATCTCATATTGGTGAAAAACTTCAAGATTTTCCTGAAGAAATCAGAGATAAGAAACATTTACAAAGCTTCCTTGGTATATTAAATTATGCTGAAAGATTTATTGAGAATTGTGCCAAATTAAAAAATTATTTTCTCCCAAAATTAAGAAAGAATGTAATATGGTCTTGGGATGAATAAGATTGCGAAAATATAAGAAAAGTAAAAGAGGAATTAAGAGTTTTGCCTAAACTTATAATTTCACAAGAAGAAGATTTCTTTATTCTTGAAACTAATGCTTCAGATAATTATTGGGGTGCAGTATTAAAGGTTAAAAAGAATCATAAAGAATATAAATGTGAAAAGAATTGTTCTTGTCCTGAAATACTTGTAGGGTATACATCAGGAACATACAAAAAAGTTGAAACAAGGTATGAGATGAACAGAAAAGAACTCATTGCTGTGAAGTGAGGAGTACAGAAATATGAAAATTATCTACTACCAAAAAATTTCTTGATTAGAACTGATAATACTCAAGTTAAAGCATTTTTAAAAAATAATGTTGATCCATCTATTGCTAATAGATATATTATCAGAATTCAAATTTGGTTTTCTTACTTCAAATTTGATATTGAGCATATAAAAGGAAAAACTAACTTTCTTCCTGATTATCTTAGCAGGGATGGAGCTAGAACAATTGAGGACGAAAGTCCAGATACTTGAGATAAAAGTTTCTTATTTGGAAACTCAGATCCAAAATATACAAGATAGTCTTCGAGACCAAATGAAAATAGCCCTTGTGGCAGAAGAAACTTGTACCAAGTCTAGTATCCCTTCACAGGGACTTGTGAATACTAGCGCTCTACCCGAGGATAAAGGGAAAGATAAGAAAGTAATAGAAACCCCTTCACAGAGAAAATTCGAACATATTACTGGTAAAGAAGATATTCAAGATACCAAGAATGGCAAAGGTAGCTCTTCACAGAGCCATATTTTACCTAAGCTAGATATTGAAAAAATTGATCCAAAAGAAATCGTCAAGATATGCCACACGGCAAAAATATCCAAAAAAGATAACTATGAAGAAGTCATTTTCTTTATTGTTGTTTTTAATATCTTATCCGACTGGTATCTAGAAGTTGGAAAGTTGATGAAAACTCTCCACTACGGAAGATACAATAAGATAAACTTTTATCCAGAAACACCAGCCAACTAGGTAAAAAATTGTTTCGAACTAGGAAATATACTCTGTATATATCCTAGCAAAGATCTCAAGGAGATAGCCCAACTTCCAGCTGACGTCAAGAAGGCAGTAAAAAGATATACTGAAGTTGTTAAAACTACAAATATATACGTCAGATTCTACTCGGCAACGATGGAATGGGATCCAGATCTTCAATATATACAGCCAGCATTTCATGTTATCAAGTTAGGACTCACAAATCAACATTTTTTATCAACCAATCAAAAGGTTGTTAAAAATGGTTATCAAGATATTATTAATATGATGCCGTACAGAAAAGCTAAATGATACAAAGAAATATTTGAACATCTAACCCAGATAATTACTGAGAAGGAAAAAATATGGGTTTATCCATCTGAAGAACATATAATCTACTCTAATGCCAGAAAAGAGACAAAAGAGGAAGATATATGTTATCTTGACCATTTATTATCTAAAATAATCTCCAACCAAGTTTGCGGATCAGAAAAAATGGAGAAAGAACTATGCAAATTACTTTGGGATTACAGTGATCATCATTGTGAACATTGCGTAGTAGAAGATATGAGTCAAGTATCACTTGATGATGAAGAATTTCCTGCAGAGTTCTTTGAGTCAAGGATGGAAAAATAATGGAGTAAGGACAGTGACCCTTTATCAGTACTTTAATAAAGTCTCTTTATTAAAGAAAAAGCGTGGTCACTAGAAAACGTAAGATAGTACAAGAAAGTAGCTTCTAGATTTTAACTCCCACCACCTATCAAGAAAAAGAAGCAAAGTAGCTATTGAAGATAAGAAAATTTGGTATGCCAATGACTCTTCACCAACTTACCACTCTCAAAAGAAGGACACTTTGCTACCAAACAAAAAGAAGATGGCAGACAAGAAATAATGAAGGACAATTTGTAAAGATAAAGTTCAGAACCACTTGAAGAAAAATCCTCTATATAAGAAGAGGAGGTCAAAAGAAGAGGGGCATCGATCTCTCGAATCTCGAATTCTCTATCTCAAAAGAAATATCATATCTGTATACACCACTTGTATTCAGAAAAGAATTTAGTTAGCTTGGAAGATAGGAAAGCTTGTAATAAGGTAATCACTTATGGAGTTCTAAACTTCATAAGGTGAGTACCAAAGGTATGTAAATATAGTAAGCAAGCATGTATTATTTCAATCTTATGGATATCAAGATGAAGTTTTTTATGGTTTAAAGTTTCTATGAAAGGATTTCATTAAGTTTCTCATGATTCCTCGACAGTACAAATAGAGATTTTAAATGATTTTCAAAACATTGTTTTTGAATGGATGTTAGCCATGCTAAAGTACCCATCTTTGATGTATGTTTAGGGGAAAATGGCAGTTTTCTAACAAAATTGTAGCACCTAGCGTGTGAGTTATCTTTTAAAATCTTGTTCTAAGTAAGAGCTTGTTCTGAAAAGAGTTTGAATAGAGGTGAAAACAGAGACTCTGGATACTGTGAGATAGCGTCTGTGGAAACACGGCTAGTTCTCTAGAGTGAGAAATGCAAACTTAATTGAAAAGCCTTTTGCAGAAGCAGTTGTGGACCCAAAATGATTTCAAAAACATCTTAAATGTTCATCTGATTCAGAAGAATGATTAAATACATGCAAAGCTACTATAAGAACATGCTGGAGGGAAAACCTGTTTATTTCCATCGATTACTGTAAGTTATTTACATGCTTTATATGTTTATGTTTTAATTATTAATCTTAATGAACACTTCACAAGTATCCACATCTAATGATGATTGTCTTATATTATATTTAGATAAAAAAGATATTTCATTTCTACTTAGTATAGTTGAAAAATCTGAAGATATAGTTCCTGTTGGACAAGAAAAACTTAAAGAAATATATTCTGAAATAGATTATGCTTGTAAACATCATATAGGATTTGATCCTGTAGAAATTAGCAAAGAAATAAAGAAAGTTGAAGATGTTATTGGAAAATACAAAGACATAGGAGAAGAAGTTTTAGAAGGAATAATTTTTGGATATATAACTGAAAAAGACCAACCTAGAGCTTTTGAAAGATTATCAAAATACAGAGAATATTTAGAACAATTTAAAAAATTAAAAAATTTACATATTAATCCTGATTAATGAATTAAGGAGAAAGAGAAGATATTGGAAAAATTATAAGACATAACCCCGAACAAATCAAAAAGATACAGGACTTAACCTGCAAAATATTTCATTAAGGGCAATATAGACATTCTAAGGGAGGAATAGTTGCTGCCAACTCAATCTGGTGACTTTCTGGCTGAAATTCCCTGTAAGCCTAGCACTACCCATAATCTATTCTCCCACTCTCACTCTCCTTTTACTCTTCCCTCCCCACCTTCTCTACTCTTCTTCGACGTTCCGACGGCGCAGCTTTGTGCTCTACAATCGGGTAAAGCGGACTGTGACTATCGCTTGTGGGAAAAATGCTTGTGACGTTGCGGCGCCACTCGATTGTAATGGGGATGTGGCGACGATATGACTAGGATGGCGCTCTTCCTCCGTCGTTCATTTGGCGAGGGCACTCCTTCTTCACAGATCTTTTTTTTTCTAATATTAATTTGTTCCATGGCCGACAAAGTCGTGGGGTGTGGTGGCAGATGGTTTTTTGTGCAGTGCGGTAGTGGTGTAATGTGGGTGCGATGGTGCATTGTGGTTGTGCGGTGGTGTGGGTGTGGTGGTGAGTTGTGCAGTGGTGCTGTGGTGGTTTTGTTGGTGATGTGGTGATACGGTGAAGTGGTGGTGGTTCTTGAAGTGGTGATACTCATGGTGGTGGTGGAAAGAGTGTTTATGATCAATTATTTTGGTGTTGTGACCAATAAATTGTTAATTTATGACTAGTAAATAATATATGACCTAGAAGAATATGTGATTGTGACTAAATTTGTAATCGTGACTTAGAATTTGGTAAATTGTGTGGTTAAAAATTAATTTGTGAAAATACGTTGACTATATTTATAACTCATTTGACTTCTAATTACATCAAATTGAATAATTTCATCTCCAACCATCATTTTGTGGTACGAAACAACTATTAGATATTTGCATTTTGATCTCCGAACTTTGGATTTCTTCAATTTTAGCCTTTTTCGCTCATTTTGTCCAATTACACCATTTTGCACTGAGTTTCTCCTGACAAACAAAATATATACATAATTAAGTTATAAGTCATCAAAATCCATAACAAGTAATCTAATTTAACGGTCAAGATAAGTGTACAAACACCAAATATTACCTCAAATTGAACAGCGAAAGACATTCTTTCCTACCGTCGAACATAATGCCAACAATATAACCCATTTTTGATACCTTCAATTACAAAGATCATCTCCTCCATTTCAATTTAAGTGGACAGTGGCGATTAACGTGTTTGATGTGGCAAAAATTGGACAGTTATTTAAAAAACAGTTTTTGAAATTTTTTGAAATGGATGAATGTGATAATTAGGGTTGGACAAAACTTCTGAACCGAATCGAATCGGACATGAACCGAACCAAGCGGTTATTCTTAAATTAAATATTCGAACGGGTATTTGAATCGAAAATCGACGGGTTTAGTTTGGTTCTCGATTCTAGACGAAAAACCAAATAAGAACCGAATCTTTCTAATTTTTTTATCTTAAATAAGTTAAATTATTTTATTTTTTCTAAATAAATTTACTAACTAATTAATTTAGTTCAAACCCAAATATATGATTTTACCATTTCTAATTTTCAACCAAACCCAACTTAATCAAATTGATATAAGTTTTACCAAAATCTCTTATTCTACCGTAGTGTTGTTTCTGCCGTTGTATTATTATGAACTCGCCATCTTCCTCTTCCTGTAATTTTATCAGTCAAATTTATGAAGAATTCAATAAAGAGACGTGCAAAAGATATTACGATATTGGACTACGTTATTTTGTAAAAGTTAAGATTGACCAATTATAGTCGAATTAATGTAGTTTTTTTGTAAATATAAAAAAAATTAAATATTATACGGAACTCAGGAACTGAATAGAATCGAACCTAACTAAATCGAATGGAACTAAACCCAAACTGTTTCATAATTAAATTTGGACCCGACGGTTCCATTTACTAAATACCCGAAAATTCAAGTTCGGTTCAATTCTCTTTAGAACCGAATCGAACGGGACCATGTCCAGCCCTAGCGATAATGTCAAATCATGATTGTCAACAAACATTGACAACCATCATTGTACAAGTAGTATGATTGATACTCAAATACGTAAAGTAGGTGGAACATTTTTTAATGTAATCTAATTTTCAATTAAGTGAAACTTGATGCTAATTAGCATACATGTATGTGAATAATGAATTGTATTTTTGAATGTGAAATTCTAATTAATATTGATTCAATGAATGTGATTATGTGAATATTAATTAATTGAGAATTAATAACAGGAAAATAGAGGTGAATATGAAATTTTAATTAATATTAATTAAATGAAGGCAAATGTTAATTAATTGAGAATTAATATAAGTGAATACATGTTAGAATTACATCTAAATATTTAAATGAAAATGAATGACAAATGTTATACATAAATTAACGTGAATATTAATTCATTTAGAATCAATAGCAAGAAATTTATGCGTGACAATGAATATTAAATCATTTACACTAAACGAATATAATTTAATTTCAAATTAAGTGAAATTGAATGCTAATTCATGAATGTGAATAACGAATTATATGCTTGACTGTGAATTCAGATTAATATTAATTAAATGATTGTCAATGTCAATTAATTGAGAATTAATAACATGGAATGCAATGATTTTATAGCATTTGTTATAGTTTGTAAATTAAATATATATTAAAAATGAAAAATAAAGTATTATTAAAATAATTAAATTGTAGTAGGATTATAATCGTCAAAAAAATGATTCTCGCATAATCTAATATTTACTAATAGATTGTAGATTAAAGACATTTTACCCTAATATCTTATGCATAATGATGTTAAACGGGGGCGGGGGTACAGGCCCCGCTTGCCAACCCATATCTTATATAGTGCTGTAAATGGATTGGATATGGATCAGATTTGCCTATATCCAATCCGATCCGATAAGAAAAATTTTCGATCCGATCCAATCCGATAATCTAACGGATATTTGATTATTAAATCCATATCCGATTTGCTATGTTATCGGATATCCGATCCGAAATTAATAAAAATTAGGAAAAAATCAATGTTCTTTAAAAAATTTGGAACTAACTTGAGATCCACATGTTTTTATTAGCAAACCCAATAATGATTTCTACCATTATGATGTTCCTTTTTAAATGAAAGATTCTCTTCTAGTTTTCTATTGACATTCGATGTGGAACAATATAAAATTAAATTTCAATTTTAAATATAAATATTTTATTTCATTATTTCCATTAACAAATCAAATTATTTGTTACATATTAATTATTAGTTTTTGAAGTTGTAAAATAAATTACAATAATAAATTTAATTAAGAAAAATATAGATTTTTATTTACTTTAAATTAGTAAACTAAAACTAAAAAAAAAAAATATTGTTTTTATAATAATTTACATTTATGTGTATAGTTATTTATTTAATTTGACAACCGGTTTGATATCGATTCGACCCCAATTCGACTTTTTGACCATTGACCCTTTTCCTTTTTCGGGTCGATATCTTGATCGATTTTTAAAACATTGGTTAAAATCAATTTTTTTTTTTAAAATTTTCAAATTCTTAAATATGTTTAATAATTATAAATTTTTCAACTTTTTTATGTTTTGAATTTGATTACTTTTTATTTTAAATTTATTTATTTTAGTGACAAATAATATGGCATAAAAATATTTTACTGACTCAATTATTTATATAACAAGTCGGATCAGATTGTTATCGGATCGGATTGACTTATATCCATATTTGATCCATTTAATTAACGAATTATCGGATTGAGACACTAAATCCATCTCCCATTAATTTCGTCGAATTCGAATCAAACTTCAATCCATTGAGGGCCCTAATCTTATGGACAGTGTGAAGTGTACTTGGGACCCGTAGTTTGACGACGTGTAGTCCAATCAATCAATGGGCCTACAATAACATGTTATGGGACCAATAGCGCCAAAAATCTGACAAACCTAGATTGTGTCGTTTGTCGGTTGTTTCGGACTTCAAGCGAATATTAAGATTGTTAATAATATTTTAAGTCCGTAGGGCTTCCCTGTTCGTCTTCCCTTTATCATTTCAATTTTGTTGCTACTGCTCTTTGTTGTTGACAAGAGCTCTTTGTACAATTTTTCGTGAATATATGAGATTCAATTCAAGACTTAGATTGACGGGATTTGTAAATATTTGATTGTGAATTTTGAGGCTGGGGATAATCCAGGGTTCCTTAATAGCGTTCTGAGATATCGTCACAAACAGTCTAAATTCAATTTGAGAATTGAAAAATGGCAAACTCGGAGAAACAATTATTCGCTGATGAATGCCAAATTGACGATGTTGATAACTTGGATCAGAATTCTAGCGACGAGGCATCATCAAGCCAGAGCGTTGATGAGGCCTCGGCGGCTGGGAATCCTTCGGTAAGAGGGAGGTCGAGAGAAGTTCGAGTGGAGGATGGGGAAGATCGGGAGGATGGAGTTTTGCATTGGCTTCTGTCTCCAGATAAGCATGTAATGGGTGCCTGCCGTGCGGACGAGAGGTTGAAGCCTTTGCTGAAGCTCAATGTATCTAATGGCGCAGCTGAGGATCGTCTGCTGGCTCACCTTAGCCAGGTAAGTATAATCAAATGAAAACTGCTAAGTGTATTGGTTTTTAGTTTAGAGTTGGAGAAAGTTAATTTCAAATTGGAAGGGAAATTATTCTATTCCAATCCTCTACAGACGTTGTTTTGTCCGTAAATCTTCCTATTTAATTGAGATCAATTTGTGAGGTGTTTGCTTAAGTTTGTATTCTTTGCTATGGGTAAGCAATTATATGCTTAAAGCTGGTTAATCGTTTCCTAAGTTGTATCATCTGTCCTTATATTCTTAAGATTCTTTACAGGAACTGTGCTTGGTTTGTTTTATTTGTTAAGTTTCTTGACTAGCAAAATCTCCTATTTGATTTGGCCATTTTAACTGTTTGGTTGATACGAGTACTTCTCATATAATTATAAAACTGCTTGTATATTACATTATTTTTCTGATTTTATCTCTATTGATGTCTTACTTAAATTTCTGGAACAGCACTTTGAGCCATCAGAAGTTGGCGTGTTAGCTAGATCATTGTGCTTACCTCTAGTTACTATCCGTGTGGGAGAGAGCAACAAGAAAGGAACCCTCTTGTGTCCAACATCTGCAAGGTAGTTTCAATCTCATGAATTGTATTACACGTTTGTATGGTTGTCTATCTGTATATTAACCTCATCATGTCATCCTTCATGTGATTGTTAGGGGAGGGGGGTTGGAGTTGCGATAATTACGTACTTGGCCAAAGATAATATGTATACGTGCATTTAAGTTGGGTAATATGCTAGGTGGCTAGGTCGGGTGCTTTCAACTGTTGGTTTCTTTGTTTGTTATCTTCCTAAGAAGCTATTGAAATGAATTATTCCTCGGTAAATTCCTTTGGTTTGTTGATAATAAGCTAGTTTTTACTTATCATCTGTAAACACCAAGTGAAAGGTCAGTAAAACAAAGCAATTACTTGATATGATTAATTCAAATTTCTCTTTTGGGTTAATTAAATTCTATAAACCTTTATATTCATTTTGATTTTTTTTTAACTTGGTCGTTATTAACTGAGACACTCTGAATATACCGATCCCCAAAGAACAAACGTTAGACGCTAATCAACCCTAGTTCACTAGAGTTGATGAGGTGTCTGGTGGAATGGAAATTCAGAAGAAAAGGCAACTTAGATTTTCGCCAAATGACATCCATTAGTGCGAACTTATTTCAGTTTGTATCACAAGCCTCTGCTTTCTCTGTTGACCCTTTCTCTTTTCTTTCCTTCTCCTCTTTTATGTCCTCTCTGCGTGTTTGTCTGGAAAACATACATTTTTGTGAACTGACCGTTCCCTACCCAGATGAATTACAGTGACTAATTCTTTATCCTTCATGTTGTGGAATCCTGTTTAGACAGTTATTTGTATGTACCTTATGTTTAAGTGTATATTTGGTTGTCGCATACCTGCAGGTGGTTTGATGCTTGATTGTTGTTTTCTTCCATTTATTTGCGTACTATCTCAACGTTTTTGATAAATGTCATTTTTGGGAGTCCATTGTACACCTTTTCTCTAGGCTACCAACTTTCTTTATTTGCCTGCATTTTTTCCTGCTGCATGCCATTTCTATATGGATGCCTATGGACATTGATGTTATCATTATTGGAGTTAAACCTTTCCCAAGAAAATATATGTTGTTATTTTCCCTCAATATTCTTTCTTTCTCTCCCTTCATCAGTTGTTTTATCCAGAGTTTCTTTTTCCTTCTGAATGTCTCATAGTAGTGGAGAGTTATATTATCATTTCTGATCCCTAAACTTGTTTAGGGTTCACTTTTAGTGTCTTGTACGTGAATTGCAGACATGTCTTAACCATCATCTTTTGATTGCACTACATGCTGGACCTCGTCTTAGACCTTTCTTGATATGGCAGTACATAGCTAGGAGGTGCCATTGACATGTGGAGACATCAGGAAGGTTGGTGTGATAAATATGTTTGTCACATTGCTAATGAATGGAGATCGTAGAGACCTCTCTTATTGATAACCATGAGAATGGGAACTGAAGCGAATGACTTGTTTCGGTATTATAGTGTCACGGCTCCATATTTTACATTAAGTTATGTCCATTTACTGTTTAATAAGTTTATATCATTTATCTGTTACCTGTATTAATGTTGTATTTTTTCAAGAAGTATTTATTATGAGTGGCACTAATCTGATGATTTGAAGATGGATTAAGCCTTATATTTGCTAATATCGTCAATTATTCCTAGATTCTAAATGGTGGTACATTTAGCTTGTTCATGGTCAATATTTACCTTTCCAAGTGAAAATATCTCTTGACTTGTAGGTAAATTGGCGTTTATTATTATGATCTCTGAATTAAGTAAAGGTAGCTTCATGTTCCTATTTAATATTTCATCTCATATTTTATTTTTCTTAAGTTATATAACTTGTTTACGAAATCAATGTCTTTCTAATTGTTCTGTACTTGCTATGATTTTTTATTTGTTTAACTTATTACCATTCAATTTTTTGTTGTTCTTTTGATGCTCATTACTCGAAGACGCTTGCTATATATGTTGACTAGTATGTGATTAACTTCCATGAGTGCTTTTTACATTGTTAAACACGTTTTTGAAGATATGGCCTATTTTTGGCTTTCATCCCCTTTGTTTAAGTTCTACTTTTTCTATCCGATCAAACTCAAACTTTAATCTCAGCCCACATTCAAAATTACTATTCATTATTATCCACCCGTTTTGTGGTCCCTATTGGTATTCCACCTGAAAAGAAGTTACTAATAATCAATCCCGAATAGAGGTGAGAACTCTATAAGACTTTCTTTTCCTTTCTTTCATTCATTCTGGCACTTTTAATGTGGATAAATGAACAAAAAAAGGATTTATTTCAAACATTTTAATATTATATAAATTATGTGATGGGCAGAACGTGAAATACTTCTTAGCCTCTTGTTTATTTTGTTGCGTTAGATAGAAATGCAGGTAGGGGCACGAAAAGGCTAAGGCTTACCAAATTTTCTATGCAGTGATGCTGTTTAGAAACGTGATAGGATTCCATTCTATTATAGTTAAAATAGGAAGGAGGGTATTTGGGGGATTTTATAAAATAAGGCATCACACCAGATGTATATCGGGGGCGGGGGCAGTGTATTTCTTTGCATCCAAGAAGAAATTGGGAGAGAGAGCCTCTTGAATGCTCATCAAACTATTGTAATTCCATTGTCTTTTCATTCAGTAATACAAATTTGAGTTCCTATTAGAGCATTGATTCTAGGGAAGACCAGTGCCAATTTGAGAAAATGGCAGAACCATTGAAGATATTGCCAGATAACATGGTGGAAGACAGATTTGAAGAAATTGCTGAGCTGAAGAAGATGTCAGGGCACGCTGTGGAAGGGAAGATAGAAATTGGGTTGGGTTCAGAATTAAGGCTGAAAATTGGGTGCGAAAATCAGTGGAGTTGGGCCAAATTACACAGGTAGCCAATGGGGTTGAGAACCACAACTTACCATTAAAAAAGCCCAAGGTAGATTATGCCCAATTCTCGTCAGTAGCCCATCTGGGGCTTACGCCCATCCAGTACACCCAGCTCCCTTCAATCGTGTCTATGAAGGAATCTGACTCGCCCACCTTTGCAAAAATTGTGATCACACACAACTCCCCCACAGTCCTGGCAATAGACCTATGCTGAGCTCCAGGCCAAGATGGATGAAGGATTGTGTTTTAGATGTGATGAGAAAAACTCTATTGGGTATCATGGAAAAAATAAGGGGTTGGAGATTTGGTGATTAGGGATGACATAGAGGGAATAGGGGACAAAGCGAAAGAATCCAACAACAGGAAAGAAACTACGAGGGTAGAGGACTCAGGTTGAGCTTTCAATAAATTCCATGGTTTTGGTAACTGCTACAAATTCAACGAGCGTTTAGAGGCAGATTGTGCAACAGTATGTAATCATTTTGGTGGACAGCGGTGTTACCGACAGTTTTATCCAGTCAGACCAGGTTCAGAATTTTGGAATTCCATGGTGGGCTACTGGTTATGGGATTTTCATGGACAAGATACTAGACCAGGTTCAGAATTTTGGAATTCCATGGTGGGCTACTGGTTATGGGATTTTCATGGACAAGATACTAGCGGTGGTAACTGGATTGGGTGAGTATATCCACTCCTTCGGGCTGAAATATCCCTTTTCTGTTTTGACCGTGGCTGTTGGCAAAGGAAATTGTCCGGTTGTGCGGAGTTCTGGAATTGTCTCGGATTTCCATATTTAGGGCAAGGAGAATTTCAGGGGTGGAGTAATTGATAGGATTCCATTCTTTATAGCTTTGATACCAAATGATAGGCACCTGAATTTGTATTATTGAATGAAAGAATGTAATTGAATTACAAGTTTTGATGAGCATTAGAGAGGTCCATCTCTCTCCAATTTCAAACCCCAATTTCTGCCTGAATAAGAAGGAATACAATGGCCCCCTGCCCCCTATATATAACTGGTGTGATGCTGTATTTTGTACAATACCCACTCTCCTCCCTATTTTAACCATGATAGAATAGAGTCCTATCAAAACGCTACTTGTTTGTTTAATAAACAGAAGTTCCTCTAAAAATGTCTTAGATTATCTGGCATCTTAATACATATCATTGATGTTCCTTTGGGATATTAGGTGGTTGGCTCTAATATCACCCCTCCCTTTTGTTAGATTTTTCCTAATTTTAACCTTGTAAAGAGGAGAGTTCTCTAGCTGTTTTGAGACTATATTTGGGAGGAAAACCCAGGTACAATATAAATCACCAATAAGAAATATAGCCCACTGGACCCAGTAAAGTTTTGGGAGATTCAGGGTGAAGGGGATCTAATACTATGCAAGGTTAGATAATATATGTCTGAAGTTAAATTTTTTATCAGGCCAACAGTTTTTGGGCGATTGGTTATCTTGTATATTGATTCCCTTTCCTAATTCCACCTGACTTTAAATCGGTCAATCATTTTTTATTAGTAAAAATAAATGAGGAATAGGTAAAAACTTTAGGAATTATCTGAAACATGGTGTTTAGTATGAGCCTTCTTTTGAAATTTGTATGTATAGGCTATCATTCTAGTCGTCATTATTTTGTTTGTATAATTCCACTGAGCCATGCATTACATTATTTTCCTTGCTTGGATTTATTCTGGTTTATTTAGTCTGAATGTGGCTTTCTGAACCTTCTTTGTTTGTAATTTCACCAGAGGGAACTTGACTCTCATGCTTTTGCAAACTTCTGAATTGTGCATCTCATTCACCGGTGATGATGGTTGTGTAGAGAGGCTAGCAACATTGAGCACTGAGACTCAATGCTCTGCTGTAGAAATTGAAGAAATCTCAGCAGACAAGTCAGGACGATCTTTCTTAATAAAGATCCCAGGTGGTGAAACTTTTTATTTTTGGTGCTCTGAAAAATCTCAGCTTCTCGGAAATGAATTGCTCCAAAAGGTACAATACACAAATTATTCCACTTGAATTTGCATTTGTGTTTGCTGTTTATGTTATTCCCTAATGCCTTGATTTTCTATCCCGATGTAGATGAAGGATATAATTTTGAGAAAACCTTCACTGGCTGAATTAACTGGAATTAGCGAGTCACGCCTCAACTGCTTTGCAATTTACCTTCAAGCTTATCTTGCTGGATCAATGGTGTCTACTGCAAAATCTAGTAACTGTTTTGTGTTTGCTAGCACTTCTCTAGATGATTCGAATGATTCTTCTGAATTTCATTATCCTCAGTCTTCATTCACAACTATGAAAACTTCACGTTTTCGGCACTATGGCAGTCAAGGAGCAAAGACGAACCCAGTGTATCAGGGTAGCCTCAGTCCTAGGTCAAGTTCCTTTAAAGAGGGTTTGCCAAGAAGCTTGTCTTCATTGAGAAGTATTGCCAGAGAAAAAATGAGGCGACGTGGAGAAAGCTATGTTTCATGTGTTGAGAGCTCAGACATTGCTTCTGCAAGTAGTGCAGCTCGGTCTAGTTCAAATTGCTTTGAGAAGGACAAGTTTTCTGAAGCAACTGAAATTCACCAGTTTCCTTCATTGAGTTTTTTGGATGTACTCATGAAATCCGCAGAACTTCCCTTTTCTGGCCCGGGAATTCAAGTTACTTCCTTGGGTTTATCTCGTTTCTCTCCCCACTATTGCTTTTGTCCTCCGGCTGCATCGAGTACGCGATGCACTATTGGAACTTCACAGCTGCCTATTTCATCAATTGAATCACTATCTCTACCCCCACTGTCATCTCAGCTATCAACTGCAAGGCCATCCAGTCTTTTGGCGTCAAAACCCTCCCTTAATCTGGCCGAGGTACCCCCCGTGGATTTTCCTCCTCGCTTGGCAGAGCCTTTGGCGAGGTTGCCATTGACAATGCCAACTTCTCAACAGATCTTAACCTATACACCATTAATCTGTGACCCCATTGTTCATATTCCAGTTATAGGTGTTTGCTCCTCTGGCCAAGGGTACTTGGTCAGCGCAGGTCCGGCGATGTCAACATCTGTTTCACCTCTAAACCCGAATCTCATGGACCCCCAGATTCCCGATGCTGAATCAATGCTAGAAAAAGGTGCTAGGGAGACACTTCGATTTCTCATCAACAGCTCCAATCAACCCAACCCACATCTGCTTGACGTATTAAATCCGGTCCTTACCAGCAGTGATGATAAGCAGAACTTGCCTGCTGTTGGAAGCCGAGGTCTTTATAGCAGAGATGTAGATGCTATAGCAAACTGCATGACGGCCATGGGGATGGTTTCATTTACTGACAAATCCACAGGAAGTAACAATAGCAATCGATGTGTTGGTAGAGATTATTTGGTTGATCAAAGTGAGAAGCCTGCCGGCTGTGGTCCATCTACCTCAGATGACTGTTGCTCATACTTGAGAGAGGAAAGGACAGATTGATTGAAACACGATTGCTTTTTCCCAGTTTGGTAATGGAAATGAAGATATTTTGATGTTGAGAATTGTAATTAGTGTCGTGCCCTTTATAACAAAAGAAAAAAAAAAAAATCTTCTCTTTTGTATAGTCTTTTGATATTTCCATCTTTATGTGTCCAAATGTTTCTCTGGTAAATTGGCAGCTGGGATTTATTGTAATTATAGATCAGTGATGCTTTTCTTGTCTCGTCTTTGTTTATGAAAATTTCAATTTTATTGATTCTCTTCAGGTGCTGGAATAATTTTCCAAAGTAGTTCAAGCTCAGGTTCATAGAATGCCTGCTTGAAGATGTTAAAATCGAAGTGCTAAAATACTTAATATTACTTACGAGCTAAGATATTCCTTGTCATCCTTGATGATGCTAAAATAATAATATCATTAGCCTCAAATAAAATAAATTTTAATTTGATGAATTACTAAATATATCGTATATAATTTTTATTTATTTTTTCAAATTATAATTTCGAACTTTGGTGAGACAACTAATCTTCGGAAAAACACGATTTTTCTCAAAATAAAACAAATAAAATTGTCTTTGCAAGTTGTGACTACTAAAGCAACTTTCTGTCCTTATCAACGAGGTACTGTCCTGTGAATTTTGCTCTAAAGATTATAATCATTTTGCATTCACACAAGCCTACATAGAAACATCAACGAGTGTTTGGTGGAGATTGGCTTGTCCCCATTATGATGCCAACTATGGCACTTTTTTCCCTTCACTTCTTATCAAAGGGCCTAGGCGACTAAGCTTTTCGATCATCAGGTCATGGGATGTCCGCCAGTAAAATACCATCATTGTACATTATGGGGTCAATATGCTATTGTAGTACTTCTAAGTAGGTCTCAAACTAATACCGTGCTCGAACATGAGTTTTGTTACATGAACATGCGAAATCATGCTACATGTACATTCTCATTTACATTAGATTTGTCACTCTTTCACATAACAACTATCATAGCCATTGATTTCTACAATATCCTATCACATCACTTGCAAAATTTTAAAACATAGGGGGAATGTCGAGGACAATGTACATATAGCTTAATTAGAGCCGATGTGACCCTATCCGTCCAGCGTCATTGCTCGAACATCTCTATCATGGCCAGCAATGAGCACAAATGCCCATAGAAAGTGATATGTGTAGCTTAGCACATTATTTTGTTAGCAATCCACTATGGTTAGGATGGAGCAAAAATCCTCTTTTGCTATTGAAGATGTATCGAATGAACCATAATTTGAGAAAAGAACAAGGCATTTGGCAAATACGTTAGATTGCGATGCAGGATTGTACCCACGTGAATGTGAGTATTATAGGCGAGTCTTCTTGCAATTTCATATTGATAAGCTTTATGGGTTGAAATATGCAATGTATCGAGATGAAGTCTGTCTGGCCTTTAATTAGGAAGACTTTAGGTAAAAATTCGCTTTCCAACCAGATTTATAGTCCGGCTGTATACAATTCTTGAAGGAATTATTCCCTGAGTACTGGGAATAATTACAGAATTAAAACAGGATGCTCCTCCTGTGCATTTTTGTGCGTGTGTTTTTTTCAACTTTGAATATGTGTTGTTGATCTCAAATTTTGGTATCAATTTTGTAAATTTTTTCTGTACTTGTAGACTGACTGTTCTTGAAGGAATTATTCCCTATAATTTAGTAAATCAAATAATTACAAAATTATTACATGATGCTGCTGTGGCAGCATCCTGTGAATTTGTATGTGTGTGTGTGTATTTTTTCCAACTTTGAATCTGTGTTGTTGATTTCAAATTTCTATATCAATTCTGTACATTTTTTCTGTACTTGTAGACTGACTGTTCTTGAAGGAATTATTCCATGAGTACAGGGAATAATTACAGAATTATCACGTAGCATCCTGTGAATTTTTGTGTTTGCGTGTGTGTTTTTTCCAACTTTGAATCTGTGTTGTTGATTTCAAAATTTGGTATCAATTCTGTACATTTTTTCTGTACTTGTAGACGGATTGTTCTTGAAGGAATTATTCCATGAGTACAAGGAGTAATTACAGAATTATTACATGATGTTGTTGTGGCGGCATCCTGTGAATTTGTGTGTGTTTTTTCCAACTTTGAATCTTTGTTGTTGATTTCAAATTTCTGTATCAATTCTGTATATTTTTTCTGTACTTGTAGACTGACTGGTCTTGAAGGAATTATTCCCCGAGTACAGGGAATAATTACAGAATTATCACATGATGCTGCCACACAGCAGCATCCTGTGAATTTTTGTGTGTGTGTATTTTTTTTCCAACTTTGAATTTGTGTCGTTGATTTCAAATCTCTGTATCAATTCTGTACATGTTTCCTGTACTTGTAGACTGACTGTTCTTGAAGGAATTATTCCCTCAGTACAGGGAATAATTACAAAATTATTACAGGGTGTTGCTGTGGCAGCATCCTGTGAATTTGCAGCAACATCCTGTGAATTTGTATGTGTGTGTGTTTTTTTTCCAACTTTGAATCCGTGTTGTTGATTTCAAATTTCTGTATCATTCTGTACATTTTTTTCTGTATTTGTAGACCGACTATTCTTGAAGGAATTATTCCCTGTACTTGAGTACAGGGAATAATTACAGAATTATCACAGGATGCGGCAGCATCCTGCGAATTTGTGTGTGCTTTTTTTTTCTTTCCAACTTTGAATCTGTGTTGTTGATTTGAAATTTCTATATCAATTTTGTACTTTTTCCGGATTTATAGACTGTCTGTTCTTGAAGGAATTATTCACTGAGTACAGGGAATAATTACAAAATTATTACACGATGGCAGCATCTTGTGAATTTTTGTGGGTGTGTATTTTTTTTCAACTTTGAATCTGTGTTGTTGATTTCAAATTTCTATATCAATTCTGTACATTTTTTCTGTACTTGTAGACTGACTGTTCTTGAAAAAATTATTCCATGAGTACAGTGAATAATTACAGAATTTTCATAGGATGCTGCTGTAGCGGCATCCTGTGAATTTGTGTGTGTGTGTATTTTTTCCAACTTTGAATCTGTGTTGTTGATTTCAAATTTTGGTACCAATTCTGTACATTTTTTTTGTACTTGTAGACGGACTGTTCTTGAAGGAATTATTACAGGATGTGGCAGCATCCTGTGAATTTTTGTGTGTTGTGTTTTTTTTCCAACTTTGAATCTGCTTTGTTGATTTCAAATTTCTGTATCAATTCTATACATTTTTTCTGTACTTGTAGACTGACTGTTCTTGAAGGAATTATTTTTTGAGTACAGTGAATAATTACAGAATTATTACATGATGCTGCTTGTGTGTGTGTGTGTGTATTTTTTCCGACTTTGAATCTGTATTGTTGATTTCAAATTTTGGTATCAATTCTGTACATTTTTTCTGTACTTGTAAACAGACTATTCTTGAAAGAATTATTCCATGAGTACAGGGAATAATTACAGAATTATCACAGGATGCAGCTGTAGCGGCATCCTATGAATTTGTGTGTGTGTGTGTATTTTTCTCAACTTTCAATTTGTGTTGTTGATTTCAAATTTTGGTATCAAATCTGTACATTTTTTCTGTACTTGTAGATGGACTGTTCTTGAAGGAATTATTCCCTGAGTACAAGGAATAATTACAGAATTATTACAGGATGTGGCGACATCCTGTGAATTTTTGTGTATGTGTTTTTTTTCCTACTTTGAATCTGTATAGTTGATTTCAAATTTCTGTATCAATTCTTTACATTTTTTTCTGTACTTGTAGACTGACTGTTTTTGAATGAATTATTCCTTGAGTACAGGGAATAATTACAGAATTATTACAGGATGCTGCTTATGTGTGTGTGTTTATGTTTTTCCAACTTTGAATTTGTGTTGTTGATTTCAAATTTTTGTATCAATTCTGTACATTTTTCTGTACTTGTAGACTTACTGTTTTTGAAGGAATTATTCACTGAGTATAGGGAATAATTACAAAATTATTACAGGATGCTGCTGTGGCAGCATCCTATGAATTTGTGTGTGCGTGTGTGTATGCATTTTTTCCAACTTTGATTCTGTGTTGTGTTGATTTCAAATTTCTGTATCAATTCTTTACATTTTTTCTGTACTTGTAGACTGACTGTTCTTGAAAGAATTATTCCATGTACTTGAGTACAGGGAATAATTACAGAATTATTACAGGATGCTGAGCATCCTGTGAATTTGTGTCTGTCTATTTTTTCCAACTTTGAATCTGTGTTGTTGATTTCAAATTTCTGTATCAATTCTGTACATTTTTTCTGTACTCATAGACTGACTGTTACATTTAGAAAATAGGTTTTTTTTTATACACTCCAACAATGCTATATTTTGAATCCTTATTTACTTTTTTCAAGAAATATATTTTATTTAACATAATTTTGTTTGTATCTCGATGATCAATCACTTCAAATATTATTTAAATAATTTAAGAAGTAAAATAAGAGCATTTTCAAGAAATCCTTTCAAATGATATTATTTTATTTTAAAAAGTCAAACTTTAAAATTAGGTTCTAATATACTCTTACTTTTTAACTTTTTAAAATAGAAAGTGTAACTCTACATATACATAGTCAAACTTACTCATGATTTGTGCTTTGTATCAATGTTATAAAAATCAAACATATTATTGATCCGAAAAGGGAAGGGGTTAAAACGTTAAATTGGAGTCGAATTAATAATTAAAATAAATAAATATATTTTTAAAGGATTAATAACAGAAACCCCCTATAAACATTTCCATTTACGATATACTCCATATCTACCCCCCTTGAAACATTTTGTGCGAAAAATCCCCCTATCGTCAATATCTGTTAGAGTTGCTATTAAAACAATAAAAAATGCCAAAATTAAAAAAGATAATTGCAATTTTGGTACCCAAACTTTTTATTTTTTAAAAAATTAAATTAAATTAAATTTTTTTATATATGCTACCTACAATCTCAAATCTTTAAAAGTTTATTTTCCGCTCCATGCCACCCAATCTATTTCATCTTCTTTCAAAAAAAAAAAAATAATAATAATCACTCAGAGGAGCCTGATGAAATAAACCCCCTATCCACTCTCATTTACTCTTCTTAAATCTTAATGCCCCATAAGTCCCTCGTGCACATTTATCAATAAATTTGATTCAAAAGATATTAAATAGATAAAAGGGAGTACTTTTGGAGAAGATGCATTTTATTTTGGAATAAACACCATTTCTCAAAATTCACTCTCAAGATTTTGGTTATTTGTTTTGTTTATTTTTTGTTATGTGGTCATTTATTCATATGAATTTTTGGGCCCACGATATTGATTATTTCAGAGGAAATTGTATTTTCTAATTTCTTTTCTTTGTTATAATTCTTCACCATTTTCAATTGGCATTATATTTTAATTTGTATTTGAAAGTGTCACGCGTTTTCTATACCGTGATTTACGCCGTAAGTGTACGGTGTCAAGTTGTGTAATATAGTAATAGAGTTAAGAGTTTCGAACCCACATGGATTGTAATTCAAATATCTATTTATTACTATAATTATATAGCCTTTATTTTATCTAGACGAATGAGTTATGAATCAATATTGTTAACTAATCTAACGATAATTTTGGTGACGAATTCAATGAATACAAATTATATGTATTTAATCAAGATGGAAAAGTCTAGGGAATGATTTCACCTAACTATTCAAAAAAAAAAATTAGTTATCTCTAATTAATTTCCATGTTTATAAGTAAGTACCCTAATATAATTCTACCCCCTCTCTCGAGTGCCGAATAAAAATTAATCATAGAAATTAATTTCAATATCTCTATTTTGAATTAAAATCTAGAAATTATCAAATTCATGATTCTTTTATGGAGTAAACTTCAAAAATCCTATACTTTCCCTCGAAACATATAAAATCTATGTTGTGTTAATATTATGATCGAGCCTAAATTTCCCTCTCTCGAGTGTCGAAATTAACTAGCATCCACTCATTCAATTAGTTGTCAATTAATTGAAAGCATTAAAATAATAACACAAATAAACGGAATGGAAAATTTCATAGAAATAACTAAAATAAATTAAAATCATACTCTCAAGTTTTGGTTACAATCAAACTCTAGAAGAATAGTTTAGTTCATGATAAAAAAAAATGAAATCTATACAATTCAAAATAAACAACGTAAAGAAGAGAATAGAAAAAACTAGTTTTTGGATAGATCTTCAATCTTCTTTCTTGACGTTGTTCTTGCCTCCATTTGATTTCTTGAATTATGCCCACTTTGCCCCCTTCAATTGTGTCTTGAATTCCCCCCTCTACCCCTAAAAGTGGTCTTTAAGGTTGTATTTATATCATGAATTCTACTGAATTTCAATAATTTAGTAATGTGGGCCCCGCGCTACGACGCCCATCTTAGGGTGGAAAAACTGCACTTCGCGTCTTTCATTATTTTTATCATAACATTTTCTCCTGATATTCGATTGAGGTGATTCAAGATGATTTGAAAAGATAATTCAATGGGATACAACTTTGTTTCAGATTTCATTTTCTAATTCAAATGTTTGCTATGTCACAAATGAGTTTCAATACGAGACTACAAATCTGGAGCATAATTTTTTCAGTTGGAAAATGATGTGTGATCATACTTTGACTATATTTGATCCATTTGACTTCTTTTTTCATCCAATTGACTCCAAGCACTCTTGAATCTTTATTTTGAGGTCCGACACAACTTTTGAGTATTTACACTTTAGTCTCCGAACTTTGGATATCTTACAATTTAGCTCTTTTCTCCAATTTTGTCAACTTTACTTATTTCCTTCAATTTCATCAATCTATATCACAACATCAAAACACATATTAAAACGTTCTAAAACTCTCTCAAGGATAACAAAATAACAAATTAAGTGGCATAAATATTATGAGTGTAGAACACTCATCAAATACTCCCAAATTTAGTATTTTGCTTGTCTTCAAGCAAATACAAAACTCTAGAAATAACTAACGAACCTTCAAACCAAAACTAAATCAAAGAAAATAACTTAAAACACATTTTTCTAGATATCTTGCCTTCAGAGCTCAGGATTGAAAACATAACATCAATTTCATGAATCACTTCAAAGTTATAGTGCACAAACTAAATTTTCACCTATTCAATGCAAACAAGTGTGTGTGTGTGAAGAGTTAAGTACAACGCTATACAATAATAAGTTGATCCAATTTCCGACCTTAAAAGTCAAATATTTCTTTACTTCAGTCGTGAGATTCATATACCCCCCCAACTTGTTTTCTTTTCACTTCTCAAGGTGTATTCTAAACTTAATTTTTAATACTAAATTCTTACACCACTCAAATTTGGTTAATTTTAACCGACAATGTCAATAATTCAAGCCATGTGATAATTCTCTTAATTTATGAGTGCTTCGATAATCAAGCTTATACTAAGTAATTCAAAATCACTAGATATCTAAGCCCTCAACATTTTTTCACAATTGCACAATTTTTTCCGCCCTTTTGATTTTGATTTTTTTCAGCTCAAGATTAACCTCACCCTTTCTTTCTATTCTTGACCACTATAACGAGCTTTTAGTCGGTAACTCATCGATTTTGAAATATCAAAGGGTACCAGATCTTAAGAAACCCCTAAGGATTTAATAACTTGAGTAAAAAAGGTGCAGGCGTGAAACAATGAGTTAACAAGTGCAATGCTATTTCTTTAAAAGGAAAGCAAAAATGATCAGGGCTAGATTCCTAGCATGTGGTCATCACTTAGTTTATACTTAAAAGCTAAAGACACTCCACACATTTTTTTTCAGCATGCATGAAATTACCACAATCCTAAATCATATCATTTACTAGCTCGAACACCCCAAATTATATTATAGAAGGTTAAGGATATATTGAATATTCGATTTTAGGATTGATCATCTAAGTTCTCTATTTCAACCTATAAACATGAATTAACCTAATCATGTACAACACCACAATCAACTCATGTACATAAATACTTTACATTCTGCATGAATAAGCAAAAAATTTAACTAAAACACATAACATATTCATGATCCATAAACTAACACACGTTCTCAATAATATATCATTGCCGACAAAGCTATCTAACTCACACAAGCATGCAAAACAAGTAAATTCTCATTTTTTTTAAAAAAAACACGCACACAAAATAAAAATATTAGGTAATTAGACAATTTATAATACACCCCCAAACTTAAATTGAATATTGTCCCCAATGTAAAATTAAAGAAAAGTGAGGAGAACTTCCCTGAATTATCTGTATTGCTTGTGGCGTTTTGGTGTTTATGATGCTGAATTTGATGGATATTTGTTATACTTCTCCCCCAAACTTGAGAATTATCCCATTTTATCCTTGTCAATATTGGTTTGAGTGTTTTGCGACGTCATGTTCTCGAAAAATCAAATTTTAGATATTAAATATATGGAACATGGTTACTTAGCTCAAACATTTAATAACCAACTTAATTACTCAAGGACCTAGGGGAAGATGGGATATGGATGATGATTTCTCTAAATAAACTGTGAAATAAACTAAAATATCCTATAACTCGAAAACAAAATAAATAAAAAAAGAAAAAGCTTGGGTTGCCTTCTAAGAATCGAAAACAAAATAAATAAAAAAGAAGAAAGCTTGGATTGCTTTCCAAGAAGCGCTTCTTTAATGTCATTAGTTTGACATAACCAAGGTGTCCGTGTTCGATCTTTAGGTGGTACTTCTCTCTTCTTTCTAAATTTTACCATTGACTTTGTATTCTTCTTCGCTGTAGCATGTCCAATAGAGTTGAATGGTTTTAACTCCGGTGTAGCCTTCAAAACTTCCTTGTGTTTAACAATGTTTGGTGGTTTCAAATGCTTTTTCGCGTGGATTTCTTTTTTGTCAGGTAGAGAAGTTTCATGCTCCAAGACATAATCCACCATTTCATTGGTCCCTTTTCCATTTGTAAATGTATCGGACCTTGAATAGTGGAGAGCCATATGTTGTTCTAGAGGGTCATAAAACACTTCATTCTTGCCTTTCTCGTCCCTCTCCGCGTTGATAGATTTAATCATGTGGCATGCATTGACTTTTTCTGGGGCTTTCTTTTCTTGATGGATGTTGAAGTTCACTTGCTTTTTGATTACGCCCAAGAATAACGCGATAGATGTAGTGCAGCTTTGGGGTAGGGAAGGCAAAAAATCTCGGCGGCTCGGACGGCTCGGGCTCGGTCGCACCGAGCCGAGGCTCGGGCTGGCCCGTGTTAAAAAAAAAAATTTAAACTAAATCTGCCTGCTAGTGCAGGTATTAGTCGCTACATCGCACCGCTAAGCACGTGCACTACAAATCTGCCTGATTTCAGGCAGATTCAAAATTTTAAAAAATTTGTCTGTTTTCAAAAAATCTGTCTGAAAAATCAAATCACAAATAGTCTGTGTACGGTGTACCAAATACCAATGACAATTAGGCGTTAGCGTGCACACAAGATTTTTTCTTGCGTGCACGCAAATTTTTTTTTTTTTTAAATTTTAAAAATTGAATATTTTTTTTTTGTCTATAAATACGAGAAAATTTTTATATTTCATATCACTCTTCAATCGCTTAACTCACTATTATTTTCAATTTACTCATTTTACCATATTCTTTACTACGATATTCTGTATTCTCCATTTCTCCTCTCCTATCTTTTTACACATCATATTCTTAATTCTTTACTACAATTCCCCTCTATTATAAATTTATAATACGTACACATGGATTTTACCAGTGATGAGATTAATCAGTTTAGAGGTAGTTCGAGTACTCCATTGGGGTACAATGCATCTCAAAATGTTCCAATTGATTTGGAAGATATCGAAGAGGAGGAAGTAGTCGAGGTTAAGAAGTCGAAAAAAGAGTCTGCAGATTGTTGGCAACATATGACTCGGAAAAAAGTTGGGGTTCAAAATGGAGTCGATATTTGGAAAGCATGTTGCAATTATTGCGGTAAAGAACTCAGTTGGAAGCCTAGTTCGAGCACATCGCATTTAAATAGACACATATTAAGAAGTTGCAAAGCGAAACCAGTCGGTCTTGACCCGAAACAGACCGAACTAACATTTACTGGTTCCGGTTCTACTATTTCAACTTTTGTATATTCATAGGAAAGATTTCGTGAAGGAATGGTTACATACCTGGCCGCAGCAGAGATGCCGCTAACGATGATCGAGTCAGTACACTTTACTCGTCTTGTGCAGAATTATCTCCAACCCAGGTATCATTCTTATTGTAGAAATACTCTTCGTTCTGATACTATAAAATTATATAACAAAAGAAAACAAGCTAATATTGAAAGTTTAAAAACTTTTAATTGTGTTATATCATTTACCTCTGATTTATGGATCGGTGTTAATAAAAAAGTTATATTGCTGCTACAGCTCATTAATGACATTGATCACCTATGGATTATGCATAAAAGAATTATTGCATTTAGATGTGTAGAATATCCTCATAATGCGACTAACATATACATGGTTTTAAAAGATATTATACAAGAATATGGTATGCAAGAAATGATTCGAAGTTTTACTTTTGATAATGCTAGTGTAAACAAAGTTGTTGTCGATAAATTTATTGATGATTTGAACCCTATATTTGGAGGTTTATTTTTTCATCAACGTTATATATGCCACATTATTAATTTGATTGTAAAAGCTGGATTAGAACATATAAAAACACCGTTAGATAAAATTAGGCAAGCAATTAATTTTATTACTATATCACCTGCAAGAAAGCAAACATTTAACAGTTTATGTGCTGAGTATGGCTTAGAAGAGAAATCATTTGTCACTGATGTATCACATAGATGAAACTCTACATATCTTATGTTGCACTCGTGTGAAAATTATGATAAAGTTATTACAATGTATTATAATGGTAGGCATACAAATGGACCCGAACATAATTTGGAAGATTGGGAATGAAATCTTGCATTTATCGTTAAAACATTTTTAAAACCTTTTTTCAATGCCACAAAGGAATGTAGCGGTGTTTATTACCCTACATCTTCACTTGTTTTACAATATTTTTTCTATTTTGCACAAACATTTCAAAGACATAGGAATTTCCCAATTTTTGTTGATGTAGTTTAATCTATGGAGTTAAAGTTTCGTAAATATTGGGAAGAGATACCCTCATTATTTTTATTAGCTTCTGTAATGGACCCTCGACTTAATTTAACTGGCACAAAAGCTATTATAAATGGGATTTCACGTTTCATGGATATACAATTTTCACATACGAATATAGAATCAATGTTATGCGAAATGTATAACTATTACGCTGAAAAAGAAGGTCAGTGTAGTTCTACCCAAAATACTTTTTCAAAGAACACTTCAACAAATGTAGATAATATATGGAGTTATTTAGAGACCAATACTAGTATTCCCTCATTTAGTTCTAGTTCGTCAATATCTAGAGCAATAGATGTCAGTGGTACAAATCTTGAAATTCCTTCGGAGTTAGCTAGGTATATGTGCGTGGACGTTCGTAGTATGTTACAACCATAAGAATTACAGGATTTTAGTCTTTTATCATGGTGGAGATGTAACGAAAGGCAGTATCCAATTGTATCAAAAATTGCTCGCGATCTACTAACACCGCCGGTGTCTACAGTAGCATCGGAGGCTGCATTTAGTTTAGGTGGTCGAGTTTTAAGTGACGAACGATCAAGACTAAAAGAAGATATATTGGAGGCTTTAATATGTTTGAAGGACTGGGAATGTGCGGAATTACATCTTCAAGAACAAGTTGATAGTATAATGGCCGATGAGTTACAGCAGATTAAAGCATAAGATATTGTAAGTTTTTAAATTGTTTAGTTTCAATTCAATACGTAATTTTTAATTTTTTTTTTGTTTCAAAAAAAATTGTACACGAAATATTTTATTCGTGTACAATTTTAACTCCGCCTACGATAATTGTAGCCGGTCCCAAGCCCGGATAAAGGAGGAGGGTTTTATTCTTCAATGATAAATAGAATAGTTATTGCCTTGAATTATTGGAATTACGACCCTTAAGGAAATTTCACCATGACATTACAAGAAATAATAGTTACATACTTTAAGTAAAAATGAAGCTTTCATAATCTCTTTAATTTATAACACGTATTACGCATAAAATGTACATTTTTTTTTGTTTTAATGTAGATTTTACAAAAAAAAAAAAAACAAAAAAAAAACCGAGCCGGCTCGGCCCGCTAAGGCTCGGGCCTAAAGCTCGGGCCGAGCCTCATTTTTTTGGCCGGGCCCGGCTCGACTCGGCTCGGGCCAAAAAAGCTCAGGCTCGGCCCGAGCTTTTTTTCCCGGCTCGGGCTCGGGCTCGGGCTCGGCTCGGCTCGTTGCCACCCCTACTTTGGGGTGTCGTATCCACAGGAAGATGGAAAAATATTTAAAGGATCCAGAAGGGATGTATTCTTCTCTCAAGAGTGTAGTTGAATTCAATATTGGAAAAATGAAGTTAAAAATCAATAATTTAAAACAATGAAGTATCGTGATTCCCTCGATTGGATTGGATCATTCACATTAATTATTCAGTTTTATAACTCAATTAGAGGCTTTCATCCGGCACTCTAATCGAAAAATTTATCGTGAAAACCAATTTATTTAAAAAATGTAATCCTAGAATCTAGATTTATAACATGTTTGCACAATTTTATTGAAATTAGATTCATAAATCGACCATATACTTCAAGTATAAAACAGTAAATGAATCACACCAATAAAATAGTTGAGATTTTAATTCAACAATTAATTTAATTCGTCGATAGAAAAAGTATGACTGAATCTATGATTAATTTAATAAAAGTTAAATCAAACTCAACATATATTCATGAAATTGAAATTCAACAAATATTTCGATTAAACAATGGAAAAAGCATGACTGAATCCTTGAAAAATCTAATAAGAATTAAACCAATTTCAATGTAAATTTATAAGAATAAAAACCTAAATTTTAGCATTGTTTGACAATGAAAAGATCAAAATAATTGAATAAAAGATATGAAATCACCAATTCCAACCTAATTCCCTCGTAGCTTCACCAAAATCTTTAGTTCCTCATGTGTTTCTTGAGCCAAATCAGTGAATGAATGGTGTAGAATGAAGAATGAGGCGTTTTGGGGTGTTTTGGAATGTATTTAGGGTTGAAAAGTCGTGCAAGATATGTTACCAAAAGAGTTTGAGTCGTAGAAGGAAACTAAAGACTTGTCTATGAAAAATGCATGTGCTCGCACGCCATATATTTCATTGCACGCACACCGTTCATTGGTTTAGGCTCGATAAGTGAAATTCATGCCCGTGCGCGCGCAAGAGAATTTGCCTGCGCACGCGCAAGTTTGTATTTGAATAACGTTCGGTATTTTGGTTCTAACTTTCTTCACAGGTATCCGATTGAGCTAACTCAAAATGTGTTGAAAATTTAACTCAGAGGGATAGAATTTTTCTTCAAATACCATCTTCTAATTCGATCATTTTACATGTCAAAAACTGGTCTCAATATGAGACTAAAAACTGGTGCAATCTTTTCAGCTTGAAAGTTGATATGTGATAATGTTTTGGCTATATTTCGTCACTTTGACTCCTTCCTTCATCCAATTAACCTCTAAAACTCTCGAATCTTCATCACAAGGTTAGAAACAAGTTAGAGTATTTGCACTTTAGTCCCTGAACTTTTGTTTTCCTCCATTTTGATCATTTTTCACTTGTTTCTCCTTATTTCCGCTACATTCATCACTTGTCCTGCAAAACATGAATTGCATAGAATTAAGCTATATTCCAACATATTAATTAAAAATTGCTCATGTTTTGACAGTAAAATAATTATGTAAAAATGCACTTATCAAACTCCCCCAAACTTGAACTATTGTTTGTCCTCAAACAACAACAATATAACTCAACTCTACGAACAACATGGTTTAACAATATGTCGTGTCTCAAGTTTGAAATTTGGTAGTCAGACAAATGAACAATTACAGCAGTCCAAAAATTAAATCAGTCTCCACATGTTACATGCATAACCTGACTTGTGTGTGTGTGTGTGTGTGTGTGAAAACTCATGTTAGCATATCAAGATTGTGAATGGTTCAGCACTTGTCCCAAAGTAGTCAAATATATCATTTCCTCACTCGAGAGAAACACACACCCCCAAACTTATGATTTGCACTCATTTTTCTTGGGGTGCATCCTAAATTCAACTTTTCAATTCTATTCCTTATTCCTTACCCTCTTGTAGTTTGGATAGACATTACTCCTACAAGTTCACATTTCAACAAGCCGAGATTCTCCTATATTTCCGATTACTTTAACCCTTAAGATTAAACTAAGTTATTGGCTTACTGCTTCTCATCAAAGGTGTAATTTTATCAACTGGATGCCTGTGGCATAATCAATGTATTGAGTGTATGTTTTTTTTTTCTCTTTCATGTTTTCTCCATTTTTTTTTATTTTTTATTTAAATCTTCTCATTTGCTTTCTATATAACCCACGTAGCGAGTTTTAGGCTGATGACTCCCAAATCAGATGACCATAGGGTATCAGGTTTTAATCACCCTCACAGACTTAATCACCCGAGTTATATAGGCTCGAAAAGATGCTTCAATGTACTCAAAAATTAGTGCAATGCCCTGTTCTTTTAGACATCCAATTTCTAAACTAACCTCTAACTTAAACTTTCACATAGTTTTCATCTTATCAGGTTTTAGACAATCCATACAAAATTTTCATCACTAACTCAATATGCCAAACATAAGTAATGGTGCATAGAAAATGTCAAGTGTTACATAAACAGGTCTAAACTAATCCAATAATGCACTATTTCATCATTCATAGCTGATACGTATCTTAATGATCACATAATAACCGGCACAATTATTAAACAAATTCTCAAAAATTTTGAAACTTCATGATATTACTTATGCCAATTCACAACAAAATCCAACAGAATCCTCCCCTCAACTAAATTTTGCATTGTTCTCAATGCATAAACATGAAAGACAAATGAAGGGAATGACAAATATCACATAATAGTGCAGTGAATCAATATAAACTTAAAGTGTAAGAGCCGAAAGTACTTAATGGAATGGTAAAACAAAGAAAATGACAAAATTAACTAGAATAAAAAAGGAAAAGAAAAAAGGCAGAAGAAAAAGAACGAACTCCCCTTGGGTTGCCTTTCAAGTAGCGCCTTTGTTTATTGTCTTTGGTTCGACCCAATGTTTCCTCCCTAACCTGCATCCAGTAAATGTGGTTTCAATCTTCTTTGCAATGCACTAAACTCCTTGGATATAAGTACTGGTGATGTTCTTCCGCCTCCATCAAATACATGCGTGGGATAACCAGAGGAGAACTCAGAATCAGGAGTAGAGACATGCAAGATAAAATGTAAAGTTATCTCATCAGAAACTGGTAATGTAAAATAAGAACTATTTTCAGTGCCGGTCCAAGGAACATACTATCAGCAACCTCTTGAGTGAGTGCATCAATTATGTGTGTTTGACGACACTCGTTATCTTCTTCTAGCTGCTTAGTAACATGAAAAATGTTGACTTCTAAAGTCATATTCGCAAATGAAAGTTTCATGAGACCATTCCTATAATTAATCAGAGCATTAGCGTAGCAAAGAAATGTCTACCAAAAATGATAGGAATTTTAGAGTCAACATTTACATCATCTTTTACATCCAACGCCAAGAAATCCACGGGATAGTAAAATTTATCAATTTGAATCAAGACATCCTCAACTACTCCCCTAGGTCTAACAGTGGACCTATCAGCTAATTGTAAAACTACAGATGTAGGCTTCATCTCACCCAAACCTAATGACAGGTAAATAGCATAAGGCATAAGGTTGACACTAGCCCCTAAATCTAGAAGAGCTTGTCCAAACTCATGACTCCCAATGGTACAAGACACAGTAGGACAACCAGGGTCCTTATGCTTGGTGAGACTCTTTGTTCAATCACTGCACTCACTTGTTCGGTCAAAAAAACGGGGTTCTTGACATTGTGTTTCCTTTGGATAATACATAAATTCTTAAGGACTTTAGCATACGTAGGAATTTGTGAAATTACATGTAAAAAGGGCAAATTGATTTTTACATGCTTTAGATACTCTAAGACTTCACTATGTTGACCAACAGATTTTGATGTGGACTTAAGAGCTAGTGGGAAAGGTGCTCTCACTGGATTTGTCATCACTTCCTCCCTAGGGCTACTCTCTTCAGGCTCACTAGGCTCTTTTTCAGTTTCCATAAGTCTAGGGGTTTGTTCTATGACTTTCCCTGACCTAGTGGTTATGACATTTACCTTCCTAAGATTGTTTACATTAGATCCTGAGGTTTGTGCCATGTATTGCCCGTAGGATTAGGTTGAGATTAAGCCGGACATATACCACGTTCCTCTAGAGCTAAAGTACTAGTTAGTTTAGAGATATGATTCTTCATTTCCTTATGATCTTCAACAATTTGGGTAATCATAGTCTTTAATTTTTGATTTATTTTCCCCTGTGCCTCCATGAAAGCATGTAAGGTATCTTCTAAGGAATTCCTATATGACGTGGGTTGGTATGAGGGTGCATTGTAAGCTCTATTCGTTTGGACGGGTTGCTGGTTTTCAGATTTTCAGCTAAAATTAGGATGATTTCGCTACCCTGGGTTGTAGCTTTTAGAAAAAGGAGCATATGGTTTGTTATACGTGCCTAAGGCATTGCAATATTCTTCATAAACCCCCTTCATCTCAACTAGAGTAGAACACTCTTGTGCTGGATGACCAATTCCACCACATACACCACATGGTCCAGAAGACTCAATACGAGCAACAGTAGATGTAGACTTTGAACTACTAGTGTGTAGGTTCTCAATTTCTCTAGTCAGGGCTTCTATCTTAGCTCTAAGATTGTCTTCTTCCCTAAAATGATAGATGCCTGCACTAGAAATATTTCCTATGGGTCGTGACCTATTAATGTTATCAGTGGCATTGGGACCAGTCTAGGTGTGAGCTTTTTCAGCTAGGTCATCTAAGTACTATATAACCTCGTCAGGATCTTTTTGTAAAAATTCACCGTTACACATCATCTCAATAAATTGACGCTCCCTAGGTGTTAGTCCCTCATAAAAATAACTCACTATACGCCAATTTTCATAACCATGATGGGGACAAAGAACTTGCAACTCTTTGTATCGCTCTCATGCTTGGTATAATGTTTCGATGTCTTTTTGAGTGAATGAAGAAATTTGTTTCTTTAGAGCACTAGTTTATGATGGGGAAAATATTTGCTAAAGAAAGTTTGAGTCATTTCACCCCATGTTCCAATCGAACGTGGTCTCAGCGAGTACATCCAGTTTTTTGCTATATCTTTAAGTGAAAAGGGAAACAATTAAGCTTGAATGCATCTGATGTACCATGTTGATTGTGGAAGGTTGCAATCACCTCCTCAAATTCCCTAATATGCACATATGGGTTTTCATTTTCAAGTCCATGAAAAGTGAGAAGAAGTTGAATCACTCCCGGTTTAAGGTCCATACGTGGCATATTAGGTGGAAAAATTATACATGAAGGTGTAGATGTACGCGTGGGGTGCAGATATCATGCAAAGTTCAATACGGTACATCATGCTCATTGTTGACATTGTGTTATGTGATGAAGTGTCAGTTTTAACAGATATAGAATAAAAAACAGGGTTAAAAAGATGTTCAAACTCTATGTCGGGTCTGTCTGCAGATCGTCCCCGTTCTCCTCGATACCTACTCGTAGAAAAAGTAAAAGAAAGTAAAGTGAAAATATGAAAAATACAATAAATAAAATTAAACTAATTAAAAACAAAATAAAAGGAATGATGTCACCCTTTTGTAGTCGATCCTTACGTGTTTTGTACCGTCTCCCCGGCAACGGCGCTAAAATTTGATTACGCCCAAAGAATAACGCTGTAGTTGTAGTGCAGCTTTGGGGTGTCGTATCCATAGGGAGATAGAAAAATGTTTAAAGGATCCAAAATGGATGGATTTTCTCTCAAGAGTGTAGTTGAATTCAATATTGAAAAAATGAAGTTAAAAATCAATAATTTAAACAGTGAATCATCAGAATTCCCTCGGTTGGATTGGATCATTCACATCAATTAATCAATTTTATAACTCAATTAGTGTCTTTCATCCCGACACTCTAATCGAAAAATTTATCGTGAAAACCAATTTATTTAACAAATGTAATCCTAGAATCTAGATTTATGACATGTTTACACAATTTTATTGAAATTAGATTTATAAATCGACCATATACTTCAAGGATAAAGTAATAAATGAATCACACCAATAAAATAGTTGAGATTTCAATTCAACAATTAATTCAATTCGTCGATAGAAAAAGCATGACTGAATCTATGATTAATTTAATAAAAGTTAAACCAAACTCAACATATATTCATGAAATTGAAATTCAACAAATATTTCGATTAAACAATGAAAAAAGCATGACTGAATCCATAAAAAATCTAATAAGAATTAAACCAATTTCAATATAAATTTATAAGAATGAAAACCTAAATTTTAGCATTGTTTGACAATGAAAAGATCAAAATAATTGAATAAAAGATATGAAATCACCAATTCCGATCGAATTCCTTTATAGCTTCACCAAGATCTTTAGTTCCTCATGTGTTTCTTGAGCCAAATCAATGAATGAATGGTGTAGAATGAAGAATGAGGCATTCTGGGGTGTTTTGGAATGTATTTAGGGTTGAAAAGTCGTGCAAGATATGTTACCAAAAGAGTTTGAGTCGTAGAAGGAAACTAAAGATTCGTTTGTGAAAAATGCATGTGCGTGCGCGCCATATATTTCCTTGCGCGCGCACCTTTCATTGGTTTTAGGCTGAAATTCATGCCCGTGCGCGCGCGAGAGAATTTGCCTGCGCAGGTTTGTATCTGAACAGCGTTTGGTACTTTGGTCATAACTTTCTCCACAGGTATCCGATTGAGCTGATTTAAAATGTGTTGGAAAGATAACTCAAAGGGATACAACTTTTCTCCAAAACCATCTTCTAATTCGATTATTTTACATGTTAAAAACTGGTCTCAATATGAGACTAAAAACTGGTGCAACCTTTTCAACTTGAAAGTTGATATGTAATAATGTTTTGGCTATATTTCATCACTTTGAATCCTTCCTTCCTCCAATTGACCTCTAACACTCTCGAATCTTCATCACAAGGTTAGAAACAAGTTAGAGTATTTGCACTTTAATCCCTGAACTTTTGTTTTCCTCCATTTTGGTCATTTTTCACTTGTTTCTCCTTATTTTCGCTACATTCATCACTTATCCTGCAAAATATGAATTGTATAGAATTAATATATATTCCAACATATTAATTAATAATTGCTCATATTTTGACAGTAAAATAAGTATGTAAAAATGCAATTATCACTCTTCATTAACCCGCAGTGTTAACTTCCATACATCAATCAATGCTCTTCCAGTAGCCTGGAAAGGTCTACCAAGAATCAATGGTACTTTCTCATCATCATCCATGTCTAACACCACAAAGTCCACTGGAAAGATGAACTTATCGACCTTCACCAATATATCTTCAATAATACCCATGGGGTATGTAATTGATCTGTCTGCCAGTTGTAAGGTGAGGATTGTGGGCTTCACTTCTCCAAGACCCAACTTTTCGAACATTGATAGGGGCATCAAGTTAATGCTAGTTCTAAGGTCAGCCAATGCTTTATCAAATGTGATACCACCAATATTGCAAGGAATGTTGAAGTTGACTGGATCTTTCAATTTCTGGGGAAGCTTCTTCTGAAGAATGGCGTTACACTCTTTTGTCAGCTTAACTGTCTCAAACTCCTCAAACTTTATCTTTTTTGACAACACTTCATTTAAGAACTTGGCATAGTTAGGCATTTGGGCCAAGACATCTGCAAAAGAAATGATGTGAATTTTCTTGAAGACTTCCAAGAACCTAGTGAAATGCTCATCAATTTTCTTCTTCACGAATCTCTGTGGGAATGGTAGCTGGGGCTTCAAGATAGGTGGGTTGTCTGGAAATGAGATTGAGTAAGGTTTATTAATCTTTTGTGTTACCTCTGCTTCGGTCTTCTGCTCTTCAATATGATCTTCCTCTGTAAGTATGGGATCCGGTGTAGGCCCCACAACTACTTTAGGCTTTCATTCTTCAACTTCTTTACCACTCCTTAATGTGATGGCATTGCAATGCTTCCTTGGGTTAACCTTCGCGTCACTGGGAAATTTTCCTTTCTTTTGGGACTGTAATGAAGTTGCTATCTGATTTGTACCTCCAAATTCTTCACTATGACCCCTATGTTGGTAATATGAGTCTCGATGTTGTCAAGTCTTGACTCATCTTTGTTGAACCTCAATCTAGTCTCTAAAATGAAGGTTCCTAAAATATCCTCCAGCAATGACTTTCCTTCAGAAGAAGCTTGATTATTAAACCCAGATGGTGGTCGTGGCATGTTCGCATTATTACCATAAGAGAGATTCTCATGGTTTTGCAATGCTGGATGATACTGGTTTGTGAGTAATTTCCTCTCTGATTGAAGTTTCTGTCATTCACATACTGGACTTGTCCCTTCTCTGACTTGGACTCATGGTATGAAGTAGATGTAGCCCTGATGGAATCTGATTTCTTCTGAGTTATATGTGATGTTAATGCAGCAATTTGAGTAGTGAGAGATGACATCGGAGCTACAAGGGCTGTGATAGGATCCACCTCATAAAGGCCAACAACTTTCTTAGCACTTGAACGCTCACTTGGCCATTGATAACTATTAGCAGCTATCTCATCCAGCAATGAATAAGCTACATCTGGAGTCTTAGACATCAGAGTTCCTCCTACTGCAGAATCCACTATTGTCCTTGTTTGATCATTCAGCCCGTTGTAGAAGAGTTCGATTTGCACCTAACTCTGATAACCTTGCTGAGGACATCTTTTAAGTAGATCTTTGAATCTCTCCCATGCTTCATAAAATAGCTAGAAGTCAGATTGTCTAAATTGACCAATTTCACTCTGCAATTAAGCTGCCTTGGAGGGTGGAAAATTTTTTGTTAGAAATTTCTGAGCTAACCCCTCGTAAGTCGTGATGGATCCTTATGGCAAAGATTGGAACCATACTTTGGCTTTATCTCTTAAGAAAAAGGAAAATAAGCAGAGTCTGGTGGCGTCTTTAGTAACACCATTCATCTGACGGTATCACAAATTTCGAGAAATGAACCAAGATGAGCATTCGGATCCTCTGTTGAAGAACCCCCAAATTGGTTATGTTGTACCATGTGTATCAATCCTGGCTTTAGCTCGAAATTGTTTGTAGCCACTACCTGGTGTGCAATATCGAAATAGTTGTCATTAATAACTAGTCTGACATAGTCCCGAATAGCCCGTTATTAATTATTTTCATTTGTTGTTCCATCTTCTTGTTCTACAATTGCTTCACGCTCGTCCCTATGTATATTCTTTAGAAAGCAGAATGTGCGTTCTGGTTCAAGATCAACAGGTAATAATTCCAAATTCCTCGCTCTTCGCATATACAGCTGAAATTAACAAACCAAGAAATTATCAAAAATATAAATAAAATAAATTAAAAATCTAAACTAAAATAAAAGATAATTGGTAATAATATTAGTAAAAATCAAATAAAACAATCTCCGACAATGGCGCCAAAAACTTGTCACTCGTTTTCTATACCGTGATTTATGTTGCAAGTGTATGGTGTCAAGTTTTGTAATATAGTAATAGAGTTAATAACGTCAAATCCACAAGGATTGTAATTTAAATTTCTACTTATTACTATAATTATATAGCATTTATTTTATCTAGACGAATGAGTTATGAATCAATATTGTTAACTAATCTAACGATAATTTTGGTGACGAATTCAATGAATACAAATTATGAGTTTAATCAAGATAGAAAAATCTAGGACATGATTTCACCTAACTATCAAATATGATTCTCAAAAACTTAGTTATCTGTAATTAATTTTCTATGTTTATAAGCAAGAACCCTAATGTAATTCTACCCTCTCTCTCGAGTGCCGGATAAAAATTAATCCTAGAAATTAATTCCAATATCTCTATTTCGAATTAAAATTTAGAAATTATTAAGTTCGTGATTCTTTTATGGAGTAAACTTCATAGATCCTATACTTTCTCTCAAAACTTATAAAATCTATGATGTGTTAATATTATGATCGCGTCTAAATTGTCCTCTCTCGAGTGTCGGAATTGACTAACATCTACTCATTCAATTAGTGGCAAATTAATTGAAAGCATTAAAATCATATCACAAATAAACGGAATGGAAAATTTTATAGAAATAACTAAAATCAATTCAAATCATACTCTCAAGTTTCGATTACAATCAAACCCTAGAAGAATAGTTTAGTTCATGATAAGAAACATAAAATCTATACAACTCAAAATAAATAAAATAAAGAAGAGAATAGAAAAAACTAGTTTTTGGATAGATCTTCAATCTTCTTCCTTGATGTTGTTCTTGCCTCCTTTTGATTTCTTGAATTATGCCTACTTTTCGTCCTTCAATTGTGTTGAATTCCCCCTAAAAGTGGTCTTTAAGCTTGTATTTATATCATTATAAAATCTTGGAAGGGTTGGAATTGTATTGGGCCAAGAAAAGAGTATATATATAAAAAAAAAAAATCAAAAACGTATTTCTCGCATAAGCAGCTCCTCGGCGCCCAATATGGGCACTGCGACACTGTAAATTCTGCTGGATTTCAATAATTCAGTAATGTGGGCACTGCGGCGCCCACAACCCGGCACTGCAGAGCCCATCTTCTGGTGGAAAAACTACACTATACGTCTTTCTGTATTTTAATCATAACATTTTCTCCCGATATCCGATTAAGGTGATTCAAGATGATTTGAAAAGATAACTCAAAGGCTACAACTTAAGTTTAGATATCATTTTCCAATTCAGACATTTGCTATGTCAAAAATGAGTCTCAATATGATACTACAAATCTGAAGTATAACTTTTTTCGGTTGAAAAATGATGTGTGATCATACTTTGACTATATTTGAACCATTTGACTTCTTTCTTCATCCAATTGAATCCAAGCACTCTTGAATCTTCATTTTGAGGTCTGACACAACTTTTGAGTATTTACACTTTAGTCCCTGAACTTTAGGTCTCTTACAATTTAGTCATTTTCTCCAATTTTGCCAACTCTTACTTATTTCCTTCAATTTCGTCAACCTATATCACAACATCAAAACACATATTAAAACGTTCTAAAACTCTCTCAAGGATAACAAAATAACAAATTAAGTGGCATAAATATCATGAGTGTTAAACACTCATCAGAAAGGAATGCAATTTGTTTGATATGATTAGGGTGCAATTTTTCTGAAGTTGAATCAACTTCTTAACCAAAATGCAAAGGGATCCAAGCCCCAAGAAATCCAAAGATTTGTCATCAAACTTATCAGGATCGAGTTAACTCAGTCATCCTCTCCATAGATGTCCTGAGAACAGTTCTCTCGTTTCTAAATTCGGACAAGGATAGAAGTTCAGTTTCACTGGTGTGCAAGGACTGGTACAATGTCGAGCATTGGAGAAGAACAAAATTTTTCATAGGAAATTACTATTCAGTCTCTCTAGAGATTATGGCAACAAAGGTTTCCAAAAATCATGAGTGTTACGCTGAAGACAAAAGAAATTGATTGAGAAATGTACATGAGTAAGTTATGGAGTGTTGAATTTAAGAAGAAAGGATAGGGGTTTATTTCATCAGGCTCCTCTAAGTGATTTTTTTTATTTGTGGGGAAGAAGATGGGATGGGGTGGAAAATAAAATTTTAAAGATTTGGGGTTGTGTGTTGCACGTATAAAAATTTTGGATTTAATTTCTAAAAAAATAAAAAGTTTAAGTACTAAAATTGAATTTTTTTTTTTTTTAATTTTAGCATTTTTTTTACTATTTTTAACGGCTAACATGACGAAATGGGATTTTCCACACCAAAGGTTTCAAATATGGTGATTTTTGTTATTTTCAATAAGTAGGGGGTATATCGCAAATGAAAACGTTTATATGGAATTTTCTGCTATTAATCTTTTTTTAAAATGATAACCAAATTTTAGATAATAATTATTTATTAATATTTCAAATTTCTATTTCTATTTAACATTACATGCAAAGTAAATGGGCCTAATAAAGCCCCAAACTGAAGGTCAGTACAAATTTCCAAATCCATTTCAAAACCCTAATACATTTAACAATAATTGTCATTGCCTCTCTTCCTCTGTTTCATTTGCATCTCTTGTTTTTAACCTGTTGGCGTTTCTCTCTCCACATACATTTTATGTTGTGAAACATGATATGTGTATTTGAGTGAGCAAAGCCTGAGTATTTAAGATGGCACGTGGATGGATATTTTGAAAAACAACTGAAAACCGTGTTCAAAAAATCAATTGCTAAAAATCAATTTTGAACCGTCTTTTAAAAAAAATCAATTGTTTAAAACTGATAAAACCGTGTCTGTGTTGGAAAAATTCGAACATATGGGGCCACACATGTTAAAGTGATCCGTTAAAGTTAATTTTGACTAATAGGTATTAGATTTCATGAAAATATAGTTTAGAGACCGGAATGTTGTTTTAAATTGGTAAGAGACCAATTAAAAAGAACTTAAAGATAATAACTGCATATGCAGTTATTATTATTATTTTATTGGATCATGATCCTCAAGTTGATAGTAACTTTTCATTCTCTACATCCCCATCAACAAAGAGTAAATTGAAGAGAAGATCCCAAATCAATTGGAAGATCACAACCCATTTGGCAAACAATCAAACATCTATGGATCAAGATATGTTTATGATTTATTCTTTTCTATAATTTCAACATGGAGTATGTATCAGGGTTTATATTTGAAAAGGGTTTGATTAAAGCATATGGATTGATAATCATTTTCTTGTTTTCTAACAAGTGATATCAGAGTCACTCCATGGTTGAATTCTTGAGAAATTGAAGTTTTAAAATTCTAAATTTTTTTGAGTTATTTGTTCATGTTATTTCATGTATTTAGCATGTTATTATGGAATAAAGCATGTTGTTAAATGGATTTTGATATAATTAAGGGCTTTCTTCCAAATATTCGGATTTTAAAATTCAGTATTTTCAGATTTGTTATTTTTTTAAAAAAATCATGGACTAGCAGTGGCCGCCGACGGCATAGCAGCCATCTGCCGCTGCAGTGTTTTTCGCTGCTGGGGCGGCTTAGGGCCGCCGCACTCAGGTGGCTGCCCCGGCCACTTAGGTTTGACGGCGTCGAAGAAGAAGAAAAAGAGGGTTTTCGAACCCTAATTTTCCTTGTTTGTTGAATTGAAGGCAGAGGTTTGGGCTGCAAATTTGAAGTTTTGGGGCCCCTACTTGCAATTTAATATTAGGGTCAGGGTTGAGCTATTTATATTTCAGCCCATAAAGTTTAAAGTTTATTTAAGTTGGGCCTTAAGGTTATGGGTTTTAATAATTCAGCCCATGAAGTTCTAAAATTAATTAATTTGGGTCATTTAAGTTCTAAATTTTATAATTAAGCCCCTAAATGTTCATAATTGGTTTAAATTGGCCCCTGAAGTTTCGAATAATTGATTTTTGACTCCTAAACTTTCAAATAATTAATTATTGACCCTTAAAGTTTTGAATTAATTATTTTTGACCCCTAAAGTATTGAATTATTAATCTTTAGGACTTTAAAGTTTCAAGATAAATAAAATTAATTGTTATGCTTTTCAAATTTTTGGTATACAAGACTCATTTGAGAATATAATATTCAAAAGTGAATTGATTGAAGCAATATGTTACCAAAACAACCTCTCTTATGGAAATGAATATTAGAAGGACTTTGTGTGTATGTTAATTCATGCGGATATTAGCAGGCCCAAAGGAGGGTTAATATTTGACCGAACTGCATGCACACTTGTGATGGTAAACGTGTGACAATTATAAGGTTTCCATGTGAATAATAAATCAATTCAAAGATGGGTTTATTATTTGACACGAGTTACTATCAAAGTTTGATCACTACACCAAGAATACCACTTACAATTAATATTACTATCCTAAAACTTGATATTAATGATGTGCTAGGTATCTTGAGATGGGGCTTACCATTATTTAAATTTATTGATTATTGAATGTTAATATTGATATGAGCATAATTTTTCATTCTCTCTACAACTAGTTCTTCTGCTACTACTATATCTGCAAATATTAATTCTATTCACATGGTCAATAGGACAAATTTCAAGGATTGGAAAGAGAACGTATTAATTGTTCTTGGCTGCATAGATCTAGATCTTGCGCTTCAAATTGAGCAACCCACTCCTCTTACGGAAGAAAGTTCATCTGATGAAAAGAGGAACTTTGAGAAGTGTAATCGCTCAAATTGCATGAGTCTAATGATCATTAAGCGCGGTATTTCAGAAGCTTCTTCACTAATGACAATGATTTCCTTGCCGAAATTGAGAAACGTTTTGCGAAAAATGATAAGGCTGAGACAAGCACGCTTTTGCAAAGCTTGATTTTAATGAGGTATAAAGGCAAAGGAAATATAAGGGAGTATATCATGGAGATGTCTCACATTGCTTATAAACTTAAGGGACTAAAGCTCGAGCTGTCTAATGACTTGCTCGTACATTTGGTATTGATCTCGCTTCCTACACAATTCAGTTAATTTAAGGTCGGTTATAACTGCTAGAAGGAGAAATGATCTCTAAATGAGTTCATTTCATATTGTGTGCAAAAGGAAGAAAGGTTGAAGCAAGACAGAACTGAAAGCATTCATTTGGCAAGCACTTCTAAGGATAAAGGCAAAAAAAGAATGAAAGAATATGAAACTACTCCTAAGGGTCAAGTACAAAAGAAACGGCAAGAGAACAAAGGGACCTGTTTCTTTTACAACAATACTGGACGTTTGAAGTGGAACTGTACCAAATATCACGCCGGCGTGCAAATAAAGGTACAAATCTTACTTTGCTTGTTCTGAGGTTAATTTAGCTTCAGTACCTAGAAATACTTGGTGGTTAGATTCTGATGCTACTACTCATATAAGTGTTTCTATGCAGGGCTGCTTGAGCTACCAAAGCCAAATGATGGTGAAAGACACATCTATGTGGGTGATGGAAAATTGGTGGAAGTTGATGTAATAAGCACTTTTAGGTTATTGTTAAAAATGGTCATTATTTAGATTTGAAGACACTTTTGTTGTGCCGTCTTTTAGACGGAATTTGGTTTTTGTTTTTTTGTTGGACAAATTTGGATATTATTGTTCTTTTGGAAACAATTAGTTTAGTCTTTCATTAAATTCCAATGTTATTGGTATTGGCTTATTATCTGCATATGATAACCTATATTTGTTCGATACTGTTGCATCATATAATGAAACCTTGCATGTAGAATCACGTAGTACTAAACGCAAATTAAATAATGAAAATTCAACAAAATTATGGCACAAGCATTTAGCTCATATCTCAAAAGCTAGAGTTGAGCGACTTATGTCAGATGATATTTAGGATTTCCTTGACTTCATAGATTTTGATGTATGTATTGAATGTATTAAGGAAAAACAAACCAAAACTAAGGGCCTGTTCTCTTTGCCGTTTTCAAACCGTTTTCTGTTTTCGATTTTTCAAAACAGCGAAAACACGTTCTCTTTCCTATTTTCGAAAACGCGTTTTCGAAAACACCAAAAAATTTTACACACAAAACTGAAAACAACAAAAATGTCATTTTCACCGTTTCCTGGCAAAAACAAAACAAGGAATGGGCTGAAAACACGCGAAACCCAGCCAAATTTAAAAAAATACAACCCTACTCTCACGTCTCTCACTCACTCTCTCTGTCTCTTCTGCAAGAACGAAGCAGCAAAACCTCCATTGCTTATGAGAGGAGTCGAATTCTGTCTTCGAAGGAGTGGTGGCGATGGGTCGCTGTTGTTGCTTGGATGGGCGGGGGCTGGTGTTCGAAAGAGTGGTGGCGTCCCACATTCTTCGAGATGTTTATCATTGCTTACGAGAGGAGTCGAATTAGGTGTTCGAACTCGTCAATCGACGAGGTAAGAGCGAGGTTTTCTTGGAGCGAAGATTTGATTGGAACTATTTTTATATTTCCCCATTTATATTCCTAAGCCCAAACCCCCCCCCCCCCCCCAAGGAAAAAACTATTAACCTAATCAAATTTGTCCAGAATTTTGATGCATTCCTTTTAATTTTATTCATTAATACCCGTGTACAGTTCTGAATTTCTCTGTTTTTTATGTTGAATAATTGGTATTACTTTTCGATCCATGTTCAGTTTGTTTGCCTTGTGAATGTGTAAACTTGTTTTTACTTAATTTGTTCGATTGATCACCTAATTTTATCTCTTAAGCACAATCTGGTATTGGAATCAATAATGTTAAGTGTAACTAATAGAACTCTTTTCCAGCATCAGATGCTATGTAGAAGTTGCAAATTCTTCTAAATGACATGCTTGGTAGCTAATCTAATATTTCATCACTAAACTTTCAGTAGAATCTTAAATCGATCGCTCGACTTTAAAATATATCAATTTGGTCAGTTGAGTGTTGCTAATATGGGATTGTTGTATTGAATTTGTGGGGAAACTTCAAGAGTCAGAAATGAACATACACTTGAATTGTTAAGTTTGTGACTATTGAACATATATTATTGGAGAACCATTTGAGACAGGTTTGTGCAAATTCTAAGAAGACCATATGATGCACTGGTTAGGAAAAGTGACAAGTATTAAACAAAGACTTTGAAAAAACATTCAATCTGAAATCACATCAGATGAGTTTATGAGAAAAAAATTCGTGCTTTTGTTGTTTAATTATGTACACTGGCCTTTTCTAAAATTGGAAGAAGAGGATAGGTGCAGCCGACCAGTAAATGTGGGATTAGGCTTTATAGCATAAAGTATTTGTTCTGAATGTAATTGTTGGATTAGCAATATTATGTCTTTCATGGTAAATGACATAAGTCTGCAGGAGTCTGCGGGTGATGACGATGATGATCTTGATCTCTTCGGTGATGAGACAGAAGAGGAAAAAAAGGCAATGAACGTAGGAAGTTGCCAAGGCATCTTCCAAAAAGAAAGAGAGTTAGTGGCATTATATACTTCAAACATAAATTTTTCTCTAATAAGATAGAATGAGAATCTAGTCTTGGTCGTTCATTATGCCACTATATTATTTCATGACGGGGCCAAAAAAGCGTGTAAAGTCGAAAGTCTTGGTGCCAAAGATGATTAAAACCATCCCCTCCCCCCCACCGAACTTGTTGAATAGCATTTGCTTATTTGTTTGTAGTTTTACTAAATAAGATCTATACTTAATGAATCTCGCTAACCATCTTTAAATCCATTTACTTTTATCCATTTTTTGAGTTTTGCAATTTGGAATTTGTCTCTAGGTGGGAAATCATCTGTTCTTTTGGATGTAAAGCCTTGGGGTGATGAGACAGACATGAAGAAGTTGGAAGAGGCTGTTCGTAGTGTTGAGTTGCCTGGCCTATTGTGGGGAGCATGTATGGTTTACTCTTTCGTCCATTTGAACATTTATTTTCGCGGCTCTGTTTATCTTGCACATTATTACATAGTCTGCGGCTGATTATTTTTGAATTTGTGATCTTGCTCAGCAAAATTGGATGAGGTTGGCAATTTTTTTGTGTATTCATGTAAAAATGTTTTATAAATTTTGTTAATTCGTTGAATTCATTGTAATGATCAATACTTATTTGTAAAATACTCTGTTTTGCTTGTTATATTACCATTTTTTTTAGTTTAAGTTGCACATAAGAGTGAAAAATGGTTTCCTTGTCTGAAATTATAGTTCGAAAAAGTTGTATTCTTTGTATGGAGAATGTGATGAAGATAATATATGTATTTTTTTTTGTTCGGACACAGAAATAAGACAAAGCATTTGAATTAGACGAGAGAATTTTAGCAATGTTACCTCATTAATTTTTTTCTTCAATCGATTAACATTAAACTATTAAAATTTATTGAATAATCAGATTTATTGAATAAAATATAATAAAAAAATATTTTCAAAATTTCAAAGTAAACGCGTTTTCAAGTTTTCTATTTTGAGAAACAGTTTTTCAGAATAACAAAGAGAACGCGTTTTCAACAATTCCAAAATAGACATTCAAAACAGAAAACACAAAATGAATTCAAAACTCAAAATACAAAACTGAAACACGAAGAGAACTGCCCCTAAGAGATTAGGTGCTAACAGAACTTCAAATATCTTAGAATTGATACACACGGATATTTGTGGACCATTACGGCTTCTTGGAATGATCAACAATATTTTATATCATTCATAGACGATTACTCACGTTATGGGTACTTATATCTAATTCATGAAAAGTCTGAGTCATTGGACATGTTCAAATCTTTTAAGACTGAGGTTGAGAATCAACTCAACAAAAGAATAAAGAGCGTTAGATCTGACCGTGGTGGTGAATAATACGACATATATGACGGTTCAGGTGAATAATTTCTATGACCATTTGCTAAATACCTAGATGAATGTGGAATCGTCCCATAATACACCATGCCAGGATCGCCTAGCATGAATGGTGTAGCTAAGAGACGAAACAGGACTCTTAAGGACATGGTAAGAAGTATGATTAGTGATTCCACATTACCAAAATCACTATGGGGAGAAGCATTAAAGATTGAAGCTTATATTCTGAACAGAGTGGCAACTAAGGCTACTGCCAAAACAACTTATAAGCTTTAGACATGTAGAAAGCTTAGTCTAAAGCATTTTCACATTTGGGGATGTCCAGTTGAGGCTAGATCTTATAGGCCACATGAAAATAAATTGGACTTCAAAACAGTGAGTAGCTACTTTATTGGTTATTCTGAGTGATCAAGCGACTATAAATTTTATGATCCCACACTTAAGTCAATTTTTGAAACGGGAACTGCAATATTTTTTGAGGATGTTGAGTTTAGGAGAAGAAATAAGGTTAGAGACATTATCTTTGAGGAAGAAGTTACGGAAGGATCGATTTTGATTCCTACTATTGCTTTTGACAATGTACAGGTTCCTATACCTGTCATTGATTAAGAAGTATATCCAGAACCTCAACAAGACAATGTTGAAGAACCTCCCATCCAAAATGAGGTAATTATTCCAGATGTACAAACTCAACAATCTCAAGAACCAATACCTTTAAGGAAATCCAAGAGAGAAATGAAAAATGATATTCCTCTAAGAACATGAAGAAAATAATGGAGTGGTGGAAGATGATCCAATCAATTTCCATCAGGCCATACAGGGTTCACTCTCAAAAGTGGATTAATGCCATGAATGAGGAGTATAAGTTTATGTAAGACAATAAAGTTTGAGATCTTGTCACGTTACCAGAAGGTGCGAAGCACATTGGTTGCAAATGAATTTTTAAAACAAGAGGGATTCGAAAGGTAATGTGAAAAAATATATGGCTCGTCTTGTAACTAAAAGCTTTACCCAAAAGGAAGGCAACGTCTTCAAAGAGACTTTCTCTTCAGTTTCAACAAAAGACTCATTCAGGATAATTATGGCACTTGTTGCGCACTTTGACCTTGAGCTACGTCAGATGAATGTTAAAATGACATTTCTCAATGGAGACATTGATTAGACGATCTATATGGTGCAACCAAAAAATTTCGTATAAGGAAATTCGAAGAATATGGTTTGTAAATTAAAGAAATCCATCTATGGGCTCAAGCAAGCTTCATGTCAATGGTACTACAAATTTCATCAAGTAAATATCTCGTTTGATTTTAAGATAAATGCTGTTGATGATTGTATGTATCACAAGTTCAGTGGGAGTAAGCATATTTTCCTGATTTTGTATGTTGATGACATACTGCTTGCCACTAATGATATAGGCATGTTGCACGAAATCAAGAGATTTTTTATAGAGGAATTTTGAGATGAAAGATCTTGGTGATGCCTATTTTGTATTAAGGATTCAGGTGCATCGAGATCGCTCTCCAGGTATTCTTGGATTGTCGTAAAAAAGCTATATCAATTAAGTACTTAAGAGGTTTGGCATGCAAGACTGTAAATCAGGTGACACCCATGTCGCTAAGGGAGATAAATTTAGTCTCAAATAATGCCTGCAAAATGACCTTGAAGTTAAGGAAATGCACAAGATTCCCTATGAATCAGCTGTTAGGAGCTTATGTATACTCAAGTCTGTACATGTCCAGACATAGCATTCATTATTGGAATGCTAGGCATATATTTGAGTAACCTTGGGATAGATCATTGGAAAGCAGCCAAAAGGGTTATGAGGTATTTGAAAAGAATAAAGGATTACATGCTCACATATATCAAATCGAATTAGTTATAGATCATAAGGTACTCCGATTGTGATTTTGCTGGATGCCAAGATAGTAGGAGATCTACATCAGGCTATATCTATCTGCTAGTTGGATGAACTATTTCCTGAAAGAGTGCCAAGTAGACACTCATAACTTTTTCTATCATGGCAGTAGAGTTTGTAGCGTGCTATGAGGCATCTAATCATGGAATATGGCTACGAAATTTTGTCACTGGGCTGCGCGTTCTGAATGACGTAGAAAGACCGCTAAAGTTATATTATGATAATAACTCGGTAGTTCTATATTCCAATAACAACAAGAGCTCATCTAAGTCTAAACACATTGAAATTAAGTTCATGTGAAGGAAATAGTACAGAGTTGACAGATTTCCATAGAGCACATTGGGACAAACTCTTTGATTGCGGATCCACTTACTAAGGGATTGACACTCAAGGTCTTTCATGAACACACTGCTCGTATGGGTGTTGTATATCATGAGGATATCATATTTTAGTGGGAGTTTGTATTTTCATTGCTTTATGTTTTGGATACATTTGTGTATTTGGATAGTTTCTGTACAGAAATAAAGTATTCAGTTTATTTAACTCTGTTGTTATGTTCAGTATTGATCTCACTTAAGAAATAAGGTTGGACCACTTGGAAATAGACATGTTTGGATCACATAACATGTAATTTCCATACTACACTCCCATGATTGATCTATGTCATATAGTTGTATGGGTGTATGTGACCATTGATAGATTTAGTCACGTTAAATGTGACGAAAATCGCTTTGACTAATGGACGAGATTGTTTGGAAATATCCGTAATATTGATAGCAAAATTTTGAGATCATAAGGTTGTCCACATTTGTAAGATTACACTTATGGTCCAGTGGCAGATTGTTAGAAAAGTTCGAACATATGGGGCCATACATGTAATATATTAAAATATGTGGTACTATTGTTTAAAGATTAGTCAATTAAAGTGATCCGTTAAAGTTAATTTTGATTAATGGGTATTAGATTTCATGGAAATACAATGCAGTTATTATTATTATTATTATTATTATTATTATTATTATTATTATTATTATTTTATTGAGTCATGGTCCCCAAGTTGATAGTGACTTTTCATTCTCTGCATCCCCATCAGCAAAGAGTAAATTGAAGAGAAGATCACGAATCATTGGAAGATCACAACCCATTCAGGCAAATAATCAGACATCTATGGATCAAGGTATGTTTATGTTTTATTCTTTTATCTGATTTCAACACGAAATATATATTAGGGTTTATATGTGAAAATAGTTTGATTAAAGCGTATGGATTGATAATCCTTTTTTTGTTTTCTGACAATCTGAGCCACTGGTTCTCGTTAACCAGTTGATTTTTTGGTCTTGTACTGATTTTTGAATATAAGGTTTTAGGCTACAATCGGTCCGGCTCCCAAATTTTTCAATTAAACCGACCGGTCTGATTCGATTTTAACAACATTTCTTTATATCACGAATAATACCATTGTTTGATCCCCATTTTTTCAATATACATTTCTCTCTCTCTCTCTCTCTCTCTCTCTCTCTCTCTCTCTCTCTCTCTCTCTCTCTCTCTTATTTTCAACTACACATTTTTTAATAAAATAATATTACACGCAACCCAAAATCTTTTATTTCATTTTTAATCACACATTTTTCATCAATCTAGTATTTTAAAATGCATTTTACATAAAAGGGGTTCAAACACGCAAACTGAGGATCATTTCCATGTGATAAAAGAGATGATAATATCAATTAAACGTGGATATGAGACCTACTTTCTTGATCTTATTATTTATTGTGAGATTATCCTAACTTTTTTATATACTTAGTATTTTATCATGATCGTATTTGATATTTATTAATTGAAAAATGAGGACAATTTAATAAATGTTTGTTGAAAAAAGTAAAATAAAGAGCAATAAATAAATAAATAAAGTTTGTTGTAGTGCAAAAAAATTTTATTATTTAAATTTAAAGACACTCTCTATTATGATCAAGACGTTTTTTTTAAAAATAAAAAATCTCTTAGATATGTTCTAAGAATATAGAGTGGGTTTGAACCTTCAAAATATGGAGAGCAAAATCCAATCTTTATTTTAAAAGTTAGTGTGTCTATTGATGCTTATTTTTAATCATTGATTGTCTAAAATACAAAATATTTTGTATTTAAGACTAATATGCTCATGACAAAATTTATCAATTGGAATTAGCAAATCAAACATGTCATTCAGATGACCATCAAAGTTCACTTTTGTGTCATTGGGAGTAACCTTCTTGGGCAATGATAAGTGTATTAAATTAGAGTATTTGTTAGTAATTTGGATGAGTTATAACTTAATATTGTGTTAATTATGTTTGTTAGGTTGAACTTAATGCAAATTGGTGGATTTGGAAGAAATGAACGAAAAAAGTATAAAAACAAAGAAAATCCAAAGTTTGGGGACTAAAGTGTAAATATTCAATAGTTGATTCGAACAATAAAATGGTGATTGAAGATCATATATGATCGATTGGATGCAATTGAAGGTCAAATTAGTGAAATGGTGATTGAAGACCATTTAAATTTATTATGAGTTTTCCAACACTACAATAAGCAATTAATTATCTAATGGTGGCCAATCAATCACATAATACAATGGGCATGCAAAATTAATCAATAAACACAAGAAATAAATTAAACTACTAGTCATGAATTAAAACAAATACAAAAACGGATCTAGTCTAACATGTTAATATATAAATTGCAAAAAGAATAATAAAAAAATATCGCCCGAATCATGAAATAAATCAAAAGATGTTGATCTTCAAGTCCAATGTTAAATTCTTCAAAATGTTAATGTAATTTACCTTCAATTCCTTGCTAGGGCTTCATCTCCTCTTGTTCTTGATGAATTTGATGATTTATCTATAAAAAGGCGAAAGAGGGTTTTTCAATGTGTAGTCCCCGTTCTCTATTTATAAGAATCACAAAATATGTCGAAATTGCGTCCAATTTGGGGTTCAAAAGAGTTTGAATCGCGAAAAAAAATTGCTAATTCATCTGTGAAAATGGCCTGCAAGCGCGCATAATCATTGTGCAGCGTCTTTGTAGAGCCAAATGGCTCTCGAGTTGGGGAAAATAGTAGGGTTGGACAAAACTTTCGAATCAAACCGGACCCGAACCGAACCAAATCGAGCGGTTCTTCATAAGTTAAATACCCGAACGGGTATTTGAATCGAGAACCGATGTGTTTGGTTCGGTTCGGTTCTCAGTTCTAGATTAAGAACTGAATAAGAACCGAATCTAAATAATTTTTTATATTGAATTAATTAGCAGATAAATTAGCAGGGCTGGACAAAACTCTCAAATCGAACCGAATTGAATCGGACCCGAACCGAACTGAGTGGTTCTTCATAAGTTAAATACCCGAACATGTATCTGAATCGAGAACTTATGAGTTTGATTCGGTTTGGTTCTCGGTTTTAGATTAAGAACCGAATCTAAATAATTTTTTATATTGAATTAATTAAATTATTTTAATTTTTTCTAAATAAATTAGCAAAATAACTAATTTAGTGATTAATAGCTAGCCCAGCCCAATTTCTAAATTCAATTTTTTGTTTTAATTTTTTGTCCCAATTTTCATTGTTAGCCTGAGATCTAGGTATTTTTAAGTTTTTATTCTTCTCTTTCCAATTTCATACTTTCATTCGATATTTTCGATCATCTCCTTCCCGGTTGATGAAATTTAAATGTTGTATTAAAAGGGAAAAGATTGTATGCAAAAAAATTGTTATTTTAGATGTTCCTACTAGATGGAATTCAACATTCTTAATGTTAGATAGTGCATTTAATTTGTAGAAGTTACAAATGAACATGTCATTAGTTGTATTTATGTAGTATTGCTGTAAATTCTAAAAAAATTAATTATGGTATGGAATCGAACTGAACGGTTCCAAAATTATATTTGGACTCGACGGTTCCATTTATTAAATATCTGAAAATTTTGGTTCGGTTCGGTTCTCTTCAAAACTGAACCGGACCATGTTCAGCCCTAGAAAATAGGGTACCTCAAGCGCGCCATGAATTGCCCACGCGCACGCAGGTTCGCTTCAGTTCCCCCTCCCCTAAGCGGCTTTCAGTAATTTGGCTATAACTTTCTTTAAAAATATCTAATTGAGATGATTCAAGATGTGTTTGGAAAGATAATTCAAATGGATACAATTTATCTAGAAATATAATGTTTTCAATTCGAACATTTGCTATCCGAAAAATGAGTCTCGAGTTGAAACTAAAAATTTGGAGCATAACTTATTCAGTTGGAAATTGATTTATGAAACTACTTTCATTATATTTCACTCATTTGACTTCCAATTGTATCCTATATGATCTTCAATCATCGTTCCATTGTTCAAATCAAATATAGTATGCTTATACTTTAGTCCTCAAACTTTGAATTTTTTTCGTTTTCGTCGTTTTTCGTTCCTTTCTTCCAAATCCACCAATTTGCATTGAATTAATTCAACCTAACAAACATAATTAATACAAAATTAAACTATAACTCATTCAAATCACTAAAAAAAATACTCTAATTTAATGGCTTAAATAAGTGTACAAAATACACTTATCAGACAAATTTGCCCCTACTATTAGTTCCTAAGGATTGTTTGATAAAATTTTTGATAAAAGTTTTAGTAAATTTTGATGAAAATTGATAAAATATGTAGTTAAAATTGAGTTATACAAGTTGAATAGTTGATAAAACTCTAGGAAAATTTTTATCGAACAACCACTAATTACTAGATAAATCGTTGTTTAAAGTTTGAACCATTCTTCGTATAGTAATTGCTTCCCAGTTATAGCTAAAAGACTATTCTGAAAGGAATCGAACCGAACTGAGTACCAATGAAAATCTTAGAAATGGAACCATTGATTCCATATCTAACTATAAAATCGGATCGGAATCGAACCAATCAGTTCTGATTTGTCCGATCCGATTTTTTATATTGAAAAATTTACAAAAATAATATGAAACCACTTATTGATTGAAAATAAATAAAAATAAAGTATGTAATTACTTGTCATTCTTGTATTATAACAATCAAAAAATCAATTAAACAAGATAACGAACAAAAATTCACTTCAAAACTCAAGATCAACTCAAAAAGACAGTAAAATCTCGATCAAAAATTAAATTTTAAATAAATCCATATAACAATATATATATTAAAGTACATGTAGTATTTATAACCTTATTATCTTTAGTAATCTTCAAGAGTCTTGATTCTTGATGACCGATCATATTGAAAACAATGAAAAATTTTGAATTGTCATAAAATATTGAAGTAAAAATATATTTTTTTCTATTGGGTTGCATTAAAACTATGAATTTGTAAAGTATTTATAAATTTATTTAGACTTGAATTTCGATTACCTATTAGGTTTTGCAGCAAAGGAAAAAAGAAAAAGCGTATGAAAAATAAAATTATGACATGAGATAATTTTGAAATCAGGTGTTCAAAAATTTAGTACAGCATGATAGAAGCAAAAAGATAAATTCGAGAGAACCGAATTCACTACTGGTTCTCAAGACATTATCGAGAATCTGGTCCGGTTCCACCAGTTCCAAAAAAAAATGTCCACATTAGTATTCCTCTTTTGCAATATCATTTTCATGTCTTGAAATCCTATGCTCATATATTTCTCTCTTGATTTCATTTTGTTTAGAATCATAGGTGGCATATAGTAACAATATTCTTGTCGAAAAAATCAATGTTCTTAAAATTCGATTGAAATGACGATTCACTTGAAAAAATCAGGAACCAAACCAAATTTTGGTCCGATTACTACTTATTAACCGTTTGATAAATGATTAACCGATGAATCGACGATCAATTGGTAAATCGGAAATCGATCACGATTTTACCGATTTGACCAATTCAAAAAAATATTTAAAAAAAAACTCAACCATGAAATAATGTTTTTTGAAAGTTGAAAGACGTTCCATCCGTTACCCCCACTCTTATCAACCCGTGGAGTACTTTAATATCCACTTCTTCAATCCTCCAATTCATTAGCTTCTACGTGGGATTGAAAACTTTCCAATAATGCCAATATTATATTAATATAATATGAGCACTTCAATTACCTAATAGTTAATAATTACGGCATTGGAAACTTTCAATAGTCAATATTATATTACTATAATATAAATTACTTAATTTCTTCACACTGTTGGAACAATTTTAATTTTTTTAATCTTATGAATTCAGTAAAATTGGAACAAGTTTCTAATTATCCAACAAACAAATTACAAACTAATAGAATTTATGTTGTAAAAAATATATATATACAAGACATATTTGTACTTATTTTAAATTGGTGGTGATCAAATTTATTTATATATGGTTGTTCAAATAAAATTGAACTGTTTATAAATATATATATATTTTTTATCTCCAATTTGATACGGTTTGATCTTAGTTGAACCTTGACCTTTTTTTTCCGGTTCAATGTCCTAGTCGGGTTTCAAAACATTGAGAAAAACAATGTGCTCAGAAGTTTCTTTTTAGAATGACTTTAGTTTACAAACTTTTACTTAGTTTCCAAAAAAATTATTTTTTTCTAAAGCTTTACCAAACAAATTTCTTTAACGCCTAGAAAAGAAAAATATGCTGCAAATATTTAATTTGCAACGGAATTCATGTGATTGATCTCATTGTCCTGTGCAGAATGTAGAATCTCTGTCAGTAAGAATGTGAGCAAAAAATTATTCTCTAACTGTTATTTGAAATTATTCTCAAAGTCCAAATGAAACCAAAGAAATAGGATGAAAATTCAACTGGCATTCATATGTCCTTTGGGCTTTTCATGGCTCTGAACCTGAAAATAATGTTTTTTGTTCAAATATTTAATTTTTGTTATTAATTTAGTAGTATTTACTTATTGAAGAGAATGTTATGGCAGAGCTATCCGTGCACTTAATTTGTTCGTATATTTGTGCTAAGTTGTATGTATAAGATCGTGACATTAATAATTATCAAGTTCACGAAGAATATGTTGGAATAGATGGAGAATCAAGAACGCTAAATATGATATAAAGGCTCAAACACGAGGTCGTTGTTCTCAAACAATATTTGCTCACTCTAGGATTTAATTAGTGCTTAAAGGGACTATTGGCAAATTGTTTGTAGGATTGATCAAGTCTTGAAGAACAAAATATTTAATAGTTGTATTTATCTATCAAAACAAAACACTAAACTCTTGAATATTTGAATATGTAATGAATTACATTTAAAAGCACTGTAATATGGTTTTGATTATTGATTTGTTGTGTTTGTAATTGAAATCTATCACATATTTATAGAATTCAATTCACCACCCACGAAAATAGTGACTTACTAACATGTAAAGTTGAGTATTTTCATAAACAGCCGCACAAAATCAAACCAGAAAAAATCAATGTAACGACTAGTTTTTTGGACTATACGTACGCATAGTATAATGCATGTGTATGCAAGGTAGAAGCATTTTTGCTTCTGTTTCTATGGCTCAAGTCATGTGTACATTGAATAGCTTGTGTACGCATAGGCAAAACTCAAATGGCCCAATTTTGATTCTAAACCCAATTCATCTCATTTGGATCTAGTTTATCACATTTCATCCATTTCATTAGACCCAAATTTAATCTTGAAAAATAATTACAACAATCTCTCACTTGTTACAGATTATGTAGATCACATATTCAAAATAGCAACACTTATATATAAGGATTAAATATCTTTTGATTTGAATCTAACCATAGTGTAATTCTCACAAAATATTATCGAAATTTCAGGTAGCGTGATATCTTTGAATCAGTTATTCGTTATGATAATATTGGTGAAAGCAAACACACGTGTTATGCATTCAGAAGTTCATTAAACTCGCTTAGCGCTAATAGACATTGCGCTCAACTTTTTCAACAAAATTTTAAGAGAAAAACTCTAACTTTCTATTGAAATGATATCACCTCGAAATTCATCTAGGTGAAGTTCTTACAATATCTTTATTACCTTTAGAAATACTTGTGCTTAGTACTAAACTTCATTAAAAGCTTAGAGCTCAATCTCACTTGAGTAACAACCAGCATTATATAATTAGGATAGGGTTATAGTGGATTTTATAATGTTGAAACTATCCACATATTGAATGACTTGTTATTATCCTTTGAACCCATGAGTTACTTGTTTTAAGAGTTTCAACCACATCCCATTCGAAGTAGATATTACTAAATCTCTATTTAGAGGTTTCGTTAAATGATCCACTAATTTCTCTATTGACTTAACTTAATTTGGAAAAATTATTTCATTCTTAACTAATTTTCATATATAGTTTGTCTTAGACTCATATGTCTATACTTTTCATTGTATACCTCGTTTTATGCCGTTGCTAATGTGACTTGACTATCACATATGATAGATATCGAAAATGCCTTTCAGTCTCAAAGATATCTCATAAAGTAGATCCTTAAGTCACTCAGCTATAACCCAATTTCTGATAGTGTTACAAATTCATATTCCATAATTGAGTGTGTTATACACGTTTGTTTCTTTGATTTCTAAGAAATAGCTCATCTTCCAAGAGTAAACACCAAACGCAAAATAGATTTGCTCTTACATGTACTAGATATCCAACTAATATCGATAAATCCTTCTAATATAGCCGGGAATTCAGCATATTGTAGACCTAAGTTCTTGATATTCTTTCAATAGCCAAAAACTCTCCCAATGGTCTTCTAATGTTCCTTATTCAGATTACTAGTAACTTACTAAATTTACTAATTACAAATGCTATGCTCGATTTTGTGCATTGAACTACATACATAAGACTCTCTATACACTTGCAAATTCCAATTGAACAATAACTCTTCCATAATTCTTTATAAGTTTAGAACGTGGATCAAGAGGAGCATTATAATTTTTTATATTCAAATATTTGAACTTATTTGTCACATTTTCTATATAATTTGATTGACTCAAATTATAACCCCCGCTGGTTTTAGTAACATTGATATCCAAAATGGTATTTACTTATCCAAAATCCTTCATTTTGAATGTGGAAGATAGAAACTTTTCGCATATCTTATTCCATTTATGCGATTACTCAAAATCAACATGTGGTCAACGTATAAGCAAATAAATATAACACAAATATCACTTAATTTGGAATACAAGCATTTATCTACAATATTATGTTTGAAACCAAATGAAACAATAGCTAAGTGAAATTTCTTATGCTATTTTTTAGGTGCTTGCTTTAAACCATATGATAATTTCACGAACTTTCACCCTTTATGTTCATTTTCAAGTAAAGCAGACTCTTCAGGTTGTTCCATATAAACCTCCTCATCAAGATCTCCATTTAAGAATGTCATCTTAACATCCATTTGATGAACATGCAAGTCATGTATAGAAGCTAATGCCAATAATATTCTAATTGTTATTATTCTAGCTACCGGTGCATAAGTATCAAAATAATTTATTCATTTCTTTTCTTGATAACCTTTGGCTACAACATTATATTTTCTCCCAAACGTCCTTTACATCCAATAGGTTTTGAGCCCGGTGGTAAATCGACAAGTTTCCATGTATTATTTGACATAATTGAATTCATTTCATCTTTAATTGGATCTTCCAAAAGATGCTATCACGAGAAGCCAGGCTTCTTTATAACTTTTATGATCAGTTTTCACTTGTAGAACAAAAAGAATTGTTCTTACAAAATTTTTCTCATTTCCCTCTACTAAGTAAAAGGAAAAAAAATGAGAGTTAATTTCATCCTATTCTAAAGACTTTTCAATTTGAGTTCTTTTACTTTTTTGAAGTTTAGTAGATTCATTAATACCTTTAGAAAATATTTCATCTTGTGTTCCACTAGAACTAGAAATCTCCCTCAAGTTCCCTTAATTCATTATCCGAAGATAATGAATTTTAAAAAAACTCTACATCATTTGCTTCAATTATCACATTGGTCCCCAAATCCAAAAATCTATATGATTTGCTATTACTAGTATATCTAATAAAGGCACATTTAATGCCTCTTGAACCCAACTTGATCATATTAGGGTTTATATTCTTACAATATGCAAGACACCCCATACTTTGAAGTATCTAATGTTTGATTTTCTTACTTTCCACAATTCATAAAGAAAAATTGTTGTAAATTTAGCAGGAATCCTATTTAATATTCTACATACACTCAACAATGTTTCACCCTATAAATTAAATGACAACTTAGCATAAGTTAACATGTCATTTCACATTTCAACTAATGTTCTATTTCTTCTTTCGACCAAACCATTTTGTTTGAATGTTCTAGGTGCATAACATTGATGTACTATACCTTGTTATTCACAAAAAGAATTACAATAACTAGAAAAATATTCACATTGTCTATCACTTCTCAGAGTTTTTATTTTCTTATTTAAGTGTCAACTTCATTTTATATGTTTTAAACATGTCAAAAGTTTCATGTTTATGTTTCATTAAAAAACATAAATGTATCTAGAGCGATCATCTATAGAGGTAATGAAATATCTATTTTCACCTCTAGATAATATACCATTTAATTTACATATATTCGCACTTTGATATGGCTTTTCTATCATTTTAGATTCTACACAAGTTTTATGTTTATATTTATCATTTTCTTTATAAGATATTAAATCACATTTTAATATTCGTTTCATGGTACTTTTACCTATGTGACATAATCTAGTATGCCATAAAATAAATGAATCAATCAAATAAACAAACTCAACTTTATTATTAATCAACTTGTCACTGATATAAAGCTTGACAATCCCTTCACTATAATAGTCTTTTCCAACAAATTTTTCATTTAGGGATAGTACAAGTTTACTGGAACTTGGGATCTCCAGTTAGCAAAGTAAAGTTTTCATTACAAAGATTCTTACGTAGTAGGCTTTAGTCATATTCCTTTCGATAGGCAACGTACTTGATCTCTCGATAAACTTTTCGTAAGTGGATCCGCGATATACTCTTTTGACTTCACATAATCTATGGAGATGATACAATTAGAGATTAGGTACCAGTTTAGGCAAATATGGAATATCTTGCAAGAAGTTACGAAGTCATTCTACTTCTTCTCTAACTTTATCCAAAGAAATAAACTACATTCCATCATTGATTAGCTATACACGTTTGCTTTGTTGACTTCCTTGACACAAATAGCCTCCATCAATAGTAAATATATAACCACTAGTAAATTTAGAATCCATCATGTCGGATATCCAATTCGCATTACAATATCCTTACAATGCCGCTGGATATTTTGTGAAATATAACCAATTGGTTAAAGTATACTTCAAATACCTAAGAACCCTTGTCAAAGCCTTACAATGATCATGGCTTGGATTACTTGTGAATCTGCTAAGTTTATACATAGAAAATTCTATGTCCGATCGAGTGTAGTTTGTGATATACTTAAGACTGCCTATAACATGTAAATACTTTAGTTGTGGCACACATTCACTCGAATTTTTAACTAAGTATAAACTTGTGTGAATGGAGATTTTCGTAGAACTTTCTTCAAGTGCATTATACCGTTTAAGCACACTTTCAATGTAGAGGGATTGGAATAATATAATTTCTTCCGATGTTTTAAAGATCTTAATCCATAATATCATATCAGTCACACCCAAGTCTTTCACATCAAAATGTTTCAGTAATATTATCTTGGTGTTTAGAATTGTTTCATGATTATTGTCCATTATCAACATGCCATCCACATATAGACATACAATTATATAGGCTTTCGATGTTTTTATGTATACTGTTAACGAAAATATGTTTCGAATTTAAATCACCGCAAGTGTACGGTTCGTTGACAAGTAATAAAGTGGAAATTGTAAAATTTCGAGTATCGTTCCCACGAGGATTGATCTAACCTAATTTCTATTATTGTAACCTTAACCGAAACTATAAAACTCAAATTGGTAGTTTTTGTGATTTTAATATGAAATTGTAAATAAAATGCAAATTAAACTAGAATTGCGATGTAATTGTAAAACAATGGTTGAATGCAAAGTTTGAGAAAATTAATATATGGAAAAGCGCACTAGGATCCCGAATCACCAAGTAAAGTTCACTCTTAAACCCTATCTCACAATTTGACAACACGATGAGTCGTTTGAAGAATCAATGTTTCTAACCTATCCAACAATCTCTTTCGAGTAGAATTGGACCTATCCTAGTATACCATTTGACTATATTTCTATGACAAATGCAATATATAAGGATGCATGTAGTTTTGTAAACACTTAGAGATTCACGTAATGCATATCGGTATATTTCTATCCTCTATGAACAAAACGACGATTTACACCTTGTTGAATTTATTTCCCTTCTTTCGAATGCATGAAATAAATCACCTAAACTCACACAATTATTGTCGACTATAATCACGGAGACAATAAGCGTATATAAATCATTCAAAACCATCAAAGTGTTTAATTATCAAATTGCAAAATAGAATTAAAGAGTTCACAATGCGAGGTTCATCGTTCACCTAGTACATGAAAAGTCTAGCCTAGCATAATGAAATTAAAACAATAATAAAAATGATAGAATGAAAACATCACCAAAAATTGGAGTTTTGGATCTTGAATCTTGAATCTTGATGTAAAAACCCTTGTTCTAGCCTTCGATCTTGCTCAAAGATGTTGTTTTTCTCTCTAGGAAGGCGTAAAAACCTAGTCTAGGACGAGTTTAGGCTTTTATAGTTGCCCTAGAATCATTACCATAAGAGTTGTAGTTGGATAAGGAAACTTAAGAATTTCTACTTAGAATACCCCTTACTATAGCAAGGTATATTTTCATGCTGTAGCATGGGCAAAGTAAATCCTTCCTGAAAATCTCTGTTGAGGTCTGGGCTATAGCAAGGTACAATCGCATGCTATAGCATGGAAGAATTTTCGCTTCTAGTGCAAATTGGTCCTCAATTTTCTTTTCATTTCACTTTTGGAACTTCTTCCTCTTCCATCTTCTTCTAGTCATCCATAATATTGACAATTGATCTTTAGCGAGGTTCCATGCTCGGTTCGTCGTTCGGGTCAACTTATGAATAATTGCGATTTAGTCCCCGAACTTTCATTTCCTTCCATTTTGGTCATTTTCGCCTTTTTTCGCTTCATATTTCATTATTTCCATCAAAGTAAACCTACAAACACAATTCATATTGAATTAAGCCTTATTCAAACATTTATATCAACAATTAATCATGTTTTGTCGCATAATTAAGTGCATAAAACGCACTTATCAAATCCCCCAAACTTGAATTGGTGTTTGTCCTCAAACAAGATGATGACCTAACTTTACGTAAAACATGGTTTAACAGCCTACAGTATCTCAGGATTAGAATTCAGTAATTAACAAAATGAACAGTTTCAATAGTGCAAAATCAAATCGACCTCCACCTATCATATGCAAACTTGATGTGTAAGCGTGTGCATACTTATGTAAAACATACCAAACTGATGATGGTTGCAAATCCCGACCTACAGTAGTCAAATTTTTCCTTTCTTCACTCGAGAGATTCACACCCCCAAACTTACTCTTTTCGCTCAAAGATCCCGGAGTGTGTTCTAGAGTAGAGTTTTTTATTTACTTAAATCCTTACCCCCTCTTAGTTTGAATAAATCTCGCAGTCACAAGTTCACACTTCAACAAGCAGGGATTCTCCTATTTCTTTGATTGTTTCAACCGTTAAGACTAGACTCAGTTACTTGCTTCGCATCAGAGATGTGATTCTATCAACAGGATGTCTGGAGCTAATCAATGCATTTCATACATAGGAGTATATATATTATTCTTCAATAGACAAAAACGTTTTTTTTTTTTTTTTTTTTTTTTGGAGCTAACATCTTCCATTTGCTTTCTATATAACCCTTGTAGCGAGCTTTAGGCCGATGACTCCCAAGTCAGATGACCATAGGGCACCAGGTTTTTAAACCCTTGCAAGCTTAATCACTCGAGTTATACAGGCTCGAACAGATGTCTTATTTATTCAATGATTAGTGCAATGCCCCTTTTCTTTTAGACATCCAGTTTCTAGAACTAACCTCTAACTTAAAACTTTTACCTCGTTTTTGTCTCATTGGCTTAATCTAATCCACACAACACAATTTTCACGCATGGAATCCCTACTCGTCTCAATGTTCCCCTATAAGAGCTAAATCATCTCCAAACTTCTAAAATGATGGTTTATCGATAAGTGCAATAGAGGTGTTCGGGGTTGACCTACCATGTTCAACTCTACTCTGATTCATGTATCCATCATTAGCTTAGCATGCCCAACACAAGTATTGTGCGAAAAATGTCAAGTCTCCACATAGACAAGTATAAATCAATTTAACATGCACAATGTCCACAATTCATAGCCATACTACTTCCACTATTCACATTATTGCCGGCAAGGCCATTAAATCCACACAAACACACCAAACAAATAAGCAAATACTGAAATAAACAAACTTTTTTTTTTGTTTTTTTTTTTATTTTCACACAACACAATCACAGAAAAATAAAAATTGTAATAACATAATGAACAACATATTGACATATTCCCACCCCCAAATGTATACAGAACATTGTCCTCAATGTTTAAAGAATAATAAAATGCAAACTTAGAAGCGCATAAAATTAAGGACAAATTCACAGAAGATAAAGAAGGGTGAGGAATACTCCCCTGATCGATGAAGATGCGAATGTGAAGATGGTAGAGGAAAAAGAAATGTGGATCATGCATAGGCTCTTTTATTACCTGTAGAGACAATGAAAAAAAAATCTTATTATTAAAAAAAACACGTGAAGAAAAAAAATTACCAATCAAATGTTTAAGGCAAAATAAATAAAAGGATAGAAACGATGGGTTGCCTCCCATCCAGCGCTAGTTTATAGTCTATAGCTCGACTCTACTGTGTTAGTCTGTTAAGGTACGTTGAATATAGCCTTGGAGGTCCTGATTAGCTTCTTCAATGATAATTTCTTTCTTATCTTACAAAGATTCTTCCAGACGTTAGCCTTATCTTTATCTGTGTCATCTGTTTTTCCCTCATCAATTGCCTCAAACTCAATAATGTAGCCTTCTTGCTTCTCAAGATTTTGTTCAGGTTGAAAATGCACATTATGGTCATTAGCAACATTTGAAAAGTCTTGAGACACAATTGTCTTCTGCAACACATCTTCTACCACATCAATTTGATAACAACTATCTGACTTGACATGATCATCCATAACATTGAAGACGCTGAAAGTGATTTGCTCCTCGCCAAATCTCAAATTCAACTGACCCTCTTCAACATCGATTAGAGCTCTACTGGTAGCTAGGAATGGCCTGCCCAAGATAAGTGGGATATCCTTGTCTTCTTCCATATCCAAAATGAGGAAGTCCGCTGGAAAAATGAATTTGTCCACCTTAACTAGCACGTCTTCAATTATCCCCCTTGGATGTGCAAATGATCGATCAGCTAACTGAAGTGTCACCGTGGTTGCTTTGGCTTCGCCTAGTCCAAGTTTCTTGAAAACAGATAGAGGCATTAGATTAATACTTGCACCAAGATCACAAAGAGCTTTATCAAAGTAGCATTCACCAATAGTGCAAAGTATAGTAAAACTCCCTGGATCTTTCAGTTTTGGTGGGAGCTTTTTCTGAATTACGGCACTGCACTCCTCTGTTAGCATCACCGTCTCATGTTCATCTAACTTTCGTTTCTTGGATAGAATATCTTTCAGGAACTTGGCATAGCCAGGCATTTTGAACAGTGCTTCTGCAAATGGGATATTTATATGGAGTTTCGTGAAAACTTCGAGGAATTTCTTGTATTGTTGCTCCCATTGATGCTTCCTCAACCGTTGTGGGAATGGAATGGGTGGTTCATAAGGATTCACTGAATTATCTGGAATTTGCTGTGGTATCGCTGGTCTCTCTTTTTCTGGTGTTTTTTTAGTGCTGTCAGTCTCCTCTTCAGTCTCTTTCCCAGGTGGGTCCACTGTCTCTTTGTCTACTCCTGGCCTTTTCACATGTATCTCAGGTAGCTGAACTCCACTTCTTGTAGTAATGGCTTGAACATGCTCCCTAGGATTCACTTCTGTATTGGTCGGTAAAGCACCAGGCACTCTCCCTGTCATTGAAAGAGCTAGCTGTCCCAATTGAGTCTCTAGATTCTTAATAGCTGCACCCTGATTCTGGAAATTTGTTTCAGTCTTTCTCATGAATTGATTTGTGGTTTCCATGTATTTATCGGTCTTTTCCATGAGTTTCGCAAACATATCTTCCAATTGAGGTTTCCTCTCCTGCTGAAACTGTCCTGGAGCTCGATTATGATTATGATTATGATTTTGGTTACCATCCCAAGAGAAATTTGGGTGATTTCTCCATCCTGGATTATATGTCTCGGAGTGAGGATTGTTCTGTTGACGTTGACCCCATTGAGCAAAATCCACCTGTTCTATTCTTTGTGTAATGATGGGACATTCAGCTGTACCATGCTCTGCTCCACATTCGTCACAAATTGGTTTCTTCACTTGGGCTGAATTCACGGTCTGTGTTATGCCCTCTATCTTGTGAAGTAGGGAGTCAATCTTTGCAGATAATGCCGAATACGTATCTACCTCATACACTCCAACTGCTTTCTTTGTACCCACTCTATCTGAATGCCACATGGCTGATGTATTAGCCATCCTCTCGAACAACTCCCAAGCTCCCTCAGGTGACCTGGTGGTCAAGGAGCCATTTGATGAAGAATCCACCATGCCCTTAAAAGTTGGTGTTAGCCCCCGCAGAAGTATCTAACCCGTTCTTTCGTGTCGTAACCATGTTGAGGACATTTTCTTAGCATGCCTTTGAACCTACTCCATGCCTCGTCAAGTGATTCATTATCATGTTGGCTAAAAATGGATATTTCATGCCTCAATCTTGCCACTTTAGCTGGTGAGAAGTACTTGGTGCAGAATTTACGAGCCAAGTCGTTCCAAGTAGTTATGCTACCCACCTAAGCGAATCGAGCCACTCAAGTGCTTTATCCCGAAGGGTTAAGCGGAAAAGCCCCGAGTATGATTGCTTCTTCGATACTCACAGGAATTTGAAGTTTTGACACAAATCTAAGAAGCGAGATATATGAGTATATGGATTTTCGTTGTCCAGCCCGTAGAAGTGATGTCCATTCTAAAAGAGTTGTATGACATTTGTCTTCAGATGAAAGTTCGGCTGTCCGAATGGCGGGTAAAAAATGCTAGATTGGCTTTGAGCTACGTACGGAGCTAGAAAATCCCCAAGTATATTGTTCCCATCATGCTGAGCTTCGACGATTGGGTCGGCGCCTCGCTGACCTACCCTAGGTTCCAGATGTTGATCAGCCATTTCAATTTGTTCTTGATTGATCCGGTGTGCTGCTCTTGCTTCTCTCTGTCTGCGATGAAAGGTTCGTTCAATTTCCAAATCAACTTGAAATAATTCACAGCTGATTGATCTTCGCATGCAATATCTGAAAAAAAAAACAGTAGCAGCACTTAGCTCAGCCTAAGTAATTGAACTAAAAATAAAATAAAATGAAAACCAAAGAAAAACAAGTTCGAATTAGTGTTAAAATAACAGAAATCAAATTAATACTCAATCCCCGGCAACGGCGCCAAAAACTTGTTCACGAAAATATGTTTCGAATTTAAATCACCGCAAGTGTACGGTTCGTTGACAAGTAATAAAGTGGAAATTGTAAAATTTCGAGTATCGTTCCCACGAGGATTGATCTAACCTAATTTCTATTATTGTAACCTTAACCGAAACTATAAAACTCAAATTGGTAGTTTTTGTGATTTTAATATGAAATTGTAAATAAAATGCAAATTAAACTAGAATTGCGATGTAATTGTAAAACAATGGTTGAATGCAAAGTTTGAGAAAATTAATATATGGAAAAGCGCACTAGGATCCCGAATCACCAAGTAAAGTTCACTCTTAAACCCTATCTCACAATTTGACAACACGATGAGTCGTTTGAAGAATCAATGTTTCTAACCTATCCAACAATCTCTTTCGAGTAGAATTGGACCTATCCTAGTATACCATTTGACTATATTTCTATGACAAATGCAATATATAAGGATGCATGTAGTTTTGTAAACACTTAGAGATTCACGTAATGCATATCGGTATATTTCTATCCTCTATGAACAAAACGACGATTTACACCTTGTTGAATTTATTTCCCTTCTTTCGAATGCATGAAATAAATCACCTAAACTCACACAATTATTGTCGACTATAATCACGGAGACAATAAGCGTATATAAATCATTCAAAACCATCAAAGTGTTTAATTATCAAATTGCAAAATAGAATTAAAGAGTTCACAATGCGAGGTTCATCGTTCACCTAGTACATGAAAAGTCTAGCCTAGCATAATGAAATTAAAACAATAATAAAAATGATAGAATGAAAACATCACCAAAAATTGGAGTTTTGGATCTTGAATCTTGAATCTTGATGTAAAAACCCTTGTTCTAGCCTTCGATCTTGCTCAAAGATGTTGTTTTTCTCTCTAGGAAGGCGTAAAAACCTAGTCTAGGACGAGTTTAGGCTTTTATAGTTGCCCTAGAATCATTACCATAAGAGTTGTAGTTGGATAAGGAAACTTAAGAATTTCTCGCCCAGAATACCCCTTGCTATAGCAAGGTATATTTTCATGCTGTAGCATGGGCAAAGTAAATCCTTCCTGAAAATCTCTGTTGAGGTCTGGGCTATAGCAAGGTACAATCTCATGCTATAGCATGGAAGAATTTTCGCTTCTAGTGCAAATTGGTCCTCAATTTTCTTTTCATTTCACTTTTGGAACTTCTTCCTCTTCCATCTTCTTCTAGTCATCCATAATATTGACAATTAGATCTTTAGCGAGGTTCCATGCTCGGTTCGTCGTTCGGGTCAACTTATGAATAATTGCGATTTAGTCCCCGAACTTTCATTTCCTTCCATTTTGGTCATTTTCGCCTTTTTTCGCTTCATATTTCATTATTTCCATCAAAGTAAACCTACAAACACAATTCATATTGAATTAAGCCTTATTCAAACATTTATATCAACAATTAATCATGTTTTGTCGCATAATTAAGTGCATAAAACGCACTTATCATATACACAGTTGTCATACTCGTTTATCTTAAATCCATTACATAATATTGTTTTGTCAAACTTTTGGTGCCATTGTTTAGGAACTTATTTTAATCCATACAATGATTTAACTAGTTTACAAACATTTTATTTGTAATTAGGAGAGATGAACCCTTCAAGTTGTTCTAACTATATCTCATCTTCTAAGTCGCCATTTAGAAATGCTATTTTTACATCCATTTGATGCATCTCATGGTTATGTAATGTCGTAATTGTAATTAACAACCTTATCGAAGTGATTCTAGTCACTGGTGAATATGTATCAAAGAAGTTAACTTATTCCTTTTGTATAAATCCATTGGCAACCAATCTAGTCTTATATTTGCCAATGGACCTATCCGATTTTAGTTTCTTTTTAAAAATTTACTTACACCATAAAGGTTTATTTTCAAGAGTTATATTAACAAACTCCCAAGTATGGTTTTGCATTATAAAATATATTTCACTACTGATAGCTTCTTTCCAATGTAGTGCTTCCGATGTAGACATTGTTTCATCGAAAATATTTGTATCATTTTCTACCATGCAGGTCAAAAATTCTAGGCCAAACGAAGTAGATGTTCTAGCACTTTTATCATCTTGGTTCTTCCTCATTTGAAGTGTCATTTGTAGTTTCGTAAGTTCATTTATTTGAACTTACATTTTTCTTATCTTTACATCTGAAAACATTTTTGAAGAATGATACATTTTCTGATTCAATTATAGTTCCTTCATAAACTTCTTGAATTTCTGATTTACATACAAGAAAATGCACTATTATTATTGGTGTATCCAATAAATATACAAAATATTCTTATGACCAATTTTCGCTTGTTTAGACTTGAGTACTTCAACTTTAGCCAAACACCCCACATTTTCAAGTGTTGGTAGGAAGGATGATGACATTTCCATAATTCATATAGAGTTTCTTCCATTTTCTTAAGGGGTATCTTTTTAAGAATGCTATTTGCCAAAAAAAAAAAAAGCTTTCCCCACTAGTTTTGGAGTAGGCCCAAACTTATTAACATTGCGTTCATCATCTCTTCAAAAGTTTAGTTTCTGCGTTCAATAACACCATTTTTGGAATGATTGAAGTGAGTAATGTGCTGTTGTTTAATGAATGATTTCATGCTCGGAATCGTATTCTTCAAATGGTGCCCCATATTTACCACATCTATCACTACAAATATTTTTTATTTGTTTACCAAGTTGATTCTCAACTTCCGTCTTATAATATTTGAATATATCTAAGGATTTGTCTTTACTTCGCAATAGAAAGACATAAAAATACTTATCAATTAAAGTTATAAAAAATTTCTTACCAGCTTTAGTTTGAATGAATTTCAAATCATATATTTCGATGTATTAACTCTAAAGATGTCGTGTTCCTTTGAACCGAGTGAATGTGTTTTGGCCAACTTTGCTTCAATACATACTTCTAATTAAGATCAATCTTAATAGTTGGAATTAAACTTTGATTCATAGTTTACACATATATTTGTAATTAACGTGTCCTAATCGACTATACCATAAATAAGACAACTCAAGCATATAAACAATTAAAATTTTTATTCATGATGCTTTTTGGTACAATTGTATGGACGTTCATTTTGAACATTCCTTCACTAAGATAACATTTACTAACATACATATCATTTTTGGTAAGTACGAACTTGTCCGACACATACAAATTTAAGTCGTTCATGCTAAATAAAGACCTCAGAACTAAGTGTTTACGAATGTCTGGCACCTGGAGGATATTATTAAGGACTAGTTCTTTCCCCAAAGTCATTTTTAATGTGATCTTTCCAAGTCTTCCAACCTTCGATCTTGCAGAGTTCCCCACGAACAATTGTTCTCCTTTCAATTTATGATAATTTGAGAACATGGTCTTATATGTACAAATATGACGAGTAGCACTAATGTCGTCACACGAATCCTTTGGATTACCAACCATATTACATTTAGAAACAACGGCAAATAGACTCATCACTTAAACCCCTTTAGAAAAAGGTGTCTCTCTCAACTGCATTTGCATGTGCAGCCTTCTTCGATTTTCAACATTCGTTCGAACAATGTCTGATTTTTCCACAATTGTAACAGCTAACTTTAAACTTCTTGGTATTCTTAGAGTTGTCTCTTCTTGATGTATCGTCAGATATCTTACGCTTCTTGTCGACAACTTTTGAACCAGTTTCAATAAAATTTGCTCCAAGTTGAGCAATAGATTTTCTTTTAGTGTTTCTATTGCATTCTTCAATCCTTAAACGGACTATCAATTATTCCAAATTCTTCTCCTTGCATTTGTATTTGAGATAGTTCTTGAAGTCTCTCCACATATGAGGGAATTTCTCAATGATGACTGCAACTTGGAAAGATTCTGTAACAATCACAATTCTAGAAACCCTAAACGTATAAAAGCAAGCATTAATTGCCTTTTCAAAAGATAAATGCGAATAATATATAAAATTAATTTACACCAATGAACTTCATCGACATATAACTTGTGAAATAATAAAATTCCAAACAATTTTGTGAGGTAAAATTGCATGGTCCAAAATGATTTATTAATAAAAATAATAGTTATCGAAAGTTCAAGTTATTAATTTAGAATATAACTAGACTATTTAGTCTCAAACAATACTGAGCCCATCTCGCCTCAAGTAGTTACGTCACATTACCTAGCTCTCAACATCTGAAAAATGGGGAGGGATAACGTGCAATGAGCTAGCACTTAGTAAGCAAACCTCATAATATGATACATGTTTATGATATGCATATGATATGCTTTAAAATTAAAAAAATATATATATATTTCTCAACATATATCCCATTTTCTTTAATTTCTTAAAAAACTTTGACATTGACATCTAGAGCTCACCTGGTGTATCGCCTAACCAATCAGAATGCAGCAAGCCATGTTATTTGGAACTCGATCAAATCTATCAGTAGTACCGCAAAGTGGTTAACATTAACATTGAACATTAGTCGGATGCATCGGTCCCCCATACCCCATTTCTCACTCACATTTTCATGATATAGACATACACCTCGTAATAAAAATATTTGTGATACATTTTTTTTGAACATTCATTCTCACATTGGCATTTTAAAACTCTTTATTTCATGCATGCCTTATGAATGAATTGATATGCATAAATGATCATTAGATGCATTTATGACATAAAATATAATGATCGCATATTAATTTTCACATAATACCATTCTAGATAACACATAAATACATTGAATGTAGTAATGGTATGAAGAAACCTTGTTGAGGCCCGCCTCACTGTGAGGCGCAGCTTCTGTGCCTCGAGGCTCAATCTGTGAGGCAAAAAAAATGAGGCGCACGCCTTTACATCTGAGGCAAAAAAAAATGAGACGCACGCCTCATTTGAAGTATGTTTTTTTTCAGATTTTTGAAAAAGAATTAAAAAATGCCCTCTTTAAAAAAGAGAAGAGTCCATTTAAAAAGATATTTTGGGTCAAACAAAATATTAAAATATTTAGAATACCAAAAGGCAGCCAGACTTTTTGGTCCTCAAGTGCTGCTTCTATGTCTCTTTTCTCCTTTGCTTTTACATTTTTTTAGTGACTTACAATTTAAAATTGTTTCACTGGACTTTGCTAGGTTTTTTTCTTGTTCAATGCATCGACGCCAGATTGCAATTGTTCTGTTTGACAGATTGCATCTATCTTGTTCAATGCATCGACGCCAGATTGCAATTGTTCTGTTTGACAGATTGCATCTATTTTGTTTGTGGTGAGGCTTGCGCTTCTCCTCATGACAAAAAAAGGCCTCAGTACCAGTTTACGTTTTTTCAAACTATGAACGTAGTAATATGCGTATGAAGACAACTGTGGTTTCCTTACCTGAAATCCATAGAAGTTAGATTTAAGAATGACAAGTGGAGATGTCCCTAGTCACCCCGAAGTCAACGTACCATTTCCTAATTCATTACCATTTATTTATTTCAACAATATTATTCGACATCACTTCAGTCCAGACCATGTTCTACTAAGTTCAGTTTATTTATTACTATTGTTATTAAATTTCAAACTAGAAATAAAACCTATAATGATTAATAATTAAAATTGAACATATTGTGGAATAATTTATTTCTCTACATAAATTAACGTGGAGGCAAAAAGAAAAGTGAAGAACATGATTTGCCAGGGTTTGATTCAATTTAGACTAAGTAGTTTCATAAAAAGTGATGCAATAAACATTAAAATACATGCAAAAATAAATTTTGATATGCAACATTCAAAGTGAAGCAAAAATATGAAGTCCAAAGAACTGAAAACTAAAATAATTAAGCCTACATCATATATCATTCAAGAAATAAAAAAAATTACTAAAAATCCAAAAGAAGAAGCTAGATTCTTAATCTCAATGGCCAAATTAAAACGTAGCTAGTGCTATGAATTAGATACTATTACACAAGGATTATAATTTATACGTGTACTCGTGTTTGCATTCAAAGATGGTTATTCACTGATTCAACAAAAGTATATATATGTGTAACCTAGTTTCAAAGTGAATGTGTAACCTAGTTTGCAAAAGTATATATATGGGCAATCTTTATTTTGAATCTAATCACATCTAATTAGGTATAATTAAGCTAATTAATTAATAATACCCCTAATTTATATTATTAAATTATTTAAATCCTTAAATTAGTTCTACTTACTAAAATAGGATTATGTTATCCAACATTAAGTTTTTTTTTTATTATCTAATTATGCAACAAATATACTTCTTAATAAGGGAAAATATTTCAACATGATGTTTAGGTTGAATTCAAAAGGCAAGACTACTCATAAGCACATAATAAAATAAATATATTATACATCATATAATTAAATTCGAGCTTAATAATTTTATAAACCCATGGTAACTAAATTAATAGGTACGCCGATCGTCCAAAGCGTCCAAGGTGCATTCCACTGTAAGAACATAGTTAGTTATGAGGAAAATAATTATATGATCAAACAATAAATACAATATTAATGAATTTAATACGATTAGATATGAAAATCACAAGAAACAAGAACGCGGCGTTACAGATTCACTCAATTCCATCTTTTCTGCATGTATGTTATGAAGTAGAACTTGAAGTTCTTGTAATTAACTTATCACGATTTTGGAGTCTACCATTTTGTAGTCCAAAACTTGTTAACGATGAACTTCTTTGTTCAAGCATCCTGGTCTCGTACTTATTCTTCAATGAATTTTATAGATCCTTGACTGAGTCCATCGATCTATACACTCCATAAAATGTATTGTCTGATACATTTATGATGTAATTTTTGTAAAGAAAATCTAAGTGCTTCAATGCATTCAACGCGATAATCGACTCACGGTTATTTTCTCCTCCTTGTACCATAGGAGTGGTGCCTATTAAGAACTTTTCCAAATTTAAAGTAATAAGATAGAACATCTTTTGTTGCCATCTTTTAAAATCTACACCTCAAAACTTTTTCGATTTTTCCCCATATGAGATATGAGAATTTGATATAGGTATAACCAAAGGCAGAACCACATGGTCCGTACTATTAGTTGTTTAACTCGAAATAGTCTCAATAGTATTCATTTACAAATAGAAGTTCAAGGTACAAAATGAAATAAATGAATAGTACAAAAAGGCTTATTCCAAAAAATGAAGAGAAATGATTTGTTTTTCCAACAACCAACCAAAAAAAAATTGTCTCAAGATTGTTGGTGGTATATTTATAGTGAAATGGTTGTTTGTTTAATTGATAAAGTAATGATTAAATTTAATTCGCAGAAGCATAATTAAACTCTTTGTAAATAGATTTGAAAATGAAGAAAGGAAATGAAAAGAAAGTGAAGAAACAAAATCCAAGACAAGTGATTAACACTTTTTCTTTAAAACAAAATTGCCCCGTAACGGTGCTAACAGATTACGGTGCTTGTCTCTCAAGATACAACGAATACAATTTACGGTAGAAGCACTTCAAACCACAAGCAACAGCGAACTCGAATAATTTTTCTTCGCTCTACAAGAAAATAATTTTGGAATGATTTTTGGAGTATTTTTGCAAGAGCTTTTGATGTAATGCTCAATGCAGATGATATGACATGCATAATGGACGTCCAAATAGTCCTATTTATAGAAGAGGGGATGTTGTGAGTAAAATGACACGCCTCAAAACTCAGCAACCTTCACAAAGGAAAGCATCACTTGCTATCGCTAGCATGTTGTCGGACTCTAGCTCGAGCACCAGTGATATCTATTCAACAGAAACTTTTTCGTCCGCTTGTCGCTCGAGCGATTGCTTCGCCGCTAGCTTGTTGCTAGCCTGCCGCTTGAGCGGCAGTGCTATATGACTTTTATTCTCTTTTTTTCCTTGTTTGTTTTTTAATTTTGGAGCACAATTTCTTATTCATTCAGAATTGATTTTGAGTTTTCAAATATACTACGACGATCTACTCGACAAGTAGAATAAGTAAGTCTATTTATATTTATAATTTGATTATCGAATCAAGTTCGAATATTTGATCAAAATTAAAACAAAGTCACCTTTCAAGTTTTATATTTAGCCCCCGTTTGTTTCTCATTTTTCATCCATAAAAATGAAAAATATGACCGTTATCCATCACATCAAGCCATCAATTTTGAATTTCTGTCTCTTGTGTGGAGCCCAATAACAACTATATTTTTCATTCTCATTCTACAGTAATGAGAATCAAACAGGCCTTAATCAAATTCCAACAAATTCTTCTTCTTTTTTACCTCCTCCTAGCCCGTACTTCTTGCCTATGCCAACCCACACAGCCACACCTAGTCCCAGCTCCATTGTAAGCAACCTCCGTTAATTAAGGATGGAAAAAAAATTCTAAAATTACAAAAGTTTTAAAACACGTTTTCAAAAATAACAAATAGGTGAATTTTTTTCAAAAAACAGGTGATAACATTCCGCGACCTTTGATAAATTATTATGACCTAATTTAATTGAACATGTTACTATCACAATAACAAATAATTTATTAGTACCTTATCTGTTAAATTGACACTTAAAATGTAGGGTTTGATGTAATTTTTCCATCGAGGATCTGCTCCATTTTTTATGGCATTATCATCACATCTGTGTTACACGTTTTGGTCTTCTTTTAAGTCTTTGAATTTCCATCAAAGGACAGCATAGTTACATTGTGTATCTGTAAGAGAAAGAAAATGATAATATCTATTCAAAGAGGGTCATGCCTTTTTTTGGCCGGGCATACTAAAAACTTGCGAGGCTTGACGTTATTTATGGACATGGATCGATATTTTTGTTTATTTCTAAAAAGAAAAATTCAAAGAAAAAAAAAATTCTAAAGTTAGGATTGCTTGTTATTCACTTCCTATAGCTTAGGCTTAGCCAATAATTCAGCAGTTCTATAGTTGTTTGGATTTTAATGCTTACCTTTATTCAATTAATTGAAGACAGATAGAGTGGGCATAATCACTGCCAGTTGTTTTAAATGCAGAGTGGGGATTCAAATGTCCTTTCCCAATCATGGAATCAATAGTAATGATTCAACATCCTCAAAGTCGGGGGAAATTGAGAAAAACCATTTATACAGAAAAAAATAGCCAGACAAATGTGGGTCCCATCGTGTATTCAAAAAGAAAAAAAAAAGTGCAGGTCCCACCCTTGTGAGTGGTCTGCTGCATTTCTGGTAATTCCATTTCTGTACGTGCAGCATGCTTCAGGGAAATTATGGACGGACTGATTTGATAGCACCTATTTAGGTGTTTGTTTTTTATTTTTTATTTTTCAAACTGTCCAATCATATGTCGATACTTATTTTTCCTGGTTTTGAATATGTTTTTGAGCCTATTTGTGTAGCATGATTCAACGTGGAATAATTCTTTTTCAACTTGCTACTATTTAATTAATTTCATGCCCCAAGTTGGCCAATTCCACCAAAAAACAGTTACTTAAAAAGTAACAGAAAGTTGGAAATAGTAATGTGCATTATTGAGAATAAAGTCTATTTCACTTTGGTTTAAAGTAAGACGTAATGAAAGTTACAAGGCCCCATTAAGCATAAAGTATTTAGAGATGATGCTATGGATGATTTGCAGACAAGAAATTTATTCTTTAGTTGGAAAAAAATTATATAAACACTTGGATTATGGGATCCATCAATTAAGAATCTCATTCAATCATATTACATGTAAATCACTGTCCGCATCACGAATTACAAAATTTACACTTGACACCATCTCACACCTTTTACAAAAAATACTTTTCATCCAACCACTCATCTTCCGCTACGTATGCATCTGTAAGCCAGGGTGTAGTCATTTTCTGTACAAATGACTTCACCCAATCTCATTTGATAGATACTCAAATTACAACATTTTATTTAAATCTTATTATCCTGTGAATTGTTGTAAGATATGCTAATTTTTTGGCATATTGTGTCTGATATGTTAAAAGTGTCGGCAATATGAATTTGGTAGAAATGAAGATATTAAGATGAATATGTAGTAAATCTAATAAAATAAAATAAAATGAGAATATATGTTAATAAGTAGAGGTGGGCAATGATCAAGAATTACGGGAATAACAGTTGAAGTGATTGAGGCATGTTTTGCATAGATCTAAAGAGGTTTTTGCTTATTAAAGTGATGTAATAAAGTGATTGAGGCATGTTTTGTATAGATCTAAAGACGTTTTATTTATTAAAGTGACATGATATTGTATAATTGGTTAGGATATG